>CAOKZL010000465.1:0-1341672 GCA_948472985.1 Iguana delicatissima | reverse complement strand
TTTCTTTAGCTTCTATTAGGGCGCTCCACTTTATTCAGGGTTTTCTACCATTCCAGATAAATTTCAAAAGATCACTTCTCCATTGTTTGAAAACCTTGTCATTTGTTATGGTAGGAAGATTTTGAAATAGAAAAATCAATCTCAGCAGAACATTCATCTTAGTTACTGCAATTCTTCCTAACAAAAATATATCCAGAGTTGTCCATCTCTTTAGATCCTCTTTGACCGACTGCCAAACCTTCTTGTAATTGTTATCATATAGGTCCGTATTATTTTTAGTCAGATAAATTCCTAGGTATTTTATTTTTTTCTCTATTTTAAACTGAGACTCCCTCTCCAGGTCCTTTTCCTCCTGTTTATTCATATTCTTTGTTAACACAGATGTTTTTTTCTGAGTTTATTTTGAAACCTGACACTATTCCATATTCCCCTAGGATCTTTTTTAACTGTTTTATACTTTGTCTCGGATTATCTAATAAAATAACCAAGTCATCCGCGAACGCCCCTAATTTGAAGATCTGATTCCTTATTTGTACTCTCCTTATTTCCGGATCTTGTCTAGTTTGTATATTTAAAATTTCAATCATTATTAAAAGGATCCATGGCGATAATGGGTATCCCTGTCTCATTCCTTTGCTAAGAATTATTTTTGGTGTTTTTTTGCCATTTACTAAAATATTTGCTGATTGATCCTTGTAGATCATACTTGTCCACTTTAGAAAGTTGTCCCCTATATTTATCTTTTTTAGAGTCTCCTCAATGAATCTCCATTTGATGGTTATTCTGTTATTTAGGCTGTCCTGGGCACACTTCCAGTGAGAAGACAAAATTTATGTGTTGAGGATAAAGAGAGGAATAAATACTATATTTAATTTTAATGGATTTAGCTGGACATGAGTAAAGTGGTTCAGGGACAGAAAGGGGAAAGAGCTTTAACAAATTGGGTGAAGGGAGCAGCTGACTATTCATACCAACCCATCTACCTTTTTTGTCCTTTTTTTGAATATATCCAGCATGATTGTCTGAGCGTTGGACTCGAATTCTGGGAGACCAGGATTCGAATCCCTGCTTTGCCACAGAAACCACAGTCACACCCTCTCAGCTTCAGAGGAAGGCAAAAGCAAACCCCCTCTGAACAAATCTTGCCAAGACAACCTTAGGATAGGGTCGCCATGAAAAATTTTTTACTTGAAACCACAAGATCCAGAAGCAGAGAAAGGCTGCCATATCTTGCCATTCACTGAGAGAGCAGAAGATATTTTGTTGCCTATGGTCATTTCCGCATGACAATGCTCTTCCGCACTGTTGTGCTGCAATTCCAGTTCCAGAAGGCAGCACATCAGCGATGCTCCCTTCTGCACCTGCTCACTCCTTGTGGAAGGAAGTGTGATGGTCCCACCTCTTCCTTTTGCAGAGTAGCAAGGCACTTGTCATTGCTGCGCTGGGGCAGGAAGCATCACAATCGTGCTTCTGCGGCTTCCGCATGACGGTAAGTACAGGAGTGCCATGCAATCAGAGGTGCAAAACGGATTTTTCCCCTTTTGCAAACAGCAAGTGGGTGTGATGCTTCATGACAGGATGCCAGCAGGACGGTCACAACATTGCGCAGAAGCACAACTTGCCGACCGCTGCCATCCTGTCGCAGAAGCGGCACAGCAACGTCATGCGGAAAGGGCCTAACATGGGACAGCATATGGCACACCTCCCTGTCCCTAGCCACACCACGGGTGCAAAACAGCCACAGCTGGGTAAAAATTTTGGTACGTCCCCTCGTCTTCCCAATTAAAAAAAAAAACAGAATTAAAAAAACAGTAATATAGAAGTGGCATTAATAAAATACAAAACCACAAAAAAGATCAATTTAAAAACGTCAAAATAAAATCAAGGGGCAAGAGGCAATGCAAACGACGAGGCCACTAAGAAAAAGAAGCTTGCTGTCGCTCTCTGCGTCATGGAGGTGGGGGGGTGAGGCCATGCCTAACCTCGACGGGCCCGCGTGAAGCCATCCCTGAATCGCGACCCGGCGCGCTCCCGCAGCTCCCCTCAGCTCTCATCACGTGGCCCGCGGCGGCGGTGGCGGCGGCGGCAACAGCACCAGCAGCCTCCTCCTCCTCCTCCGCCGCCGCCGCCGCCGCCGCAGCGCCAGAGGCGCGCCGCCAACTTTTCTCTCGCAGCCGCTGCGGTATGAGGAAGTCGGGGAGAGGCGCCGCCGCCGCGCTCCTTGTGGCACCGAGAGCGCGGGCGCGGAGGAGAAGCCCGGGACGTGAGCAGGGGGCTGTCTCGGGAGGGGGACCCGCTCCCGCTTCCGCCTCACCCCCGGTGCTGTGCAGGCGCCCTTTCCTTCCTCCGCCCCTTCCTTCCAACGGGCTGACGGCGCGGAAGGGACCCCCGCTGCGGGTCTCCCAGAGCTGTCCCTCCCAGCGGAGGAAGACCGGCACGCTGCCCTCTC
The DNA here is from genome assembly GCA_948472985.1 of Iguana delicatissima. Taxonomy (NCBI): domain Eukaryota; kingdom Metazoa; phylum Chordata; class Lepidosauria; order Squamata; family Iguanidae; genus Iguana; species Iguana delicatissima. Next base: position 1,339,223 of record CAOKZL010000465.1, on the reverse strand, counting down.
TCCCCTTCCTAGGAAGCCGGGGCGGGGGCGGAGAGGAACACCCTGATTGAGGATCAACTCTCGGGTTTCGGTGCGCTCGGGAGGGCCTCTTCGGATGTGGTCGGCGACTGCATCCTCGTGCCCCCCTCCTTCCTGTTGTTTCTTTCTCCGCCTCTCCGTGGGCAGGAGAGGTGCTTCTTGCACGCGCGGGGGTTGAAATGCTTCCCCGAGTGAGGCGGGACTGAGGGAGAGAGAGGAACCCAGAAGTTTTGGCAAGGCTCTGCCTTGTGGGAATTTCACTGCGGCCGGGAGCGAGCAACCACCAACTTAGTTCCTCTCCCATCCTGATAGTCCTGCCCCCTTCCTCCACCTCCCCCGCGGGATTGCGGGTTGCTACTGGGTTGCAGCTGGAGGGAGCGTTCGGGACATGTAGCCCGGCCCTGGCGCTGAGGGGCGGGTAGGTGCGAGGCATGCCCAAAGCGAGCGGGACGGCTGGGGGTGCCGCGCCTGCTGCGGCTGGTATTTCTGGGTGGCCGCACTGCCTTCCCCCCGGCTGCGCTCGACAGAAGCTGGGTGGCCCGCCGGCGGGGCTGGTAAATAACAGGGGGGTCGCGCGGGCGTGCCTGCGCGCGTGTACGTGTGTTGTGCGTGGGTGTCGCGCGGCCCTCCGCCTGCTTTGCTGGTTGCCTCCGTGCAAAACTTTTGGCGGAACTGCCTCGTTGACTTGGCGCGCGCGCCCTCGCCGCCGAGGCGGACCGAGCCGCTTCCCGCAGCCCCCGGCTCGCCAGCCTCTGCGCCGCGCAGACGGACCGGACTCCCCATTTGCCTCCCCTTTTTCTCCTTTTCTTTTCCTTTTAAAACTATTAGGTTGGTGGTGTTAGTCGGCAGTCTGTTGTGGTGCCTCAGCCAGCCGGCCGGCCCTTGGCCGCGTGAGGAGGCGGCGGAGCGGCGACCCTTTGGGTGGCGTTGCAAGATCGGCAGCGGCGGGCGGCGACCTGGGGCTCCCGATGGAGGAAGAGGAGGACGGAGCAGTGGTGGCCCCGGCCGCGGCCGACGAGTGGCAAGGGGTGGCCCAGAAGAGGAAGGCCTGGGCGAAAAGCAGAGACTCCTGGCAAGCCTCGGAAGCCGAGCGGCTCTCGCCAGAGGCGGCTGAGCTGGCCCCGGAGCAGGAGGTCGCCGGTGGGAAGTTGCCCTTGGCTGCGGAAGGAGGTCTGTCTGTCTGTCTTGTCCCCGCAGCCTGGCTTCTTGTTTGCTTACTTGCTCTCAAGGCAGCTTTGACTTATAGCCGCCCTGGGAAGGCGAGACCTCCGTGAGCCCCGAGCATCCCCTGCGCTCTTTCTTTTCTCCCTCCCTTGGTAGCGTCAGTCGCCCAAGGGCAAGAACCAGCTGACAGCGGAGAGCTTTGTGGCACCCGGAAGGCTCACTGGTTTATTGTGGCATAAGCTTCTGTGTCTGCGAAGGCCTGGGAATGGAGGATTATGTTTCACGTGTCGCATGAAGTCTGCTGAAGCTTATGCTTCAGTGACTCTGTTAGCCTTCAAGCTTTCTAAGAGTCCTCTTTTATTTTTGATGTTAGCAGTGAGAGGGGAGGAATGCTTTCAGGCTGCAGCACTGATCATACACTTATTGGAAAGCCAGTTTTATGGATCTCTGAGAGTTTTAACATCCACTAAGCGTGCCTAGGATTGGACTGTGGTGCAAACCACATTTATTAGGAGGCCTCCTGTGAAACATGTGGTACCGCATGTCTACACGTGGAGTTCAAGGGGATTTGCTCCATAAGCACGTAAAACTTGTTCAGGATTAGCCTGCAGAAACTTAGTTGAATGCTTTTGGTTTGTCTTTGAAAAATCAGAGCAGTGTTGTGGGTTCTGTACCTCTCTGCCCCAGACCCCCAGTTTACATATTTAGTTAAGTGTTTTGAAAATGAAGGAGAAAGACATTTTGATGAATTCATTAACTACTTAGAAAAAAAGATGCATTGTTTACCCATTATAACTCCTCCTTTTTTTCTCTGTCTTGCCATTTTTTTCACCATTTCCTGCCTTCTCTTGTGGTTGTCCAGGCAATATTCCAAATGAAAAGATTGCAATATGGCTTAAAGACTGTAGGTAAGTACTTTTTGAAAACAAGTATTCACTTGTCAAATATGCCTTTTCAATTTAGGCTGAGATTGTAGCCACTTTGAGTCCCATGAAATGCCTTGAACTTCTTTAGTTCTAAGGCACTTTAAATTGGGAGTTTTTCTTTCTTTTAAAGCTTGCTTCCCAGGCAGAGCATATATATATGTTCAGGGTACCAGATCTTGTCTGATCTTGGAAGCTAACCAAGGTCAGTCCTGCTTAGTACATGGATGGGAGACTGCAAATGAATACCAAGTGCTATATTTCAGAGGATGGAACCAGCAAAATCATCTCTGAGTATTCCTTGCCTAAGAAAGCTCTATGAAATTCATGTGGTCATGCTTAGGTCAACAGATGACTTGGAGGTACACACACACACAAGCAGATAGCTTTGCAGCATGTTCCTAAGATTGTAAGAGTACTCTTCCCCTCCTCTGAAACTCTGTTTTAGTACCATTAGCCACAATCCAGCCAAAAGGCTAAATGACTTGGGAGGAAGCCAATTGACAGACAAAAGTAGAGGTCTCTGACTTTGAATTAAACATGTATAGGATCAGACTGACAGGCGTGCTGAAGTCCCTTTCTTTCAGGGAATTTAAGCATTCATGATTTTGTGTAGAATTGTGACTAGAGTTCTACAGTAGCAGCTGTGCATGTGTGTGAGAGATGCTTAGTCAGTACTGTTTGGTTTACACTGGGTTTATTACGTTGTTCAGGAAATAGCAGCTGTTCTTTTGGAATTGTAGATTTTGTGTTGTAAAAATGCTACCTGCTGTGCAAAGACAGAAATGTTGTCTGGACAACGTAGTACTAAAGAAACAAAGGAAGTCTCCCGTGATGTCTCTGTACTTTGTGACTTTAGCTGTGGTCTTCAAATTCTTTTAGGCTGCGTGCTAAGCGCTTGTACCAGGAAGTAAATCCCATTGCAACAAGTTAGATTTCCTTCCTTGTTTGTAAACATATTTGAAGTCCGGCTGCTTGGCTGGGGATCTCATGGCTGTTATTTTGAAGAGTATTGCTGAAATCAGCTGTACTTTGAGGCAGATGTATTTTAGATAATGTATCACTGTTAATTGGGGCAGGTTATTGGGACCATACTGTTCTCCTGTTACAGCAGCTCCACTGAGTGCAATTTGTTTACGGGTACAATTCAAAGTGTTGGTTGCAACATGTAAAGCCTCATATGGCTCAGGTCCAGGCTATCTAACAGATTGTATCTCTCTGTATGAGCCTGCTCAGGCCTTAAGATCGTTAGCAGAGGCCCTTCTCTTACCCCACCATTGTCACAAGCACAGCTGATGAGGACATGAGAGAGGGCCTTGACAGTGGCAGTCTCTAGATTCTTGAACTCACTTGGCAGGGAGGCCAGAATGGCCCCCCTCCCTGCTGTTCTTAAGTCACTAGGCAAATAACTTTTTTTTACCCAGCAGGTTTTTAGAACGGAAAGTTTTTAAAGAATGCAGCTCAGAATGCTGCATTGTTTTAGACAAAACTGTTTTTTATCTTTTAACGGTACTTTTAAAGTGTAGTTTTAAACCATTTTAATATTGTCAATAGTTAAATTTCATCTTAATGTTCAGTTTTTTTTATTTTTTAGCTGTATTATTTTTATGTAGATTGTAAGCTACCTCAGGTCCCAGTTTTGGGAGAAAGGTGATATATAACAACAACAACAATTGAGTGCATTAAAACAACTTCATACAGTTTTCTAAGAAATGAAGTTTATTACAATAATAAAGTGGAACTAATTGAATTTTGTGCTCATAATGACTGTGAAGAGCCACTGTCATAATAAGGACTACTGTTATAATAATTGTGAATCAGAATTTTCGTTTTGGACTACAGCTTGCTGAATCCTTCAGCCAGAGTGGTTGACTGGTAGGGAGAGTCTGATAATTTATCAGCATTAACATTTCCATGCACTGATCATAGAAAATATTATAGTGTAGTGACTAGAGGATTGGATTTAGACTGTGAAGGTCTAGGTTCAAATTCCTACAAAACCAGATAACCTTGAGCCAATCACTCTTTGTTAGCCTAACCTACCTCATCGGGTTCTTGAAAGGATAAAAGGAGAAAGACCATTTCTGCTACCCTTAAGCCCCTTAGAGGAAGATTTGGATGAAGAATACAATAGTTTTTTTTCCTACTATGTGACGTATAGATTTCATATTACTTCAAAAGCCCATGATTATTTAGTTTTTAAACCTTCATATTTTCTGAAGGTTTGAGCTTAGGTTTGAGCTTAGCAGCTCAAAAAATAAAAATAAGACATAAGGAAAAAGATAGCTTCCAGAGGAGTGACCATGTTAATCTACTGCAGTGAAACAAGATAGAACCTAACAAATATATTGTCGTATGAGGTCTTGTGAATACATTCCCCTTTAAAAGATGATCGAAACATTTGCAGGATGAGAATCATGATTTGTTAGTAACATTAGTTTTATCATTTGAAAGAGGTTTGGCACATTAGTTGTATACACAGTCTGTTTTGACAGCTACACATTTTTACTTTCTCCGGCTTGCTGAGATGAAATTTCAATCAGAGGTGCAGAATTGGTGCTCGCTCCCACTTATAGCGCAATGTATACAAAGTGATGTGATCTAGAAATTGAACTGTATCAAAACAGCGCTTGGGCTTTGTTGGTATTTTTGCTGGCAAGTCACCCTGCCCCTTCCTTTCAAAGTTCATCTCTGACTTCTTTAGTTATTTAAAGCATTCTGTTCCTTAGGCAATTTGCTCCCAGGTTGTATCACATCAAATAACAGTCCTTGTGTGCAGGCTTATAGTCTTAAAAAGACATGTTACTGAAGGAAAAATTGATGAGAAAGGAGAGGCCGAGGAAGGGAGAAGTGAGTGGTCTTTTAGCAGGGCTGGTGAAATGCTTGCCCCCACCACACTTTCCCACTCTGTCTTCCTCTGCTGTAGCGTGGTGGAATGGTGTCTGGGGTGATGTAGACAGAGTAGTGATGCTTATTTCCCTTATTTTCTGTAGAACACTTCACTCAGGGGCTGAGTTAACTGAAACTGCTTTTGCTCAGAGCCAGGGTCTAACAAATATTTCCATTAAGTCTTGTCTTTCCAGATAGGATTAGGAACAGCACCTCCATGTCCAGTGCTGAAACTGAAGAAAGTTTGAAGGATAAGTTATAGTAGAACCTGGTGATTTATTGCTTGGAGAAAATTCTAAAATGCTAAAGCATGAAAAAGCCATTAACCTTATCTTTGCTTATCTTTGCTTCTAGAGTTCTGATCTTGAGGGGTATTCCGAGCAGTTAAGTTGCTGATAAAAATCACAGCTTTTATCAGTGGGTAGGTCTGCCCCTGGAGTCCTTTGATTCTCCTCTGTAGCTCAGACGCTGTCATTACTGTATTTGCTGGTGTATAAGACTCACTTTTTTCACCAAAAAATGCTGTTTGAAAATTTTCAAACAACAGTGTGTCTTACACACTTATCAGTGTGTCTTATATACTGGCAAATAGTATTTGCCATTGTATAAATGAGGTACATCTTATACACGGGTGCATCTTATACACAGGCAAATACAGTACCTCATAAATGTATTTTGTGCCTTTTGGTTGGGCTTATCAAAGGTATCATTGTATTATGATTTTTTTTGGAGTTTGCTGTTTTTGATTGATATATGCCATTCCCCTTGTCAGAAAATGGTTAGTGTAGGAAGAAATGATCAATTCTTCCCTCTTTTTGGATAGTTGCATCAGTTAGGCCGGCAGTGGTTCTGTTTTTGAGCAGTAAGTTTTTTTCTCCTTTTTGGTGGGAGCTACTTCTTTTAAATGAAATGAAATGAAATGAGGGAAGTGTATTATACACTCTTAGGTTTGAAGAATATGTGTGGAAAAGCTTGTTAAGTAAAATACATTTGACCTAGAAATGTTGCAAAACTTGAGATTTTATAATATTTGGAGGCATTTTTCAAAATCTAGATATTGAGGGGGGTTTTTTGCAGAACTTCTGCGTCTTGAAGCTTTGCTGCTGTGAACAGATGCACAAGCTTTGTGTGTCATGCAGTCCTTTTATAAGTGGATCATCATCTTTATTCGTAACATACAATAGCCTTTTTTTCCTAGAAGGGATTCTTGCTGCCTTGCTTTCTACATTCACAGTATATAAATTTTTTCCATATTTGTCACTTCATCAGACTTTCATATGGACATTGAAATTCATTATGCATGCCAAAATCCCTGGTTTGAAGCTTTAAAAATTATTTAGAGACAATTTAATTTCAGCTTAGCTTCCTGAGTTTGAAAAAAAAATCCTGTAAACTGGAAAGTGGTTGTTCTGTCTTTTTGTGAGTGTGGGTGTGAGTAGACTCTTGACTGGCCTTTTTCATGAGAACCCTGAGTTTCACCTGCTGAAGCCACATGCAAAGGGATGGCTTACTTCAGTGCACACACTCTTAATGATTAAAAAACAGGCTACCATCATTTGTAACCCTCTGAATATTTGACTGCCCTAGCCATTGTAGTGAACAGTAAAGAGAGATGTGAGTTGCAGTCCAGCAGAATTTGCAGAGCTTCCTCTAGCAGTCACTCAATTTGGCAATTTATAATCGATAACAGTGTGGTGTAGGGGTTTGAGCACTGGACTGCAACCTTGGAGACCACGGTTTGATTCCCCGCCGAGCCTTGGAAACTGGTGACCTTGGGGTGCATCATACATTCTCAGCGAACAGAAAAACTCTATGACAGTGTCATTACTTGAAGACACACAACAACAGCAACAGAACTAGGCCCACAAGATTGACATAACACAAAAATCCTCCCTCTCCTTAGGCCACATTCTTTCTCAGTTGCTTAACTTGATAATAGGAGGATCTTTTTAGTAGTACTCAGTTTGGAATTGGAAACCCTTGTGGGTCAACTGCTAATTTTTCAGATCCAGCAGTAGATTCTGCTCTACCTGCTACTTGCCCCAGCTTAGTGAGTCCATAGCACAGTCTGTGAACTATTGTTTTTGGGATGTTGTTGAAACTAAGTAATTGTGGATCCTGATCCAGTGCATTGAGTTCAAGGCAAAGGAAACCCAATATAATAGTAGGTTGCCAGTAGCATGAAAATATATTTTTTAAAATTTTTCCTCGTAATTGAGAACTAAAACTACTTCTTCTCATCATGGCTGGCAAAGACTGCTTCCACTCTCATATTTTTTTGTTTTGTTTTGCTTTGCTGTAGGATTCTGTTAACGAGCTGGTATCAAACTCTGGCACATGAATCAGACTCTCTCTTTGTAGACAGAAGAATCTGGAATTAAAAAAGCTTAATCTTTGCCATGTACCAAATGCTTGGAATTTAGATCTGGCGTCTCACTGTTTTATTGCAAATGATTTCTTCATCTAGAATGCAAAAATGTATGTGAGGGAGAGGGAGGAAAATGGCATTTTAACTTTCCTGTGACTTGCTGGCCTCTTTGAGAGGTCATATTTCCCACAGATTTTTGGGGTGTGGTGGTGGACTTAGTTGCCTGTAGATAAACAGGTTAGTGCTCTGTGTACAGTTCATTTGAATCAGGGATGGGCAAATTGCACCCCTCCAGATGTCACTGAAGAAATGCAGCTTCTATAAATGACTGAGCTGGTTACAGCTGATGGGAGTTGCAGTTCAGCAAGATCAGGAGAGTCACAGGTTGCCCATCCCTGTATTTCAGTGGATGACTGGTGAGACTTCTCTGTTTAATTAGAAGGCTAGTGTGCACAACCATAGTTTAGGGCTTCCTGGTGTATTCCTAAAGAGACAGCATGAAGAGCAAGAGACAAAACTTCTCAAAGGGAGTGCAGTTTGGGTAGTACTACTATTGTTGGTATTTAATTTATATCCCACTTTTTTTCCAGTATTGAGACTCAAGGTGCTTATGGAATATTAAAATGAGAACAGATCAAAAACATAAAAATGAGAAGTAAAGTATATGCAAAATTATCTTTGAAGACAATTGAACAATGCATAGAATAGAAACAATTAACGTTTTGTTGAAAAATGGTATCTATCTATGTATGAAATCTTGTTCGAATAAGACAGTTTTTGCTTGATGATTAATGGAATGCAAACAGGAACCATCCTAGCCTAGGGAGTTGCAGATTCTGGGAACAGTTAGTAAGAAGAGTCTCTTTATACACCCACTATTACAGTCCCACTTGGAATGCAAGTGGGACTGAGCATGGGGCAGTGGGGAGTGCCTTGTCTCGTGCAGTCTATCTCTGTCTAGTTCACTATGCAGTCTTCTCCCCTCCCTCCCTGCTTTCACTCTGCATACAGATTGGTTATCAAAGGAGGAGACGGTCTAATGTACAAAGATGTGATGATGATCAAATGAAAGCCTACAAAATCCACACCCAACATGAGAGGAAATAACAAAGCAAGAGTTTGCCACTTAATTTTTATGGCATAGCTAATTTTTGTAGTCTTGTGCTAAGCTAATATAATTTGGTCTGTCTAAAAGTACTCCTCTGATGCTGTATAAAGCTTTTTTGTGGTCTTTAAAAAAAATACTCAATATATCGCATACCCTCGGAATCATTCCCATTCTACTGTGGGGTATTAGTAAGTTGTTCATTGCTTTACTTTTGAAGTTATTGGAAACTGCTTTTTATCTTTGTGGGCTGAAAATGCCAGATACGTAGCTCAGCTTTGTGACTGCTTATTCAAAAGGAAGCCTCACTGAATTTAGTGGGGCATTGTTCCATGAAGAATGCATGAGGTGGAAGCGCTGAAGCAAAATTGGGGAAAAGAGATGTAAAGAGCCTTCCAATCTGACTTGTGTTCTGTTTGAGACCTTTATTAAATCAGAAGAGTTATTTTGCAGTAAATTGGTCTTGAAAATAAATACAAGCTTCCCCCATTTATCTGGAAAGTTAGGGACTGGAGCGCTGTCAGAAAGCAGAAATGACTGAAAAGTAGAACACCTCTACTATAGTGAACATGAAGGGCTTACGGAGGCTCACGTGGGACTGACACTGTGTGCTGCTTGTAAAGTCTCTCAATTGGCTCTGAGTTCACTTTGCAAGCAGCACATAGGTGGTTCTAAGCGAGCCTCTGTGGTCAAGAACAGATGGAAGCCCACAGTTTCAGTGCTTGCAATAGTGACAAGTGCTATTCATTTCAGCAGGGGATCTGCTCTTTGAGAAGCATGACTTGAGACCACATGTGCATGTGAGTGGTCCCAAGCAAACCTCCATAGGCAATAAGAACTGATGAAAAACCAGACCTCATGTTGAATTGGTGGAATGTGTTCTTAATTTGGAAGCATCAAAAGTGAGTTGTCAGATAATGGGGCATCAAAAGGTTGGGGCTTCCTGTAGCTTAAGAAGTAGCCATGTTGATTCAGAATTTCAAGATAAAAGTTTCAAGTCATCCCCATCCTTATTGCCCATCTTGGATACAGGACACTATTCACTTGGGATGGGTTTGTGGAGATATGCTATTTCTAGGGGAACTTCAGGGCCCTTGCCAGGACTATTCTGTTCCCATTGTTTAAAGCAGGCTTCATCTCCGCATATCTAACAGAATAGTTTCCATCAACAAAACAGAGAGGAGACTGTATCTCCTGCTCTCTCTCCCTCAACATCTGTTCCAAAAGGTGGAAGAAGGGACCTGGAGAGTAGATTTTAGAGCAGTAGGGCTTCAGAAAAAGGAAGAGTAGGAGACCGCCCATAGCACAAGCTAAAGTCTGCTTCTATGATGTTAAATTTTACTCAGTTGCTCAGTGAAAAGTAACTTTCTTCTTTGCTGACCAGTAATTGCAAGGATAGTGGATTGTTGACAGGTCTGTATTTAAAATAAATAAATCTGTTTATTAAAAAAAAATGTTTATAGGCTTCCTTAGGGTGTAGACTTCAAAAGGCGGCGCACAATGAATTAAGGTAAGTTTTGAGGCTTCAAAAATGTATGAATCCAATGTTATAAGGAAGCACCAAGTCTCAGGAATTCTTGTGTTTAAAAAATTAACTTTCATCCAGTTACTAGTCCCAACTAGAGTAGACTAGGGATGCCAGTTTGTCTTGTTCCTAGTTGGAAAAGGTGCCTTAACACATTACAACACCCAAGCAAAATTATATTCACTTTTTAAGACTTTTTTTGAGAAACTGGTTTGTTAAAAATCCAGTGTTCTTGCGTAGAAAAAAGTACCTTTTGTGCCAAAGGCTCTGTTTTCTGTGCTATTTTTGTACAAACAGTTTTTTTTAAAAAAGTCCCCAAATGCAAAAATAAAAATGTGCTAAAATTTATGCAGGTTTGTCTATCAGGGAGGAAAAACTTTGTAATTCTTAATTTTTATGTGGAAAAGCAAAATAAATGGAAATTTACATTTCTAAAATGGACATGGAACATGGAACCAGTTGCTCAGTGGTAAGAGTGCTTTACTGCTAAAAGGCTACCACTGAGAGGGACTTGTTACATATACTTATCAACCCTTGGAGAGAGTTTCTAGAACCAGTCAGTGGCTGTGTACCTTGGAAATTTGTTAATGAACTGTATATATAAATGCACTTGCAAATTTGACAGGTAGATTTTAATTTTTTTTGGTTTTATTAGCAATTCACAGGCATAGCTGTGCAAGAAACTCCACATGGTTTTGTGGTACCCTGAAAACATTGTACGATCCTATGAATGCTTACTGAGAAGTAAATCTGACTGTTAAGTAAGATTTACCCCTTGTAAGCGAAATTTAGAATTGCAGCCTTATTGGAGCATAAATATTGAGAGTTTCACAAAGTAGTTTATATCCCACAAAAACTTACTTCATAATAAATCTGTTAATCTGAAAGATGCTTTAGGATTCTTGTTGTTTTCCCACTTATTTTTTAAAGTAAGTTTTATTAAAGATTTTCCAAGTACATACAGACAAAAGAGAAGAAACAGCAAATTACAAACAAGAAAAAAAACCCTCTTAAGTAATAAGTACTCAAAACCCATAAAGATGGTAAAAATAGTAAACAATGTCTTTAAAAAGAAGTAATAATATATATCAATTTCCAGCTTTCCTAACACAGATTATATGTAACTCTGTAAAATAACTTCTCTACTTACAAAATATATTCAGAGGCTTCAAATGCTACTTTTCATGATATGTTAATTGTCAAAACTTACGGTCAGCATATTGTATTCTTTTTCTTGCAAAAAGACTATTACAGACTCCCAATCTTTTGAAAAATTCACCACTGATTTTTATCTTATCAGGATCATCAATTTATCCATTTCAGGTTCATTAATTTTATCAGTCAGTCCTCTTTCAGTGGAATATCTATAGTCTTCCAGTTCTGCATGTGTAATAATCTTGCTGTTGTGGTCATATATTGTAGTGTCTTGTCATACATCTTTCCAGTTGATCTTCTGCTAATCCCAACAGATACAATTCTGGCTTCAATTGAACATTAACTTTCAAAATTTTATACACTATAGAATGTATTTGATTCAAGATTATTCTTTTTTTTTGGCTGTTTCACAGGTCCACCTCATATGATTAAAAGATCTCACTTGTTGCTCACATTTTCAACATGTATTAGAAGCCTCTTAATGCATTTTGACCAGTTTTTCTGATATCAGAAGGCAATGATATCAAATTTCAGAAGATACTGATAAGTTGTCAATTTTTCCTTAGCTGTTGTCTCCTTCCTTTAAAAAGCCTCTTATGAAGACACCCACAAGGGTGTTTTAAGACCTTGGTTTGTATCTGTTCTAAGCTCTTAACAAAACTCATCTCATGTAATGACTATTAAAGTCTGTAGTCTCTTTGGTTTTATTGTACCACAGCTAGCAATGGCACCCAAACTTCAGTTCATGTTCTTTTAAATCCAACAGCCTCTTGTTTGTTAACATAATCCAGTCCTTCAGCCAAAGCTGACAGCGTGCGATAAAATACAGTTTCAAATCTGGCAAACCAAAACTTCCTCCTTATGTTTTTTTCCCCCACGTATGAAGCTACTTGTTTATTTGCTTATTTTCTTGCTGCTTATTATTGAATTGCCATGTAGAGTAGACCCGCTCTATGTAACCTTCTGGGAATATGTTCTGTCAGATTTAGTGAATATTGCCTCTGAGTAGGCATGTTTCAAATTGCATTGTCTTGTGTCCTTGTAAGCTTCACAACTACAAAATATCTTGATGCATATTTGCTTGAATATTATGGTTAGAAAAATGTATAGAGGACACAGTTTCATATTAGCATGTGTTTTCTGTGTGTAGATGGCAAAAATATAGCTGTAGTCAGAGGCCAGAGTCAGCAAAGACTGCAGCCAAACATTTGGCTGGTTAGTCATAATTTTTTATTTATTGTGGTTATGTTCCGCCCTTCCTCTAAGGAACTTAAAGTGGTGTGTTTGAGAGACTTGTCTCATCTTATATGTTATTAAATGTCCTGTGTGGTCTCTCATATGTGAATTTGTCATCCCTATCCTTTCCCATTGCTCTTTCGCTCTCTTGCACAATCTATTTCCACTTGGTTTTCCCTTCCCTGATAGTCCCATGTCACACTGTGTATCTCTTTCAATTCCATTTCTTCTGTGCCTGTCTTCTACAGGTCAGTCTTTTGGATTTCATTATAGGAAACTACCTTTATACTGAGTCTCACCACTGGTTCGCTCAGCTGAGGAATTTCTGTACTTCCTGTCAGAGGTTTTGAGGGAGCCTTCCCAGCTCTACCTGAATGTATCAAGGATTGAAAATGGGATTTTCTGTGGAGAAATGTGTGAATTTCTAGTGAAAGTAAATGGTTCCTTTCCTTTTAGGGTCATGTTTTGGGTTTCTTCTATCTTTTAGCCACCTGTTGCTGCACCTCATAATTTCTCCTTGTCTTTGTTCCACCAGGAACAAACCTATCTATGGGCACTTTCATTCATCCTCCATTTTCTTTCCCACCCCTAGGCCTTGCTTCCATTTCACTTCTGCATTCTTCTCACACCCTCTTTTCCATGTAGGTTTCTGTTTCTTTCGCTTAGCAACCCCAAACTAGGACCATCTTTTGAAGTCCTTATCAAGTGAATACAGTCTCAGTGAGGTTGTTATTAGCTGTCTTGAGTCTCAGTTTTGGAAGACAGACAGGGTACTAATGCTAACAACAGCAACTAGCAGTAAACATTTCTGATAAACACTGCTTTCCAATGCAAAATATCATAGGGCTTTCATCATAGAAAATGCCAGGAAATAAAATGTCAGTGCCATGTGTTCATAGTAAGGGGTTAAGAATGATTGGCCTTCCAACTGTTTGCTAAACAGAAGCTGCTATGAAACTTCAGAGTTGGCTATGCTGGCTTTATCTGATGTAAGTTCCAGTCAATATTAGAAGGACTACATTTTCCCCAGCCCCACAATATAGAATAGGGTACAATAATGACATTTAATTGAATGGTTGAAGTTCAATCAATGTCTCTGCTTTTTGCCCTAAGCAGTGGTCCCTGAGGTTCCTATAATTTTTGGTTCCCCTTTCCCCATATTACATTTGCTTTAATTGTAATTGCATTTAGCATTCATATGGTGCCTTCAAGTTTTCAAGTATTCTGTATAATCTTGGTTGCACAAAATGTGTAATCCCGTAAAACAGTCCCGTAAGGTTGTTTAATATTGGCTTATCAAAAATTATATAATGAATGGTGGAGTAAATTTGAACTGTGGACTTAACTGGTTTCAGGCTTTCCCCCCACTCTTTGGACTGTTGTCCTACCCACACTTAGCTGGCAGTAAGTTGCAACTCACTTAATTCAACACGAGCAGTAGTGTGTTTTTAGGACACTGAGTAAGGTGAAAAAGTGACTCATAGAACAGGATTGGCACATATGAACATCATATCTTGTTACTAATGTGAAATTACAATTTTAAAGTATGAGTCCATTCAGAAATAGGCATGCTTTAAGTCTGTTGATATCTCTGAGCTCCAACTCTGAATTGTGTTAGTGCAGCTAAGTCTAAGCAGTCTTGTATTTCTGGGAGCAAGATGCAAACCCACTTAAGGATAACATTTAAATCCTGTGATTGCCATGGACTTATGTACTTGGTTAAGTACACTTAAAAGTGAGTCTCAGTGAATGTAGCGGTGTTTGCTTCCAGTTAAACATGCACTATCTAGTTGTACTCATTGTTTGCAACAGTGCCAAAAGATGAGGAATAATCTGATTTGATTCATCTGTATTTGTATACTGACATGAAGAAAATGTGGAGAATTTCTGGGAAGGAAATATTTTCTTATTGAAAGTAGTACAGTCTCTGGAGGAATGTACCACAAATAAGTCAGTGCACGTCTGTGCTTTCCGAAATGTAAAACTTTTTGAGTTTTGCATCAGGTGCCTTTATGGTGGCCAAATGTAAGAGAAGGCAGGGTGTTAGCCCTATTAATATTTGTGTAAAACAAGGAATTTTGGCAGGTGAAATTTTCTCTTTCATGCAACTGTTACAAATACAGGACTGGGCTTTTTCTCTTGCAAATGCAGCCTCAACAGTGTTTAATCTAAAAAAAAAACCTGCTCTTTTTCTCTGAGAACATAAGAGAATTTGTGCCTAAGCTAGCCTTTTTTTTTTTTAATCTGAATTTATAATACATTTCCTTTTGGTACTATCAGGGTTGTGCAGAAGTTCCTCTTTTGTTCTTTTTTCTTTTCTTTCTTTTTTTTTTGCTGTTTTATTAAAATGAGTTGTTTCACTGGAACTGAAGCAATATTTTTCCTGAAAACTTAGAAGAGGCTGGTAGTTTCATAGGAAACTTCTTCCTTGGAACATTGGCCAAAAAACATAATCACTGAAATACAGCAGACAGTGTTTAGGTAAAATGGGATAAATAATCTTATTGAATTTAGGACAACTTATTTCTCAGTAAACTTAAAAAAAACATTTCAGATGCTCACAGGTATCACAGTACAAAGCTTGTACATGTCTGAGGAATAAGCCAAGTAAAGTCAAAGTGAATGAGCAAACTTGAAATGTGTTTGCTAGTTTGGTCCTTACGCTGGCCCTACTCCTGTATCTGTTTCACACAGGAATATAAACAAGGAAATCCTCTAGCCCTAGCCTAGGCTTGTTTTTATTGTTTGAACCTGAGAGCTTTTTTGGGAAGGCATTTATTACCATGGCAAGCTGGGGGGCAATGAGTGTATTTTAATTGGAAAGTATGCAGGAAACATGTAGGGCTTTCCAGAAATGGGGAGTTGGTAAAATACCAGAGAGAGAGAAAAAACAGATTTGATTTCTTAATTCTACTCTGGTAGCCAACTGCAAGTTGCAGTGTTTGGAATGTGCAACTTTGATGCCTCTTGAGTACTCTTGTCTACTTGGTAATAATTTCATTTATCGCCACTATGTATTAGGATGCACAGGTGGACCCAGCCCTTTCTAGTGGTTTCTGAAGTATGAGAAGTGAGTTAAGTAGAGGAGGGGATAT
The DNA here is from genome assembly GCA_948472985.1 of Iguana delicatissima. Classification (NCBI taxonomy): domain Eukaryota; kingdom Metazoa; phylum Chordata; class Lepidosauria; order Squamata; family Iguanidae; genus Iguana; species Iguana delicatissima. The sequence goes on along the minus strand of CAOKZL010000465.1, from coordinate 1,323,745 downwards.
AGCTCAGCTATAGTGGGCATGCATTGCATACCAAAATTCCTAGGTTCAATTCCTGGCATCTGCAGATAGTGCTGGAAAAGATTCCTGCCAAATCCTGGAGAGAAGGTCAGGTAGCAGTGACCTAGATGGAGAAATGGATTGGTGTGGGATATGGTTGCATCTTAGATTCCTAAGTGGACTTCTTGGTGGGATCTGTCAGCATATAATAGATGGTTTGGGACCTAATTCTAAGCAGACTGCTGCCTCATTGTGTTTCTAACAGTTCCTTGACAGCTAGAATTCTTTTTAGCTCTTCCTGATGATAAATTAAAGGGGGACCTGCTTATCTCTCACTGTCTTAGAGCTGTTCAATCCCTTACCCTGTGTAAGTAGCTGGACTCTCACCTGTAACAAGTACAGATGGCCTCTGGGTAAATACAGAAGGAAGTTTGTGCTAGATTAAACAGGGATTGATTTTATAGTTTCTCTCCATGTTTTTCTCCTTCCTTGTATTGATATGTGTTGGCATGGGGAATTGAAATTCTTACCAGTTTGTCTGCAGGACTGTCAAGTAATGAAGACTCAAAGGAAACTTTTTTTCTTTTTTTTTAGTTTGGTGCTTCTGTTCATAACCCATCTTTCCTCTTTAGATGAAAGCTAAAGGCAATGTACGTTGGTCTTATTTACTGCATTTTATCCTCCCAGCAATCCTGGGAAGTAGATCAGGCAGGGAGAGGGAGACTGACCCAAGATCACCCAGTAAGATTCATTGCTTAGGCCTTAGGGCAACTTGAATTTAGATGTCTGAAGTTTCAGGACAACGCTAAGCACAATACATTGCATTGGCTCTCATACTAAGAGAAGCAGTCATAGTTTGAATAGGTGTTTGATAAATTGAATGGACTAGGCTGTTCTGTCACTGTTTGGTTGCCTGGCTTTATTTGGATGAGCCACTTAAAGCAATCATTTGTGTAGCTGTATTTTTTTAAAAAAAATCTCTTTCCCAGGTGGCATATTCTTGCTGCACTGTTAAATGGAGAAAACTGATATTTGGATATTCCAGCTTCCCCAGAATCTATAGATACAGCTGTTACTGTCACTTCAGGGAAAAAAATGAATGAAATATTCCATACCTATAAGAAGAGTGGTTATTTAGTTAATATTTGTTCACAAAACTGCTGTTGCACTGAAAAATTCTCTGTAATGGTAACAGCATAGCAAATGTATCCACACAGTATCACAAAAGAAGATACCAATGTTGTAAAAAAAATGTGGCACAGGGCATATTGGGGACTAGGAAGCTAAACTGTTTTTTAAAAAGTGGTTCCGTTTTAGATGTATTTTCATTGTTACAAAACCCTTCAGCTTCCCCTACATCTCATTACTCTTAAGTAACTCCAAGTAAAGTCCCTATTCCTGCGTCTGTAGGCTGAGTTGCTTCAAATAAATGCAGGATAATCAAGGCATTTTTCCAGAATCAAGTTTCCTGTTTAGCAATATAATTCACTTCCAGACAGGCTCAGCTGAGTCCAAGGCTTCAGTTCTTTCCAAATATTCAGTTTGGTCCCTGAGGGCTTTCAGTGCAAATAAACAGCTTTAGTGCAAATACATACGTTCTCACCTACCCCTTGCTTTCATTGTACAGTAGTGGGATAAAGTACACTGCTTTCTGTGTGCAGAGTATACAAGTGGAAGCTATTGTTAAAGCTGTTCTGTTAAAGCTTTAACTCTTAAAAGGTCAGCTTTATTGCTTTTCTAGCTACCAGAACATGTTTAACTGGGAATAGGTAAGAAAGCTCTGGAACTGAGATAATATGAAGTGGCCACTAAGGAAGGAAAGGAGATAATTTCAAAGGAGCCATTGATGCTAAGTGCCATTGTTTAATCAGGAGCTATGAAATGGCTGTCACTTGAAAATGTTTGCGCACGCACATACACAAAATCCAGCTGCTCTCTTCCTCTGATCCTTCTCTTTTGATGAAAAAGTTCTCTGAAATACATCAGTTTTTGGATTTTTAGACATTGGTTCATTATTGGCAATCCACCCCTTTTCAGAGCTGCTTTGTTGCTCTTTATTAGCTGTTCCCATTCTGAAGGGTTACTTAAAGCAGATACTGTGGAAGTTTTGTGATCGTTATCTCCTTGAATGGTTTGTTAACTCTTAAGCTCATTAAGTGAGTGGGGAATGGCACTTACGTTTCTTGAAGCAAGCTTTGAAGATGGCTTTGAAGATGAGATGGTGGTTTGGATCCAGACCAAGTGTAGATAACTTACTTCCCTTGGATTTTAGTGGTATATAAGTCATGACTAATGTAACTCATTGAATTCAGTGGGACCTAAATTGAACATGCTTATCATGGATCCAAAACAATAGTTTGTGTCATTCACATTAGGCCAATCTCCTCATTTTTCACTCGTTCAAACCTCTCAGGCTTCAAAGCACAGAGATAACAAATGCTCTTTTTTTTTCTGATTTCCTGTCCTGCTGCTTGAAGATGGGATTGTATTGTTTATAATATATTTTCTCTTTCTTCTGTTTCTGAATGCCTTAATGCTTATGGCCAATTATATAGTACCAACTCCTCCTACTCTGGTCCTTTTTACCTTGATCAGCTTGTCCACATGGCCACCATTGTCTTTAAACTGCACATGTGAATACATGTTCACATAGTTCTGAAATTGCCTGTGGCATTTGACCCAACAGTGACCAAAGCAATAAAAGCCCAATAGATATCATTAGGTCAGAGGCTTCTACTAATAATCATAATAATTATAACAACTAATAATTAGTCTACTGTAAGAAAGGTATCAATCTTTCGTGGATTTTGGGTTTAATTTTAATTTGCTGTATGGTCAACATGTGTACCCCAAATACATTTTTTTAAATAATTATCCCTGTATCTCATTTTGATGTGTGGGATGTGTGTATAAAGAGTGAGTTGAAATGCCTGTTTCAGTTTTCTAAAAAATATGGATATTATGTGATATAGTATCTATAAAACATCTTCTTGTTTATCATGACTGTGCTAGTTTCTACAAATACATGGTGTGTTTGAAGATGATTAAAGCTGCCCTCTAATAACTAGAACAAAATTTCAGAAATAGGATGAAAATACAGAGCTTTTAACTTGTACCTCTGTATGTCATTTGTGTCACTTTTTTGAGAAAAAGGTAAGCTATATAAAGTGATTGATTGTTCACTTGATACAATTGATAGATGCTCAGTTGGTATAATCTAATGGAGGGGCATTCTGAAAGTGTCCTTTTTAAAAAAATTGTACAGAATGACATTTCAGCGTAAACTCTTTTTACAAGGCAGCTGACAAATTTGCAGTGACAATTTTGTTGCCTACTTCAAGTACAGTTCACTTAGAACTGATGCTATAATTAAGAAAACGATTTTTGAAGGCCATTGAAGGCTATTTTTGTTGCTATTATTTGCTATCAAGTTGAGTTCAGTTTATGGCAAACCTATGAATGATTAGTGTGAAAGACCCTTCTCTGTTATTAATAGCTTTGCATAAATTGTTGCCAACTCAGGGCTGTGGCTTCCTTGATTGAATCAAATCTCCTGCAATTGCAGGCTTCAGAACTGCCCAAAAACCAAGTTTGGGGGTGTTTTCAGTCTTCTGGAGCAAGTTTTTGGGTTCTCGGAGGGCACAATATTCCCCCTGCTATGAATTCTGAATGCCATTGCTGTTGAAGCAGAAATCAAGCAACAGATACAGGTTCCTGTTCTAGAATAGTTTATAAGTCAAAGGTCCTTTAAGACAATGAGGTGGGGCCTTAACTTTAAGACCACTGAAAATTTCATAATATTGTGAGCTAGTTTTCAAGTTCTCCAAAACTGTTCATCCCGCTAACTGTTACACAAAGGAGGGGGTAGGGAAAACAGGAAGAGGAGTCAGAAGACAGGCTGTATGTTGCATGCATGATGGTTGCGTTTAGAGTCTGTTTCAAGATAGAGATTGCAAACTGACTGAATTTGTCCATTGCTGCTGCCTGCTGCGGGTGGGGAAATTGCAGCCCATGGGCTATAGGCAGCTCTACCCCACTGAAGCCTCTGGATCCTTGTGCCCCTTCTCTCTCCCTCAGACACACATATTATTCTGCCTGACTTAAAAATTCACCTGAAAAAATGGCTATATAAGTAAATATCTCAATTGCCAGTTCTGGATGCTTCAAGGAGCAACAGATTGACTCTGAACTCACTCCCATGCCGGAGTCCCCCAAATCGGCCCGAAGAGCTCAGTAATAGCAATCATGAGTGATTTCCAGTGGTTGCTTCTGGATGATCTGTGTCCAAACCTCAGCTGGTGTGGCCTGGTGTCTGTGTGTGTCTCGGGGTGGAGGTATTGGCTCCCATTCCTGTTGCTATTGCCTACCCATGATTCTAAGACCAATCCCACCCCCCCACCCCCGCCCCCCTCCAAAAAAAACCCACCAAACCTGGTTGATGGCCATATTTGTCTTAATGCCTTAAGTGGGAACACACAGTTTCCTAATTAGACAGAGAGTCAGAAACAAAGGGAAACATTCCATTTTTTTTCTTTTTAATTAGGAAATATGGCATACAAAGACCAAATGAGTATGTTAACATTCATAGCTTAGAAACAGTCACTCCAGCACCATTTTCAGGGGGAAAATGACACCAGTATGAGACCCGTTTCTTTGTCTAGCTACTTCCTGTAGCAAGTTGTCCTGCTCCTGGACCACTGTCTTTGATATGGAGGTACTCATCAGTTGTCTGACCAATGCAATTTCATGTTAGGGGGCTGTGTTGGCATAGGGAATAACAACCACATAAAATGGCTGCAATACACTTTTTGGAAAAGTATAAAACAGCTTTTAGTCTCCCAACTGCAGGGATGGGAATTGTGCACCCCTCCCGATGTTGTTGGACTAAAGTTTCCAGCAGCCTTAACAAGCATAGTCAAGGATACAGAATTCCTCCTTCAGCCCTACTGATTGGCAGTGCAGTCCTGTTGTGTCTGCTCAAAAGTAAGTTCCATTGTGTTCAGTGGCATCTGCTCCCAGGTAAAAGAATTTAGGATTGTAATCCAAACAATTTACTGAAGTCAGGCAGAAGAAAGAATTAAATCATAGTGACAGCATTGTTTTTTAAGATGGGGTTACGTGATTCAGCGCACAGTAGTAGTAATAGTTAAAAGCACACAGACTGTAAGCCTGTTGTTGCTATCATTAATAGTTAAAAAAAAGATCTTCCAAACGGTATGAGGTTTTTTTTAAAGAAATTATTTATAGCCTGTCCTTGTCTTGTGGACTTTGGTCTGTGTGTGTGAGAAGAGAATTATGGTTATTTTTCCTTGAAGGGTTGAGTAGCCAACTTTTCCACTGGTCAGCATAGCTATGCCTTTAACAGCAGCTTGGTCTGCAAGGATTAGGAAATGATCCTGGTTTACCTTCTTGCTGTGAAAACATTCACCTGCAAATTTCTTCTCTAAGCAGGTGAAACCTTTCACAGCATTGAGTACCAGCTGATATCTGCATAAGCTGATGTTAAAGGGGCAACAGCAGAGCAGGCTATGCATGTTTGTTTTTCCTGGACAGTTAGCAATACTACTGAAGGACTCAGGTTGATAGCTGTCACCCTGGAGATTATACCTGCCCATTTTAAAAGTCCAAGGCAGTGAGATGGGATACAGCTGTTGTGTCTACTTTCTTCCTTACCGACTGTGACATAAAAATCTTCATACCATGGTTGGAGGAGCTCAAGAGAGTTGATGACTGCATCTTAGCTCATAGCTTTGGAGTTTTTAAGAACTCTGGGTACAGTCTCTGGGTAGACAGCTGGCAATCCTGTTTTTTCACAGGGTTCGACATTGGACAGTGCCATCCAAAATATGTTCCTTCAACAAGATGTTCCAGTGAGGTCTGTGGGACTTGTCTTCTAGGGAATTGGCACAGTGCTGCCAGCTGCATTTTGCTGAGGAAGAATCAAGATAAAATAGTGGAAGCTTTTGTGTCAATCTGAGCTGTTTGTAGCCAGCTGACAATGATTATATATAGTGTATTTTAAAAAAATAAAGTGTGTACATGCTGGATTCTCTTTGAAATCTGGAGTGCATTCATTTTGCCTGTGCTTGCAGAATTAGGTGTAGAGAAATGCTTAAAGTGTGGAATTAATTTTGCTTCAGTGTATTGCTGAGGACTATTTTCCTTGCTAGTTCATAGCAAACAAGTCAGAAAGCCTTTTTTCCCCTTTGAAATACATGGTTCATCATGTTAATATTCTCGGGCACTTCAGGCTCTACGCGCAACTTATACACGCCTGTTTGGGAATAAAGTCCCGCAGAGCTTGCTTCCTGATCAGCCTATTAGGTTGACAACTATACCTCTTTTGCAACTAGTGCCTGTTAAGGGGCTTGGCTTTCTCAGGACTTGCTTTGCAAGCTGTTTTTCATTAGGGAAGAGGAGGTGACGGATGTGAGAAGTGCTGCTTTTAAGGAAGGACATGAAGAAGCAATTTTTTGAAAGACAGTCATGCATGTTTTAATCTCTTCTGCAATTTCAGAACACCGCTGGGGGCCTCCCTGGATGAGCAGAGTAACCCAACATTAAAGGGTAAGGATCTAATGTTTTGAGTCCTCTGTGTGCCTATCTGTTTGCTTTTTTATGAAAGTATGATAATGATAGTTAAAAATGCAGTTTGAGTGCACTGTATTAAGAAACTGCTGGGCTTCTTCCTTTACATTGTTTCTGAAAGTGTTGACAGGAAGGGGAAAAATCATCAGGGATTTTCAACAATTAAGAAATTCGTAATCACTTCTTCCCTGTTGTTAAAGACAGGGCAGACACTAGGTGTGTGTGTGTGCGATACAGAGAGAGGGAGGGAGGGAGATTGAGATAGAGAGAATTTGTTGATAAGTAGCACACTGAGAAGTAGGTCAACCTTTTGGTACAATCTTCCTTGGCTTGCTCTGACTGAACTTGCCACACCTGAAAAGTTACCACCTGCACAAACCAGAATGCAAAAGTTCAAAGTACAACAAGAATCTGCAGGTAGTGACAAGGCACAAAAGAAATGCTTCCAGTAACTGGAGTTCCCTTCTTTGAATACACAGGGAGAAAGGGGATGTTTGATCCAGGCCACTTCTTAGGCATGAAATTCCCTGGTAAGGTACCTGAAGAATAGCTTAAGATGCTATCTTTGTGAAGTGTTGGATGTCGTGTGGGCAGTGCCAAAGGGTGTGATCTTTGTGGGTCTGAAATAGCCATTTTCTTGAGCTTGAAAACAGAGCTGTTGGCAGATATTCTTTCATTCTTCCTTCCATGCCTCATAAGACATGTGCTAGGTGTGTTTAGAATAGCAGTACATCAGTTTGGGACCTTCTGTGGGGCATTATGGGCTATTGGACTAATCTCTAAATGTTATTATTAATTTTAACATTTTGATGTGATAAAACTTTCTGTGTGTGATCCTTCAGTTTCAATATAAAACTCCAGATTGCTGGAGAGCAAGCTTGGCACTAGATGTTGATCTTGCCAAATTGACATCTTTTTAGGCATGCTGATGAAAAATGGTGGAAGCTTTGAAGATGATTTATCACTGGGAGCAGAAGGTGGGTGTAGTATTAAACATGTTATTGCCGCTTTCAGATAAAAAGCAATCTCTGTGCTAAAACCGAAACAGTGTGATTTTTTTTAAAAAAAAATCTGGTGGCATCATATGAGCCACAATGTTTGAGAAATGGGGTGGGGTGGGGGAAGAAAAGCAGAGAGGTAGATGGACATCTGGGGGAAAATATGCCAAAAAAGTTTTTCCCCCACAGTATGGTATAGTAATTTGGTATTTGTTTGTGATTCAGAGCTCAAATGCAAGATTTGTCCTCTGCATGGCATTATGTTCCACTGAAGCATTAAAATGTTAAAACCTTATTGAAACATTTCCTTCTCTCCCCCTCATTGCCAGCTTGAAACAGAACGAACCAAATCAAGCCTTAGCCTTACAGTTCCTGTAGTCATGTTTGTACATGAGAAAAATCATCACTTTGATTGCAGGTCAATTATATTATTAAAACACTTCTGGAATGATCATGCCCGCGGGGCTTTCATCTGAAGCCTATTCTTGTTGATACGGCTCAGTCCTGGAAGGGAGTGAGAGTGCCTTTGAGCCTGGTACAGAGATCCTTCCTATGGTTACTTAGTAGCCACAACCAGCTTCCATGTGTCTAAAGAGGCAACATGGCTTCAGCCCTGGATGACGCCCTCATTTTCAGAGGCTGATAGAATTTTAGGAATCTACTATTCAAGAGTAAACTTTTACATGAAGCTCTCGATTGTTGCTGTTATTATTCTGACTGGCGAAAAACCCATAGCAATCTATTACGTTACTCACTGTGTAATTTGCTACCTTGTTTTGAAGAGGGGGGAGCCTGCAGATTGATCAGAAAACAAAATGTTCAAATTTTCATTGCAATAACTCTAAAAATGAACTTTAAAGGTAACTAGAATAGTCCTATATGTGTTTAAGCAGAAGTTAAGCCTTGGTGTGTTCTGTGGTTTATTCCCTTATCAGCATGTTCTTAGCTTTTTATTTTATTTATATCCTGCCAAAACGGCTAAAACAAAATGTACCTGAAACAATATTTAGTGCAAAAGTCTTAAAAAAGTTAAAATAAATTATCCAGATAAAACATTAGGCATTGTACTCTAGACGCTGTGCTCAGGTTGACCTCAAACCTAACAACATTATAAATCCCTATATACACACGCATAGGCATGTGCACACACACGTATTATACACTATATAGGTGGATGGATGGATGGGTAGATAGTTAAATAGTATATCTACACACACATATCCCTCTACCTACCTTAAGCTACTCTCATAATACTTCTCTAATATGACAGGAGTAGAGGAAGTGGTCTTATGCTGCACATCTAGCTCAGTCTTGTCTGTTTGGCAGCAAAGTTTCTTCACAGTCACAAACAGAAGCCTTCCCCATCATTTACTATCTGATCCTTCTTAAGCAGGAGATGCACATATTGAACCTTAGGCCTTTTCTGATGTAGACTGCAGCTTCCAGAACCCTTCAGAGAGTTTGGCCAGTTACAGCCTGCAAAAGTAACATTTCCAAGCTGTGCCTTCATATATCCCAAGCATGTTTTGTATGTCACTAAGGAAGGTTATCCCTTGTTTCTGTGAACAATATGTTAGAGAAAGTAGGGGGCAGAAAAACATAGTGGAGAAAATATCTTTTACAGTTGTTAATTGTACAGTGAGATCTGGTGCATCAGCCTAGTGACCCTCAATATACCACCCCACCACAGTGTGGAATTTTGTTGACAGTTAACAGCAGTTGTAATAAGTGATGAAGAACCCAAACCATATCCTCACAAGGCCTGTGAAACAGTAGCTTAGTTAAGAAGATGCTGATATAGTCAGACCCTGAATTGAGTGATATCTTAGGAGGCACGCTACGTTAAGTTCCTGGAAGAAGAAAGGTGTTGGAAATATTGTCCAATTTACTTCCATTGTTGTACAATTTTAATAGATCTATTTTGGGGTGATTTTTTTTCTGTTTTGTATTTTATTCTGATTTTTTATAAAATAAGAAAATCAGGGTATAAATTAACTAAACGATCGTTTCATCATCTTTCTCACTGTTTTTTAATATTTATGAAAAGCCCGCAATGAAACCCAGGACAGGTGCTACACATTGGAAAGGGCAGAAATGACAGTCAAACAGTGGTTGTCATGTTCATATCTGAACTAAAAGATGTAAGTTAACCAGTTCATAGCCTCCTGTTGGAATCAGGACTTTATACTAGCTTTCCATGTTAGTGACCTGGCCTAAACTGATTCTGAGATTTTTGGCTTGCGTGAAACCTTGGTGGACAAATTTGAGAAAGCATTTGGATATATCCTAGGAAATCACTAAATATTATCCTCTGTCCTTTTTTTGAAATAGCCTTCATAGTACTATGTTTTTTAAAAAAGAAGATCTAGCTAGCTATTAGCTGGTACTGTGTGTGGGTTAGCAGTCATGTGCCAAGCAATGTAAGTAGTATCCTGGAGTATGAAGGAATGGGAAGAGTAGGTGGGGAAGACCTAGTCTTCTGCTGCAGCTGTTCCTCCTCCTCCTCATCGCAGAGTGCACAAAAGTAACAGGTGTCACTGACTGCAATTTTGGACAATCAGTAATCTGGATTCTATCCAAGAATCTAGGACATTTTGCTAATTCCAAGATTCTTATAGAATCTAAATCATTGATGGTCCAATCAGTAACACTTGGTATATTGTGAAACCAAAATGGTGGTCATCATCATTATCTGGCTAATTGAACTGGGACAAGAGTATGATTTTGTACATGCCTTTACAATGCTAGAAATGGGAACTTTTCTATCCTTATGCTGCCTCAAAATATTCTCTTTTCTGGAGAACTTTTCACTAAATAAATATAGCACTATGATTTGAAGGAATGTCATATAGTGGATGGGGCAAGTTTGTTTTCTGCTTCTCCAGAGACTAGGACATAAACAAGGGATTCAAACTAGAAGAGAAGAGGTCTCACCTAAAACATTAGGAAGAACTTTCTTAGAGTGAGAGTAGTTTGCCAGTGGAATACACTGCCTTGGAGTGTGGTGGAGTTTCCTCCTTCAGAGGTTTTTAAACAGAGTCTGGATGGATATCTGTTTGGAGTGCTTTGATTGTGTATTTCTGCATGGCAGAGGGTTGGAGTAGATGGCCCTTGTGGACTCTCCTGATTGTATCCCATTTTAACTGCTATGGCTGCAACCTGTGGAATCCTGGGTCTTGCAGTTCGATTGAAACACCAGGAGAGTTCCTTGGCAGAAATATCTAAATGCTCCTTCTCAGGATGCATCACTGGTGGTTAAAGTGGAGTCACAATGCTATAATTGTGTGAAAGGGCTCTAGGTTTGTCTGTTATCTTAGCAGGTTCAAACAATTCTTGTTAAGAAGAATTCTGTTGGCATTGTTACTTTTAAAACATGGTGGAGTGTAAGAGTGAAAAACAATTAATCCAACATCTTTCTTAATAGGAAAAACAACCAGATTTGCATTTTTTTGCTTTTCTGAGTTTTTATTTTATCAGAGTACGTTGCATTAAGTTTTTCTACAGTAACTTTCAGCTGAAGGCTCTTGCGTTTATTGTAAAAACAACCTATTTGCATTGTGTTTGGTATCATTTACTTGATTTCTGGCTTGGAATTAATCATCTTTCATAAAATAAATATGTACAGCAGTGGCATTCACAAGACTAGTTGAAGAGCAGACAGTGAACAATAAGATTCCAGAATGTGGGAAGACATTCATGGCTCATTCCTGGTTCTGCAGGCCTTTACCTCAGGGCAGCTTCTTACATCATGGTGATAAACAAAGCTCTTCTGGAATGCTCAATATATGTCTTGGGGTTAGATGTGTGTACTGAGAAGGTTAAGGTGCCATAGTATACAGTAGGGATGTGAAACATTTGCTCCTCCAAATGTTTCTGGACTCTGCAAAGGGCTGATGGTGAGTCCAACAACTTCTGGAGGGCCCTAGTTTCCCTACCAGTAATATAAAAGGACCCATTTTTATTCTACCATTATTGACATTAGTCAAGCCAACATTTTTCAGATTTAAAAATATTTATTTTTTTGTGGAAATGTTAACAGAAACCTTTTTGACAAAATACTGTTGTAGGAAAGGAGTTTAAAAACAAGAAGAGAAAATAACGTCTGTATCCCAGACAGTGATGTCTTTCAAAAGGTTAACCCTTTTTTTATTTGGCTCTGCAGTTCTCATGACTGCTTTCATACCCATGGAAATTTTTTGCAGGTAGACAGGGTGAGAGGTTGGAGATGTTCGTAACGGATCTGAACCATTGTTTTTTTAATCAGCCTTTCACCCTCAACATATTACGTCAAGGGCTAAAGCGATCCTTCCATATCCTTGAGTCCTCAGTCCAGCTTCACATTTTTGTCATATGAATAAGGGATACTGCTTGTAATTTCTTGATTTAAGTACTGGAGCAGTTAAACCACTCTTTCTTTCTCTTTTTTCTGCCTTTTGGGTTAAAAATATCAAACTTGCATGAATATGAGTTAACACCCCTAAAGATTGCCCTGATAAGGATCCCTTAGCACATCTAGTCTTTCAGAATAATCTACCGCTTATGCGAGTCTTTACACATTCAGAGCACTGTATACAGATTAAAAACAACAGCCTTGCTCGTGGTATTGTGGTCTTGTTCTGTTAGTGATGATGTATAGTCTGGTATCAGCAATTATACTTACTCTTCTCCTTTTTTGCCTACAGCTAATCAGTTGCATCAAAGCAGTGAACAAATGGAAATCTGGTAAATAAATATTCACATTTCTCATTTAGTTGCCATGCCTGACACATTTTTTAAGTGACAAGACCGTTCTTCATGAAGCATTAATTTCTCTAATGGATTTGTCATTGGGAATATAAATGTTTGGGAAATGGCTATGAAGAGCATTTTTCTTACCACATGTAATCTGAATGAAGTAAATGTAAGAAATGCCTTTTTTTTTAAAAAAAAAAAAATCTAATTGTCTTAATTCAGATCACTCTGACAGTCCAAATCTCTATAGGAGATATGTGGGCCTCTGACTGCCAAATATGACAGTTAAGGGGCTCACCCTTGTCAGAGGGAGCTCCAGGATCTGGTGTTGTAGAGAGGAGACCTGACAGCCTACCAATTATGGCAAGGCTCTCTGTCCCGCTATTGTGTTATTTGCTGGAGGTGCTGAGAGGGATTCCATTCCTGGCCTGTGACTTACAGTTGACTTCAGGAGTTGAAATTATGTTTAGAGTGCTTCCATATTAGAGAAGGATGAGAAGATGGTTCTGACCACATTCCAGCTGAGTATGAATGCATATTTTTCTTAGCTGTGCTTTGACTATATAACTTATTCATCAAAACTTTCTGGTTCCATTCACATGTCACAGTAGACACTCATATTCTACAGGTTCTGTGCGTTCTTCTTTACCTGTGGCCCTTGACTAGTATCCAAACTGCTGCCAGAAAGAAAAGGGGTGGCAGGATTTTTAAAAGTTTGTTTATTTTATTCCCTGCCTTTCTTCCAGTAGAAGATCTAAGGCATCTTACAAGATGAATTAGAACAGAAAAGCAAAAAGAAAGCAATCTGTTATAGCGTTGGAAAATAATTTTAAAACACATAGCATTTAAACAACTGAAAGGCATTTGAAAAATGCAGGGTTTTGGCTTCTGTTTTGTTTTTGCCGGGTCATCTACACAAGAACTGTCATTAAGAGATAACCATGGCTAATTTCCCAGGCTAGTTGAGAAATAGCAGGAATTCACCACTGTTAATAGCTACCACATTATTTATACCACACCAAATAAATTAGGTTAAAAGGAGAAAAAAGTCAAACTCCCTCCAGCTGTGTATGAGGAGGAAAGAAGGGTATACAGGCCCAAGACTTGATCTGATGTGCTTCACTAAACTGTGGTTTAATGCTGAGGTAGGGAAAGAATATCGCCTATGGGATAAATGCTGCCCCAAGTCACTTTGTGTCTCCTGATCCTCTTCAGAATTTTAACTCCTAAAATTTTTAATGTCATGGTTTGCCAGTGCAAATTGGTGACCAATTGCTAAATTCATTAAATGGGCAAAGGAATTCAGTGTAGGTAATCAATGGAATAGTCCCTATCATAGCCATTATTATAGTGAATTTAATTCCTTTTAGTTGAATATCAACAGTCAAGACCATAGTCAGTATCCTATTAACTGAAGGCAATTTAAGTACATTTAAGGTTTATTTATGTATAAATCTAAATCTAATTATTAAATATGAATGACAGATCTTCTTAATAATGGGTAGAGAAATTTTAATGAATTTAATAATATATAATAACTAATATTCAGCTTTAGCTCATTAACGTATTTTCCATATTGATAGCTATTCTGTGTATTTTTAATATGAACCCTAACCCCCCCACCAAAAAACCCCATCAAACAAGCAAACAAAATGCAGCCTTTAAGCTTTTGATCAACCTGAAAAGTGGCCCTAGTCCCATGAACATTGCTTATCCCTGGTTTAGTGTGATCTTCCTGTTTGCTCTCTGTATTTTTTTTTAATACCGCACTGTAAAATTCCAGCAGAAGAACAGAATTGACAGCAGAAGTTTGCTGCAGATCTCTGAACACACCAAATAGCAGCAGGTAGCCCATTAGAGATCATAGAGGAGAGATCATAAAAGGCCAGAAGAAAGGAGTCAATATTGGGAGAGTTAAGATTTGGCTGTCAGAATTCTAAAGCTCTCATATTTTAATAGAAGAGTATATTGTTCACACTCTTTTGTAAATGGTAAAAGCAAAATGTTTTCTAAACAAGAGAAATAGTATAATCTCGGGAACTTCATATGTTCTTGTAAGGCAAAGGAAAATTCACCCCTTTTAATTCTGTGATTCATTTGTATTGTCAGTAATGGTATGTTGGCAAAGGACAAGAGACTTCAGTTTCATCAGAAAGGGAGAAGTATGAATTCCACTGGCTCAGGGAAGAGCAGTGCAACTGTTTCAAGGTAAGCAAAGAATCGGTAGTCTGGGACTGGTCAATCAGTGGAATTTCCCATTCACCTACACTTTGCATAGTAAATTCTTCCTAGTTAACTTTTGATGATAGTCTGAATGTCTGTATTTTGTTCAGCTTGGTAGCATGCAGTGGAGGCTGGTGGCTGTTGTGTCAGTACAATGATGGATCTATTCCATGGTTTAGCTCAAATGTTGAAGGACTTATCCAAAGTGCTGAGCCCTATTGTCAAAGAAGGTTCAGCATGTTGGATAGTTCATTTAAAGTTTGGACTGAAACTCAGAGTGGATTTAGCATCCCACTGGCATCAGAATCACCACCCGCCATTGATACTATCACTTCCTGAAGTATATTCACAGACGCAGCTCCTGGAATTTCTTGATTTGTAGCCACTATACTAAATGCAATAGAGGTAGCCACATTTATTTGTAATATTTCTGCGTTATTCATATTTTTTATTTTTCAGGAATTGAACCCTGCTTTAACTCCCGGTAGACATTCTTTTTCAGGCATTTATTCTTAGAGAAATCTTTTCCCAATACCCCCTTGTACCAAAGGAAGAAGACTGGTGAGAGAGCACCATGCCAACCCAACCCTTTTTCCTCTCCTTCCTCTGACCTGGTTTGGACCCTGGGTGTCCATTTTTCTCACCATATCTCAGCCCCCTTCCCACAGACACACACACATATTTTTATATTCACAGTTTCTCCACATTTGCAGGGGTCCTGTAGCCCTAACCCTAGTGAATATGGAGGGCTGACTGTACTTCAGTTTTAGTGCCAATAAACTTTGTGGTAAATGATAAATAGAACAAAGTGTATGTGAATTCACAGATTCATAGATGGCTCTCCACTGAATCCTTTTAGCCTCCAATGAACAAAAGATGTTGAGCGGAGTGAAGGGTGGAGTCACACAAGCATGATTCTGTTCTTCCCCCCTCTTCTGTGCATGCAGTGTTAATTGTGTCAAGAGGGCGATGCATGGAGAAGGCTTAAGCTCTTGGTACACAAGGAGTAGCTTCTAGGTTAGCAAGGTTAGGATCATGCTATCTCAGTCTTAGAATGGGCTACAGCTCCTTGCTCCTCGTCTTTGCAGATTCAAAGAATGGTCAGTCCTGTAATTACACAGTGAACTGTTCCCCTCCAGCACAAATTATAGGTGACATAAAAGGGCAGAAAATTGTTCTGTTTTTACTTCAAAGGATGGGGAGAGGTTCTTGATTCTCTTTTCTTGGGCCCAAATACCTGGGCTGCCTTTGGGTAAGATGCATCTTGACTGTGTTCTTCCCCCATTGTCCTTCTGCCAACTGGCAGTGACCTTTTTCTTCAAGTGGGTTTTCAGCACTTGCTCGCACGCTGAGGAGGGGTCTTTAAAATGCTGGAGACGCTACTGTCCCAATGTGTTTTTAAATTATTTTTAATTGAGCTGTGTTTTGAATATAATTTGTTTAATTATACTCTGTTGTTATTAGTTACGGAATTTATGAATATACTTGACTTTTTAAAATAATGATATAACTCACCTTGTGTATCACTGTTGGGAGAAAAACCAAATAGAGGAGGGGGGAAACAGGTTTGGTTTGGGTGGACGGGTGAGTAGGAGGGGGTTCAGCATCCCGATCTGCGTTTGGTCTGCAAGCTACTGGGCCAACCCTGATCCACAGTCTAAATCTAGGTGGAAGATTTATGTACATTTTTTTTTATTGTGCTTTGTTTTTGTTTAGTGTGTCTGAATTACTGGAACTTTATGAGGAAGATCCTGAAGAAGTTCTCTACAATCTTGGGTTTGGCCGTGATGAACCAGATATTGCTTCCAAAATCCCATCAAGGTTTTTTAATTCATCATCCTTTGCCAGGGGGATAGATATCAAAGTGTTTCTGAATGCCCAGCTGCAACGCATGGAGGTGGAAAATCCCAATTTTGCCTTAACAAGTAAGTATGTTTAAATTTAAAATGTGGTAGGTGTTACAAAAACAGTGAACAGTTACAAATAAATATTGCTACCTTATGTAAACAGACCTGGAATGTGTCCACAAAGGGCACAATGTTGCTAGGTGAAATTTTTCTTTGCAAAGTTAGACAAAAACAGATTGAGTTTCATTTTTTGTAATCCTGTTCAAATTCTGAACCTAGTGGGAAACAAGTATTAACTGCGTTAGAGTTAATCTGTCATAGCCTTTGCCATCTCCCCCGAGTCATCCTTGGGTGTTGTCAGCTTTTCAAGATTATGATGAGGTTCTAGATAGGACTTATTCACAAAACAATGAATTCTCTTGTGATAGTTCCAGTAGTCAGGCTGGCCTCTCAGTTCTACCTCTTGGCTCCTGTCGCTCACCTTGCCCACTTTCCTCTCTTAATCCCTCCCTGGACTAGGTACTTGGGCTCAAGGTGATTCCTATGTGAATCAGTGAATGTGTTGTTCTGTGGGTTCACTGTGGTGAGCATGACCAGACACTTTGTCAAAAGTAATAGGAACAGCCAGACACCATTGTAAAAAAAAAGAAGAAGAAGAAGAAGAAAAATAGAAGCACATTTAGATACCATGTTAGCCCCTGAACTATTTAACCATTCATAGCTCCCCCAGATCCTATTCAGTTCTTCCCCTTGACTGACTGTCCTATCTCTATTACATTTTTTTCCTATCTCTATGCTGTCTTCCTTTTCCTCTATGCCATCGTTTCCCTGTCTGCCTTCTGTCAGCGACAAGCCTCAGTTTTGTATCCTTTCTCCCCCCTTAATGTCATTTCCTGAGCTGTGATTGGCTGGCACCAACCAGGCCTGCCCAGCTCCTTCTTTCACACCTCTTTATCAACTGTCCCCAGCCTTGGTCCACCCAGATGTCTTTATGTATCCAGATATATCCCTTATTTTGTGTATCCATCACCCCAGTCATTGAGCATGATAGCTGGGCTTACAGAGAATTTTTTAGGCCAAAAAATCTGGAGATTCCCAAATTGGGGAATGACGATCTAGACCGGAACTGGGGGAAAAATACACTTATTTCAGAACAGTGGCCAGAATCCCAAATGCTAGCTGATCTGCACTTGACAACAATTTATCTTAGATTCAAAGGAAACAAGTGAGATGATGGCAATGATAGAAAGAGGTGGAATGGGGGAAAGGTTCCAGGAAAAGTGTGTGGAGCTGACTTGAATGGGTGGGAATATATGGAGGGATATCAACTGATGAACATGAAGGGATGAAAAGGACCCCAGTTCTGCCTTCTCCAGAAAAAAGAAAGTATTAGAGAAAGCATGGCTTCTTTCAATTGATTTGAAAGATTTTGAATGTTTTCAAGATGTGATCATGTAGCAGCAAAAACATGATCATGTTTTATAGAATATTAAAATTCCTAAAAGGACCAACTTTATGGACTCCTGGCTGACACTTCAATTGAACAATATAAAAAAGCTATCCTCCAAAGCAAGAATTTGTCAACCAAATTTGAAAAACCAAAGTTGTGGCTATAAACAGGATATACAGGGGGCAGAAATCTAGTGTGTCCTTGGCATTAATGTACTGCTTTTTTTCTTTGTTTTTTAAATTTTGCCTGTTCCCAGTCATTTGTAGCTTCATTATAGAGTTTTTACAATGGTGCCCATTGTTCCCTCTGTCATTTCTGGCTTGTCCTTTTGCCAGGTCGCTTTCGTCAAATTGAAGTGCTCACTACTGTGGCCAATGCATTCTCTTCCTTGTACTCCCAAGTTTCTGGCACTCCGTTGCAGAAAATTGGGAGCATGAATTCAACAGCTTCCAACAAAGAGGCATCCAGCCCTCCTCCCCTAACACGGAGCAACACAGCAAGTCGTTTAATGAAGACCTTATCTAAACTCAACCTTTGTGGGAATGCACAAGTGGGGGAGGCTGGCAGTCCGTCAATACCCTCACCAGTTGACTTTTGGAAAAATGAAAATGGGAGTGAAGAATCCGACATTAAAAATGAACCCAAACCTGCAAAACACTTCAAAGCCTCTCTGCTGGCGACAGTGAAAGAGGAGGTAGCTAGCAATCAACCCAGTACTGAGGGAGCTCATAGTCCTTCAGAACTCTCTGTAAGCACAAATGTTGAACAGGGAACACAAGACAGTGCTGCATCTCCTGAAGATGGGCAAGATGACAACTCTCTGGGACATTCAGAAAAACCCGCTGTTGTGAATTTCTCTGGGCTTCAAAGTGTAGTTCTGGAGTCAACCAACTGTGGGCCAGAAGAAAACAATAAGCTACGCATTCCTTCTGCTTCCACAATGGATAAAGAGCCCTGTGCTCCAATAGCAAACCCATCAATTCTTAATCTCATGTTGCAGCAGAAGGACTCCTTTGAGATGGAGGAGGTGAGTGAAAATATTTTCTTTTCTTTCCCCTTTTTCCTCTCCTCCTTCTTGCAGCATATGGATTTCTCTTGGTTATTCTACACAAATATTGGAAATAGCATGCTAAGAGAGCACTTCTTTAAAACCTGAAGTGGTTCTTTGATGCACCACTTTGTGCTTGAGAGACATACAGAGACAGTACCGATCTCCAGCTAGAGTTTTCATTTCATTTCATTTATTTTACTTTACTTTTGTTTTGTTTGGTTTATTCTTGCCTTTTTCTTGGCACGGGTCCCAAGACAGTTTAAAACCTAGAGGTTGATAAAGAACTTGTGTTTACCTGGACTAAGGTCAGAGATTGTGTAGATATCTGAAACTTTGGACTGAGAAGGAGCCATATTTCAGAGGGTTGTGTTTTGCATGTTTGAGGTCAGCTTGGGTAAGTGACAAAATAAAATGTGTGCTTGAAATCTTGGAGAACAAGTGCCATTCCAGAGTAGGCTTAGTACTGTGGGGCTGAGCAAATATTTGCCCTGAAGATGTTTTGGCCTAAAACTTGCATAGTTAGTTACCAAAGATGACAAGACTGAATTTATGTGCTATGGGTGTGTGTCTGTGTTTAGGAATACCACTTACGTATTTAGTACAGCCTTCTCCAACGTTCAGGTGTGTTGGATGGTAATTCTCACAATCCCTAGCTGGCATGACCATTACAGTCCAACACAATGGACTGTTCCTAAATATATCTGAGGGTCACCTGGTTGGGCAAAGGCTGATTTGGGGCACTTGTATCTGTTTTTTCTTCACTAGAACCCAAAGTAGCATAAATAATAGAGATGGAGAGCTTTTGGCACTTGCAAGCAACATAGCCAGTGGCAAGGGATCATGGAGGTTGTGGTCCAAAGCAGCTGGAGGGCCAAAGGTTTTCCACATCTGATAACACAGGATTTCTAGGTTATCTCGGATCCAAGCACTGACTGTATCCAGACTTGCTTAGCTTCATCTCGGTGGCTGTATCAGTTTTGAAGAAGGCCTCAAAATATCATTGAGCGAGGTATAGATGATGTAGAGACAAACTCCTACTAAGTATCATCTACTTTCTGGTCTTGGGGTGAAATCCTTTGGACTGATTCCAGCTTTTCCTGACAAAAATCACATGTGTGTGCATGCACGTACAAATACATTGGTGTTGAGACGTATAAAACAGTAAGAGGGTGTTAGGAGTGACCAGAGTAACTCTTGCGTGCCTGACTGCCTCTCCTTCTCTTCTTTCCAACCTTTCCTTTGAAATGTTTTCAAAAGGCATAGAATTACAAATATGTGGATACAGGTTGTTTATGTTGTCCTGGAGCCTTTGAGGTTTGTGCTCCTTTAGGAAGTCTGTTGCTGTTGAGATAGCCCAGCATAGGAGAAATGAGTCAGGACAAAATTTCCTCAGGGTCTTGGCCTCCGTATTCTTAGCCAATCATTTTTTTTTTTGAGCCTGTATCCTGTATTGACATTGGCCAAGGAGATGTAGCAGTTTGGGTGGAGTGGGCTGCTAGTTGCGAGAGAACAAATGTCGGCTGGGCTCTGATCTTTTGCTCCCAGACAAGGGTGGGTGACAGGGAGATGATTAGCCCCTTCCCCTTCCAAAAAACAAGAGAGAAACCCAAACCAAAAAGAGCAAGAACAAGAAGCTCTTGAATCAAGGCAGCTCCTCTGAAAAATCGAGACCTAGCAAACGGCTTGTAAGATGAATATTTATTTGTTTTTAATTTTGTGTAGGAAAATGTGTTAAACGCTTAAATTGTCTTGTATGGACACCATGTGGTTTGTTTTTATAGGAGTATATTTTGTTTTCCAAATGACATTGAAATCCATTATTCCTTCCTACTGTGTTTTTTTTTAAATGGTATGACATCTATCTAGCTGTCTTAGGCTATACTTGTGTTGCAAATTAACTTCCAGAATTTGATGACAAATATTGAACATATAACTTTTTTTTTCTTGGAATATCTGGATTTTGATTTTGGAGTGTGTGTTTGTGTGTTTAAAGGAGGCTTCTTATACCAACATTTCAAGAAATAGCCTTTAAATGGTGAGAGCAGTGTTGGCTGTGGATCCTGAAATCAAAAGCAGTGCAGCTACACTAACAGCAGTAGAAAATGGAGTTCCATTTTGGAAAGAAGGATGTAGAAAGCGAACTGCTGGATGCTGTGTTTGTGTATCTCCAGTGTAATTTTTTAAAAGGTGTAAGTACAGGGGAGGTGGTTCTCTTGTGTGTATGCCTACGAAGAAGCACACTGTTGGTTTACTGCAGTTGTATACCTCTTTTGACACTTTTTTTAAAGGCATGAGCATGGGTAAGTTGGCTCACCTGTGTGCATCCCAGCCGAGAAGGAAAAATATTGGGAAATGACAATGGCAGCTGGGGAAAATAATCATAGGAAGGTATTCCTGTATCCCAGCTGGCTCTGCTTCCTTTTATGGATGGTGGATTTGCAAGATTTGACACAGGTATACACTGTGACCTTGGGTGATACCTCCACTGTGTGGAAGGCACAGAACCAATTCCACAGAAAAGAAGACACAGGGAGCTGTGACTTGGAACCAGAAAATGTGGCCCATCTGGAAATGTCCAGAAATATGAGAGGTCTTCCAGCTTTAGAAACAAAATTATATGTATTTAATAAATCTTGTCCTTTCCTACCTCCAAGATTTCTTATAACCATGAATCAGCTCACTCACCTCTGTTTTTATTCCACACTGCTCTCCTAGGATTTCCTTCTTTTGAAATTGGGATAGATTACCCAGATTCAAACTTTCTGTGGTTACTTAATGCTGACTAGCTTTGAATCACCAATTTTTGTTGTGTGCTGTATGTTTTTTAATTGAATAATAAGGGGAGAATCAGATTGCATAATATGGGATAGTTTCAGATCATGAGGAAATGCCCAGATTTGGTTTGAGGGTCTTTGACTTTTTCACTATTGATGTGCAATGGACCAGGTGTCTCTTAGTAATGAAATGGTGGTCAGCGAAAAGAAAGAGAGAGCCTTAATTTCAGTGCACTATGAAAGTTGCTAGGAGGCAGAAAGAAATTGGTTTGGTCAAGAATTAAAGGCTATTTTAAACCCCAAACATTTATTCTCAAAGGAAATTGGTTGGTATGTCTATATTACTAAGTTTCCTTTCTTCCAGTAAGTTTCTGTTGGGGACGGGAACTCAGTGAGTTATGTTAGCAAATCGCCCCTGAGGTAGAGCCATAGCAGAATTACCTGTCCTTAGCAGATACTGTCCAGTACATCTCAGCATGAGCCGCTGTTCAGGACAGTGGCTTACACGGAAATATAATGGTGGATAACCTTAATTCTTTCATAGTCTTCTAACTTGTCTCAGATGTGAAAAAAATATTTCACATGTATTTCAAGAAAAAAGAGTGTTTGAGCCCTCAGAAAGCTGTTACTCTAGGCTTTTGAGGGAGTGGGAGAGTTGCAGTGTTTTTGAAACATGTCTTATCAAAGTGGCTTCAGGCAAAGGATTCCTTTAGATTTGGGATTAGACTAGATGGGTGATCTTGAAAACTTATTCTGGTCCACTGTAGATGGCACTTCTTGGAATATTTAATATGTTCACAGTCTGAAGTGGGAGCAAACTCCTTACCCTGTGTCCAGCCTCTGTATGTTGACCAGTTTCTCTGCACGGACCCTACGTTTCTATTGTACATGCTCAGGCTCTAGGCACTATCCCTGCCCCAATGTGTGCAGAGATTGTGTATGTGCATACTGGGGCAAAAGACTTGAGTTTCTTGTACCTGAAGAGGCTCTATAAAGAACTGCTGATCAAGGTGTGGAAACCATGGATAAGATCTGTGGGTACAATCATGTTTAGCCCACTTACATCCAGCATTAGGGATGGAGAGAAAGATGTGGTTCTTTCATGATTCTTACCAAATTATCTTTTTCTTAACCTCACAGGACTTATCATGAGACAAAGCACACTTTGCCTTAGAAGTTTACACATTTGCAAGGCTCATAGTGCGTTTTGAAGGAATAAAATAAGCACAAAATCAAACGCATCTTTTAAAAATGTGATCAGGGTATAGTTGAAAAAATACAAAATGTGATTTACTTGCTAGGGACAATGTGTACAGAAATGAACACTGAAAAAGATGCATAAATAAAAGCATTTATTAAGAAAAATGAGTACCAAAATGCATACAAATTTCCATACATGGAAAAACAAATCAGAATTTCACAGCATAACTTGAACAAAGAATGGGACAAGGATTTATTCCAGAATTATTGCTTGCCTAGGCTTGTGCCTCATCTACTGTTCTTGAGTAATTTCATTGGTTTCTCAGGGCCATCAAGCTGAAATAGTATAAATAGACATGTGCATAAGAAAACTGAATGCTTCCCAGTTGCTTAGATGGTCTGAAGTATGTGTGTCTATGGAAGAGAGATAAAATAGCATGCGTGCTAACAAAGCAGGGACTAAATTAGAAAAATTATAGGCAGGGTGAGTTGGGAGAGGTTAGTTTCTTTGCCAACTGTGCTTGTAAAATAACTCAGTGTTGCTATTTCTGCCATTGATTTTAGTCAAGGTTTCTTTCTTTTGTGTTTTATTGAAGTGTTTTCAGTGTGTAAATTAATTGCCTTTGGAGATCATTGGTGAGAAGAGATGATATAAATCTTTTGAAATGAAATGCATAGAACACCTATATCTAAATCTCCTAAATAAAGACAGCATTTTCTCTGACATTTTAAGTAACAGGTTTTCCACTTTAATATCATGTCAAAATTGTTAGTGTTATGGCAACCATTTGTTTCCTTTTACAGAGGACAGTCCTCTTTTTCAAGGACTTCTGGAGGACAATCCTATGTGTGGGGATGTCCTCTCTTTGAAGGGCAGTCAAATCCAAAGGAAGATGAAAGAGGAAGAACCATGGAGAGGGAGAACAGGGACCTTGACTTTGCCCACCTGCAGTTAGTACCTGGAGAGCAGGCTTAGTGGCTTCTTCAGCTGAAATGTGCTTTGATTCTGTTTTAACTTATAAAACTCATTTCTAATTTTTCAGACAATTTTCTACAGATAAATTAGCATGTGCAGTTTTATGCAAAATGTGTAAGTGGTCACCCTAGTTCTATCCATTATAGAAGAATTTTACCTTTTCAGCTACTTAGCCACATAACTGGACCTGGATAAATGCACCATGTTCCTTGGGAACATATAACCTTATTTCCCACTTCAGTCTAGACATGGCATGTCAGACCTGATCCTCTCTTCTGGCAGAATAGTTGAGCAGCAGTCAAGGAAGGGACCAGCCATGCTTGTGATATGGCTGACCCACTTGTTACTGCTCTTAGCTCAGATGTGTCAAGTAGAAAAACTTGCTGGATCAAAACAGAAGCTGCCATTTGAATTTTCCTACAACATGCCAAGCAAAGCTGTGTCAGAACATTGTAGAAATGCCAAACGGCAGGCACTTGACGTCGTAATATTTCTTCTGCCATCCTTCCTTTGTGGAAGTGCACAGTGTGGATAGGTGGTAGGGGATGGGGCTGTGCCAGGGTGTATGGCCCAGAAGTGTGCTGGGGAAGACTCAGATCTGGAGTTGGTCTTGCTGTACTGTGAGACAATTAGCCTTTCTCTTGATCCAGACCAAAATGTATATGGTAAAGAAAAGACACAGTGGGATGTATTCCCTTCTCTTCTTCCCAGAAGAAAATTGATATTAAAATGCATACAAAAATATTCCCATTTTCTTTCTCTGGACAATGCTCAAACAGCTTTATTTCAACAGAACTTAAGCTGTTCTTTTCTGTAATTTGTGATAACAGGGACACAATGGGTTAGCTTCATAGTTTGAAAAATATGCCTGTTTCCCCTAAGAGGAAGTCTTTTGATATTGGATGTTTCTATATTTAATAAACTACTGTTAAGTCAGAGTTTGTTATGTGAGAAAAGAGAAAGCAAACAGTTTTATCACTATGCAACATCTGAGAGTTCAGGAAAAGTCTGAAAATTGAGTAGTTGTGAAATATGGACTCCAGCTGCTCTTTAAAAAAGCTATCTGTACTTTGGTGGCTGATTACTTAATCAAGTTGGCATAAATATTTGCAACTCCTAAAATGAGTCATTTGTAGTATATTACAAAGCTAAAAGGAAAGAGAGTACTTTGTTTTAATAGCACCCCCCTGGCCTCAGCAATTTGTTTCTTGCTCTTGTCTCATGTGGGATTTCTTTCTTTTAATTTTTTTACCGGCACATCTGAACAATTGTGGCACTGTTCAGACAGTGTTTTGCACGTGCTTCAAGGTGGAAAAGGATCAAGTTCACCACTCCTTACATAAAATTCAGTGCAGCATCTGCAGCAGCTTGTATGTGCACAATAGTATGCATGTATGCTTTGGATTTAGATGGGAGACTTTAATATGGGCAAGGTGCTGACTCCTCCCTGCACAGCTTGTGTATGTATAATAGTTTGCATACATGTAAGGGCTCCTAAAGCTATATTCTCCAGTTCATTTTCTATTAGGATGTAAAACAGTGGTTGTCAGTCTTTGGCTGTCCAGATGTCTGAGATTTCAATTGCTAGAAGCCCCAGCCAGGAGGCAGGGGTTCTGAGAGATAAAATGGAAAACATCTGGAGGGACAAAGGTTGGTAACAACAACTGTAGAGGGAGCCCTCTCCACTTCCTGTTTCTCCATACTGATGGGTAAAATGTGCAAAGAGATTGTTAATTTGTTCATTTGTATGTGGTCACAGAGCTCCCTGAAATCAGGAACCCTGATGAAACCAGGTCCCCAGCAGCACAAAGCTTTGTAACCATGTTCGCTTGCACATTCTTTATAGGCCTTCTCTGTCAGTACAGAAAGAGAGAGACCAGGCTCTCTTTCTGCCTACTCAAGAAAAATAAAATCTAGACAGAACTTTGGAGGTAGTGCTGAATGTGTGCAGTGGGCAGCAAAGCTGATATTGCTTTGGCTCTCAGTGTGTTTAAAGCAGAGTTAGGCAAAATGCACCCCAGAGAATACCTCCTCTCCCCCAGCTTTTTGTTTTTTACCTGCAGATCCTACGGACTGTTGGAACTCCAGTATTGTGGTTGTCACTTTTGACAGAGGCCCAATCCCTTTCTTTCTATCTAAACTTTTTTTAAAAAAATAGTATATTATAATACCATGCAAATTTATGTAAATGTGGCTGTTAACACATATAACTAAACTTCCAGTTTGTACATAGGTGAACAGCAAAAGTAGTGATCTGAAAAAATTGTCTATTGAAAAGTGGTGGCCTGATTCAAGAGCCAGTATTACCATGCTTTTTCACAGACCAAACCCAAGACAAACACTGCCTCTTTTTTTAAAAAAAAATTAAAATTGCTATCTGCCAGATCTTGCTTGAAAAAATGCTCAACCTTAAAGCTCTGTTGCTTTCCTTCTCAAGAGACAGTTGAGGGTGCTGTCAAGAAGCCAGGGCAGTTTCACATAGGTGCTAGATGTTAAAGAATCATAATTTTCCCTAAAACATTATAGAGTCTTTTGAAGGTGAAATATTCCATCAATTTTGAAAACAAAACAAACCATAATTAAATGTAACTGTCAGTGAATAATACTGTGAAATTATTGGTTCATATTTGAGTTTGGTAGAGATGTGGGAGAACCAGCCTGGTGTAGTGGTTTTAACATTGGAGCAGAACACTGGGAGACCAGAATTTGAATCTCTGCTTGGTCATGAAACCTATTGGGTGACCTTGAGCAAGTCACACTCTGTCAGACTCAGACGAAGGCAAAAAGCAAACCCCCTCTAACAAATTCTACAAAGAAAACTCTGTGATAGCTTCATCTTAGGGTTTCCATAAGTCAAAAATTGATTGAATGCACAGAACAATAACAATGGGTGTTGTGGGAATGGAAAGTCCAGAGCCCTCCACATTAATAGTCACTGGGATTAAACTTACTCATAAAACATGGCTAAAACCACATTTGGAAATTTGAAATGTTCTACTATCCACATAATTAAAGATGGTGAGTGTTTTAAAAGTTTTCTTTCCTTTTCTAATTGCTGCCTATAGATGGAATACTACTTTGGAGAGTTTTGTCATCTTGGGTTGTCTACAATTTGGGTATAACCTTCTCTGTAATTAAGAAGCAGCTTTTTATAACCTTCTCTCTCATTAGATTTCAGAAGAATTTTGAACAACCAGAAGATGTGTCACGTTTGTCATGTTAGAGGCTGAGATCATGGGGAAATTACCCAAAAAAGCCAATTAAATATTTTTCTTCATTTTTTAAAAAAAGAATTTTGCTTTATTGTGTAGATTCAGGGTGATAGTGGTGGTCAGTATGTGCAACACATAAGCTGA
This sequence comes from Iguana delicatissima, assembly GCA_948472985.1. Classification (NCBI taxonomy): domain Eukaryota; kingdom Metazoa; phylum Chordata; class Lepidosauria; order Squamata; family Iguanidae; genus Iguana; species Iguana delicatissima. The sequence continues at coordinate 1,296,554 of CAOKZL010000465.1, read as the reverse complement.
GTGCCTTTCTGTTGCTGTTCTATTTCTTTCATTATTTCGAGAGGTGTGTTTTTGTTTTGTTTTTTTAGGGGAAGACTTTTGTTCTATTTATTTGGGGGAAAGTTCAAGACAGTATGACTTGTTGGAAAAGGTGATTATACTGGGCAGTAGAAAAAGAGGGAGATTGCACTACAGGTGAATTGACTCAGTCAGGGAAACCACAACCCTTAGTTTGCAAAACCTCAGTTGATACCTGAGACTCTTGAGGTTGCTCATTCAGGATGGGGTCATTCTAAGTTGAAGTCAGATGACAGCAAATAACTTAACCTAACAAAAGTTTGCAGCAGTGGATGTATTGCTTTGAAGTTTAATCTACCTCTTGACGTTTAATTTACCTCATGATTTCATGAATTAACGTGAAAATAACATTTAGACCAGTGGTTCTCAACCTGTGGGTCCCCAGATGTTTGTGGACTTCAGCCCCCAGAAGCCTCAGCCACTATGGTCAATGCTCAGGGCTTCTGGGAGCTGAAGTCCAAAAACATCTGGGGACCTACAGGTTGAGAACCACTGATTTAGACCATTGTTGAAGTGTTTCAACTTCTAACAGTTTACCATGCCACCTCCAGATGCCCATTTCTAGAAATTTCTAGAAATAAGATAATCTATTCACAGATGACTGCAGATTTCTCCTGGAATAGCATGGAGACAAACTAATTTGGTTTGGAACAAAAGTCACCAAATAGCTATGACTGGAAAATAAAGGCCAGAATCCTGTGTGAGAAATATATATGTGTAAGCTCCATAGTTATGCTGCTATGCAGTGAATTGTGACCTGACCCTCCCAATCCCCTCTTATCAGGAAGCAGCCGCTATGGTTGATGGGGCCTATTCCCCTGTCATTTGGGAAGCAACTGGCTGCCATTTCTACCCCCTCTGTGCTGGTGTGACAAGCAGAAGCAGGATCCCTGTTGCAATTCACCCTTACACCAGAAATTGTTCTCACGAGATGGGAGACCATCAGCCAGCTGTTTCCTGATCAACAGGAGAACAGACTCCCATATATGGCAATGGCTGCTGCCTGATAAGTAGGGATGGGGGACTTTCTCAGTCCTTACACAGCCCTTAAATTAGGGGCTACTTGGGAATCTTGAATACAATCACAAGGTTACACTTTCATAATAGAGCATTCTAGTCAATAATACTAATAATTTTAAACACATTTGTAGGTAATAAGACTGTTAATTTAGCCAGATCTCTAAGCACTTTTTGGCACCCTTGACTATCTTATTTGTGAGGATAGGCTGGGTTTATAATGGAGATGGGCAAAGTACAGGCCATGAGTAGCATATGGCCTCCAGCCCCATTTTTGTGCCACCCACAGTGCTCCATGGAAATATGAGACAAACAGCCTCTCTCACACTAGAAATGTGCAGCATAGTTTGCTGGTGAAAGTGATGGCAAACCACTGAGTGTACTAACACAGTTTATTTACCTAATTTAGGGCAGTATGAGTCTAAAGGCATGACACACAGTACAGTTGATTAAATGAATTAATTACCTTGTCAATTATCAGTCTAGCAGAAACCATAGTTTTGTAAGCTTTTCAAAATGCTTCAGGAAGCCTTTAATTTGATGCGTCTATTGCTGCCATCTGTGTGGCTCCAGAAGGTTAAAGTTCACGGTTTCTCAAGCTAGTTTAAAATTTTAAAATGATTTAGCAATGAAATAAAATCACTCTATGATGTCTTTAATGTTGAAAAGAATAATTTTAATCCTAGGGAACTGTAATTTAATACAATAATATTTAATTGAGACTGAATATTTCAATATAGCAGTTAATTATTAGAGGGCTCAGTGGACTTTTCTTAGTACTACGTTTTTATTTTGGTAAAATGTATGTTTTATAAATTTATATTAAACTATATTACCATTTTTTAATGTGTGTCAGTTTTTATATCTGTTAGTTTTACCTATTTAAAAGGCCGTGGAATGCCTTTTACTAGCTTAGGCTACTGTGCCATCAGTGGATCTGTAGGGATAATTATAGCTTAGCTTCAGTGATCCATTCCTGAGTATCCTCCATTTAGATTACTGTAGTATGTTATACCTGGGATTACCTTGAAGCCCACCCCAAAATTTCCATTGATAATGAAATATGGCAGCCGGCATAATGGCTGGAGCCTGTTGTGATCCTTTTATTTGATTGTTGTGAGAGCTACGCACTGCCTCCAGATTTCAAGTTCAGACTGTTGGTTTGAATGTATATAGTGTCTATCTTGACATGAATTCACATGTGATTATTAAATAGGAAGTCACTCATGCAGATATTAAATAGCAAGGATAATACTTTCTTCCTAAAAATCGTCAGAGGTCCTATTCCAGTTGCCACCACATATTGAAACTGGTTGGTTGCTTATAACCAACAATGAAAACAGTGGTAGCTGCCTTGATTCCCAGGTTGTCCTCAGGGTCATCTGTTCCCAGGAGAAATCTGTGAGGCTGGGAGACAGGTGGTGGTGATGGTGGTAGTTTCCCAGTTGGAATGAACTCCCAAAAAGGGTCTGTCAGATGTTCTCTTTTTTGCTTCTTCATTATCAGGCAAAGAACTTTTTATTTTCCCCTTCCCTTGAATTTCCTGTACATTTTACTGCCAGTTGGATCACAAGTTATGTTTTTAAGTTGTTCTTAGTCAGGTGCTTCTAGATTTCTTTGGCATCTATTGCCTTGATATTCATCCCCCCTTTTTTTTCAGTTGTGTTTTTTCAAACTGCTGCTTTTAATCTTCTTAATACAGTAGTTTATGTTTTTAGAGCCTTGTCGACAACACATGAATTGAATCAATGAATAAACATAAACATTGACAGCAAAGCCTTGTGGTGTGTCAAAGATTGAGAAACATATCATGGGATAGCCTTTCTTGAATAAGAAGGACTTATGGCATGATACATTTGTTGATCTTTAACATACCACAGGATTTTGTTGCTTTTGCTGCAACAGTCTTAACATGCATACCCATCTGAAAGTAAATAACATCGTTTCCCTTGAACTAAACTTTGAATTTAATTGGATTGTTATATATGGAATGATCTTTCTTTTAATAGTATAAGCTGGAATCTATCAAATTGATCTCTTTTTGCCTGGAACAAGGAAATGTACAACAATTCTCTATACCTCCCCCGCCCCCCCAAAAAACTAACAAAAGCCTTCCTGTCTAGTTTTTCTTTGGAGGGCAGTTGCCCAACAACTGCATATTTAGCAATTAATTTAGAATAGTGTTCCTGCAGTTCAGACAAAGGAGGCACTTTGTACTATAATCTCTTCCATCCCTGTCAGCTGGCCAATCTGCATTGCTGCACAGGCTCCTGGAGTAAACCGAACTTGTGGGTAAAATGAGACTGAAACTGTCAGGATCCAATTTCATTTAGCAAAGTCACAGAGAGAAGCGGTAGAAGTTTTATCTAATGACTTGTGGCTTCAGACTGGTACTTGGAATAAACACAGACGCGGGTAGCTTTGAATAAAAGACTAAATACTTTACTAATGACTCTTCATTTACATCTGTATTGAGAGAGCCTGCTACCTGTCTAATCTAGTGAATAGGAGATTCTTCAGTTTAACTCACCATCCTCCTTGATGGGACTCAAACTCGGAGCATGCGAAGAGTTCAGGGAAAGCAGCCATTGAGAACAAAGGGGGGGGTCTTAACTTTTATAAGACCGATGACCCAAGCAACTGTCCTGGGTCACATGATCTGAGCACCAAAGGTATTTATGATCATGCAATAAAAGACAGAGAAAGGCAAATGGAGAAGATCTGGCATGCAACAGAAAGGGAGGCCCTATCTGGCTATTGCCCATCTGTTCTAACAACAAGATGGCGGGGGAGAGAGAATGCTGAGATTTCCAACAGTCCCCTTCTCATTCTCTTGGACCAACATCGAAGATCTTCATGCCTTCTCGTAGTCTCTGGAACTGGTCTCTTGGTAGAGGCTTGGTAAGAATATCAGCAAGCATCATTTCTGTATTGCAGTATTCTAGCTGAACAATTCCATTGCGACACATCTTTTGCACCTTATGGAAATCAATGTCAATGTTCTTCTTGAGTGGCTTCTCACTTTCAGAAAGTTTGATGCAGCTTTGGTTATCTTGCATCAAAATGGTTGGCTTGGGCTCTGTTATCCCTAAGTTCAGAAGTAAATTATGCAGCCACTTTATTTCATCACATGCTGCTTTTGCAGAAACACACTCAGCACCTGTGGAAGAATCTGCAATTGTAGATTGTTTCTTACTTGACCAACTTATAGCTCCTCCACCATAGAAGATCAGGTTTCCGCTGGTTGATTTTCTCTCTGCTAGGTCTGCAGCCCAGTCAGCATCCGCATAGGCAACCAGTCGTGGTTGATCACAGGCTGGCAACATCAGCTTGTAATCTGCAGTTCCTTTCAAATATCTGGCAACTCTTTTCACTGCAATGAGATCTTTTTCAGTAGGAGAGTTAACCATTCTGCATAAGATACCAACAGCATTTGCAATATCAGGTCTGGTGAAATTAGCTATGTACAGTAGCTTTCCAACTGCAGTCCTATACTTGTCTCCATTTTTCAAGGGTTCACATTTCTTAGTGTCCTTTAAGAAACCCACTTCCATTGGGGTTGCCACAATATTGGCATCCTTTAGTCCAGGGCAGTCCAGAAGATCTATTATCTTCTGTTTCTGGTTAAGATAGAAGCTTCCATCACTGCTTCTTTCTATTTGTACTCCAAGATAGTGTGAGATGTCTCCCAAATTCTTGATGTCTATCTCTGTCTTGAGATTGTTGACTATCTCCTCACTATCTGCTTTATTTTGACTGCACAGGATCAAATCATCAACATAACATGCAATATAAGTCCATTTACTGTTTCTGAATCTTTTGTAAACACACTTGTCAACAGTGCCTGGAGTGAAGCCTTGTTTGATAAGAAGTTGGCTTAGCTTCTCACTCCATGCTCTGGCAGCCTGTTTTAAGACATAAATGCTCTTGTTCAATTTGCATACAAGATGCTCTTTCCCAGGAACTTGAAATCCTGGAGGCTGTTCCATGTACAGTTTCTCATCCAGTTGTCCATAAAGAAAATCTGTTTTAACATCAAGATGTTGGACATGCATTTTCTTAGATGCTGCAACAGCTAGGAAAGTTCTCACAGTTGTATGTGTGGCAACAGGGGCAAAAATTTCATTGTAATCTTCACCAAATTGTTGTGTAAATCCCTTTGCCACTAACCTGGCTTTATATCTCTGAATTTCCCCTTCTGCATCTTGCTTTGTGGTAAAGACCCATTTACAGCCAATTGCCCTTTTTCCTTTTGGCAATTCTGACAAAGTCCATGTTTTATTTTTATATAAAGATTGCATCTCTTCAACAGCAGCTTCCACCCACTTTTGAGAATCTGACTTTGGTAGTCCCTTGATCTTTTGCCAGTCAGAGGGTTGTGGAATCTTCTCCTCTGTGGCTAGATAAGACAATCTATCAGGTGGTACGCCTCTGTTGCTGCGCTCAGATCTTCTTACCTGGACTTGGACACCTGAGCGCCGTCCGGTTCCGCGTCCTCTGGCTGGGTCACCACATCTGTAGCCCCTTCTGGATGCAAGACATCTGGAGGGTGGTAGAGTGTCACATACTCTGGTTGCTGGTGGGAGTCTCCTTCCACTGCAAACAAATCTGGATAGACATCTTGGTTTGGATTAGATTTGGGCTGTGATCTTTCATCAACATAAACAGCACTTGTTACTTTTATTGTACGCCCATCTGGATTCAGAATTCTGTAACCATTTCTAGCATAACCAACAAAAATTCCCTCTTCACTTCTACAGTCAAGTTTGTCTCTTTTCTGTTTGGGAATGTAGGTATATGCTTTACTTCCAAAAACTTTGAGATGATTCAACTTGGGCTTAGTTCCATTCCATAACTGAAATGGAGTTGCATCTCTGGATTTGGTTGGCAGACGGTTGCACAAATATGTGGCAGTCATAATTGCTTCAGACCAATAGCATTTAGGCATGTTAGCCTCTAAAAGCATTGTGACTGCCATCTCTTTGAGAGTTCTGTTCATTCGTTCTGCCACTCCATTCTGTTCTGGAGTGTAAACTTGTGTAGTTTGATGTTCAATTCCATGTTCCTTAAAAAACTCCTCAAACTCTGCATTAACAAATTCACTTCCATTGTCAGAGCGTAGGCTTTTAGGTTTGTAGCCAAATCTATTAGAGACAAGATTAAAGTATTCCTTGAATTTCTCAAAAGCTTGACTTTTCTCTTTGAGAAGGTAAGTGTATGTATATCTGCTGAAATCATCAACAATAGTCATAAAGTAAGAATTTCCACCTGCAGACTTTTGGCTGAATGGACCACAAAGATCAGTATATAAAAGGTCCAGTGGTTTGGTGGATTGTCTCTCTGCAATTGACGAATGTGATGCTTTGACAGCTTTTGCCCTTAAGCATTTTTCACATCTTTCATTGTTAGAGCATATTTTAAAATTAAAGTCTATAGCAAGCTCTTGATTAGCCAATCTCTTAATGCATTCTAAATTTCTGTGCCCAAATCGGCAATGCCATAAATTTAAACAGTCTTTGTGATTACACTGGATCACAGTATTTGCATATGAATCCAAAATTTGCATTTGGTAACAGTCACCATTTAGGATTCCTCGAAAAGTTAAATTTTTGCCATGAAGACCAAAACAAGTTTCCTTTTTGAAAATAACTCAGTTTCCTCTCGCTGTAGTTGTTCTGACACTATAAAGAGACACTTTTAAATCTGGGACAAAATAAGCATCATGAATTCTTAAAGTCTCTATCCTGTTGGCGCCAAGTTTTGTTTGCAAAAGAACTGTGCCTTTGCCTTTAGCAAGCACTGATTGTCCATTTGCTAAATAAACAGGAAAGTGTATGCTTGTATCAAGATTTACAAACATTTCTCTCCGATTAAAATAGTGACTAGTAGCACCACTGTCAATTACAATTATGTTTTCTTTTTGATTTTGCATAGGCTTGAGCAATTGTTCATTAATTAGACCAACATTAAAATTTGCAGAAGATTTCTTCTTAGAGTTAAAACCACTTTTATCACTGGGTTTGTGTTGCTGATGTTTCCCCTGAAGTTTTGATACGTTAATTTTATGGCTATTTGTTCTCTGTGAAGAAGACTCTTTGATGTGCAAATTCTCCTCAGCGAGGTGAGCTAATGCTGTGCCAGTAGATGATTTTGCTTCAAATTTACAATTCGTTAAATTTTTCCTATTTTGATATTCTATAACTTCAGCAATAGCAGTTTCCAAATTTACATCTCCCTTAATTTGTAGAGCATCAATTATGGGCTCAAAAACTTCAGGCAAGCTTCCTAGAAACATTCCCAGTCTCACAGATTCTGAAAAATTTTCTCCAGAACTTTGCAATTCAGATACCACAGTCATGAAAGTGTTAATATGTTCATTCAAAAATCTATGATTTAACAATTTCATTCTTGTAAGTCTGATTATAATACCACTTTGCTTTGCAATACTGGGAGAGTCAAATAATCTCTTCAGTTTTTCCCATATTTCTTTAGCACTTTTCAAGTCTCTGATGTGATAAACAATACTTGGATCAATGGCTAGGCAAATATAAGCAGCTGCTTTCTCATCATCTTCATCAAATTTCTGCTTTTCCCTATCTTCTGTGGGCCGCTGTCCTTTCACAACCTTAAACAGTCCCATTGTAGTTAATTGCATTTGCATATTCCAAGACCAATTTCGGTAATTGCTACCAGTTAACTTTTCAATAGTAAGCAATGGATTAGAAGCCATTGTTCAAGCGGTCAGTCTCTGCCGGCCGGGTGCCATGTGGTCATCAAACAAAGAACTTCTCTTCTGGACCCGTAGCCCTAATATGTGGGTAAAATGAGACTGAAACTGTCAGGATCCAATCTTCATTTAGCAAAGTCACAGAGAGAAGCGGTAGAAGTTTTATCTAATGACTTGTGGCTTCAGACTGTTACTTGGAATAAACACAGACGCAGGTAGCTTTGAATAAAAGACTAAATACTTTACTAATGACTCTTCATTTACATCTGTATTGAGAGAGCCTGCTACCTGTCTAATCTAGTGAATAGGAGATTCTTCAGTTTCACTCACTATCCTCCTTGATGGGACTCAAACTCGGAGCATGCGAAGAGTTCAGGGAAAGCAGCCATTGAGAACAAAGAGGGGGGGTCTTAACTTTTATAAGACCGATGACCCAAGCAACTGTCCTGGGTCACATGATCTGAGCACCAAAGGCATTTATGATCATGCAATAAAAGACAGAGAAAGGCAAATGGAGAAGATCTGGCATGCAACAGAAAGGGAGGCCCTATCTGGCTATTGCCCATCTGTTCTAACAACAAGATGGCGGGGGGAGAGAGAATGCTGAGATTTCCAACAGAACTTCCAAGGGAGCCCTGCAAATTATGAACCCTATAGTTCTGCCCATTGGAATTATGTTGTTTGACATGATGTCAAGTAATATGAAACCTATCTGTGGTATCTTGTAGTTGCTAGGAGATAATCCCGTCAGATACGAATATTCTCTGTTCTTGCAATGTAAAATTGTACCAAAAAAATTAGACAGGGAATAATATTCAGTTGTTGTTGTTGTTGTTGTTGTTGTTGTTGTTGTTGTTGTTGTTGTATGCCTTCCAGTTGTTTCTGACTTTTGGCAACCCTAAGGGTAACCTAAGCAAGATTTGTTCAGAGGAGATTTTGCCAGTGCCTTATCTGAAGCTTGGAGAGTGTGACTTGCATAGGGTCACCCAGTGAGTACCAGCTACGAATCATATTAAGTTGTGTTCTAGCTTTAGAGTTTCATAGTACTCTTCTTTGGGTTTGGTTTTGTTGTTGTTTTATAAATCGATGGGATTATAGGAAAGAAAATTGTTGTTTATTGAGGCTATAATAGGAGCCCAGCACACAGATGATTGGAACTTGGAGACAGGGAACTCCTACACTGCCATACATTACAACATTTTTTCCCTCCTTCCTGCTCTTTTCCTTGTCTTAACATGGAGGAGGAGATCTGTGAAACATGCAAATTATTTGTTTTGTGAATTTTAATTGATCTTCATAATGACACTGGTTTAATGCTTGCTTTTTGCATTTTGATACTGAGCCAGCAAGTCTGTCTGTAACAACAGTAATATACGATGATGATGCTTAATATTAAGAGGAGGCTTCTTACAGGATGGTCATTTTTTAAAAAAATAAATGTGTAACAACATTCTTTAAAAAAAAAACTAGCTTCACCTGAAATAATAACACGACATCATGTTCTTTGCATATTTATAGTGTCCTGAATGTTCTCCCTTAAGAATTTATTTGCTGGTCCAGGGAATCTGAATGGGATGTAAAAATGGTAAACAGTGCAGAGCAATTACTCTGGCTTACCAAATTTGATTTCATTGGAATTATTAATCAGCTAAATAACCAGTCATGGGCATATATTCTGTTAGGCATAACCTTATATTTTCTTTCTTTTTCCTACTACTGCAGATTCAAAGCACAGAAGGAGAAATTCCACATACCTCTAACACAGGCCAGCTGGCTTTAACCAAGACTAAGAAAGGTAAACCGATTTTTTTCTCTTTTCCCCCTCCTTTACTCCACTTCAGAAAGGCTTTGGCACAGTGCCATTTGTTTCTGAGAGTGCCCACTGATATGCACATGAAGCTTTTTTTGTACAGCAGCCCACCCAAAAGATCCTGGTTTGCTTCTCACTTGAGGTTCAGGTCACAGTATTTTCTTGTGAAGTGGCATCTTAAATGACAGTGGAATGAATCAGTCTCATAACCTCAGTTACTGGTTTGACTTCTCTATATGTCTGTCAAGTGACAGTTTGGGGATACTGAAACACTGTCCTTCTTTTTTTAATGTAAGGGAACCCTGTCATTTAAAATGACCATTTTAAACCTTAAAATTACACATTACACATGCCTTCAGTTTGAATTTGGGTGGTGCATGCATAATTTTACTGTACTTCAGAGTGCTGACTGTGTCCTTTGCATTTGGCCTCATGGAATATCCTAAAGTGCAGTCCTTAGGTCTTGCTGTGTTCAGTGGGACTTACTCCAAAGTAAGTCTGTTTAAGAGTGCTCTGCAGCTTTCCAAATGGGATCATATTGCATTGACTTCTCTCTGCTCCTAGAACTTGTAAGGTGCAAAATACGTTACCCTGGGGACTAAAAAGGATCACTATTGTAGTCCGCACAAAAAGAATGACATGCCCACCAATATCCTATTCCCAGCAAAAAATAATTATTTGAAGGTTATGGCTGTTACCCTAACAAATCATTTTAACAAACTGTCCAACTTTGTTTGTTGCTAGACAGAGGGAGACACTATGTGGCACTGATGCATCCAGCTCCCCGTTTCTCTGCCAGTCGTGGCTGCCTTTCTCAAAGGGAAAAAAGACAAACCAGGGATCACTGTTCCAACATACACTATAGCTGGCATTCATGAAAGAACCCCAGAATCTTCACTGTTCTCCAGAAAATTGTTCATGGCAAAGGAAACGGGGATGCTGTTGGGGTATGGTATCTGGGCTGTAAAGAGGACATCCTTTATCCCTCACAAGCCTCATGTGAAAACTCTGACCCTATGCTGAAGGATGCTTATTCTCAGTTATCAGCCTGTATTCCACTACCTGCCTTGCTGTTGTGCAGCCTTGATTTTGATATCACATTTCCCTTGTCTACCTTGCAACTCTTGCTCTGCAAGGTTCTTTTGCTGGCCACACTACAATTATGCTCTTCAGCACAGAATGTTATGCGTGGACAATATATTTTTCATGGCATCGTGATTGCAAAGATTGGATTGAAGTTTTCTTTCTGTAACTTATTTTAGCCTTAAAGACATCTTTTAATAGGCTTGCAATAAAACATATACCATCTGATTGATTTTTCCCCTTATGTACAAACAAAGCAAGCCCATAAAAAACATTCTTGACATTTTATTGTTAGATACACTGAATTTTACAGTTCTTGTTCCATGCATTAATACAAGCTTGTAAAATTTCATTGTGTTCGTTACAAATTGTGATTTATTTTTCCTCCCTTGCTTAATGTGAGTTTTGTCAAGATGTACTAGCTCTTTTTTTAAATACTTTAAAAAAAATACTGTCAGAAACAGATAACCCATCTTAATTGCCAGAAAGCAAGTTTATCTGGTATTTTCAGTACTGGCATTTCTTATTATGTAACTCAAATGGAGCAGTGTTTTGCTCACCCTGTTGCCTTTTATGAAGTGATAGTTCTCTGCCAATAAGATTCACTTGCTGTGTGCTATAAAAATTAACTGTGCTGGTATATCTAGTATATACAGGGCTACCTGGGAGAGGTTTGTTTTGGGAAAGCAGCACTACTCTTCCCCCCTGTATAATTCATGAATGGCCTAATGGGTGGATTTCATGCAGGCTACAAGGCCTATCCCCACAGATTTTTGTTATAAACCCAACTCTTATTAAAAAGTAAGTGTTGCAGATTAAGAGAAAATATTATCACCTCTCTTGAAAGCTAAGAAGTCAAATATGACTATACAGATCCACTTTTCTCTGGATTCTCCCATTTGCTCATCAGGTCTTTAGTATTGTCTGCTCTCACTGGCAGCAGTTTTCCCTGCTCTTTCTTACCAGCTTTGCTTCCTATGAACCTTTAAACTATGGACTGTGGCATGGTCTAAAATTAGGAATAAGTTATATCTGCTATAGAAATTTGATCCTAAAACCCTACATCTAGATAGGAGTAAAACCTTCATTTTTGCTAAATCAAAGTAAGAAGCCATGGCCTTGATTATTATTTTCATGTCATCTTCTTCTAAAAAGCTCACATCAGTGACAATGTGAGTTTTCCTCCTCACATTTTATCCTTCTGAAGACCCCATGAGCTTGGCATGTCCAGTGAGCATCACAGTTTAGCAGAGTGTGGCAGCTGGATCATCCTAGGCATCCTAGGCCCAGTCTGACACTCTGCCCACTGGCCCTGCTGAATGCAAAATTTTTGTGTGATGTTATTCTCACACTCCAGTCTCTGCTTTTTGCCATTTGTTGTGTGTTTTCATAAGTTAAAATTGATCACAGCATGTCACTTATCATGTCATTTTCAATTTTCAGGATAGTTAGTGATAACAGATAAACTCCAATGTTAAGAATGAGAGCTGTAGACATAACCAGACACAGAGAACATGATCAACAGATGCAGCTGGATGGTGTGAAAAGCCACACCATGTTTTTCTAGTGCTTCTAGCATACCAACATCTGCATTTGTTGTGACCTGTGTTTTATTTAGGATTCAGGTTCTCTACATTAGGGGACCTAGTCAAGCAGGAAACCTTCTGGTAGGCCTTACTCTTAAGAATTTATTGGATACTAAATTTGGAATTATAAAGCCATGTTTCACTAAGACCTCTTCTCTGCATTTTTCTCAATCCTCAAAAGTTTTGGATGGCACAGGGCACTGCAAAACGTCACACAGTGAACTTAACTCTTGAAAGATGAGTTTTCTGACAGGGAATCTCTTGGTTTTCATTCAGTAATATTAGTCTGACTTTGATTGTGATGGCAAACTTTGCTCCTGTTTGCTGGGAGGTACTATGTGCCACTGGGTTTTTAGGCAATATGGAGAACTAGAGATAATGTGATATTGCAGAGAATTTTGTGGAAGCCCTTTTGATTGCCTAGAGGAGAAGAACTAGGGACCTGTGCTCTCTAAGTTTATTGCAACTCTTAGAGTAACAAGAACAGGAAATAAAATTAGTAACAAATTAGACATTTATCCACCTCTTGCCCTTCCCAGCTTTAGGGTTGAGTGGAAAACTTGCATGAGACTGTACTGTTGACTGCCTCCTGTTTTTCTGGATTCTAGGCTAGATCTGAATCAGCAGAATGTTAAACTAAGATAGCGAGTTGAATCCAGTTTGTTCCTTAGATAAGACTATATGATAAGAATTACTTTAAGGGGAAACTTGCTGACGTGAACTCATCATATTTTAGATCTGTGTTTTCAGATCTGTATGTCTTCAGAGTGTCCAGTAAGAAGCTTGTATCTCCATCCCCCCTTTGTACTTTTCTATTTTGTTTCTTAAATTGTTTGCTCTTACTCTTGATATTTGATAGGTCACAAAGGTGAGCCTCATTTTTAAGAAACGAGTCTGAACTAACTTGAATGCTTTTACCTGAAAGCAGAGAGAACTGTTAGTCACTTATTAAAACAGAGAGTGAAAGTTTCTAGATTCAATTACTGGTGTATAGAGTTAAAAGGAAAGGCAAGGTAAATGTGTCCATCCAGTGATCCATGACCCTGAATCCCTTGAAGATCCATGTTTTCATCAGTGTGGGTTGCCCTCCCACTAGTGGTGTTTCTAAGTGTTCCAGTACTGTTACTGTGTTTGTAGTTGCTGTGGCCCATTTGCTATCCAGTAGCCAGTCTTCTGGTGACAAGGCTCTTTGTACTTAGCTAGGCTGGTCTGTGGATAGTAGACACAGTCTGCCTCCAGGAAACCTTACCAGCCTGGTAGAACCTGTGCCAAAAAGTCTGCTGTCCTGGCGTATCCTTTGTGAGCCCAGGGTTATCTCGATGCCATGATGAGGCAGCAGGATATGACTACATGGAAGGTCTGTGTTACAAAAATAAAATATATGTGTGTACCTTCAAGTCTCCTTTCAGTTTGTGGTGACAACATGAATTTCACAGGGTTTTCTTAGACAAGGAGTACTCAGAGGTGGTTTTGCCAGTTCCTTCCTCTGAAATATAGCCTACAGTCCCTGGTGTTCATAAGTAGTCTCCATTCAGGGGCTGACCCTGCTTAGCTTCCAAGATCAGTCAGGATCTGGTAACTGTAGAGGAATTAGGCCAACAAAACAGAATACAAGACAACATAATAAATAACATGTAAGAGTTTACGTACTTTGGGTTAGATCCAGAATTTCTTCCTACAAACGGAAGGGATTCTTCTCTCTGTAAGAGGCTTCTGATGTAGCAGGGCATTTCTTCTGGTGGAAAAGAGAAGCAATTTCCTATCAGTTTTCCTTGTCCTTGTACCCTATGTACCCCAGAAAACCTATTCTCAAGAACAGAGGAGGAAGTGGCACTGAAAGCTTCAGTGGGGGAGGAAAACAGGAGAAAAATACACCCTCACCCCCCAAAACTTCTGCTGGAAGTGTTCTGAGTAGAATTTTGCCCAGGGGACATATGTACTTGTAGAAGGAATTGCTGGATTTAGTCTCTTGTATCATGCAGTCAGTGGGATGTTCAGGACAAAACTTTTAAGTTCTTATATCTCGGATTCTGTGATCTTTGCATGTTGAAGAATAGTCCTAGACCCAGTTCAACTCTCCTATTAGAGTGGCCTCCAGAGTAATCTTTTGACATCTTATCTGTGGTTCTGATATTGCAACCATCCCACAGGAGCTGTGATCCCATCTATTTATTATGCACTGCATAAATACAGTCTGTACAGTGTGAGAAATAATTGCCTCCCCTTTCTGTCTGATAAAGAGTTGCAAAAGATGGCACTTTTTAAAACACCAGCTGAAGTTGTTCTAAAAACAAGATATCACTTTACTGTGTATTACATATTTTGACACCAAAATATAGTAACTTGTCTCATTCTGGCTTAACAACTGCATTTATTCCCCAGCTGGAGAGAATATAAATTTGGAAGCCTCTTCCTGAAAAGTAGCTGCTGTTCACCTCCAAACAGTGTTTACGTGTAATTATTCGTATCTCATGAGTGAAGCATTCAGATGTAACAAATTCAAAATGTACCTTTCAGTACCAGATTTAATTCACTTTACCTTCTCTAGAAAATGCTTGAATGCTTTGGACTGTGATTTGTTTACTTATTTCATACACATGCTATAAAAATCATCTTATCATCAAGGCTCTGTAAAATTTAAAAATGAGAAAATTTCTCAGCCTCATTGGCCAGCTATTCTGGGTAATTTTGCAATTTCTTTAAAGTGTATTATTGGGAAGGAGGAAACAGGACTTGCAATAACACTTGAACAAAATATTTCCACTAGCTATGTATTTTAAATTCCCATAAACTAAGAGTTGTGTGTTGGAAGAAAAAAGCCTCTTTCTTTCTGGCTTATTTATGTTAGCACTTATAGAATATTGTCAGGTCTAAAGTTCTCCCTCCCTCCATTGTGGGTAGCCTCTTAAGAATTCTTGCCACTTCCCAGTGTTTTAGCCAACTGGCATCCACTTAAGTTGATGAGGCAACCACTACCAGCATGCTGAGCTCAGCTTGACCTGGGTTTGAAGGACTTCAGTTTCATTGGATGCAATTGTCCTTTTGGAAGGGTGGGAGTGCTAAAATGTGTTTACACTGAAGTTGACTGTGTATCATTGTCAGCCACACAGTGCCTTCTGTGCACTCTGCAAGGGATAAAGATCTATATAACATAAGAAAGGTTAAATGTGTGTGCATCTTGTGGTAGCCTGCACTGAATCTGAAATATAGGAGATTTTTTTTTTTCAGAAATAAAAGAAAGAACATATATTGACAAGTATTGGGATTGGCAAATGCTCTTGCATTGAAATCTCCCATTTCTGAAGTCCTGTCTAGATAGACAGACCTTGACATTCCATCACACTACAGTGTGACCATGAAATGCATCCTGGATTAGATTCTTGAATAGCTAGGATCACCTGAGGGCAAGAAACAGATTAGTCCCTCATTTTAGTAAAATTTTGGAAGCTTTTCTTTTGCGATATTTATTTCTGTGTTACGTTCAACAAGGATCTGGTTCACTTTCTAGAAATCCCAAACTGATATGTTTACCTATAGGTGCATTGTAGAAGACTGAAGCCAAGTAATATAAAATCACCAGATGCTTAGATAACAGTTGCCACAGGACTAGGATGGTACCACTTGTGTTCCATCACGTTGAAATCCACCTCCAGACAAGTACTGGGCTTTGCCAAATCCTTGGCAATCCCCATTTTTCCATCCCTGACTGGGCAGCAAAGCCAGAAAGCTGACCAAGTTGCTGATAGTCCACTTATAACAAATAGTGTAGATGGAGGCCAAGGCAAAACATGTAACTTGAGAACTGCCTAGGTCTCTAAATCGTTTTCCATTTTCACAGTGTGTGGACAGACCCTCTACAGAATATAACTTGGGACTTGCTGCTTTTGCAGGCGTGAGTCTGTAGCCGTATATTGCGGGGGAGAGGGAGAACCCTGAGGATTAATGTTTGTTGCCCTGGAATTCCTATTAACTGTGTGTGTCTGTTTCACAAAACAGGACAGAAAAATATGAATGATGGCTGCTATGTCCCTACCAGTAGAAATTTCACAAGTATGGAATTTTTAGAGTCCCCTAGTATGGTGCACAGTCTGTTGATTTGGTACAAATCATGAAAATCCTTGCTTTTCACAGCTGTGGTGCTTTCTATGTGATTTGGGAGAAGGGCAGTGATTTCAAATACCAGACTTTGGGAATGGGATAGGCTGGCTGTCTCAATCTTATAAATAAACACGTATATCCTCTTGATGGGTAAATCCAGATTTGCATTATATATTTGTTCAAAAGAGCTGTTTTAGAAACAATTTATTTCCACCCTTTCTGTTTTTGAACCCTTTCTAGACCAGCTTTTACGATCAGCAAGTCAGCATTCTGATAGCAGCGGCTTTGCAGAAGACCCTTCCACAGACTGCTTCTTGCTCAATCAGCTCCAGGTAGGTTTCTCTTGTGACTCAGACGTGTTTCTCTCTTTGTTCCCCCACCTGCTGCTCTCCCCCTGTTCACAGTTTGGGACTTAAGTCGGCTTACAGCAGTTGATATCTAACATAATGAAAATTCAGAACTAACAAAAATTAAAAACAAGTTAAGCTATCAATAGATTTAAAACAACTAAACACACACACCAAAACAAAAAAACCAGTGTGCCCTCCCTTACCATGACCTCCTCATATACAAATGTCAGCTAACATGAAGTGTCACATCCCATTATAAGCAGTAGATGCAAAGTGCTTGCAGATGTGCTGCTGCACGTGCATGCACATCTCGACCATTGACTATAATGGGATGCGAGCGTTTTCATTTTTTATCTTATGTATAGGTTCATGTATAGGTGGAACCCCTACATATATGGAGGATGCTCTATAAAGCCATCATATTGTGCAATAAATATTAAAAATACTTGGCACACTTGAGGAAGGCTTGGCTTGTTCCCATTCACTGAGTAGAACATGACCAGCAAGTTCTTTTATAATTAAAACATCTGATTGAAGTGTAGTATGGCCTTCTGATTTCATGATGGCCTTGTTACAAAGATTTGATAATGGTCCAGTAGGCTTGGGTGCTTCCATTTCCTTTTCCATTGAACTAATTACAAGCAAGAAGTCTAAAAGAGATGTTCTGTTTCATTAACTGTTGTATCTGTCCTTCTCCAGAAAGCATAATCAGATGCATTCTGTTTTTACTGGTGGTGATATTTCTTTCACCTCCACTGACATTCAGGAAAAATACTACTTTTATTCATCCAATGCATTTTATATACCTTGTTAAAAGTACCTTACAGTTTTGACATCAATGAAATTAACAAATCTATGGCAGTGACATAACAATACAGTTGTCACAACAGGATCATATAATAAAAGTGCCATATTAAATTATAATGCTTTCTGGCAGAATCTGCTACACAAATTTCAGTCCACAAAAGGCTGAGAATGCCCAGTCTTCACCAAGGGATTAAAAAATGTATAATATCTGGGCTGGTGTGCTTCCCTGGGGCAGGCATTGCACAGAGTTCATGACATTACTAGTAAGTTGCTTTGTTTCTGCCTACACCAAGAAAGAGAATCAAATCTAAGGTATACAGATGTCTGCATTTAGCTGTTGGCCTGCTTATATGATATTTTTTAGTATTCACTTGCCTTGTACTATATGATCACAAAGATAAACATGTCATCTAATACCCTGTGGGATGTTTATTTCCTATTGATGCAGTTTGTAGATATTGATTGGGACAAAACAGCATTTTGTGGGCAGTGATGGGTAGCATTCTGTATTTCTGAGTGGCTACACTGAAAGCCATATAGCATGTTAAACTGGTTTGAGCAAAGCCAGCTTTTCTCATGCCATGTATTTCTTAAAGAACTGCTTGTCTGGGTCGTTCCTGTCCAGTTGTAGTAGTCACCCTGTTGGTCTAAGCAAGAAATCTATCTCTGTGCATGTCTGCTATGTGTACAATGAGAAGTAATCCAAATTCTGTGGTGAAGATGATGATTTTAAAAAGACATGCATCATTTAAATGTGAGGTCAATTAATACCTTTTTTTGTTCACAGCTTTATTTGTGCAAATAAATTTATTTTGCTCACATGCACACACCCATTTTTTCTCCCATCTTCAATCTATTCTTTACAGGGACATGAATCTTTACAGGCCATGGGAAGCAGTGCTGACAGCTGTGACAGTGAGACAACTGTGACATCATACAGTGAAGAACTCAAGACGCCGGTTGCTGAACAAGAGCCCTATTTTAATGAGCTTGATGAGGAGAAATTCCTTCTCTCAGAAGTGGAGCAACGGAAGAGGGAGATGGTTTCTGAGGTGAATGTGGGAGAAGGCCAGAAAATGTCAGAATGTGCAAGTCAGAGTCGGGAAGGTGCAGAATTTGGCAGTGAAGACTTCATTGGAAGAAATGAAGAGTCTTCTGCATGGGAGGCAGAGGCTGATGTCTTAGAGGAAGGCAGTGAAGAAAGTGATGTAGATAAAAGCAGCGAATGTGAATTCCCACCCTACAAAACTCACCACATTCTTAAATCAGTGTCATCTTTAGAAAGCAGCAGATCATCTCCTTCCTCTGCAGAACGGGTTAGCATTGCTTTGCAAAGAGCCCAGAGGCGGATCAGTGGTTCATCTGATTCCAGAGCTGGCCGCAGTCTCTTGAAATCAAAAGACCTTCTCTTCAAGCAAAGACATCGGATCGCTGACCTGGGTTATCCTCTAAGGCGCTCCCAGTCCCTCCCGACCACGTTCTTGAATCCTGTGAGAGTCGTTTCATCTGTAAATGTCCAGCTAGCTCCTGGAAAGCAAAGTCTGTGTGGACCTCCTTCTTTTACTTACAAGTATGACACACCTGAAGATAGTGAGGAGAAAGAGAAGGAAGAAGAGAAGCCCATCAGCGAGCCCAACAGCAGTCCCCCAGGTGTACATCCACACTCTTCATTGCTCCTTCCTCTCTTAGAAAAGACCCTTCCCATCCTGCAGCAAACAAGATGGTGGAGGAGCCATGCCGGAGCAGGATACAGAGTTGCCCTCTGCACCTTCCCCCTCATATGACTCAGTCATCCTGTTCACTCCATTCGCTCCATTCCGATTGCCTGGACAGACCCTTATGTGCTCACATGAGGACACTTAGTACACACAGCATCCCGAGCACTCCTGGCTCCTCCTGCAGTGGTTTGCCTTCCCCTTTTGGTTGTCCTCACTCACTGAGGCACTTTGGGCAGTCCTGCCAGTTTCCTGCTATGAACTCACCTTCCACTGTTGAAATGCAATTAAGGAGAGTCTTGCATGATATCAGAAGCTCTTTGCAAAACCTTTCACAGGTAAGATGCAATTGAGATCATCTCTGTTGTAGCCCAGCCTTTTGCATCTTGATGCCTTCTCCCCCAGGTCTATGGGACCACTACTTCTGTCATCCCCAGACATCATCATCAATGCTGGTTGGTGAGGTTGTAAGTCGTAATCCAATATATCTGGAGGGCATCAAGTTCCAGAAGGTGGTTGTAGCCTCTGCGTTTATGTGTTGGGGATATGTATTTGAGTAGCTTAAGAATGCTAGAAGAAAGGATGCACACACAATTGGAGTTTGGTTGCTCATTTAGATTTATAACTCTGAAGGCTGAAGGTTCTTAGTACTTTTAATATGTCATCTACTCTGGCAACAAACAAGAGGGAAATGTGCCCAAAGTAATGCAAGGAGTCCATTGATAAGTTGGGATTTGAATCCCCAGGTTGAAATGAGATGTTCCATCCACTAGGTCATGTTGCCATTTGCATAAACTGAGCAGAGTTGAAATAGAAAAAGTAAAATCTGTTAGAGATAAATTACGCAACAAAAGGGAACAGTGAGTTTTGTGTTGACTTAAGGACCCACAAATCCATTATAGAGTAAACTCTGCTATAGTGAACTTCAGTCTGTGGAAGATAATGCCATAGAAAATTATTTACCTTTAAAATGCTGCAAGGCTTCCTGTTGTTAAGCACTAGTCAGAGAATTCTCATCTCATCCTCCTGATCTAAAGCTGAAATGTGCCCGTTTCCCAGATTCCAGTTTTAAGATCCAACCTAGTTCAGAAATGTCTGCAGGCAATGGTATGCGTAAAAGCCAAATTCCTCTAAACACCAAGTTCATATGAAAACTTAGTAAAACAGTGTAAGATTATAACACTATACATATTCTAGAAAGAATTCATGAAATGGGGAGGAGAGGAGAGAAGAACGCGTGAGAACAAGAATGTTAAGGGGGTTCGCCTCATTGTGTGTAGTTAAAAAAACTAATTTAACAGCTTGGAATCCTATAGCTCTTTGTCTAATAAATTTTAATTAAGCGCATTCCCTCAACAGAGGCTCATTTCCACATCCTCCTTTCAAAACCCATTCCAAGATTTTTCTCCATTTGTATTTTATACTGCTTTCATATTCTAATATGCTTGCCAGCTGCAGTAAAGTCTTATGCTCTGTGCAGAAGGAGGGGAGGAAGACAAGTGAATTTCATCTTTTTGAAGATGCATTTGCAAATAGAAAGCTCACTCATCATATAAAAGTTCCAAACTGACAGTTGTTCCTCTAGCAAGGCTTTCCTAGGAACTGAACCAGAAATTCTGAAATTCAGTTTATTATGAATATGACATTGCCTTCCTCATTTGGTTTGTGAAATTGTAAACTTTTTCTGTGGTGTCTGTAGTTCATCATAGCCCTAGAGGTATACTGAACCTGCCACATATTTCCATGCTAAAGGGGCCAAAAGGTTGTTTTATATGTGTGTATAGAGGAAGAGGCTCTAACCTGCTTCAGGGAGGAGATAACACAGTGTGTTCTGCCCTTTGCCAGAGGGGTGGTGAGAAGGTGTATTTTGCAGATGTTGTGTTGTTCTCCAGAGTTCCACAGTTGACTACTATTTTGCATAGAATCATAGAAATGTAGAGTTGGAAGAGACCACAAGGGCCATCCAGTCCAACCCCCTGCCATGCAGAAAAACCCTCAAAGCCCTCCCGACAAGTGGCCATCCAGCCTCCGCTTAAAAACTTCCAAAGAAGGAGACTCCACCACACTCCGTGGCAGCACATTCCACTGCCAGACTGCCCTGACTGTGAGGTTCAGGTGGAATCTCTCCTCCTGCAGTTTGTATCCATTGCTCCTTGTCCTGGTCTCAAGAGCAGGAGAAAACAAGCCCACTCCCTCCTCGACATGACATCCCTTCAAATATTTAAACATGGCTATCATGTCCCCTCTCAACCTTCTCTTCTGTAGACTAAACATACCCAGTTCTCTAAGTCTGTCCTCACAGGGCATGGCTTCCAGGCCCCTCACCATTTTGGTTGCCCTCCTCTGGACCTGCTCCAGCTTATCCATATCCTTCTTGAATTGGGGTGCCCAGAACTGGACACAGTATTCAAGATGAGGTCTAACCAAAGCAGACTAAATGCATCTAAATGCATTCTTTTTTTATCTGGAAAATACATTCTTTTGCAGATGCATATCCTAGAGCTCTGCATATGACTATGCTACTTCAGAAAACTTCTGGAGGATTGCTGCCTTAAGTATCCCCTTTCTCTCTGCCAAGGTCTAAGTTCACGTGGAAGTCTTCTGATGTCTGCATTCCTGAAACACGGTCTTGAAATGAAGTCTAGCAATAGCAGAGTTGAAGAGAGAGCAAGCGAGCACAGAGACTGACCACCCAGCTGTTGCTGGACTGTAACTCCCATGATCTCTCAGATGATGCTGACTAGAGCTGGTGGAAGTTGCTGCCCAACAGTATTTGGAGGGTCACATGATTCCCCCAGGTAGAGCAGACTTTGGTCTGTAGTAATTTTAAACTTACACTGTGCACAGGTAGCAGATGTAGCTGTGTGAGTGGCAGTGGCAGTCACAGAAAGTGAAGAGAATGGGACCAGACCAGAGCATGAAGATTAAAAGTGTGCATTTGCTTCACTTGAAATGCTAGGTTATTCTATCCATTGAGTAATTCAAGAAGAACAAAATAAGCAAGAGCCAATGGCTTGTATTCTTTGAAGTTGTTCAGAATTATGTTTTTTTACCTCTCATAGTTTTCCATATGGGCTTCATGTTAGTTTTAATTAGATCTATGCAACAAGTTGTTAATGTATCTTATTAAACTATTTTTTTCCTTTTCCTGTAGAACGCTGTGATGAGAGGCCATGATGTTACTGCAACCTCTTATAGTACTCAGAGATCATCCATTCTACCTCTCTATGAAGTAAATGGTCTTTCTTTTCTCTGTCTGTATTGTGCTCATGATACAATAATAGTAACTGTGTGCCTGAGTTGTTCTCAGGAGTAAAGGAAAGAATGGGGAATGCCAGACCTAGGGCTAAATCTGCCACTCTTTAGGGGCCCAATCTGGACATCTGGCCGTTACCTCTGGCCTTTACCAGATGGCCATATCCCCCTCCCCAGTGACACCCAGCTAGGTGGCTTTCCAGCTTTCATATAGATTCTCTCGCACTCTAAAAAGTTTGAAATGCCTCTTCTACAGCTACACTACTGGTAGTCAGAAGTATAAATAAAAATGTGCATGCTTTCCCCTGCTTTGCCTTTAAGCCCCACGCCCTACTAGAATAAAGACTGTGAGAACTTTTCTGAAATGTTATTTGGCCGTTGGGCTAGAGCAGCTTGCCTCCTCTCCTGCAGCCTAGAGGCCAAATCATGTCCTTGAAAATGTACTGACAGAAATTCTCCTTTTTAAGTGAAGCTCAAGAGTGTAAATACAAGGGTTTTTTTTTCATACTGATTTAGAATACCTTCCAAGATCTTCAGGTGGTGAGAAGGAACCTCAACATCTTCAGAACACAGATGATGGATTTGGAATTAGCCATGTTGCGTCAGCAGACAACTGTTTATCAGCACATGACAGAAGAAGAGAGGTTAGCAAAACAAGTGCTGCCTTAAGTGACTTGTCATCATATTTGTACCTAAATGTTGGGTTCCTGATTCTCCTTAAAATCTCCACTCCCCACCCTCACCCATCAGTTATCTTTCACTCCCAAATCACTGTTTTTCTTTTAGGTCCACAGCCTTGCTTGACCTTCCTGGTCCACAACCATGCAAGTTGGCAAACCCTTCCTTCTTCTGCCTCTTTGACTCATCTAGAATCTGCTGCTTTGTGTGTTTACCTCTGCCACTAAAATGCTTAGTTTCTGATCATAACTCACTTTGTACCGCTGCAGTTTCCTCCATGCTGATTATTTTTCTTATCCTGCCATTTCTCCTCTTCGCTCAGTTCAGAATACTTCTACCAAGATCAGATTTTCGTCCCTTTGCTTATGATCTGTCTTCTGTCGGTAAGTTGCTCTCACATTTTGGAGTGTGTGGGGTTTCTGGTGCTAACATCACATTCATGATCTGTAGGATTTTCAGGGTTTCCATTGGGATGATTTTGCTGCTCAGATTCCCCCTCCCCCAACACACAATGATTTTAGGCTTTTATAGCCATAACCACTGTACACCTCTGCGCTTCCATAGCTACATTTCTCTGAATTTTTTTCTTAATGTCTTTCTTTAAAAAAATCTATCCTTCCAAGGAGGTCAATGAAGAACACGTTATTTTCCATCTCAGTTTTCAACCTGTGAAGTTTGGTTGAGAAACACTGAATTGGGCTAATGGCACTTCATGACTGAATGAAGATTTGGACTATAGCAGTGGTTCTCAACCTGTGGGTCCCCAGATGTTTTTGGACTTCAGCTCCCAGAAACCCTGAGCATTGACCATAGTGGCTGGGGCTTCTGGGAGCTGAAGTCCACAAACATCTGGGGACCCACAGGTTGAGAACCACTGGACTATAGTCTTACTAGGCCCAGTCTAATCTTCTAATCCAGTGAAATCGCAGATGTTGTTGGACTTTGCCTACCAGAACCCACATCCAGTATGACCTGTGGACCAGAAACCTAGCAAAGCTTGGAAACCACTTTTTTGATGTCCACAATGGAGGACCCATTGTGTTTCACAACTTTGTAGGTTGGGTTGGTTCCACTGGAATCCAATTTCTGAGTCATTGCTGAAGTGTTCCTGAGAAGAAACAAAGTTGTTGGAGTGTGTCTATAATTGCATTCATTGCTATGCTTAATCTTTCACTTTCTTCTTCATGCATATTCTATGTGGCCAGAGGTTTTCTTTGCTTCTGTAATATACTACTACTAATACCTAGATTTCATCTGAGCCCCTCTGTATAGCATTTAATTTACAGATTTGTTAAAACATCCTGGGTACCATCTGGAAGTCATGTTCTCCTTTAGTTGAGGGAATTGGTTTTCTCAATTCAACTCCAAAGGATTTGAAAAAACAAAACAAAAACACAGCTAAGTCTTCTGTACTGTTTCCACAAAATCTATGTGCACCTCTTCCCTTTTCTCCAGGATTGAAATTCTAACTCATAAAATAGGTAGTCCTCCTGCCTCCACACTCAGACACAGCTTATGTCGTAATTCCAGTAGAGTACAAATACATCACAAAGATCTGAAGTCTTCCTCGAGCTGAGTGTTTAATGGTATAATGTAGGGGGATATATCACAGGTGGGATCCAAAAGGGTCATTCTACAGATAGAGACATTTTCACCATTGCAACCAGGAGGAGGTGATTTCCTCCAGCCTAGGCCTCCCCAGCCAAAATAGACTCTAGAAACCTGGGAAGCCATTGGATCCAGGGGACAGAGGAGAACATGAAATTCTATAGATACAGATATATTTGTATAAATATACATCAGTTCAAAAATGAATCCAACATTTTGTTTAAGCCTACTATCTATCTGTCAATCTATCTACCTATCTAGCTTAAACAGAATGTGTGTGTGTGTGTGTGTGTGTGTATTTTGCAATACGTATTGAATGTTTTATTTCCTGCTTTTTCTGTCATGTTTTCTGTTAAACCAGTAAGTAATTGAGGTTGATTAATAACCAGCTGGTTACTGAGATTGATCCATGAATTCCACCATTATTTTTTCACCGTTGTAGCTTTCATATGAGGCCCAGGCTGATATACCGTCACAGCAAATATGGTACAGAATCCTTCGTTTCTTCAGATCATCTGTGTCCATTTCTTTTCGTTCTCTTATCAGGCTGCTAATACTTTTTGTTGCTTTGGACTTTACTTGTGGTTTAGATACGAAGCTGATCAACTCCAAAGCCTGAGGAAATCTGTCCGTATGGAGCTTCAGGAATTAGAAATGCAATTAGAGGAGCGTCTCCTTGCCCTTGAAGACCAGCTCAGAAGTATGCATGTGTCTTCGCCTTTCAGGCAACAAACACTCATGGTGGGTACTGTGTTTTGCCCATTGCTGCAAGTGATTGTCTGTAGCTTAGAAATGTATGATTAGAAGGGAGCAAGCAAGCAAATATCAATAGCCCAATCATTTCCCAGAATAACACTGTGGAATAGAAGTACTAAATGTTTGCTGCCTTAGGGAAAAGGTACTTTGGTTTTACAGATATTTCTGTGTAAAGGGAGCAGAAACACTAGGTAATATATTCATAGAAAGTGCAGCAGTAATACTACGCTTTTGATTTTGAGATGGAGCAGCTTTTTTGTAGATTCACATTCCATAGGACTAGCGGAAGTTTGTACTACTGTATTTGCAGGCGTATAAGACTTGCTTCCCCCCCTGAAAAGTACTGTTGAAAATGGGGTGCATCTTATATGCCGGTGTGTCTTATACACTGGCAAATACATTAGATACACACTGGCATATTGTCAAACTTGTAGTCTTAAGCCCCTTTGGAGCTGGCAGTCCAGGCAGATAGATGATCATTACCTCACAACCTCAAAATGTTGAAACCATACTCAAGAGGGAAATTCATTCTGCCCCATGGGTCTGATCAGATGATGGCCCCTATTGTTGCAAAGCAAGTGTGGGCAGATTACATCCTGGGGTTCACATGGACCCTTCTAAGCCTGTGCTGGTTGCCCTAGATACCTCCACATCAAGAAAAGAAAAGAAAAGAAAAAGGAAAATCTCAAAAGCTTTTTGAGCCGCAATTAACCTTTTAAATACATCATGAAGACCCTGTGTTTGCTCTGATTCCCCCACCTGCCTTTCAAAACCAGAGGGGGACTTCCATCCAGAAGGATTGGTCTTTCTGGAGGCCTCTAGAAGGTCCCAAGGGCAGAAAATTGCATTCCAGACCCAGTGAAGTTTACCGCCTTTGTTCTAGAGTCAAGAAGTTTGAAGTTGACTTTCTCAAGGTGTACATTTGAGGATTGGTTTTGGCTATTTTGTCCAACACTTTGAGGTACAAAATAGGACATATATTCTCTGCTAGGGTCACAACTTGCATCCCAAACAGTTATATTGTGTATTCAGAGCAGGAATGGGGAACTGCCAGCCTATGGGCTGGGTGTGGCCCCACAGTGCCTTTGGAACCAGCTTATGCCCTTCCCTCTTCAACCTTCCCTTCCACACATGTTAATTGTCCCTCTTCCCCCCAATCCCTGACAACATTTACTTGGACTAACATTTTCTCAAATGGAACATCCTGCCACCATCTTAGTAGTAATTTTGGGATGAGGGTTTCTGTGGATAGAGTGGGAAAGAGAAAACAGGAGGGGAGAGAAACGAAGAAGGAGAAAGGGGGAATAATGAAGGGAGTTGGGAGAAAGAGAATGGGTGGCATATTGTTACTTTTGGGCTCACCCACTTTTGGCCTTAGCTCTGCCCACTTCTAGCATATCCTCCACCCTCCCAGGATTGCCTTTGGAGAAACATGCTCACGCTTTTAATGTTAAGATTGTCAATGTTAAGATTGTCTCACTGTTGCAGTGCTACTACTAACAATCCATTTCTGCAATCTATCTCCTGTCCAGTCCTCTGAGTTGCTTGTCCATATTTATGTGACGAAATCAAGGAATCAGACTGAAAGAGAGACAATATGGTTCATAAGTGATTAGAAAAAAGCAAACCAAATAACTAAAGACATTTTCTAATTCTTCATTGTTTTGGGGGTGGATAAAGTTTAAGGAGGCTGATATTAAGGTTGCAATAGCTCAGTCGACTGAGGGCCGACTTGATGTTGCCCTCTGCAGGGTTAGATATTACTTTCTCTTTTAAAGATAAAAATGCAGGTATGGGAAGGGAACAAGAGAACTTGGAAAGAGAGGAAAACTAAACCCTTACACTCCTTATTTATACATTAATTACAGCTTCTAAAACGTCAAAATGTTACATTGATTTTTGATTTTTGGGTCTCTGGTTTGTGGCTTTCTCAGAAAGTCAGTGTATAGTGTGTAAAGGCCAAGATATCTGGCCTTTAGACCAGATGCAATTCCCTCCCCATCCCCAGTCATTTTGGGTTCCTCTGCTATGCCACAGAAGTGTCATTTTGCCTTCAAATAAGGCACTTCCATGGTAAAACAAGATATGTACTTAAAGTGGAAGTGCCTGACAAAATGTAAATTTCAGTAGCATGACAATCTGCCCCCGCCAATGGAAAGTGGAAATGCAGTTGCCCAGTCACCCAAATTTTCTCATCTCTACTGTACACTATGAATAATTAAACAGCTTCCAAGTATGACTGTAGTTCCAATTTGTGGTTTGTTTTCCTCCTAGGGAATGTATGGAGGCAGAAGTGCTGAAAATTTGTCATGCCCTTCTCCAGTGAATGTGATGGAGCCGGTAAGTAACCCTAAATAGCAGAGACAGGAATGTGCAGAGTTACCATTGTGGCATTTAGTTTCATAGATATTTGAGTGAGGAGTTTTCTTTTGTGCTACCTTAGTGTCACCATAGAATGGGATACTTGAGGTACACAAAAAGCTGTGTGCCAAAATCTCTTTGCTAATGTCATGTAGGTATAAATGAGAAACCTCACTGCTATTTATTACCAGCCTGAATTTTCCTCTGTTAGAGTCACAGTCTGGAAATGGAGGCAGTGGTATCATTTCTCTCTTTCTGTCTGTATACAATAGATAAGATGGTTGGGTTGCCATTAGTTCATGCTGGGCCCTGAAATATTCCAGTGCAAATTAAAACATGGCTTGTGGCCCAAGGGTTGAAACAACATTTCATGCCCTTATGATACTTTCTGTTTGTTTCCGCCATGATCATAAGGCAGTTGACTCTGTTGCTCTCCCCTGAATCTACAGGTTTCTGAACTCATTCGAGAACAGTCCTATTTGAAGTCAGAGTTGGGAGTGGGACTGGCAGAACCAGGAATGGAGATTCCTCTGGCGGAGGGCTCAGAAACAGCATTTGATCATGGTGGAAATTCCGATTCCTCTTCCGTATGTTCTAGTCAAGCCAGTAGAAAAGCTGCTGCACATTCATCTGAAACCACTAAGCCCAAGCCCCATGGCAAACAAATCTACCGAGCATGTGTGTCCTTGATGCCCTCTCCACCAGCAAGAGCAGGAACAGAACAGCCAGCAGAGTGCAGTGAGAAGCATTCAGCATCCATGTCTGAAGTAGAGCAGAAACTTGGAAAGACCCCTCCTGCTCCCATAGCAGAAGAAATTCACAGGAGCGTGGAGAATGATGAATTGCAACAAGTCATCCAAGAGGTGAGTGAGAGCAGGTTGGCTACAGATTTCCCACTGGGGTGAATTTTCTGCCACCACCTTTAAAAAAAAATCTGTTAACTGAAGCTTTCAATTGGATGAAATTTTGCCTGAGAGGAGGCTTGGCATAATACTTGCAAGAGTGAAGAAAACCTCGTAAGTAAGAGTAAGTGAAGTGACCACTGGTTAAACGGTCTAGAGAAGGGGTGGGGAACTTCGGGGCCTCCAGTTGTTTTGGACCACAATTCCCATAATTTTTCAGCATTGCCTGTTCTGGGTGGAGTGATCATAAGACAATTTGCTGTGTCTAAACAGATGGTCTCTACTGGAGGTCTGGCAGCCCATCTTTGCAAGTTCTTGTTTTATCCTGTTTTTTAATCTCCCAGTGAGTTAATCTGGGGATACTCCCAGAGAAGTGAATATAGGGCTGTATTACTCCTCTCTTCAACACAGAAATTGATCTAATTGTTAATTGCTTATTTTGTATACATTTCAGAGGAGAACAGTTTAATGTCAGTGTGAATTTAATTGAATATATGAGTACTTGGCATCTCATAAATACCAAAAGTATCAGCCTTCCATTGTTTGCTTCCAAATCCCTTGTGGGGAAATCCATTAGTAGGCATTCTTGATATTTTTTCACAAATGTTAAACTTGTGGCTTACTGAATAATTTCTCTGCTTCTGTGTACTTGAATTATCTTATTTGCAAAGGGTGTGGGGGAGCATAATAAGTGTGTAGTGTTTCAGATCATGCCTGAGTGGACTGTAATGTATTTGAGCTTTTGACCTGTAACTATTTACTGGAATAGAAAAGAACTCACTATTCCCTCAGATAAATGAGTGCACACCCACAGAAGAAAACTGCTTACATTACAGTTGTTCTCTCTTGGTTCATAGAACATACTGCCTGGCCTGTTGTTTATGATATATAACAGCACCAAAAAATGTTAAGTGAACCCATCGATTATAGGAGGAGTAATAATTTTAAACACATTCAAATTGAAGAAAATTATTTTAAATTTGAAAATGAATCTATGCAGTCTGATAGTGTGACAAACCCTTACTTCTCTTAGATTGGTGTGGCAATTCCCAATCTGATAAGACACCCTGCCATTACCACACAGCTCTGCCCCCCCAGCCCCATAATACCACTTTTGTGTAAAAAGGCAAGGGCCTTTTTGTGTTTATTTAGAACCATTTAATAATTTTATTGTGGTGTGTTTTCTGTGTTGATGTATACAATTCAAGCTGAGTCACTGTTTACAAAAAAATAAGTTGTACCATTTATTAAGATAACAGTAAGAATCAGTATTTGGGCTCATAACGCAGTCATTGTGGATACATTTGTTCAATGCAGTCTTCAGATGGTATTAACAGTTAACTCACTGCTCAGAAACAGTTCAATTACATCTTTAGACTTTCATAAAAGGAAAAATTATGATATATCAGCACTTTGGGTAGACTCCCACCAAAGACTCAACCCCCCAATCTAGGTCACACTCTCTGACCAGATCCTACTAGGGCTTAATTACTCTCCCACCTCTCACTAGGCTTCCACTGAGAACTAAGGTTCCCGAGACAGTCGCTCTCTCTCTGACTGACTTAGGGACTCTATTCCCTAGCTCCTTGCGAGGCTCTCACTGAAGGAATAAATACCCATAGGTACTTGGCTTTATACAGCCTTTTTTCTCAGCTACAAGCCCCTCCCACAAACTACTGGGCTGGGTTTCTCTCTTGAGGTGCTATTCTGGTTGCCTAGCAACCCGCTTCTAGGCTGCCTTGGCACTTCAGATAGCCATACCCAGGGAATTTCATTACACGTAGTTAAAACAAAAATCAAAGTTGGATAATAATATTTTATAAAACATCTAAAATTTTTCAGAACTGGTACATAGCTCTTTTGTAACATTTTACTGGTCCTAAGGAAGGTATTACCCAGTTTTGATTTATTCCAGCCATCTCATAAATATTTCTGGGCAGTTCCCGTGTTACTTTTTCAGAATACTTGTGCTGCTTTACAAGTCTTATCAAAAACATGGCAAGGAGGAACATCATGGGAATATCAGAGAACCAATTTTGTAGAAGCATCTTCAAAAACAGCAAGGCTTCATTAGGTGCAGGCAAATTTATCTTTTCTAATGGGAACCAGCATGCTGGTTTTGAGAAGTTACTACTGCGTTTTTAATTTTTCTGTAGAAGTACACTCAGCTGTTAAATCTTTTCTTTTAAAAAAAGAATTGGAAGTACACTGTACTTTCTCATGTGTGCTTCCTTTATTTCATAAACATTACTTAACAGAGTGCAAAAGTAATTTTTGTTGCAGCTGGCATTTTTGGATGCAGAGATCTTCCAGCTTCCTGCCAAGGTCACACAGGAAGTCTGGCTGTTGCAAAGCCAGGAATAGAACACAAGTTCCCTATTCCCAGTTCTGTACCCTTCCCACAAAGATGAATCCTTCCTTTTGTTTGCCCATCCATTAACTGTGCTAATTTTGGATGACTTTATCAGTTTGTTTCAGAGTGCAAAATGTGTTTCCTCTCAATTCATTTGTGGCTTTTTTAAAGAAAAAAAAATCTGCCTTTTTATTTGATAGAAAAGCAATTGTCCCTAAAGGAGCTCAAATCCAAAGCGATGAGCTGTCTTCTGAAGTCACCAGGTACAGAACTAAGAACTAATATTTTTGTGCACAGCTGCTCTGGAGGTCGTTAGGGACTGTCACCTGGAACCTGGGTACCAGAGGCCCTGGGAAGGAATAGCTGTTTAAAAAAGAAAAGGAGAAGCAGCAGCTCCCTCTCTGGGCAGTGACTTTGGATAACAATGGTCTTTTTGGCCTGGCTAAGTTTCAGATTGTTCCTTGTCTTTGGCTCCTATCTTTCTTTCCTTATTATGACCTCCCAGACCTCCTGGCTCCTGATTCCCAGCTGCCCAGCCCAATCTTGATTCTGTCATGACATCATATAGCGGTATGATGGCTCTGTGTAAAGCGATATGATTGTAGACAAGAACACAGGGCAGCCTAACAGCTCAGGAAGGCTCATATGCATACCCACTGGGCACCCTAAGCCATTTGTATGTATTTTTGGCCCCTTACTAGTTCATAGTGGATTTCTTGGCCTCTTAAGTGGTTTGCTGTATTTTAAATGTTTCTAAGTCTATCCTTTAAAAAAAAAATTACTAACATGCATTTAATACATAAAATGACACATATGGGATTAAAAAGACAAACAGTAGGTAAACAGAAAAACCTCTACATCTAATCTAATACTAAATTAAACTAAACTACAACTGAACTAGTAAGAGGCCAAAAATACATATAAATGACTTCTAAATCACCAGCTTTTGGTTCTAAGATAATCTACAAGATATACTTCTTCTAGTGCGTCTGTCATTATCACACTACTGCCCAGTATTTAATAACTATAAGCTTAACCTTCAAAACCAAAAATTGACTTTCCCCCCAACGGTCTCTTAGATATACAGTCAGCTTATCCCAATCATTTTAAATCTAACCAAAGCTCCTTCCTTAATTAAAATAGTTAATTTATCAATTTTCTGCCAAATCAGCATCTTCAACAGCCAGTCTTCATGCAAAGAAGAGCCATGCTTTTCTACTTCTGTTGTGATCATGCAGTGAAAAATTCTTCCCAACTTCTTATTCTGTTCATCAGTCAGACCCAGTTTAAAAAATCTTTACCTTTAAAATGTCTTCCCTCAGTCTGTGTATCATCACCCAAAACTTCTTGGTTTTTCTGCAGGCCTACCATGTGTGGTAAACAGTTCCTTCTTTTTGATCATATTTCCAACAAACATTCCTAAAGTGTTTAACACTGCCCCCCGCAGATGGGACGTTTATGGTTTGCTGCAGAATCTGCACAAAACTAGACCTCCAAGTTAGACATTCTATTGGCATAGTCACCTGAAGTGTTGCAAACAGTTTTTGCAAATAGCTACTCAAAGTAATGTGCTGTCTCATGCAAACGTGTGTTTTTTTGGCTCTGGGTGTCTCTACTGTGAAATGCCCCTTGATTCTTGTTGTGCAAACAGTCCTGTGGACATTGAACCTTATTATACCCTACAGCACACTGGGGTCAGAAAATGCCACAGATTAAGGCAGTCAGTAAGTTCTTTCTTTCTTTCTTTCTTTCTTTCTTTCTTTCT
This sequence comes from Iguana delicatissima, assembly GCA_948472985.1. Classification (NCBI taxonomy): domain Eukaryota; kingdom Metazoa; phylum Chordata; class Lepidosauria; order Squamata; family Iguanidae; genus Iguana; species Iguana delicatissima. Next base: position 1,263,626 of record CAOKZL010000465.1, on the reverse strand, counting down.
TTCTTTCTTTCTTTCTTTCTTTCTTTCTTTCTTTCCTTCCTTCCTTCCTTCCTTCCTTCCTTCCTTCCTTCCTTCCTTCCTTCCTTCCTTCCTTTTAAAATAATTCTGCCTGGATGAAGGTTAAGATAGAGCCAAGCTAGAGAAACTTTTAGCTATACCCTGACACTTAGGTGCTACACCAACAGGGCCAGCTGTTTGTTGCCTGAAGCAGGGAACAACGTGTCTATACACCCTCTATTCTAGGTCCTGGCACGGACTGCCAGTTGAACTTTCACTCCAGCTGCCTCCACTGAATCAAGCTAGCTTTAAAAGTTTGTGGAAGGCTGGGTGGTGCATGTACCTCTGTTTTCTCTAAGATATAACTGCCACTGCGTTCCCTAGCAATTGCTGCCTGAGGTGGTTGGCTCACTTTGCCTTATAGGGTAGCCAGCCCTGCACAAGAGGCATCACTGCTATAAGTTTCCTGGGTCAAATGAAAGTCAGAGAGGATCCTGGGCCTGCATTGGCCGTCTAGTGTGGAAGAAAGATGAGTACCTCAAGGTTTCTTTAATTGATTTTATTTACTTCTGAGGGCTATATCCTACTTTTTAAGAAATACCATCAGAAGAAAATGCATGAATGAAGAAAAGCATAACAAATTGCAACTCACATGAAAAATACTAATATGAAGCTACAAAAGATGAAATCATGCATTAACAAAAGGATAAAAATAGCAGCTGAAACTGATAAGAAGATGCCAAATCCAGCTAAAAGGTTCATAGAAAAGGAAAAAAAACTCTACTCTTTTTCTAGTACTGAAGGCAGTCAATGAACAAGACTAGGAAGTAGGTCCCAGGTGACAGCAGAGATGAGACACTTTCTCTTTTGAACACTTGCTACCCAAAGAAAGACGTTCTCAGATCTATGTTGCTTGATAGGTGCCAGTGGAAAAAGATGCGTAAAGATCTCTGCCCCAGAATATTAAAGGGTTTAAGCACTAGTGCTTTGATGCCCACTCATACTGCTTCTGTACTCCCAGGTCAAAGGGACAGGAGAGAGAGGTAAATTACTGGGCTTGCAATCTATAAGTAACTGTTTGCAGTGCTAGTAACAGAGAAGGATAACTAGTAAGCTAGTGAGAGAGAATGCAGAATATTTTGTTTTAGAAGCCAAATTACTTTGCACTAAGCAATGAGTGCCAGGTATTGTTTCAACTGAGGGTCTTTCACAAATTTTGAAGAAGAATAAAGGAACAGTTGAATGCCTAGGAAACTGTATTGTTTTGTCCTACTGGCTCTGCTCACATGACATGAAAAGCCAAGGATCCATGGGATCCCGTGGCTTATCAGTTACAACCAGACTGCAGAAAGAGCAGCTCAACAATGTCTTTGGTCAGTTTCTCCCCCATCAAACCAGATAAACAACCATAAAATTGTGGATTCCTTTTTGAGTTTGTTGGGAAGGAAACAAACCGATAACTGACTGCACCCCACAGCTGGATGGCATGATAAACTAAGTGAAGTTTGTAGTGAGAGTGATTAGTCAGGATGTACCAGTACTGCTCATAACCAATAAGCAAAGTTTCCTGTGTGTGCCTAACTTGTCATGTTGCATGATTTCAGTTATTATTTCTATGGTGTTCCAGTTCCGTGGGACAGGGAGGATGTGACCATACCAATGCGCACAAGTATCCCTATTGTTCAGGCTTTGAGTATTTTGCACAGTGTGGTACCATCCTCTGGCAAACAGGAGAGCAGCTAGCGTTCTTCCCAACTCTGACACTGCAGATGTGGCTGGAGATTCTCCCAGGAGCTCTGCATTGACCTCTGTCACCAATTACTCAAAAGCTGGGAGGAAGGCAGGGTAGAGGAGAAATATATCTGTCTAAATACAGGGTGGCAAGTGCAGTTGATTAAGCTAAAATATGATTTTTCTTTTCAGATCAAAGAGTCTATTGTTGGAGAGATCAGACGGGAAATTGTCAGTGGACTATTAGCAGCTGTTTCTTCTCCTAGCAGATCTACTAACACTAAGCAAGAAATGCAACCCTGAATTGGTACTATAGGTATCTTCTTTAGTGTTCATCACCTATAATCTCTGTTAACTGACTTAGGGTTTTGTTCCATAGTGTGTAGTTTTGGATCACTCGTTCATTCGTTCATTTGTTCATTTCTCACATTGCCATCCCACCTTGCATCAAAGAAGTCAAGGGGTGTATGAGATTCTATTGTTGTTTGCCTTCAAGTCATTTCTGCCTTATGGCGACCCTGAAGTGAACTTATCACAGGGTTTTCTTGGCAGAATATGTACAGAGAGGGTTTGCCTTTGTCTTGCTCTGAGGCTGAGAGAGTGTGACTAGCCCAAGGTTACCCAGTTGGTTTCCATGTGGGGTTTGGACCCCTGATTTCCTGATGTCCTAATCCAACATCCAGATCACTGCACTGGCTTTCAAAATGTTCTGCTTCCCTTGTTTTACCCTTGCATCAGGACTGTGTGATTAGTAATGACTGTCCAACTTTAAACCAATAAGTTTTATGGCAGAAAAGATAAGTGAATGTGTCTCCCCAGTCCTAGTTTAGCAGCGTAATAGCAAAAATATGATAGATCTTTTCTTTTCCACACTGCCCTCCCTTTACTACAACTCCAGGTAAATGAGAGATTGGACTTACTGTGCAGATTCATTCTGGGATGGCAGGAGGAGGATTCTTTCTTTCTGTTTTCTTTCTGTTCTGCCTATACTAGTTGGCACATGGGATTAACCTAATCATAGTGGATTACTTCTCTGTACCATCCCAAGAATAGAGTTGCTTTTGTTTGGCTTGGTTTTTCTCCTTGGGAGTCTCAGTTACTTATTCCTGTATGTCTTAATAGTTATTGAAAAGCACAAAAGACACAATTACATGCTGAAGCCATCTGTAACTTCACAGTGGTAGATGGATGCTCTGGGTCTCATCTTATCACTGCTCAGTAATAGTTACCTTCAGTATTTCACATTCTTTCAGTTTAAAAGTAACACTCCAAGGGTGAAATACATGCACTCCTGCTTTAGTAACTAGGTAATTCCTTCTGACTTCACATTATGACTATATAATATTTCTTTTTCCTCAAAGGTTGGCATGTGGTCCAGACACACTGTGGCCTTCCCCACGTTGGAGCATGCATGTCTATACTCTGGGGGACAAAAGCAATGGATACTGTATACAATCCACAGTTGTATGCTGTGCAACTTCTGACTTTCTGCCCCTCTGCTGGGACCCAGACTCTTGACCTTAAGCTACTGCCCATGAATTATCAAGAGAACTATAGCTATTTGCAAGCCTTAGTATTTATTTGGATGTTCCTACTGTTCATTTGTGCAGAGTTCTTATTTCTTGATAGAGGCATTCCTCATAAGACTTGAAGATTTCTGAACCTACCCTAGTTCAGTTCAAAGTAGCCTAGGATTTTTTTTTCTTCAACAGCAAAATCCCCCACTGACCTCTGTGAGGTATTTAACTGTGCAATAACTGGTGCATTCTGAGAGCTTGAAAATAACTATTTCTACTGCTGTTACTGAGTGCCACGTCAAAAGAAGAAGATAACCTGTTGTAAAGACTGTTAACCCTTGGAAGAAGTTTTTATTTGCAAAATATAGAGAATTACATGAACTTACATAAAACTACTAAAAATTCTTACACTGAAAGACCTTATCTTTGCCTTAAAGATTGCTTTCTTAAAATAATGATGATTTCCTGTTTCTTTAATTCCTTTTTTTCTTTTATGTGCCTTGTCCTTGTTCATTGGTTTGTTTCTTTAAAAAAAACCTTAATATATATGAACTACTCAGATATATAAGGAGGTGGCCTTTTTTATTAACATGTCTATAAAACACTAGTTTTAAACAAAACAAAGTAGTATGTAACTTTGAAATGGATTGGTTGGATTGGTAGTTGTTACAAGGAAAATGGAAGGAACAATTTCTCTTTCCCTTTTCTGCAGTTTTACTGCAACCTTGGGAAAATGGCATTTATCGCTACAGAATTAAAAATCAGAAGTATGTGGCAGATTTCTTCATATATAGCATTCATCTGTGGATTCTGCAACAAGGTTTAAATACCACTAGGATTTCTTTCTTTTCCAATTGGTTGCTTCCAGCTAATAATTTTTCTTCCAGTTGTGTTGAAGAGATAATCAGTGAATTGTAGAATCGTAACAATATTGTATGAGAAAAGTATTCTCTGGAATATACAAAAGCGCTTATCCCTTTTTAAAAGAGGGTGTTAATGCCAATAAAATTATTTATTTTGCCTATATGTCTAGTGACATGTTTTGAAATATTCACTGTTTTCTCCTGTAATCACACATAGAAATCTTTTGGACAAAAGTGAACCAGTTCTTACCTGGATTTCATGTGTGAAAAGAATTTGGCTCACCAATTAAAGACTGGTTTACTCACATTGCTGTGCTGCTTCAGATGAGGTGTGTGTTTTTAAAATACTTCTTCAACATAAGCAGGTGTGTTTAGAGAGAAAGTGAAAGAATGAAATCAGTTGTAGCCAATAGTCTTTGGTAGACCTGATCTGACATGATCTGGATAAGTGAGGGGTGCCAGGTGTTGTTCCACCCTGCAAAACCATCAATGACTGTGGTATGGAATCTGAGATTTTTCTTTCTCTTTACAGGATGTACAAGGGCAGTGAGTATGTTTCTGGAGAAACACATGAAGGTATTAGTAGATTCCAGAGGTCAGAAACTTAGCAAAGATCCCCAATAATTCATCATCGTCAAAGATATAACAAGTTTTTACTAACTTATTCTGATACTCATTACTTTTTTGATACACAAAAACACTTAGGATTGATAAGGGAATGACATAAAACTTTAAAAATTCCATTCAAAGTATCCCTGAAAATTCAATTTATAGGAAACTGAGGCCCTTTTTGCATGCTTTTTTCTTTTGCGTGAGCGCCCCTTGAGCATCGTGTGCATGGGAGTGTTGCTCCGTACGATGCACTCCCACTCGCACGATGCTCATGAGGCTAAAGCGGGGCGGGGCGCGCACGCATTTTTATTTTCAGCTGTAAGCTGAAAATACTGCATGCTCGCGCAATGCTCACGGCGCCCTCGCGCATTTACCTGCATGCAGTGCTTCGGCGAGCTGGGCCGGTTGCGCTTCCTTCCCCAGCGCAGCCTACAGCTCCCAGACTGCACTGCGGAAGGAAGGGGCAGGGTGCTAGCACGATGGTCGCACTATGAGGAAGCCGACACGGGAGGCAGAAGGGCTATCGTGAGCGGTGAGCACGAGCAGCACTCCCCACTGCCGCAACGAGGTAAGGTGCGAAAAGGGCCTAAAAAACACTATACATTTTTGAGGAGGAAAAAGAGTTATTGTCATTCTCAGTGTTACTTTTTTTTTTTGAAATGCTAATAGGTTATGTTCTGACAACCTCCAAAACTGATTAATGAGTTACAGAGAACTACACATCTTCTAACTTGCTGCTTCCAAGCTTTGCATAGGTTGTATAAAGCATCCCTTCAGTCCTTGGTGTAACATCAAATGTTTGGGTTCAGATTTGCATCATGAAGCTAAGTTTCAGGATTGCTTGTCATCTTCCCTTTATATTGTAAAGCTGACCTTTCCATTCTGTTGCCTGAAGATTAAAGTTATGAAATGTTTATATTTTGTATATGGAAGCCAGACCAACAACACTCCTCTAAATAAACAAAGTCTCAGCTAAAGCATACAGTGCAAAATCTAAGCCAGCACTAGAATCATGTAGCTCTCCAGTTGATGTGGTCTGATCCTTCCAGATAAACACCCATGAGATCATAATTTCAAAGATAGGACTTCCAAGGGAAAAGTGATATTTATAGCAGGAATGATGAAGCTGTGCCCCTTCAGATACTAAACTGCAACTCGAGACAGCATAGCCAGTGTTCCTAATCTATATGTAGGATGATGTCCCTGAAACAAATTACTTGGCATTTTCTTACCACTTGAAAAGTTTTGTATTCCCTCACTCTCACCATGGTTATAACTTCTCTGTTCCTGGAAAGAGTTGTAATTCTTTACTAGTTTTCTTTTACAAGAAAGAAGTAATTTTAGCAATATTCTTCTCACTGCAAGAAAGCCTTCAAAAACACACAAGTTTTCAAAGCCCATTCACAATTTAGGAGTTATTCTGCATAAAATTGAATGTGGTTGATTTGAACAAAATACAGCAGGAAATAGCATTTTCTGCACCCAAAAATCTTTATTTCTGCACAGCTCATCAAGCTCTTCAGGAACCCAGAATTGTTCTCGTTTCTACTGATTCATGTGGGCACCAATAACACTCCAAAAAGATACCTGTGAAGAGATCACCTTGGACTATGAAAACCTAAGCAGAAAAGTGAAGAGTTCAAAGGCATTGGTTGTATTCTCACCAATTCTACTGTTACCCTGCTTTCTGGCCTTAATGTGCTCCAAATCAAGAAAGGTTGGGTAATTTAGCAGAGCACAAGCAATTGCAGAGTAACCTAGCAAAATCTTTTACCCAGTTTTTACAGGGTCAGGCCAAACCAAAAACCAGGCAACATATCAAACAAATGGTTTTTATTGAATAGAAATGTTCTCACGCATCAACGCATTCACTCACTCATGCAAGACCTATTGAGAAGCAAAAGAGTGAAAAGTTGGATAGGGGAATGTAGAGAGGGATTTTGAATGAGGTGATACTACACCTGTCCTGAAGTCCTTGGTCCAGGAAAAACAGCAAACAGACACAGAACTCAGCAGAGAAATGGCTGAGAGGATTACTTGACCAGCAGAGTGATAATCTGCCAGCATGGCAGGGAGTTCTCCAGAGAGAACTCACAAAAAGTAGGACTACTTGTAGGGGAAAATATAACTCGAGGGCAAATCCTCTCCCGGGGAGAACAAAGACACTGAAAAGGGAAGGAAGCTCCTCGATGGCAACTCATTTTGCATGATGATTTTATGATAGGTTGCCAATGTTTCAGGATCTTCGGTTGCAACAGGTTATAGTGTAAATTTATGTAGATGGTCCTCACCTTGCAGGATTTATCTGGAGTCACAAATTCTCAACTTGGGGAAAACACGCTATTCTCTTTAAGTTGGCTCCTCTGTGGCTGAGGACCCTTTGTTTACTGTGGGCTTGCACAGCTTGAGGTCTTCTTGGGCTGCATGACTGGGGATTTTACTGGCCTGACCTAGTTCTCGATCGTTCGTCCGTTTGTGCCTATGTGCTCATCTGGGCAACCTCTCTGGCATGATGGATTAAATTTAATATTAAAAATTGTAGACTCCGGGACAGGGTGAGCCAGCAAGGTAACACTACCAGTGAAAGATAGAGGACCATACAGCAACAGGAAGATAATGCAGGTGAATGACTGGCTATGCAGATGGCATCAGCAAAAGAGGTTTGGCTTCTGAAATCATGGTCTTTGCTTTTTAAGAGGACTATTGGCTACAGATGGACTGCACCTCATAAAGAGAGGGAAGAATGTCTTTAGCATCTTTAGCAGAATCACGGCAAGTCTTGTCAGAGGGATGGTGGATGATGGGCGCTACACAAAAACCTTGGTAGCACTTCCCTCCAGCACTGAGCTCTGGCAAAACAGAGTCAAGTGTTTGAAAATCACCATATAGCAGAGTTTTACTCACACAGCTTAGAAGCATCCCAGCAGAGTATTAGACATTAGCAGCAAAACCTGAAGCCAGGAAAAAACACCCCCACATAATGTTATCTTCCAACAGGAGGCTTTTACTTTCCAGTTGCAATACATACATATATACGGTTCTCCAACGGAGTGTCAGCATTCCACAGCATGCAAAGATATGCATCCGGCCGCTCCTTCAGACATCAAGGGGGCACAGTTGGCTAGATCATACCCCCTTACATACATACATTTCTGATGCAACTCTAGCCAACCTTGCTAGATCCCGTGTATGATGCAACCTTCTTCCCTGGTTACACAACCCAATGGCTCATGCAGGTATTACATATGATTGCATCATCCACTGTCTTTCCAGGTGCAAATCTTAATGTACATCATGTATATTTTATTTGGACTTAGGTTCTGTCCAACCTTTCCTCACAAGTCTAACCAAGGGGGCTTTAAACTAAATCCCTGGGATTGGAGACAGTAGCTCAAATGCAAGTTCTGAACACAAGGATGTGAATTCTAGAGGAAAAGTGAGAGAGAAGATGGGAGACACAGCAAAACTCAGTGACGGTAAAGATGAGAACAAATCTTACAGGAGTAACCTAGCATAAACAGTGCCTAGCGCAAGCATAGAAGTTATATCCCTGTCTCTGGGGCTGTTTCCTCCTCTTCTGCCACTTCCAGCATTGCCTTTTTTGCGCCCACCTGGCATTGGTGCACAGGGCAATGCCCTACTTGCCCCACCCTAGATATGCCTCTGCTTTAGATGTATATACACCAATGCATAGAGTTTGGGAAACAAAATGTACTTGAAATCCTAGTGCAGAAAGGTAAATATGATTTTATAGGTATAATAGACACTTGGTGGATGATTCTCATGACTGGAACATTAAAACAGAAGGGTATAACCTTTAAATAACAGATAGGGCAGAAACATAAGAGTATAGCATTTTATCAAAATAATCTTTATTAATATAACTTGCAGGAAATACGTACAACATTAAACACATATATCCTGTAATACAAACAATAATAACAAACATTAGAGACAATAAGGAAAAAACTGAAAAAAAGAAAGACAAATGGAATAGCATTTTATATGTCAAAGACAAATTCACTTGTATGGAAATCTGTGAGAGTGATCACAGTGGATCAGTAGAGAGCATTTGGATTAAAAGAAAGATGAGAAAGAAAAACAATGACCCTTTCCTCACATGGGGGGCTGAAACGTGGCGCCGCATGCAGGGGCGGAGCTTACCTCGTAGCGGGTTGCTCCGTCCCTGTGGGAAGCACGGATTCGCCGTTCTAAACACCGCCGAATTTCGGCGGCGGTTGGTGGCACTCAGCGGCACCCAAAATGGCAGCTTCCGGCGGCACTCCGCCAATCAGGGCAGCATGTCAGCCGGAAGCCCACCCCTGGGCAGATCTGCAGGGACGCGCTACCGCATCTCTGCAGTTCTTCACCGGGGGCTGCCACGGAGCAGCGTGGGCGAGTTTCGTAAAAACCACTTGCGAAGGTGGTTTTTATAAAACTCGCAGTGCCACCCCCGCGGCTGTGCTAGAGTAGTTTGAGGTATAGACCCTCACTTTTTCAAACTGCTCTAGTGCACCCCGCAGTGAAGAAGACCTCCTGGAGAGGTCGCCCTAGCGTGAGCAATGTGCCTGTGTGGAAAGGGCCAATATTGCAGTAGGAGTTTCCAAGGTGCAAGAAATTAGTAGTCATGGGGGACTTTAATTATCCTGATATCTGCTGGGAAACTAATTCTGCTAAGCACAAGCTCTCCAACAAATCCCTGATGTGCCTTTCAGACAGTTTCCTCTTTCAAAAGATAGAGAAAGAAACAAGTGGGTCAACGATCCTGGACTTGATCCTAACCAAAAGGAGGAGTTGGTCATCAGAACCAAAGCAGTTGGCATTTAAGAGGAAGTGACCATAGGCAGAAGAAATGTACAGTGGAACATGAACCCTAGATCATCAAGCTCAGGGAAATACTAGGTAGATTCCCATGGCTAGAGATGCTAAAGAAAAAGACATCTAGCAAGGTGGGAGGAGTTCATAAAGGAGTTACTAAAAGCATAATCATAGTCTATGGAAGAAGAAAAATGGGAAACATCCCAAAAAGCCAATGTGGTTGCTCAGCAAATCAAAGAGGAAGTGGGGAAAAAAAGCAAGTCTAAGGAATGGAAGGAAGGATGAATCAACAAAGAAGAATATAGATGTCTACCTGAAGCTTGCAGGAACGGTGTAAGAAAAGCTAAAGCTCAAAATGTGTTGAGACTGGCTAGAGAAGCCAGAAGCAACAAGAAGGGATTTTCAAATATTTTCAAAGGAAGAGAATAACCAAAGAAAGGGTGGGACCGCTGCTCAGCAAGGATGGTAAAATGCTAGCAGATCACAATGAAAAGGCGGAACTGTTCAACACCTATTTTGCTTCATTTTTTTTCTCTAAAAGGAATTGTGTGCATCCATGTATAAGCAGAGACCTTGGCAAGGGATCCAGATTGCAAATCAAGACTGATAAGAAGATAGTCCAGAATCACCTGACTAATTAACCTAAATGAATGAAAATCTGTAGGACTGGATGAACTGCATCCCAGAATATTGAGGGAACTTGTTGATATGCAGTCCTCCCTTCACATTCGCTAGGGTTAGTGGCACAGGAGTCCTGTGAAAGTGAAAAAAAACATGAATAACTCTTGGCCCTCCCAAACGATATTTAACACACGTGTAAAAGTATGATTACACTATTCAACCCACCATGGATTCCTTTGAGGCATCCTCAACAAGGCAGAAGTGGGTGTCTGGTGGGGCTACTGCCCCCTTCACTGCTGCCCCTCACCATTTTCAATAGGGACTTATAAGCCTCATTTGCAGTTTCTAAGTCTCACGAGGCTTGCAGTCTCTATTAAAAATGGCACAAGGAGGCAGCAGAAGTGACAGCAAATAATCCATGAATAATCGCATTCGCAGAAGTGAAACCCACAAATGTGGTGGGTTGACTGTACTCTCTGAACCACTGCCATCATTTTCAATAAAAATCTTGGAGAACAGGTGAAGTGGCAGATGACTGTAGACAAGCAAATATTGTTCCTCTCTTCAAAAAAGGCAGAAAAGAAGATCCAGGAACCTACAGAGCAGTCAGAGCAGGAACCTCAGTACCAGGATTATACCAAAGTCTGCTTGCAGGTTCTTAGTAACAATGCAGTGGTTAGTAAGCCAACATGGGTTTGTCAAGAACAAATCCTGCTAAACTATCCTTACCTTCTTTGTTTTTTATTGGATCATTAGTTTACTCAATAGTAGGAATGCTGTGCATGTCATTTATCTAGATTTCAGCAAAGCATTTGATAAAGGCCTCTATGATATTTTGATTAGCAAATTGGCTAATACGGAATGGATGGAAACACCATCAGACGGATCCATAACTGATTTTAAAACTGTACTCAAAGAGTTGTCATCAGCGGCTGTGCTTCAAATTGGAAGGTGGTTTCAACTGGAGTGCTGCAGGGCTCTGTCCTGAAGCTGACACTCTTCAATATTTTTATCAATGATTTAGATGATGGGATAGAGGGAATTCTTATTAAATTTGTGGATGATACAAACTGGGAGGGATAGCTAACACATTAGAAAATATGAACAGCATTCAAAAACATCTTGATAAACTAGAAAACTCGGCTGAAATTAATAAAAAGAAATTCAACAGAAAAAAATGCAAAATTCTATGTTTAGGCCACAAAAACCAAATGCACAGGTATAGGATGAGGATACCTAATTCAGCAATATTACATGGGATTATTGTTCATAATAAGTTGAACATGAGTCATGATGCTGCAGCAAAGAAGACAAATGCTATCTGAGCTGGCATTAACAGAATCATAGGCCATTTCCGCATTGGGAATTTAAAATGGTGCGGAGCGACCTCCAATGGAGGTCTTCTGCACCGTAGAGTGGACTGAGGTGGACTACTTTTTGTAGTTCCACACCTCAATCCACTCAGGAGCGACTGGAACTAGCCGCGCGGCGTGTTTTTTAAAAACCTCTTTTTAGAGGTTCTTAAAAAGCACAGAGTGCGCAGCCCCGTGCCGCTCCGTCGCTAGGCTCCGAAGCAGATTTGCAGGCACACGCAAGTGCGTGCCTGCAGATCTTCCAAGGGCGGGCTTTCAGCTGGTGAGCTTCTCCAGTTGGTAGAGAGCATCCGCCAACTGGAAGCCGCCATTTGGAATGCCGGAGGACTGCGGAGCAGTGAACTCGCGCTACTCCTTGTGGTGACAGACTTGCCCGGCTGGAAAACAATGCCGGTAAGCTCCGTTTTCAGGCGTTCCCCCCACACACACATGCAGAAAGGGCCATAGTTTCCACGTGAAGGGAAATAATAGGCCCACTGTATTCAGCACTGGTCAGGTCTCATCAAGAGTACTGTGTTCAGTTCTGGGAGCCTCATATTATGAAGGATACAGACAAGTTGGAGCAGATTCAAAGAAGGGTAGCAAGAATTATAAGAGGGTATACAGAACAAAACATATGAGGAAAGGTTGAAGGAGCTGGGCACGTTCAGCTTGGTGAAGAAAGAACTTGAGAGGTGGCATAGTCACACTCCTTAATTATCTCAAGGAGTGTCACAAAGAGGAGGATGCAGGCTTGTTCTCTTCTGCCTCAGAGGGTAGAACTTGATCTAATGCTTTTAAGTGATGGAAGGGTACATTTTGATTGAATATTAGAAGGAGCTTATTGGCAATTGAACCAATTACCTAGAGAGGCAGTGAGGTTTCCTTCTCTGGATGTCTGGACCTTGGAGTTCTAATGTTGTTTGTCACAAACACATTTTTTTAGCCCAAGAGGCAACTGTATACATGGATATCACCTGATGACCAGTGTAGAAATCAAATAGACCATAGAATTAGAAGTAGAAGATGGAGAAGCTCCATTCTTTCCACAAAAACAAAACCAGGAGCAGATTGTGGCACAGACTATGAGCTGCTAATATCCAAAAACAGAGAAAAACTAAAAAAAACACACTAAATCAATCATTGTGCCAAAATGCAACCTGAGGAACATCCCTTTAGAATTTAAAGATACTGTTAAAAAATAGATTTGCACTATTAAGCCTAATTGACTGAGAAACAGAAGAATAGGTTGTTGTGGGTTTTCTGGGTTTTGAGGCCGTGTTCTATTAGTATTTTCTTCTGACATTTCACCTGCATCTGTGGCTGGAATCTTCAGAGGATAAGAATTCTGGACTGATAAGAAACAGAAGAATTCTGGACTGAAGCCAGAGCCACTGTGAGGAAAGAATGCAAAAAGGCAATATCTCTAGCTGAAGGAAAGAAAAGTCCTACTGGATAACAGATGAAAATCTTCAAGCAATTAAGGAAAGACAAGACACAAAAGTAAAAGGGGACAGAAATAGAATCAGAACATGGAATGCAATTGTTCAACAATTTATGCATAGGGACAAAGAGAATTACTATAACAATCAATCCAGAGAAATAGAAGATGGCAACAAAAAAGGTAGAACAAGACACTTCTTCCACAAGATCCAAGAATTCAAAGGGAAATTTAATCCAAGTGTGAAGATGCTCTACAACAAGCAGGGGAACACACTGCATGATCAAAAAGAAATAAAAGGAGGATGGAAACAATATGTGGAAGAATGATATCAAAGAGATGAAAGGTTGACAGATGCAGCAGCCAAGAAACCCAATGCAATTCTCGATTGCATCAATAGGAGTATGGTGTCTAGATCAAGGGAGGTACTGGTACCACTCTACTCTGCTTTGGTTAGACCTCATCTTGAATACTGTGTCCAGTTCTGGGCACCCCAATTCAAGAAGGACATGGTCAAGCTGGAGAAAGTCCAGAGGAGGGCGACCAAAATGGTGAGGGGCCTGGAAGCCATGCCCTATGAAGATAGACTTAGAGAGCTGGGTATGTTTAGTCTGCAGAAGAGAAGGTTAAGAGGGGACATGATAGCCATATTTAAATATCTGAAGGGATGCCATATAGAGGAGGGAGAGGGCTTGTTTACCACTGCTCCAGAGACCAAGGAGCAATGGATTCAAGCTGCAGGAAAGGAGATTCCACCTGAACCTCAGGAAGAACTTCCTGATGGTCAGGGCTGTCTGACAGTGGAATATGCTGCCTCAGAGTGTGGTGGAATCTCCTTCTTTGGAGGTTTTTAAGCAGAGGCTGGATGGCCATCTGTCGGGAGTGCTTTGAGGGTGTTCCTGCATGCCAGGGGGTTGGACTGGATGGCCCGTGTGGTCTCTTCCAACTCTACATTTCTATGATTCTATGATTCTTGATGACTAATTTAAGGAATTATTGGAGAAACAGTTGAAAGCTCTTGTGTCTCAGTTTGCTGTTTCTTCATCTGAACAACTTTATCAAGAATTGCAAAAACTACAATGTGAATTGAATAATATTCTCTCACAACAAAGAGAACTTGCTCTGACATGTGTACAGTAAGCATATTCAGAAAACGGGGAACGGACTGTGACACATCACCTTAAGTGTCAACAACAACATAATGTGACTTTGTCTATCTTAGCACATCACAGCAAGAATTTATTTCAGAATCTTTACACTTAGAAGAAATTATCTGTGTTGTAGCAAATATGGGACATGTGAAGTCTCCTGGCCCCGATGGGTTTCCAGTTGAATGGAACAATGCTTTTCCCAGTCTGTTAGTACTAAGACTGCTCGAACTTTCTAAAGGTATCTTAGAATCCAACTCCATCTCTTCATCATTAAATGATGCCTGTGTTACCTTGACAACTAAAACTAGTAAGGATCATACTTGCTGTGCTTACTCTTACTTGATATCAAAATATTGACAGCTATTTTAGCTGCTACAAAATGCCATTTCATCTTTGATAAGTACTGACAAGGCGTGATTGATCAAAAACAGGCAAGGAGTCCTCTTCCACTTTGATAGATACTATGGATAGAAGTAGCTTAGGTCTCCTAAATTTTAAACTATATCATCATGCATGTGCTTTGCACTGGATCTTGAACTGGTTAAATCTAAAAAATAAAAGAATGCTTCAGTTCAAAGGTGCCAACAATAAATATGGTTGGCACGGGTATATTTGGTATAATAAGGCCAGCATAGATAAAGAGTTTAATAAGCATATCATATGCAGATCTCTACTCAGAATATGGAACATATTCGGGAAGAAAGTCTATTTAAAGATCCCACAATGGCAATCAATACAAGAAGCCTTTTTTAAGCACACAGAACCCGATAAAACTAATAAAGGGCTAACTTATGATAGCCTCTTGGCTATCAATCCTGCTGGAGACACCTTTAAGATCCTTCAGGATTTAAGGATAGAAGGTTTCAAAGAGAACTGGTTTTTATATAGGCAGTTAAAAGAAAGATATAAAGTAGACGTAAAAACAGAAGGAATTGAAGATAAGGTTAGTAAGAGAAATAATATGGATATAAAAGTGCTAGAAAAGAAGGATAATATAATTTCAGCTATTTATAAAATTTTGGTGAATCTTGAAATGAAACATGATATTATTAAAGATAATATGCTCAAATGGGCGCAAAATATTAGTCATACAACTGAGTTAGGCAAATGGGAAAAGACTTGGTCTAGTAATTTAAAGTTTATGAAGTGTATGGTATTGATAGAAAATTTTTATAAAATGCTATTTAGATAGTATTTAACCCCACAAAAATTAGTTAAGATATATAAGAAAGGCTTTGACAAATGTTGGAAATGTGCA
Source organism: Iguana delicatissima (assembly GCA_948472985.1). Lineage (NCBI taxonomy): Eukaryota > Metazoa > Chordata > Lepidosauria > Squamata > Iguanidae > Iguana > Iguana delicatissima. The sequence continues at coordinate 1,248,265 of CAOKZL010000465.1, read as the reverse complement.
GAAGAACTGGAATCATTTTACCATATTTGGTGGATCTGTAAAAAAGCTAAATTATTCTGGAAAAGTATACATAATTTGGTTAGGAAAATTATAGGGATAGATGTTCCCATGTATCCAGAGTTTATTTATATATATTTAATAAATATATATATTTATATATTTAATAAATATATATATTTATTAAATATGTGTAAGGGACTTAATGGTCCGCAACAAAAGAAATATGGTCGTTTACTATTACATATGGTTTCTGCAGCAAGGGTCTTATATGCTTCTAAATGGAAGATAAAAAGATTCCAACGATTGAGGATTGGCTGCTTAAGTTATTTGACATGTTTCAAATGGATATTCTTACTGCATATATAAGTGATAATCAAGGTATAGATAAGGTGAATAACAAATGGAAACCAATTAAGAATATATGGAAGGAAAAATGGGAAGAAGTTTTCATATTTGATATACAAGTATAGATAATTGAAATAGACAAGTCTATAAAAATATTATAAAATAGTAAGTAAAAATAATTTTATAGGAAAAAAACAGGCAGGGAGCCAATAATATTTTATTAGTTGTGGACTTGATTGTTATAAACTGGGTTAGAATTGATCAGTTAGTCATTATTTCTTTAGATGCTGAGAAGGCCTTTGATAAAATTTACTGACTGTTTCACAGTACCGGCTAATATTGGCTAAAATATTTTTGAGCTGGATTAAAAAAAAATTATATTCACCACCAAGAAGCATAGGTTATGACCAATGTTTTTTCTCATCTTTTTTCACTGGAACAACGTAAAAGTCAGGGATGTTCACTGTCTCTTTTAATACTGAATTTGTGCTTGGAACCCTTAGCATGTGCTATTAGACAAAATTCCAGGATCAATGGATTTGTGCATGTTAGAATTAAAATTAAATTAAATTAAATTAAATTAAAAAGAATTTTAAAAAATGTTCATTCCACAGATGATCTCTTGTCGTTCATTTGAAGGCCCCAGCAGTTGTTCGCTGTTTTGATGAGCTGATTAATCATTTTGTTAAAATATCTTGATATTTAGTTAACTGGTCCAAGTCAGAAATACTGCCAGTTGCAGACAAGATGGACTTTAGTGTATTTGAAGTGGAGCACTTTCAATATTGTCCAAATTCTATTACTTATTTGGGTACAATTATCCCTAGGGGCTTATCTCAGATGATTAATATAAGTAAGCTGAAAAAAGATGTACAAAATTTAGAGATGGGTGGGTTTAAAGGTAAGCCTGGGGATAAGGTAAACATAAGTAAAATGAATGTTGTATCTAGAATTGTTTATGTTATTTATGGAATTCTGCTGATACCTTTCAAGTAGTTTCAAAAACTAAATTTAGGAGTTTCTTTTAGGATTCATCTCCTCCTAGAATTTCAATGAAAAAAGTGAAAATTCCTATCAAAAAGGGAAGGTTTGGCTTTCCAGATCTTCTTACATAGCACTGGGCATATCTGTTATCTTGTATTAACTTTTGGACATATCCACTTAAAGCAAATAATCCACCATAGTCAGCCTTGGAATCTTCCTTTCGGGTACCTCTATCAAACGGGCAGTACTTTGTTCTCATTTTATAAAAAAGGGCAGTGTTTTGCCAATAATTTCAGCAGTTAGAACTGTGTGGCAAATATTGTCTCATCAATAGCAATTTGATTCATATACAAATGTCAAATTAACTTTATGGGGGAATCCGTGTTTGAAAAATGGTAGGGACCATTTTTTACAGAAGGTGTGGTCTGATAACGGGATTGTTGCCTTAAATCAGATACTTGGTGTTGATGAGTTTTTACCTTTTTCAGTTTTGCAGGAGCAGCTTAAACTTCGCCTATCAGCTAAATGGCAACATCTACAACTGAAACATTTGTTACAATTCAGATTTGGCCCTGCAGTTTTAAATGCATATGAGGTTCCCTTAACATTACAGACATTAATGAGGCCAACTATCTAAACCAACAAGATACATATACATATATACAGATACATACACACGCACACGCGTTTCTGTTATCTACGACATGTGAAGTTTACAGCAAGAATGGAATAGGGAATTGGAATACCCAGTTCTGACTAATCAATGGCCATTGGTTTTAACCTCTGTAACTAACACGGCTATAGATTTCTGACTGCAGCTTATACTGCCAAAACTACTCTTTCAGGTATATTGGTTGCCACAACATCTACTGAAGAAAGGGCTTTCAAAATCAGCAGATTGTTAGAGATATAATATTGCTAATGTTTTCTCAATGGATATGTTCTGGAGCTGTCCCATTGTACATTTTGGGAGAAAGTTAGCACAGAAGTAAATTTGGTTTTGGAAAGTTCCTTGCTATTTAGGGATGTTTATGTTCTTTTGGATTATTTAAATATTTCTTGGAAATTAACAAAAGGCCAATGGAAGTGGATTTTTCATGCCCTTTCGACTGCTAAAAGATTGATACTTTCTTAATGGAAAGATAATTTTTCTCCTTCTATGATCCAGTATAGAAAAGCTTGCAGCATTTGAAAGAATGATGTAAAGATGAAATTTACAAATGAACTTGTATCTGGACATTTGGTAAGTTTTTAGAGAAATTTACAACCTTAAAGTGGTTATTTTTCCTCCTTTCATGTTTCTATTTTCTTGCTTTTGTTACACCAGAACTTTATAGTAAATAAATTAAGGGTAAAAGAAGAGTTGGATAGCTACCTGCTGGGAATGCTATAGCTGGAGATCTTTCACTGAGCAGGACATTGGACCCAATGGCCCATGGGGCCCCTTCCAACCCCATGATTTTATGATTCTGTGCAGAAAATGCTGTTTTTGTGAATTCAATTAGTCCCAAACTGCAAAGATTCTTGTCAGTCCAGGACTCTTCTCCTCAGGCTTTTTGGATACTTGAAAAATATGTTTTTCGCTCTTTCCCCCCCAAATATTTTCAAATATCCTATCCCTACTACTGGATGAGTAACAAAGCTTAAGGCTGTAAGGTATCTCACACATGGTAGGGGTGGTTATCTTTATTCATATCATGCCTTTTTCCCCAAGATTGAGACTCAAGACATCTTACAAGTCAAAACAATCACAACATGATCAAAAATATACAAAAAGTCAACATTAAACCAGAATTAAACTATTAACCATATTAAAACATTTGAAAAACATACACTTTTAAAAAATAGAAGGTCATAATGGTATAATCCAAAACAATAAGCACCCTCTTACAGCCCTTTCCTTAAAAGCCTTAAGTTCTAAAAGTGTGTCTGAAGAAAGAAGCTCACAGCTTCTGAATGCAAATGAGAGATCAAATTATTTTTGCCATATAGACAATGGTTTCCTTATCCAGCCATCATCACTGAACTTAAGAGCCCTGATGGATTTGACTCAAAGCTCTAGCTAGTCCAGCATCCCATTTCCACAATAACCAACTAGATGCCTGTGGGAGAGCCACAAGGATGTCATGTGAATGCAACTGAGAACTTCATACAAGGCAATTTTGTTTTTCCCTCAACCATTTCTCTCTTTACCCTAAGTGTCTTGCCACACCTACACAAGCAATTCTTTAGACCAATGAATATAACAATGTATTGGTTTTACTGGGCAGGATCCAAAGCACCAAATGCCACAAGAATTTGGTGCTGTGTTTCTCAAACAGCTGCCTTCTGTGACCAGTGTCAACCTCCCCTTCAACCTGAGGGGGTGTCTGAAAGCAGATGCTGCAACAGCAAATGAGTTTGTTCAAAGAAATAAACAACAACAACAAATCCCACTGGGCCCATCCAAACCATGAGGTGTGTTCTAAGTAGATATTTGCATTATATTTTCATGTGTCATGAATCCAATGCCAAATTGCATGATATCAGCTCTCTCAAAAAAAAATCCTAATGGACCATGACTCTTGACAATCTATGTCTCCTTAGAAAGATGGGAATTAAAGCTCAAAGGAAGCCTGCAAAGGGCGGGTGGGGGGGACAACCACAGGATCTTTTCACCTGTGTTCACCAGTACTAACTGTGAGACGCCAGTTGAGAGTCAAAAGAATGCCTTTATCAGGGGATTCACAGACAGATGCAAGCAATCAAGTAGTCTTGCAAGCCATACAAGGCTGGTGAAGATAAGGAGAGAAAGGTTGGATAGCAAGAGATTTTGAGGTAAATTGGGTGATAACTGCCATTCCAGAAGCAGAAGATCAAGGCAAGATGGCTCAAGAAAGAGTTTGGGAGTAGCACAGGGCACAAGAACCAGGGAGGCAATGGACAAAATGACATACCTACATGCATCCAAGATATTATAAGTTGTTAGGCTTGGAGCCAGGATTTAACACTTGGTTTCCTGCCCTGAAGGAGAATGTGTTAACTGCTCTCTGGCAGGGCAAACAAAAGCAGTCCAGAATAATGGTCCTAACTTCAGATGACAGAGCATTGATGGGAGTCATGATATTAAGGTCTGGGCACGTGAGGCAACAATGGAGAGTTTCTGCATGAAGAGGTTGCACGATGAAGACCATTAGTTGCTTCGCTAGGCAGCCTCATTTGCTATTGTATTTGAATGTTGGATTGTTGAGAGAATTATTGCAAGCTGTTCAGCACCGAGGCTTTCCTATCTAATTAATCCTTTCGAATTTACGACCTGGCCATGCTGAGGTCATCTCTCTTTGCGCACAGCTTCCAACTAGAGTCCTTTCCCACATGCCCTCCAGCCAAAAGTCTATGATTTTTATATTAGAAATGATATTTCTTGCCAATTAAATGATATTTCTCACCAATTATACTGTACCATAGAGTGGGGGTGTACTGCCTGATAACACAGACAGCAGAAAACAGTTTTGATCCACAGTACTATTTTTTTTAATGTAGTTAAAACTTCATATCACATGTATGCTGACGGTTAGAAACTCAATTGATTTTCAGTCATCTTGGCAACAGCCTCCAAAACTTGATGATTTCCTGATTAAATAACATTGCAGCAGAACCCTAATTTGAGTTCAGTGAAATTGATTGAGCTTCCTCTCACAGAAATGCATTTAGGAACTGGATGTTAGCAGAACATTTATCTCTGTCACGTTGAACTGTAGCCTTCAGTAGTCAGTGATATTTTCAATTTATAATAAGGTTACATCTCTTTAATCTGTCTCTCATTTCCTGTAAGTTGGCCTTGCAGTTTCTAGGTCAGCAGCAAGAAACATCTGCCCGTAAATCAAATGTTTAGATATTGCTCCACCTCCTCACTCCCAGCTTGAGATAAGTATCAACAAAAGCTTGTTAGCTGATTATTATATATGCATTTTGGAAAGCAAAAGTGAAGGAGGGTGGGGGATCAGGGATGTAGCTTATGGGGGGGATGAGGCATTTGTCCCCCCAAATAACAATTCGCCTCAGCAAAAGAAATGTTGCTTCATCCCCCAAATTTCTATCTTTGCTGAAAATGAGTAATTAAAAATCATTCTTATCTAGAAGTCTTATGTTTATTGTGTAAATATTTCCTTGGTAACTTTGTATTCTCTTTTCCCTGGGATGCCTAAACTCTATTTCTAAAGATTCAACAAAAGTTGAGCCATTGCAATTCTAGAAATTTGGGGACTGAAGGAAAATCTCTGGGGAGGGGGCAGAATTCTTAGTTGCCGACAACGCCCTCATTTTGCCCCTTCCCATAGTTACCTCTGCAGGGAAGGCTCCAGTCTTCCATGGGGCAGATTTCAAGTGGCATGGTTATATTGACACTAAGACAGTAACCGTGCTCTCATAGGCTCTTAGCTTCCGGACCTTCTCTACTCGGAGCTTCAGCCATGAAAGCAGTTTTGTTCTCCCTTCCTCTTTCCCCTAGTAAGGGTGGGTAGGAAGAGCAAAGTTCTTTCAGACAGCACTTGTATGTGCCAGCTGGGTTGAAGAGCAAGACTCAGACTGGTTGTGAGTATGTTGACTGAGAGCAGGGTTGGTTTTACCCCCTGCCCTCTTCCACACATGAGGAAGAGAGAAGAGGAACCATCCATGAAGAACTCCCAGGACTCATCTAGGCTGACCAAATATATCAGGAGACCAGGGTTTTTATACCTACGGAGCATGGATTCTGAAAGCTCTTTCAGTGGTGAGATCTTTGCAAACCCTGGCCAGGAAGCCAATTACAAGCAAAGAAGAAATGAGGGCACAAGACTCAAAATATCAGATGGTCCACGACCTAATTATCAAGATCTTCAGCAAATTATTTAAAAGAACCAGTAAGTTAAATGAACAATGCATGAGTGGAGGGTGCCCAGTCTCAGGGCTTGAAAGTGTTGCCTTTTTAGGCTCTTAACTCTCAGAATCCCACAGCCAGCAATCTGGATGATGGGAGGGTAGTTTCTGCCATTTAATAATGCAAAGATAGGAAGGTTCATTTTTGAACATGAATGTGACTTTCTTTCTCCGTTCCCCACTAAAATCAGGCTACAGACCTGGCATACGTCTCATGGAATCTGATGAGTGAGATTCTTGTAGCTGTGTGCCCTCAAGTCATTTCTGACTAATGGTGGCCCTAAGGTGGCCCTATAATGGGGGTTTCCTGGCAAGATTGTTCAGAGGGGTTTGCCTTTGGTTTCCTCTGAGGCTGAGAGAGTGTGACTTGCCCAAGGTAACCTAGTGGGTTTCCATGGCCAAGTGTGAATTTGAACCCTGGTCTTCAGAATCATAGCCCAATGCTCAAATCATTCCATCATGATGGCTCTCAGTGTGAGAGCTAGAATTTACTAAATCTAGGTGAAATTCACACTATGAAAACAACTCTTAGGGGATAAGAAATAAGAAAGTAGGATCAAACTGAAGCTATTGAGCAAAAATAGTTTTTTTAAAAAAAAAATAAGAGCAATCTGCCACCTGTAATTGAATTAGTTCCAGACCACAAAGCCTGTTGGTTGGTAGGTGTGTCTTGTTCGCAAATGATTTGCATTATTTTCTGTACCCCAAACATTCCTTCAGCTTATCTGGCAACCTGAGATGGCCTGAGCTCTCTTGCCATCTCAGCCAAGAAGAGAAGCGCTGCTGCTGTTTCCCACCATGCCATTAACGGCCACTTCCCCACTGCTTACCCTTTGTTTTACTTCTGAGAATAACAGAAAGCACCATCACCATAAAAAGAGTTGATCCTGGCTGCACAGACCTGCTTAGTTCCCAAATGCTTGATTCTGAGGTATCTTTCTGAGAACCAGGGATTTTAGATAGGGAATTGCTTATTCTATTTGGTCTGGCTCAGAGATATGGCCCCCCTCCAAGTCAAACATTTTAGAACCAGTTCGCTCCAAAGAATGTGGAGCTCTGGAGTGTCAGGGGTGCTCTGGGGGAGCTGGGAGTAGAATGATTAATTCAGTGCTCCTGGCATTCTGCTATCTGAGGTTGTTGCCTCAGTGTACCTAATGGGAGGGATAGCCCAAGACATTTTTCCACATGAGGTAGAGCCTCAAATGGTGCTCTTATGCTCAAGCTGAAGCATATAATACCAAATGGCAGCCAAATTATTTTAGCGCACGAAGCAGAAAATCCCACAAGCACCCCTCCTCATCCCTGGCAATGAAGCTAACAAGAACAACAAACTGAGGAACTAACCATGACACCTGAAATCTCCTGCCGGGGTGAGTGTGTGGTTGCTTCACCCTGCCTAATGGTAGGGTCAGCTCTATAGCTAACCAAAAGAGGGAGAATGTATTCTGCAAAGACTTACAAGGGAGACTGATCAGTTGGATCTCACTTGCTCCGAGTACTGCACCTCTGATCTGAAAACATTCTGATCTCCATATTTATCAATAATTCATGGTCCATCAGCAATACTCCATAGGGTGCTTACTGTGCACTTTGCTGCAGCCAGTGGAGTAATGTACAGTGGAGAGAGATCCTAGCTTTCAAATCCCAGGGCAGCAGGCCAAGCCAGGCTAGTATTGCATTTTCAATTAGCTTCTGAGTGAACGCTTGGCATACACAGAAGGGAATCGGCGCACAATTAGCGTTTTTGTTCCTTTCAGCATCACATCGAGAGGGCCTGAAAGGCTGGAGGAGGAATAGTACAAGCAACTCCAGACAGAGGGACTGCTGCTGGCGGATGTGGGAGAAGGGAGTTTCTCAGGCCAAACTGCTCCACTCCACTACCTCAGGAATTACAGCTGTTATTATTAAGCAGTGCTCAGCGTGACTTCGGGGCGTGTGCCAGGGGGTAATTGCAAGCACAACATTCTATTCCTTCTTCCTTTCAGGCAGTCCTAGGCTCTTTTCTCTTCTGCATTCTCATCATCACTGCCATGGAGCCAAACAGCCCCAAAAAGATACAGTTTGCTGTACCATTATTTCAAAGTCAAATAGATCCTGAAGCAGCTGAACAGGTAAGTACCCAGTTTGATCTTCACTGCCATGGTGGGGAAGGGGGAGGAGAAGAGAAAGGGGTGAGATGTCTCCAGAGAAGAGAATTTGAGAAGGGAAGGCATTCCAAAAAGTGAAGTGACACCTGAGAGACAGGAAGGAGGGAGGGAGATTTGCCCTTTGGATATACCAGGTCACATTCATGCTTGTCCTAAGCAAATGTTTGTAGTCTGCGTTTCCTAAGAAAAGATGCTTTCCAAGAGTAATATTTGTACCTTTTTAAATTACTGCTCTCCTGTCGATATTTTAGATTATTCCCTGTTAAACAAAAGTAGCTTGCTAGATTTTGCAATAAAAAGGGAAAAGTCAGTCTATTGTGCAGCTGGTTAGACAGTCACTTGTGAAGTTTATTTGAAAGAAATTTGTTTAGGTGTCCTGAGACTTGCTGAAAGAAGTAGAAAAAATGTAGCAATTTCTGTGTGCTTTTGGATGTCACAGGGTGTGGGTAATTGTGTGTATTTTAGAGATTATTCATATACAATTGTATTGAAAATATTTTGATGTAGACACACAATGAAGGCAACGTATTTCTCTGCATTAATGAATGCAAGTTGAATTCTTGTAAGCAAATCTCTGAGCAGTCAGCTATATAGTGAGAACGTCTTAGAAAGTGAGAAATGGAGAATTAATTGACTAGATGATGAAGGCATTATTGATTTGGCAGCTCAAAATAACCCTCTCACATCACTGACAGTCCCTGGTCGTATCTGTGCAAAGGGTTATTTAGAGGTTGAAAGTACACACTAGTTTACTCAAAAGAAATCATCGTTAGATCCCTTGGGGCTTCTTCCTAGTTGTGCATAGATTTAGCGGCCAATCCTAAACACATTTACCTGGAAGTAAGCACTGTGGAACTCACTCTAGTTTCATTTTGACTGGACCATATAGGATCACACTGTAAATGTGCTCCCTAGAGAAGACACCTCTTATTGCCAGGAAGCAGTGAGTTGCTGATATCAGATGAAGAATGAAAGAAAGCGCAGCAGAGAATATTTCTCCTCAAGGCTGAGATGTCCATAGACAGACACAGAATTGTTAACTAGTGTGTGGTATTGAGTCTCTTCTGTTTGGACTATATGGATAGAAACTAGAGCCGTTCTTTGCAACATACTCCTCCTTAAAAGCAAAGGAGATAATGTCTGTTATATATCCTTCCTTGTTCCATAACACACATGAAAAGTCACCTTCCTGCTTGATTTTCTCCTTCTTTGTGGCCACTGGGGTTGTGAGAACCTAGACAATGTACTATTATGTTTTTGATCTGTGTTGTCTCTTGTACTCCACTCTGACAGTAGTATTGATCTTGAATGGCAGAAGGGATGTTAAAATAAAAAAGGTTTTATTACTTACTACTAGCCAAAGAGCAAAGGTTCTTAACCTTTTTTTAACTGGAAACTCTCTGTGAATAGAATTTTTTGCCAGGGACTCCCTATACTTAACTCAAGATTCAAATATTTAAGTTTAGGTTTAAATATTTAAATATTTATTTATGCATTTATTAAAGGGTTCTGGAGACTAGGATTCAAATCCTTGTTCAGACACCAAGAGATCTTGGACAAGTCACATTCTCTCAGCCTCAAGGGAAGGCAAGGGCAAACCTCCTCTGAACAAATCAGATTTGAAGTGACCCTACGATGAACATATGGTGACCCTAGGATGAACATATCATAGAGGGTTTTGGTTTTTTGCAAGATTTGTAGCCTTAGCATTTCTCTGGGTCTGAGAGAATGTGACCTGTCTGAGGTCACCCAAGGGTTTGCACGGCCAAGTGGGGATTCAGACCCTGGTCTCCAGAGTCATAATTTGGGTGCATGCACACACCTGCTGCCATGTCCCTTTTATCAAGGATTCAGCAACAGGGGGAGTGTGGGTGCTGAAACTGTTCCCTCATTTGCAAACAAGGGAGCAGTTTGGGCACATGCAGAAGCCTGCTGCTATGTCCCTTTCATAAGGAACATAACAGCAGGGGCTGTGGACATCAAAATTGCTTTGTTTACAAATGAGGAAGCAGTTTGAGCGCATCCACACACCTGCTGCTGTGTCCCTCAGTGCCCACTCCCATTGCTGTGGCATCGCTGATGAAAGGCACCTGTACCTCCCCCACAGCTGCCCTCCTGTTGCTCACACTGTTGTTGGTGTCCAGTGGCAGGGCTTCACAGACTCCCTGTGAGGGCTATGCAGACCCCGAGGGTTCCCCGGACCCCAGGTTAAGAACCACTGGATAGCAGGATGGACCTTCATGTCCTAGAATGCCCACCCCTAGCGGGGTGATTTTGTCAGCTGATGCCTAGAGAGCAGGGACAGAGTCAGCAAAAGACATTTTGCTACCTAAGTCAACAGACCAGATGGACCCCCTCCATTCTGTATACAGAAGTCGACTGGAGTGGCAGCTGAAACTGGTATGAATGCTCACTAGTGATTTGGGTCTTCTACCGCAGCTAAAGGCAGCAGACTAATTTAGGACAGGTGGTAAGGCTGTGTGGGATATGTCTCCCAAAAGAAGGGAATACCTGTGGCGGGGGGCTCAGGAAAGCAAGTTGGAAGCTGTAATGATTGCTTCCCCTGCCCCCAGCATTTGTCACATGAGGCAGTTGCCTCACTCTGACAAAAGATAGGACTGCCTAAGTCAGCACAGTGCTGGCATTTTACCCTGACTTCCATGCCATAACACAAACTGGTTTTGAAACACCATTTTAAAAGCAGTTTATCATGCAGCCAGAGGCATATCTAGTGGAAACAGCGTCTAGGGCAAGAATGGAAGTTGTGCCCCCTACCTTCAGGGCCACTTCCTCTCCTTCCTGCTCTACTGCTAAATGTTCTAGCACAGCTTTTTTGCGACCCCTGACACTGGTGCCTAGGGCACGTGCCCTACTTGCCCCACCCCAGATACGCTTCTGCATGCAGCCCATCATGGAGGTGTCTCTAAACTGTGTTTTGGCCTTTGCCTTCAGGAAGAAAATTCAGAGCACACTCCATGTCCTCTTATCCAACAGCTAATAAACCAATTAGTGCAAGGGGAGATTTGAGTGTATCTGTCTCACATATTGTTGCTATCTTAGGAAAGGCAGTCCTAATTTCCTGTGTGTCTTTGCTGAAGATTCTGAGGTGCACTGTTAGTTGGTGCAGCACAAGAATCTGCATATGGACTCCTATTTGAACACTATTTGGACACTGCTTTCAGAGCCCCTTGACATAGGCTGCTTCTGTTTTGTTGGAGCAACCCTGATTGTTTCACCTTTTCCTTTGTAGTGATGGCAGGTTTGCATTCCAGAACAATAAAGCAAACTGGGGGGAAATGGCTGCTCAAGACTTCTGTGTCAGTAAATCCACTCCAGCCTTTAATCTGAACTTTACAGCTTCAGCACCTTGGATAGCTTTTTCAAAGCTTAGACTCATACCTAGAGTGGATTAATCACTCCACTGATATGGAAGCTATCAGTCAGTACTACCAAAAAAGCATTTAAAAAATAACAATTGGCCAAAAACTGATTCAGTACATGTTCACACTATCACCAATAGCTGTGTTAATTTTCTATAGCTATACTTTTGGAACTCTGGGGTAGAGGGAAGTGATTATTGTACAAGTAACCCAATTATATGAATGTTTTATGGATGTCAATGTTGGATACAATAAGAAAGCCTAACCATTTGTCTTTTCCTATAAATTTAGGGTAGTTGTTTAATCAAGTTGTTACTGAATTTACGGCTATTATTTAATCAGTCTGTTTGCACCTATATATTCCACAGATCAGGAAAAGAAGGCCTACACCAGCATCATTAGTAATTATGACGGATTCACCACCAGGTAAGTCAATTCAGCTAGCAGCTACTTCTAAATGGAACGTTAGGGATATTGGTACAGAATGAAATCAGTTAAAATAGAAACAGAAAGAAATGGCTAAATGAACGTTCAGGGTCAGCTCACAACAAAAAAATGTAGTATACCACATGCCTCCTTGCACTTCTTTAGTACATTGTTTGCAGACTTCAGAGGGAAATCATCTCTGATCCTAGGAACATCTTTTCCTCAGGAGTTTGGGAAGTTGAGGAGTTTAGGAAGGGGTAAGAGAGGAAAGTTTGCCAGTCGAGGGTACAGTAGAAGAAAATAAGGATTGTTCCTTCCTATTACTACCTCTAGGCGTTGTCTGCCCACACATTTGTACATCCTAATGTGAGGAAACCGCAAACAGGAGGAATTCCTCTCCGTAATGCTATGGGATGTATGCTTAACCAAATTTCCGTGGGGCAAGTTCTTATGTACTGATGTCATGCTTTTACAATGCAGATCCATGACTTGAAGTTCCATTGTGTCCAGTGAAGCTTATGTGTCCTGGGTATATTTAGGTACACAGGGTATTTTTTGGTGCTTTATACAACCTCCAGAGAGTATCACCTGAAAAAATACTCTCTCTATCTTCTACAACTGCCCGCCACTGGCACAAAAGGGAAAGATGCTGAATTAAGAATCAGAATGTCTTGGATTGAAATCTTATCTCTGACATGAACTGCTCACCTAAAGTTTGCAGTTTATTTATTTGTTTGCTCACTGAGTTTCTATACCAAACCCCTCTGGGCAGTTCAGAAAGGGGAAGTCAAAATCAGGAACAAAACAAGACAATGTAAATTCTAAACTGTATTCAAGTGATTATTGGGGGGTGGGAGTGAAACTAAGAACAGAGGACAGCAGAGTACAAGGATAAAAAAAAGATCAAACACATTTTCAAAATGAAAGATCAGGAAATCTGTGGGAACAAAAGAAAAGCTTCATTCTCAAAGTGGGATGCCACCACGTCAAATGCCTTGTTGGTGATAGCAGCCTGCCTTGCCTCATTTTGAGGGAATACCTGGACAAGGGCCTCAGCTGATCACCGAAGGGAGCAGGGAAGTAAATATAGAAGAACTTGCTCCTAGGGATCACTTGTTCCCAGTCCATTTAGGGTTTAAGGCATCATGCAGCTATTTTTTAACATTAATATTCTTTTCGCTGGCATTACAAAATTGGATTTATAGAATATGTGTCTTTTTCTCAAGTAAAGGGAGTATGCATTTTCAAGGAAGCTCTGGATATTTTTACGACTACACACTGTGGTGATTGGGAGCAGGGTTGTGAACTTGAAACCGGTTTTACTGTGAAATGTAAAGGAGAATGCGGAATCTATTTTAGGGCTGTTGGGGGTTCAGCACAATGGACAGCTGCTTTAAAATTCAGAGTAAAAGCTTGAGCCAGTCACGTAGGAACAGGGGGTGGAGTGTGTGCTTTGCCCTGGGCAGCAATGTTCTTGGGGGCCCCAGCTTGTAGCCTTGGCCATGTCCCCACGCACCGTGGCCACGTCCCATGGACCATGGCCACGCCCCCATGCACTGCAGTCACACCCCCATGCACCGTAGTCCTGCCCTCCCACACACACACACACTCCAAGCTCCACCACTGGCTTGAGTATCCCACTGATACAGAAATCACCAGCTTCCAGGGCTCCACTACTGTCATGTCTTCTTAATGAAATCTTGGCAATCTTTTCTTTTTTTGTCATGTACTATTTCATGGTGCTGTCATGTTGGAGAATAATGTTGATTTATTCCATTATTAAGACAGCTAGTTTGGTGTCCTGCTTTAACTGTTGAACTAGGTCTCCAGGGGGCCAGGAGATCCCTCCTCAACCATGGGAATCCACTGGTTGACCTTTGGCAAGCCATACTCTCTCAGCCTCAGAGGAGGCAATGGCAAACCCCTTCTGAAGAACTCTTGCCAAGAAAATCACATGATAGGTTTACCTTAAGGTCAATGTAAGTCAGAAGCAACTTGACAGCACACAAAAAACAACATGCAATTTCTTCATGGTTTGCAACTAGATAATGAATACTATGAAGTGCTAAGCAACTACTGTTACTATTTTGGTTGTGGTGGCTGCTGCAACAAATGTAGTGTGGAGTGAGCCTGTTCAGTGAGCAGCCAAACCTTTTGCAGAGAACTCCATTCTATTTGTTATCTCCTCTTTTCCTCTGCCTGCCACTCCACCAGTCAGTCTGTGTTCTGTAGCCAGTAAACATGGTCTGTCTTCACGAGGTTCTTCCTTTAGGGGCGGGTGGCTAAAAGGGTACCCTTAGGGTTTATTTAAAAAAAACAAAACCAAATATTTTTCTTCCTTCTACTTCTGCAATTCTTGAATTTCCCCCCAAGCCTACAGATGCCTCCTTCTCACGTATAAGCTGTGCAGTTTTAGCTACGTAGCTATGGGCACTCATACCCAATGTCATGAAATAAGCAGAACCATGTAAAATGATGAGTCCTTTAAGAACAGATATTCACAAGCTACAGATGAAGCCCTCAAAACATGGCAGGAATATGTGTTAAATTAAAGCGCACCTATCTAAAGATTAATCAGAATGTGTAAGCAAGTTTTTTTTAACCACAAGGCCCAGATTCTTACAGCCCACATGACCAATGGTTATGCTGGCTGGTGAATTCTGAGAGCTGTAGTTTTAAAAGATTTATTTCTGAACTCTAATACAAAAAGCGCAAATCATGAGATTCTGACTCTTATATTTGGGAGTCTGATCCCTGTAACTCCTGACAGCTCTGCCTAAAGCTAAAAGGCAAATCCACTTTTTAATGTGCTGTTGCATGGTACTCCCTCTCTGCAGTGCGCAGCAGCTTGTGGGCAATCCAAATTTAGTTCCACATACTGTTAATGCGCCCTGAAAGTAATGCCATTGACAGGCTTCTCAATCAATTTTCACCACTGTCCATTTAAAAGCTACTCTGAAAGCACCCATCCCTCTTCTCTGTTACTGAGGTTCCTCTTCCATTTTGTGTAAAAGCTTTACAGCATTTCATAGCCATTAAGTGATGATAGAATTTTTTTTCCCCCTGAATTATTCTTGCTCAAAAGGTAAGGAATGTTTTACATTAGGTGAGGGAGAGACAACAACAGAGTGTCCTAATGGCCTCCTCTTGAACTAAAATGACTTTTATCCTGCAAGAAATCCTATTACATACAAATAAGGTCACTTTTCTGCTTTGAGAGGAGTGGTGATATTAAGTAAAGGATACGCAAGACACAAAGTGCTCCCTTATACTGAGGTTTCAAAGATACAACAGTGGCCAGTTTACACACTCATGGGAAGGAATACTCTCTGCTCACAGGAATGGTTATATTCCTAGGTACAGTGCAACATCAGACTAGGTACTGGTAAAATGTGCAGACCAACTATATGACAACTCCAGTATCCCTACTATCTCCCAATAGGGCTGTGCCTGGGAAAGATTTGCCACCCCCCAAACACTGGAAGGATGCTGCCAGATGGAGAACCTGTAGCCCTCCAGATGAGCCTGAATTCCAACTTCAGTCATCCTTTATCATTAGCCCAGCTGCCTAGGGCTGATGGAAGCTGAAGCCAAAGAACGGCCAGAGGGCCACAAATTCTTCAGCCCCATCACACCCCAAACGTATCATGCAACTTAGGCCATTTCTGCACTATACTATTATGGTGCTATTTTTCCACTTTCAATGTCCTATGGAATCCTGGGGCTTGCAGTTTAAGTAGGGGCCTTTAGAATTCTCAGCCAGAAAGCTCTTGGGCCTCGTAAACAACAAACCGCAGAATTCCACAGGAAGTGGAATAACAGCACTATAACAGTGTAGTGCAGAAACGGCCTTAGCATAAAACAGCTCCCCATGCAACTGGGATCACATCTTTTTTTTTTTTTCTATCCAGTAGAAAATAGCTATTCAGGTTTATCCAGGTGATGTGTGGACAAGACGCAACAATCTCGTGTGAGTTTGGGGTGCATGCCTTACAGTGCTCATGTAACTCCTATGAATTCTTGGTTTGGCCCAGTGGGTAGGGAAACCCTAAAAAAGAGGCTGTCCTTATTAGTTCAGCTCAGAAAGAGAGACAAAGAAATAATTAGGGAGGAGCAGAGTTGAGAGGTCAGTTTTCATGAACCTGCCATATTGTGAGTTCAAATCCCCTTGAATGGCTCTTTCTCCTCTCCTCTCCTCTCCTCTCCTCTCCTCTCCTCTCCTCTCCTCTCCTCTCCTCTCCTCTCCTCTCTCTCTCCCTCCCCCCGAACTGAACTCACAAGATTTCCTACCCACTGGACCAAGCCAAGAATTTATAAAAATAGATCTTATGAACAGGGGTCTGTGTCATGCAATTTAAAAAAAAAAAATATTGTTCATTACTGCATTTGCAGAACTCACTCAGAATCAGAACAATGATAGATAGCATAGAATCACAGAATTGAAAGGAACTGCAAGGGCCACGTAGTCTAATTCTCTGCCATGCAAATATACCACTAAAGCACTTCTGGGAGATGGCCCTCTCACCTCTATTTAAAGACTTCCAAAAACAGCAGAAGAAAACAATCCTGCTCCATCTTCTACGTCAGCCATTCTCAACTGTCTTGGCCACAGCCCTCCTGGGAGCTCTTCTCAGGTTCTAAGGCTCCTGCCAAACAAGGATACAACACCAACAGATAGACAGAGTTGTTTATTATTGAATACCAAGAAAACTTGAATGTTCCGAGACATCCTGAACAAAATCAAAACTGAACATCTATGAGGCTTAATGCTGTCCTTCAGTTTGGTGCTTTTCTTCAAATTTCATGATATCTGGCTCCAAATTAGGCAATGACAGTCAAGAAAACTGTCAAATGGTGTGTTGGAAAGATATTATAAATAAGAGGGAAAATAAATATCCAGTTAAGGTTGCCACTTGGCTATTTCTTTGGTTTTGTTACCAGGTTCACCATAAACCCTTGCAGTTCCCCTTCTCACAGTTTTCAGTCTGTTACGCCCTTCAAATATGCCAGGATCTCTTGGGAGGACATATATTTCCTACTGAGAGTGACTGTTCTACATGGCATTCTTTGATGGTTTGAGGTCACTGGAGAAAAGACAGGATAGAAGGATAATTAATAAATGAAAAGGCAGGCTAAAAGGATAACTGATAAATGAATGAACGAACGAACGAATAACAATTTTCCACACACATACAATATGGGATAAGTGTCTCCTTTTTTCAGAAGCCTTGAAACTGTAAAAGCTGATCTCGAACAGAACAGAGCAGGACATGGATCTATTTTTGTCAGCAATCAAAACTTGTCAGGGTTGCTTCCTTTAGATGGGCAAGTCATCCTGGTAAATTTTAATGAATTAGGTTTAAAAAAAAGTTATTGGCCATTCACTTTCTTTCTTCTGCTTCTGTTTCTTGAAAATTTAAAGGTGCATAACATACACACACATACAGATTGCATCTATTTGTTCTCCTAATGGAATGGGAGACCTGAAAATTTAATCCCATACTTGAAAAAAATACCCATAAAATTACAGCTGCATTTTGGTTTCTGAGGATAGTAAATGAGAGATATAAAAATTTGGATTTCTCAATCAAGATCTGGTCAGATTAGACTTCCAAATCAATCTAAGCTGAATCAGGCCTTTTTCTGAGGGCCCTGTCAGACTACACTCTTATAGCACTATTATTCCACTTTAGCTTCCTTGGCAACCTCCTGTGGAATTCTGGAGTTTGTAGTTTCATGAGGCCCAAGAGCTTTCTGGTTAAAAATTCTAAATGCTCCTTCCTAAACTGCAAATCCCATGATTCCATAGGATGGAACCTATGTGGAATAAAGTGGAATAATAATGCTACGTGTGATAGGACCCTAAATTACCAAATGAGTCCAAAACTGTTGGCTTCCATGTTAGTGAGCTGGTGGTCTGCTCAGAGCTTATAATCAACTTGCTAATTGACACTTTGAATTAATATTAATTAGTGAAATTGTAATATTTGTAATCCATATGTGGGGAGCGATCAAGCTAAAAGAAGGCAACTTAAAAAGCACCAGAAAACTTCCTTTGGAGAAGCTAATAACAATGTGTGCTCTTCAAAGGTTAAGAGTAATAACCTACATGCTGTTCTCTGAAAATCACCCAGGCTGACTCAACATTAATTTCTCAATCAACAAGTTAATTAATGGTAACTCAACTGATTAAATGACTTACATGATTAGTACTTAAACTAGTGAATCAATTTTCCAAATTCCAATATTTAACATTATCCAATCAATCCCCAAGCCTAATGTTCCAGGCTCTGAATTTGCTCCAAGTTTCAGTTTGAACTTTAAAGGAGCTGTCAAAGTTGCCTGTTTGATATCCTCCCTTTTCACCTCAGCAATAAGCTTGAGTTGCACTTGCTATCTTAAAAATCTGAGTTTTGCAAGTTGTGTCTATTGCTATTCATTCCTAACATCTGCTGGCAAATTCCAGTGGACAGCCAGTGGAATCCATCACTGTTCATCTAAATGGGAGTCCTTCTATTTCAGTATTGCATTGAAAACAAGATGGTTGCCCTGGCTTAATTCCCTTAAATATAATAGCAGTTTCTCAGAAATGATCAGAGGAACCTGCCTGACATCCTCAGCCTTTATTTCAGAGGAGACACCGAGCATCAGACCACACTAAACGACTTAAAGGCTGTCAGGGATTTGGCTTCCAATAATATGCACACATAAGAACCATTGATTGTGATTTATTCTCATTGAATCAACTCATTAACAGGGATTTATTGCCTTTAATTCATTATATTTAACAACAATTTGTAATAACTCTAATTTTAAGAGTTAAATTTCAACGATTCAACATTTGAAAAACAACAAACATTTCATGTTAATTAAATAATTGGAGAGTAATGGGGATGGCTGGGTTTTTTTTGCCATTTTTAGACATTTTGTTTGATTCTATTTTTTAAAAAAAGTAAAGTAAAATAAGATATTAAGGATTAACACAACTAATTAAGTCAAACATTTTCACTACAATAGTTAACCTGTTAATAGTTAACAGTTTTGAATTATTTTACAAATTAATGTTAAAGTGGGAGATGAAAACAACTAGAATGTTGTTGTTATGATAGCATGCTTTTTCTCCTGTCAAGGACTCCAGGCAACTGAAAAGAGATTTTAAAAATAATTTTAAAAATCACAAAATACAAAATTTAAGCAGTGATTTAACTATCAAAACTAAAACCAAGGAAAACATAAACCATTTTTTTAAAATGTGGATAAATTTGTTGCTCTGCCAGCTGCTTGCATTTTTGGACTCTCCTTGACACTTTTGGTTCAGGTACTGTCCCAATAACCTCCTGTATTGCCCAATTCACCACTACAACATCAGTTACAGCACTGATGTAGCTGAGCCCTGGTAACTATAAGCAGAATGTGCTGCTTGAAAAGCAAAGGCTGATTCTGCCATTAGACAGAATGAGAAAGCAGACTATGGGCACTGTGAAAAGAAAGCAAATTGTTAGTCATTATTTTACTGACAACAACAGGGAGAGATACTTCCAGGATTTTCTATTTCTTGGCCACATCTAGTTTTAGGTACAATGTACCATGACTTAGGGAAGGGGGTATTTGCTTAAAATACCAAAGAAAAGAAAACTTCTTGGCCCGAACCTGATGTCAGATCACCAGTTTACTGAAATCAGAGAAAGAAAGTATGAGGATTTCTTCCAGCCTATATTTTTAAGCAAACTGATCTGATTCATACTTCCTGTACAAGGACACTCAGCTTTGTGTTTCTTGGAATTTTGCAACACAGCTCTCAAACATTGTACCAAAAGTGATATGAAGAAAAGCTTTAAAGTAGGAAAGAAGAAGGTGAAAATGTACATGTTAGAAGATAATGTGTAAGAAGAGCATGATTTGTGGGAAGATACATTAAAAATTCTTTGAGAACCGGTATGGTGTAGTAGTTTGAGCATTGGACTATATAATCCTGGAAACCAGGATTCAAATCCCTGCTCATCCATGGAAACCGGTATGGTGAGCTTGGTCAAGTCACACTCTTTCAGCCTCAGAGGAACACAAAGGTAAACCCCCACCTCAAACAAATCTTGCCAAGAAAATCGTATGAAAGGTTCAACTTAAGGTTGCCATAAGTCAGAAACAACTTGAAAGCACACACAACAACAACAAACATTAAAAATATGCTAATTTTTGTGAAATATTTTCTACACTGTCATTTTGTTATAGAAATGAGAAGGAATGAACTTATAAATATACTGACTCAGTTGGCAAAACAGATCAGAAAGAGAGTTCCATTCTTCATCCATGGAGTGGCCAATGTATCATGCTTTACAAAGGCAGTTATCTGTTTGAAAAGTTGTCCTCTATTTGTGGACATTGTTGGTGTGAAGGGCTACATGGGGCAAACCCACTTTAAATCCAAAGAATTGTGGGAAAGATGAGCGGGGTGAGTGCTTAAAGTTGCCCCTCACCCATAGGTTTCAGGTGGGGTTGCAATTCATAGAATCATAGAATCATAGAAATGTAGAGTTGGAAGAGACCACAAGGGCCATCCAGTCCAACCTCCTGCTATGCAGGAACACCCTCAAAGCATTCCCGACAGATGGCCATCCAGCCTTTGCTTAAAAACCTCCAACGAAGGAGACTCCACCACCACACTCCAAGGCAGCATATTCCACTGCCGGACAGCCCTGACCATCAGGAAATTCCTCCTGAGGTTCAGGCGGAATCTCCCCTCCTGCAGCTTACATCCATTGCTCCTTGTCCTGGTCTCTGGAGCAGGAGAAAACAAGCCCACTACCTCCTCAACATGACATCCCTTCAAATATTTAAACATGGCTATCATGTCCCCTCTCAACCTTCTCTTCTGCAGACTAAACATACCCAGCTCTCTAAGTCTGTCCTCATAGGGCATGGCTTTCAGACCCCTCACCATTTTGGTTGCCCTCCTCTGGACTTGATCCAGCTTGACCATGTCCTTCTTGAATTGGGGTGCCCAGAACTAGACACAGCATTCAAGATGAAGTCTAAGCAAAGCAGACTAAAGTGGTACCAGTACCTCCATCAATCTAGACACCATACTCCTATTGATGCAACCAAGAATTGCATTGGCTTTCTTGGCTGCCGCATCACACTGCTGACTCATGTTCAGCTTGTAGTCTATTAAGACTCCTAGATCCCTTTCACACGTACTGTTAGCCAACCATGTGTCCCCCATCCTATATTTCTGCATACCATTTTTTCTGCCTAAGTGTAGGACCTTAGTGTAGGACCTTCTTCACTAAGTTTCTTCTTGAACGAAGCAACCCGTGATTTTAGCAATTTTCCTCCCACTGCAAGAAATCTTTGAAAATTACACAGTTTCCAAAGCCTCTCGACAATTCGGGATTCATTCTGTCCCAAATTCACATGGGGTAGTTCTGTGCCTAAAACAGCATTTTCAGAGTAGGAAGCAGCATTTTCTGTACAGAAAATAGTCTTCCTTTGTAGAAATGTTATTTTCCCCATAGTAAATGCTGTTTCTTGTGCAGAAAATGCTCTTTTCTGCACAAATCATCCACGTGAGAATTTTGCTCAGACTAAGTCCTCAGTTTTCAAGGTCAAGGCCCGTGCTGATGCTGGTGCTTCAGCTTAGTCAAGGCTCACCCCCAACCTACCTGTAGCAGTAGAGTAGAAGATGCAAATTCAGCAGGTGTTGTTTGTCATTGCAGTATGTAACAAACAATAACTGCTGAAATCAACTCTTTTACACACCTATTAAAGGTACAAGGGCCATCTCCAGTTTTCACTCTGGCAGCCCTAACTGCCAAAGCTTGTAAATCAAGATGGCTCGTGAGCTGTGACATTGGTGTACCGCTCTCTGCTTTGCTCCAAATGACAGAAGGAAAGAACTGGGAGTGGGAATACTAACCGTCTGCCTCCTCAGTCCCCTCCTTTTCCTCATAGCTTTTTAGTGCACGGATCTTACACAGGTGCTAAACAATCACCATCACCTTTGCACTGAGCCAGAGAGCCCTGCCACCAGTTTGGAATGAGTGGAAGAATGAGTGTTCAGGCTTTATGGTCACCTCACTCTGCACAGCTAAATTTTCTCATCCCCCACTCCTCATTGCCCTGAGATTGGTCTTTTTACCCAGAGAGCCACAGCCATTTTCTGAGACTTCTGACAACACCCCTGAGACCCAGCAAGCTTATGCTCTTTTTTCATGTCTTGACCAAATGTCACTGAGTGTGACAAGACTGAGAGAAGAGCTTCCTCACAGATCCCAGAGCCAAAGCAGGCATTTATGGGACAACATGGTCATCCAGATGGCCTGGACTCAAGTTATCTGGACCAAGGTAGCTCAAATTCCCAAGGTCATGTAAGCGTACTATTCACAACACCAGACAAATGAGGATGTGTTTAAATTATTCACCTGTTGCGGAGTTTTAATTCCATTCTGTGAACACTGAGAAGAGGAAGGACCATTGTTCAGCAGGACAGTATGTGCTTTGCATGCCACTTTTATTCTCTGGAATCTTCTGTTCAGCACGTATGGAATTTTACCTGAGTAAATCAGACAAAATGTAGGGAAGATAAAAGATTCATCCAGCGGTTCTCACATTGGTTATCTCGCTAGGGAAGAAGAATGGAAAGAGAAAGGGGGAAAGCAGGGCTATTTGAAACTATACAGCAACAGTGCGGCCTTTGGGACATATGTACAGTCGGCCCTCCACATTTGTGGGGTTCATTTTTGTGGATTTGATTATTCACGGATTATTTGCTGTAACCTCTGCTGCCTCCTTATGCCATTTTTAATAGGGACTGCAAGCCTGGTGAGACTGAGAAACTGCAAATGAGGTTTGTAAGTCCCTCTTAAAAATGGTGTGGGGCAGCAGTGGAGGGGGCAGTAAGGCCCAACAGCCACCCACTTCTGCCTTATGAAAGAACCCTGATGCCTCAAAGAATCCATGGTGGGTTGAATGTGGTGATCATACTTTTTTTGTATGTAAAATATGGTTTGGTAGGGCCTGGAATTATTTGCGGTTTTTCCACTTTCACAGAGGGTCCTGTGCCCCTAACTCTAGCAAATGTGGAGGGATGACTGTAGTTCTGAAATCACCAGCACTCTCGAAAAAATGCATATATGTACATATGTATTATGTGTGCATGCTCACAATGGTTGCCTATACTCCACTGGGTACTCTGAAGAACAATTTCACCATGTTTCCCCACCCATTTTAAGCTGACAAGAGGCCTTCTTTTAATCAGGACAGAAACCAGAAGTTGACTTCTGTTTTTACTACATGCTTAAAAAGGTCTCTCTTTCTTCAATCCAAAATAGTTCTGGAGGAAAACAAAAAGACAAAATTGCCCTCCACACTTCCTTGGGAGGGACAAAACTGTGGAGTAGGAACAAAACCAGTAAAAACCAATATGATATGTGTGGTGGGAGTACGGCCCTCCAATAGCAGCTGGGACTCCAGTGCCACCCCCAGTCCCTGGGAATTGTCACCTAGGAAGCTATTCTTAAGAATAAATTCACTTCAGTCCCTGCAAAGAAACAGCATTACAACAACTTACATAGTACCTAAGGATAGGGGTTCAGTAAATCTATGAGCTTCAATTTCTGTCTCTCATTTTTACTGTGGCAATTTGCAAGAGCAATGTTATGCTCTTGGTTAACCTTTCTCTGAGTACACTTTTTTTTAACAAAACATTTTTAGCAAGCAATTTTCCCTAACACAGGGCATTTTAACATGATTTTAATTGATATATCCATTAGATTTCCCCTAATATATGCATTTTTGTACACATTTTGGACTGAGATATTCTATTACAAAATTCAGAGAAGTGCAACTTTCAAAAAATGAATGAGTTTCCATTCAAATTTTGGTTTCAAAAAGCATAATTATGTAATTTTGCACTAAAATATGAACTGAACCAATTTTTCCCCCATCCCTCTCTAAAGCCCTTCCAAGTAAAGCTCAGAGTTAAATGTACTAAACTGCAACAGGTGGTTTCTGGATGTTCCCTTGGCCTTCTCTGAAATATTCTTTCCATTGTTCAGAAAGCTTTCTCCACTGAACCAAATTATATCAAGAACAGATGTCGAAAAAGCATTGCGACATCCTGCACAACAGAGTGATGACTAATCTGTGTATGCTGACACATTTGAATAAACTGGCTCACTACTGGATAATTTTAAAAACAAGGCTAGAAGATTTATTTTTTCCTCCACGGACAGTTTTAGAGCATAGATTGTACATTTAGAAAAGTGGAATAGATACACATACATCCACATGCATCTTCAGATCTTCCATTGAGGCTTGTGTGTTTGTGTTGTGCCTTGACGGAAGATTTGCAGATGGAAGGTCCAGGCTGTTAAGATTCCTTGTAGGAAGTAGCTGAGTCAAATCAAGCAGAGGCACAAGGAAATAGTTAGATACACCTGGGAAGCATTTATTTCAGAAACTAGACACAGGTCAGCTGCAGACCTAGAGAACAAAGGTGTGATTATGCCAGAGAAGTGGTTTCTAAATTTAGCCCCATTACTGCAGTCTTGCTCTGATTAAAACATAGCCTAATTCTTTCTCCTCTGTATCTTCTTCAAGGCTAAGTAGGTTGCAAGACTCATGTAAAAAGCAGGGGAAAGCCATCTCTTGTAACTTGAACTTGCAATGTTGCTTTCAGTAGCATTGGGGAAGACATCTTTTGCTTTCCCTTTTCTGGCACAAGAGTGGAGGGACAAGCAAAGCCAGTAACAGCTGTTTTCAGTTTCAGGTTTTTGCTTGTAGTTTAGTCATAAAATTTAATGACAAAGGAATACATCAAGTATCTTTTTTTAAAAAAAACAGTCATTGTCAACTACTGAATTTACAGGTTTTAGAGAAGACAACACAGCTGTTTGCCTCCTTTGTTATGACCCCCCCACCCCATTTATTCTATAAATGTTCTTTCATTCATTGAAGAGATTTAGGATAAAGGTTTATAATCCACCACAGCACTGCAAAACTGTTTGATTACATTTACTGGTGGGGGATATTATTCTGCAAGTGGCCTGGACATAAATGGCTATAGGCTTACATAGTTTACCCTGAAAAAAGATGAATGATGCAGGCATCACCTTGTGTTACAGATTTGTCTTTATGAAGTAACCTGTTGGATGTAAAACAATTTACAACTTTCTGAACAATAGAAAAAATATTTCAGAGAAACCCAAGGGAATATCCTCTTTGACCAGCTATGTAGCACTTGGTCTTGATGGTGCTAAGATACCATCACCCCACAGCTAATCAGTGTCTGGTATTCGATGTCTCACTTGGGTACAGTCCAGTGGCAATAGGGCAGTGAGGAGGAAAGAAAAGCCGTCACCCTCTTTATACTTACTGTGAGTATGCTGGAGTTCTGGTAGGGTAAAGACTATTCCCAAGAACGCAACATGTATATCTTCAGTCTTCTAAACAATAACAAAATCACAGCCAGGAAAAATGCATCAAAATATTTTACCAGGTACAATAAAAAAAAAACTGAACATGTAGCATTTGGTCATATAAGCTCGCTTCTGTCACAAGAGTTAATGTGCAACATTTCGGCCTACAGATCAGTTCTGGCAAATGTGTCCAAACATTTCACGTTTGGGTTTATTTTAATCTTCCCTTATAATTTGCTAGCTGTTTTGGTTTGTTTTTTTTTTTTAAAAAAATAATCCTTAGTTTTAGATAAGGAATCCATTTCCAAACTACCCAGTTTTTTATTTTGATTCGTCTTGATTTGAAAGTAAATCAAGAAAACTATACCCAACCTTTCCCTTCCAGCATCAATATGGAAAAACACTTAAACTTTTACAATAAAACAAAGAAACAAAAAATCCTGCATACTTCCAACAATGCCATCCAGAGTAGCAGGTCTGGTTTTCTGTCCCATTTTCCCCAAGTTCTACATGTTTTCCTTTGCATGCATAGCAAGAGTAGAAAACCATCTATCTGAATTTCTCTAATGTCAGTATTCTCTACTGGAGAGTAAATTAGATTTTATGCGATAAAAAAACCTAATAAATATTTAAGCATGAAAATAAATTAAATATTTACCAGGGAAGGATATTGAAATGTTTTCCTCCAAATTGTAGCATGAGACAGATTTAATTGGTCCAGGATATCATTTTGGAGCCCTTAGTTTGCTGTCTTGGGAATTAATATGTGTAAGGAGATAATACCAAAAACAGAAACAAGTAAAGTCTGAAGGTAATTGGTAGTTTGGAGACATTGATTCCAGGGATGGAGAGTTTGTTTCTCATGTCTCCACCAGGGAGTTACCTCACCACAGCATTCTTTACTCTTCTTTTTCCCTTCTGTTGATTTAGTTTGCCAAATTTAATTAGCCAGTGGTTGGTATATTGATTGTGGAAGCAGAAGTACTTCTAATTGGCATGGTAGTTGTAATTTATACTCTATATAAGCTTCTTATCTTTATGAGTCTTGGCATAAGATAAGATCATTTATGTGCCTATCATTCCATGATGTCACCAGGACAAAGGAGGGTGGGGAAGCCAATGGAAACATCAATCAGAGGTATTAATTTTTAGCTACTCGTTAATGCATTTCCTTTCATTATAAAGTAAATATTTTGTTATCAAACAATCTCTTTTTCAATAATTTGTGATAAGTGAATGTCTGCTAGTGAGACAAACACAGGATGTGGAAGCTTTACTTTTAGTTTGATTTGGTTTTGTACTTGAAGGTCACTATGGGTGACAATAAGGTACAGATATTGGGGACAGAAGCCGCCGAGATATCTTCCCCTCATTCTCCATTATCGAAGGACAGATCTTTGTGCAACATACAAACAGGTCTGAGCCCTCTGCACTAGCCCATGTCCTCAAGTTTATTAGAGGACACTGTCAAAATTGTTAAGTAAGAGTCATGAGCCAGGCCAGTCAGTTTTCATAAATGGACTGAGGAGAAGACACCATCTTGTTTTTTTCCATCAAGCAGCAAAATGTTAGGCAATCTCTGTGACCAAGAATGACACACTGATGGGGTAAAGAGGGCTGAGGCAAGTGGTGAATGGATCCAAAGAGAGTGGGGTCCCCGCAACACCAATGCATACACCTCTCCTATTCACACTCATCTATTGACTGAAGAATCTCTCCCACCCCTTTTCAAACATTTCCATAGAGAATCAATGGTGGGCCTTCCTTTGTCGAATTCCTTCCTATGGAATGTTCCCTTGCTCCCCTTCTCTAGTTGCTCTTAAAGAAGATTTGAAGACTGTCTTGTTCTAGCTGAAGGTACTTGATAATGGTGCTGGGAATATCTTCTGCTTGAGCTCCCAGAGTGTTGCTGTCAGTTGTCACTGCCAATACTAGACTGGATGGACCTCAATGAAGAAGGTGGCCCTCTATGTCCCATGCTCTGCATTAGAAGAGCTGCAAGTGTGAAATATTTCTATATTTATTGGGACATTTATATTCCACTTTTCTGTCTCAAAAGCAAATTTGAGGCAGCTTATAAATATATTTTAAAAATAAATATTACATCATCTTACATTCTAAGTACTTGTAGCTATTTCTACACTGTGCAACAGACAAAATGCCAGTGCTAGTTCAAACGGAGAGACAGCATTCATCAGAAATAGCTGCATCTCCAGGAAGAATCTTGAAAGAAGGCTGTGGTATTGCTGTCTCTAACCAACTAATTGGTTTTGACTGTCTTTGGGTGTGTTGGACTGCTTGTAAATGGAGCTATCTGAAAGTGCATTCAATAATTTTATAGCCGAACCCTGTATCTTTTCTTCTCAAGTGGCGTCATTCATTACAAGGCAGTACCATAGAAACAACCTTCCTCAATTCCAGCAAGCTATTTACACATCATTTTCAATATGGGCAGTTTCCTATTACAATAGTCATGCAGCTTTATTACTTGGTGCCAGGGACTAATAAGCGCCAGACTTTTTTTATTATCATCTGGGCCCTTCTTATCAAGAGGCAGAGCAATATCTCACTATAGCGAGACAGCAGTAGCTACACAGACACAAAATGTGGCCAAGAAATGATATATTAGTTTACCGAAATCCAAATACTTCCTTATTTTCGCAGAATGCCTTGGGGCCTTTACGTAGAAATTAAAAAATGGAGCAATTTCCTTATTGATGTATTGATTGATTGATCATGACACAGAATACACCTTTCCCCACAGAAAACAAGTTAAAAGGTGTGGTGTAGTGTTTAGAATTTTGGATTGGGAGTTGGGAGGTCCTAGTTCTAATCCATGCTGGACCATGAAACTCATTGGATGAGTTTAATGGTCCAGCCACTCTTTCAACCATACTTACCTCACAGGTCTGTTGGGAGGCTTTAGTAGGAAATTCCTTCAGCAAAAAATTCAGAACTCATGGTAAAAGTGGACAATTGCTTTTTGGATGAGTATGTAGAAAGAAGTAGTACAAGATAGGAAAAAATACTGGACAATTTCCCAGAAGATACAGAATGATATTCTATACACTCCAGGATGTTCTCCTTCTCACCAGGAAGGGATGTCACACCATCAAGCTAGCTTGGAAACAGCTCGACAACTACTAAGGGAGATAACAGCAGCTGGGCAAGACCATCATGCCTTGGTCCTAGTGGGTGGTGACAGGCCTCCCTCCATTTCAGCTGCCACAGCTGTGGCCTTGGAAGGAAGGAAGAACAGGCAGGCACAGCTCCATGGTGCCTTGGACTAGCAGTTGATAAAGGACTGTCTCTCTATTCCAACTGCCTCTGCTGTGACTTCTGAGGGACAGAAAACAGCCAGCATCTTCTGGACTTAATCTCCTCCACCACTGCCACCCCCTTTTCCTTATGTTTCATGTTTTTTTACATTGTAAGTCTGAGGGCAGGGAACTGTCAGATTAACAATTGTAAGACACTCGTGTAAAGTGCACATGCACGCTAAAAGTGCTAAACAATATGAAGAGCCATATATATCACCTTAAGCTTGTGTGAAGAAAAGAGGAATATGATCACATTCAGGGGCAGATTTATGCACACACCCTGTTCCCCAGTTTATGTCTACTGAGGAATAGGTAAGTGCATAGGAGAGAGAATGAAGAGCATATTGTAGAGTTAGGTATATTGTTGTAGTTTGTGGTGGTGGTGATGGTGGTTGTTGTGTGCCCTCAAGTCATTTCCAAATTTGCCAACCCTAAAGCGAACCTATCACAAGGTTTTCTGGGGCTGAGAGTGTGTGATGCACACAAGGTCACCCAGTGGGTTTCCATGGCTGAGTAGGAAATCAGACCCTGGTCTCCAGGATCGTAGTCTAGCTCTTCAGACCACTACACCACACTGGCTGTTGACAATACTTTCTATTCTGCTCTTGTCATACATGTTCCTCAAAAGACTAGGAGATCTTTTAGATGTTGATTAAACTGTAAAATGCTGCAGAAGTATGAAATATTTAATCCATTTGCACTGAGTTAATAAAATGGGAAAGAGTCTCTAAGTGACTCTTACAATGGCAATTGGGTACTATATTTTAATATGAAGCTTTTACAGTACAGAGGTTCATAAAGACACAAGCCAATGGAGAATAGGTCTGTCCTGGCTTTTTTCGTGTTAACTACATGTAGGTATATATACTTCCATGGCAACATTTCCTTCAACAGGTAAAAACTAAAGAAAAATTGGCATGCTCAAAACATTTGAGAAAGAAGTGCAAGATACCGCTGAAGTAACCTGAGTGTATATGTGTGTTCATCACACTTAAAACTCCTTTCACTGATTTTTTTTTAAAATAAATATGCTTAGAACAAGAGGTAGACAATAGTGGAAAGACTTTATCTCTCAGACCTGGTAGCACCTCTTTTATTGTTGGGTGTACAGTGGGCCTTCTGTATACGTGGGGGGTTTCATTCTGTGAACAGTGCAATTTGTGAATGCTCGTATCTCATTATAGTCAATGGCAGTGGTGTGCACACAGATGCTTCAGTGCATACATGTGCAGATTGCCACCATTTTAAATAGAGGGATGTGACGCTTCATGTGACCTTACAATCATGCATGCCGAGGTCATTAGTAAGGAGAGTCCACTGTATTCCACTTGATGTAATTTAATTATTCTTGAGATCAAATTAGCTTGCTCGGTCAAATAAGAATAGCATGCAACTGCTGAGGAGATCCATTAATTAAAAAAGGAAATGAAAGGTTAGGAAAGAGAGAAGGAAGGGGGGAGGCAGAATGAAACGTTGTAAAACTGGAGGACTAGGGAGGACACAGATTACAACAAAATGTCCAGATATAATTTATACGCAGAGATGAACATTAAGAAATCATTTCTGTGACTTACACAGAAATGCAAGACTTCTTACCTGACTGGGGAGGACTGTGTCTGTGGGCTCTTTCACACTACACAAATGTAGCACTGTGATTCCACTTTAACTATCATGGTTGCATCCTATGGAACCCTGGGGTTGGTAGTTGAGGGAGAAACATTTAAAATCCTCAGCGAGGAAAGCTTCTCTGGTCACTCCAATCAAACACCAAACCTCATGATTCCATAGGATGCAGCCATGGCAGTTAAAGTGAAATCATAGTGCTATAACTGTGTTGTGTGAAATGGACACAAGGGACCTTTGTGCCTTTGCATCCTACTGTCCAAGTAATAATGGTTGCATCTCTTCAAGGGTTTGAGGATGGTGAACTTGCTCCTGTGTCTGTCTGAACTTAAAACAATTATCCAACATGAACCATCTCTGCAAAATAGAGAGGGAAAAGCAAATTGCTTACAAGAAACCCTGTCATTCTACACCTCTATAAGATTTTTCTCTGGCAGCTGTTACTCTCAGGGTTTCAGTCTTTACTCCAGGGGGGACAAGGTGCAGCATGTGGGTCACATATTCCCCAAAGGCTGTGTTTTGGCCCACAGGCCCCCCATTTTGGAGGAGGAATAAAAATGCTCTTCAAATAAATCAATGCCCCCAGGAGGCTTTGGGAAGCAATTGTGCTACATTTAGGCCACCTAGGCCATTTTAGGTCTCAGAGAAGCCTTTCTTCCAACAGGAAATGACCCCAAAATAGACTTTCTGCTCATTTACTATTTATGATGTAGACATTTTGACCCCAGAATTTACTTTCTGCCCATTTCCTATTCAAAAAGAGAAAAAAAAAGAGAAAAAAAAAGGCCTTGTCTAAGCCTTAAAAAACCCCTGGGAGCTCAAAACATGGTGAAATTTCCTCAGGGAGCATTTTTTAGCATGTTTAAAAAATGTTTTGGGTTAATGGGAGGGGTGTGTCCCTAACTCTGCAGTGGTTGCCCCCTCCTGCCTTACCTATCCTGACTGGTAGATTATTCAATTAAAACTGGAGAAGACATCTGCACATGGGGCAGGGGCCTATTTTCATCCCTACGGGCCACATAGGCACATTATTGTGCACAGCATACCCTCCCGCTGTCCTGATTTGGCAAGGTCTCAATTAATCCTCTCTTGTCCCACTTTTTCAGCTGCTTTTAAAATGTCCCAGTCTCTCTCTGCTCCTACTATTTTCTCTCTTTGTCCTCAGTTTTTTTCCAGTGCTGAAATGAGTTCAAAATAGAACAATAGTTTGCACTCAATTAAGCCAACAAGGGGAAGGGGGAGAAATGGTGGGGCGGGGGTAGAACCTTTCCCTTCCCTGTAGGCTCAAACTAAAGCAAACTGCTACAGCCTTCCGTAGCTTGTGTGTTCTTCCTCATTAATAACTTTTGCTATCTTGGCCATACACTGATGTTGGTCGGCCACACACATTCCAGTTTTCATCTGTGAAAACTTGGAGGGTATGTCATACTGCACAGTATAATGGAAGTGGTGATATATCAGTTCCAGACCCCCCTTTTTCCCCCACCAAAACCTAATCAAAAACAAGGCTTGCTTCTTTCTTTCTTTCTTTCTTTCTTTCTTTCTTTCTTTCTTTCTTTCTTTCTTTCTTTCTTTCTTTCTTTGGATGTGTGGTATATGGGAAGGAGGGACAAGGAGCACAAAGGCAAACCATCACAACAGCGTGGAGTTTTCAGCAGTATTCAATACATGTTAAAGCTGAGAGATGGCATTCTTCTCTATTTGTCAATGCTTTGTAGGCTCTGCTCTGTTCTTGCAGAACAACAGAAATATTAAACACAGCCGTTCCTTCCAACAATCAATGGTACCTTTCCATTTTCAACAGGGCTGCCCCAAGATATTTTGCTCCTTGAAGGAAAGGACAAGGTAGTGATGCCCTCAGTTTGACATAAACTGACTAGGTTGGCAGTAGAATTGATCTTCAGTGCTGGTAATACATCATACTCAAGGGCTCCAACCTTGTTTAGGAGTACAAGACAGGCTATGTGGTACATATAGCTCTATCCCCCAAGAATGTGGAACAGCTGGGAAGCACATGATCAATGGCTGTGATGGCTGTCATTACCACTTGAGCATTTTCCACCTTAGGCATTTTCCTCACTCTGCCTAATGACAAGGCTAGTCCTGATTACAGTATCTTACAGTATCCTACTGTACCTTCTTCTCCCACCAGCATCAACATAAAATTTTGGTACATTGCAAATAGAGTGAAATGTAATCAATCATTTGACTACTTGTTTATCAGATTGGTGATCATTCAAATAGCAGGTGTTTAATTAGTAAAATCAATTACCTTCATTCTTTGGCAAGAGTCCCCTTTCCTAATGATAGTAGCTGAGACTTAATCAACTTTCACCCAGGAATTATCATCAGTATAGCGAGAGAACTTCTACTTACAAAATCCACTCTTCAAAATTAGAGGGCTAGTTTGTGATCCTTTGGATCATTTCCAAGCATCGTAAATCACTTCTAAGCATTGATGATGCATTGGTAAACAGACTATGGCTAACATTTTTTAATGCATGGTGTTTGTAAGTCTGAAGAAAGATGTGGCTATATGAACTCTATTATTATGAATTAGCTTCCAGTTTCCCACAGTAAAACATGTCATTTGTGGATAAATTATTTAATAAATTTGATTCTTGCTAACTGAGAAAGCTTGGACATGGGATAACTGGGAGTCAACAAGTTAAGTAAATGAAAAAGAACAATTTGGTATGGTGCAGTGATTTAAGTGTTGAACTAGGGCTCTGGGATATCAGGATTCAAATCCCTGGTTGGCCATGAAACCCCACTGGATAACCTTGGACAAGTCACACTCTCTCTAGCCTCCAGAAAAAGACAAGGAAAAACCCCCACTGAACAAATCTTACCAAGAAGACCCCATGATACATCCACCTTAGGGCCACAATAATTCAGGAACGACCTGAAGTTAGGTAGGAGCACTGACAAGAACAACAACCATTGTCAGATGGACAGTCATTCAAACAATGAGGGAGAAAAATATGATTGGAAATCATGTTTTCAAATTAGAGCTATTGCCTTGAATAATCATTATTCCTGAAGAGGCACAAAATAATGAATTCTGAAGTCATCAGTGGTGGTGTGTGTGTGTGTGTGTGTGTGTGTGTGTGTGTGTTAGAGAAGAAGCGAGAAAGATCCCCACTGGACCTTTTCAGTGTAGGGTAAACATTCAGAGCCAGTGTGGTGTACTGGTTTGAGCGTTGCACTATGATCCTGAAGAAGAGGGTTTGATTCCCTGCTTGGTCTTGGAATAGTTGGGTGCATCACACACTCTCAACCCACAGAAAACCCCATGATAGGTTTGCCTTTGGGATGCCATAAGTCAAAAACTACTTGGAGGCAAACAACAATAACAACAACAACTGTTCAGAGCTTTAGAACTGGGGTGGGAAACATGCTATCCTTTAGATGTTGTTAGACTGCAATTCCCAGCATTCCTTACCATGCTGGCTAAAGCTGTTGGGGAGCTGCAGTCAAAAAGCATGTGAAGGACTACAAGATTCACACCTCTACTGTAGAAGAAAGGCAATTTTTTAAAATCTTTAATGCTTAAATGACTTAGAGTCAAATTATTTGAAGGACCGTATTCTATATTTACCTACACTGAGCCAATACACTATCATCCATTCTCTGGGTGAAAAACGAGGCAAGGTAAGTGAGTGCAAAAGATAGGTCTTTTTCAGTAGTGGCACCTGCCTGTGGAATGCCCCCCCCCAGAAAGACTTGTCTAGTGACTAATTTTTAGTCTTTTCAGCAGTAAACTGCTTTTACTGCTCGTAGATCTTTGCACTGTTTTATCACCCTTTTTGCTTTTATTCTTAGTTTTATGGTGTGCTGTTGCTATTTTTACTTTGCTGTTATTGGTCAAGTTTTATAATTGTTTTATGCTGTTTTGTGTTTTGGTTCCAATCTGTTCACCATCCAGAAAATTTTACTTTTTTGGCAGTTTAAAAATGCAACAAATAGGTTGAATACATAAGAAACAGAGATTACCTATGCCTTACATTAACAAAACAACATGAGCCAATCTTGGGTTGATTTTGAGTGCAATGGAAGGAGAAAAATTCCAGGCTATTTGACAGACTGTCTCTCCTCTATGAGCTAGCCCAGGCTACAAGGTCATCAGGAGAGGCCCCTCTCTCAGGCCATTTCCACACGGGGTTTTTAACACGGGGCAGAGTGTCCTCCAGGGAGGACATCTGCACCTGGGAGTGGACTGGGTCGGACATACTTAACATAGATCCACACCTCAGCCCGCTCCGGAACGACCCCAAGTGGCCGTCCAGCATGCTTTTGAAAGACCGCTAAACACAGGTCTTTCAAAAGCACGGAGCGCGCCACTGCAAGCCTGCTCCCTTATGCAGATTTGCAGGCTCGCATTGGCGCGAGTCTGCAATCTGCTAGGGGTGGGCTTTAGGCTGGCAAGTTTCAGCAGTTGGTCGAAACCCTCGACCAACTGGAAGCCGCCATTTTCATCCCTTGGGCAGTGCGGAGCGGTGGCCATGCGGTCCTCCGAAGAAGCGTGGACTGGACCGGGGAGCCCAAAAGTCTGCTGAATAGCATCACGGGGCGATTCCCTTGCGCTGTGCAGAAATGGCCTCAGTCCCACCACCATTGCAAGAGAATTGCCCCGTGATGCTACTCACCAGATTTTTGGGCTCCCCGGTCCAGTCAGTGACTGCCTTTAGACTCTAGAACTCCCTTCCTAGGGAGGCCAGAATAGCCCCTGACTTCTTGTCCTTACTTCAGCAGGCTAAAACCTTTTTATTCCAACAGGCCTTTGAAACAGCAAATTTTTACAGAATGGTCTAGGTGGTGCTGTGTAATCGTTTTAATATGAAGTGTAATTGTTCTAATGCTGTAAGTTTGATTCTGTTCAAATATTAACTTTAAACTGTGTTGTTCTTTTAAATTGTGAGCCGCTTTGAGTCCTAATTCTGAGAAAAAACAGGATAACAACAACAATAGTTCCAGCCCAGCAATTGTTTATAGAAATGGGAATTTCCATGCATACGATTTGCTTTCCTATGTGGAAAGCCATATCCCCAACTATTCTGATTTGGCAGAGACTATATCAATTAATGCTCTGTCATCCCATTTTGTACATAGTTTAGACTGAATTAATTTACGAGCAGGGAGAAGAAAGGAAGGGGTGAAATCGTGGCCTTCCCAGTAGGTCTGGGCAAAAAACAAGCTGCTGCACCTTCTCCCAGCCTGTGTGTTCTTTTTCATTAATTACTTTTGCCATCTGGACTACATTCAAGTGTTGTATGGCCTCACATGTGTTAATTTTCATCTATCAAATGTTGGAAAGTATAAAAGGCTCTCCTTTTTGTCTCAACTGAAATAAGCAAAATACTTCTGGCTTTCATTCACTCCATGTATACACTGGAGCACTTCTGAAACTTTATGAGAGCATGGCTGTATTGAAAGATTTTGAAGCACACATACTCCATTCTTCACAATGGAAACTGAGATTCAGGATTCAGAGTGTATCTGCACTATCCACTTGTAGCAGTTTGATACCCTTTTAACTCTCATGCCTTTATCTTATGGAATCTTAGGATTTCTAGTTTGGCAAGAATGTACCTCATCTAACTACAAATCCCAGAATTTCATAGGATCTAATCACAGTTGCTCAGGTGGAATGAAAGTGCTATAATCGTGTATTGCATATATAGGCTGAGATCCTGGATGAAAGAGACATAGCATAAAGCTCTGCCGGATGGAAATATGTCATATCTCTTCTCCCAGCACTCCCTTCTAAACCCATCTTCAGGTAAAAGTTAGATGGGGGAAATTTGGTATTTGCCCAAGATCACTAGAGAATTCTGACCTCTGTAATGACACCCCCCCATGACTTTTGCAAGTATAAATTTGACTTATGCCCTGTGTGCATCACTAACAGAATGCCAGCCATAATCTTATTTCTCTTCTGATCAGTAGCAGCACCAGTCTAGCCCCAAGTCTTAGCTAATAAAACTTTGGAGGGTAGATTTGACATACCTTTGCAACATGTCTGTTCTGTTTTCTACTGAAGAAAGTTTCATGGATTCCAGTGGGGCTTACTCCCAAGAAAGAACACATAGAAATCCAGCCCAAAATTGCTTTTCCTCAAGGGGGTAAGATATTGGAGCCACCACCCACCACTGGTTCAACATGCCTTAGGCCATTTCCACACTAGACAGTTATAGTGCTATGATTCCACTTGCAACCTCCTATGGGATCCTGGGGTTTGCAGTTCAGGGAGGGGCCATGCATCCCCTTCCGGAACTGCAAACCCCAGGATAGGATGTTGAAAGTGGAATAATAGCACTATAACAGTCTAGTGTGGAAATGGTCTTAGTGCAGCAGGCTAGCTTACATATGACGCTGGGCTTGATCTGGTCCCTGTCTCTTGGAATCTGCTGCGTAAGGCAACTACTTCCCTCTGTTGCTGATAGAACTAGATTGGCCCTATCACTAACATTTTTTTTTTTACATGTTCCAGTGATTGTTACATGGTGCTTCAGATCAGAATATTGGCAACATTATTTGAGATACAAGTTTATACTTGTTTTCTACTTTTAGGGATGTGAACAATTGTAAGTCATTAGAGCAGTGGTTCTCAACCTGTGGGTCCCCAGATGTTTGTGGACTTCAGCTCCCAGAAGCCCCAGCCACTATGGTCAATGCTCAGGGCTTCTGGGAGCTGAAGTCCAAAAACATCTGGGGACCCACAGGTTGAGAACCACTGCATTAGAGTATTGGAATGAAATTTAAGAGATCTGGGTACTAATACCAAGTGGCTCACTCAGTGATCTTGGGCTTCTCACTCTCTCTCAGTCTGGCCTACCTCAGAGGGTTTTTGTGGGGATAAAGTGAGGAGGAGGAGAGACATTTGTGCCTTACTTGGGGAAAGGCAGGAGCTCAATTTGACAAACAATACTGGGGGATATTGAAAGCAGTGAGATTTCTTTCAGAGCAGACATCTCTAATTGTGTTTCTCTGTCCCATAGAAATAGATGAAAAAAGAATGAACAACAACTCCCAAGATGAAGTAAGTTAATTATACTTTAAAATTTTAAACTGCTGCAGCGTTGTCTAATGTCAGTCTTATTGTACTGTTGTAGAATTAACAATAAATCCTAAATGCTCTTGTAGGGATACACTAGTGTGTAGTGAAGGAACTGCTAGTACAATCCAAAATATAATTCACTGAAAAATGTTAGCTTTGTAATCCCCTAACACTCACTCACGAAAAGGAGTCTTTGCATAGCTCAGCTTAGCTCCTTTCAGTCTCTTTTGAAGCCAGATAAAACGGCTTGGTCTCTGCATTACTTGTGATTGGCCTATTTAACTGCTCAGAAGTATTTGCCTCTAAAGAAGGCTGTTTGATACATCTTTCCACAACATTTTTTTAAAATTATCTTTAGCCCACCTTTAGGAGTTTATTTATTTATTTAATTTTTTAATAATATCTTCAGCCCACCTTTAGGAGTAGAGCTGGGTGGCAAAACCTATGAGCAGCTCCACTCTTAATGCATACTCTGTGTAGGAACTTGCATGAATATACATGATTGTGGGGTCTTCTGATACTTGAATGCATGAGGGATGTGGAATGACTTCTGACAATACCTGAACCCTCAGTACAATCAAGGACCTTCAGACCAGATCTGGTATGTTGTAGATGTAAAGTAGGCCTCCCTCTGAAGTGACCTGAACAAGTTGCACAAAGACTTGTTAGCTCTTCATCACTAAAAAGGGCAGACACGTTGTTCCCAGAAATGGCTTCTGTTTAAGTTTCGTTTCTTTAAACATATTGAGGCTGAAGGAAAGGAGAAAGAAAATGGCACACTTTATCTCTCCAAACCCTGTGCCTTTTGTGGATCACTGTGATTCGAATAATTACACTTGCCTTCACCTAAGTTTAACTGGTTGTTATTACCGTGGCCCTTTTCACACATTACCTTTTCATGCTGCTGGGGTGGGGTTTTAGCGTGAGAAGGCTTAGCAGGAACGCTCTTGCAAGCCTACTGCTTCAGCTCCACAGCTCCTTCCTCGTCACGCAAGTGCCCCGCCTCTTCCGTTTGCAGTGCAGCCTGGGACCTCTCAGGCTGCACTGAAGAGAGGACACGTGACCAGCCCAGCTCTCGAGGCACCGCACATCAGATAAGTGCGTGTGGGGCCTGGGAGCGCTGCACGACTGTGCAACATTTTCGGCTTTGAGCCAAAAATGAAAAAAGCCATGCACGGTCCGCGTCAGGCCCTTGAGCATTGCATAAATGTGAGTGCGTCATGCAGACTGCTCCTCACATTTACGCGATGCTCAAGGGGACCTTTCGCTTCAAAAGTGCCATGTGAAAAGGGCCCGTGTTCTGTAACATGCAAGCAAACGTTTCTGTATTGGAGATGTGAAGTAAGGTGGCTTCAAGTTATGTAAGCTTATGATTATAAAATCCATTCCCTGTTTCAAATATTTTCCTTCTAAAAAATTTTCTGGACTCAAATATCTTGCTTCCGCTCATCATGAAATGTTTTCTTTTTGTTTTATCTTCATAGGCCCTTTCCGCAGGACATCATGTCATGCATTGGGGACAGGAGAACGACAGGACCTGGACAATGCTTATCCATGGCATCATTGAAGTCTCGTCATTCTCCTGTCCCCAGGCGGCACAATCATACCACAAATCATTGATTGCGATTGCACAGCCCTCCCGCTGCCCTCCCACACTTACCTTAGGTATGGAGGTCCTCCAAGTGCGATGGTTGTGCTTCCTGCCCCCGTGCAGCCTGGGACAGTGTCCGGCTGTGCTATGGAGGGAAGAGGCGGCACCATTGCGCTTCCTCCATTTATGGAGGCAGCTGATGCAGAGGGGAGTGCTCCTGTCGTGCTCCCCTCCTGGGAGAAGCTCTACTGAGATCACAGCAGGATGCAGCTGGGATCCAGTAAGCTGCAGAAAGGGCCTTAGTCTCCATGATGATTGTTCACTTTGTAGATGTCAGGCAAAGAAACCATCCTTTGCCTCTGTGTAGGATATTGGCCCATATCTCCTGATAGGAGCCTGCTTGAGTTTTAAGATTCTTGTGGGAGGGCTTTTTCTTGGTCCCACCACCATAGTTTGAGGACACAGGACAGAGGCTTCTTGGTGTTTGTTCCCAGGTTTTAGAACTTCTTCTCTTGCTGTCTTTTCAGGTTTTAGAATTTCCTCTCTTGCTCTCTTTGCTAAAGACACCATTTTGTTCACCTAGGGCCTTGACTATTAACTGTCTGTTGCCGAGGGTTCTTTAGTGTGTGGAGAGGATATATTTTTATTATCATGTTTTAGCTCTCTTTTTAGCTGTTTTAAATTTTAAGTTTTAATGTGCTTGTGTTTATTTTTTAACTTGTGTATTTTCCATTGTTCTAACTGTGTTTATTTTATTTTATTGGTATCTTATGATGTTAGCTGCCTTGGATCCCATGCTGAACGAAAGAAGGGATATAAGCTAAATTTAAAAAAATAAATATAAATAAATAAAAATTACTCTGAGGCAAGTAGACAATGTGTCTGCTCAGGCACAGCCACCAAGCCAGCCAGCTCACTTTCATTCAGGGGAGGGATGCTGAAAGTGCTCTTCATCCTATCTTGGCTCACATATGTCACCATGATATGCACCCTGGCTGAGATAATTTCCTTCCATTTCTGTCTGCTTTTGTCTGTGTTCCATTTCTCTTTAGTTTTCTTTGGAGAATCAAACATGCCAGCATTGCTTGAAATAACCATGTCCAATATTGATTTTTTTTTCAGATTCAGCTCCAAACATTGAAAAGCATTGAGTTATTAGGATAAGCATCCTGCCATGAAATAAATATAATCAGTACTCTCTAACTTTACCCAATCATTTATTCATAAATTTCCATCTTTCCATCCATTACCATAAAATATTAGGAACCACTTTGGGTATTATACACAGACTTATATTTCTGTGTCGTCTCTTGGTGAGATTGGGTATGTTAAAAATATACGTTTTACATATGTAATGGAAAATAAAATCCAGAGAAAATGAGAAAGGCTATTTTTCAGATTTAAAAATATTGTGAACATTTCCTATTTCACATTAATCTACAATTGCGTAAATTTTCCAGGTGCTGCAAGACCTCTGTTGAAGGCACACTTTTAAAATAATGAATGTTCACAGTTAAACATAATACCATAATTCTATACATGCATGCTCAGTGGAGTTCCATGGGGCTCACACAGAACATGTGCATGGGATTGCAGTTTTATTTTAAAGATGTGATACTCCAGCAATAATTGTTTACACTCAGAATTAGTTGTTCCGCCATTATAAAGAACCAGTTTTCCCTCAGATTTCTGAGTTACAGGGTCTACATCTCTTCTTCATACAATTTCTGATGATGTTTCCACCAAGATTATATTCATATGTTTTCCCTTAAACATGCAGAAATAGAAGGAAAAACAATAGTTTGGCAATCCCTCTAGTAGAGTGGTTCTTAACCTGTTCTTTACTGGGGACACCCAATATTTAACTCAAGATTTAATTAGTTAAATTTAGATTTAAATAGTCAAATATTTATTTACATATTCAGATATCTATATATTTATTAAAGGTTTCTGGAGACTGGGATTCAAATACCATTGAGACTCTAAGGGACCTTGGGCAAGTCACATTCTCTCAGTCTCAGAGGAAGGCAAAGGCAAGCCCCCTCTGAACAAGTCTTGTCCCAAAAAACTTTGTGACAACTTAGGGGTGTCGTAAATCATAAGTGACTTGAAGGCACACAACCACAAAGTGCCTCTGACAGGGGAGATTATTTCTAGCCATCGTGTTTCTCCTCTTTGAAAACTGACTTATGCCAACCCTAAGGTAAACCATGGGGAGGTTTGTTGGCAAGGTTTGTTGCCTATGCCTCTCTCTGAGGCTGAGAGAATGTGACCTGCCTGAAGTCACCCTATGGGCTCCCATGGCTAAGTGGAGATTCAAACCCTGGTTTCCAAAGTCATAGTTTGGGTGCATGCACATGCCTTCCACCAAGTTCCTCTTGGCAGGGGCATGGCGGTGGGGGTGTGGAGGATGCCAAAACTGCTTATTTGTAAATGAGGCACACAGTTTGGGTGCGCGCACACACCTGGTACCATGTCACTTTTGCCAGGGCCATGACAGAAGGGGGTGTGGGTGCTGAGGGACATAGAATCATTGAATCATAGAAATGTAGAGTTGGAAGAGACCCCAGGGACCGTCCAGTCCAACCCCGTGCCATGCAGGAATACTCTCAAAGCACTCCCGACAGATGGCCATCCAGCCTCTGCTTAAAAAATTTCCAAAAAGGAGACTCTACTACACTCTGAGGCAGCCTATTCCACTGCCGGACAGCCCTGACCGTCAGGAAGTTCTTCCTGAGGTTCAGGTGGAATCTCCTTTCCTGCAGCTTGAATCCATTGCTCCTTGTCCTGGTCTCTGGAGCAGCAGAAAACAAGCCCACTACCTCCTCTACATGGCATCCCGTCAAATATTTAAACATGACTATCATGTCCCCTCTTAACCTTCTCTTCTGCAGACTGAACATACCCAGCTCTCTAAGTCTATCCTCATAGGGCATAGCTTCCAGGCCCCTCACCATTTTGGTCGCCCTCCTCTGGACTTGATCCAGCTTGACCATCTCCTTCTTGAAGTGGGGTGCCCAGAACTGGACACAGTATTCAAGATGAGGTCTAACCAAAGCAGAGTAGAGTGGTACCAGTACCTCCCTCAATCTAGACACCATACTTCTATTGATGCAACTGAGAATTGCATTGGCTTTCTTGGCTGCCACATCACACTGCTGACTCATGTTCAGCTTGTGGTCTATTAAGATTCCTAGGTCCCTTTCACACATACTGCTATCCATGGCAGCAGGTGTCTGTGCATGTCCAAACTGCTCCTTCATTCGCAAATGAGGGAACAGTTTTGGCACCTGCACACACCCCACTGCTGCTTCTGTGTTGCTGCTGCTGCTTTTGGTGTCTAGCAGCAGGGCTTCATGGATCCCCTTGGAGGGCTTTATGGACCCCAAGTTAAGAAACACTACTCTAATACATACCAATTTGACACCAACCAATACATGTGGCAGTCCATTGTTTTAACCATAACATAAAGGTATTTCCTAAATCAGACAGCCTCGTAGCTAAATCTTATATTTCTTCCCACATATTTCTAATTAGTAACAGCACAGAGATTCATTTAAAGAAGGGAGAAATACACTAGATTTGTGCTAAAGCAGAATATGGGTTTTCCTGGGCAAATGACGCTATGGGATGTGGCGAGATAGTTACTCATGATTTCTTGGGTAACCTAGTTCCTGGTCTGTTTTGTCTCCTAGTGTGCTGCTAATTCTAATTTCTTTTACTTAAGTTGTACTTTCTCGTTCCTGGGAAGGAGGACCACATAACAAACTTGATGATATCAGAACACTATGTAGCCAATCAGATTTCACTGCACAATGATGACGAAGCCAATTACAGGATGAGTGAGGCAAAGCTTTTTAGATCTTACTCTGAAGGAATGAATGCTTTTATCTCATTTCTATCATAACAATCAGAGGGGAACTTTTGTGACAATCAAATATTTCTCATGAAATGTGTCCTACATTTCAGCTCAGCTGTAAAAATATAAGTTAACATAACACAATTTATGTGGGGTTGTCTTTGGAAACTGTTCAGAAAGTTCAGCAGGTTCAAAA
Organism: Iguana delicatissima; assembly: GCA_948472985.1. Lineage (NCBI taxonomy): Eukaryota > Metazoa > Chordata > Lepidosauria > Squamata > Iguanidae > Iguana > Iguana delicatissima. The sequence goes on along the minus strand of CAOKZL010000465.1, from coordinate 1,205,023 downwards.
TGCTGCAGAGAGAATGCTGACCAGGGCCAGTTACAGGGAGCATATAATTCCCTTGTTAAAACAGCTTCATGGTTTCTGGGCACAGTTCAAAGTAATGGTCATGATCTATAAAGCCTATATGGCTTTAGGTCCAGACTATTTGAAAGATAATGGCCATTTCCGCACGAGGTGAGGGAACTGCTCCCTGCCGTTACTTACCGGATCTTTTGGGCACGGACCAACACGGACTGTCCCTTAAGCCTTTCCACAGGGCTTCTCGGTCTGGTCCAGGGTGAATCAGAGCAGTGCGAGGTCTTAGATCCGCACTGCACTGACTTCCAGAATGGCAGCTTCTGGTTGTTTGTGGGTCCCGACTAACCTCTGAAGCTCACCACGCCTAAAGCCCGCCCTCCGCAGATCGCAGGCTCGCATTGGTGTGAGCCTGCAAATCTGCACAAGTGAGCAGGAACGCAATGGTGCGCTCTGAAAAATTAAAGAACGGTTTTCTACCATTCTTTAAAAAGCGCACTGGAGGACCAGTTGGGAGCCTTTCGGAGCAGACTGAGGTGAGGATCTCAGGTAAGTAGTCTGGACCTAGTCCACTCCAAGGTGCAGACGACCTCCATGAGAGGACGCACTGGGCCATTTTAATTCCCTTGTGCGGAAATGGCCTATATTTCCCTACATGAACTTACCAGAATTTAAAGATCTGTGGGGAAAGCTTTCTCTTCCTCTTCTATCATCCCAGCCTTGCTTGGTGAGGACATGGAAGAGAGACTTCTCAGTGGCTGCTCCCATCCTCTGGAACTCTCTTCCATGAGATGCCAGGGAGACCCCCTCCCTAATTTTCTTTGTTGAAGAGGCAAAAACATTTCTGTTCAAGAAGGCTTTTAATGTGTGACCAGGAGAGCGTTTTATTTTTATAGAGATGTTTCATTTATTTTTTGTAACTTTTGTATATTTTAGTAATGACTTTCAATTGGTTTTTATGTGGTTGATTTTAATTGTTTCTAAACTTTATCGTAAACGTTTTTTACTGACAGTTCTGGGAGCTGCCTTGAGTCCCATTCTTGGAGAAAGGTGGAATATAAATGCAATCAATCAGTCAATCAATCAATAAGTAAATAGATAAAATAAAGTATGAATAATCAAGATTAGCCCCTAAGCTGCAAAAATAATGTACTCAATATGTGAGTACCTGGTGCAAAATGCAAATTTATTAGAAGTTTTTGAATGACTGTTATTTCTTTGTTTCAGGCTTTGTTAAAACATTATTCTCTTTGTTATTTTTAGTCACAGAATGCCTCTCCCAAACAGAGGAAGCAGAGCGTCTATACTCCTCCTGCCATGAAAGGTACTGTCCAGGTACTGTTTCTTATCATGCTCCTGCCTTACTCCCTTGATTGTATCATGGAGTAAAAAAGAGATGTCTTGTTGTCCACATGTCAAGCAACTTGCTTGGCGTTTTGGAGTGAAAATCTGGCCATCTCCACTTCTCAGATGATTGGCAGTGACTTTAAAGCAAATCTTGTTCCCCGTTGTGGGCTCATTGATCAGGGAAAACAATGAGAATCAAAATGCCCAGGATACCTTGAAAGTCACAGAGAGAAACAAGAAAGTAGGAGTCCTGCCTTTTAAAAAGAAAAAATGCAATGAAACTCAGAACATCAACAGTAAGGAGAGGACAGTGGATAGGAAGAAGTGTGTCCAGTGGCCAATACCTGAAGTGGAAATCCTCACAGTTCAGAATAGAGCTTCCCTATCCATATTTTAAAGCACCAGTTGCCAGAGTTTGGTCCTCCATTTGTGTTGAACTTCAGCTCCTAGAATCCATCACCATTGGTGACAATGCCTAGAGCTTCTGTGAGTTGAAGTCCAAAACATCTGGAGCATCAAAGGTTGAGAAGCACTATTGTAAAGGGTGAATACCACTAAATAAGTGATTATTAATTTGGGTTTTAGATCTGATTTATTTAAAATAGCAAATCTGTTCAATATATCTATATCACATACAGGTGAAGATGATACAGGTAAAAGTATAAGAAATAGATATGGTATAGATGCTTTGAACATTTTAACAGATTAATATATATATTCAATACATTTGTGGTCAATGACAAGATCTGATAATCTAATAGCTCTCTCTTTTGCATGAGCTCTCATCTTTCTCTCTCTGAATCTTCTTTGGATCTCATGATTTCACCTTTTGCTTGTGTCAGGCTAACAGAAAAATAACAGAAAGAGATAAAGTATTAAATTTACCAAACATACACCATCCAAATTTCTCCAGTGTATTTGCAGTGTAAAATGAGTGGTTTTTTCTGCAATCCTGTTATTTAAAATGGATCAGAAAAAAATTACCATTTGCAAATGAGTGATTCTTTAGTAATATACTACATATAAACAATTTTAAGTTCTGTGTGATGCAGTGGTGTGTTCTGTGCATGACATCAAGAGCTTGCGCATTTGATTCCAAGTAAATTTCTAGTTCTTGTTTTTCCATTTGTGGCACATCAGTACTAGTCTGGATTATGGTATAGTGAGGAGCCTCATGTCACCCACAGGGTCCTAATTTACTCTTGAATTGGAATTCCATCCACCTTTGGTACATGCAGGGCATAGTCCAGCAAGCTGATATGTGCATTGAAACCATCTTTCATATCCAGATCAATCTTAGGTAAAGTGGTAATAAAAGAAAACCTAGCTACTCTAAATAAATTCAAGTCACCAAGTCTGGATGAACTGCATCCAAGATTACTAAAGGAACTTGCAGATGTAATCTGATAGCCTTTGTCAAAAATCATTGAGAATTTCTGGAGGACAGGAGAGGTCCCAGCAGATTTGAGGACAACAAACGTTGTCCTCATCTTCAAAAAGAGCATCCAGTCAGATTGAGGTCAGTATCAAGAAAGGTTCTAGAACAGAATGTTAGATGATCTGTGCACATTTCAAAGGGAATGCTGTGGTTACTAAGAGCTAGCATGGGTTTCTCAAAAATAAGTCATGCCAAACTAATCTTATCTTTCTTTTTTTCTTCAATAGAGTTATAAATTTGGTAGATGAAGGGAATGTGGTGGATGTAGCATATCTTGATTTCAGTAAGGCCTTTGACAAGATCTGTCATGATACTATGGCAGACAGGCTGCGGAACTGTGGACTAGACAATGCTTATGTTAGGTTGATTCATAGTTGCTTCACTGACCATACCCAGAGAGTTCTCACCAAAGGTTGTTTTTCAACCTGGAGAGAAGTGACTAGTGGGATGTCTTGGGTACTGCCATGGGCCTAGTATTGTTCAGCATCTTAATAAATGACTTAGATAATGGAACAGAAGGCATGCTTATCAAATTTGCAACTGACACCAATTTGGAGTGTGGGGGAGGGACTGAAAACTTCAAAGGACAGGATCAGAATTCAAAAATATCTTGACAGGTTGGAGAACTGGCCCAAAACTTTCAAAATTATTTTCAAGAGGGATAAATGTGAAGTATTATGTCTAGGAAAGAACAATGGAATGCACAAAGGGATGATACCTGGCTCAAAAGCAGTACATGTGACAAGGATCTAGGGGTTTGTTATGGTCTAATTGGCAAATATTAATTGGGATGAAATTAAGTTATATACACTTATGGCTGAAAGGACATGTGGAAAAGGAACACTGGCTGGGAAGATGTGTAAAAGTAGGTTAGAGGTAACCTCAGCATGGTTAGGTTGTAAGTTCACTGTGGATTAGCTGGGAAAGCCTGACTTAATAGATCTAAGCTAATCATCTCAACTGCCCACAGAAAACAATAGTCAAGACCAGGTGCAGCAGGCAGGCACCCCTGCTGTGTGCATTTCCTACCGAAATCTTACCCAACCAATGCATTGGAACAATCAGTCCATTCCAGGACCCTGTTGTTTACTATGCCAGAAAGCAATTAACTCATGCCCCTTCAGGGAGGGAAATGAGGTATAAAAACCTTCAGTTTTGAGCAGTCAGATGCTGGACATCACTATGTCATTCTGAATTCCAATTTGGTCTGTGCTTAGACACAAATCTAAGACACTCCACTGCTTCTTCACTACTCTTCTGGACAGGTAGTTACAACCAAAAAACCTCAGCCTTGCTGTCCATATTTTTTCCTCCCTTTATCTTTCAGTTAGCTCTTGTGTGAATATGTGACTGTTTTGTGTGCATGTGTGGGTGAATTCCCCTCAATAAAACACATTTTTATTTTTGAATCGCTGGCTGGTTCTTTCCTGCAAGGATCCTGTAAACATTGGTGGAAGATCTTGTTAGGTTACCCTCCTCTTGCAGGCCTCCTAACTGAGTTAATTAATTCCCCATCATAACATGGAGGTATTGGCATCACGTGTGGACTCCTGAGTCACTCACGTTTTGGGGTAATAGGTTTAGTATACTACAGGGTACTTATGAGGCAACAATGTCATGCAGTGGTCAAAAAAGGCCAGTGCAATTCTAGTTTGCATCAGAAGGACCATAGTATCCAAATCAAAGTAGTAATACCACTCTGTGCTGCTTTGGTCACACTTCACCTGGAATCCTCTACCCAATTCTACATGCCACAATTCAGGAAAGATCTCAAAAAGCTGGAATATGTCCAGAAAAGTGTGAGCAAGATGATCACAGATCTGAAGACCAAACCTTATTTATGAGAAGTGGGTTAGGGAATTCCGTATGTTTAGTTTGAAGAAGAAAAGACTAAGATGTGACATGATAATCACCTTTAACTGTTGGAAGGGATGTCATGCAGAAGACAGAGTACGCTTGTTTTCTGCTGCTCTGGCGACCAGAACACAAACCAATGAATTCAAATTTCAAGCAAAGAGTTTCTACCTATGTATTCGAAAGAACTTCTTTAAATGCTGTTTGACAATGGAAAGAAGTGGCTCAGAACATAGTGGACTCTCCTTTGGATGTCTTTAAATAGAGGTTGGATAAGCTTCTTTCCTGAGTGCTCCAATTGTGTATTCCTGCATGGCAGAGGGGACTAGGTGGCCCCTGTGGCCCAGTCCGACTCTAAGATTCTATTATTCTTGCAGTTTATAGAGAAGGTGAGCCATTTGTTCCATTAAAAAGCACCACTAAGGACCAAGGGAAGATGTGCCTGGTCCCATTGTTTTCATTGCCTGATAGCAAGCCATCCTGTTTGGATTTCTACCTGTTAGTGGGATGGAAAGGGGCTTCATAGCCACAAGGAAAATTCATTCCCAGTCTTGCTAACCCAGTCTGGACCAACTGTCACCGCCCCCAGTTGTTGTTGAACTGCAGTTCCCATTAGCACTGCTCATAGTTGCTGTCCAACAACTTAAGGAGAAGTGAACTTTCCGCACCCCTCTGCTGACTGGATTTTCTTCAGCATTGTATCCAAAACCCTCTACATCAGGAATAGGCAATATACTACCTTTGTGTTGCTCCTCCACCCTGCCATGTTGCAGAATCACACCAGCAAAGATCACCATTATTTGTACCACTAAATGTTCTCCTTATTCTTTTCCTTCCTATCATTTCAAGAAGAAGACTTTCTTTCCACAGGTGTACAGGGCATCATGGTGCAGGAGGACACTCTAGGACCCTCCTCCATCATGGGTTGCTGTTACAGATGCTACACAATCCCTGTGGAAACTTCAATAACTCAAATTCAGCAAATGCTACAATGTTTTGGCCACGGCCATGTCAGCAGGAAGAAAGTGGCCCATTACAGCTCTAAATACTTTGCCACTGAGCTGTGTTCCTTACATACTCAAATAAATGAATGTTCCATTCAGTATTTGCTTCCTGTATATGATATCATGAGACTGTTTATCTATGGAATTGATATAACACTAGCACACAACTGGAGGCATAAAGATTATCCTTCCCAAATTTCAACCCTGCTTATTTTGGGTCCTTTTTGTACTCTACCTCCCTCTTCCACAAGGTGTCATCCAATAGTCCTTTCAGTAGGAAATAGCTTACTCCATCATCTATTCATGTATGTGTTTTACTGGAATGCAGCACATTGGGAAAATCAATGTGAGTGCTATTGATTGCAGAGCTATCTCTAGAGCAAGACAGACAGCAGCCAAGATAACTGTTCAGTACAGGATCCTGTGCTGAAGGATTATGTTTCTGTGCTTAATGGATGTCAGAAGACGCTGTCTCCATTTGAAAAACTTCTCTCTCTCTTTTGCCTCTCCCTAGTGGTGCTGACTGGATGTTTAGATATTCTGTGGCCTTAGCAAAAGCTCTCGTTGGGGATGTTGATTTTGATTCATGAAAGAATTTGGTCACTGGATTATTTTTCCTGTTCTGACCTTGTCAAATAATCCTCTCCCATTTTACCTGGACGTGCTAATACACACGCACAACACACACACACACACACACACACACACACACAGCTTAAGTATGTTTGGATAATCTGGTCATGCTCAATAGGGTTGATCAGAGCCACATTTTTAACTGTAATTGTTTTAAGCAGTCTTGAGTAATGTATATGCCAGAGATGGAGAACTATGTGTTCTTTTGGCTGGGTTCCACACCCTAGAGCACCCTAAGGGCCAGATGGTGTGAGGTGTATGGCCAAAATTCCTTGCTATGATGGGCTTCATGCTATTTCAAGTCATAAACATTAGAAGGAGAAACAAATATAATTTTCAGGACTATATTAGATGCTTTAAATGCTATTGAATGGTGACACATGTAACAACTTCGTCATTTGATGGGATGACCAGGCATCATACCAAAGGACAAATATGGTAATGCTCTGTGTAAATGTGTACAAATGGCTGATGCTCTGTTCAAGCTGTGTATGTGCAGAATCTGCCTGAGCACTGGAGCACCTGCTTCCATCTCCATCTCCATCTCCATCTTCTCCTGTCCTCCCAGCTTTCCTAGGAAAGATGGAAGCAAAAGTGTTGAAGGCAGCATCACTTCTTTGGCATTTTTCTTTCCCTTGGAGGATCTTGGCCTTGCTGACTCTTGTAAGAAATCAAGAGATATATCATCCTCCACAGTGGTTATGTGACTCAGATATATTAAGGGGCACTCTTGTGACTTCCAGTGGCAGGAAATAAGTATGTTACGCTTTTCTCTGTACATCCCTACCTCTACTTCAGTGGAAGGAAGGAAAAGGAACAGGATCTTGCCAGCAAATATTCTGACAGGGTTGCCAGTCTGAATATATTACTTGATCACAACTAGAGTAGTTGGGATCATGAATGATGAGTCTATGTGAACATAAATTTAATGATCGAACTAATCTAGTTTAGTTTGGACTAACAATAGGATTTTGGAATTTCCTCCCATCAGGCCAGGGAATGGGGTTAGCTGAAATCAAAAGATTCACTTCAGAAACCAAGGTTGCTTTGGCAGTAAGTTTTATGTGTTCTTGAGCCCCTAAATGTAAACATAAATGCAAAAAGAAAGAAAAGAATAAATGGATTAAAGCCAATTGAGAAGATTGTGAGATATCATAGATGTTGGACTGTATCTGGAGTAAAGATTTCTCTCAATAAATGCCCCCCCCCAAAAAAAATCCTTTCCATAACCAGAACACAATACTAGGGTTGTATTTATTGTGACCCTAGACTTGGAGATTGAAGACTTGGAAACTGAAGACTTGGATTTTTTTTAATTACTTCCAGATTGATTGATTGATTTTTTTTAATTTTTTTAGGGGAGGGTATTCTTACTGAAAGAAGTTGTGAATTTTGGTAAATTCTTCAAAAATGATCTGAAATTAATTTCTCTTCCATTTGCACGGGCCAAATTCAATAGATATTGCTATTCCCAGCACTGAAAACGCCATGTTGGGTCCTATCACACTATTGTTATAACACTATTATTCCACTTTAACTGCCATGGCAATTTCATATGGGATCCTAGGATTTGCAGTTTAAGGGGGGCCATTTAGAAGTCTCAGCCAGAGAGCTCTTGGGCCTCACTAAACCACAAACCCCAGAATTCCACAGAATGTTTCTGTGGCAGTTAAAGTGGAATAATAATGTTATAACAATATAGTGTGATTGGCCAGATATTATCAACTGTCATATAGGTGTCATAAATGAGTAATCTTTCTGAGGAAAGAAAAAAGATGGCAATCCTAATTCAGCACCAACATGGTTGAATACAGATGGAATCCAGCCCACATTTTGAAGAGTTAAGCTTTAGTCCTTGATACATCAATTTCCAGTTTCATTTCCCCCCACATTCAAGATGTTTGCTTTTTCTTTTTTTCTTTTTTTTTAAGAAATGCTCAAGTTTAATTCATACAGAATATGAGGACATTTGCAAATGTTGGTGAGTCCTTATTTTTTTTTTTAAAAAAAAAACTGAAATAAAATTCTCACCCATCACTAATCATGGAAAAAGTTCAGCAGAAAATGAACCTAAGACAAGCGAAATAAAATAGCCTAGGAATAAGGCCAAACTTGAAGACTTATCATAAATTTCTGGTTAATGCTGTATATAAAATAAGATGCTTCATCGTTTATTATGCACATAAACTGGTGACCTGTGTAATGTATGTATGTATATACATACATACACACACACACACACATACAAGTAGAAAAGCATAAACAGACATTCATTTATTGTCTGAATCTACTTCAAGTCCAGACTTTACAGGAATTGTCTGAGGTGCCGAAACTATTTTGAGCATAGGGTTCAACACCTTGAACAGCCAGTTCAAAATTTGCAGTAAAACCCAGAACTCATTCACTGCCCCTTGACACTGGGGACAACAGCTTCCATGGCTTTTTAGAGGATTGCATTCTGGTCAGGTCACTCATCTACACATTGCTGAGAAGATTATGGCCCTTTCCGCACGGGGTTATTAACGTGGGTCAACGTGTTTTGGCACAGAGCTGTTCTGCACATGAGAGCGAACTAGGCTTACTTTATTTATCATTGTTCCACACGTAATCCTGAGTTAATGCGCCCCCATATGGTGGGAAAGCATGCTATTTGAAAACCGGAAAAAATCCAAAACAATTTTTAAGATCGAGCAGATTCAGATTTTCTCAGTAGTGCAGATACGCACATTTGCACTGATGCGAATTGGTGAGCAGCAGAGGGTGGGCTGTGGACGTACTCACCTTCTCCAGCTGTCCCCGCCCACCAAAGGACAGGCAGGTGCCATTTTTTGTTTTGTTCAGCAAACTTTAGAAAATGGAGTAACCAGACAAAACATGACACAGGCATCTTAAAAGGAGAGAGCTGTTTTCTATTTTGCAAATGCTTTACCGTACTTGCTGGCATTAGACACACTGCCCTATAAGAGCGCCCTACTTTCGGACTTTATTATTTAGGAAAAAATATTTTAGTACTCTGTTCCCAGTTCCTGTCCTATCTGCTTGGGTGGGGGGAACCTCCCTGCCCAGGAAGAAGAAGAGGCTGTGTGTGTGTGTGTAAGAAGCTCCTTCCCCCATTCCTCTCCTCTCTTCCTTGGAAAGGAAACTTTCCTGCTGAGGTTGGAAGGGGAGGGAGCGTGCGTGCATGTGTGCATGCGTGCGTGTGCATGTTTGTGTAAGAAGCTCCTTTCTCCCATTCCTCTCTAGGGCAGGATCATGTTGGTGGCAGGGCAGAGATGAGCGGGGGAACGAGATTGCTTTCCCAACTTTGCTCTGCCAGGTGCTCTGCCTGGGTGGGTGGGGACCATATTTGCACCCCATTTTCAGAAGGCATTGGGGGGGAGTGCCTCTTATATAGTGGCAAATACATACCTACATAGGTACGTACAAATGTACCAACCCAAAAGAAAAAAAAAGCCAATCACAGCCGCTGGGGCGGGGTGAGGTGAGTAGTAGGAGTGGTCACTGCCGAAGTAGTGCGGATGCATGAACTCGCACTCCTCCGAATCAAAAGGAAACGTACAGAGGAGCTGTGCGGAAGCAAAGGAGGGAAAGCCCATGTTATTTGGATCTGATAAGACATGGGAAGAAACAGCATGAACCGCTTCACGCGCCTCATGCGGAAAGGGCCATTCTGTTAAATAATAAGTACTTGAGAGGAGACGCTTCATGATTACTTTCTATTTCTTTGAAAACAGCTAAACAAAACTACTAAGATGGATTCCTTATGCTTGTTATTTATTAGGGACTAAGCTCCCTCTAGTGGATTTACATGCTTGTTAACATTACTAGTTCTGCCCCTCCAGAACAGTAACGTAGGTCTGTGCTTACCTATAGAGAATTGAGCTTTTAGTCTTTTTAGGGATAGAGTGAGTTGACGTGAGATTAAATCTCGGTTCCCTATTGCATGTAATAAGGTTCTGTCTCCTTCACCAAATAGACTTAATTAGGGCCAAATAAGGGCCATATTACAGTATAAGCTATGCCCAAGGAAAAGGCCCCACAGGAACATCCCTCCTCCCAATGTATTATTCTGACATCCTGTTAGTAATTTACAGTGGCATAATTCCATCTTATGACTTCTCGACTCACTTTTTTTGTTTTTGTTTTTTGGCTGTAGGTCAGAATTTTCTTCCAACCATATAACAGTGTAATGTCCCTTCCCAACCCACCTTGTAAACCATTCGATCCTCTCCTCCACCACAGCCATTTCTGGTTTGTCAGAGATCTGTGGTGATATATGCAGCTATTTTCCTTTAGCTGGGTGCGCTACGGGAACTCCATCTGTAGAAAAGTCCCAAGAATGCCCAGAGGTCACTTCAGCTGCCTATCACAGCACATCCATCAAAAGGAAAATAGCTAAATGTGTCACCACGGGTTGCCCAGCTCTCAGATACCCAGAAATGGGTGCATTGGGGGGCTGTGTGGCTTATATGTTGGGTTTGGGGAGTGGTAGCATCAGGATACATAGCTACAGAGATGTAGCTACATGAAACATGTACATCTAGTGCAGAATCTTGCCTGGAAAATTTAAAGATTGTGTACAGAAAGGCGCTCATAATTTGAGGCCCTAAACTGTAGTTGACTTAGTTGTTGCTACATGGCTTATGGCAACCCTATCGTAGGTTTTTGTTGACAAGATTTATTCAGGAAGTTTCTCATTGCCTTTCTCTGAAGCTGAGAGAGTGTGAGTTGCTCAGTGAGGTTTCCATGTCTGAGCCTGAAACCTTGTCTCCCAGAGTCCTAGCCCAGCACTCAAACCACTGTCTCCAGTTCTTCTAATGACAATGTCATAAAACGCTTACCAACCAAGACTAGATCTGTGTGGGATCTGGAAAAAAAGGAGGGGATTTTGCAGCGGGTCTAAAATGTTGCATCCTGGTTTGTAAGGGTTAAACTGGGCATTTAGTCATTTATATCCCACGTTTCTCTCAATGATAAGACTTAAGACATCTAGCAACATATGTAAAAATGATATGGATTAAAACTATGCATGAGCTTCAATATAAATATAAATATAATTTTTTAAAAAACAAACTATTTAAATAAAGTTAGAACTTTAAACATCAAAAACATTAAAATTAATTAAAAGACAATATACAGATCTTTAAAAAGCACTGCACAGAATTAAAAGCATACCCCAGTCACTTTCCAAAAGCCTGACGGTATAAAAAAATGTTTTAACTTGCTAATGGAAGGTGAGTAAGGACAGGGCCATTCTGGCCTCCCTAAGGAAGGTGTGGCAAAATCTGGGAGCAACCACTGACAAGGCCCTCTCCCTTGTCCCCACCAAACATGGCTGAGATGGTAATGGAACAGAAAGAAGGGCATCTCCAGGCAATTTTAGACCAATAATTGGCTCATACAGGGAGATAAGGCCCTTCAAATACCCTGAACCGAAGCTGTATAGGGTTTTATAGGTCATGACCAGCACTTTGAATTGTGCTGAAATGGACCAACAGCCAGTGTTGCTGTTGCAACAAGGAAATTGTGTAGTTCCTCTACCTACCCTACAATCTGGCTGCAGTTCTTTGGACCAACTAAAGTTTCTCAGCATTTTTCAAAGACAGGTCCAGTTGTAGCACATTAGAGTAATCCAAATCAGATGTAACGAAGGCGTGTGTTACCATGACCAGATCCAACTTGTCCAAGAACAGGTGCAGTTGACACAGTAGCCGTAATTGAGCAAATGCACTTCTGGTCACTGCTAAAACCTAGGTCTGAATCCAGGACTCAGGGCTGAATCCAGGAGTACCCCCCACATGCAAACCTGTCCTAGAAGGATACCTTGGTTGATGGCACTGAGAGCTGCAGAGAGGTCAAGCAGAACTAGCAGAGACACACTGCCCCTATCCAGTTCCCAGTGCATGTGCCCAGAGCTGTCTTCATCCCCTAACCATACTGAAATGGGTCCAGATAATCTGCCTCATCTAGAAACATCTGGAGTTGGGAAGCTATCCCACACTTTAGTTCCTTGTCTAAGAGTGGGATATTGCCTATAATTATCTGGCATATTAGGATCAAGGAAAGGAAATCAAGGATTTTTTTTTTCAGAACTGGAATTATAATAGCCTCCTTCAGACATGTTAGGCCCCTACCTTGTTGTGAGAAGACAGTAGTCACTCCTTTTACCTATTCAGTCAGTCCTCTTCTGGATGTAGTATAAATGTGTGGGTCTCACTTTTCCAAGGATCCTGTCCACATTCTCAGACTGCACAAATTGAAAGATATCCATGGGTATCCATCAGCATTGGACAAGCAGGGGCCAAGCTTACATCCTCTGGACCCGTATCAACTCCACTGTCCAAGTCAGAGTGGATCTGAGCAACTGTATCTGTGAAGTGGTGCACAGCCTGTTGACTGGCTTAAATTCCCTTTTGGGTCAGATTGTTACAGATCCTTGACCACCCAAAACAGCTCCACTGGATATTTCTGTGATGATGAAATGGTAGCTGCCAGAAAAGTCTTTTTGGGTACCCTTATTGACCCACCACAGGCCTTCAGGTAGTCATTAGTAGTCGGACTCACTCTGAGTTCTCTGTCATTGCCACTTTATTTTCCACCTCATTTGCTTCATTGCTGTTAGTTCTTTAGAAAACCAGAGGGTTGCTTTAGCTCAAATCTGTGAGAAGGGATACTCAGGAGTGATCATGTCTACTGCCTTGATCATTTCCCCATTCCAGAAACCAAGCAGGGCCTCAACAGGATCATCTGCCAAGGCAGCAGCAAACTCTTCAAGGGCTATCAGGAATCTATCTGGATCCACAAGCCTCCTAGGGTGGACCATCTTAATGAGTCCCCCAACCCTGCAGAGGCTGTGAAACCCAGCAAGTCTAAACCTGATGAATATGTGATCTGTCCATAGCAATGGAACAGTAGGAAATTCATCCATTCTCAGATCACCATCATTTCATATAGAGAAAAAAAAAGTCTAGAGTAACCTTAGCAGTATGGTGGGGCCCAATACTATATGGGATAGACCCATGGTTACCATGGCAGACATGGAGCCCTGATCCACTCCCAACAGGTTAGCTTCAGCATGGATGTTGAAGTTCCCCAATATTACAAGCTGTGAGGACTGCAACACTAACCTCAAAAAGGGAGATTGAGCAGCAGAGTGGGCAGAACACCAACAGAATCCCTAAGCTATCCCAGCCACCTACCTTCAAATAAGCACACTCAGATGCTGAAGACTGAGGGATAGGTTGCCTGGTCAGGGGGGTATTATCCCAATAGACCACCGCAACTCCACCTCTCCACCGCCACCCCCCAGGTCTTGCCTGATGCTACAGAGAGAATCCAGGGCAAAGCTGAGAGAGGTTAACCCCTAGACAAGCCTCATCCGACTAGGCCCCTGTAATACCTGCCAGGTCAGCACATTCATCCAGGATCCAGCCCTGAATGGCAGCCATGTGGAGTTACGTTCTGCTCATACAAGGTTTAGGAGCACGACCTACCTTCCTTTACTATATTTCTTGATATGGTAACTTCGCAAAGTTAACATATCCTTCCTGACAAGGACTTTGACCCAAATGTTTTTTAACTGGTGACTCTTTCTCCAGATAGGCTTGAAAAACTAACTCAACAATGTAACCCAGTACATGTTCATTAATGGAAATTAAACTGTAGACATGACAGTTGAACTCATATTGAACTTAAAATACATTTTGTCATGTACTTGACAGCCCTGCAATTTATGGAGCGTCCAAGAGATAAATCAGTGCAGCTTTTGACTTCCTGTCTATGCTTTCCTAGCAAATTTAGCTCTTAATTATCTGCAGCCAAACCTCTTACAATACCTAGAGATTTCTTTCCATTCCTCCATGTGACCCACCGTGATCATGTTTCCATGACTGTTCCCTCCCCTCTGTCACATGAGAACTAATCTAGGCCAGCAGTCTCCAAACCAGGACCCTCCAGAAGTATTAGACTACAACTCTTACCAGCCCCAGCCATACCACACATCAGGACACACGTGGAGGGCATGAGGTTAGAGAAACCTAATCTAACCACTATCCATTGCCCTATTGGGCTTGCAGCAAATATAGCAAAAGACTCAGTACTGGAATGGATTCAACAACATCAACAAATACAGCCGTTTCACACATCTCAAGATTTGTCATAAGCAGACATGCACCATGCCTTGAGAATTTGAACATTTGCAAGGCTCACAGGATATGTTGGGGAAATAATGTGTGCACAAAACCATGCATATATTTTGAAATGAGCATGAATAAAATATATATAATTGAAGAAAACATGTGCAAATATGCATTAGTCAGTAGGGGAAATGCATAAATACTTGCATACACAAGGGGAAAATGAGCACAAATTTCATTGTGAGAACATAATACAAGAAAAAGAAAAGAAAATGCAGATGAAATTTGGAGAAGCGTAACAAAACAGCAACTAGGAAATTTTCACATCCCTGCTCAATTCCAGAGTTAAAATAAGTTTTCTTCCATAAATGTACCTACTCCCCACCCCTAAAGACTCCCTTCCCATCCCCATTCCAGGCAGATATACAAGTATGTGTTGAGATAAATATTTGGTTTTCACCAAGGAAATTGAATTATACCCGTTTTATTTATGTTCACTCTCTACATTTATTTTTGACATTGCTCTTTATTGTATGTGACTCTGCAAACAAATCTTCTACAAGGATGCTTTATAGGGAGAAATAAAAGAGAACAATGGTGATTGTTATTTTTACCAGCATGGTAAGAAAGGCAAAGGGTTGCTTTACTATACTCAGGGGATGTTTTCTGAGATCTGTCAGCCTTGCTTTTTTATAGCACATTATTCCACTGGTATCTTTTAGCTGGGTAAACAAGTATATACAAGGAAGCATTACTCTGCATTTCTCTCTTTCCCGTTCATTCACAAATTACATTCAGGTTTTCCTTAGGGCTTGTCTTTTGCTACAGCTCAGCTAGTTTTTCAAATCTTGCTTTGCTGGCTTGGGCATAATTTGTCTCTTCACAAGATATTCTTAATTACCCTGGGGTTGCATTCAGTGGTGTCCATCCACCAGGGGAAAGGATACTGTTGGCAGAGTAGATTTCTCCTCTTCTTTTTACCCCCAGATCTGTTTCAAAGAGTTGGGGAACCCTGTTGAGCTAATGTGAGGGCACAAGGGGAAGAAGAGAAAGAGAAGTCCTCTGTCAGCTCAACATTGGATCCAGCTCCCATCTCCTAGAGGGCATAACACTATTTGTTCTACATCTCAGTCTAAAACCAATGCTATTTTTATCTTAATGTGCAGCCAATATGTCAACTAGGCAGCCCCCAAAGCACTCACTTCTGTCCTTGGGTAGAGGCACAGAACTATTGTGTCTCACCCATGTAATCTCACTTGAAATAATGACAGTGACAGTGACAGTGAAGAAATAACCCCTGCGTTCAGCTAATTGTATGCAGTTGTGAGTCATCAGAACCGCCACCACGATCTCTATCATAACTTTCTTTCAAAGAATACTGTATTTGCTGGCGTATAAAATGCACTTTTTTCCTTAAAAAATACCCTTTGAAAATGGGGTACGTCTTATCCACCAGCAAATATGGTGATGCTAAAAACATAGGGAATGAACCGGAAGCCAAAGTTCTCCTTGCCCAAGCAAACAGGAAGGGAAGGGGTAGTGGAATCCAGGTGAAGCACTCTTTACCTTCTCTTCCTCTCCTGTGCATTTTGACTCTCCTAGGGCCCAAGAAAAACTGGTGCAGCATTCTTTTCATTCCCCTCCTCTCCTGGTGCAGCACTCCTTTCATTCCCCTCACCAGTGAACTAAATTTTTTTTCCCCTGAAAAATACCCCTTGAAAATGGGGTGTGTCTTATATGCCAGTGCGTCTAATACGCCGGCAAATACAGTACGTCTCCACTTAGCATTCTTTGCTATAGAGAGCTCTCACACATATTCCTCTAACAGTATAGCTCTCTAACAGAGAATCTCAAGACTCCACAGGATGCAGTCATGACCATTAAAGTGGGATCGGTCTGCTATAATAATGTAGTGTAGATACACAAGAAGGGTGAGATCCATTAAGGTTGCTGGCAAAATATTAAGGTTCCACCAATTTATTCCTGCCATTGCCCAGGTGCAGAAGCTGCTTCCTTTCCCCATGTCCTCCCTGAACAGCAGCTGTGTGTGTGTGTGTGTGTGTGTGTGTGTGTGTGTGTGCATTGATTCTTCATTGATTTTCTTCTAAAAGCAAGTACTTGTAATGATTTTCTTCCTGCTGTGAGAAAGGCTCCAAAAACTGCACAATTTTCAAAGCTTATTTGCAATTTGAGACTTATTCTGCACAAAATTCACACATGATTGCTTTGCACAGAAAATGTATTTTTCATGTCACCAAATAGGTTCAGTGCTTCAGATCATGTAAGTAGTAACAGTGATTCTAATAGCTGTGAGGGCAAAGGCTTATTGCTCGCCCTTCATGCTGTGGTCCTAATCTAGTTTGTCACCTAATTCCTAAATCTCTCCCTGCTGCTATCTCTTTCTTTGAAGCAGGTACTCTAGTGCAGTGTCCTGGGTCTCATCGTCTGAGAGAACGTCTTCTCCTTTGTACAACCATTCTGGCCCTGAGGTCATGTGGAGATGCCCTCCTGGTTGTACAAAATGTCCACAGTCTTTTGGAGTAGAGCATTTAATAGTATGTCATCCACTGTGCAGAATGCTTTTCCCTCTGATATTTAGTCTGCTCTAATCAGTTTTATTTTTAAATACATCTTGAAAATTTGTCCCTCCTTTCCTTTCCTTTCCTTTCCTTTCCTTTCCTTTCCTTTCCTTTCCTTTCCTTTCCTTTCCTTTCCTTTCCTTTCCTTTCCTTTCCTTTCCTTTTGGGGGAAAGGACGGGGGGGGATTTCCCTTGTGGGAGTCCAACCTATCATCAATTTCATATAGTAAATATGTTCCCCCTTCTCCAATTTGCTGTATCATCTATATTGTATGCTTTATTAGTTTTGTGCACTGCTTGCAAATCTTGTCCATTCAGTTTATCAATATTCACTGGTCAATCAA
Source organism: Iguana delicatissima (assembly GCA_948472985.1). Classification (NCBI taxonomy): domain Eukaryota; kingdom Metazoa; phylum Chordata; class Lepidosauria; order Squamata; family Iguanidae; genus Iguana; species Iguana delicatissima. The sequence goes on along the minus strand of CAOKZL010000465.1, from coordinate 1,187,680 downwards.
CCAACCAATCTGTAATTTTGCTCTGAAATGAGGTGTGGAAGCAGCTGTGCTGTACAAATAAGAAGGAAGAGGTCTGGATCAAAGAAAGGAGCAACAGGCCATTGACTAGCTAACCAAAGAAGTTAAATAGTAGCTGTAGATGCCTAGGTAATGGTGCCTGGTGGCTTCCATGTCAGTGGGGCAGTTAATCTAATCCAGATTTTGTTTGAACTTTATAGAATCTATCCAAGTTGCTGATCTCTATTCCACCAAATAGGTTCAGTGCTTCAGATTGTGCCTTTGAAGTTCAGAGTAAAATCTTGAGTGGATACACCACACCAGTGACATAGGTAATAGTTTCCTGCAGATTTCAAAAACTGAACATAAATGGATCTACTCAGAAGTGCTATCTGGCTTTCCACATAGAGCATGTTACCAGATGAGCTGGGATTCTTAGAAGATGCTTAGACATGCTTTGACCTCTCAGGCAGCTGATCTTTTATCAGAAACCTTCTGACTGGCTGGCCCTGTTCCAGCTGGGGACTAATGAGAGGATTAAGGAATCGAGAATCTGAGATGTTTACATGTTGGCAGGCTTGCCTGGAGCTACAAGACCTCTTTTGCTTGCTCTTCTTTTTCTTTTGAACACACTCTCTCTCTTTTTCTGGAGGCAGTCAGCAAAAGAATTGTACTTTTCAACCACATGCTAACATAGTGTCCAGTTCAAAGAGGTGCTTTGTTCAATCAAGAGAAAGGTTATGTGACAGCATCAGCTATGTCAAGGAAGCCCCTTTCTTGCGGAATCATAAAGAACCGATGTGGCCATGTAAGGAGAGCAAATTGAAGCAGATGGATCTGGAAGAATGATGTGGAAAAGGGCCAGCCATTTTGAACACAGCTTTTTATTGTTCTGCACTTGATGAGTTGTAGCAGTGAAGACAATGGTCCCATTGAGTTTGTTGGAACTACAAAAAGCTTGTAATTCTGTATCTGACCTTTAGAAGGGAAACAAGAAAATAGAGAGAAGAGAAGAATGATCACATGGTTAGACAATGGTTTTGTTACTCTTGGTTTTATTTCTTGCCCCCTCCCCTATGAGTTTGGACATGAAATATATAGGCTATGTTTGGACATAGTGATGCATTAGAGCTTGGAAATATTACGTTTTGGACAACAGCTGTCAAGATCATGCTGGACATGTTGGGTGGACAATTTCTGGGAGTCGTACTTTGAAAAGTATTTTTTTCAAGCCTTCTGAAGAACCTATTATTTAACTGTGGTTTATCATTACAGCCAGATGATCCTCAGGCTTTCATGCTCTCCGTCTCTTTTCTATTGTGATGCATCCATGAGGAGATGAGCAGTTTCTCCTTCTGTTATGTTCATTTTTTATTATGTTTAAGCCCTAAACTGTGGTTGTTCTTAATGATGGATCACCAAACAAAGCTAGCTTGTTTCATTAAGCTATAACTAAGACTAATTGTAATTCATCAAGGTCTGGAGGAAAGAACAAACTGCTGTTAGCCAAAAAAAGAAACCTAAGGTTTCTCATCTCCTTGCAGCCTTGTCAGTAGAGGAAAGGAGATGGAGGGGGGAATGCATGAGCCCAAGGTATAGCTATGCTTATTCTTGTGATAAAGCACTGTTTAATATTACTTCCAAACAAGGCCACAGGTTGGTCTTTATCCAGGCCACATCCTGCACAGCTGCCTCTGTTTCAAATCATGCTCTGAGATTGATACTGTAGCAGAATGGGGTAATAGGGGCACCTCCTTGACTAGGCAGGCCTCTGGGCTGTTTCAGCGGGGCTCTTCTTATGATCTTATATTTTCAAGCTAGTCAATGCCTACAGTTCTTTTATAGCTTTTCCCTGTCCCTGTGATGACAACCTAAGAAAATTAAAGATATTCAGGCAATGGAAGCTGATGCTGGACAGGGGCAAAAAGCCAGAGACATGGACCATTTCTGCACTAGACTGTTATAGCACTATTATTCCACTTTCAACATCCTATGGAATCCTGGGGCTTGCAGTTTCAGGAGGGGCCAGTCGGCTCCTCCCAAAACTGCAAACCCCAAGATTCCATAGGATGTTGAAAGTGGAATAATAGCGCTATAACAGTCTAGTGCAGAAAATGCTATGGAGCATGAGATAGTGGTAGCCAGCATGTTTTCACCATTTTGGGGCAAGAGCAGCCTCTCTCAGCAGCAAGAACTTGAAGGGAGTTGAGTAGACAAAGCCATCCTGGTCATCTTTATGTTCCAACCTAAGAAGTGTCTAGTTATTATAGTACAAAGTTGCATACACTAGCACCTGTGATTATTTATAACAGTGGTGGGGACCTTGTGGCATTTCCTCTTTGGGAGCAATGCATAAGTTGACTTTCTCTCTGGAAGAGCCCACTAACTAGCCTGCAGCAGAAACTAGAGGAAGTCTGTGCATATATTTTTTGGAGATTGGCCAAAGCTGAACAAGTCTTAGAGACAAATGTGGAGAATTACTTTTAAGAAACCAAGGAAAGGGCTAAAAATAGAGGCTTGAGAGCCTCTTGCCTGATTTACTGATCTAACATGGCCTGATCTTTTAACCTGATTCATGATAAAACTGAATATAGTAAGATTGAATATTATAATGTTTTTATTTAAGGAGATTTGATTACTCAGGGCCAAAGGCTCAGGCTATGTTTTTCCATTGTGTATAGAAACTTATATTGTTCCCATAGACAGCAGTTCAACAAGCCAGTGTCTTTATCTGGAAAATGAAATGTGCATCCAGTAATAGTAACTACATGAAACACTAGGACATGAATCTGACTTTTGCCAGCTTGATGTACAAATGCCAGAGAAACCCATGTCAAGCTGCCATAAGAAAGAAGTAAAATATTCTTCCCTCTATTCATATCTAGGCCTAAACCCAATTGCTATTCCCATTTAGAGTGAACCTATTCAATCAATGGAAATTTAGTAAGCTGACATTTTGAGAAATTTCCTTGGGTCTACTGTAGTTGTGACTAACAACTGGGTTCAGAATAATGGCCCAATCTGGTTTATGTAAATGTTGACTGACTACTAAACTCATTGATTCACCAGTTCTCTGCCAGCTGGGACTAACTGTTGGACTTAGGATGTCATATTTTAAGCAAAAATGGCCTGGTGCTTTTGTATTGTATTGTTTCTGAGCTATAAGTATCTCAGGTTCATGGCAGCATTACATAAAAGCACAGTCTTAAATTGGGAGCGACATGAGTGGATTTCTAGAGAAATGAAAAGAGTCAGAAGGGTGCATGCCACATGCCAGATAGGGCCAGGTTGGAAAACCTTTCATCCTCCAGATATTTTGGACTTCATTTCCCAGAAGTCTATGCAGTATAGCCAATGGTAAGAGCTGTAGTCCAAAACTCCTTAAAGTCCAAAGTTTCCATGTGTTAGAAATACACTAGATGTGCACTGTAGTTTGTCATGTAATTTGCCTTTACATTCTTGATTTTTAAAAGATAGTGTTCAAGCCATACTGAAGGACTGGGGGAAAGCATACTTTAACCCTCTGCCCCCTCTGTAGTGCTGATCAGAGCTGGTTTGCCGGCCACAAACTTTCTACTGAATTAGGAGGAAACTTCCCGTTGGCAACAGTTTATAGGAGAGTACGCTCTTCTCAAAAAATGCTCAGGAGGCCTTTCACACTGCACAATTAGAGCACACTGCACAATTATAGCACTGTGAATTTTCTTAAACTGCCTTGGATCCATCCTGTGGAATCCTGTGCTGGGCAATTGAGAGAGGGACCTTTAGAGGAGCCTCTGACCAAACTATAAGCTCTAGGATTCCACCAGCTGCAGCCATGGCAGTTAAAGAGGGACAACCATAATAAAATTATGTAGTGTGACAGGGCCCTGAATCCTGTCGGTGGACCCTTTCTGAGATTTCATAGGAGGAGTGAGCAAAGGCAGGCAAAGTCTTTTGCTTCCAAGTATCCTATGGCCCTTTCCGCAGCCTACGTTGTTCCAGCAACATCCAGTGTGGGTCTCAGCATTGTCTTTGACAGGAGAGGAGCATGACAGGCAAGCTCCCCTCTGCCTTTGTGAATGGAGGAAGTATGATGGCACCACCGCTACCTTCCACAGCACAGCCTGGTACTGTCCCAACCCGTGCTGAGGCAGGAAGTGTGGCCATTGTACTTCCAGGACCTCCACACCTAAGGTAAGTGCAGGTGCATGGCAGAATGGTGGTGTGATCGCCAGTCATTGACAGCTGAAACCTGTAAATAATTTACTGTGTGATCACACCACCTGGGGATGGGAGAAGGATGAGACCCGAACAACATCATGCAGAACCATTGTCTGGGTCCCATCCTTCTTCTGTCCCCAGCGCAGGATGACGACATCCTGTGGAAAGGACCTATGTCTTCAGTGCCTTCCTTCCTGTATGACTGCTGCTCCCACTGCTTTTTGCATCTTCCTCCCACTGTCATATTCCAGCCTCACTCTCAAGTCAGGAAGAATCCAAGTTCATTTTGCTTTGATATCTCCCTGTGGAATTTCATTTCCAACATAGTTAATATAATTTATATATATAGAAATGCCATAATCCAGAGCTCTCCTTGTGCAGATGTTTTACTGTCATAGACTCCCCCATTTATGTTGAAGAAGGGTGATGATCAGCCTACTCACAGAAATGCACACAAAGGTCTCTTTCTTTCCCAGAGATGGATGGTGCATGCTTGGTGAGCAGGGAAGTTCCATATATGCATTACAGCCCTGATAAATATGAGAAATCTTGGATCAGTTCCTCTGTATGCAACTAAAGCTCCATTATGTGAACTTCAACACTTTTCAAGAGAACTGTTGAACTGAGTCCTATGATTCCGATGCATAGTAAATACCTACCTTACTGTAAATCCCAGAGAATATTTAATAAGCTCGAGGCACATTTTTAAATACTTATTCATTTTCAGTTTTCCTCTGCTTTGGTAAGATGAATAAAACCAGATGTCAAGTTTTAGTTTCCCCATTGGAGATTTCATGATGTGACTGTGAAAATGTCAAAAAGTCACCTCATTTGCACAGATAATTTATCCTGAAACTGGAAATAAGCTTTGAGGCGGTGATTTAATCTAAAATGCATTACCAGTTCAAAGCATATTAGTGCATACTTACTGAGAAAGGCTTGCATTTTAGCTTTCTTCATCAACATTAATTGGATTAAATTACCTGCAGTGAAATGAAAAGCCTTTGAGGAAAAAGCAAGAAGGGAACTTAAGAAGTGAGAGGGGAAAAAAGGCACCAATATTTATCGCTTTTCTTCTTCTTCTTCTTGTATTGTGACATCAGGGGCTGTTGACTGGAGTAATTCTGAAGCAAGTGAACCTAAGGGTACAGACTGATTGTTGTGGGTTAGAAAGGAAATATAGACCCAGGGAAATCACTCCTGCGTTGTGAGTAGAATAGATGAGCTTTGCCATAGGACAGATGGCAAGAGAGGAAAAAACAACACATGCAAAGCAAAAAAATTCCAGGCTGAATTTTAGTCAGGCACAGCACAAAGACCTCAACTTTGTAATGAGGGATGCCAGCTTAGTTGTGCACAAAAGATGTAGTGGAGCATGAACGGAGTGACTTGAAGGCAGACAAAAGACCTAAACAAAATGGAACATCCTTAGACCAAGCAACCAGAGAACCATATAGTATTGTAGCAAAGAAATGTGTGGCTGGCTGGAAGCAAGTTATGGATAAGACAATCACATGTGACCCAAGTGAAAATTGGGGGGCAAAAAAGCTAGATTTTATAAGTAGTTGCCATCTGGTACAACACTCACTTTAAGGATCATTTCAATGGCCCTTTCCACTCCAACCCCCAACTCGCCATGGGGATCAGAGAAAGACAGGACTGCATGATATTATTGCATTCCCATCCTTCTCCTGTCCCCAAGCAGTACAATCACAGAGTAAATCATTGACAGGTTTTCCCCATCAATGACCCATAATTGCACCACCATCCAGGACTTTCCTGTCCTGCAGAAGCTGCAAAAGTGCAATGGCTGTTCTTCCTGCCCCAGTGCAGCCTAGGAAACTACCTGGCTGCACTGCAGAAGGAAGAGGTGTGGCCATCGCACTCCCTTCTGCAGGGAGACAGCAAGTGTGGAGGAAAGTGTTCCCGTCATGCTCCCCTCCTGGCAGAGTCAATGCTGGGATCACCACCAGATGTCTGCATGAAAAGGTAGGTTGTGGAAAGGGTCTATAATGACCATGCAATGGTTGAGTAAATCACAAAATATAAAACAATGGTTGCTATTCAGTATTGCATTTATGGATTCATAAACTAGAATTATGCATCCATAACTGATTTGTATTCAGTAAAGCTATGTAAACTTATAGATAACTATGTCGCTGTCACACTTCAAAGCCAGAGCTGGCTTTAAGATGCTCTAGATCTTAAAGCCAGCTGTCAGATCAGTTAAAGGAGGTCCATTCAGTTTTTTATCTGGGTGCAAGCAGGATGGTGTTTCCATGCCCTTCTGCTGGTGAGCAAGTCTTTGGCAATCAGAAGTAGAATCCCTGTTGCAAGTCCTTATCATAGCCTTGCTTGCTGGAGAGAGAGGTATGGAAATGTCCTCCTCGTTATGTCCTGATTAGAAGCTGAATGGACCTTCTTTGCTCAATCTAGCTGCTGGCTCTTAAGATGGGCTGTTGGCAGATCAGGCCAGGAGTCCTTGCTCAGGGCCTTTCTCACCTACACTGTTCTAGTACTATTATTCCATTTTCAACAGCCTGTGGAATCCTGGGGTTTGCAGTTTAGGGAAGGGCCTTTAGAATTTGCAGCCAGAGAGCTCTTTGGCCTCAGTAAACTACAAACCCCAGAATTCCACAGGATGTTGAAAATGGAACAATAACACTAGAACAGTGTAGTGCGGAAATGGCCTCAGTTCTGTGCAAAGCAACCATATGTGAGTTTTGCATAGGATAAATCCCAAATTTTAAGCAGGCTTCAAAAACTATGTGGCTTTGGAAGACTTTCTATCAGCAGGAATAAAAGTGCAAAAGTTACTGGTTGCCTGCTTCAAGTAGAAGAATTACATTCCCAGATGACAGCATAGGAAAGATCAATGATATTTGATTGTAAACAAGCTCTTAAGAATTTGAGAGTTGTTTTTGTATGGCATTTCAGCTTTTTGATTTATTTTAACTAGTTTTTCCTTCCATAGCTTTCACAGTCCCTTCATTGGTAGATGTTAGAAGATGGTAGTGCCAGTATTTCCATGGTGTGAAATGATTTGCTTGCCAATTTTTGCAGATCAAGTGGGGGAGAGAAAGTCACTCCTTTATTTCTTGGTGAATTGCTGGCAACCTTAACCAACCAACCTAATAAACATCCCATTAATTCCTATTGTTAATGTTTGTCAAGTATATTTTTCTTTTTATGATTAACAGTAGCTTTTGGGTAGTGGTGAGGAGTTGCACTGGAAGACAGGAACAAAGAATGGACAAAGTCCAAATTCTACCCACCATTCATTCAAAAATGAACACCAAGTCAATCTAAATATACTGAAGGCAACAGATCCGTTTGCCCTGGTTAGTATTTGGATTGAGACCACCAAAAAATACGAAGTTCCGTAAGCTATATTTCAGAAGGCAAAACCACTGCTGAGTTTTCCTTGACTGAAAAAAAATACATATGAAATTCATGGGGTTGTCATAAGTTGATAGGCACCTTGAAGGCATATACATGCACAAAACATCAGAAGTGATATCTCTACAAGTCTAATATCATATCTAGCTGACTCTTATTTTATGCATGCCATTGAAACTCAAGTGTTGACACATGGTAAATACAGCCATTTTCATATGTTATCATGCTAGAGACCTTAAAAGAGAACAGTAACCTTGATTGCTGGATTTCCTCCTTCAGCATGACAAAGAGATGTTTGGATTTGCCTGTATAGAATTTTAAAGATAGCTTTTTTTATATTTACAGGGATTAAACATCTAAAAAAGCAGAATGACTCAGCATTCCCAGAGGAAGATGAAGGGGTCAATGAAAGAGATGAGGAGTGGAGTCCATAACTGACACCAGGCTTCTGTGGAAAAGCCTTTATTATCACTAACTGAACTGCTAAAAATTCTGTACTTACAATGGAACTCTATTGCTTATGTTCCTGACCAGTCTTCATCTCAGTACCCAGAGCAGAAGATGGATTTCATGGGGGAATTTATGGCACTTTGCAGAATTGGTGTATGTTACCTTATAACTGAAGATAAGAATTTCTTTTATAACTATTTTACTTTTGGAAAACAAAACTTACTTCCAATACATAGTTTGCAAACATGTTGAGGCCTCTGTCATTAGTGCTGCCAAAGTTTAAATTCTGAATGTGAGCTGCAGTCTAAGATCAGTTGTAAATAATATAGATTTAAATGCTACAAAATAAATACATCATACATTTAAAATAAATGGTGTTTTGTACAATCTTTCCAGCCAGCAGGAGAACCATATCAAGAGAATGTGTATGTATGTGTGTCATTTTCCCACCTTTTTCCTTGTATAGGATCCAGGGTGTGTCCCAAACAGATGAAATTGTTGGCTAAACGCATTGTTAGGTACTTTCAAGTAGGTTTTTCCCTGAGTTTCAGCTTTAGGGACACACTTCTATTCTAAGACAGCACTGAAAAACATCTAAAGGTTTATATACATATAACAGATAAGGATCTGTGGCAAGATATACCTTAATTTATTAATTTATGATGACCACCACATCTACAGTGAACTGGTCATCAGTTGCTTCACCTTATTCTCAGATGATTTGCAGCTCACAGCTTTGTTGCTGGACCCATTTTCAAAATTCTGTCATGTCTTGATGCACACTGTGTGTTGGAAATGCAACCATGCTTACCACTAGTATCAGTTTACATCTCCAAATGGTTAGGAGGATTGGTGGATAAAAAAATAAGGAACTTTGGAGCAGTAGTCAATGAAAACTACTTAACTCCATCACTGCTGGTCTCTCTAAGTAAGGTACCTTTGACTCCTAAAATAAAACTGTCAGGGCCCACAACTGAATGTGGTTCTTGCAAGAAAGCTTTAGATTGTTTCCTTAGTCATCTGTGCCTTTACTCTTTAATCAGTACTGCTAGTTGCTGCACACATGTGCTTTCCATCACAGTGATCATGCTGTGACCCCAGGGTCATTTCATTAGAAACTCAGTAGTTACCATGATGCAGCCAATAATCCACATCTGGACACTGATATTAGTAATTGGCCTCCAGTCCTTTTGATTTTAAGAAACTACTTCTGCTTATTCATGGAAATCATATCCAGATATTTCAGTTTGATCCCTTATCCACATATAGGAGCCCTGGTGGCGCAGTGGTTAAATGCCAGTACTGCAACCACAAGGTTGTGAGTTCGATCCTGCCAGGCTCCAAGGTTGACTCAGCCTTACATCCTTTCGCAGGTCAGTAAAATGAGTACCCAGCTTGTTGGGGGCAATTAGCTAAAATACATTGTAGACTGCTTAGATAACACTAGTTGATAGGCGGTATAGAAATAAATGCTATTGCTATAGTACAATGCCCTTGTTTCTTGTTGTCACTTCCCCATTGTTGTTTTCTCCTTTTTTGGTATGGGGCAGTTGTTACCAAAGAGCACCAACTCATCCCCATTTTGTCCCAAACTGCCCCAACTTGTCTCAAAGTCTCCATCTTCTCTGTGAGGGTTAGCTGGGAAGATCTGGCTATCTAGTTCAGAGACTGAGCTAGTGGTATGCATAAAAATCAGCATCTTCTGCATGCTCATTTGGTCAGCTTGGCATTCATTCATTCATTCATTCATTCATTCATTCATTCATTCATTCATTCATCACCTCCCTCTTCCTCCAGTGAAGTCAAAATTCCTCTGCCTCATCTTCTTCCTCCCTTTATCCCCACAACAAACCTCCATAAAGGTTACCCTGAGAGCCAGTGACTGGCTGATGGTCACAGAATGAGTTTTGTGGCTCAGTGGGGAATAGAACCTGGCTTTCCCAAGTCCCACTCCAATAGTTGGACTGCTACACTGCACTGGTTCTAAATTACAATTAGATCCTTAAAGGCCATAGTCTATCTCTTAGCAATGAAACACACTTGTCCTGAATCAAATGCCTTTCTATTAAGAAATTAACTTTCCAAGAAAAGTACTTTGAAATTGACCTTTTAGTTGCCATCCTGTGCTCTCTCTCCCTCTCTCATTCACTCACACACACACACTTTTTCCCTGGAAGTTCCTGGCCAGGTGCTCTATTGCTACTCCTTTTTCTTGAACTTCTGACTTCTCTTTGAGAGCAATTGAACAGGCAGTTATTGTGCCTGACCCATTTTTGGATGGGTATTCAAATCCCACAGTCTCTATCCAGCAAAACTTGGCCATGGTGGTTATTCTGAGAATCTTCCCTCCTTTTTCTCTCTGAAGTGCTTCTGACTAATCATACTGGAAACATACATATAATATCTCAATCTCTGCTTCTCACTTTTTGTTTCTAAATCTAACCACATGCTTTTATTCTTCTCAGCTTTCCAACTTCATAAGTCCCTCTCCTTTCCTACGAATACTGGAGCATCATGGTGCAAATGCAGTTAACTTACTGGTCTCTTTTCTTCCTCTCTAAAGGCAAAAAGAGAGGAAGAGTAGTAAGTCAGTATCTTCCTGTTTCCTGTAATTTACCTTGCAATCTGCCTTTTATTTTACTTTATCAGTAAAACCTTTCTTTCATGTAAAAGCTCTGGCATAATCTCTGTTACCTCTCCCTGGGCACCTTATGGGAATAATACTCTGCCACCTAGGCTGGTTTCTACTGTTGCTCAAGCTATGCTCTGTGTCCTCAGTAGATATGCTACTTTTAAAATCAGCTCTACTGGATCCAATCACTTACGGTTGAGTAGAACCAGGGTCAGAATAGGAAAAGGGTTCCTCTAGCAGTCTAGCACAAGAATGAAACAAGACTGGTAAAATAGATGTCAGTCATGTAGAGTAAGATATGTCCCAAACATGAATCATAATGGTGTTTGAAAGGTTTACATCAACTTTTTGCAATTAATATCTTAATTGGATTTTTAAAAGTATTATTACAAAGATGTGGGGAGGGAAAGAGAGAGAACAAAAAACGGAGGGAAAGGGGAAGTGCGTAGGACATAAATGTGGGCTAGGCATAGAATGAATATTAATATAAGCTGACTATATTCCCCAAAGCACATGTTCTTGAAGCTGACATCTATAAAATAGTCTTTCATCAGTGATTTCTTCTGACCATTTAACAATAAATGAATATTTATCTTTCCCATTTTGCGCTGCAAGTCTTTTAGCAACAGCAAGAGCACACATAAACTGGCTTATTTGAACCAAAATATATTTGTAATCACAACTGTATCTCAGAAAGTAGGACTATGATTACAATCATGAGTAGAGAATGCTCTTCAACAGATCTGAATAATTATCATGAATATAGGACTTTCCACACTATACTGTTATATTCCACTATTCCGCTATTATTCCACTTTCAACATCCTGTAGAATTCTGGGGTTTGTAGTTTACTGAGGCCAAAGATTTCTCTGGCTGAGAATTCTAAATACCCCCTCCCTAAACTGCAAACCTCAGGATTGCAAAGGATGTTGAAAGTGGAATAAGAGCACTATAACAGTGTAATGTGGAAAGGTCCTATGTTTCTGATAGGTGTAACAGCATCATTAGTTAATTTGGTAATCAGAATGGCCCTAAGCATGTAAAACAGACATTCTTCAGTTGTAATGGCTTACAGTTTAAGAGTCACAATACCAAAGGTACAGGGCAGGGGGAGAGAGACAGAGCAAAAGAAGCAATTCATACACCTCTGTTGTTGCACAGTCGGTATGTTTGAAGCTGTTCCACATATGCACCCAACATCCACTGTTTCCAGCCCTCTGTGTTTGTCACAATATCTGAGAGGGGTTTCATGTTCATACATATCAAGGTTGGAAAAAAATGGAATGTACAGTCTACATCAGTGGTTCTCAACCTGTGGGTCCCCAGATGTTCGTGGACTTCAGCTCCCAGAAGCCCCAGTCACTATGGTCAATGCTCAGGGCTTCTGGGAGCTGAAGTTCACAAACATCTGGGGACCCACAGGTTGAGAACCACTGGTCTACATGCATCTTCCAGGGCCATTTTTGTAGTCCTAAATCCCCATCTATATGTGCCTACGCTGTGCACATCCTCAGGAACCTTTATTGAGCCAGGTTCCTGATGGAAGAGTATGCCTCTACAGAGCTGAATACATGTAGGAGTCCCTAAATGCACAAGTGCTGAGATGAAGGATTGGCCGGTGTGCAGATGTCTGGCTAGGGATCCAAAGCGTCAGTATTGGATATCCATGCAGACAGGGATTAGTTGCAGGGCCAGATTGTGGCCCTTTCCACATGAGAAGAGGAATCCGCGTAGTGACGGTTCCGGGCGGTTTGAACCGGGTTTTTTTGTATCCGCGCTAATGCGCGCTCTCTATTCATACGTCTTATGTTTGATCCGGCTTAGCACGGTTTCAGAGATCCACACGTTGCCGTCCTGACCACCCCCGCTATTAACATAACCCCGCCCACTATGGCTGTGATAGGCTGTCCACGCCCACGGCCCACCCCCCGTTCATCTCAGGGGCGAATCAGCGCGTATCTGCGCTTCCAAACAAGTGAGCAAGAACGTGATTGCGCGGATCAGGGGGAAAAGAAACACTTTTTTTCCGGTTTTTAAAAAGCACGTGCAAGCACAGTTGGAGACGTTTCTAAACGGATTGACGTGTGGAACTTGGAAATTAAAGACGACTCAGCGCGCTTTAAGGTATGGAAGACCTCCGTCAGAAATCGCGCTACAGTGCGCTAAAGCGTTTTATTACCCCCGTGTGGAAAGGGCCTATGAGTGGTGCAATTGGTGTACCATATTTGCCAGTATATAAGATACACCCATGAACAAGATGCACCTCATTTATAAACTGGCAAATACTATTTGCTGACATTTAAGATACACCAGCATATAAGATGCACCCCATTTTCAAACACTGTTTCTTGGGGGGAAGTTAGTCTTATACGCCAGCAAATACGGTAACTGCTCCAGGCTCCTCAGAGGCTAGAGGCACAGTGGTGAAAGGAAAAGGTGTAGCTTCATCATCATGCAAGTAATGGAGTCAAAACCCATGGGATCAGTCTGTTAGTCTCACGGAAGCTGGAGAACAAAAAATGGGTTCAACATGAAGATTTTTGTGCTGCTATATTTTGTGGTTTATTTAGTGTTCATTTATTTATTTAATTTCTATGCTGCCAATTCTACGGTAGCTCACAAAAGATCTCAAAGGAGGACTTATTTGAGGAACTGCTCCAGGGCCCCAACCACCTTCATTCTGGCTTGCTTGTTTCCACATGAGTAGCCCTCAACAACGTTCCTCCAGCAAGGATTTGTTTGAACAACTCTACCTGACAATCAGGTAAAAAGGCTACTGGTGGAAGAATTTGGGAAATTGAAAAGCATAAGCTGAGAAAACACTTTTCAGGACAAGAAATTGAAGGAAGAAAGGCTGTAGCAGCTACATACTTCTATGGAAAAAATAGCCATACCTCCCAAGGTTAGCAGTCTGTACATTTCCAAAGCTTCTGATAAGTCTACGAGGGAAGTCTCAAACATAGATCTATATGCACATATGTATGTGTACATTTGAGGGAAGAAAAGTGTACTACACTGTTTAGTCAACGGAAAACACACAGCAATAAATACATATATTTTAGGGTAAATGTACACCAAAATACACAAATTCCCTGAAGTAATTGGGGGAAATCCCTTATAAATGAGAACTGAGATGGAACATGAAAGCTGACAGAATTCTGAGAATTGCCATAAGAATAAGGCCGATGGATTTTCATAACCCTGTTGCTGTCTCATCTCTCCCTCCACACAGCCAGATACGAAGGGCAAGAATCCACACATTAAAAAAATCTTGAAAGAAATTATTTATCTCAGAACATATTAAGGATGCTGTGTTTAGCAATCTGGAAAAATGATTTCCATTGATCTCCACAGAAGAGTGTTGAGCAAAGGCTTAAATCTCTCCCCTGAAAATCACAGGAACTTCTAATTGTATAAATTTGGATGGACTGTGCCCTTTGTCTTTCTTTTTGTGCCCTTTACCAAAACAAAAAAGAATCTGATTTTGTAGTTTTCTTAGCAGTGAATTTGATATGTTGGTTTCTTATTACATATTCCCTGAAGCATAAACTCTCTTCTCCTGGGCTCTCTAATCATGCTAATTATACCACCATATGCCATTCTCATATTTCTCTTCTAGTTCTAATGGGACATTGATGCCATCCTTTTAAGATGTCATTTGTTTATTACATTTATCAAGGGTTTTAGCATTATATGGGCCTTTTAATTGCTTTTTGAAACCCTCAGCAAAAAAACCCAAAAAACTGCAATAGAGTCAGACAATAAATCATAAATATATTTAGCATTTGGTTTAGGAGTGTACTTTTTAATTTTATTTTACTAAACTTCAATTTAATTGAAAACATCATTTTAACTGTATATAGAAATCTTTCCTAAGGAATATATATGACAATTTATGGGTGACAGCAAGCTTTCCATAGGAAGTACTGGCTCCTATATGAGAGGGCTAGGGTATCTTATCTAAGGCCACTTCTACACTACACTGTTACTGTGTTATTATTCCACCTTCATCATCCTAGGGAATCCTGGGGCTTGCAGTTTAGGGAAGGGCATTTAGAATTCTTAGCTGGAGAGCTCTTTGGCCTCAGGAAACTACAAAGCCCAGAATTCCACAGGATGTTGAAAGTGGAATAATAGCATTATAACAGTGTAGGGCAGAAATGGCTTAATTTTTAATCCAGCCCAAACTTTAAGGGAGATATCCAGAGTGATGATCCTATTTGAGGCATGCATAGTGTCTCTAAAGTTAGATATCTTGGATAATTTCCTTAAAGTTCAGAATAAAACCTAGAGCAGATTTACTGCCCCGCAGACATTATAGTCATTACTTGCTACTGATCAGGATCTCCTTGAGCAACTTTTAATGAACAAACAGATTCCTTTACTAGATTTTCATATCTATAACTGGATTCCCACATCTAGTAGAATAATTGCTTTTGCAGGACCAGACATATGGCTGGCAGTGGTACAACGGGCCTTATGGGCCTCTATCAATATTTCACCACTAACATTGCTTACAAAGAGAATGTACAAGTTAATCCTCACAGACTCACAATCATTTAAGAAATGAATGACACAAATGCATAACAAAACTGAAGCTGTCGTTATTTTGGACACATCATAAGATGATGTCAATCACTGGAAAAAATGTTTGGTAAAAGTGGAAGGCGGTAGGAAAAGAAGACTGCACCAGAGGTGGATAGACCGAGGGCATTTCCACACTAGCCTGTTATAGCGCTATGATTCCATTTTCAACATCCTATGGAACCTGGGGTTTGCAGTTTAAAGAGGGGCCAGCTGGCCGGCCCCTCCCTAAACTGCAAACCCCAGGATTCCATAGGATGTTGCAAATAGAATCATAGCGCTATAACAGGCTAGTGTGGAAATGGCCTGAGTAAAGGAAGCCACAGCCTTGAGTCTCTAAGACCTGAGCAGGGCTGTTGGCGACAGGATGTTATGGAGGTTTTTCATGCATAGCATTGCCATAAGTCAAAGTTGACTTGGCAGCACATAACAGCAACAGATGATACAAAAAGAAAGACTGCAGGGAAAGGGAAAACCTTTTCACATAAAGGGAGAAAGAGTGAGTGGTGGAAAGAGAGAAAAGAGAGAGAAGTTCAAAGAGAAAGAAAGAAGTGAGTGATCAAGCAAGCATCTTTCTCCTTGTTGGCAACAGAACTGCAGTAAGGATTTGCTGCCCTTTCATGGCACCAGTTCAACTGCCTTGAAAGAGCCTCTCCATGCTGCCTAATGGTAGGGCTTGGTGTTACTGCAGTTTACACCTACCTGGCAATAGCACCCAATATCACTTTGATATCATAATTCGGCCTTACCATACCACCCTTCTCCACGTGTTTGTGAGGCCCCCAGAAAGCACGAAACTAGGCTCAGCACTTAACTGCTGAAATGTTCTCAAACAATACAGGCAAGCCAGAAATAGCCAGATCGCAGCTTCAGAGACCTCCCCGGCAAGCACCACATTATGTACGCATGCTGTTTACAAAGGACTCCCCGCCCCGAGCAGGTAACTTGGCAAGCTAGAAGCTTAAAGGCCAAGCACTGAGCATTTGCATACAGTCTACCTCTTTGTCAATTCGGACTTAACTCAATCATGCTAAATTGTGACTTTTCGGAGACATTGTCTCTCACCGAAAACTCACTGTTGTCCCCAAGTAAGGCATAGCCTGCAGTCACACCTCTCCCTATAAGAACCCCTGATTCCGAGACCTTCCTTGGATCATTCCCAAGTTCCAGACCTCCTTGCTGCTGCTTTGTTTGGTGAGCTTTCCCTCAGCCCCATGTGCTGAGACACACCAAACCCCAGCATCGCTCTCTATCTTCTTCCAGGCTTCAGGAACAGATATCGTATCACCCAAACCAACTATCCCTCTGAAAATCCCGCTATCTTACTCACACCTTTATTTTCCTTAGTTATCTGTGTGCATGTGTTGCTTACATTGTGTACCTGTATTTAATAAAGTTCATTCATTATTTTCAAACCGGTGTGCTCCTTAACTTGGCCTGACCCTGTAAACACTGGGTTAGAAGATCCTGCTAAGTTACCCTGCCTCTCGTAACACTAAAACAGTGCTCAGAGCTAATTTTTCCCACCTATAGTTGAGCACGTTTTGGAGTCCCTCACGGGGGCCCCAGTAAACAAGGTAACATTGGTCTGCTACGCTCCCATTTTCTTTTTTTATCTACTGTCTTGGGATTTCTACCTCAGGTACAAAAAGACAAAACAAAATAAACCCCCAACCCCATGCCAACAATTCTGAGCTAGCCTTGATTAGTACACCATATTCTGAGCAGGGAATTATCACCTGCCCCTCTGGCTTGGGTAGCAAAATGCATTTTGTTGACCTTCAGGAAATGCTTTATGAGGTAAAGGAGAATTTTTAAAATCCTTTAAGGTTCATTTTTTTAAAAAATATTTTTATTAAAATATCACAACAGTACAGATCAGTGATTCCCAATATGGAGTACATGTACTCCCAGGGGTATGAACCAGGATATTTAGGGATACATGAAAACAATTGAATAATGGAAGGAAAGGGCACATACATCAACAGTGTAAGACAGTAGTTCTTAACTGCAAATATAATTTGTTGCGGAGAATCCCCAAGACTTAAGTCAAGATTTAAGTATTTAAATTTAGATTTAAATATTCAAATATTTATTTATTGAAGGCTTCTGGGGACTCAGACTCAAACCCTCGTTCAGACACTGGTTGACCTTGGAAAGTCACATTCTCTCAGCTTCAGAGGAATGCAATGGCAAACCCTCTCTGAACAAATCTTGGCAAAAAAAATCCCTCTGATAGGTTCACTTTAGGGTTGCCATTGTCAGAAGTGACAAGCAGGTACACAACAACAAAGTGCCACTGACAGAGGGAGTTTCTTTCCACCCATCCTGTGTCTCTCCTTTGAAAACTGACTTACGTGACCCTAAGACCCTATCATGAGGGTTTTCTTGGTAAGACTTTGTTCCCTTTGCCTTTCTCTGAGGCTGAAAGGATATGACTTGCCTTTGTTAAATCAATAATTCTTTTCTCCTTTTCTTCTTTTAAATCTAACAGTAAAGTAATCATCTTCAGAACTCAAGTGAAAAAAAAGATGACCTTACATAAAACCATTTTATTAGACCATTTAAATCAGTTTTAACCTAGGTTATACATTAATCTTAACACAAGTTTTTTTTGGTCTGAAAAGCCGGCAAAATACAGATTAAGGTAAATGCTTCACATTTAACAATATGTAGTTTAGATAATGGTTTTCCACAACATTCTTCCCTCTTGATCTCAAGTCTTTTCAAATGAATTGCCAATATTTTTTCCTAATCTCTGATCTCTTTAATGGCCCCTTCAGCATTCTTGCTCATAATTTTCATACTTCCAAAGTTCTCTGTCATCATAACCTGATCTTCATTCACCTGCTTTCTCTTCCTCTAATGCTGAAGTTATGCAGTCTCCACCATCTTCTCATTTGTCCTCCCATAATACGGTTTAGGTTCCTCACCTGGTTGCATGATCTTCTTCATTTACATTTCGCTGCTCTGGCAATATATCTTGCTGTGCCATTTCGCCACATCCAGATCCTGAGATAGTCTGTTCCTCTCTCCCAGATTGTTCCAAATATTCATTGTCCTTTAATAACCCAATCCTATCTCTAAGGTACGTTGTCATGGAATTTAACATTCCTATTACTGATTTCAGTTCACAAGCATTACTTGATAAACAGCAGATTCTACTGTGCATGAAGTGGTGCCCACCCCCTTTCTTCAAACATAGACCTTTCTCCACAGTCACTACTAAAGCACCTGGAACACAGTAACTGACTCTAACAATGTATTTTAGCTTTGTTTAGTCCAATGACTCCTTTTAAAAAATAGTTTCTCATGATGCCTCCATCTTGTACTTCAAAATTAATATGAATTAAATCCAATACAAAAAAATCAATAAATCTTTCAAATGTTAGTATTGCTAACTCTTTGTTTGTTGCAAAACTTTGTTGTTTCCAATTCTAGTTAAGCTTTCTTTATTTCAAAAAGAAGGCAGCTTACAGAGCCAAGGTATCACAGCCGGGTCCAACATTCCTTTAATTCCAAGTGTTAATTAGTGAAATCTAGGAACTAGAAGTTGAACTTAAAAACAGAAATTTTCAGTGTCCATAAAGAGCTTCTTTCCTGCCCTTTAGGCATGCAGACAATAGTAGGGCATGATGAAATCCTAGCTATCCCAGGCAGTTTTGCTGACTGCTTCTTGCAGTCTCCATGACAATTGCTGGGTTAAGGGACCTTGGTGGGCAATCGCCTTTGGTCTTCCCTTGATTTGGGAAGATAATTGCTGGCAAAAAAGCAGCCATTGCTTCTTTGCCTGAGGAGCACTCTCCTAAAGAAAAGCTTCAACCCTCTGTCTTTTCTCAGAGGCTCCCTACCCTTTAAGGTTCATGAATGGAGTCTGATAGTACTCTGAGCAAAATAGTTTATTTTACCCCAGTGCTTGGTGGACTCTGTCTTGGGAACCCAATGTCCCACCATGAATAAGCAACTAAACCAAGTTTATTTAGAGTTCCTACAAAACATGCAGTGTTCTAGGTGTTATGATATTAGCAGAATAAGTTGAGATGTTTTGGAATGTGGCTCAGAATGTTTTGTACATGTATAACTTAACTTGAAATCACTAGGCACACTTTCTATATTTAAACAAACTGTTTTGTTCAACACAGCTGTATCTCATTTAGGCCTTATGTTCACTTTTTGACCTTTCCTTTTCAACCGATGCATGGGGAAAAAAAAACTATGTCATGGAGGTGTGAAACATCAGGCCTTCCAGTTACTGTTGGAGTGCAATTCTCATTTGTTCAAGTCAGGATGGTCGATACTATAGTCTGACAACAGCTGGAGGACCACACATTCCACATCCCTACTGCAGAAGATGAGAAAAGCAAGATCACTTGGCAGAAAATAGAATAGAAGAGGAGGAGGAAAGCATGAATTTATAATGAATGAAATCAGAGAGGGAAATTTGTACCTGAGTCACTCAGTCGTTCTCATGCAGGATTGAAAACAGCAGCAGAAAGAGAGGGGGAAGCAAAGGTAGAGTGGGTTGAGGAAAAAAGCCCAAGGGCATGCATGTCTTGAGGGGTGGGGAAGTGAAGAACAACTTGAGGCAAAGTCTGGAGATGGGGAGTGAAAAAGACTCAAAAAGTAACACGAAAGAAAAGAAGAAAAAAAGTCAGGTTTCAGTGAAATAAGTTTCTCTCTCTCTTTTTTAAAGAGAAGTCTTGGAAACTTAGGAGCAGAAGTGAAATGCGGTCTTGCAGAATAAACACAATAAAGATGCAAAACAAGAAAAGGAGCAGAAATGAAGATTAGAGGTAGGCCACTGTGAAGATACGAGTATAACCAGATTTGTTGAAGTGAGTGAAGAGGGAAATTAAACTGGATTCTTTCCTCCTCTCCTCTGAAGAGACAATCCAGAGATAATCCTGGCTTTCACACTGAGCTCCTAGATTGGACTACACCTACCCTCAGTAGGATTGGGGCTGCCAGAAATCAAACTCAGTATTCAACACAATTGATTATGTAAGAGGTGATTTATGTACCTCTATTTCACTATAGCTCAGCTGATTCACAAATGTAGTCATATACATGTTTACTCAGAAATGAGTCCACCAAGTTCACTGGGATATACTCTTAGGTACGTGTGTCTGGGACTGCATCCTTTCTAACAGTTCCCTGTTTGGTGAAGGAGAAAGACATAAATATGTCTCTTCAGACTAGTGCTGAGAACTTCTCAACCAGAGATAAGCCAGGCTCTGAGTTAGAGCAGAAGCGAGCAACTGGCAGGAGTTTTTTTTGGGGAGGGGGTGCATTCCCGCTCCAGAGAACCTTGGAGTGTTGCACTTCTGCCATGCCAGCCCTGAATTTTTTAAAATCTCTTTTTCCACAAAACCCCCCAGGGAATGGGCATGTTGGTTTTACCATTTTAGGATGGATGAGCACTTTGGGGTCAAGGAGAGGCATTTGTCAAAATAGGAAGTCCACATCTGCTTCACTTCCTGTTTAAAAAAGGATTCTGTTGGCCTAAAATAGCCAGGGCATATATGGCAAAAGTTCCCTACACCCATAGATCATAGGGAGGCATTTGGGGCCTGACAAAAATAGGGATGGAAGGAGACCCTGGAGATCTCAAAAATGGCTTTTGGGGAGCCACAAACAACTTGTCAGATTCAGTTTCCTCAACCTTAACTTAGAAGGCTAATTTTAAATTTCCCTTTCTTGTTTTTTATTTGTTTTCTTCTATCATAGCAGTTGTCTCTGGTGTTGGGCAATGGCCAAATAATCCTGAATATGAGTTCTTTGTAGATGTAACTGAACAATAGATGTAACTGCAATAATCTTTCAGAACTTTTGGAGAACAGGAGAAGTCCCAGCAGAATGGAGGAGGGCAAATGTCACCCCATCTTCAAGAAGGGGAAAAAAGAGGACCCTAATAATTATCACCCAGTAAGCCTGACATCAATTCCAGGAAAGATCCTAGAGCAGATCAGTAAACAGTCCGTTTGTAATTACTTAGAAAGCAGTGCCATAATACTAAAAACCAACATGGATTTCTCATAAATAAGTCATGCCAGACAAATCTTATCTCTTTTTATGATAGGGCTACAAGCTTGATAGACGAAGGGAATACTGTAGATGTAGCATATCTTGACCTCAGTAAGACCTTTGACAAAGTTCCCCATGACGTTCTTGCAAAGAAGCTAGTAAAATGCGGGCTGGACAGGGCTACTGTTAGGTGGATTTGTAATTGGTTGACCAACCGCACCCAAAGGGTGATCACCAATGGCTGCTTTTCATCCTGGAGAGAAGTGACTAGTGGGATGCCACAGGGTTCTGTCCTGGGCCCAGTGCTATTCAACATTTCATCAGTGATTTGGATGAAAGAGTGGAGGGCATGCTGATCAAATCTGCAGATGATACCAAACTGGGAGGGGTTGCTAACACACCAGAGGATAGGATCAAATTTCAGTACGACCTTGACAGATTGGAGAGCTGGGCCAAAGCTAACAAAATGAATTGCAACAGAGAGAAATGTAGGGTCCTGCACTTGGGCAGAAAAAATGAAAGTCACAAGCATAGGGGGACGTGTGGCTGGATAGCAGTACATGTGAAAAGGATCTAGGAGTCTTGGTAGATCACAAGCTGAACATGAGTCAGCAGTGTGACGCGGCAGCCAAGAAAGCCAACACAATTCTTGGTTGCATCAATAGGAGTATGGTGTCTAGATCGAGGGAGGTAATGGTACCATTCTATTCTGCATTGGTTAGGCCTCATTTGGAATACTGTGTCTAGTTCTGGGCCCCTCAATTCAAGAAGGATGTCGACAAGCTGGAACGTGTCCAGAGGAGGGTGACCAAAATTGTGAAGGGTCTAGAAGCCATGCCCTATGAGGAATGGCTTAGGGAGCTGGGCATGTTTAGTCTGCAGAAGAGAAGGTTAAGAGGGGACATGATAGCCATGTTTAAATATTTGAAGAGATGTCATGTTGAGGAGAGAGCAGGCTTGTTCTCTACCACTCCAGAGACTAGGACAAGGAGCAATGGATTCAAGCTGCAGGAAAGGAGATTCCACTTGAACCTCAGGAAGAACTTCCTGACAGTCAGAGCTGTCCAGCAGTGGAATATGCTGCCTTGGAGTGTGGTGGAGTCTCCTTCTTTAGAGGTTTCTAAGCAGAGGCTGGATGGCCATCTGTTGGGAATGGTTTGATGGGTGTTCCTGCATAGCAGGGGGTTGGACTCAATGGCCCCTGGGGTCTCTTCCAACTCTATGATTCTATGAAATCATTTAAAATATCTTTTGTATATAGGAAGCCCCAACTTTTGACACCCCGTTATCTCACAATTCAGTTTTTTGATATTTTCAAATTAAGGACAAGTTCCATTAATTCAGTGGGGGTCCTGCTCTTTCATCTGTTCTTCTTGTGTATGGAGGTTCTCCTGGAACAGCTCACATGTATACTCTGTTTGCAAAGTGAGCTGAGAGGGGGGAAAGCCAGTAAGCTGACTGAGAGACTTTGCAAGCAGCATGCATGTGGTTGGTTCTAAGTGAGCCTCCATTTGTCCTTCATGCTCCCTAAAGTCCAATACATGGGTTCTGCTTTTCAACCAATTTTCAACCAATTCCATTTTCTGACAGTGCTCCAGTACAGGAAGCCTGTATTTTTATATGCATTTCTTTTATCTGTAGGTTTTTTTTTTCTGATCTCCACAAAAATCTATGCTACAGTTATACAAATGAGCTGTTATGGTGGTAGTGGCCTTTGTTGGATGCCTTTCAACAAAACTCTGGAGACTTTGAGTGGTGCTGCATGCATTCTCTTCTCACCAATCTGGCAGCCACTCCAAAAAGAGCATTTGGTATAATGGTTCCAGCCTGTTAGATCAACCTGCCCCCATAACTGAGATATGTGCCAGCAACATTGAGGTTTTGATGCTTGCTATGCTACAACCATTTCTTTTTACTCAGGAAAGAAGCTTTGTCTACATTCAGTTGAATTGTAATTGCAGAGGTCAAAGTGATCACAAGCCCAGCTTTATTCGGTTTCTAATCATGTGGAGTTTTGTAATTGCATTCCACAGAACTGTTACTATTCACACTTTTCCTGGTAACATGGGGAGGGGAAAGGGAGGGAGGGTAGGAAATCAGACTGGAACATAATTCACTTCACACACACCCTCCTCACCTTGGGGTTCTTCTGCTCACGCACAGAAACAACTAACAGAGCAGAGATATGGAGAGAGAAACGGGCGGAAAAATGCACAGGTTAGCTGTGTTGGCCATGCAGCAAAATACAACAAAATCGACAAAACAGTGGTACCTTTATTGGACCAACTAAAATGTTCAAAATGTATCATGCAAGCTTTCAAAGCTCCACTGGCTTCTTCATCAGGCAAAGATGTTAAAAGTCATACAGGAGAAGAAAAGTGACAGTGTTAGAGTTACAGGCCTGTATTCTTATCCCTAATGTTATTTTTGTGGTCAGTTAAGATGGTCTGAGAGCCAGCATGGTGTAGTGGTTTGAGCACTAGGCTATGAACCTGGAGACTAGGGTTTGATTCCCTACTTGGCCATGGAAACCACTGGGTGACCTTGGCATGTCACACACTCTCAGCCCTCAGAAAACCCCATGGTAGGTTTGCCTTAGGGTTGCCGTAAGTTGGAAATGACTTGAAGGCAAACAACAACAATAGAGGGATAGTAGTACAGGCAGAGGCCACTCCCCCTTCTTAACTACGTAGTGACTAGGAACAAAAAGAAATAAAACACAGGCAATAAAATTTCAGATCAGAGACACAGAAATATAGCAGTGCTACTGCTGCTGCTGCTGCTGCCTATTTTAAAGATTTTATGCCTTTGAGGGAATGCCACTTTGGGAATGTTTCTGTGTGCATGTGTGTGTATTGCTAAATAAATAGATGAAATCAACATTTCCAGCACAATAGTTTTTATCCTGGAGATCGCTATGGAAAATGAATTTCATTGTACCCTGATCAATTTCCTTGTCCCAGTGAGACTAGCTAATATAAATTAGGGACACTTGCTCTGTCCAGTGTAATAATATGCCTGGATTGGATCACATATGCCGTGCCTTGGAGTGGGGAGTGCTAGTGGAAGCAAGTGTGTGCCCTCCCTTATGGCCCACCAGCAACAGCCTTCCCCCACTCTGACGCCAGTGACTCTGCCATGCAAGGGAGAACCATAGGCCAGAATCCTGTTGCAACATACACCACATAACCCTCAGTTATGCCAGCATGATGTACTTTAATGAATGTTGCACAAAAACATATCCCTTACCTCCTCGTACAGTGCCTCGCTCCCCACTGCAACCACAGCTTGATGGAAGCAAGTCACACCCTCACAGCCAATTTGAGGCTAAAGGAGCAGGGAGAAAGTTGTGTGCCATCTGGCTGCAGTTGCATAGCTGGGAAAAAGGATGAGATACTGCCTTTCCAGACATCCGGCATAATGCTGTGTTACAGCAGGAGGGAGTCCGCTGTCGCCTTTTCTGAGCGGCTAAACTGGAGCCCAATGTTTTCTGGGGGTTTTCCCATCTCAGCTCAAAATTAGCTGTGGGGTTGCCTCATGGCATTGTGAAGCTGCCTTGTGCAGTTGTGGAGCAGAGAAACCCAGCACAGTAACACCAGTGGAGCATTTACATTCAACTAGACTACTGCTGCTTCTTGCCCATATTCTCCATAAAGCCTAGGTATGTAAAACCCTCTGGGGCAGAGGAGGCCCATTTTGTATAGTCAAATTTCCAGTAAAATTCAAGAACCATACAATCTGATTTTGCATGCTTGAGATTTTATGCACGTGAGCCCTATTTCGATCGATCTATGCTTCATTTAGAGCTCCATTTGTAAGGCCAGTATAATTAAACGTGGAACAGGTTATCAGGTGGGCAGAGATATAAGATTCATTCTTGTTCTTCAGAGCCTGGAGAATGTATTTATTTGGATTGTAACTCCCAGAATCATGATATTGGTTAGTCTAAACACATAACTTTTATATAGGCTCTGTTCTTGGTCTTCCTCACTATGCAGACTGGATCCATATTGTCCAAATTGGTCCTCTAGTTCTTCATGGTAGGAGTAGCAAGCATGAATGAATTCTTTTCATGACGGGACCTCTGATCTGCACAGTCTGGAAATCCTTTTTCCAAATGACAGTTCAATCTGTTTTCCAGTTGACTATGTCAGTTTAGAACCCACGTATAAATCTACTCTAGTGCTCTTTGGGTTCAAAGACTGATTTCCTTTTAAAGACAGTGGGACCTTCAACACTGGCTGAAATTCACAGGAGCTGCTGTTATTGATTAGCATTAATAATAGAAACTAGGAAATAGAGCTCACCAAAAAAGCTCTTGCTTGTGTTCAGGATATTTATACATCTATGGACATCAAATATAGTCTTCCTACACGAAGGATCTTTTACACTTAATGAATATGTTTTCTATGAAACAAGGAAATGTTAGCATGCACCATTGATAACTGGTGCTTCGCACTTCCCCGCTGGACACAGTCCAAATGGTTTGTTCTGTCAAGAAATGCCACTCCATGCTCATGTAAGCACCCATTTTCAGCACTTCCCTGGATTCTTGTGCCTTTGTTCGCTTTGTGTTAAGATTCCATAGACAGAGTCTATTTAAATACATGATGGAGTGATTATAAGATTTCATGCAAATAATGTTTATTATAGTCTTTGCGTTCTCACAGAGATTTATGAGACTCAGTGAAAAACATCCTTCCCAATGGACACATTTCCAGACTTGAGGCAGTACTAACCATGTACTGTTAGCAGAAAATCTTCCTGTATTTTAACGGTGCTTGACCCATAACAGGGTTTAGTAGATTACGCTTTACAAAATGGCATCATTTATCACATATCTTTTTTTTTAGAGTTGCCTTGGGGGCACTGAAACATAAAATTTGTGTTAGTTAAGCATGTGGGTCCTTAACATTTCTCAGAAAATCTGTTGTGAATTGCTGCCATACCTATCAATGGACCACTAAACTCTCTATTGAGATGACATTTTCCAGGTGAGCATCCATTAAAAAGAGCCATTTATGAGCCATTTTAGTGTCATAAAGTTCACCCATAAGTTTCTTTAAAAGCTTTCCGATCTTTAGCATTATTGCAACACTGCCCCTTTCTGGATGTAATTGTGGATTTTTTTTTTCTGATCAGCTTTTGAAAGAACAACAGAACATTAAGAAAAGCTGGTGTGTTAAAGTGCTTTAAAGAGTTAGGTGAGAGGAAGTGTATACTTGCAAAGCTGGTATAACTAGAATGCAGTTCTCAGAAACTGGAAAGGCAGTATGGTACAAAGACATTCCCCTATATTAGAGAGACACAAAGTCAGCTCCTTGTCTTCTGTGTTACAAACACACTTACATATCTCCTTGAACCTTGTTCATCTGGGTGAGTAAGCCTGTTACTAGCTTAATACTGACAGACAGCTGAATCCTGTACATGCATACTCTGAACTAATTGTCACTGGCTGAGCTCCTGATGAAGTACAAATTTCTCCCAATGTACTTACATGTAGCGTGAGTTACTAGACTCGGAGGACAAAGGGACACACCCAATGGTAGTATGAGAAAGATGGAACTGCACTCAGACACTGAATGTATCATCATGCTGAGCAAACCACTTCTGTAAGAAGGTACTGTATATCTGCTTATGCAAAGTCAGAAAAAAAATTGAACAACTAGGAAAACCTCTGGATTCCAGCTAATGCAGCAGGATTTTGGCTGCTGTGTTAAATGAGCCTTACTCTCAAGCAGGGGCAGCTTGTAGACCAGAGATAAACAAATGCTGGGACTTAGGAGGACGTCTTGTTCCCTGCAGGAGACCTTAGAAGGCTAGAGACCCTCTTGCACCCTCCTTTTTGCTTCCTTTGAGTTGTTTTAAACTCAAGAGAGAACTTTTTTTTTTTACATCAGGAAAGGAGCTAGAAGTCACTTCTCATTCACTTCCTGTTTTTTTTTTAAAAGGCTTGCAGGCCTCAATTGCCCCCAATCCCATTCTCCAAAGGTGTTTAAGGATACTCAGAGACAAAGAATATTTTTTGAACTCAGAGAAATGCTTTGTCCACCCCTGTTGTGGATCAAGCAGAGGGTACTTCCCCCACCATTTTGTGAGAGCCGCTCCCTACTTGCTTCATGAGCTGTCACTGTTCTCAGATAAATACATGCACAATTGCAGTCTAAGGCTGTGATGTTTTGTAAGGGCTGTACTTTTGTAGTCATAACAGTAGAGCTGTGTGCAGCTGGTCCCCTGAAATTTTCCATGCACTGGATTGCTGTATAAAGATGAAAAGTGAATTAGTTGCACCAAACAAGGAGGCACACCAGATGGGGATATGGGTGGTGGGCATAGATTTCCAGTGACTTCCAGTGAACCCCTGTGTTATAAGTGGGAGGGACAGGTGACAGCAAGGGCTCCATTTAACCTATGGCAATACTCTGCATTATTGATCATGTGTTGGTCACAAACATAGGTCATATGTTTGTAGGTAGCTGAATCCAGGTTTTAGTGTGAACTTTCAAGTAGCTATCCAAGTTGTTAAATCTAGTTAGGGGCCAAGGTTCAACATCTTATATATCTCCTGTAAAGTTCAGGCTAATCCCTGGAGTGGATTCACCACCCCGCTGACATGGAAGCTGCCAGCCACCAGTGCTCTGCACACAGCCACTGTATGCAGAGTGGAGGTGGGTGGTGCATCAAGTATTTATTTATCATAATTATATCTTTCTTTCTTCAAACTGGTATTTTTCCCTTATGTATGTAGCCAGTACAGTACTTTCATGATAAAAAAAAATTATCATCAGGGGCACCATTTCTTATTAACTCCTAATGATAAGATATTAACTGCAGTAATCATTATCTCTGATGCTGCGATTAATTACTGGTTTTAAAAAAAGTCATTTTCAGGCCTGTGGGCAACGTCATATTGCTCTGTGAGGTATGCACCACGGAGCTGATATTCCAAATTACTGTTTATTATTCTGTGGAAGTAAAGCCTTATTTCATATTGCATAGGAGTGTTCTGTCAAATCTGTGAACAGAACAAGTAATACCCCTAGGAGGCAAAATTCATCCCACAGCTCAGAGATGTCAGTAACGAACAATATCTTTTACATTTTAAAGGACTCATCAAAGTTAGAAATGACATAGAGAATGTCATTAGCTTCTAGCAAGAGCCTGAACAGACAACTTTTAAGTAATACATGAAACAGCAATGAAAGAAGGAGTCTTATTCATAATCTCATTAAGCCTCAACGTGTGGGACAAAGTCTTGCATTTCACAGAAGAAAATCCATTTAATTTATGTAGTTTGGCTCAGTAGGTTTGTTCAGCAATTTGCAAGGCACTCCAGTACAAGATTGCCCACTGGAAACATTATAATTTTCAAATTAGATAAGCTCTGTTTCAGCCAGTGTCCCGACTCTGCCATGAAACGCTTTGGGTTGCCATGCCAACAGGATCACCCTGATCTACCTCCCAGGGCTGTTGTAAGGATAGAGTGAGCTTAGAAGAGCAAAATCTTCCACCTTGTGCTCACTGAAGGAAAGTGAGATGAAAATGCAATCTAGGCCATTTCCACACTACACTTTTATGGCGTGATTATTCCACTTTCAACATCCTACGGAATCCTGGATTCCGTAGGATGTTGAAAGTGGAATAATCACGCTATAAGAGTGTAGTGCAGAAATGGCCGTAATAAAGAAGGCCTGGATCCGGTGGTGTCATTGTGCTAGCAGAAATGAATCTCTCAGTTAGGGTGTTAAAAGGCAATTCCTCAATAATGCTCCAAACTTATTTAGATTGCCTTGTTCCTGTCGGGGGAGGGCGGGTAGCTCTATTCTTCCTCTTAAATGTCTCCGGGAGTGGCAACTCACCTTTGCAATAGGTTGCAAAGTGTGATAGAGTCATTGTCACCTGGTGGATTGAGTGTTGGCCTGCAATCTGAGAGACCAGGCTTCAAATCCCTGTTTGGGCATGGAAACCCACTTGATGACCTTGGGCCATTCACTCTTTCAGCCTCAGAAGAAGGCCAAGGCAAACCCCTATCAACAATCTTGCCAAGAAAATCCCATGATAGGTTTGCCTTAGGGTCAGCACAAGGGAGAAACAACTTGAGCGCACAAAACAAGAAGAAGTGTGATCCAGTATAAGTCCATCATAATGTAACTCCAGTGCAGCTACACCAGTGTAAATTTATACTATAAAAGTGCTGATCAGGATCCTGGCCATCGCTGCTCTTCTCCTGAATACCCTCTTCTATTATTGAGTGACCCACAAACACCTAATGATAGAAATAATTTAAACATTCAGTTAGACTACAAATGACATTCTCTCTCATTTAGTTGGAGTCGTAAAGTAGTGTAGTTATCTGTTTGTTAATGGGAAAGGAGTTACAAGTTAAGTAAACATTTGTTACAATTAGTTCCAAACTCTGCAATATACAGACAGAGGTAATAACACTCTTGCATCTTAATTTTTTTTATCCCAATACCTTCCATTTTTACATAAGTGATATTGAGGGACATCTTTAGAGAACACCCTATAGCATTGGTTCTCAACCTGTGGGTCCCCAGATGTTTGTGGACTTCAGCTCCCAGAAGCCCCAGCCACTATGGTCAATGCTCAGGGCTTCTGGGAGTTGAAGTCCACAAACATCTGGGGACCCACAGGTTGAGAACCACTGCCCTATAGATATACGTCATAATTGGTATGCTTAGTTACCATGGTAATGGTAAATCAATACAGTTCCAAAGGTTATGGTCCAAAATCATCAGTAAGAATTTAGAAACTAAGATGGCATCCTCATGAGCAGATGGGTCCATGTATATTTAGTCACTTATTGATTTGACCTCTGTAGCAGTTGAATGGAGCTGAAAGCAGTATAAAATAGCCATCATTTACTCGCAGAATGTGTGCATATATCTGTGTTCACAAGTTCCACCTGATTTTGTAGAGCTTTCTGTTTGTTTTCATAGAGAAGAACATGTATGTGATGAGGAATGGCTTTTCAGCTCTCAAAAGCTGACAATCCAGCATTGAGCTAGCAAGAGACATAGGGCTCAGAAGTAGCATGTGGAGGAAAACTTCTAAACACAGCTAAAGAGGAAGTACCTCAAACTGTGGGTGCTTTCCATGATTTTAGGGAAAGGAAAGAGAGAAATATGTGAAATTATTGAACCACAAGCCACAAAAACCAATGGCATTTTTTATATATAATACATATGATAGTTGCATCAGTTTAGCGAAACACAGCTATAGGCAGTGACCAGATTGTTTTCATCATATATTGCAATGGTATCAACATGTCAATATTTACAAACATTGCCTTCTGATATAATTTATTTAGCTATCTGATCATAGGCAAGTACAGCAGAAAAAAATAATAAGCCCCCATATATCTCATGATGGCTGCCCACATTGAAAATTAAAAAATTTTAAAATGCTGAAAGTATAAGCCGTGTTTATATTACAAAGTACACCATACATCTCAAGATAAATATACAAAATAAATGTTGGACATTATAATTTTTTCAACAGTTCCTTGCTATGGGATGGAATACACTCCCCGTAAGGGCTTTGTGAGGTATGTGCTTGTTGTGACACATCCTTATAAGGCCTAAAGAACACCACAAACTTGTACAGTTTCTATAAAAGAGCCATCATTTCCCCCCAAGAATTCTAGGAATTTTAATTTGGTGAAGGGATTGGCAATTTTGTAGAGTGATTTCCCCCATCTTAGTTCAGCATTTATCATATTGGCTAGAAGATCTAATTAAGGCCTTGTCTGCCATGGCAATCTAGTGTATGTTTGTGCTGCTAATGTGAGACATTTTCAGTGCATATCTGATCTACAGCATCCGCATTCACAAGTACATGGGAAAGATGCTACTTCTGGATAGGACAGTAGGAAGAAACTCAGAGTAAAATAAGATTACATGGTGGTGGTAGGGACATAAAGAATGCTTACAGATTTCTATACCTGCAGGGATAAATGAGACTTCAACACATTTTAAAAAAATTATCAACATGTTGAAAAAATTGACAGCAGCTGCAATGTTTTTTTTTTTTACCCTGCATGAGATTAAAAAGATTAGCGTGTTTTTTGTTTTGTTTTTTAAAGCAGCAATAACAAATAAATGCTGTCCTTCTCCCATGTGGCTTCTTGTGCATTTAAAAAAAAACACCTTCACAAAATTTATGCAAAAAGTGTCCAAAATGTGGAACATTATTGAAAAGAGCATAAAATTATCGTAGGGCTGGAGAGGGCACTTTTGAAATTTTTCATTCTCACAAGAACCAAATAGGTGCAAGTTTAAATCCCTAGCTCAGAATGTGTGTGTGTGTGTATGTGTTTTAAAGAAGCGTTATCTTCCAACTGGAAGGGTTTGTGCCATTCAACATTTTTTCATAATAACAATTTTTGAGTTGTCCATACTAATCTCATTGGACCAGCAACAGTCAGCACAAAGGTTGGCAGTGTCTTGATGTGGCTTGTGGGGTCTTGGGGTTCATGACTCTCAATTCAGCACAGTTGACACAAACCCCCTCTTTCTAACTGATGAGATGGTTAAAACACTGCATGAAAAGGATACTTGTTCAAAAAAACAGGGCAAATTCTTTTGCTTCAGCTTATGATAGAAGAACAAGAAGAAAATCAGTGAACAGGGGCAGATAGAATTCTGTCAGACACCAAGACTATTCCTTGCAGGTTTCTTTTAACTAGAACTTCTTTTTTAAAAGCTTTTATGTTTATAGTGCTGTTTTGCTGTTGTTTTTAAAGGTTTTTAAAGGAGGTTTGAGAGTTGGATCCAAAGTTTCCATTGTGCCTCAAGAAAGTGCTGCTATCTGCAGAAGGAGTGTTGTGTGAGTCAAATTTATTCTTCCATTCAAGAAAGCCATCCTTCCATGAACAGAACAAAGTGTCTTAAGCTGAATCCATCACTGTGAGAGGCTTAATGTTGCTTTGGGAGAGTGACAAAGGGACACTTGTTGCGCTTCCAGGACCAGTGTCAGCGCTTGCCATTCTCATGTGCTTGAGTATTCATTCCCTCCCCCTAGCACTCAGAGTAGCAGCAGGCAGTTGAACAGAGCCACCATTTTTGACATCCAACATACGTGCAACTTAACATTGTTCAGAAGAATTGTGGGAAATTGGAAGTGCTGCCCCGAGCATTACTAAGAGCATTTTCACCACAGCCAAGGATGTCCAACAGGGTCTCCCTGACAGGTCAGAAAGCTCATCCAAGCATACTTTGCCCAGGATTCCTTGAAACCTGGAGCCAGCCCCACACATATCCCAGTGAACAAAACTAATTGCTAGCATCCCAGTGTTACATGGTTTCGGAACAGAAAAAGGCACTCCAAACACAGGTGCCCAGGAAAGGCCAGATGAGGCAAGGCAGATAACCATAAATGCCTACAAAATCACCAAAGGGCATGTAAAGTATTCCTGTCTTTGGCTGTATAACATAGAGGAACAACTTCAAAGATACATCTGAGAACGATCTAATCTTTTGTACCACAGAGGTGAGCAACTGCACAGGGTCCAAGAGCCACAGCCATCCCATTCTGGACCACTGCAGGCTGGATCCATCCTTCCCCATCCTTCAATTTAGAGGCAAAATATAACTTTTTTTTCCTTAACAGGGGCAGGAGAAAAGGATGCTGTGGACCTGTAGAATTCCCACAGCCAAACACTTCCCACCTTTGCTATAGCACTTTATTGAAAAACATGGCTTGGGATAGTAACGTAAAGAGCCGATTCTGCTCTAATAATTTTTTTTAAAAAATAACATATACGGATGGCATGCCTCCCCCTTCCCCCAACATTTACACTATTCTAAAAGCTAATAAGCATTCCCTCTACTAAGAGTTTTTAGTATTTCACTTCCATTCCCAAGCAAATGAAATCTAGGAGCCTTATATATTGATGATAACTGCTGTGGTGCCTTTTCAGTATGGCTTAGAGAAGAAGTTATAATGGTGGTTTCAGAGTTAGGCAACATGTGAATGAAGAATACGTAACCCATGCACCCATCCCAATATTGTTGAACTGCAACTTTCTTCATTATCAGCTCTGCTGATGGGAATTGCAGTGGCCATGCTGGCTGAAACGTCTGGGACGTTATAGTCCAAAAAAGTGACTTGTCAAATGTTCCATCCTTTCCAAGCACCTTTTCAAAGGCCGTTGCACTTGATTCAATTCTTGCTATCACATTCCCAGTGGTAACATCAGGGGAAGAAATTGGGTCTTGCATCCAAGGCTCTACTCAATAGAATGAGCAGGAAGACCTCCAAACGCAGTAGGTTTGTCCCATTTTGAAGGATGTGAAATGATATAAGGACTTATTAAAATCTTCTCACCAGCCTTCTTAATACCGTTCAGAGTCTAAATTATCAAACTGCATCCCTGCAACTTTTGGGTATCCTTGTACAACTTTCAAATTTGGAAGCTGCTTTGGATGCTTAATCTTCTTTGTCCACATGGAGGAATGAGAGTATTCAGAGGTTCCAGAAGAGGGGGGACAAAATGCCCCAGCCGGCCTCATACTATCCATGGGTTGCCTTTTCCTTACCCTTGTACTAAAACACGCACTAGTAGATCCCACTTTCCACTTGTCAGAATCAAAAACAGGTACAGGAACATAAACTGCAGAGTTTCTTGCTCAAATGAGTATTCCAACTCCTAACCAGACTCGTGCACTGCAACACTTTATCTCTTTCCTTTCTGTGACACAGTAGAGGAGCCAACCAAATGAAGTTGCCATACTTTTGCTGAAAAGAGATGGCATATCTTTAGAGTATTTATATGAGGGCTCCACAAACGGAGTTTCCTGCAAAATCTGTGCCTTAGACTAATGATTTGCTCTAGGCACATGGGGATCTGTCACACATATGGAGCAAACCCAGCCATAAAATCTCCTGCTTTGGGGGATGAAGCAGAGTAATATATACGATAGGGCTCCAGAGGGTCTAGACTGGGGGGGTTTCCTGAGTAATTTATAGGGCTAGCCCCAGAATATGCACACCTATTTGATGTATCTCTCATCCACTTTTCTTCTAAAGGAAATCATTGATTGTAAGAGTTATTATAAATGGGGGCGGGGGAGCCATTGTACATAAACGTGAAGATATCGTGCTTGAGCTAGATTCTTGGCTACCTGGTAGTAGCAGTATGTGTGTGCCTCTATATAGATATACAACTAGATGTATATACACACACATAAAGAGAAAAAACTTAGCGAAATTGTAGGTTGCATTATACAGTATATCATACAGGTTTATTTTTTAAAATGTCGTTTGCATACTGCACGGTGCACAAAGTCCATGCTAAATGCAAAATTCTGGCCTTTAGTCACAATTTTTTTAAAAAAAATGCATTTTGTTTTCATTCTCTGTGCACCCATTAAATCTTTTTTTTTTTCTTGAAACTGAGTAATTCCTACTTAATGTGCACAGCTCATATATGGCTTTCCTAGTGACTGATATGTGCAATGATAACTTCTTGGCATTCTCTTCTACCATCCCTGACAGTGTGGAATGGATCACAGTGGGGGAACCGAGAAGTGGAGGAGTGCCACTGTAGCCATGCAAAGTTGCTGCATTCCATGGGTACAGCCAATGCAATCAGAACACTATCTTCAGTGTGGCGAGCAGACCAGGGCTGAATTATTTCCACAGTGTTGCTGACAGAATGTTTTGTCCATGGTCCTGAACACGTTGAGCTCATGTATTCAAATAACCAGTGGTCCTTTTATCTATTAAAAAAGCACACAGCATATTTCTGAAGAGAGCACTGAATATGAATATATCAAGCAGCCTTGAAGAGTGTCAAGCTACCAGTCTGTCTGGACTGGGAATGTTTATTCTGACTGGTAGCAGGACTTCAGGATCGCAGGCAGAGGTCTTGTGCCACCCTCCTGTTCAAGAACCTTTATAACTGGAGATGTTGAGGGTTCTCTCTCGAACCTTCTACGTGCAACAATGCGTCCGCATGCAAAGCACAGGCTTGACCTCCCAGCCTCACCCTAGATCCCAACAAAGACCCATTTGGACTTTGTCATACATTCTTGATCTAGTATGATTTCACTATCTTTTAAACAGCTTCATTTATCCTTTTTTTAAAAATGGCAGATCAACTAAAATGCCAAATTCTCATCATGTAAGAATACATTGTCAACTATACATTCATTAACTTATTCAAGAAGCTTTGTACAACTTCCAAATTTGGCAGTACAGATTTTCAGAAACCCCATCTGTACAAGCAGATATGAATATCATTATGCAAGAGTATTGCAAAAAGAAAGATTGCAACTTCTTTGTAATAATATCACCATGGTAACCCCCCGAACCCCATCCCTACCCTTGCTCATTTAGAAGTGGTAAATATATTATCCACCATAAGCAGGCTTTTGAGAAGTCTCTGCTAGTCTGAGTTTGTTTTTGTTTTTTTTTAAAGCACATTGTGCATGTTGGTATGATACTGACTGGACTTGTCGATTAAAATAAACCACTTTTTTGGTTGGCTGAAAATGTATTCCAGCTACCTTAAGAACTGAATGCCAGAACTGAAGAAGGAATAAAGTAACTCTGAATCTTGAATGTTGTTCTAAGTGCCTTGAGTTACCAGCTCAAGGCTTTGCAATGTTTAATGCCAACGTTTCTCTCTCTCAATTCTGCAGACAGAGAAGATGGTCCAAGGATGATTTGTCAGAGAAAGTAAACAGATTTGTGAAAAATGAAGATGCTTTCACACTCTTCTGTTCATCCTGCAATCAAAAGAAAAGGGGGGAAATGGGTGAGCTTTGCTGTTACAGGAAACACAACCTATTTGATTGCAAGCAAAGAAGATGTGCACTTAGAAAGGTACAACTAAACATGCACTGAGAAAAGGAAAATGGAATACACTATTTCCCATCTTCATGCCACTTGCAGCATGTCTTAAGACTAGATTTTTTTTTTCAAAGTTGCATAAAATGGTACAACACACAGCAGGGACAGGGAGATGGAAAGGGATATTTCCTGTTTAACCCAGGAAACAATTGCTTGAATCAAGGGAAGATTTGCAAACGTGAGAATTACAATGATGCCTTATAATACAAATTAAATCCTCTAGTACTCATTTGGCACTTTCTTTCATCCTTCTATAAGGATCTAGTTAAATGAAAGTTCGATCAAGAAGAAGGAAGAGAATCCATCTTCATCCCTCCCAACACAAAATCTTATTTCTGCTCCCTGATTTCTCACCATTCTGTCTATCACTTTGGGCACTAAGTTCCTCAGGCATAGCAAGCAGTCAGACCAAGACTCCTTATCCAAGCTTTTCCCATCTCGTAGTTTATCTGGGATTGAAGAGAAAGGGTGAAGAGGAGCAGCAGCAAAAACACCAGCAGCAATAGCCAAAAGGGATAAAGTAGGGTTTTTTTTCCCTCCTGAATCACTTGACAGGGAAATGATGGGGAGAAACACCCATACAGCTAGTGCCCCGGGGCCTGTCCATAAGGGCACATCACCCCACCACTTCATAACGATGTGCTGTCCTGATACTTTGCTTACAGGCTGCTCTGATACCTATCCTCTTCAACTTTACCCTCCCAAACCTATCTCTTCACTGTTTTGGTAGCATGGGAGGATGATAGTGAGGCATGAAGCAGTGATGTAGACACAAGTTGATTGACTCAAACTCAGGTCAGACTCAAGTTGTTTCAATGACATGACTTGGACACAACTCAGCAACAAATGATGGACTGACTCACCTCACCTGTGACTCCTGTATTTTTAGTGACCAACTTGCTGCCCTACTAGTCCCACCTCACCTCCCAATCAGCAGTCAGGGGACATTATACGGATGACTCAATGAGAGTAGCACATGCTCTATACCCCTGCCTCTCCTTTATTTCCTGTGTTTTTTGAGAAGCCATTTATAGGAAAGCAAAAGTGCAAGAAGGTTGAAGAGAGGAAAACACAGCTGTGTATGTGTGTGTATGTGTGTGTGAGAGAGAGAGAGAGAGTGAGTGTGAGTGTAGGAGTGGAGTGGAGTGGAGTGGAGTGGAGTGGAGTGGAGTGGAGTGGAGTGGAGTGGAGTGGAGTGGAGTGGTCTCCACATCAGGGGTGGGGGAAGATCCTGGAGGGTCTCACTCAGAGAAGCTAGATAATTAAGATAGCAGACAGTGAGGATAAATGGACAGCGTGAGAGAGGAAAGGGTCGGTTGTAGGGCTGCCTGTTCTTTGATGGCTGAGGGCTTCTTTCCAATCCTGCCTGCTCAGGATTAAACAGGAAAGACACAGCCTTGTTGCCAGCCATGGCAGAGTGGGGAGCAACTTTCTCCCAGATGGCCTGCTTGTTCCTCAATGGCTGAGGGCTTCATTCCAATCCTGCTTGCTCATGAGTAAATGGGAAAGGCAGGACATCATTGCCAGCCATGGCAGAGTATGAAGCACTTTCCTTCCAGAGCAGCTGCTTCTATGGCTGAAGGCTTCTGTCGAATCCTGCTTGCTCACAACATAACCCCCCCTCTCTCATACACACACACGCACCACTTTTTTTCTGTTAAAGTTGGCTCCTAGACTTGAGACTTGACTTTAATTATCTTGCAATGACTTGAGACTCAAGAGTAGGGATTTGAGATTTGACTTGAGACTTGGAGTAAAAGACTTCAATGCATCAGTGCTTTCCTTATCCATGCCAAATGCATCTTCCCTTCAGTAGTGAGAGCAGCAGTAATACTCTTTTAACAGTGTCCCAATTTCTAGCAGCGACACTGCCTGGGATTACAGCTGGGAGGCAAATTTTGCCCCCTCTTACAGTGTCCTGCGCCCCCAAGAGCAAATCTGGTTGTTGTTCTTGTGTACCTTCAAGTCATTTCTGACTTATTCCAACCCTGAGGTGAACCTATCATGGGCTTTTCTGGGGGCTGAGAGTGTGTGATGCACCCAAGGTCACCTCGTGGGTTTCCATAGCCAAGTGAGGAATCGAACCTTAGTCTCCAGGGTTGTCCAGTGTTCAGACTGTTATACTATGCTGGCTGTCACATACCTGGACTTTCCCTTAAAATATATGAAAGAAAGTTTGTTTATTTATTTAAACTATCTCTACATCTCTTTCCAATCCTAAAGCTCTCAGGTAGCTCACCACAAAACAGAATAATATCCATTGCTTATACAAATCATATACGTGAATTCATCCTCTGAGTATTGATGATGATGTTACTGCAGTGGCACCAACACCACCAGAAAGGTATCAGCATGCCCACAGGGACCTCAAAGTTTGGAGAAGTATAATGAGAATAATAACAAAAAATACTCAAACCCAAATCATAGGAGAGCAAAACATCCCAAACATACAGAGAAAGAAGATACAGGGCCATGTTTTCCAAGTCTCCCTTCAGAACAGTTCTGCTGTGATGAACCTTCTGATTTGAATCGTACTGTTTAGACCCATTAAATGGTAATTCCCCACTGATTCAGTTGATCTATTCTATTTGGGACTAGCAATAGAATGTAGGCTTCTTAGGGAGCTGGGTATGTTTAGTCTGCAGAAGAGAAGGTTAAGAGGGAACATAATAGCCATGTTTAAATATTTGAAGGGATGTCATGTTGAGGAGGGAGCGGGCTTGTTTTCCACTGCTCCAGAGACTAGGACAAGGAGCAATGGATTCACACTGCAGGAAAAGAGATTCCACCTGAACCTCAGAAAGAACTTCCTGATGGACAGAGCTGTTTGGGAGTGGAATATGCTGCCTCATAGTGTGGTGGAGTCTCCTTCTTTGGAGGCTTTTAAGCAGAGCGTAGATGGCCATCTGTCAGGAGTGCTTTGATATAGGTTCCTGCATTGCAGGGGGTTGGACTGGATGATCCCTATGGTCTCTTCCAACTCTATGAGTCTATAAAAGAGAAAGCTTACATGGGTAAAAAAAGGCTCCATGTGGCTGGCACGGTATCTCAACTTAAGAGGTGATGAGGGGAGCCATACAGCTTGGGCATGGCCTAAATGTGTATCTATGGATCCCCTTTTTATTTGGTCATTGGGTATAGAAAGCCAGTTTGGGCTACTGCTTTGAGCACTGGACTACAATCCTGGAGACTAGCATTTAATTCCCTGCTTGATCCCCTGCTTGACTGGCTCACATTGGGTGTGTCACACACATAAGTCGTAAACAACCTGAAGGCACCCAACAACAACAAGTTGGCTGTAACCACCTGCATGGGAGGTGGGAGGTTACAATCCCAACCATGCCTTCCAACTGTCCTGATCTGAAAGGGACAATCACAATTAATCCTTGCCTGTGCCAGTTTTTCAGCTACTATTAAAATGTGCCAGTTTCTCTCTTGTCTTCCCATTTTCCCCCTTCATCCTCAGCTTACTTCATTTTCTGCAAAACTGAGTTCAAAGTGCAAAAGTAGTTTGCAGTCAATTAGCTTATTGAGGGAGGGCAGGAAGAGGAGAGGAGGAGGTGGAATCTTGCCCTTCAAAGTAGGTTCAGCAAAAGGCAATTCCTGCAGCCTCTACTAACTTGTATGTTCTTCCTAATTAATAATATTTGCACTCTTGACTATACCTCAGTGTTGCTGGGCCATCCTGGGTTACATCCATGAAATATTCATCTGTACACACTGGGACCCACCATCTACCACAACTGCTAGCCATGTTGATTGGGGAATTGGGGGGAGGTGTTAATCCTTCCTCAAGTAACTTTTCCAGCCTCCAGTCTATGAATGTGCTTTGCTTGGTACTGTTTTCTTTCCAATGCCTGAATTACTTTCCCCTTCCATGGTATTTGATGAAAGGAAGGCCCAAGGGAAACTGGTGCTTCACATTTGAGCAATACACATTTGGCCTCCATGTGACATGAATGTCTACCATTCCATGAGTGTACAGAGGAGAGTCCCTTGCACAGTGATTCTGTACAGTCTTGTCTAGTCTCTTCCTAATGCTGGATTAAGAGGTCTATCCTCTACCTGATGACTCACTAAGCAATTGCTCCCCTCAGCTTCATTTTCCTATTTATAAAAATGCGACTCACTGAGATGTCAGTAAGCATTAAACAGTGGCATTGATGAAAAAGAAATACATTTTTTAAAAAATACCTCTCCTTCCCAAAATAGGAAAAAGAATTCAGAGACAGTCCATCTAGTTGCGCAGCACACCTTGTTTCTGTTCCTTACATGGCTTTTCTGAACTTTCACTGAGGTTGGGCTCCCCTGACAAGGAAAAACACAAAACATCTTTTACAAAAAGTTGCACAAGGTCTGTACCTAACTCATATCACTTGGTTATTGTGTAACCTCAGCTCTCTAAGCCAGTGTGGTATGGAGCTTCTGGAGGTTTCTCCACCCCTACATCCCGCAGTTCCTTTGAACACCAGTCTCAATGGCTGCTTTTAATAAAAACATTATATATTTTTATTTCTTACCCATCTCTCCCTGAGGCTCGTGGCAGGGTACAACATAAAATACAATTAAAAACATTGGTAGTCTTGTCTTGACTGGTTTAAGCAAATGGCCCCCAGAGGACCTGAGCATATGGAGTGGATTTTAAGGCAACTCCTATTTATTATTATGGCCTATGAATAAGCATAATAGGATAAGATATCTGATTAAAATAGAATAGATTAATATACATTAAAATTAAATGTATTATAATTAATTAGTTGATTAATAATTAGTTATTAATTATAAAAATTATTTAAAACATAAAAAAATGCCAAGACATCAAGCCATAGAGTTCACGCAGCACATATCATTTGGCCCAACTACTAGACCTGAATGAAGGAATCCTCACTGAGTGGAATGGAATCCACACGTATAGCAGTATAGTGAAGTAGATTTCATTCCCACTGTTCATGCATTCTTTTCTTTCCCCCTCCATTTGAGATAAACAGAACTTCAATGTGTTTAAGACTGACTATAAGAGCTGAGGCATCTCCCCAGATGTTTTAGATTATCAGCCCAGTCATCCCCATGGCCAATGATAATGATCACTAGGGAGGACGGAGAAGTAGTTCAATATATCTAGAGGCCATCAAGTTGAGGATGGCTGAGCTAGATCAACCCTCCAGTTGTGCTGGACAGTAAACCCCCATCATCCTCGAGGCAGCATGGACAGTGCCACTCATGAGAGGGAATGATGAGAAAGACAGTCCAACACATTTGGATGGTATCAGAGTGGGAATGGTTGCGGTAGATCATCCTCAGACTTTCCCCACCCCCAGTTGCAGTTCCTCATCTCCACCTAATGTGAAATTCTACGTAATCTTATAATATTAAGATAAAGCTAAAGATCTAGTTTCCATTTACAAACAACTCTTTCCTCAGAGATTACATATATGGTTTACATCCCCTCCAGCATGCATCCTGCAGTTGGTTTCATTAGTTTTAATCTAAACTAATTATCACAGTGCGTTATCAAGGGGCTTTTGGCTATTCCCTTCTCCCGTTCCATACCAGCAAAGTAACCTTCCACATTAATGAAATGAAATCTTCTACAGCTATTTCTCATGTTGGGAATCCATCTCTTTAATATAATACAAAATTAGCAATGAAACCTGTTCCTTATTTTTTGTACAAATGACTTGGCCCATGGGGTTTGGGATGATGATATTAAGAGCTTACAATTAGTGGGAAGCACTGTTAATAACAAGAAAAGAATTGCTCAGCCAGAAAAAGAAGTCATTACTATTTACTTAGGAAAGGTTATCCTTACTTCTCTGCAGCACCTCAGCCTTCAACTAATAAAAAAAAAACTTCTATTAAAATAGTCTTAGGCTATACAGAGATAACTGGCAGTAAGTCTTACTGAACTTACTTCTGAGGAAATAGTGCATAAGATTGCACTATAGGTGCATCTTTCTTGTTAGAGGCTTTCTTGTTCTTTTGTTTTGTTTTGTTTTTTTGAGTTTCTTTTTCCTTTTGGCATGCTCTACAAAATCTTCCATAACATCTCTTTTTTAGGAAAGGAAAGGAAAGGAAAGGAAAGGAAAGGAAAGGAAAGGAAAGGAAAGGAAAGGAAAGGAAAGGAAAGGAAAGGAAAGGAAAGGAAAGGTCCTGCCCAATTCCATCTACCTGTTTTATTTATGGTGAAGGAGTTATCCTGTTGGTGATCCTGAATAGGAACATGCATCCAAAACATATCAAAAGATGCACCCAGCTACTTTAGGAGAGCCCAGAGGAACACTGCAATGCAGGCAGGTATCCCTGAACATCTGTGTTGGATGTGGGAACTTAAAGACTATTTCACATGCACTCCTTGAGGGATCTTTAATTCTAATTTATGACTTTACACCTACTGATGCCAATAGGGCTTAAAAGGCTCTAGGACTGTATGGCGGAAGAAT
Organism: Iguana delicatissima; assembly: GCA_948472985.1. Taxonomy (NCBI): domain Eukaryota; kingdom Metazoa; phylum Chordata; class Lepidosauria; order Squamata; family Iguanidae; genus Iguana; species Iguana delicatissima. The sequence continues at coordinate 1,145,073 of CAOKZL010000465.1, read as the reverse complement.
ATCTAGCATGTCTTCTAATAGACCACGAAGCTTGTGAGTTCTTGAATGTTCCATCCTTTTCATTAGTAAGAGCAGATCTGTATGTATGAGGAACGTAATCTTTGGCTAATTTCACTATCAAAGGAACCAATTAGTAATTTTATCAATTTTCTTCCCACAACAAGTCTGTGCAGTATTTCACATTTGGTGATTTGTTCTGCACAAAATTCACATGTGGTGGTTTTCCAAAGGAACCAACATTTTCTGCTCATAAAATTACATTTCTGCACATTGAATTATATATTCTGTGCAGAAAATGCTGTTTCTTGAACAGCAAATGCTGTAGCTGGTGACTTATTCAGTGCAAAGTTGCATATGGTTGACACCAGGGGAATCAAATTTGGCTGTCACTACTGTTACCTACTGATGGTTCTCCTGAAGTGCTTCAGGACTTTTTATAATTCCATTATGCAGCCATCTCAATTAGCAGCCATGACTCAGGGTTAAGAAAGAATTTCATTTCATTTCATTTTAGACAAGAATTTACCAACATTTGCAAATTTCTGCCCAGGAGAGAATGAACTTCAGTTGTTAAAAATGCTGTTCCCTGTGAAGAAAATGACATTCTCTGTGGAAAACAACCATGTGTGAATTTTGTGCAGAATAAATTCTGAACTGGAAAGAAAAAAAAGTCAGCCCAGGATTCTGTTCATCAGTGTTTCTTGACATTTGAGGGAAAAAGAGTTTTAAAACGATTTCAAAGTATTTTGAAATATTCTTTCTACTTCTAGTATGCACTGACATAGAGCAGCTTCCTCTACTGCAAGGAAGGGAGTGTGGGCTTGTTTTCTGCTGCTCCAGAGAGCAGGACAAGGAGCAATGGATTCAAGCTGCAGGAAAGGAGATTCCACCTGAACCTCAGGAAGAACTTCCTGACGGTCAGGGCTGTCCGGCAATGGAATATGCTGCCTTGGAGTGTAGTGGAGTCTCCTTCTTTGGAGGTTTTTAAGCAGAGGCTGGATGGCCATCTGTCGGGAGTGCTTTGAGGGTGTTCCTGCATGGTAGAGGGTTGGACTCGATGACCCCTGGGGTTCTTGCAACTCTACATTTCTATGATTCTATGATTCTATATGGTATTACCATTTACTGGGACATTAGTTTGTGTTTCTTGTTGTACATGCAGATAGCCTTTTGTATTCAAAGAAAGCTTTGGTGCAGTCTCAGAACTAGGAATGTCAGGAAGGGAATCACGAGAGTGCACTTGAACAACAACAGAAGTGCAGGATGAATCTCTGGATTGTGTTCCATCCTTGGTGCCATGACTCTTCTCATTGGCCGTCTTTGCTGCCCCTTCCTTCAAGTGAGGCTCTGTGCTTTGGTCTTTCAGCTGTTCCTTCTCAGCATCTTTTTGCACCAGTTCTTCTAAAGAAAGGGAATAAATCATAACATACAATCAGATTTTCCTGCCTTCAGAGTGGTCTTTTCCTAGGGCAGGACTATCTAAACTGTGACACATAGCCAAAGAGATGTGAATAGGGAGCAGTCTATGAGAAATTTTAATGAGGATCCCAGTCTTGCTGGGACTAGAGCTTGGAAAAGTTACCTTTTGGGATGATAACTCCCAGAATCCCCAGGCAGGATGGCCACTGACCATATTGGCTGAGACTACAATATGCAGTTCAGTTTTGGACACTGCAACCACAAAAGGTGTTGGTAGCGGTAGATGTAGAAAAGCCTGTCAATTTTACTTTCTCCTATATTTTAAAATTTTAGATCTCAAGTTTTCCAACCCTGAGTGTGAAGTATATAAATTCTGTAAATTCAAGGCTAAACCTAAATATAATACTTTCCCATTTACACTTGCGAAAAATATAAAAAATAAGCTATTCCCTACTTGGAGAGGGCCATGTTAGGCCTTCTGGCCATGTAGCTGTTAATGATGAGGAGCCAATCAGGGGGGAAAAAATTTCTAGCAACCCTAATTAAACACCAAATGGGTAAACACACAAGTATTCTAACCTAGATTTTAAAAAGTTAAGGTAGAGCTTTCCAAACGTTTCATGTTGGTGACACACTTTTTAGACATGCATCATCTTGTGACACAGTAATTCAATAAATAATTCTGTAAATGGAGGCAGCCTCTTCACCTGAGCCTGGCCCACCATGGTGGTTAGAGAGCCCCTCCACCCGTTACATTCATGTGACAGACCTACACACTGCAGCCAACACACTAACATCTCACAACACACAGTTTGAAAAGCTCTTGAGTTAAGGATTTAAAGTCCTGCTCATGTGTATTTGCCTTTTTAAAATCATTAACTGAAGTTCATTCTATCCTGAATATGAAGAAATTTGCAAATGCTGGAAAATTGTTGTCTAAAACAAAATGAAAAGAAATTCTTCCTCATCCCTAACTGAGATGGCTGTATAATGAAATTACAAAAATTCATGAAGAACCTCAAGAACATCATCAATAGGTAACAGTAATGACAGCTAAATTGACTCCCCCAAGTGTCAACAGTATTCTTCTGAACAGCAGTTGCCTCCAAGGGTGGAGTGTGTGATGATAGTAAAGTAGGGCTATTCCCTTCAGGCTCTACTTATAGGCACCCCAGAAGTATCTGTTTGGCTACTATTGGGAACAAGATGCTGGATCCAGCTCTTGATCCAATCCAGGCAGGCTCTTTTGTGCATTTCTTACATGCACTGCAGTTTGAAAACCAGCAAAATGTCATGTTTCCTTGACCAATTGCTGTTCAAAAGTAAACTTCAGATTCTCATCTCTTTTATGCAATTATGTGTTTGGAAGCAAAGTCAGACAGAATGGCACTGTGAAAGATACAGGTTTCGAAGAACTTCTACCATCTAGTGGTGTGAACATGCTAGGGCAGCTACGTGAAATCCATCAGGTAAAAAGGAGAGTTGTACACTGTTTCACACAAAAAAAATTATATTCCTAGTTCGTAATCTTGTGGGCAGGGAAAGTCTGCTGGGTCAACACAACTGTATTCTTCTCATGCACATGACCCTTAGCATATACAAAGTATCCATATGCAATAACTAGCTGGACCAAGAAATAGTCCAAGCTAATACTGGGGTTCAGTTCTCTGATCGGTCATGGAAACCCACTAAGTGATATTGGGTAAATCACACACCCTCAGCTCAGAAAACACCATGATAAGTTTGCCTTAGGATCATCATAAGTCAGAAAGTACTTGAAGACACACAACAATAACAATAGGGGACTTTTCTGCAGGATGTCGTCATCTTGTGTTGGGGATAGGAGAAGGATGGGACCTGGACAACACTTATGCACAACGTTGTCAGTGTCCCATCATTCTCTCATTCTCAGGTGGTGTGATTCCACTGCAAATCATTGACAGGTTTTACCTGACTGCCAATCATGCAGCCCTCCTGCTGTCCTTTTGTACTTACCTGAGCTGTGGAGGCTCAGGAAGCATGATGGCTGCGTTCCTGCCCCAGCGCAGCCTAGGACAGTGCCGGCTGCGCTGTGGAAGGAAGAAGTGTGGCCACCACACCTCCTCTTTTCCTGCAAGCAGCTGGTGTAGAGGGGAGCGCTCCTGTTGTGCCCTCCTCCTGGGAGAGGCTCTAATGGGATCACTGCAGGACCCCAACAGAATCCGGTAACCTGTGGAAAGAGCCACAGTTGGCTTGATCCAGACTTAGGCATCCCTAAAGTGGACCCACTGGAATCAACTGGCTATATGTTAGTCTTAATTAAAACCAATTGATTAATGCTAGTTGAAATACTTGGGACTTTACTTAAAACCTGCAGACTCCAATGTGCCTACTCTCAACCTCACTAAGCCTGGATCCAGTCTAATAAGTCTGGATGTGCCCAGTGTCCAGCCTGTTATTATAGTACAGCTAAACTGAACAAGGATTGGGAAAAATGTATATGACTCCAAATGGAAAGCATACCTTTCTCTGCTAAATCTTTCCACCTGTCTTTGTTTTCTTGTATGATCTGAAACAAGTTGTCCTTAAAGCTCCTTAAATCCACAGTTGCTAAACTGTTTTCTGAGCAGGCTCCACTAACGCACGGAGAATTTTTAACTGTGAGCCTTTTGGGTGTTTCTGCACTGCTTCCTCCAGTGCTATTTTCACTAGAAAAGGGAAAGAAAAACAAAAAAGGATTGGAAACAGAGTAAAAGATGCCCCAGGTACATGGAATGTAGTCAAAGCAATATGCACCATAAAATAGAAATGACAGGACACTGTTAGTGAAATAAATTGTACATCATGTTTCCAACTTGGTACCCTCCAGTTATGTCAGCTTTTTCATCATGCCCATTTCTAGGGATGTAATTGTAGCTGTAGTCTATCACATCTGGAAGGCAGCAATATGGAATCTGCATGGTATATCCTATATAAGGAAGAAGCTGGGTAAAATGCAGAATGCAAACAGACTAAGACTTTTAATGTTGTTGTTGTTTTTTAATGGTAGTACAATCCCATCAATCTCATGTGTATCAAGTTGAAAATTAGCTCCTTCCCATGAAGTTGTATATAAGACCACAGCATACATATACTAAAAAACAAAAAAAGCTTATGCAGATGATCTTGTGATAATGACACAACACCCATTGGACTCAATGAAGACTCTTCTGGAAAAAAATCAAGGTGTTTGGGATGTGGTATGGGTTTAAAGCGAATTGTGATAAAACAAAATTGCTGACAAAAAATATAACCCTAGAAGAAGATATTAAATTAGCCGTTGTTTCAAACTTTAAAGTAGAAAAAAGGGATCAAATATTTGAGTGCTAACAATTATGAAGAACAATTGTTTATTATTTCAAAATAATTAGGAAAAGGTTTGGAAAGAAATTAAAACATATTTAGAAAAATGGGGAAAATTAAATTTATCCCTTTTGGGTATAATTGCAAATGTTTTACAAAGGCTTTTACAGTCTGCTCTGCATATTTCCAGATTCTGTATCTACAGATTCAACCACCCACAGTTTGAAAATATTCAAAAAAATAAATCCAAAAAGCAAATGTTGATTTTGCCATTTTATATAAGGGATGCTATTTTACTGCACCACTGTACATAACGGGACTTGAGCATCCACAGATTTTGGTATCTACAAAGGGTGCTAGAACCAAACCCTAGCAGATACTGAAGTCCCCCTGTATTTCTCTTTCAAATTATCCTTAATACAAGAAATAGAATACCTTTTGTACAGTAGCAGAAAAAGATTCCTAGGTTGTTTGGCAGACAAAGAAACCCAGAGTAAAATTTAAAATAATGCACAACGCTAAGGAATGGGGGGGGCATGGGATTTCCTAAAGTTAAATTGTATTATAAGTCCTATTGTTTTGTTTGGTTGAAGGAATGGATATTGCTCAGAGATGAGAGGCTTTTGAAACTTGAAGGTCATGATTTAAAATTTGGGTGGGGTGGTAATCTATGATAAGATAAAGTTAAGGCATATGCTGAATATAAAAATCATTGTGTTAGAAACACTGTCCTATGAGTTTAGTATGAGCCACTTTATCCCAAGACGTTCTGTGGGGTAGGGGGAGAAAGAAGAGGAAGAATTGGGTAAAAATCAGAGATAGTTGCTTTATGATAATCTTTTGTACTTTGAACAAGACAGTTCAGAGTTTAAATCAAGAGAGATGGTTTCTCAGAAAGGCAAAGTTCTTAACTAGTTTGTTTATATGCAACTTAAGGAAAAATTTAATCAGGATAATAGAAATGCAGCTATAGAGGTTGGAGAAAATGAGTTTATTTAGAGTTGTGTAAAGACAATGGCTATGTAATTAAATTATAAATTGGTTTTGAAATTGGAGACTGAAGATAAATCTGTAAAGAAAGTACATGCTAAGATGAGCTCAACATTTGGGGCATGATTTTGATATGGATGTAGAGGAAAAATGTGGTCTAAAGATTTAAAAAAATACTTTGTGTAGTAACATAAAGGAAAACCTGCATAAGATGATGTATAGACAGTATGTAACCTCAAAAAAGCTGTCAAAAATATCTCAGAATGTTTCAAATCAATGTTGGGGATGTCAAAATAAGGAAAGCTCCTTTTCTTCGTAGGTGGTGGTGAAGTGGACTTTGAAGGAGGGTCAGTCTAGGTAGCCTTAAGACTCTATAAAAGTGTTGAAAGAAATCCTCCAAAAGTGTGTGGCAAGTCAGAGTGTTTTGCAATATGCTGCACCAACAAGGCTCAGCAGAGTTCCTGTCTCCATTACAAGGTTAGGTCACAGTGTACATCGTTGCTTGGATGTTTTGTAAACTATTTTCTGAAATGTAAAAAACTTGAGAGATAAGGGGGAAAGTGAAAGCTACAGCAAAACCTCTGTGAAGGAGGGGCAAGAGGAAATGTCTGTGTGTGTCAGAAATGCTGTAAAATCACTTTGCAAACTGTACTCAGGGCTCTTGACACTTTCCAGTCAAGCAGCCCGGCCGTTTCTTTTAATAAACTCTTTTTCCTTACCTTCGAGGTCTCACTGCCTCTATGTTCCCGCTACAGTGGCCTTGCAAGAAGATAAAAAGCTACTGGTCTAAGATTTATATGTGAATCCAAAAAAATTTAAAGGTAGATTTTGTAATGGCATCAGAAATGTTTCTGTTGGGAGTTATGGATAAAGAATTGGACAGTACATATGGATCACTTATTCAGTAACATCAAGAATATAGTTTGCTCAAACTTGGAAATGGTGAGAAGCACTGACAATGCAAGAATGGATTGCTAAGGTCTCTGAGTTAGCCCAAATGGCCAAATTAACACACATTTTAAAGGATAAGCCAATTGAAGATTTTCTGAAAAATTGGAAACCATTCGCTCTTTCAGCAATAAGAAATCTAAACATGTAATAATCTGTAATTATGCTTATTAGTAATTAAGAAGATTATTTAGTTGCATTTGTAATGGTTTATTTTATTTATTTTTTTAATTTCTTTCATGACAGTTGAGCTTCAGAAGGTAAGAGCCCTGTTGTGTTTTAGTTAGTGTTCAGAGCTTTAGTACTGTGTTTTAGTTTTAGGGTTTTTTTCCTTTTTTTCCTTTTTCCTTTTCTTTCTCTTTCTTTCTCTTTTTTTCTGCTTTGTTTTTTGAATGTATAGTACTTTAATTAGATTATTTGTGTTAAAAATAATATTTTTTTTTAAAAAAAGGTGCAAAACTGATACTGATACTTAAAAGGCCAGCTCCAGCAAAATCATTTTTTCTATGTCCAGCTGTAACCAGGTAAGGAAAACTAAGGCACTTCTGCAGTCCCCTATCCCAGGGTGGGAACATGTGGCCCAGCCAGTGGTCAGCCGTAACTGCCATCTCCCCTCACCTTTGGCAGACTGAGGCTCATGGAAATTGCAGGCCAAACTGAAGTAGGCCATACGTTCCCATCCCTGGAACAGAGAACTGCAAGAGCCAGTGAGGACCTTCATTTTCCCAGTCTGGTTATAAGCTGAGGATAGAAACAAGTTTCATCAGCATTGATATCTTCAATGGAAATATCAATGGAAGCCTTGGAGGAGAGGCGGATAAGAAATAGAAATTTATTATTTCCTATTATTATTAACTGCAACTTCCACCTTCTCTCTCATTTGGCTGACTAGAGATGATGGGAGTTGCAGTTTAACAACATCTGGAGGACCACCCATTCCCCATCATTTTTCTCTGCCTCTTAGGCCCTTTCCGCAGGATGTCATCGTCCCACATTGGGAATGAGAGAAGTACAGGACGTTGTCTGTGTCCCATCACTCTCCCATCCCCAGGTGGCACAATCGCACTGCAAATCATTGATGGGTTCTTCCCATCAATTACCTATGATTGTGCTGCCTTCTCCTCGCCCTCCCGCACTTACCTGAGCTGCGGAGGGTCAGGAAGTGCAATGGCCATGCTTCCTATCCCAGTGCAGCCTGGGACAGTGCCCAGCTGTGCTGCAGAAGGAAGAGGTGTGGCCACCACACCTCCTCCATTCCCGCAGGCAGCCGGTGCAAAGGGGAGCGCTCCTGTCTTGCTCCACTCCTGGGACAGGTTTTAGCAAGCTCCCCGTGGGACACTGCCAGGATCTGGTAACCTCTGGAAAGCGCCTTAGTAATGTTGGGTTATTCATAGGATTACATATTTTATGATGACCAAATCCTCCAACTGTGAGATGATTTACAGACCAATATATATATAGCACGTGGTACACATTATTGCACTAGCATTACAAGCCTTATTTGTTTATTTGATCTTATTTACTGAGCTCTTTCTATCATGCCTTAGATCACCATTCTGAGGGTGGCATACAAGCCAAATTGATTTCAGCAGACCAAAATAATTTCAAAAATAAAAACCATTTCAACACACAAAAAAGATAATAAAACAATTTAAATAAGTTGGAGGCTTTCACGGCCAGAATCCATAGGTTGTTGTGGGTTTTCTGGGTTTTGAGGCTGTGTTCTATTAGTATTTTCTCCTGAAGATGCCAGCCACAGATGCAGGCCAAACGTCAGGAGAAAATACTAATAGAACATGGCCTCAAAACCCGGAAAACCCACAACAACTATAATTTAAATAAGGTAGCAAGTTAAAACAGATGTAAACAGTTAAGATAGTTTAAACCCATGTGGCTGGACGTTTTGGAATAAATTCGTTAGACCCCAAGGGTTTCAAAAAAACAGCCGTATTTTCATTTGTCCTCACACCAGTTTCTGTTTGCCTCCCATATATATGGTTGTTTCTGTCCTGCAAAAGACAGACCAAATCGTATAGTAATACTTATTGATATTACCACTAGGTGGCAATATCATTTAGTGTAATTACAATATTCAATATTTGAAAATATGGAGAGGGGAAAAAAACTCAAACCTTGCTGATGATGTCAAGCTAGAACTTTCAGATTTTGAAGCTTCCTCTATAAGAGGCGAAACTATTTTCTCCATGGAGTCAGTAAGAAGGGCAAATGTTGGCTTTACTATGAAATCAATGAAACCTGTAGAGTAATAGGAGGAGAAACAATAACATTTGGAGGGTTTTTTTTCCTTATTTTGTCCACTCAATAAAAAATAGTTGATCTAAGCTGCCTTAACAAAATTGCATATAAGACAGAAGTAATTAGGATTTGAAGAAAAGATACTCTCTTGGAAACCGTATTTCATGGAATATACATGGCTGTGGAGTGCCAGCATGGTTCAGTGGTTAGTGTTGGACTCTAGGAAGCTAGAGTTTAAAACTCTGCTTGGCCATGAATGGATGACCTTGGGCAAGTCACACTCTCTCAGCCTCAGAGAAAGACAAAGGCAAACCTCCTTGGAACAAAACTTGCTAGGTTCACCTTAGGATCGTCAGAAGTTGGAAATGACATGAAGGCACATTACAATTATATATTGCTATTATGATTATAACTATCACCTTCACCCAAAAGTTGGAAATGTTACTTTTGTGGGACACAACTCTCAGAGTGTCCCAGCTACCACTCTTACACTTTTAGTTTTTTCAGACAACAATGACATTTCTACTATTTTCATGTAATTATTACATTTGTCTCAAGAAGCTCAGTATGTGTATGTGTTTATTTTAATGCAGGGTATCTATGTGCATATTCTCACTGAGTTCCATGGCACTTTCTCCTAAGTAAGGCCTGAAACAAGTAAAGCCCAAGGAGGACTCCATTTGGAGTTTACCCACCAAATCACCTGCCGAGTGGCCAGTCAACACTTAGGTCAGTCCCTATAATTCTGAATTTAGGTCTAACTCAGAGCAGGAATCAGGTGGCCTTCCAGAGGCTGTTGTACTACCAACCACCATCAGCCCTAGCCATCACAGCCAGTGATAAGGAACACTAGGAGTTGCAGTCCTACAACATATTTGGGCCACAGGATTTGCAGTACATTCACAGTTCACAAAAACTCCTCTCACAGGTTCTAGGTGGCAGACTTTGACTGGCTTACAGACAGCCTCCCAACTTTAAACAACTAGTCACTTAATAGGAGGGTGTATAATATGGATGACAATACAGGGATAATACCCTGCCACAAACCCATGCCATCTTTCTTATGCCATCTTATGTCAACAGTGCTCCTATACACTTTACACTGGACAAAATCAAACCTGTCATTAGAAATGATAATACCACAAAAACTAGTTGCAGAACATTTCAGCCTTCCTGGACATACAATATAGGATTTGCAAGTGGCAGTTCTCAAACAAAAAAACATTACAAAGGAAGATGGGAAAGAGAAACAGTTGAATCAAGATATATTAATAAATTCCAAACAGTAGAGATATCAACACAGATAATAGTTTCTTGGCATATTCTCTCTACACACACACACACACACACGTACAAAGTCCTCACAATTCGACATATAATGAAAGGAATCTCCTCAAAGAAGGTTTTGATCCTGAGGAGACTGACTTTTGGCAAGTGAATTTATTGCTTTCACCTAACAATACTAAAAGGCTACTTTAAAAACTGCTACAAGCTTCTTGAATGGCCTGTATAATCTCACACAACTTTTAAAGATTTATGGCCAAGGTCACAATCTGCTGTATCCTATTACACTCCCACATCTGTGTAACTGTGCTTAGAAACCTGTTGCTTGAATATTCTGTTCTATCAGTGCATCTGAAGAAATGGATGGATGACCCCAACAGCATCTGTTAGAATAGATCAGTCTTAAAGGTAGTGTTAAGATTCCTTCCTTATCCTTCTCTTTTAGTTCTCACTAATATAAGCTCTCACATGGCAGCAACATGTGTGTACAACCAACAACAAGGAACTATGTACCAGATTTTTTCTTAAAAAAATAATAAGAATGTGATGGAGTCAATATTCCAAATTACTGTCTTATTTATGTTATGTACGTGTTATTTCAGAATGCATTAGGAGTGTTCTTTCACAGTGGTGAATGGAACAAGAAATATCCCCAGGAGACAAAATTCAACCCACAGCTCTGAAATGTCAATAGTGAGCAATGTCTTTTCTTTTCACCAGTCCCCTATTCCCCCTTTGAGTTTTCCCAGAACACTTGACAGGGCAAGAAATTACACAGAGAACACAGCGCTATCCCCCACTAAGATCTGAACAGGCAAAAATCCAATAATACACAAAACAAGAGACTTCACATTCTTGCAACATATTCAGTAAATCTGTTGAGCATAAAAGAGAATGGTAGACCATTGTCTTCTTGGAAATGTATATTCTTAGAGTAGAAAATACTCTACTACTCCTTTGAGCTGGGAGTTGATGACACGGATGCCATGTAGAGGAAGGAGAGGGCTTGTTTTCTGCTGCTCCAGGGACCAGGACAAGGAGCAATGGATTCAAGCTGCAGGAAAGGAGATTCCACCTGAACCTCAGGAAGAACTTCCTGACAGTCAGGGCTGTCTGGCAGTGGAATCTGCTGCCTCGGAGTGTAGTGGAGTCTCCTTCCTTGGAGGTTTTTAAGCAGAGGCCGGATAGCCATCTGTCAGGAATGCTTTGAGGGTGTTCCTGCATAGCAGGGAGTTGGACTGGATGGCCCGTGTGGTCTCTTCCAACTCTACATTTCTATGATTCTATGATTCTATGAACCCAGCAAGCTTGGATTAGCCAAATGATGTATGAGTTGAAAATACTGCCTGGCAATATTCCTAGCATCTTCTAGAACAGCCTTCTAACACATGGTCTTGTCTAGATATTTGGGACTTCAACTCCCATCACTCCCAGACAGCATGCCCTATAGTCTGAAGGGATAGTGCTTATAATGTGAAACATCAAGGCATCAAGTTGGAGACAGATGTTCTAGAGGAATAGGCATCTAAGGCATGTCCAAAGTGTCCTGTTCTCATCACCTACTCACCACAATCAGCCACCCTGGACCTGAGATTAAGAGCAAACCTCATGATTTGCCAATTTACTTGCACAAAGAGCTGCCTACACAAGTCAAATATTTGTATAAACAAAGAAGTGCCAGAAAAATGAAGTCAGATGAGGCCATAGCCCTCTTCTGCAAAATGGGAAGTCACAACCTTAAGTCCCCTCTCTACCTATCCATGTGCAAAGACATTAGTGTGAGAGGCATGTTGGATTCCCCTAGCATCAGCCACTGGCTTGTTGTTGGGAAATCCTAAATACAAGGAGAGTGAACTTGTGGTCCTCTAAACATAGCTGGACTGAAATTCTCACATCCCATCTCCAAACTGGCTGTGCTGGATAGGACTTATGAGAGTTGCAGCCCAGCAACATCTGTGGGTGGGGCACAGATTGTCCACTGCTGCCTTAATATGGCATTTTTTCACTGATGATATGTCAGGCTCTGGAAATCATGCAGTCCTCCAGTTCCTGGTGAATCACAGAATTCCTCACCAGTGGCTATGCTGGCTAGTAGTGCGGATGGGAACTGAAGCTCAACAACCTCTGGAAGGCTATATAATTCTTAGCCCTGTGATAGATGGCAGGTCCCTTCATCTGCTTGTTTATCCATAGTTTTTCTATCTGTCTGTCTGTCTGTCTGTCTGTCTGTCTCTCTCTCTCTTTCAGTCTCTCTCTTTCTCCTCCTCTCTCTTTGTGAGAAACTTCTGGATCTACAGACTTGGCACTGATGCCATATGGCTTTAATTCAGAAGACAGTAACCAGCAGAATCCTCTGAAATCCATGCTTAGATCCTGGGAATTCTATAACTGCCACGGGATACTGTTTTCCTCTGCCTTTCCAACACAAACCGTCAAGGAAGGAGCTTGTTATAAGCTTTTTATAAACACCTGTCTTCAATGATTTACATTTTATTAAATCAACTTCTAATTTTTTAGCATGCTTCTGGGATCCAGGTTCTGTCTAACAGTGCTGAGACTTTCTTCATCATAGTTGTTGTTGTTGTTATATAAATGAAAGTGTTTACATTTCAGCTTTTTTCATGGAGTCCAACAGGAATAGTATGTACCTCCTTATTCTGAGATCTCCTATCTAAATAGTAACCAGACCCTCATCAACTTATCTTTACCCACGTTACTGTACAGAGGCCATTACTGTAGGGTTTTTAATATGCTGCCTTCTACAATAAATTTTGGTCCTTTTTTCTCTCCCTCACCACAGTCTCAGTTTACTGACCCCATACTTCTACCTTTCATCAAACTCCTAGATCTAGACTGTTAAACGAGCCAATTTTCAACTTCTTCTGGATGTTGCAATAGTTGTTGTTGCTGTTATAGTTACTTATGTCCCAATTTGGGACTCAAGGTAGCTTAAAATTGATTTTTACAAAGCATAGTTTAAAAATTCAGAAAATACAAAAGTTTTAAAAAATACTTAATTATCCAAAAATTAAAGCCAATTAAAAATAAAAGCCACAAAAAACACAACAGCAGAACAAAAAATAACAAATCAAAAATCCAGCACATTGTACAATGCCTATCCGGCCTAGGCAACCAGTTCTCAAAGGCTTGTTGAAACAGAAAAGTCTTCAACGGTTCAAAGAAAGAGATCAGGGAGGGTGCCAGTCTAACTTCTTAGGGAAAGGAGTTCTGGCGCCACTGAGAAGGCCCTCCCCTGTGTTCCCACCAGGTGTACCTGTGAGAGTGGTGGGAAAGAGAGGAGGGTCTTGCTAGAAGATCTCAAAAACATGGGCAGGTTTATGTATTATTGCCCCATTAAAAGCCCCCTCAGTCACATAAATTATAAGCCAAAGGCCTGCCTGAATAAAAAGGTCTTTGCCTGTTGACAGAAGGAACAGTGAGGGGAGGCAGTTGAACCTTCCATGGGGGGGAATTCTGCAAGCTGGGAGCAGCCATTAAGAAGCTTAGTTCCCTTGTCCTCACCAAACATGCCTGTAATGGGGGTGGAACTGAGAGAAAACCTGCTTCCGAAGATCTCAAAACAAGGGCAGTTTCATACAGAGAGATATGGTATGGTATTCTGTTCGTCCAAAGGCCAGCCAAAAATGTAAATTTGCTTCTACAGACTTTCAGAGAAGAAGTAAAAGCTTTGCTTTATTTCTGGTGTGTTTCTTTTGCTTTTATTCCCTATGTAGATATTTGTAATTTTAACTGTGTGTGTTTAGATCATTACTTTCTCCTGTGGGTAGGATGGGGTACACATTGAAATAACAGCAGGATAATATTAACAGTGGGAGCCAGCATGGGGAAGTGGTTTGAGCACTAGACTACATCCCTGGAGACCAGGGTTTGATTTCCAGCTCAGCCATGGGAACCCACTGTGTATATCACATACTCTCAGCCCCCCAGGACCACACAATAGGTTCACTTTAGAGTCACCGTAAATCAGAAATGACTTTCAGGCATACAACAACAATAACAGCAACAGCAATAAGAAGAGGAATAGTAATACCAGTCACCAGGGAGCTAGATATTGAAATAAGTGGCTGTCAGACTTAAACATTTTGCTGGTCTTGTTTTATAATGATCACAGCACTGATCTTATCCATTATAAGAAAAAAATTTCAATCAGTACCTATTTGTGACTGGGCTACCATGGTGGATTTACGATCACAGAGAGGAGAAAAGGGTAGGCCTAGTTCTGCTTCTTTGTCCCCCTGCAGGAGGAAAAGGACACACAATGAAAACTGCATGCCTGCAAACACAAACGAAAACAAGAGTGAATATCCACAGACTGCCTTTGAATGAACCCCCAGCCATTGACGCAGATTGAGCAGCAAGCAATAGAATTCCAGATGAAGGGAGAAGGGGAAGAAAGCCTTCAGGCCACATGTGTGCAAGCAGTATGTCCTTTCCTTGCTGCCTGTAATGGAATTCTCCGAGCCAAATCTGTCACCGCTGGGAAGGGGAGCCCCATGAGGGTGTGGATTCTCAGTTATGGACTAGGCACATACTTGCATTTTGTCATCATTAGATTATTTTCATTTGGCTGGATGCATAACTAGAGCTTGGAAAACTCACTCTTTTTGCAATATAACTCTTAGAATTCTGTAGCTAACGTGGCCAATATTCATGAAGGCTGGTGGGATGCTGAAAGCTCTACTTTAAAAAAAAAATGATTTTTTTTCCCAAGCTCTGCAGCGCAGCGTTGCCACTAAAACATGTGGCTGCTAAAAGAAAATGGGAAAGCCTGTAACCAGCAACTATATGCATGGAGACAGATCGATGGAAAATATATATGTGATATTGGGTATGGTAACTAAATGGAATCTCTCTGTACAAGGACAGTCTGTCTCTGAACTCAAGATTCTAGCACAAATGAGAGGGGAATGTTCGTGCTTTCATTATTGTAGCCCTATTCAGGTGTTCCTAACCTGTATGGATTCAGCATATATGCAAAAGAAACATCTGCCATTTCCATTGTCATTTTCCTCACATAGAAAATGATGAATTGGAATGTGATGAATGTGATGTGATGAATGTGACCGGTCATTCTGTGTGAGAGAAAAAAGATGACGGAGGGGCAAGGCTTGGAACTGAATCCAACCAGCTAGGTAATGCCTGAATCGCCTTGTCAGCAATCCAGGTCATTCTGCTGGAAACTGCTGGAAACAGCTTCTAGATCCATAAAATTATGTGGCTGGGGGAGATCTGCAAAGTTAGAAAAGTAAAATGAACAAATACAATCAAATTCAGTGTATGAAGGGCTTTCTTTGGCAGGCCCCTAACATTTCCTAGAATGGAATGTCAGTAAACCTACCTTGGAAAGTGGTTCAAAAGGAATTTACTCTGACACCTTTTGTGGAATCAAATGTTTATTCAAAGCACCTCTCTGGATGCCCCTTTCTACTGCCAGAGCTCAGGGTGACAATGGAGGGAAAAGGGCCTTCTTACGGCTAGCTGCACTCTCTGCTACACCATGATTGGTAGAGAAATAATTTTTAATTGCAAGTCACCGTGATTCTTTTTTTTTTCCCTTAAGGAAAAAATTTCTAAGATGCAAGTAACTCCATTTTCATTTAAGCAGAGCTTTTTTAAAACTGCAGGGAGTGAACACCTTTCGTGCTTGTTTTATTCTCATTTTGGTGTTCCATTGGTTTAAATCTCTTTGTTGCTGTATTTATTCTGTTCTTTTCAAAAAGCCTTGGAAGTTACTTTAGATTTCTTTTAACTGAAAGAGAAAAAAGCACACGGTATTTTGAATGAATATAAAAAGGTCATACACGCAGGAGGAGATGCAAAATACATAGTGGTGTGAGCAGCGGCAGCTGGTGGACCTCATGTTAGTGGGGCAGTGAATCCACTCCAGGTATTAATTTGAACTTTGAAGGAGCTAGCCAAAGTGCTGAACTTATTTGGGGACTAGAGTTCAGCACCTCAGTTAGCTCCCTTAAGATCCAGACTAAACCCCAAAAATAAATTCACCATCCCATGAACCTGGAAGCCAACTGCTCCTGGGAACAAGCCATACCTTGTGAAATCTTTATCAATGCCTTTCAGGGAGGGGACTGGTACCTGTCGAAAGAACTCTTCCATCAGTGCCTTGGTCCACCGGAAGTGCAGCTCCCAGGACTTTGATGGATGACTGATGTCAGCCGCATGTAGAATAAGGGACATGGCTCTGGCTTTGTCTATCCTGTCCATACAAAGACATTGTCTTATTATCAAACAACAACAGCAAGACTGTTCAGGAGCAGGAACTCCACTCTCATGATACAGCACATGGTTTCACAGAGACAAGAAAGAAAGATCAGCCCTACCACTAGGCAGAGAAACAACCACCTCTGGCAGCAGGCAGTCAGTGCATAGGGGTCAGCCGAAGCTGCACCTGGCAGTTTTCCTCTACTGGAGCACAGGTTTCTGTGTTCACCACAGGCTGCTTTTTTGGTTTCTGAGCTCAGGTGAGACCGATGGTGCTGTCCCACCACCAACACAGAAGGAAAGCTCAATGCCCACTGCACTCATCATTTCTACATGGGATAAGTGGGGAGCCCTTCACCTGAGGCAGCACACCCCCCACTTTGGTCAACCCTGCAAGAATGGGAGGAACCCTCTTACCCTTCGGTCTGCTGAAGGGTGTGCCTCATGGTTTTGATTTGCTGGAAATGACCCGACATATCCGTAGACAAGACCATTTCAATCACTAAGTTGCGCAGCTCCCTGCAGGCAATCAACATTCCTAAGTCAGAATTGCACTTCTTCCACCATGGGACATTTTGATGACAAAGCACCAATCAGTTTATTCTTTAGCACAAAAGCAAACATTTAAAAAAAAATTAAAATTAAAAAGCACTTAAAATTTTTATTAACTGGAAACCGCTTGATTTCATGAGAGTTGATGGCAGAACTATATTTTAAAGAAAACTCATCAACCTATTATTACTACTATTTCAATCCCACTGTTTTGGTAGTACTCAGTTTAAAATAATTTTGAAATTATTTGCTCTTCACAAACTTAGGGTATTACTGTATTTGCCAGCGTATAAGATGCACTTTTT
This sequence comes from Iguana delicatissima, assembly GCA_948472985.1. NCBI lineage: Eukaryota > Metazoa > Chordata > Lepidosauria > Squamata > Iguanidae > Iguana > Iguana delicatissima. The sequence continues at coordinate 1,127,758 of CAOKZL010000465.1, read as the reverse complement.
TCCTAATAAAATACCCTCTGAAAATGCGGTGCATCTTATACACCAGCAAATACAGATAATGCTAAATGCACAAGGAAGGGAGGGGGAGCAAAAGGAGTTCTTCCTGCTGGCAAAATAGGAAGGGAAAAGGTGGAGGAAGCCTGGTGTAGCACTTCTTACCTTACCTTACCTTCCCCTCCTTTCCTATGCATTTTGCCTCATCAGGTACTAAAAAAAAAACTCCTGAAAAAATACTCCTTGAAAAATGGGGTGCATCTTATACACTGGTGCATCTAATACGCCAGCAAATATGGTACTTTTCCCATCCACTCCATGGCACCCAACAGAACCATACAAGGGTATGACTCTTTCAGATGCCAGGAGACCACACCATAGGCAACGAGAATAAAGAGAGACCATTTGGATGAAAGAATCCACTTACAAAAGGATGTTACTCTCAAAATGAGGCTCTTAAAGTAGAGGTAGACCAGTGTCCAGGCTTGAGATGTTGCAGAGGAGCTGAAAGCTCAGTAAAATGGTAAAAGCACCTCTTAAAAGGGGAAGCACAATTGGGCACTTGGGGATGAAAAAATTGGGCTCTTAGATTTTGGGGTGGGGGACCCTTTGGGGCCACATGCAGTCGTCTGGCTGCTTTCCCCCACCCTTATTGTAAAGCAAGAAGCTGGGCAAGCCTGGGCAGAATCAATCATAATTCATGAAATGCTATGAAAGGGTTTTGGGGGAAAAGATATAACCTAGAGGCTTCTCTGTAAAATTTCAGATAGGGCCAGTCAGAGATAGAGAAAGGGGAGCAGTTAAAAATAGAGATGAGGTGGTTAGGAAGAGGAAACGAAGGAGATCTGAATAGGACTTCTTGGATCTGAGAAGGTGGGGAGAATTCAGAGAAAAGTGTTCTTTGTTTCAGATTGAGGTGTTAAAATGTACTGTGTATGTAACAAACATAACTTCATATTTATTTCTCTTACAATATCTCTTAATTGATTTTATTTTCTACATCACTGTCTGAACATAATAATTTAATAATTAATAAGGATGACTGTTCATGCTTTATCACACTGAATCTGCTAATCAACACAGCTAACGGTCCAGTACAGTGTTTACTTTGAGGTCTATGTACCAAATCCAAGGAAGAATCTTAAGGCCAAAAGGTATACTATCACATCTGTCTTAAAGTAAAGGTTTTCTAACCTCAGAAGGCTCTTCCTAAGAAGATGTGGGCAGTATTGCTGCGTCCCACATTCAGCACTTTCCCCACCACTGCACTAGAGGCGTAAGGGCCCTTTGCTGGTGTGTGGGGAGGTATAGCCCCCTGATGTCTAAGCAGGGCATATGTGCATCTCCTGGAGCTAGGGTAGTGTTAAACTCCAGACTTACTAAACCATAACTCTGTGCCTGCTTCATTTTTTCTGGATCTAGTTGCAAATAAGGCTGCTAAAGAAGGGTCACCGTGGCATGAGAAAAAAATCCACAGGGTACAGGTCACCCACAGTGGAGGAGGTTTTCATCCATTAGCTTAGTGATATGACTGCTGGTCAATAGAAAAGGGTTTTGTGATTTCTGGAAAACATGAGCTGGGTGTCTTTCTTAAGAAGCATGGCAGTCTTACCTCCATTCATCCTTGGTTAAGTTCACCAGGATGTTCATTTCTTCTTCTTGCATCATCTTATAAGCAGCACTTACATGATGGTTTTCAAGAACAGAGCGGTCATTGTACAAAATTGCAACATCTGACCTAGATGCGGAGAGGAGAATATTAAAGACGTTCACACAAACATTATGCACCTGCTATCTTAGTAAGGTAAGTTATCCAACAGAGGCCAAAGAACAGACGACCACCTTTCACTTAGAGCCTGTCAGAAGTTACTTTTTTTTTTTTTTTTTTACTAAAAGTTCCAGTATACGCCAGCTAGCATGGCCATATAGCAAAACTTTCAAATTCTGCTTGTGTTCTGGATTGAGATAACTCTACCAGATGGAAACTGTTGTAAGATATTTACAGCCTGTAGAGCACATGTGTCAAACACAAGGCCTGCAGTTCAAATCTAGCCCGCCAGACCATTTCACATGGCCCTGACACCTCTCCTGCAGCTGCAGCGCTCCCCCACCTGGCAAGCCTAATCCCCACATTGTGGGTCCCTGGCTGCCAGTATTCTGAAGAGGAGCCCAGCAGCCAGCACTCACGATCTACTTCTACTTCTGACTGCTCCTCTGTCCAAGTCTCGCCATCAGAGTATTGCCACAGGTTACCATGGTGACGCTCCGTGGGGCTCGCAAGAGTTGCACAAAGGAGCAGTCAAAAGTAGAAGTAGATTGCAAATGCTGGCTGCTGGGCCCCTCTTCAAAATACCAGCAGCTGGGGCCTTGCAATGTGGGATCAGGCTCACTAGGTACAGAGAGGGGCAAAGGGGTAGAAAGAGGCACAGAGAGGGTTTGGGAGGCAGAAAGAAGCACAGGGAGAGTATGAGAAGCAGAAAATGGCACAGATTATTACTAAAACCAGTAATAATCAAATGCAGGGGCAATTATTTAATATGATAAAAGAGTAGATACATTTATATGGTCTTACAGATACAGCCAGCCCTTTGAGGACAACCATAATGTTGATGCAGCCCTAGATGAAATTGAGTTTGACACCCCTGCTGTAAAGACTACTGAAACTGTGGCCAACCTTGCCTTGAAGCATTATGAAGAAGGTGTTTCAGGCAGCAAAATGGACTCCCCTTCCCATTCATATGTGTTAGTGAGCTGTAGCTCAGTGCAGCGAGGTGCACCCATCATTGGGACATAGGATTATGGCAGGTCTGCAAAGGAGTTACAATAATTGCTAGTTGTAGCTGGGGGCTTCCATGTCAGTGAACTGATTGATCTGCTCTGGGTTTTAGCTTTAAAGGAGCTATACAAAGTACTGATCTTATTCAGGGATAGAGTTTAGCATCCTGTACAGCCCATTTAAAACAAAAACCTAGAGTGAATTTGTGGATGTGGAAACAAAACAGCCACCATGGAGCACAGCTAAATACTCAAGAAGAAATGCTTGTGTTCAGATAGCTCTAATAATAGAAAATATGGTCCAGACATGCAGCAGAATGAGGCAGTAGAATCCTGAATAGAGATGCAAAAAATACTCAGAATTTTTCTTCTTCTCCAAGAGAAATTGATTCAATTTAAAACCACTGGCAGCCACTGCAGGATTTTTTGTTTTGTTTTGTCCCTGTGTGAAAATGAAAAGACTTGGCCATTTTTGTCAATAGCAAAAAGTATGGTAACTTGCAGCCATACTTGCAGGGATTTTGTGTGTGTGTGTGTGTTCACATACATACCTATGTATGCACATACATGCAAATGTGCGTGCGTACACAGACAAACTTTGCAAAGATTTTGAAAAAAAAAAGTCTGAAAAAATCTAAAATGAGAAATTTGATTTTAAAAAACACACAAAAACTCTTACAGTCTTTCCCAGCAAGGAGGAAACATCTGTTATTTTTCTTTGTTATGTCTAAGAATTAAATAAGCAAAGATTTATATCTCTGTAACAGTGGTGGTAGATGGATAGAGAGTCTGTGGAGGAGGGCACCATTTTTAAACGTCCTTCTTATGAACTAAATTTCCCACAAATTAAAAAAAATCTTTAATATATTAGGAAGACATGGTTTATCTCAATGGAGTCTCTTCTCTGAGAAAGAGAGAGAAAGATGCAGAGCATGGGAAGGGTCAGAGGAGCATTATGCAATGGCACCCCCCCCAAGACACAGAATATTTCAGTCAGAGGATTTTGTTTGTTAAGCGTTAAAAGTCACTGTGTAACTATTCTTTCTCCTTAACCTGTTTTCTTTTTTTATTCTTTTTTATTCAAAAAGAAAGAACAAACAGTAACACATAAAGATAATAATCGATTGTTAATATGTTTGCATAAACAAGCTCTACTTTCTTGTTATAATTATTAGAGTTGGTGTTCAATGATAGCAATATAAATAAAATAGGATAAACTAAAATAAGATACATGTGCAAATTCTTGTGTTAATCTGTACATTATAAATGGGGTCCGTATTGTTACAGAGCGCTTGCCAAATTTGTGCCTTTTCCTTTGTGTTTAGGTACAACGTAATATAACTGCACAGTTATTTTAAGTGTCCTCCCATTTATAAATAAACTGGTAATCAAAATATACTTCCAACTTTGCTTCATTGGCTTTCTTTCTGCAACATAAAGAGAAAGACTCCTCTATTTTCTCATTAGATACTGTATTTCTTAATTTTGACTAGATCTGGTCTCACATTTCTACCTTAACCTGTTTTCTGAAGAAAGGAATGATGGAAGAGGCAGTGAGAAAATGAGAATTGAAAGTAGTGGACAAAATTGAGTGAAATCTCAATACATTCAGTGAACAAAGCATTGAGATAAAAGCCTCATCTGGAATTGCTCACACTTCATACTACTACCCCCTTATAGCACTTTTCAACCACCATGCCCCCTCATTCTGCTGCACTCATAAACTGGGGCCATTTCCACACTAGACTGTTATAATGCTATCATTCCACTTTCAACATCCTATGGATTCCTGGGGTTTGCAGTTTAGGGAAAGGCCTTTGAGGATGTTGATAGGATGTTGAAAGTGGAATAATAGTACTACAACAGTCTAGGGCAGAAATGGCCTGAGTCTGTAGTTCCCAATCACAAAGGTAAGGTGAGGACGACCACCATAGCTCAAGCCAACTCGATTTTATTTTTGTTATTCAGTACTGAAGGGGAAGAGGCAATTTTTTTCTAACATGTTTAGGGCTTCCAAAGCTAAACAATGTCAGACAAAAATAGAAAAGGGATCTAAATTTGGAGTTACTGGATTGAATAGTAAAAGTTATTTTTAGGTACAATGCTGCAAGCGCTGGTTTGACCTGGTCACCATAGAAGCAGATGCAACACTGGATAAATAAATCAACACACACACTCTGACCACTTAAAGGTTTCTTCTCTGGGTAAGATTTGTGGTTAAAAAAAAAAAAAGTAGTCCTAAACAAAAAAGGAGGCAGGCAGAATGATGGGTGAAGTAAATTTATTCCTCTTTTGGGGGCAGAAGTTCAGATTACTATGGAGGGAGGATGCTTCAGTAAATACTGTAAATGTGGAGGTCATATTCCATAAACAAGGCCAAGAGGTATCACCAGAGTCGTTCAGTTTCTTTGCTAGTGAGAAGGAGCTGGCTTTCCTGATGTTCTTACAGGTACAGAAACTGTGATCCTCCAACTCCTAACAATCTCAGCTAGCACGGGCAATGGTCAGAAATGAGGAAAAACATAGTCCAACAACATCTGGAGGACTATAAGTTCTGATGCTTGATGTAAAAGGTTTTGGGGAGTGGGAAGCATTGTGTTATGAATATCTTATTGCATAATTAACATCCAAGCTCTCTTCATCTCAGTCTGTGCACCTCGTCATTCATTCTTTCTCCATTGTTTCAAATGTTAAAAGCAATGGCAGCACAAAACAAAACAGGGTACTCACACAGAGAGGTAAGACCAACTCCACACCTTTAAAGGTTTTGAGACAGCAGAATAGAATGTAGCTACCAAGTGTCCTTACCTATTTGCTTACCCACTTGAGTCCCCAGGCCCACATTTTCCCTCCTTCTACTGTATAAAATGCATTAAAAATTAGAATACAGTTGTCTGTAACAATTGGGCAGGAGAAAATGGTTGATAGGAATTGCAGAGGATCAGACTGAGAGGCATAGCAGTTGCATTCTGCCCTGCTGTGTTAAAATAACGTGTACAGTGTAGTAGTAGGAATCTTAGGGTCAAGCTAGATGTTAAGAGGAGTGCATATTCCCTACAACTAATCCATTTTAACCCCCACAATGGAATTTCCTCAGAGATACATACTCAGCAATCCACCTTACAAATTGAGCTGATGTCTACTTTCTAATAAGCAACCATTAAGCAAAGTGCACTAAAAGACATCAGTGAGGAAAATCACATGCTTTGTAAAACAGGCTTCTTCTGCCACTTCAGGGAGCACCTGAAAAAAGATAGTAAACCTATCAGCAACTCTGAGACCAAATCTTTGATCTCAATGACCTGGTCTTGAACACCTGCTTCCTCATGAAACTTACAGCGTGACTTTGGATGTCACATCTTCCTATCCTGTTTTGAGATTAACATTTACAGCACCTTGAACTCCTTGGAGGAAAGCTAAGATACAAGGAAGAGAAAAACTAAACTAGTTTAAGGTATAGGTCTGATTCAAGAAAGGTTCCTGTTTTTTGGACTATAGATCCCCAGTTCCCTTTACCAGCATGAGTACTGACTGTCCTGGCTGGGGGATGCTGAGAGCTTTGTTCCAAGAAAGTGTGGTTTCCAAGTACTGGTACTGGTAGCAGATCCAAATGTGGGTTGGCAGCCTTACACACTAACATTTACCCACTGAAATGCTCTCTTTCACTATTGTGCATAACGAAAACATCTGCAGAGGTGGAGATTAGGGACTGCAGTGTCTCAATTCACTTAGCCACCCTTCTCTTCCTCCTCTCTCTCTGCCTTCTAGAAGCTTTGCAATTATTGCATTAGTGAAAGCTTCTGCACTGTACTGCTGGCATTAGTGGCATGGGAGTGTGTCATCAGATCTGAGGAAAAACAACATTTGGAAGCCTGCTTCCTGCAGCAAAGATTTTCTTCTCCACTGTTTTGTGCATAGCTAATTGGCAGCAGGCTTACCTGGTCTGAATGTGGAAGTTGTTTGTAGTCCCAGTATGCTCATAGTCATGGACGGCAGCGGCAAAGATCATTGCTAATATTTCCAGTTCAGTAAGCCAGTGCTAGTCAAGAAAAACAAAACCACAGGTTGTGCAAATAGTTCGTTTCTGCTGAAACTTCATGTCAATACAGATCCAACATGTTATACAAAATCCCAGTCTTCTTTAACACAAGATGAAGTATATATTTAGTTCAGGGGTCCTTTCACAGTTATAGCACTATGATTCCACTTTAAGTGCCATGGCAACATCCTATGGAATCCTTGGGTTCGCAGTTTAGGAATGGGTGTTCAGAACTCTCAGAGAGCTGTAGTACCTCATCAAACTAACAATCCCAGGATTTCATGGGATGCAGCCATGGCAGTTAAAATGAAATCACAATGCTGCAACTGTGTAGTATGAAAGGACTCCAAGGACAGGAAACTGTGTCTGTCCAGGCATTTATGAACTGCAGTTTCCATCATTTCTCCCCATTGGCTAAACTGGCTGGGGCTGACAGGAACTGAAATCCAACAACACATGGAGTGAGTGACACATTTGACTAGTCTTGCTTTAGTCTGTTTATTCACCAGTAATTTATAGGATTCTCAACTCCTCCCCCAAAAAACTGTAGTATCTGTGCTTATTAGTGTAGCCTCAACCCGAGGCCATGATGGTGCTGTACATTTCATGCCCGACTGGGGCTGAGCATCTTTTCCCTCCATATTCAATGCTGCAGTCAAGACACTTAGAGGCAGCAGAGGTTTAAACTCCTCAGTAGCCTTCTATTTGTCCCTAGGAAGGAAAATACTTTTGAGATTGGTTTTGTTTTAATACAAGTGCTGTGAGAAGATCAGTTACCACTATACTTTTACTCCTTGTTATGGCACTACCTGTCTGTAGTGGTAGTATTGCGTATGCTTATGAGTCAAGAGGCCATGCTGGTGATAGCAGTCCTGCTAGTGGAACCTCCCATGTCAGACAGACTTTTGCTGAAGAGCCAGACTAAATGTGCCAAACTGGGCAGCAGCAATAGTGGAGAGGGGGATGACACCTATGGAGGCTCTCTCAGGGACAACGGCAGTGGCATCATAGCTAACACTTGTCAGTACTGTGCAGAAGGAGGCACAGTAAGTCCCTTTTGAATGTCTTTTACCATCAAAACCCTATGACGAGCCAATCCAAAATGAAACAAGAGGTTGTGCCACAAGATGAGACTCTCACATCGAACGGCACTGAACAATCTACTGGGGAAGAGCAGAGGATAATTATGAGTAGTGATGTGGCAAATGATGCAACTCAGAGGTGTGCTTGGAGGTGAAAAGAAAGTCTGAAGCTGAACAACACATATGTAAGAATGGAATGTGAGAAGCATGAATAAGGGGAAGCTAGACATAGGAAAACAAGAAATGTAACACATAGTGTGGTTGTGAAAGCTGGATAGTCAGGAAATCAGAAGAAGACTAGGACTTGGGAGGACTGCTATGAAGAAACTAGACAAAATCCTCAAGCATAAAAGATATCATTGAATACTAAAGTTAGGATTATCCATGCTATTGAATTTCCAGTTTCTATGTATGGTTGTGAAAGCTGGACAGTGAAGAAAGTTGATAGGAAGAAAATCAACTCACTTGAAATCTAGTGCTGAAGAAGAGTTCTACAAGGAGTTCTAAAAATATTGTGTACAAATATTGAGTTCTACACATATTGCGGCTAAAAGACAGATCAGTGGATCCAAGAGCATGTCAAACCTGAACTCTCCCTAGAAGCCAAGATGACTAAACTGAGACTGTTGTACATTGGATATATCATGAGAAGACATGACTCCCTAGAAAAGACAGTAAGGTTACGTAGAAAGCAGTAGGAAAAGAGGAGGACTGCATTACAGATGAAGGGACACAATCAAGAAAACAATGACCCTGAATCTGCACGACCTGAGCAGGGCTGTTGATGATAGAGTAACTCATTCATAGGGTCATCATAAATTAAAGTCTTATGTTAACAACATTTTATTTCTCAATGGTGATGATAAAGGCCTGTTTGAAGGATGGGCTAGACACTTATGATATCTGAAGAGAAGCCATGGTGACCCACTGGTCTAGTAGATACCCTATTTGCTGATGTATCCTGAAAAATACTGTTTGAAAATGGAGTGCATCTTGTATGCCAGTATGTCTTATACAATGGCAAACACTATTTGCTGACGTATAAATGTGATGCGTCTTATACACTGGCAAATATGCCGTTTTGGATTTTTAAGCTTCCCAAAGCCCCAACCAGCAAGGGCAATGAAGGGGACTGCAGAAGATGAAGTCCAGAACATTTGAAGCACTAAGGTTATTCAAGCTCTGCCTTGGAGAACTCATAAAGGTGGTCTTTAGATTGTCATTTCTGGCTTCCAAAAACATAAGATTACAACATTACCCGATCAGCATTTTGTGGCAGGCTCTGGGTGTGCATGCAAACACTGTCTCATCTCCCGATGGACTTGACCCCACTCACAGTTTCTTACCATGATACCAGTGAGAAGCATGATGCAGTGCACAGTATGGGTAACGTCGGCAGCATGGATTAAGTTGTGATAAGGGTTTCTGTGTTTGCTGTAGCCAGTTTCTAAAGCTTCTCCAAATGAAATAAGGCTGGGAACAGGGATCTGCAAGAGGCAAACATCAAAAGGAAAATGGATAGCTTTGAGGTGTGCAATCTATGAGGCAACATGCATGGCTCATTTTGCTGGTCCTGTCTTCAGATGTCATCATTAAAAGAGAAAAACAAGAAAAGCAAGGCAGCCACACTTAGAAATAAGTTTTTGACACCTGCAGTGATAAAAGGAAAGGAGTGGTTTTACTGGACACTTCTCGAAGCCAATTCACATCTCTTTCAGTTCAGTGCTCGCACACCAAATTGGGATTGTGGTTAGCCAGCAAAATGGATCACTTCAAAAGGCAGACATTTTTTTAAATTTTACAGTATCTTAATGTGATCGACCTCTGTGGTGTGTTCTGTACTATTCGCCATGGCTTAATGCTTGTAGTCACTCATAGTCTGGACTCAGACAGTGTCAGGACTGATCACCTGGTTTGTGAAGCAGTGTGCAGCTCCTGACATAAAAGATGCTCAACCTCTTATCACAGAGAACAATTGTGGCCTTGCAGATATTGTGGGACTGCAATTCCCATCACTCTCATCAGTGGCAATACTGCCTAGGGCTGATGAGGGTTGCAGTCCCAGAGCTTCTGGGATGCTATCATTTACACTATAGAAAGATCCAAATTTTTCCAAAGCAAAGACAAACATCCTACTGAGTGCTGTTTAGTGTGCTGAGTGACAGCAAGCAAATGCACCCAAATTGTGGAATGCTATCCCTTTGGAAATCCAATTGTTTCCAGCACTAATTTCTGCCCAACTTGCACTTAGAGAAAAAAAAGCCTTTGGGACGTCATTTATTTTCAAGGTACACATAAATGGTTTTGTCTGGGCCCATTCCATGATATGCTGAAGGCTTTTCCATGTTACTTTTCTCATTCAGAATACCTGTAGCTCATGGTCCAAGAAAGTGATTAATATCATACTCTGTCAGTTCAGGTCCTGCTCACTTAATTCATTGAGGTAACACACACTGTATCTATCAGCAACATATTCTGCTTTTCTTAAGGCAGAAAAGCAATGTGTAATATATTTCCTAAAATTGCAACAGGCAGGCCATTTGCAAGAGATTATTTCAGTATTTCACTAATTCAGAATCCCTTTGGTTTTGGGCTCAAGATAGATATTTTCAGATGAACTTTCTTACCTTGAAACGGCTCAATAGATCATATCGGGTAAACAGTTCATACATCATAAATTTCAGGCTGTGGCCTCCACTTGCTTCATTTAGGGCAAACACATCAAATGACCATTTATCAACATCCTGTAAGCGAGGTGGGAGAAAGAAAATTTAGGATTTTCTTATTTCTGCCACCTTGGTAGCATTACGGGCAATTTTGAAAATTTAATAAGCTTCATTAGATTAAAACAACACCTGCTGTTTAAGTATTATATGTGGCAATATAAAGTTAAGAGACCATGTGTATGAGAACATGTGTGCGTGTGTATAAAATAGGCATGATCCAGGAAGAAAAAAGCATTCTAAAAAAGAGCTCATAGCTTCTGCTTAAAATATCCTCCACTGGAACTTTATGTGCCTTGAAAGTGCTTAAATCAAACTGGATCATACTCTGTACAGTTATTTGCTTGGTCTACTTCACAGCAAGAAATTGAGTTCCAGCATGGTGTGGTGGTTTGAGTGTTAGACTAGGACTCTGGAGACCAGAGTTCAAATTCTCACTCAACCATGGAAACCCAATGTATGACTTTGGGCAAGTCACACTCTCTCAGCCTCAGAGGAAAGCAAAGGCAACCCCCCTCTGAACAAATCTTGAGAAGAAACTTCTGTGATGGAGTCTCTGTTACCCTGTGAATTGGGGGTCCCGGGAGGGGCGCCCAAATAACCAAACAACAACAAGCAAGATGGGGAAAATTAGCTGGAGCACTCTCTTGGCTAACGAGAGGCAGGGCAACGCAGCGGGATCTTTTATCCTATGTATACTGGTTCAGGTCAGTGAGAAGCCAAGCCGTTTCAAAGTACTAACAGTATTTATTAAACACAAAATAATAAAAACACAAGCACACTCCTAACTAGAAAAGGAAAGAAAGAGAATTTGGGAAATGGGCAATACACCACCTGTCCAAAGTCCTGGAGACACCAATTGAAGAGGAGGAAACTCGGTGTGGAGGCCGAGGGGAATCTGCTGGACCAAGCGGCAGCGAGGCGAGGAAGAAGTTCCGACGGGAGCTTCAAGTGATTTCAGCAAGTGATTCAGCGAAAGTTCCAGTGGAGTTCGGCCAGGTCCAGCGAAGTCCACTGAACTACCAAAACTGGGGGTTTTTATAGGGAAAAGAACGACCGCAGGCTAGTCTGGTCTCGGGTGAGAACAATAAGTTTTGGGCTGGAGACAAAGCCTCCGAAACGTCAGAATTTGCATGATTAAATTATATGCCGAATTGACAATAGTATGGCCGGTATGTAGATGCGGCTAGCTCGGCCGTTAAGTGCCTAGCTCGCCAGGGTGTTCTCTCAGGCAGAGAGTCCTTTTGTTTTACTGTGCATTTGTAATCAAGGTGTTTGTGTCAGGAGGTTTCCCCCTGAAGCGGAACTGGCAATATCTGGTATTTGGCTTGTTTGGTGAGAGCAACAAGTATCACCCATGCCTAGCTTCGCGCTTGTTCGGCGGGGCCTCACAAACACTTGGCTGGTGGCAGAAGGCCAAATTATGATATCAAAACGATATCTTTGGTTCATCAAAACCAGGCCAGATCGCGGTGGTAACATCTCCACATGTTAGAAATGCCTTGGAATTTCCACATGTTGGAAATTACTTGAAGGTATACAACAGGCAACTGAACCCACATCCACATGACAGAGTCAAAAGAAGGATCGGTAACACAATGTTGCAGTGTGAAGAGCTGCTATTTGTGAATCTCTTCCACATTCCTTCCTAATTGTATTCCCTGTCATTAAGTAATTTTCCCTCTCACAATCAGAATGTCTCAGAAATAAGTGCCTCATCAATCAGGCTTGCAAATAAATCCCACATTTACCTTCTATGGCCAAACACACAGCAACACATACTAAATGCAAAATGCACTGGTGAGGGAAATCACACAGTATGAGAGACAGATGTTTTTCACCATGTGGGAGATTACTTCTGCAAAGAATATGATAAATGTTTGTCTGGTTTGACCCTGAGTTGAAACAAAAATGCAACTGTGCATTTGGTACAGCACTCTCACAGCAGTAAACCTCCTCACCATGCACACTGGGGAATGAAGACTTCTTTGAACACCACCCAGATATTGAAAATTTTCTGCATATAAGCCAAAACATCAGCATGAAGAAACACAGCGAACCAATTCCCTGTTGCTTAGGAATCATGGAGGTGGGAGAATAGTTTCTCTGTGCAACAAGTTTCAAATGAGATATATCATATTGTTTTAATGTCTACATGAAATCGCAACAAAGGGCCATATATGCAAATACATTTCCTCACAAATCTATTTAGAACTGAACTGCATATGAAATGGTAGCATTTCTTTATATTCTTTCCATGCCAAAATCTGTACTCCAATATCAAGTGAGTTTATCACATTCTGTACAGAAAGTCCCAGCTATTTCTGTGTTCCTGACCCTCAAGACCTGTAGAAACCTAATAAACAGCAGTGGCATTCAGAGGTATCTGGAGAGTTCACATGCACACATGGCCATGTACCTCCATCCGCAACTAGACGAAGAAAACCAGTGCCATTTGGTGCATTGTTCAATTAGGTAGTCATCATGATAATTTGCATCTTCACATCCACAAATATAGTGTAGAATAAGGACGTAAATCTCTGACTATTTTGTCCTCACATTATTTTATCCTCAGATGTGCAAATGCTGGGTGAAAACTGCACCAAATTCTTGTCTCTGAGTTGTTTTTCCTGACTGTGTTTCCCAAGTTTCAGGAGAGTCATTTTCTGCACAGGAAACACATAACTGACAATATTCTGTCTTTTCCTAGTCCAGAAATGGAGGAAGCTGTGCTGGTGCATATCAACAAACTAATTCTAACAGCCTCCATCTCCATCAGGAATGGGTCTTTATAATGCCAATGGGCCTGAATTCTTCACTGAGGGCCAAGCCACCTCAAAATATTGTGCATTTACAAAGATGATGATGATGATGACGATGATGATGATGACGATGATGCCATCATCCCAATTAATCAGAAAGTACCAGTGTTTTGACTTTGGCCCTTTCCACACAGGGGGAAAAACACGGGGTAACACGGGGTAGGACGACCTCACCTGGAGGTCGTCCCCACCGTGGAGTGCGCTAGGGTGGTTAGAAAAGTGGAGGTTCTACACCTCAAACTGCCCTCACACGGCTGCGGGGTGGCGCCGCGTGTTTTATAAAGACCACATTTCATGTGGTCTTTATGAAACACACGTGCGCGCCAGCCCGTCGCAGTGCCCCATGTGGAATTGCAGGAGTGCGCAAGCGCGTCCCTGCAGAGCTGCTCGGGGGTGGGCTTCTGGCTGGCGCGCTTCTCCGATTGATGGAGAGCCGCTGGAAGCTGCCAGCTACCATTTTGGGCACCGCTGGGCACCGCCGCCATGTAGAGCGGCAAACGCGCGGTGCTCCCCATGGCGACGGAGCAACCCAGATAAAGGTAAGCTCCGTTTCCGCATGCACTGCCCCGTTTCTCCGCGTTTCACGCCCCCCCCCCCATGTGGAAAGGGCCTTTATAAACTCTAGCTTCACTAATTCCTGGGTCACTTGTGGAAATTAGCCCTTCATGGTTCAGCAAAACAACCTGGAGTGTATACTGAAAATAACCACTTCTTCAACTGCCCCAACAAATAAGCTGGGATAGAATTCTACTTTGTACCTTTCTTGGACTGGTCTTACCTTAAAAGTTGCTATCACTTCAGCAGGATAAGCCAAACCAACCATACTAGAGGTCCTTCGGTACATTCTGGAAGAAGAGGAAGGAGGAGGAAGAGGAGGAGAGAAGAAGAAGACTCAGTGAAACAGCACCTGAATTCTAGTGAGAATATATTTATTCTTTAGGATTAGTTCTTCTGGAGTTCCTTTCAAGGTCTGAAATTAGACTAATTAAATCAGGAGACTTTTAAAATCTATGAAAGGCAGGAGGCCATAAAAATCTGCCTCCCAAAGTAAAATACTGGACTAAACAATTTATTTTTGAATTTGTGGCAGCCAGTGGTTTCTATGATAGTGGAGCAGTGATTCCATTCCAGATTTGCACCTGAACTTTAAAGGGGGCAGCCAAGGTGCTAACCCTTTGGGGCAGGAGCAGAATTCAGTACCTTCAGTAGCTCTTTTAAAGGATGGACTAAATCTCAGAACAGATTCAGCACCCCACTGACAGGGAAGTCACCAACTGCTGTTAACTGAAATAGTCCCAATTCTCAATTATACTGTCTCCATATTTATGTCAATGTCCTTTCTTTAGGACCCTATGATTTTCAGAGACAGTGAAAACCTGAACAGAATGTTTGTGTCCCTTCTTAGTCCATATTCACATTTCAGACCTTTCTTGAAATTATCAGTACAAAGATGACAGAACAAAATGAACAAGCAAATGAGTATGTGAAATATATTGCCAGGTTACCGGCTGGTGATATTATACATTTGCTACTTAATTGTGAAGAGTTATGCCATTTCTGCATAGTGTCACTGTCCATGATGGGGACGCATTGGCAAAAGTCCATGAAACATGCTACTGCACGTTGTCGAAGTCCCACTGCCAACACATCCCCACCTGTTGCAATCGTGAGATGTACCATTAACAGAAAAATCCTTTAATGGTCCACAAACATGCTATGCTCCCATAGCCAGCGACCATGCAGAATGGGAGGAAGCACAGAAAAGAGATCAGCTGAACTGTGGAAGGAAGGTGCAGGTCATTCGCACTCCCATCCACAGGCAGTCAGCTGGGTTCAGAGAGGAGCATTGGGGACACGCTCCCATCCTAGCAAATGTGCTGCCAGAATGGTGCCGGGACAACCACGGGAAAGGGTGAGGAGAGGAAATGGCCATAACTAAGTAAAATCTCTTGGCTCAACCTTCCAGCCCAACCTAAGAGCCAGCAGACTGGGTGAAGGAGACCTGTCCAGCTTCCAATTAGAGAACAAGAAGGATGACATTTCTACTATCCCCTTCCACCAGCAAGCTATGACAAGGATTTGTGATGGAGTCCAGCTTCTGAGTGTTGAAGCCTCACTCAGTCGTGGGAAGGGGATAGAAATGTTATCTTCCCTGAACCCCATTAGAAGCTGAACAGACCTCCTTTACCCAATCTGGCTGTTGGTTCTTCAGGGGGCTAGGGTGGAATTTGCATCAGTTTACAGTAGATTACATTTGTCTTACTGAATACAGATTAGCTATGGATTTGTAACTCTGGCTTATGAATCCATAACTTCCAATACTGAATACTATCTAACAATCTTTCCTTACTGAATATTTGTGTTTCAAAGGCCATTCCTGCACAAGACTGTTATAGTACTATTGTTCAATTTTCAACATCCTATAGAATCCTGGATTTGCAGTTTAAGGAGGGGCCTCAGGCTTCTCCCTGAACGGCAAACCCCAGGATTCCATATGATGTTGAAAGTGGAATAATAGCATTATAACAGTCTCGTGCGGAAATGGCCTAAGGACCAACATTACTTTCATGTACACATCTATGGATGTATCAAACACCAGTTTGTTATAAAGGACACCATGCTATAGCTTTCTCATAAGCAAAAGAAAGTTTAACCATAGGCCAAAAGTGGGAATCATGGGGTTCTCCAGATGAAATTGTGGAAGATGCAGTAACTCAACAACATCTGGAGGGCAACACAATTTCCACCACTGCTGTAAGAGAATTACAGTGGAATCTAGAAATTACTTATCAGAAGTAAGCCCTAATGCATTTAGTGGAATGTACAAAGACTCATAGAGCTGGAAGGTACCACAAAGGTCATCTAGTCAACCCCATGCCCTGCACATGTCGGGTGGGCTATAGGAGGGCTGATAAACCAATATTGGAAAACTGGTAGAATATGCATGAATAAGTCATAAATAATAAATAATAAGTAATAATAAACATGTTGCCTGCCACACATGTTAAACTCTAGTTCCCATCAGCCTCAGCCAACTGGATAATAATGTGGGGTGCAATGGAAGGGTCAAAGTTCCCTCTTCTGCATGTAAATAAGAGTGCAGGTTTATAGTGCAATTTTATGCATACTAACTCAATTACTAAGTAATTGTCAATGAGCTTAATAGTGATTCTACCTAGCTAAGTATATATGCAGCCATGATGTGTTGGTGGTTGTTTCTAAAAAATGCATATAACAGGGTCAGGCTGTTTTGAGATACATGAGCCCAAGCCCCAAAGTCTGCATGCAGACTTTTTCGAAGACCAAGGTGAATCACCCCCAGCATGAGGCTCACTTGTTTATTCTCTCTTGAACTAGAAGTCAAAGGGATTTAGAAATTCTTCCGTGTTCTTATTTCTCTTGCTTACTGTGCAACTTGGATAGTGGTGTGAGATTCAGCAGTGTTGTTTGACTACATTTACTGCTCTTCTTATCACTGAAATGTTAAAAGCTGAAGGATACCATTCATCAATCCAAGGAGCTCACCTTTCAACAAAAATCCCAGCTTGTACAGCATGTACAATACTTCGAAATTTGGGTTTTTCTTCAGGTCTCCTTTTTGTCATCCCCATTTTCCTTGTGAAGGTAGAAGCCAACCAATCCCGTACTTCCAGTGGGACTGAATCTGATTGGATATCTGAGAGTTCATCCTCTGTATCCAAGAGTCTCCTGCAAAAAGAATGAGAGATTGAGATTTGGAGAGAGAAAGCTTTAGAAGAGGGAGACTGAAAGAAAGAAAGACTGAAAGAGGGAGAGGGAGAGATGTCTGTATACAGAAAGGTAGTTAAAAGAATCACAAATTTCAGACAGTCTGAGTGGGGAAATAAGTAGCAAGTGCTTAAAGCCTTGGTAACCAGAATTGTTGCTTAGCTGCAACATAGAGTGCTCAGCATCATTAGATTATGGTACAAAATGAACTGTAGCTCAAAAGAGCATAGGAAACAGTTTTATACTTTCCAGCCCTGGGCCAGACTTACTACAGATTTTGGGTGCCTTGGAAAGGCAGAAACAGTTAGTCAATGAATTTGTTGTTTTTGATCGTTACTGCCAGGGATAGAGAGAGATGTGAGAGGAATTTCCTGCCTGCTACGTGCAAAATAACATGGTTGGCTTTGAGTACTATGCACCTTGACTGGGCTAACTGAGGAGCATCATTTGCTGCTCTGCCTCAGGCAGCAAAATATCTTGAGCTCATCCTAGTCAGATTATAGATTCATTTAGCTCCCTATTGTCTAAACTGTCTGGCTGCAGCTCTCCATGTTTTGCCAGCCCCACCTGGTGATGCCAGGGATCTAAGTTGGGACCTTTTCTTTCTCCTGAACAAAAAACACATGGTCCACTACCAAATGAAGGTGCCAGTCTGCCACCCTAGGATTTGAAAAAAGAGGACTGCTTCCCACAGTAAACACAGAGAGAAAAGGGTACAACTCCCAACAATTTTCTTATTAAAAGAATAGGCTATTTTTCAGAGGAAGGCAATGCCAAACTGCCTCTGAGGATTCTTTGCCTAGGAAAATTCTATCAGATTCATGGGGTTGCCATAAGACAACAGATGGCTTGAAGGCCCATGCTTTCCTTTAAATAGCCTTTACTGTAGTCAGTTGTAAATAATTGGCCTTCTATGTGAATAATTGCTTCACACCCCAGATAGAGATGCTGTTTCTTCTTTCAGTCTGCATGAATGCTTGTATAATTGTTTGCACATGCCTTCCCCTCCCTGTTTGAACTTCCACGTCTCTGTTAATAAGGATGGTGGAAGGGAGCATTGCTCAAGATGCATTCGGCCAAAGAAATTAGGTAGTGGGGGATGGAAAAGCAGAGTGCTTTCCACAACAGTATTCCTGAGGCTGGGGAGGGAATTAAAGAGAGATTTCTGAAGGATTTTTGACATTCCAAAATCTCTCCAAACATTGCTGACTTTGAAGACAGATCTGTTTAAATGCCATTGAATGATGGCTTTTCATTAGAAAAAGAAACAGTTCTCTTTCTTATGGGCTATGTTGCTGATTTTACTACTCAGTTCATTTTTTTAACCATGATGTTATGCTTTATCGCCTAAGGAGGGGGAAATCTTTCATTTTTTTCAGTTTCTCCTATATTGAGAATGTTCACACCCCAAGTTCTTTTCAACTCCAATATATGATTTGCAAATTTTTCACAAATTCTTCAAAAAATTAACAGCACCTTTCAGGAAAACAGAAATGTGCAACCTATATTCAATAAACACTTAAAGATCTGGCCTTGGATGAAGGAATTTGTCCATTTCATCCTCTCCATTCTGAACATGAAGAAATTTTTGCTTTTTGAGAAATCCTTATGAAAGCAAAGAAATTGAAACAAAATTCTCCACCGCCCCTAGTACCTTCTTAAATGCTTGCTTGGAGAGGATAAGCATTTTGATTAATAAATAAAAAGCAATTATTCATGATATTATGTAGAAGTACGTAGGACGTAATTCAATAGGTAGAAATAAAAGAATCTGAATTGATAAGCATCTAAATCTTGTCTTTATTTAATCCTCAAATATCAAAACTTACTGCACAAGCACTCAAGAATATAATCACCAGCAGCAGCACCCTAATAAAAAATACAAGCTTCTGTCACTTATCTGACAGGTTAGAGACTGGAGCACTGTCAGAAAATGGAACTGGTTGAAAAGTGGAACCCATGTATTGTACTGTAGGGGAGCATGAAGGACTTATGGCAGTGGTTCTCAACCTGTGGGTCCCCAGATGTTCATGGACTTCAGCTCCCAGAAGCCCCAGCCACTATGGTCAATGCTCAGGACTTCTGGGAGCTGAAGTCCACGAACATCTGGGGACCCACAGGTTGAGAACCACTTGTTACTGACTATGCACACACTGCTAGCAAAGTCCCTCAGCCGGCTTGTGTCTTTTCCCCCCGTCACAGCTTGCAAGCCTCAACAGGCAAGAAGAATTTTTGAAAGAGTGAACCCCCATCAAATTACTGGACTTTGCCCTAATTTGCAAGTGTCAAAAGAACAAGTCATCAGATAACAGAACATCAAATGGTGTGGGCTTCCCATAAGCAACAAAGAATAAGTTGCATCCTTCCAGTGATGTCCGTCCATCAAAAGAATGGACAATACTGGCTGAATGGGTTTCCTCTGAACCCCTTAGATTCTCCATGGCCCTTACCATTCTAATTTAGAGTACTGGTAAACTCCTTGAGCAGTTTTGTTTTTGTTTTTTTGTTGTTGTTTTTGTGCAGGGCGGTCCATAGTAAAGAAAGGAAAGTCTGTTTGTGTGATATTGGATGAGCTTCAGTATTTTCTTTGCCATTCTCTTCTACTCTGTTTTGTGGCATACTCTACTTATTTGTTCCTAATGTATTCCAGGAAATAGATAATGAAATGGATTTTCAAAGGCCATAAGGGTGTCCTCCCTCACCTCTCAACTTGAAGAACTGATTATATTTCCTTTCTCCAATATTGTTTGTTCTCAAAGGACCATTGGAGAAAGAAGAACATTTTTAGCCACTTCAGCTAGCAAATGGGAAATTATATCTGAAGCACTCGAAAAAGGACTTGACTGTTATGATAATAGGATTATTCATTACAAAAAAGAGAAAAAGGAAGAAGGGGATACAAACTGACACACTGGCTAGAGGATCACAAATAAATCAGGCTAATTTTGTTTTCAAAGACTAATTTTTATTATTATCCTGCCTACATGGAGGCTTCTCTGCCTATGATGAATATTAACAGAAAATTCTGTTTGAGCAGAAAAACAATAGCTTATTCGCCTTCTGTCTCAGAACCTCTACTAACTAATCAAAATGGCCAGACACCAGGTGAGCCAACACTTGAAACCTGTGTTGATTCCAAACCTCTCCCAGTTTAGAGTTGTTGGAAAGTATGCAAGACGCATCTCACCTTGACCTAACTTTGTACCAGCATCATGGCTGTTTCCTTGGAACCTGGCATAACTCTGCTCTTCTATCACCACCACCCCACTTTTCCAGCCCTACCTCTTTCCTGGGTGGGTGGGGGGGCCTTCTGCTTCCAGAGATTAGTTGTCTGTTGTTCTGCAGTTCTGATGGCAGAATAGAATTTCTTCCCCTAGAAAACATTCATTCCTAACCCTAAACTCATTACAGTGAACATTTGAGTATGGATTGCACTGCTCATCTGTACTAAGCTGAAATCTGGTACTTAGATACAGATGCAGCTAGAATTTCAAACTTTCAAGTTTCTTAGCAAAGAAATGTTAAGATTGCGACATACTTTGAGCCGAATGGACATGAGGACCTAATTTTCCCTTCCCCATTGAAAACTTCAGCAACAGGAAAAATATAATCAAGTCATATTGATTTTTCCACTAAAAGCTATTACTTTTTTAAACAAGAGGGAAACACATTTATTAGACACATAACGGAGTCCAGACTACTCAGGGAAAATAATTGTCACTTTATTTTACTAGCTGGGGACTCCAACAAGTTTAAGGCTTGTGACTACACCATGGATTTATCCAGGTTATTTCATTCCAAGGCCCTTTCCACACCTTACCGTCTTGTGTTGTCCTCTGGTCCTGATCTCAGCAGTGCCTCTGTTGAGAAGGAAGTCTGACGGGAATGCTCCCCTTTGCACCCAACCAGCTTTCTCAGGCTGCACTGGGGCAGGAAGTGCCTCCATCATACTTCTGGGCCCTCCACAGGACAGGTAAGTGCAGCACCACCATGCAATCAGGGGTCATTGGCAGGGAAAACCTGTCAATGACTTACTCTGCAATAGCACCGGTTGGTAATGGGAGAACAATGGGACTGCAACCAACATCTTGCAGAACTGTCGTCATGGTCCCACTCCTTTCCCATCCTCATGCCGGGATGAGATACTCCTGTTGAAAGGGCCTTAGTGTTCTCCTACCATATCTTAACATTTTGGGGAAAATCTTTGTGCTTCTCATTCAAAAGTGAAAGCATTTACTAGGCCCTATAAAGAACATAGTTTACAACTATCTGCAAGCTCATCTGTTTCTTTATCTTCCAGCACGGCCTGCTCCATGTTTGAGTGAGTATTGAAGGAAGTGCCTTGTGATGGCTTTTGATGATGGGTTCTCTCCTGCTTACCTGGCAGCAGTGGTAGCATCAACTCTCCAAAGGGAGCAGAGACTGACATTTTTAATTTCCCGCTGTGACCTGAAGTGCTCCAGAATCCTGGGAAAATTCAAATGGAGGCTTGCAGGCCTCAGATGTTCAGGGGGGCAAGTGTCATTGCTGCCATGGAATGGGTATATTGATGCCCTGGAAATTACCCTAGAATGCCAGGTGACATAATCAAACCTGTCCCCAATCAACTTTTTCTTAGAAGACCAAACCTGAATATATAAAACAACATACAAAGGAATATACAAAAACATACAAAGGAAACAGACACCAACAAATAAAGAACAAAAATTCCTAATCTAAACGAGATGAAAAAGAATCAAGACGGAACTAAACTAAACCAGACTAAACTAACCTAAAACAGGGCTAAAAAGATAAACACTTTTTCAAGTTTCTCTGAAGACTTCCCCAGTGGCCCACAGTTGCTCCCAATGGCACTGCCCATCTAGAGGAAATATGGATCCAGACCCACAGAATGTGAGGTGCTGGGCAGGAGGACCTATTTTTGCTAGCCTCTGATGGAGAAGAGGTCAGTCTTGATGACATCAGGCACAATGCACAATGCCACCAGCTGTTTGGGAGTGGATCTAGAGCAGTGGTTCTCAACCTGTGGGTCCCCAGATGTTTGTGGACTTCAGCTCCCAGAAGCTCCAGCCACTATGGTCAATGCTCAGGGCTTCTGGGAGCTGAAGTCCACAAACATCTGGGGACCCACAGGTTGAGAACCACTGATCTAGAGGATTTATTAGTTCCGCCCATGCCTCTTTGCTTCTTTTTGCATGACATTTGACCCACTCTCCTGCTTCCAGTGCAGTGTGACCTTTGCTGGTTGCTTCAAGGCTAGTAGAAATGTTTACCCCTTTTATGCAGGGTTGTTTTTTTTTTAACTACCCCACACCCTATCTGGGGGACTGTGACAATTGCTTTGGGGTGCTGTCTTTTAAAAGGTGGCCACTTGGCAGGTAGTGGGAAGAGAAATAAGAGCTATGGCAAACACCTTGGCACACCTTTGTTGAAAGGGAGGGCTCTAGATCTGCCTCTTTAGGTCCTGAGACCCTGGGGGTGCAGAAGGAGACTACCTCTGAGGCTGGTCGGGGGGGGGCTTTGCCCTCTCTTTAGTCCTGCAACTTGTAGGTAGGGTTCCTTTGTTCTGCCTTCTGGTAGATAGCCAGAAGTTACCGAGTTGCCCTCAAGGCCCAGGTGGTTCATCCAGAGGAAGGCTAAGAAGGAAATCATGGAGTGATCCCCGACCTCAACTGATCCCATACTAGGTTGCTCCCCCCCACAGCACCTTCCCAGGTTCAACTCAGTTTAAATGGGTTCTAGGTTAAATAAAGTGACCCTTTTCGGTTCTCTATGTCTGATCTTGTTAATCCATGATAGGTCAGCAACTGCTAAAGTTGACTGTGGAACCAGGAAGGGTGGAGCAGATGGCTACGTATACAGGATTAAGAGAGACTTTGGAGCAATAGCTATGAAGTTTTTGAAGTTTTTGACACACATAAAGCTGGGGTTTTTCTGTAATCAAAAGTTAAATAGAACATTCGGTTTGACATGTTGTAGGACATTTTATTCTTTGAACCATCTAAGAGTTTTAGAATACCATCACTCTGTTTAACAATATTTTGGAAAACTATTATTACTCTCAATATCATAGTGTACCAGATGTGACTGACTGGAATTTGGTCCATCAGTGTTTCAGATTCTGTTTAAGAATCTAAGAATCAGTGAAGTAGTATCAGATAATGTGGCATGTTCCAAGTAGCATCCCTTTTTGTAATTCTGCTATTGTGATCCTATCTATTGTGATTTTATTTGAATGTTTTGTTCTAGATTGTTCCAGAGCAACTACCACTACTGGAACCACTGATATTTCCTTTTCCCAGAGGTGTAAAATATCAGTTTCTTTAGAAGCAGCACTCAAAAGTATTCTGGCTCACTGTTTTCTATAGTTGGATACTACTGCCATTTCTCTTTCTTCTCCCTACCAATGCTTATTTCAGAAAGTGAAATTTGGCACACGCACAAATGCACATCCATTACACTGAATGTTGTTATTTATTGATAATTCTTAAGATTGTGGAATGCTAAACAGAACATGTAAAAACGGTTAATTAAGGAATCTTATTTTTAAAAAATACATGGGATGCATGGGAAATGCCCTCTGTCAATTAACAATGAACATGTGGGTGACATTTACTAAGAAGAGAGTACTCACTGAAACTTTGAGATCTATTTTCCAACATTTTCCCCTGAGCCTCTTAAATTCTAAATAATTACCAGCAAACATCAACATTCACTACATTTCTGACAATTATCATATCATTATCTGTATAAGATCTTTTTCTCATTCTCCCACTCTCCCTGTACATAATTGCAAGATAACAGCAAAATTGTTTGCCAACTATTGCACAGAACATACTAGGGAAATTGTGAGAAGTGTTTCATTCAAATGTCTTCCCTGAATTCTTTAAAATATATTTTTAATAGTTCCAGTATGTGGCAATAAAACTAGTTCAGAGACACCAAGAACTTTCCAAGTCAATGTAAAAAGTTACATGTCAGTTGTAGGAGTTTATTAAAAAGGTTGAGGCTGTTGCTTTTAAGTCATGTCCATTCTGAGCTTAAATCAAATTATTTGGAAGCCAGGTCTCACTGATGTCAATGGCATTTATTATTGCCAGTAAAATTCTCAGGAGTGCAGCATAAAGTATCTGCTCCAGCTAAATGGGGTGTACCTGTCCCAGCCAGAAAAATTAGTTTCAGGACATACTGAGGGTGAAGTTGCAAAATCAATTGTTAAGGGAAATGTTATCATGAGTTCAGAAACTTGTCATTCTGCCACGCTTACTTATTCTTACAAAATATACTCCCTGTATAGAACAAGTTACTGGGATGTGTGTGTGTGTTTTTATATTGCAAAGCAGTGGTGGTTAGAGGCTGTTGGCTTCCAGAGGCAGTGAATCCATTTTGGATTTTAGACTGAATTATAAAAGAGCTATCTATGGTGCCATTAACCTATTTTAGGGATAGGTTACAGCACCTTGGATCACAATGATGGAATTCAGCATGAAATCCAGAGTGGATTCACTACCCCACTGACATGGAAGCCACAAGTCATCACTGTTCAGAAGATTTTCTCAGGGTTGTCTCACTGGCCATTTCCTCACTACACTGTTACAGTGCTATTATTCAACTTTCAAGATCCTGTGGAATCCTGGGGTTTGCAGTTTAGAGAGGGGCCTTTAGAATTCTCAGCCAGAGAGCTCTTTGGCCTCAGTAGACTACAAACCCCAGAATTCCACAGGATGTTGAAAGTGGAATAATAGCACTAGAACAGCATAGTACAGAAATGGCCATTGTCTCAGACATGGCTGACTTGAGCCTTTTTGATGCCTGCAGGGAAACCAGAAAGTGCCACCTGGCTCCTTCCCACTCTGCCCTTCCCTCTTCCTCCCAAGCTCTTCCACTCCACAGCACAACTGCAGAGATTCTGTTCCTCCCATTTCTCCCCTCCCACTTCACTCCTATAGTTTAAAACAGTAAGCTCAGGAACTGTATGAGGTCCAGTTATGGAGCAAAGAGACCAGCTAAGGAGAAACAAAGGAAATAGGCTTTATTATAACAATTCCATCTAAGGATAGGATATTTATCTAGGCTACTGGGCTAGGTTTTATGCAAGAAGAAAGCTGGAAGACGACTGACAGGGGAAGAGAGTGAAGCCTGTGACTGTCAAACTATCTGATGTGATGGACCAGCATTTTTTCCCTTCAGTGTGCCAAGGCATATTTGTGGTATATTGGTACATTTGTTTTCATGGAAAGTTGGCATGGATCAGCACCTGATGCCTTGTGGGCCAGCACTAGTCCAGGGACTGTCACTTTGATTAGCACTGGTCTACACAACAGAGAGGACAGAAAAGATAAGAGAGGGAAACATCTCATTCATCTTATTTTACTCTAACACTACTGCATTCAGCAAGCTTTCTTGCTTCTTTGGGCAAAGCCTTGTCACACAGCCCTCCACTTCTGGTATAGACATCTTGCCCCAGAATGCCTCATTCTGAAGGAGACTTAGTATTGCAATCTGGCATTTTTCCTAGGTGTGTCTGGTAAACACCATGTGATATCAAATATGGGGAACTAAGTGACAGTGCTCGCCTCCCTGAGAAATGACTCCCCTGTTGCACCTACTGCTAGGCATGGGAAGAATATTCAAAAATATCAGAAACAATAGTTGAAAAGCGTGCCTTTACACTATTGAGAATCCTTGACATGAAGAATCTTGAACTGATGAGAACCTTTGCAGTTCAGGACTAATTCTACACAAGATATACACATGGATACACAGAAAACAGTAATTTTGCCACAGGAAATCCTGTTTGCTGTGCAGAAGAAGGTGACAGAGACTCTAGATCAGGTGCTTCACCACTTCACTGTCTTAGTTACATAGCTAAGTAGCTTCTCCCAGCCTGACTAGCCCAATTCTGATTTACTGAGCTGCAGCCACTGGGAGTAACAGGTCTGTTCTCTTGTCAATCAAAGTGCAGGAACCTGAAATTTCCACACACCTTCCTCCAGCAATTTCCAATGTGACAGTCAGAAGCAAGATCCGTGTTATAATTCCTCCTTGCACAGGAGATTATTCATGGGAGAGGGTTGCATCCCAATCAACATGAGAACTAATTCCTGTCACTCATAGCAGCTGCTGTCCAATAAGTCTGAACTGGGGTATTTTCATGATCCTTATGTATTTCCTACTCTGCTGAATATATAGGTATCATCAATAGAAACCAGTTACAAATGTATAACTCTAAACTATACAGTCATAACTGTGATCACTAACTCCTGCCATTGTTTTCTGTGGAATAATGCCAAGTACAAATTTTGCACAGAATAAGACTAAAGATTAAATAATCTTCAAAAACTGCAGTTCTTACAGGCTTTCTCACAGTGAGAAAAAAATCAAGAAATGATTCATACGTCCCCAGTTACTGCTAAAGTGTGAGCCCTCTCGGAGACCTTCCTCTGAATCCTTCAGAAATAAAGTGGGAAGACCTTGAGCTTGTTTAGAGGTTCTAGCAGGGGAGCGCAGCTATCGTATGCCCTTGACCGAAGAACGGTACACTCCTTCTATCTGGGATGGTTGTCCTCTTCCACCGAGCGCACAGCTTTGGGAGGGACACCCATGGAGCGGTGAGGGAGGAAGGGGACACCCGCCTAGCCAGCCAGATCAGCCAAATCAACCCTGGCGATCAATGGGGTGACAGATGTCACAGCCAGATCGCCCTCACATCCCACACTACCAGTTATCTCTGTAAAAAAATACAGGGGGCATTAATAGTTGGACATTTTTTGAACCCATCGCTTTCATTGGAAGAGAGCTGTTATGTATCTCATTGAAATCAGTAGAAGCTTTTTAAATAAAAAAAACTACTCCCTTTGGCTGGGTCATCATGCTAATCCTAATAATGATCTTATTCTACAAGGGTGTTCTCTCCTGACCTTATGCATACTGCAATTAGAACATTTTGTGCCTGCTTTATTATATTTATATCATTATATTATGAAGCAGATCAACTGAAGTGAGGTGGCACTATAAATTAGCAATGAAAATTTCAAGGGAGTCAACATTTAGCATGCAATGTCTACTTTGTTTGGGCTTTTTTTACTAGCAGCCATAAGATCCACCAGCTGAAGCTTGGTGCAGTTGGAATTCAATCATTGTAAACCTCAGGATTTGTTTCGAACACCAACACTGAATGGAGCTCACAGTCCTCATACACACAAAATTCACATCTGGAGCCCTTTCACATTATACATTTGTAACTCTATGATTCCATTGCAATTGATGTATGTCCATCCTGTGGAATCCTGGGATTGGCAGTATTAGAGGAATGGCCTTTGGAATTCTTAGCCAGAGAGTTCTAGCCACCAAACCCCAGAATTCCATAGGATGAGGCCATGGCAGTTGCAGTGGAATCATAGTGCTATAAATGTGCAGTGTGAAAGAGTTATTGGTTATTCCAAAATTTCTTCATTTCAGCAATACAATTTAAGGCCAAAATGGATGAGTCATCTTCTTGCTGCAATTGTGTGTGACCCCTCTCAGAGACCTTCCTCTGAATCCTTCAGAAATAAAGTGGGAAGAGACCAGAGGGATATTTTTTTCAATCACCTGTTCGCCTTGGGGCTCCTGAGGTCATGTACAATGAAGTTAAAAAATTAAAACCTTAAATATGTGCCTAAGAAGAATTAACAAACTAAAACTCCTCTTTAAAGAAACTGCTATTCTTACCCCTTCTTTGGAAGTCTCTTTCCAGAGAGGACTGCCTCACATGGTTATCATTTTCTTTTCAGCAGCAGGTAAATTTTTTAAACTATATTAATATAGTTAATATGTATTTAAATGCATTCTGATTTAGACTGGCACTTGTTAATCTGCTCTCTGTCATGTGGGTATATTGCCATTGGACTGTGACTTTATGTTTTTCCTTCTTAAAGCTGTTTTGGTTACTTGTGAAAACAGATGCTAACAAATCATCTAAATCAACAAAATGATGGCAAATGCTGGGGGAATTTCTGAAAAGAAAACAACAATTCGGAATGAAGGAGTTTTGAAATCAGGACATTCTCCGTGCCCTCTGCTGGAGCAATTGCTACCAGTTTTACCAAGTAGTTGCCTTCAGTTACTTTAAGTTCCAAATTAACAAGGCTTTATTAGTGCCCTTGATTCACAGATTCAGGGCAAATCTAGGTGTGTCATTAATTTTAAAAGAATCATTCATATGCAAAATGTATTTAAAATGTAAATAGCAGCTGTGAGGAGAGGCTTCAACAACTGAGGAGGAAGAATTAATGTTTTCCTCTCTGCTGAGGTCTAACTAAAGACTCTCCTTCCTCTTGCTGTTTGCACTGGGAGAAGAAGACCCTCTTGGTACCATCAGTGGTTTCTCACTCAATGCAAATAGGCCATAGTAGGCTACAGAAAAAAATCTACAATAACAAAAATAACGAGGGAGCCAATGTGGTGTAGTGATTATAGTGGTAGACTGGGATTTAGGAAGTCCAGGTCAGGGTTCCCTATGGACACTTACTGGGTGTCCCTAGGACAGTTGCTTGGCTCAGCCTGACCTACCTCACAGGGTTGTTGTAAGGATAAAGTACATAGAAAGAGAATCATGTATGCCACTTTGAGCTCACTAGAGAATAATCATGATAGAAATGTAACTAATAAATAATAGCTAATAGTAAACAAACACAGAGCAATTGGGCAATGATTTTTTTTCTTATTAATTTCCACTTTTTATTTTTCTGTAGGGGTAATGGTAAATCACAGACAGGTAATGTCTCTCCTCCACTCCATTAGTAACTCCAGATGTATAATGTTTAGAATGAGCATATAAGCAATAAAGTCACACAAATTAAACATATATTTATATAATACCTCATCTGCCAAGATTGGCTCCCTAGAATTATGAAAAGACCAGACCTTAAATTTAATGAGGAAATAGGAGCAGACAGGAATGCCATCTCCATGAGCTGCCGAAGACAATTTGGCAGCCAGAGTAAGGAGCACATTCAGTTCTGAATAAAATGTTGAAAGGTTAAGACAGTGAAATGTAAAACTTAGGTAAACATACTGAAAATTGCTCTTACACTAGATATGGTTTCATTTACTATGGCAATTCTAAAAATCATTTCAGGCAGTCAAAAATGAAAGAAATGAAATTAGCTGTGAAACCTTTTCAATAAAACTCAAGTTTCTACTAGGCTCAGGATAAAAAGAAAAGAAAAAGAATTCTTGCTTTTATAAAAAGTGAAAGTATCACAGTTGTAATCAGACAGTGTGTTATAATGATCAGAGTAACTGAGCAACACCAAGTACTAATTTTCAGCTCTAATAAACACCCTATTCTCCTGAGCAGAGTTTAAAAGTCATGAAAAGGCACCATATAAAATGGTTAAAGTAATGTGATAACATTACTGCCAAGGTCTGATAGAAGTGTTCTTTGAACCAGGAACCTCCTGATCCAAAACTTAGGAAGCTGGCTAAAGATGGACTAAAAGGCTTTTGTAAGTATTCTTCTACTGGTGAAGAAGGATGCCAACCAATGAGACAGTGCTTATGCTGCCAGAGCCCTTCTCTCACTATGCATACATCCATAGAGAGCCAGTATTTATCTGTCACATCACCAGAACACCACTGCTAGGAGATCCACACTCATAGAAAGTGAATGCAGATCTTCTGGTGTTGGTGCTCTTTTGGTACGGCAGGCCACAGAAGGGTGTTTCAGGGAGAAGTTAGAGCAGCCAAGGAGCCACTGGATCTCAAACCCCAACATGCCCAGAAATTGGTTCAAATCCATGCCAGACTTGGAGCTATATTGTGAACTCACTCCCATTCAATTTTTTAAGGGTTTCTCACACTTCACCTTGCTGCATTGAGACAATGTGGCTTTGAATGTGATGCCAGATCTATGACAGAATCATTCCACCCGTGGCACCATCAGATGGCTCCAGCTACTGAGCTCTTATACCCTACTGAGCTCTGACCTTCATTGGCAAGTTCTACCCGTGTGTGTGTGTGTGTATACTTATATGCAGGTATGTGTATGGGGCAGGAGAGAGAAAAGTGAAGATTTTTCAGTAGCAAAAGAGTAATACATTAACTAAAATTATCTTAAGAACTCATTTAAAATATAGCAACCAATTTTCATTTACCTTGAGGCCCCTCCCTAAATTGCAAACCTCAGGACTCCATAGGATGTTGAAAGTAGAATAATAGTTCTATAACAATCTAGTGTGGAAATGGTGTTAAAAACATCTGTCTCAGTGACAGACAGTAAGCTAAATGGAAGGGTAGACAGTCATCTCAGACAGATACCACTGCCTCATGTCTCGAAGGATTACCTTGTTTCATCGATGTATACTGCCTCCAGTACAGATGCTGCATATTCAATATTCTTCTTCAGATCAACTATGTTAACATCACCTTTCTCCAGCTGTTTCACTAAACATCTTAATCTGCAGGGGGGAAAATAAGAAAAACAGAGATTATTTTAAAAAGAAATGCAACAGTCCCTTTGTTAGATGCAGTCCCATTCCGTTGAAATAATTGCAAGATTTACATTTTTTTTTCTGCAAAGTGATTTGTGACATTTTACCAAAATCCTTGACAGATTCATCCAGATTCACAAATCCTGACTATTCCCTAATATATATTTCCAGAACCTCCACCACGTACGTGTAGATTTGATTTTGATGAACATGAACTTGGACTACCCTTCAGACATTCCACATATGAAAACCAGGAAATGTGTGGCCATGCAACATCAGAGTGTGGTCCAGATAGCAAAAGTTATTAATTAGGAAGAACAGACAAGCTGAGAAAGATTGCAGCAGTTAGCTATTGCCTGAGCCTACTGGGAAGAGCAAGATTCCATATCCTTTTCTGCTCTCCCTGCTACTGAGCTAATTGAGCACGCACCACTGTGAATTCAGCTTGCAGCAATTGAAGTAAGCAGAGGATAAAGCAGGAAGAGGAGAAACAAACCAGGACGTGTTAAAAGCAGATGAAAATAGGATGACAGAGAATTAAATTGGAACTCTCCCTGACAAATCAGGACACTTGGATGGTATGAACTCACTAATAGCAAGAGTGGCCCATCCGTGCTTTGGAAGAGATTGTTAGGCGTGCCCTCCTTATCCTAAGAGATGTTTATCAGTTCCTACCTCCCCCATCCCGTGGGAGACAACACACTCTGCAACACAGGGTATATGTAACAATGTGTACTGACAGTTTACTGCACCATAGCTGAGATAAGCATATCACTAAAACTTATGTAGGCCAGACACTGATAAAAGAAAAACTCAGAATGGGACAGAGTGGAAGCCTTCAGTTCAGTATTTTAGATGCAATTATTGTAAACAAGGAAGGCAAGACATTTTAGTTCCATACTGCCTGAACATATAGAGGGCTATGCCAAGTCCTTTTGCTGCTTGAGACAACAGGCAAGATGACAAGTCTCTTCATTCCTCAGATCCCATCCTTGGAGAAAGGTGGGTTATAAATCCAATGAATGAATAAACAGATTGGACTAGCACTTGAATCAAACATCAGTATAGGAGATAGAACAATGTCCTGAAACAACACCAGTAGGGAAACTGAGGGGATATAGGGCAGCTTGCATGGCACACTCTGTCACACTGTTTAAGACTTTGGCACTACTTACCAAGTCTTAGCATCTCTTGCCTGTAGTGGCCACTCTCTATATCCAATACTAGGGCCAACTCTGTCAACATATGGATGCATATTAGCCCTTCACGGTTGTTCACCTCAGCACATTCTCAGAAAACACCAAGGAAGGCTCCATGAGCTGTCAACACAGACCTTTGCATGTCGGTGAACGTTGTGGTCTGGAAAGAGAATCTTTGCAGTTTTGGCTGAACATAACTGAAGAACCCTCCTTTTTGAGCAGGATAGTGAGAGCTTTCAGCCCCACACATAAAGATCTAAAGGAAGAGGCTACAGTTCTTCATGGTCTTCCTTAGGGATGGGTGAGGATTGGGTTTGGTTATTATTTTTTTTAAAAAAAATAGAAATAAACCCAAATTCATAGATGTTTTCATAACTGCAATTAAAAGAATTTAAGGGTTTTTTCAAAAAAAAAAAAAGTGCCAAAGAAAATGAAAATGAGAAAGTGAACCTTTTCTATTCTGCTTCCATGTGTTTTGAGGTTGCATGGAGTCAAGCAATAGCACAGGGCTAGAGACACATATGTATAGAGACAAAGCACAATGTGCAGAGCAAAGGGCAAGGGGCAGTTCCTCCCCCACAACACATATGCCCTCCTCCTTTCAATAGTCCTAAAAAATTACCAAAAATTGCAATGAAGGGACTTTGGCAACAACTTCTGGGCATTTACCAGTGTTTTGAAAGAGGAAAGGATTATGGAAATTTCAATGTAAATTGCTACTCCTAGGGCATCCTAATATAGGAGATCTGAGGTTAAAAACAAACAAGCAAACAGCCAAATGGAGGAAAGAGGGGGCTTCTGGGGAAGATCTGGAGGGTACAGAAAAAGGTCTCTGAGGTCTGGGGGCACACCCAGCTGTAGAAAGAAGCGAACAGAAGTTAGAACAGCACTGTGCAGATGAAGAGATGAGGTGATAATAGACAGAAAAAGCACTGATTCACCAGGGTCCTTTAATTGCTCCAATGTAAGCAACTGGTTCTCATTCACTCCAGAAGAGGCCATTGCGTTTAGGTGAGGGCAAAGCCTCCTCATCCCCATACAAATTGAGCTGGGCCTCTCTGACAAAACTCCTGGGTACACGGGGAGGGATTTGACTTTGCCCATACACAGAGTGCACAGAGCAATACAGAAAGAATATCAGAACCTGCCTTATGCTGAGTCAGATCATTGGGCCATTTCAGGCAATCTTGTTGATACTGATTCTCTATGGGTCTCTAGTTTTTAGCTAGAGCTTTTCCTGACCACACTGGAGATGCCTAGGATTGATCCTGACACATTCTTCATGCAAACCAGGTGCTCCAGAACTGAGCTGCACTCATTCCTTCCTTCCTTACACACACACACACACACACACACACACCCCTACATACACGTATAGACATCAGAATCTTTGCAAAATATATTCTCCTACCCCAAACACTTCCCCCAAACAATGGGCATTTGGAGGGGAAAAGATAAATATGGGCTTAGAACTTGCTTGTCCTTTGGAGAAAAGTTTGTTTATAAAACTGAACTTAACATTTACCTGTACCTGCAGGTGTTTCACTTGTTTTGTATGCATGACTGTTTAAAGCTACAACACGTATGTTGTTGTTTCAGCATTTATTTATACTGGTGGTGTAAACAGCCTGAGCTCTCTTGCTCCTCTGTGTTTATTTTGGTCCAGTGCAAGGACAGCCCCACAACATTTCTTTCAAACAAACAATCCAAAATTTCCCCTCATCAGTTCTCTGTTAGGGCTTTTAAAAGAAAGAAAAAATATGGAACAAATTCACCTAATGAAGCCTTTAGGGTAAATCTTTTCTAAAGCTCAGCAGTTTGACCTTCGTATGTCATTGATACTCTCTATGAGAGCAGAATGTCAGTCAGGATGCTAAAAACTCATTCACAAAACTATTTGGGGGACATTTCAGGTTGCTCTGCAATGAACCTGGATAAACACATAAACACTGTGTGTGTAGCATTGCCCAAACTGGAGGTTTTCCTATTTCTTAATGTTTTCTAGAGTTCAGCAGTACAGACGAGAATGGCAGGCTTGGAGCTATTTGTCTTCACCTTATTTCATGATTATTGAAGGAAAGTGTGACCACTGGGCTCCCTCCAGAAGTTTTAGGATTATAGTGTCCATAATGCTTCACCACCGGCTATGCTGGAAAGGGCTAATGGGAGTTGCAGCTCAACCCATCACATGGAAAGCCACAGTTACTCTAACCTGATTTATGGCATTTACATTTCAGTTTCATCATCTCCTTAGGATAAAATACATACTGCCATGTGTAGAAAGCAAGCAAATGACCCAGATCTTTCCTTTCTCTTCTTCCTTCCTGCAGCACATGTTACCTTGTCCAGCAGGCTGGGAGAACATACTGAACATTCTGGCCTGTGCCTTACAAAGCTGGAGCAGAAGAAAATAGTTGTAAAACTGTAAAACTTTCAAGATTCTTCTGCTTACTGCACAAGATACGTTGCTGCCTGAGGGAAAGGAAAGGATATTGCCTCTCTATTCCTTGTACAGAAGTTAACCAGACAGGTAAATGAATCTGACATGGAGACAAGAGATAGAACAGTGGCCTTCTCTGCATTAGCAGGAAACAGGCTCACTTAGGGGGTGCTGAATACACAGCAAGGCACCCCAACCCTCACTGTCCTGCACTATGGCCATTTCCACACGGGGGTAAATCCCCGCGCTGGGACGACCGGACACGGAGGTCGTCTACACCACGGGGTGCACTAGAGCGGTGAAAAAAGGGGAGGTTCTACACCTCAAACCACCCACACACGGCTGCAGGGGTGGCGCTCCGTGTTTTACAAAAACCACTTTACTTGGTGGTCTTTTTAAAACTCGTGCGTGCTACTCCGTCACAGCGCCCCGTTAAGAACTGCAGGGACACGCTAGCGCATCCCTGCAGAGCTGCCCGGGGGCGGGCTTCCGTCTGGCACACTGCCCCGATTGACAGAGCACCACCGGAAGCTGCCGAGTGCCGCCGGCCGCCACCGAGCGCCGCCGAGCACCGCCAACATTTGGAGCAGCGAATTCGCACTGCTCCCCGCGGGGACAGAGCACCTCACTTCAAGGTAAGCTCCGTCCCTGTGTGTGCCGCCTCGTTTTCCCCTGTTTCGCCGCCCCCATGTGGAAAGGGCCTTTGTCACCACTCTCTGCCCTCAACTCCTCAGAGCTGCCTTTTTCTGTTCAGTGGGTGTGCCAGGCCTGATGACAATGTTAAATTTAATCCACAGACCTGTTGCTTTGGCTTGAAGATATTTATGTTACATGCATTGTTACAGAGGGCTTTTAACTACTTTTTGATCCTTTGTTTCCTGAAGTAGATGTTAATCTCTTCTACTCTCTTAAAACCATACTGATAATGGTAGGGTTCCAAAACAATAAAATATTCCCTCAATTTTTCTCTTCACTTTTTCTCTTTGGAAAAATTCTGGCTTTTAAAAAAAATGGTATTGTGTGTGCTTTTAAGCCTGAGAAGTCACCTATTGTTTATAACCATAAGTTATCTACAAGCATTTTGTTATGTGCATTCTCAAATTGTTCTTTTTTTCCAAAAAAAAGGGGGGGTGATAAGTACAAGGAAAAAAACGAGCACCCCAATGATTTTCATTTTACCCCTTAAAACCAAGATTAATCCTAAATAAAAGCAGATTACTCATGATCATGGTATCTCCCCTGCCAGGTAAGGAAGTTGAGAAGTTTAGGAAGGAAGGAATGAGAGCATTAAGGCAAGAAGATTAGGTAAGAATGTTAGGTAAGGAATTTACGATATTCTAGGAATAAGTAACTAAAATTTCTTTTCCTCTTTCTTTTCTTTTCTTTTTCTTTTCTATCTCCCTTAGATGTTTTTTTGGCTGTTCTTCCTTCTTTTCTTCTTTTCCTATATTCCTTCATTTCTGTTATTCTCTTTCTATTATTCTTTTTCTTATTTATTTCTTATTTGTACCCATCTTTTTTCCTTTATATATTTTCTTTATCACACTTAATGTTTCCTCATAAAGAGAATCTTTATATTTCCCTGTTGTCCCCTTGCAAAACCCTGTCCCGGGGTCTACAACTTTGATATAAAATTAATCTAACCCACCAGAGAGGTCACTCGAATGTGCACGTAGACAATAACGGCCGTATGATCAAAAAGAACCAGACCAGGCCAGTAAAATCCCCAGTCACGTAGCAACAAGAGACCTCATGTTGTGATAACCTATGGTGGACAAAAGACTTTTAACCTTTAAGGAATCCACTTGAAGGGAGTAAAAGTGTTCCCGGAAAATTGGGCACTGGAAGCAATAAAACCTTATCAGATCCATCTCCAGAAACTCACACCACAGCCTCAAAGTGGAGGAAGATCCTGTTATTTAGATGACACTTTGTTATCTTCCCAGAAATGCCAGGTGTGGAGGTGTTTTTCTTATTCTGTCTCTGTTTATGTTCCCCGGGAAAGGATCTGCCTTCAAAGTAAATTTTTCCTACAAATAGTTCCTGTTCTTGGGCTAGTTAGGCAGAGGCAAGAGAGGAAAGGCGATGCATTGAGTATGATCACTCCCCCCTCCCTCCTCAGCGTCTCTTCGCTGAGCTGGTGCTCTATCTCTGCTTCCTGGACCAAAAGACTTCAGGAGGAGGTGCAGTATTCTCTCTATCTTATTTCCACTCCTTATTTCTGTTAGCCCTGGGATATGTGTTTGTGTATGTGTGAGAGAGTGCAAACTATTATTATTCAATAAAGTCATTCATTGGACCTTTGTGTGTGACTTCTGACTGAGCCTGACCCCGTAAACATTGGGTTAAAGATCCTTAATTACCTTGCCCTCTTTGCATTTCTAGAGCAGTGTTCTTAGCTAATTTTCCCCACAGGAGACAATTTTGACAGGCATTGGGAATCCCCCTAAGGGACCTCCAGCAAGCAGGGTAGCATCCACTTTAATATCTTATTTTCTTTCTCAATAGTTCTGTGTTATTTTGATTAAATTTAGATTGAGTCAGGATGATGTTATATCTTTTAATGTGAGTATATGATAGAATGTATGATTGTGTGTAATTTTTATGAAATGATTAATTTGTCAATTTTTTCAATAAAAATATAATTTTAAAAAAAGCAGATTACTCAGGCTGCTCATCACAGAATACTGTACACTCAGAACTGCAACTTTAAAAACATACCTGCAATTTCACTTTTAAAAATTTCTTAAACAGCTTTAAACA
Organism: Iguana delicatissima; assembly: GCA_948472985.1. Classification (NCBI taxonomy): domain Eukaryota; kingdom Metazoa; phylum Chordata; class Lepidosauria; order Squamata; family Iguanidae; genus Iguana; species Iguana delicatissima. The sequence goes on along the minus strand of CAOKZL010000465.1, from coordinate 1,090,699 downwards.
AATATATATTTAAAAAATGGAATTTCAGAATATATAAGCAACACTCAGAATAGAAATCTGAAATCCAGATTTTAAGACTGAAAACCATAGATTCTAAGCAAGGAAGATAAGTTGCAGTTCCACTGAAATGGGGCAACAGACAACAATAATATAAGTTAAAACAGGCCACAGCTTCATTTGGATACAGCTCTTAGTTTTATGGTCTGTCATGAGACAAGGACTACGTGGTTGGATAGTTCATCTACCAGCTGATAAGCCACCTTCATACTAGCCCAAAAATAATATTAGAGTATAAATTACAAAAGGAAAAATAAATATTGCAGCTAAATTACCAATACTGTTCCACAAAATAGTCTTGGACTGATCCCAGACATTCTGTTTGGAGAAGGCATGAAGGACAAGATAATGTCCTCTCACTATTCCATGTACAGAATCTTCGTAAATTGGCTGCTGAATCTCACTTTGTTGCGGGCCACTGAACACAAGACAGCGTTCTTCACTATACCTAAGAGAAGTTTAAAGAGTGTAGATAAGCCTATCTGAGGGGTTTAGGGGGAATAAAAAGGAAGGAGTGTACCATTGCTGTCTCATCCACCTCCCAACATCTATCAATTGAAGTTGTTGCATCACTCTACACCAGTGGTTCTCAACCTGTGGGTCCCCAGATGTTTGTGGACTTCAACTCCCAGAAGCCCTGAGCATTGACCATAGTGGCTGGGGCTTCTGGGAGCTGAAGTCCACGAACATCTGGGGACCCACAGGTTGAGAACCACTGCTCTACACAATGGAAAATGTCGCCAGGGATGGAGAAGAGGGTGCCTAAATGGTCATATGAATGAAATCTTAGTAAAATTAGTTAAATTTACTGGAAGGAATCTCTTTGACAGCACTTCTCTTTGACAGCACTGTCAAAGAGAAGTGCTGTCAAAGAGATTCCTTCAAGTAAATTTTTTGTGCCTCCTTGAGATGGCACTCTCACTTAAGAACAGCCTCCCCAAGGAAGTTCTGGCTTCAGAACTGTAGCTTTTACAGCATGAGGTTAGACCTTTCTTGTATGCCAAGGCATTTTGGTTTGTCTCTGTGTGAAGGGGCATAATGGTTTCACTAGGACTCTGGGAGAGCAGGATTCAAACCCCTACTCACCCATGGAAACTCACTGGCCAATCCTGGGTAAGTCGTTCTCTGTCAGCCTTAGAGGAAGGCCATGGCAAAACTCTCTGAAAAGTCTTGTTAAGAAAATTTACATTTCTGCCTCTTATGAGAAAAATTAAGCTACACTAGCATACTTCCTTAGGTTACCCTAAGTCGGAATTGACTCGAAGGCACATAACAACAATGAAGATGATGATACATTACTTTTATTATATTGTACTTTTATTACTCTACACTGTCCTATAATTTCTCAGGATATAGACTTGTCTCATTAAAAAAAAACAGAATAATATAAAATAATATTGATGTGATTCCTAATCCAGAACACATAGCTGGGTTTTGCACTCTCTCAGTACTATAAAAGGAAGGACGGGTTTTCTTTTTTTCTATAAATCACACCAGGAAAGGGGAAAAAAATAGGGGGGAAAAGGCTAGAAGCCCTCTTAATATGATTTGATTAACACTGTTAAGACTATATCTGTCTCCTTGTTCATGAGCTAATACCACTGAATTGTTCAGATAAAGAGATGCATTATAAATGAGATCCAGCGTTAGTGGCCATTTAATTTCCTTTGAGAAAATTAGTTTTACATTTCTGCCTCTTGTGAGAGAAATTAAGCTACACTAGCATACTCCCTTAAGGCATAATTCAGTGTCTCCACGAAAAATAATAATTAATTGAAAATAATGAGGCCCTAGGGTTTCTCCTCTAGGATTTAGTAGACGTGTGCTCAATATTTGATAAAGCTTGATTAAATTTTATAGATGCAGTATTTAAAAGTTATGCATCCTTATCCTAACACTCAGAATGTTTAAAGTACCCGCAGCAGTGAAGTATGCTTTTGATGTTTCCTGCCCGTTTATTATTAACACAAGGTGAACTTAACAGACTAGAGAACTGGGCCAAAACTGATAAAATGAATTTTTATAGGAATAACTATAAAGTACTACATTTAGGCGAGAAAAATCAGACACACAAGTATTGCCCTCTGGCTTGACAGCTGTGCATGTAAAAAGGATTTTGGTGTATTGGTAGACCACAAGATAAACATCAATCAACAGTATGATGCAGTGGCAAGGGGGGAAAAAACCTATTGCAATTTTAAATCGTGACATCAGCAGACCTCACCTGGAATAGCTCTGGTCACTACAATTTAAGCACAATACTGACAAGCTTTAGCATGTCCAAAGAAGGGTGACCAAGATGGTAAAATGTCTGGAAACCAAGCCCTATGAGGAATAGTTGAAGGAATTGGGTATATCGAAACTGAGGAAGATAAGATTGAGAACTGATGTGACAGCCAGCTTGAAATATGTGAAGGGCCGTCATGCTGAAGATACAGCAAGTTTGATTTCTGCTGCGATGGACTGTAGGAATGGATTGAACTGGCAAGGACTTAGATTCCACCGAAACATTAAGAAAGAAGTTCCTGATGGGAAAGGTTTTCAACAATGGAGTGGACTACTGTAGAGGTTTTGAAATTCATTGGAGGTTTTGAAGCAGATGTTCAATGGCCTTCTGTCAGGCATGCTTTAGCTGAGCATTGGCAAGGGGTTGGAATAAATGATCTTTGGCTTTGCTTCTATAATTCTATTATCCTGTATGCTCTGGAAAGCTTTAAACTGCCCCTCTTTCTTAACACTTGCAGTAGTTATGCCTGAATAGCCCAAACTATCTTGTGATAGCATCTTTAAGTTAAAATGTCTATTTAGGAACATTTAGATAATCTAACTTTTCGAATACTTTCCGAGTCTACGAGAAAGCTTGTTCACAGCCGATAATATGCAGGGAGGTTCTTTAGACTGAGATTTCAAGACCATTTGATCTCTGGGAAAATTACAGGTAATAGATGTTTCTTAAGAGCTTTGCATTTAGTTACATCTGAGTCCCGCAGACTGATATAAACTGTACACAAATGGCTTTTACTTGCTTCTAGCTGGAAAGGATTATTTTGACATGCATTTTCATAAGCCTGAGTGGTTAGTATAAAACTTCTAAAAAACTGAAATAGAAATTTTACAACTAAAAAAAAGATCTCTTGAACAACAGGAATACCTTTTGTAAAAGCCACTGTACATCCCCAACTAGCAAGAAGCTGCAGTCTGAGGCAAAGCTGAAGGCAGTAATAAATAGGAAAGTAAATCTTCACTTATTCCATTCTCACCTGCAACAAGCAAACTTCAAACATTCCATCACCACCCCCTTCTGGCAAGTTGATGAGAATTTTGCATATTTTTCAATGATAGTTTGTTATAACTGTTTTGTTTTTGCAATCCAAGACATGTTTTAAAAATAAAAATTTCATTTGCACAAAAAAAAGTGTGCCAGTCCCAATGTTTTGGATAAAACCGATAGTTCCGTGCAGGGAAAAAACATCCAAATTGCATTTTTTTCCCCAGATTTCAAGATACCTGACTTAGGTCATTTCCACCCTACACTGTTATAGTGCTATTATTCTATTTTCAATTTCCTATGGAATCCTGGGGTTTGCAGTTTAGGGAGGGGCCTTTAGAATTCTCAGCCAGAGAGCTCTTTGGCGTCAGGAAACTACAAACCCCAGAATTCCACAGGATGTTGAAAGTGGAATAATAACACTACAGCAGTATAGTGAGAAAATGGGCTTAATGAATGAGGCTGTAATGAAGAATTGTGATAGCGGTCCTGATTCTAATTGTTACAGCCTCACTTGCTGGCAGGAGGAGGCTAGAAATGTCATCTTCCTGCACTCTAGTCGGCAACAGAAAAGACTTCCACCACTTGGTACAGCTGCTGGCTATTAAGGCAAGTTGAGGGTGAGTATTTACATAATCTACTGAATATGGAGCAGTTATGGATTCAAAATATAGAATGCCAGCCAGCATCTTTAATTACAATTAGTTCATGATTATTTTTAGGAGAGATTCACTAACCTGGTAAGTCAAAGAGCGAATCTCAAATGTGGATTCCTGCTCCTCTCCAAAATAACCTGGCACTTCACAGTCAATGTTAAAACAGAGCACAGGGGTAGAAATGGTTAGCCAAAACTTTTTGTTTGTTTGGTTGGTTTGTTTTTTTTGTTTTTTTGGCTAAAACAAGTAGGTTAAAAAGTAAAAAGGACAAGAAAGAATGGGGGAAATCAGGTAACAATCCCTTGACTTGTTAGCTTTCCCTGGGCAGGACTGTTGGGGTACTTCAGGAAGCATTCATTAATGCAATTGGCCACCTGCCTTCTGGAGAGCTCCAGATGTGTAGATTTGCCCTGAAATTAATGTTCTTCTCATACAAACGACTATATTACATATTTATCCAGTGAGGCATAAAGAAGTGGAGATGGACATAATTTGAATGGACAGTGTCACAGAGAGAGGGGGAAAGCCCACAGCTATTAAGCATAGGTCAAAAATGTACAAAAGGGCAAAAGACGTGGGGTTAGGTAAGTGGGCATTAGTGGTGTTTTTCATTTCCTGAGTTAATAAGCCTCATTGACATATCAGGGAGAACAGCATGCAGAGCTGGTTAAGACCAGTCCGTGGGGAGCATGTGTGCGCCGAGAATCAGTAAAAACATCTTTCAGGTTTCATAATGATTCCCTTTATCAGCAAAGGTAATTAAGCAGGTAGAAATGCCATTTCAGTTCAGAGGGTTAGCAACTCACCATTACATCAAACATGTCCAGAGGAACTGACACATTGGAAGACAAAAAAAAATAGAGGAAATGAAAATGAATTTTTGAATCCCCCCCCTTGAGATTGCAACATTAACTTAGGGGCAGGCTTCCAGCCAAGATTGGCCCTAACCTTAGGCAAAGTGGGGAAACCACTTCAGACATTAGATGCTGGGGGCCAGTGCAGCATCTCTTTAGCCATTTCCTCTGAACTCCCTGTACATTCTCTTCTGACAGGGGTCAACGTACCATGCATTGCTTCTTTGAAGTTCAGACTAATACCCAGAGTGGATGCACCTACCCCATTGATACTGGCCAACACTGGTCAGGTCAATTTCCTTTTTGTAGACTGTCCTATTCACTGTATCAAGCAGCAAAATATCTTCTGCTTGCCCTGAATGTTGCTCTTTCTTCCTCTCTTGGATATTATGTAATCAATAAATGAAATATGACATTTGACATTAGTTCCAGTAAATATATTTCTAGCAGGAGGAATGTGGGCCTATTGCCATGTTCCTGCCGCTTCCTCCTCCTTTAAGGACACAGCTGAGATTTTTTATTATTAACACTGCAAGCAGCTCACAAAAGACTCAAAACACATTTAAAAAAAAATGGCAACGAAGTGAAAAAAAATCTGGATAGTAGTAGATCCTATGCTCAGACTCTCAGAAAAGCAGATCAGGGAGTTACACGTGTCAATGAAAAATTAGCAGAGAGTAGGTTAGTCCTTGGGTGAGGGACTGCCAATGAATACCAGATGCTGTAGGTTATATTTCAGAGGAAGGAACTGGCAAAATCACCTGAGTTTTCCTTGCCTAGGAACACCCCATGAAATTCATGGGGTTGTCATAAGTCAACAAACAACTTGAAGGCACATAAACACACACGCAGGAGAACAGCGCCTCCTATGGAGAATTACAGAAGTTCATTGTCATTGCAGAAAAAGCCCCCTCTTGGACAAGCCCCCATTGTACTTCTAATTATATTTTCCACATAATACTTCCACCTAACCTGATTATTTTCCCATTTCTTCACTTTCACCCACCCCATTAGATTGACACTTTACCTTTCTACTCTAACCAATTCCCAGTCAGCTAAACCCATTGGGCAATTTCAAATGCCTTGGACTATCTAGAGAGCCAGCATGATGTAAGTGATTTGAGTGTTAGACTAGGGCCATTTCTGCCCTACACTGTTATAGTGTCATTATTCCACTTTCAACATCCTATGGAATTCTGGGGTTCATAGTTTACTGAAGCCAAAGAGCTTTCTTGCTGAAAATTCTCCCTAAACTGCAAACCCCAGGATTCCATAGGATGTTGAAAGTGGAATAATAGCACTATAACTGTGTAATGTGGAAAGGCCCTATGACTCTAGGATGCCAGGGTTAGAATCCCTACTCAGCTATGGAAGCTATGCAAGCCACACGCTCTCAGCCTCAGAGGAAGGCAATAGCAAACCTCCACAAACAGATCTTGCTAAGAAAAATCTGTGATGCATTTGCCTTAGAGTTGCCATAAGCTGGAAACTACTTGAAGGCACTCAACAACAAAAATGACCTATATGACATTAAAACTGACAAGTGTTTGTTTTCTCACAGAAACCAGACTGCAAATATTCTGTCCCCTGAGCGGCTGGAATGTCTATATACATTCAGGTGATTGTTATCAGAGGCTTCACTGTTTATATAGAAGCATAATACCATATAAGTTATTTTTAAAAAATGAAATCAGAATTGAACCAGAACAAGGATTGCTTCCTAAGAAAACAATATTTTTAGTTCTACAGTACATTCCCACATGCTGTAAAGGTCAGCATGGTGTTCCATCAAGATTAAGGGCAAAGGATTCTACCAGTAATACAGGACAGTCAGAATTTGTTGGACACAATGGACACAAAGCCCGTTTTTTATGGGAGTCGGGAGATGAATCGGTCCCCTGTCCTTAAATTAAATAATTAGACTTACTCTATTATAATTCCTCTAGTATAATTCCTCCATACTGCATGTCTGTTTACATTTTTGAAAAAAAAAAGTCTTATATTGTTTCTGGAAGGTATCCATAAGCTGATTTTGGCAGACATTTGCAGGAAGGGAAAGTAGATTTAGGAAGAGTAGCTAGCGAGAATGTCTCTCTCTCTGCCTTTGTGATTCATGTGGGAGGCCCTGGCACTTTTGACTAACCCGCACAGATGTGAGAAGGGAGCAAAGGGGCTTAACATTACTTATTAGTTTATTTCTGTTTTAGGGTTGTCAAATCTCAGGACCTAATAGTAAGGCCACTTCCGCATGGCGTCTCAGTCCTGCTATGGGGACGGGATGGCAGCAGTCTGCAGGTCATGCTTTTGCACGACATCACTGCAGTCCTGCTGTCATCCTGTTCCCATTCATTGCAATGGTGGGATATTTGCTTAGCGGATTAAATCTATTAAGCGCCCGTGATCGCGTGATACTCCCATATTAAATTGTCAGGTGGAAGAGCAGGAAGTGCAATGGAAGTGCTTTCTTCTCCAGCACAGCATGGCTGCACTGCAGAAGGCAGACAGGTGTCACGCGCAATCTCTTCTGCAGGGAGACAGTCAGGTGCAGAGATGAGTGTTCCTGTTGTACTCTCTTCCCAACAAAAGCACTGCTGGGATCACAATGGGATGATGCAGGAGAGCATTGTCATGCAGAAATGGTGACAGTCTCAGAGGCTAACCCTCAGAGTAAGGGCGAAGAATCTCAGGGTGAGAGCACTGTCTTGAAAAGACACATAGGCCCTTTCCGCAGCTTACCTTTTAACGCTGCTGGAGTGTGGGCCTCGCGTGAGAAGCCTGGGCAGGAAGGCTCTTGCAAGCCTCTTGCTTCCCTGCTGCTCGGGCTCCACAGCTCCTTCCTGCTTGCGCGAGAGCCCCACCCGCGCCCCACCCCTTCCTTCCTTCCGCAGTGCAGCCTGGGAGTTGGAGGCTGCACTGAGGAGAGGACGTGTGACCAACCTGGCTCCAGAGGCTCCGCACCGCAGGTAAGTGCGGCCCAGGCCCGTAAGCCTTGCACAAGCACGGGTTATTTTCGGCTAAAAGCCAATGCATATTCGCTGCATGTGCAGGCCTTGAGCATGGTGGAAATGGGAGTGCAGCATGCAGACCACTCCTCACACTTACACGACACTCAAAGGGCTCTTTCACTTGCAAACTGCCATGCAAAAAAGGGCCATAGGTAGGTAGGTAGGTAGGTAGGTAGGTAGGTAGGTAGGTAGGTAGGTAGGTAGGTAGGTAGATAGATAGATAGATAGATAGATAGATAGATAGATAGATAGATAGATAGATAGACAGACAGACAGACAGACAGACAGACAGACAGACAGACAGATAGATTTTCCCCATTACTTAGACTTGGTGCTTTTTTATTTGAATTATGTATTCTGTGTAACTGTAGTTGGTAAATAATTTATCATGCTTAACATCACCAGAGGTTGTCCCTTGTAACATCAACCTTGTAACATCACCAGGACCCACTGCCTCTGAGAACACAAGGGTCATCCCTAGGATTCAGGTTCTGGCTCCAAAATTTCAGGGCTTGAGATAGTCCTGACTTGGCAATCCTCGTTATGATTGTTATGCTTATTCTTAAAGTTACATTTTGCATTTGGGAACTCTGGTATTAAGTAAGGAAAGATGTTATAGAATACATTTCTCTGTATCATTTTCATCAACATTTTAGCCAAGGAATTAACAATTAATTAACAATTAAGGATTAAATATGGTGCTATTACATGGATTGTCTTATGAAACAGTTAAAAAAAACTACATTACACCATTTTGTATTCTGAATTCCATGAGAATTTGGGAATAAGAATTTCTAAACTAAGGTGTAATTTGACTTCAGTTTGGGGGGAAAAGGAGACTCACACACACACATATACACGCCCTTAATACTGCATATGATAGAGTTTGGATATTCTGGAATGCAGAAGGTTAATTGAAAACAAGCTATAAATTGAGTACTTTCTTTTATGGAAGTTCTTTGAGGTCACGATCTAGAGAAAAACAACATCTCTTGTCTCTTTGATTCCTAACAGCTACTGATTCCCTTACAGTGCTATACTCTTTATGAATAGGGGAAGACGTGGCCCTCCACAAATCTTGGGCTACAGCCCCCACAGACCCTTAGCATTTGCCATGCTTGGCTGCAAGTGTTGAACTCCAAAGCCTAGATAGCCAAAGTTCTTTATCCCTGGCTTCTGTGAACATTTTTAATTCCTAAACCAACTTTTTTTTATGACAAACAAAATGCTACACATTTTGAATGTGTCATAATTAATGCTACAGATCAGGTATGTGTCCAGTTAGCCTACCATAATTAACTTAGCTAAGTTCACTTTGATAATTGAATAAAAATGTAAAAAAGGTTTTTGGAAGATGGCAAATAAAATTTAGATTTAATATTGCTTCCCAGATGAGTTTCCTGCCATGAGACTGACACAAAAACTATACAGCAGTTTAAGTTAGAAAGGAAAGAGAAAAACAAGAAGTGTGATGACCAGCATCCAATAACATCTGGCACAACACTGAAAGCTTTTATTTGATAGCATTGTTAACATGTGAGTAGATTTTGTCACAACATGGCACATCTAAACATGAGTTGGCAGTCAGGGAGAGAGTTCTGTGAAAGACTTTACTAATGGGGACTGAGTTTGAGCTCCTGCCTGAAGCTAATTCTGTGTTCGGTGTGCCTGGTATTTTTTTTTCTTTCCCAAAACATATTCTGATACCAGACTCATTCCTTTGTATAGTTATTCTCTGGATTTCATTCCTTCCTTATTGCATAGCAGTCACTGATTTTCACTTTAATCTTCTTCATGTCTCCATAGCTTTGTTGATATTCTCCTGTCTTCTGACTTGTCCCTTTCTCTGACATTGGGCATTCCTGAATTCAACTTTCCATGAAAAGGCAGCACATGCCTTCTAGGTCAGTGGAGGTAGTAGAGCAACTCTGGATTTGTGTCTGAACTGCAAAGGATCTGGCCAAAGTGCCAAATCTATTTGAAGAATGGGGTTCAGCACCCTAAATAGCTCCTTTAAAGTTCAGACTGAAACCCAGAGCAAATCGACTGTCCCACTGACATGTAACCAACCAGACAACCCTTTGTCTTTGTCTTTGAGCTACTGAGTAGTTTGGAAGGAGTGGCACACTGCTAAGGATCCTTGCAAATGCCAGGGATACTACCTCTCCTTCTCTCCTGCCACCACTTGCTTACTTCCATGAGAGAGATGCTGGTGGCAACTATGCCCTCCTACACACACAGACAGCTGCTGCTCATCTGACTAAAAGAAAGGCTGTGCCAACACACTGCATATACTCACCTCAATAAGAAAGGGGCTTTAGCCAAACGCTCTTGCTTCCGTCTGTTCCAGTATCGGATGGGAAGCAACAATATGCTCATGGGCTGTTCATACTGTCCCCAATGGAGAGGGGCCAGCCAGTGAGATGACTGTCCCCCCATGCTGATGCAGACAGCAAGCCCCCAAAGAAGAAAGGCTGGGCATTGTGACCTCATACTGATGGCAGCTGCTAGAAGGCCAGCAGCTCTAGTGCCCTTAAGCTGATATTACCCACATAAAGGACAAAGTGGCTAATGTACCATCCCACTGTTGCTGCCCACTTCTGAAGGGAAGGACAGGCAAAGATTAGCTTCCCCACCGACTCTTTTTGTCCATTTCCGCACAGGGCAAGGGAATTGCCCCGTGCCACTACTTACCGGGTCTTATGGCTCCCCGGTCTGGTCCAGGCTGCTCTGGAGCAGTGTGTGCTCGTCGCTCCGCACTGCTCTGGTGTCAAAAATGGCGGCTTCCAGTTGGTCGTGAGTCTCGACCAACCACTGAAGCTCGCCAGCCTAAAGCCCGCCCCTGGCGGATCGCAGGCTCGCATTGGTGTGAGCCTGCAAATCTGCACAAGGGAGCAGGCTCGCATTGGCACGCTCTGTGCTTTTGAAGGACCAAAAGAAACAGATTTTTTCAAACACGCGCTGGACAACCACTTAGGGTCGTTCTGGAGTGGGCTGAGGTGCGGATCTACGTTAAATAGTCCAGACTCAGTCTGCTCCCAGGTATTGACGTCCTCCCTGGAGGATGGACTGCACCATTTCAAATACCTCGTGTGGAAATGTCCTTTGTATTGGCAGGTTAGGGCCTGCAGAACTGGGGTCCAGAACACAGGCTAACAAGGCAGCAAGCTCAAAGCAAGAGGGGCGAATATTTAATTGCAGGTCCAACAGGGAAAAATTGTTCTTGGAATCTCAGGATGCTCCCAGATTAGGCTTCTATGGTGCAACTGCCCTGCCACAAACATGGAATTTTATGATTTTATAATTTCATAAGGGTCCAGGTAGTCTCCTTTTCCCTTTGGAACCCTTCCAACATTTTTTCATTGCTCCTTCCTTCTTCCTCCCTGCTTTCCACATGGATGGGGGGAAAAAACCATTCAGGAGGGAAAATCCAAACAGTTGTTTAGTGCCTCTTGGCTGGGATAGGCAGTAAGCGTACAAATGGAGGGACTTTAAGTCTGGAAAATTATTAGCCAAAATCCTACACCGCATTCCCAAAAGGTTAGAATTAGACCAACTCCAGGACCTCCTTTGAACCAAACTCAAAGGAAACATTCCAAGTGATGGAGGTCTGTGGGTGCTTCCAAATGATATGGCTAGCTCCTTCCCACCCAACACCTCCATTACTTATAGAAGCTCCTTAGGGTTTCAGAGGGGTTCCAGGGGAGGGGGTATTTACAACTGTAGCAACAGCATATGATCATGAAATACACAACGTATCTGAATTCAGAGCAGTTATGGATCCGTAACTTTACATTTCAAAACTTTAACTGCAATGCAGGTTGCTAGACTATATTTTTAACAGCTACTTCACTTTTTTCTTCTGTTACCTCTTTCTTTTACTTCACCTCCCTTCTTCTTCCCATTGACTCAAATTCATCCAATTTTGTTTCAGTTTGATTTTTTTAGTAAGAACTTTCCAAAGTTTCTTCATAAGTGGGATAGGATAGGATAGGATGAATTTGTGGGGGGTGGCGGGGTGTTTAAACTGAATGGAGATGGAACAGAATCTGACAACTGTCCATCCCTACATCCTTGTTTTCCTTTCTTTCTCCCCCCTCAAAAAAACCAGGCAGAATATTAAAAGTATTTCATAAAGAGATAGTTTAACCTGCTTGCTACTAAACACACAATATATTCTGCTAAATCCCAGCAGTATTTTCCTAGAGGAAGCCAGGAAACCAGCTGGAACTTAGGCAGAATGTGTCAAGTACATTATCTGCCAAGGGAATGAACTATTTCATCCTTGTAACCATTTCGTATATTTTCCTTAGTTCTTGACCAAGTTCTAGCCAGCAATCAAAGGGCAGAGTTGTGAAGATCATGCAACTGTCATGGACACAGTCTGTTCTTTCTGTCCTATGGTGGCCCTATGCAAACAGATGATAACACTACTTTCTTCATTAGTATTGTAGTAGTTAAGTAATACATGCAATAGTATATATGTGTCTACACACACATGCATACTGATATAAAAATTGTCAACTGCTTCTCTGGAGATTACACTCAAGGTAGCATAACAATCAGTAAAAACATCATAAAAATACTATATGAAAGTTAAACTACAAAATACACAACAAGGGCCATGAACAATGAAAGAGCAAAGTCATAAAAAGTGAGAGATCAAATATCACAATACTGGAGGCAGCATCCAAGCAAGAACAAATTAAGTTAAAGGAGAAACACAGCACACTCTGCAACATTTCACAACTGAAGACCAGAACACATGCTGCTGAGTAACATCAGAGTGTGGTCAAAAGGGTGCAGACAGACAACAAGGGGGCAAAAGTTGTTAATGAGGAAGAAGCCAAAAACTAGTATTTTAAACAGCAAAACATTGGAATTTCTGTGTTGAGTTTAGGAGAGCCTGAGAAAAGGGAGGAAAACTCAAATCAATAAACATAATATTCTGTGTGTGGGTATGTATACATACAGCATGATTAACAATACTGTATATTCTTGATTAAAAGTCAGTCTCATGTATATGTTATCGGGCTATACACTCCCATGCTTTGATATGATTTAATTGGCAAAATAGATTAATTGGCAGATATGTTTAATTGGCATAAAATATAAGATATAAACACTTATGGCTAAAAGGTCATGTGAAGAATGGATGCTGACTGGGAATACCGTATTTGCTGACATATAAGACTATTTTTTTTCTGGAAAAATATTGTTTGAAAATGGGGTGTGCCTTATATGCCAGTAAATACTACTTGCTGGTGTATAAATGGGGTACATCTTATATGCTGGTGTGTCTTATATGTCAGCAAATATGGTAGGTCAGAAGTGACCTCAGTCTGGCCAGGTCATAAACTCACTGTGGATTAGCTGGGAAAACCTGACTTAGGCCATTTCCACACTACGTTGTTATAGTGCTATTGTTCCACTTTCAACATCCTGTGGAATCCTGGGGTCTGCAGTTTAGGGAGGGGCATCTAGAATTCTCAGCCAGAGAGCTCTTTGGCCTCAGTAAACTACAAGCCCCGAAATTCCACAGGATGTTGAAAGTGGAATAACAGCTCTGTTACAGTGTAGTGCGGAAATGGCCAGAGTTATAGGGCTGCAGTTCTGCTTGAACTGCCATGGTTTCATCTTGTGGAATCCTGGGGCGGGCAGTTGAGCGAGGGGCCCTTGGACCCCTCAGTCTCAGAGACAGACAAAGAGAAACTGCCTCTGCCTGGGTACAGATCCATCTGAGCTTGTTTGGTGCAAGTCTGTTTCTGTTATCAGTACAAGTTTAGTGAATGGCCATTTACAGTGTAATTGTTGCTGTTACTCTTTTCTACATTTAATTCCCTTCACTGCCTGCAATCCCACTTGCAACCTTCTGTACCACATGTGTGCATGTATGTGTGTGAACAAAGCACAAAATGAAATTCTGGATAACACTTTATGCATCTCACGAAGTGGCTTTCAGTTCATGAAAGCTCATGCTAGAACTCATTTATTAGTCTTTAAAATGCACATAACCCTATGTTATCTTTGTCTAGAATCCATCTTTGGCTACACTGGCAAGTTCCACTAGGAACCCCTAGAGCGAGCTCTCACATTACAAGTGTCTTCAAGCTTTGGCTTTTATAAATACAATCTTATAATGAAAATGATCTTGTTTAAAGTGGGAATGATTTATACTTTCTGCTTGATTTTGAATCTTAATCCCCCAAAACATTCATTTCCCATCAGTGCTGTAAGGCACATAAACCAGTAGAGATGAGCAAATCTATCAATTTTCCCTTTCACTCACATCTGAATTTTGCAAGCTACAATTTCTACAAGCTCCTATGAAATTCTTAAGTGCTGATTAAAAGCATAAGCCACATAGATGGAAACACTCTCAACAAAAGCCACATATAAACCAGCCTGCTTGTATGTCACAAAGTAGACCTATAGTGGTTCACTGCCAAGCAGGGCTGGACCAAGACTTCTTTAGGCCTGGGGTGAAGGACAAGATGACTGTCTCATTCCACATTCCAAGTACAGAAGTTGAATAGGCTGCCAGGTGAATCTTACTTCAGTATTGGCAGTGGGGTAGCAACCATCCCTAGCATTGACAGCAGCAGGACAGCTTAACAAAGCAGGACAGACCAATGCCAAACACAATGCTCTGCCCTCCAACAGAGGGGAGTAGCAGCGGGCCTCAGGACAAACAGCCTGGGGAATGCTATTGTTAGGCCTTTGCATCTGCCACCTAAGGCATTGCCTCACTCAGCCTAATGGGCTTGCTGATGCATGTTCTCTCCTTGGATCTTCAGCACAGTCCTAGACCAGTGGCAACTGATAGATCTAAATTTGTCCACGATTCAAAGCTGTCGCTTGGAGACCAGGTGATCTCAATGGTGAGTAGTCTATATGGGCAGCTTAGGTTGGTCCATCAGCTGCAAGGATTCCTGGCCCAGGACAAGTGGGCCACAGTTATCCATATTCCAATAACTTCCCAATTGGACTACAGACATGCACTGTAGATGGGATGTCACTTGATAACAATTCTGGATGCTGCAGATCAGGCATGGGACTGTTCTTTCAGTGGAGACAGGGACAGCAAGGACTGACTGCGTGACACCCATTCTGAAATTGCTGCACTGGTCACTCATGACTGATCCACCCCAATTCAAACTGCTAACTTTAACATAAAAGCCCTAAATTTTCTGCTGTGGTTCCCCAATTAGCACCTCGATTGTGGAATTCACTCCTCCTAGAGCAGTGGTTCTCAACCTGTGGGTCCCCAGATATTCGTGGACTTCAGCTCCCAGAAGCCCCAGCCACTATGGTCAATGCTCAGGGCTTCTGGGAGCTGAAGTCCATGAACATCTGGGGACCCACAGGTTGAGAACCACTGTCCTAGAGGCACACTTGGCATCAACGTTTGAGTAATTTTGGTGCCAAGTTAAAGCCAAACAAATTTTATCCAGACTGCTCTTGTGTTATGGTTATATTATTCAAGATTGTTTTAACTGGTTTTACATTGTCTGTTTAAACTGAGAAACTGTTTAATATATTTCTAATATTTTTAAATATTTGTAATTATTTATTGTTTTAGATCAATTTTATTGTAAGCCATCCTGAGATCTTCAGATAAAAAGTGGGATATAAGGATTTTTTAAAAAGCAAACAAACAAAGGCTCAGGACTAAGGTACTAAAAGGATCACCTGATGCAGTGCTGACCGATCCAGTATTTGAGATACGCCTAGAAAGCTTTGCTGATGGTGACCCGGAGCAATGCCACCTACTCCATGCATAGCCTGGCTGCTGCACTTTGCACTGTATTTGCATGTTAGCAAATATTAGTAATTATATGGTTTTATACATTTCTAGCTTTATATCAGTGTAATTTTGTGATTTTTAGCATTATGATTTTAGGCACTACAGGATTTAATTATGTTTTCATCTAAGCTGCCCAGAGCTATGAGGAAGGATGGGTTATAAATTCAATCCATTCCAATCAATCAATAAAGCGTTCAGTTTTCTAGGCTAATATTGATGTGATCATAATACTGCAGACAAAACAGCCGTATGAATAGTTCAATGTAGGCCTAGATTAGCAGTCAATATGCCCTGGGGGAAGAAATCTTTGAAGAGTGTCTGAAACTGTATTCCACCTGAAACAAAATGCATTTATGTTTGCATGTGACAAGGGACATGAGCATAAATCCTGGAAGTATAGGAGGTTGGACTACTGGGTTGGAAAGAACTGTGCATTTTTATTTTATTTTACTGAAAATTCTTCCTATGGAAGCCCTCTAGCACTCAGAAATGCTACATTATAATTCAAGGGGGCTTACTGATAAGATTAGGATCAAATACAAAGGTAGTGTTGTGTAGTGGTTTGAACACTGGACTACAACCCTGGAGACCAGGCTTCAGTTCCCTGCTATGGAAACTCACTGGGTGACTTTGGGCACATCACACACTCTCAGCCCACAAAAACTCTCAGATAGGGTTGCCTTAGGGGTGCCATAAGTCAGAAATGACTTGAAGGCACACAACAACAACAAAAACAACAACGGTAAAAAGGGACACACACACCCCACCGCCATTGGCAGGAGTACTTTTCTTGAATCATGTTCATTTCATAGAAGATGCTTCTGTCCAGTTTTCAGGGTTTCTCCCTCAACCCTTGCACCATAGCTTATCCCCATTCTGCAGGGCAACCTCACCTTTTGTGTTGCATTTTGGAGGCACTGCAATGGGGAACAACATATGGCAAAATCCACAAGCCCAGTTGCAGAACCAGGGGACTACAAGGAGCAAAGACTTGTCAGTGAAGTCAATGTACAGTACAACACTGAGGGAGACCACAGCAACCCTGCAAACAAAACAAAGGGGGAGGGGAATACCTCTCAAACATAAAGAGACAGATTTTCCACGTCACACTGCTCTCCATCTCCTAAGCATCTTCTCTCCCTTTGTCTATGACAGAGCTATAGAACCTATGGGACCTTTAGATGTTGTAACTCCAATTCCCATAATCCTTGGTTGTTAGGCATGCTGTCTGGGAATGGTGGTGGCTAGATTCCAACAGCATCTAGAGGACCTAAGATTCCCTGCCATTGTCTTGTAAGACTGTTACAACAGCTTCCCAAAAGAACTAATGCAATAAATCTATTGTAATGTTGCCAGCACAGAAATGCTTCCAATGAAGTGCCTATGAATACCTAACCTTCAACCAAGTGAGAAAGTAATGGATTTAGTTCTAAAGAAGTCTCTCAAAAATCCGAACTGCTTAGTACACTTTCCTATATAAGCTTTTGGTTTTTCTTTTCTTCCTGTAGAAAAGAGATGCAATGAAAGCATTAGCCTTGCCCTAAAAGAAGAAAGTTCAGCTTTCCTGTGTGCTTTCACTGCAGAAAGAAAGAGAAAATTGAAAACATTGAGTTCTATCCCCAGGTGCTTCAAAAGCTAGGCAGAGATCCATTCAGGTTCACAGAGCTAGCCCAATTTATGCCAGCAGAGATTCTACTCTATTAAGTTGCTATAATGCTTTCAGTGTACAAGAGCGTAGGATGACACAAAGCTTCAAATGCTTGGGAGAGCTAGTGGGGTGCATGGGAAATGATAGCCATTAGGGAGGTCAAATGCAACTCCTTTGCGGCAGGCATCGTTCATTCGGAAATTGCTTTAAGAGGTGGTCAAAACCATAACAGGGAAGCAGCATTCCCTCATCCCAACAGCCTTTGTCTTCCAGTATTCTCAGTACAGAATCCTACATTGATTTTCACCAGTTGAGCAAAGAGAGAATACTCAGCAAGCAGTCTGAGTTCTAAGAAATACTGCACATCAACACTGTCAAGAAATGGCAGAGGGAGCACACATTGTACTTCAATTATTTTTTACTACTACTACCACTTCTTCTTCTTCTTCTTCCTATTACCGTCATTATCATTAGGTGGTTCTACCAATTACAGAGGGAATAAAGGTATATTCTGTCTCTACATAGAACAAATATACATATCCCTTTGGGGAAAGGTACATCGCCATCCTTTGGCTGAAAGCCATCAGTTGTTATTGAATCTGCCAAGGCTTAGAATTAGAGACTCCTCTTTGAGTTCCCCCAGACCTGCTCTTCTTCTTCCTGCCCTCCATTGCTTGCTCATCTGACCTGTTTCTTTAGCCCAAAGGAGTGAACAAGCAAAGAGCAGCAGAGCTATAGTAAGAAGGGGGAACAGCAGAAGCTTACTTGACAGACAGCTCTTTTTCTAGGCACACCTTGCCCAAGGGTCCCCAGCTCCAGGGCATGGAGCTTGCATGGCCTATGTTGATTACTGTACCAACCCATATGGCCTCCTTCATTCTGTACTAGGTTGCCTCACAAATCTTGAGGAATGCATTTGGATATCATATAGTATTCAGCATGGAAACAGCGCAGTATTGAAGCTGATGGACCAGTGGTCTTTATAGGTTCATGACAGGTTCCTCTGATCTTCATATGCTGATTGCACTGTGACTCTCCAGGGATTTAAAGAGGGTCCTCATCTGGAGATGCCAGGGATTTCAACCTATGCCAAGAGTGTGGTCTGTTGACTCAGCTACAGACTTTCCCCTAATGTACATATATGTGATTACTGAAGCCCCTGTCAGAGCTGCTGATGACAAGCAGTAGCTGTTGGTCCCTGTGGCTCTGGCTGGAGATGAGTCCTGCAGCTCAAGAGCTCCCCCTGCTGCCATGGACCAAGCAAGCGCGGACGTCCCTCTGCCTGCTCCTTTACAGCAATAGGGATCCGATTCTGTGCCTGCTTCTTTGGAGCAACAGGGATCCAATTCTGAAGAGGCTCTGCAGCCTGGTTCAATAAGCCCCCAATCAAGGCAGAGACTCAAGAGGACTGTGCAAAGGGAGGCTTCCTTGGCTAAGTTTAAGAAGCGGTGACCAGACACACCTGTGCCTGGGGCTATATAACTGCCTGCCTAGAAGCTTCCCTTTGCTTGTGGCAAACTTCTTACAAGCCCTCCTCTTGCCTGTACCTTGCTCCCAGCACCTGGTTCTTGATACCTTGAATTGATCTCTGGACTCTTGACCCTTGGCTTTGGAACTCTGACTACGGCTTTGCTTAGTGCTCTGGTAAATGAACTTTCTTGAGTAAGTGCTTGCTTGTCTCCTCCCAGCTGAACTTTGCTGGCTCTCCCACTCTCTTCTCTGAGCTGGCTCGCCACCCAGGTCTCTGACCTTGACAATATAGCAAGGTTGCAACAGTCAGTAGTTCCTCCATTTCAGACAAACCCTGGATATATGGATATATATGTATGGAGTTTAACAATGTTTTACTGATCTCCAGTAGCACGTGATGTATACAACTTTTCTCAGCTCAAATCACAATTGTATTTCAAACTGTGAAATCAGCAAAAGCTGTCTAGGGTGGTGCATTCTCTCCCATGACCCTGCTTCTTAGACTGAGACAGAAACATGGACACTAACCCAAGGCTTGAGGAGGCAAGAGCTACACAAAGAATCCTTGCTGTGCAAGCACAGACCTATTCTAGAAGCTATGGGAATGGCCAAAGGCAGGAAGCTAAAATGAAGTTTAGTGCCTCCACGCTCCTCTTAACTAGGTTAAAATGAGGGAACACATCAGCTCTGATGTTCTGCCAAGAAACATCACACTTTTATCTCCTAGCATGCCAAGCTGGGATAAAATGTGAGACCTACCTATCCTATATGTAAAACAACCCTTGTCTGCCCTTAGCAGCTACCACCACACTATTATACCACAAAACTTGGATAAGTGTGTGTGTGTCTATGTAGTCTGAGTAGGATGATCCTGAAAAGGAAGCATTCTCCACATCACCTCCTGGAGCGTGCTTTTTTTCTAAAAGAATTACAAGTGTTTTTAAAAATCAGCACACACCAATAACGCAGTAGTACAAGTCATGTACCCACAGGAAAGCTGTACATAAAACAACATATAAAATATCATTTCCCATCCTGTTGTTTGTGGTTTGGGGTCAAGCTGCAGGTGCATGGAAACTTCTTCCCAAGCAGTGTTTTGTCATTTAAAGACAGAAGGCTTAAACAGCAAAAGCTGCTTTAGCAGGAAGAACTGAATTTGCTTACTGTCACTCTGGCACACCAAGAATAGATTTTAGTTCAGGGCAGGGCGAGAGATGACATATATTTTCCTTCCTTGGAGCTTTCTCAGGTTTTGGTAAACTCTTTCTGTCTGGGAAGTATTACATGGCATTCAAAGAAGAATTATGACTATGAATGAAATAACACTAGATGAGCCATAGAAATTCTTGTCTGCCTTACTATGCTGGCCAGGATCTCAGAGATAGATATTCCCCTGCTATGCTCTCTAAGGAAGGGGAGGATGCCTTTCTCCAAATCCTTTATCATATGGTATAACTGAGCTTGGGTTTAGCTTTTTTCTTTCCCCCTGAGGAAACCTCAGATAGCTTTCTTTTTCTCAGTGCTTTACCACCACTTTGACCAAAAAAAAAAAAAAAATGACTTTGAAGAATTTTCTTCAAATACTCCTCCTTGCTTCTCTTGTGATGGCCAACATTGCTCAAACACATACAGAAAGAGAGAGAGAGATTTAGGCCATTTCTGCACAACCCTGTTAAAGTGCTATTATTCCACTTTCAACATCCTATGGAATCCAGGGGTTAGAATTCCCAGCCAGAGAGCTCTCTGGCCTCAATAAATTACAAACCCCAGAATTCCACAGATGGTAAAAGTGGAATAATAGCACTATAACAGTGTAGTACAGAAATGTAGTTAGAATGATGCAATGATAGTAGGTAAGGGGTATTGTGGAGAATAAAAATGAAAATGGCATCCACATATTACCATTGTAGTCATTTGCAGTTGCTGCCAAACAAGAAAAGGGAAACAAACAAAGGAAGGAAATAGTGCTATGACCACTGCCCAAACCCTGCAGAACAGGGGGAGAATTTATCCTCTTTTCCTCTGGAGAAATTCAATGAAATGGTCCCTCAGTTATCTCCACTCACATCTGGTAAAGACTTTCAAAAGGTCATATGCACAGAGCCATAGCCCCATGGTGTTTTATATTTTTTGTAGAAAGACTGGCCCCTGCTCCTATGGACATAACAGCTTAAATTTAGCAGTGGGGGAGACAAGAGTGGGGGGAAGAACAGGAACAAAAAGATGAGATGTGAGCTGTGACACTGAAGTCTCTTAAGTTGACTACCATCTTAAGTTGACTACCATCATGCAAGACTGGAAATTCCCTCCCAGCGTTTTACTGGGGTTTTTGCCAGCCTCCCAAAGCTGACTCCCATGCTTGGAAAGACTGTCAGTCTCCCCAGCTCGATCAGGTATGCTGCCACCACCCCCCTGAATTATGAATCCTTTGGACAGAACAGGAGGGACTCTGCCCAATCTCTAAGCGTAAGGATCTTCCACCTCCCCCTTCCCCTGAGTGAGAGGTCCTATGTAGCGTGTGCCAACCCTGGCGTGGAATGGAGAGAAACGGAGGTTTATAGAAGTGTTTAATCAAGGCATGCAAATAAACAAAACCATTTCACACTTAGGAGACTCCCCTCTCCCAGGTACACTTAGTTACAAGAATTTACAAAACAGATATAACAGCACAGATACATTCTTAAGATCAGCCAATTCCCAAAATAACAACATCCCTAACGTGACTAACTGCTTATTTCTAGTTACTCACAATTAGGTTATAGGCTTAGATGGTCTAAAGGAGAAGAGAGGGGGGGTCCAGGAGACACGGCATGCCTGCCAGCTCGACTGGCCCAGCTCTCCTCTCTTTCTCTCTGTCTCTGTGTCTCTCTCTCTCTGGCCACATGGCCTCTCAGAAGTTTTATATTTTCCTCCTTGGAAGGCTCTGGAAGCCTCTCCAAGATGCCCACCTCTTTTCCTTTTGGTTGGTCAATTCTCACCTTGTGACCTGTGATGCTGACCCTTTCCTTTTGGTTGGTCAACTCTCACCCTGTGACCCTTGATGTAATCCCAACACCTCATTAACCCTTGGTTTACCTGAAGAGGGAAGTATCTCCCTTTGATAAGCCTAGATAATGGGAAGCCCCATTATCACATAAGCTAATGGAAATGAATGTGCAGAGTTACAAATATAGGCATTTAGATTTCAAGTTGGTTACAGGTAAAGACTAAAAGATTAAGCCAATGGCTGCAACACTTGGATTCTGAAGGGAAATTTGATGGAAGAAAGTTTGGTATGGAAGCATTGGTGGCTGCAGAGGTTGTAAACATATTGCACTGGGCCATGTCTCTGAAGAAGAGACAGCCACCAGCTTTGCACATATTTAGTCATAAGTTTATTCTGTCTAATTTTTGTCCTAGTCTGCCAATTTTTAAAAACCCAAATTCATACTCATTTTCTCTAACACGTGCATTTTGTATGTGTCATTCCCTCACATACACATTTATTTCCCTAATATATAGGGACTTTACCTAGTGTGTGCATTTTTGCACACCAGTTTCCCTGATAGACACATTTGTATACAGTTTTTGGCTAAGAACTGCATTGCAAAATCTCGAATGACTGTGTTCCAATCGGCATATTAATCAAGAAAGGAGTCTGGTTTGCTTTAAAATGTGGAACAGATTAAATTCTCTCTCCATCCTTAGTCTCTCAACAGCTGCTGTTTAGTACAACTGGAAGCGAGGGTTCTAGACCAGCTGGCAAAACGGGTATAGTGCTGCTTATTTTCAGCACAATTATGTCCTACTTTGTAGAGGACACTCCTCTATTTCAGATACAGAGTTTCAAATCAAGATAGCCTTAAACTCACAAAATCATGAAATCAAATCACAAAAGACTCCAAAATACTGTACTGAGCAACTAAAAACTGAGTCCCTATGACACATGGTGATTTCCATGTCTGTGAAGTGATGAATCAATTCCAGGTTTTAATTTAAATTTTAAAGGAGGTATCCAAGATGCCAAGCCCTATTCTGTAATAGGTTTGGCCCTTTGGGTAGCTCCTTTGATAGTCAGGCTAAGGCTGACACAGTGTTCCCTATCATGATAGAGAGGTATTGTATTTCTGTTGTAGGACACACACAGCTGCCTTCCTCTCATACATATTTATTTTCAGACACTTATATACTAACATGCTTAGTGAATGGTTCACTAGTAAATATATGCAGAGACAGGGGAAGATGCATGGCTTAGCATATGTTAACTGCAAGGTTAATTGACTGTGGTATCAAGGTCAGCTGAAGTTCCATCAAGTCCCATACAGTTGTACAAGCAAGCAATTCTGCACAGCAGTCTCTCTGCTTGTCCTCATGGCAAGGCAACCCAGGGTAAACAATCTGCCAAGGCCCCAAAGACAAATGTCTTGCAAATGTTGCACAGAGGCAGCCATCCTGGGGAGCAATTGAAACGTTTAATTGCACAATTTAAATGTTTCCTAGATAAGACCATGCTACTAGCAATGATCTAATTTTTCAGCCACTGGGGGTAGGGGGCGGGGTGGGTGGGAAGAAACATATTCCCATTTGGTCAATCTCGTGTTTGATTTTTCCTCAGAGTGTTATAAAATTGCCAGATTGGTACTAAAAAGAGAGAGGCCTTATTGACATTCTTTGAATGTTGCAGATTAAATTTAGCATAGTATTTGGCTTGATTTACAAATAAATATTGGACAAAAAAATATCCCTGATGCAACTGTGGTAGCTCCCTCACCCTCATTTTTGTAAGACTGACAATCTTGTGAATAACTGTAGCATATATAGAGGACTAGCATATTTACCCGGCGTTGCTCGGGGTTTTTATTTTCCTCTTAAGAACTCACCAAACTGTCTTCTCCATTTCCTGTAACTTTGCTCTATATTTCCCAATGCAATCTGTATTCAGAGTTATTTACATACACAATTTGGGTTCCTTTAGGAGTACACTGTCCTCCTCCTGGCTGCTAGACCTTGTGTCCAAAGAAACGGCCCATTCCTGTACCTGTAAATTTTCCCCATATTTCCCAATCCAATCTTTATTCAGAGTTGCTAACATTCAGAGGTTGGGTTCCTGAGGGAATACACTGCCCTCCTCCTTGCTGCTAGCTTTGTCTTCATAGCAACCAGCCTATTTGAGTACCTATAACTTTTCCCCATAGTCCCCAATCCAATCTGTGTTCTCTGGTGATGTTGATGTACCGGCTTTTTATTTTTTTTATTTTTTTTTGCTTTCTGTTGAATTTGTGCAATGGCTTTATGTTTTTCTGGAAGCATTTTTTGTTTTGAATTTCAACTTTAAGATTCGTCACATACGGAATCCATACAATCTACTGTGTGAGGCGAGAAGACCTTGTAACTATGTTGTGTATGTCACTTTAATTTTTCTCATGTATGCCTCCCAAAAGTTTTCTGGCATCCTTATTGCTGCTAGGCCTCATCTCCATAGCAACCGGCCTGAGGCCCAAGAGCTCTCTGGCTGAGAATTCTAAAGGCCACTCCCTAAACTGCCAACCTCAGGATTCCATTGAATCTTCACAGCCAGCCAATCATATGAGGTCTTCTTGCCTCACACAGCCAATCATATGCTGACGTGGACAAATAGACAAACACAGAGACAAACATTCACTTTTATATAGTAGATAGAGCACTGCTTTTCTCATGTATAGCTTTTCATGCTCCTGGACAACCTTGCTGAAATAGTTTTGGCAAACAGCTTGGAGGTCCCCCAGAGTTAACCCACGTTTAGATTCAGGGCCAGGTCTCCCCTCACATGAGCTGAATCCCCTCTCTCTCGCTCTTAAGAGTGGGTGTGCAGGGGTAACTGCACCCCCACACACATTCAAACATGCATGCTGCGGGAAGGGATTCTGCCACTTTTGCCTCAATAGGACACTGACATGGGTGCTGCAGGAGAGACCTCATTAATCCTGCTGAACTGGCGGTGACAAATGCACAGTGAGAGATCAGTTGCCAAGACTCCTCAAAGCAGCTCGCTCAGTCCAAGGCAGAGTTCAGGTGGGTTTCTGGAGCCCGCCCAAACATAAGAAACCATTTGGTTCTGCTCTTCAAATTGCTACTGAGAACCAAATGCCAACCTTAGAGATATGGGAGGCATTCTTTGGAATGAAGCGCTGTGGGAGAAGTGACCAGGGAAACCATCTCTGCACATAACTATAAAAAACTCTAGGTTGGGTTTGGCATTCTCTTGGACTATATTGGGGTGGGACTGAGTGTGTGAGAGAGAGTGGTAGGGGAGAAATATATCTTTTCCTCCTTTCCCACTCCTAAACCCTGACTGAAGTTATCAGCTATTATTTTAGTTTCCTTCCAGGGAGGGAGGGAAGGCACCAGCAACCTTTGCTATTTTTTTTTATCAAGTTGATCATAGAATCATAGAATCATAGAAACGTAGAGTTGGAAGAGACCACACAGGCCATCCAGATAAAACCTACAGATAAAAGAAATGTATATAAAAATACAGGCTTCCTGTACTGGAGCACTGTCAGAAAATGGAATTGGTTGAAAATTGGTTGAAAAGCAGAACCCATGTATTGGACTTTAGGGAGCATGAAGGACAAATGGAGGCTCACTTAGAACCAACCACATGCATGCTGCTTGCAAAGTCTCTCAGTCAGCTTACTGGCTTTCCCCCCTCTCAGCTCACTTTGCAAACAGAGTATACATGTGAGCTGTTCCAGGAGAACCTCCATACACAAGAAGAACAGATGAAAGAGCAGGACCCCCACTGAATTAATGGAACTTGTCCTTAATTTGAAAATATCAAAAAACTGAATTGTGAGATAACGGGGTGTCAAAAGTTGGGGCTTCCTATATACAAAAGATATTTTAAATGATTTCATAGAATCATAGAGTTGGAAGAGACCCCAGGGGCCATTGAGTCCAACCCCCTGCTATGCAGGAACACCCATCAAACCATTCCCGACAGATGGCCATCCAGCTTCTGCTTAGAAACCTCCAAAGAAGGAGACTCCACCACACTCCGAGGCAGCATATTCCACTGCTGGACAGCTCTGACTGTCAGGAAGTTCTTCCTGAGGTTCAAGTGGAATCTCCTTTCCTGCAGCTTGAATCCATTGCTCCTTGTCCTAGTCTCTGGAGTGGTAGAGAACAAGCCTGCTCTCTCCTCAACATGACATCTCTTCAAATATTTAAACATGGCTATCATGTCCCCTCTTAACCTTCTCTTCTGCAGACTAAACATACCCATCTCTCTAAGTCTATCCTCATAGGGCATGTCTTCCAGGCCTCTCACCATTTTGGCCGCCCTTCTCTGGACTTGCTCCAGCTTGACCATGTCCTTCTTGAATTGGGGTGCCCAGAACTGGACACAGTATTCAAGATGAGGTCTAACCAAAGCAGAGTAGAGTGGTACCAGTACCTCCCTCGATCTAGACGCCATACTCCTATTGATGCAGCCAAGAATTGCATTGGTTTTCTTGGCTGCCACATCACACTGCTGACTCATATTCAGCTTGTGGTCTGTTAAGACTCCTAGATCCCTTTCACACGTACTGCTATCCAGCCACGTGTCCCCCATCCTATATTTCTGTATTCCATTTTTTCTACCTAAGTGTAGAACCTTACACTTCTCTCTGTTGAATTTCATTTTGTTAGTCTTGGCCCAGCTCTCCAATCTATCCAGGTCATTTTGAATTTTGATCCTGTCCTCTGGTGTATTAGCAACCCCTCCCAATTTGGTGTCATCTGCAAATTTGATGAGCATGCCCTCTATTCCTTCATCCAAGTCATTGATGAATATATTGAACAGCACTGGGCCCAGGACAGAACCCTGTGGCACCCTGCTAGTCACTTCTCTCCAGGATGAGAAGCAGCCATTCGTGATCACTCTTTGGGTTCGGTCGGTCAACCAATTACAAATTCAACTAACAGTAGCCCTGTCCAGCCCGCATTTTACTAGTTTTTTGCAAGAATGTCATGGGGAACTTTGTCAAAGGCCTTACTGAAATCGAGGTATGCTACATCCACAGCATTCCCTTCATCTATCAAGCTAGTAACTCTATCATAAAAAGAGATAAGATTAGTCTGGCATGACTTATTTTTGAGAAATCCATGTTGACTTCTCGTGATTATCACCTTGCTTTCTAAGTGATTAGAAACTGACTGCTTAACGATCTGCTCCAGGATCTTTCCAGGTACTGATGTCAGGCTGACTGGGCGATAATTATTTGGGTCCTCTTTTTTCCCCTTCTTGAAGATGGGGACAACATTTGCTCTCTTCCAGTCTGCTGGAACTTCTTCTGTCCTCCAAGAGAGGCCTCGCTGGGGTTGGGAGAGGGCCCCGCTCCACCCCGCCCCACCCCTGGTGGCTGCTGTTTCCTCCTCTCTCCTTGCCCCCTTTTGCACAGAGACAAGACAAAGCTAGCGGGAGGGGAGGACAGCTGTGGAGTGTTGAGTTCAGCCTTTTGTTTAAAAGCATGAAGGGTTTTCTTTTTTTGTGGGGCGTGGGTGGGACAGGGAAGGGGCAGCAGCGAGAGGATGTTGGGTTATTTAGTTGCCACAAAAGGACTTTATTGAAATTTTTGACTTGCTGGTGGGATTGAGGGGGACGGTGGTCTTTCCAGAAGGTCCCAGGGATTTCTGAACTGATGAAACCTGTATTTCTCTCTCCCCTCCACATCTTTTAAACCCCTTTCTGACCTGCAGGGTGTCCCTGTATATTGACTGGGGATGATTTAGGATTAATTTTCTGTGGGTGGGAAGGAGAATTGGATAGATTTTGCAACCTCAGCAGGATTTTAGAAAGAAATCAAGTTGATCAAGTATTGTAAGGATACAGAAGCAAACAGACAAATTAATTCAGAAAAAGATGTATTAGGTTTTTCAGTGAAGCAGACCAGCAAGTCCCTGGCCCTTTTCACACCTTACCTTTTCTCACTGCCATCGTGCAGGGATTGCGCGAAAAGCTTCTTGCGGGAGGGAGTTGCATCTCCTATGCTTCCCTCTGCACCAGCTCCGTGCTGGATGGAAGGAAGCACGTCTGTTCCGCCTCTTCCTTCTGCAGGGCAGCCGGGTACTTTCCCAGGCTGCTCTGGGGGAGGAAGCACACCCATCGCGCTTCCTGAGGTTCCACATGCCAGGTAAGTGTGGGAGGAATGAACAATTGCGGATCATTTTTGCTGAAGAGCTGAAAATCATATAATCCGCGATTGCTGCGGGATCGCTACGGGAGTGCCATGCGATCACGAGAACGTCGTGCGGAACCATCCTTGCCATCCCGCAGCACTCCCATGGCCATTTCATGTGGGAAATGGTATGTGAAAAGGGCCCCTATCTTCCACAAAGAGAGGGGAGAGGGAATAAGGGAGATCCCATGGGATTGTTTTGACTTTTGAGGTAGAAAATCTCACAGTCCCCTTTCCACTCTCTCCCTGGCACAAGAATAAATTGAAGAATGAATTAAGTAACACAGTTTTCTGCTTTTTGTCGACATTCCAAATCATATGCCAGAGGTAGTCACCTCATTCTGCTGAATGGTAGAACTGGTCTTGCCTTTTTGGACACCATTCTACCAACTTTCAACAACAAGAAACCACCATGAGTGCATATTTTTGTCTAGTTTGCTATTCAATTTGGCTGAGACAGCTGAGGAGAGGAAATCATCCAATATTGGTTCTGACAATTTCTGATAAGCACAGTTTAGTCTACTTCCAAAATCCTGCTTGTTTTTTTCAAAACCCATAAATACTTTGTCATATTTTAGGCAGCTTTGTTTACATATTTTTTCTGGGCCAATGCAGATTCCTATACTACACGTAACAAATTTATTGACTAGACATAAAAAATATCTTGAAAGATTCTGGGAAATTGGCCATGTTTGGTATACTGCCACCCAAAAAGATAGGTGGGGGAGAGAGACTGTGGTTGTTATTTACTGATCATTGCTGTTTTGAGATCAATTCTAGTTAAATACTGTTTTCAAAAGTGTATAAACAAAAGACACAAACTCAACAAAAGTGTCATTATGGAATGAAGTGATTCATATAAAAACTATTACAGAAAGAAAAAGGAAGGAAGGAAGGAAGGAAGGAAGGAAGGAAGGAAGGAAGGAAGGAAGGAAGGAAGGAAAGGGAAAGGGAAAAGATCTGGAGTGTCAGTGGGTGTTCAGACTTTTTTCCTACTAAGTGATGCAGCTGGAAAATGTCAGATTTGAATTTTTTTTAAAAGAAAATAGGCCTCGCTCATATACCTGAAGAACAACCTATGATAGATATTCACAGTGAAATCTAAAGTATGACTACTCATAATAAGCCGTATTGAAATAATTACAAAGGAGAAGATGAAATTCGTCAGGGACATTCCCTTCTTTAAGTCCTCTTGTCACAGCAATTTTGTGATGGAAGGAAGGAACGAAGGAAAGAAGGAATCCTAAAGTGTCACTTCAGGCCAAGTGAAGCATTTTGATCATATTCCAATTTTTAACATAAGTGGGCAGCCTTAATTGAACAAAAGCAGCTCTTGTTCCTCTTGAGGCAGAATATGTCCCTAAATGTGACCCCTGCTGCTGAGATGGTTGCTCAACAGTACTGCTCCCTTTATTACAAGCATTTAACATTTTCTAGAACTCCTTTTTGAACAGGCCAAGCAGAGGCTGACTAAATGATTGACCGGGCTTAGTGTAAGACAACAATTACTGTTTTCAATGCTGACATCATCCCTTGTCACCACCACTTCAGTCTCCTTTCTCAAACAAGAATCCTCACACATAGCAAGCAAAAATCTGTCCAGTCCCCAAATCTTCTGCACTGCTTTCAAATGCGTGTCTTTTTCATCACCTTATCACCTCACAAGAACTCTTATCGGTGAAGATGGTCAAGACTAGACTGACTGAAGTGGATAGCCAATCTCAATGGTTCTCAAACATTTTAGGGTTAATCCTCCCACATCTCTGTGCGGTGTGTGTGTGAGAGAGAGAGAGAGCCATCATGGTATAGTGGTTTGAGCACTGTGCTACAACTCTGGGAAACCAGGATTCAAATCTGTGCTTGGCCACAGACATGCACTGGGTGGTCTTGGGCAAGTCACACTCTCTCAGCCTCAAAGGAAGGCAAAGGCAACACCCCTCTGAACAAATCTTGCCAAGAAAACCCCCATGATAAGTTCGCCATAAGGGTCACCATAAGTCAGAAATGATTTGAAGGCACACAGCAAAGCATATATTGGCACTGATAATAAGTACTAAGAAGTAGGCACTAATGTAAACACAACCATTGGGTGAAGGGAGCTAATGCATAGAAGGGAAAGGTGGTGACCATGGCTCCTCTGATGTCTTGAAGTCAGCTACCTCTGCCCCTATCTTCCCATTGTTACTTCGATGGAGAAACTCTATCCCGGGGTCTACAATTTTGATAGTAAAACATGATTCCATGCGCCTGAGAGGTCACCCGGATGGGCACATAGGCAGCAACAGTCAAAGACTGAAAACCAGGTCAGGCCAGTAAAATCCCTAGTCACATAGCCCCAGAAGACTTCAAGATGTGTAAATCCACAATAAACAATGGGTCCTCAGCCCCGAGACACTGACTTGAGGGGATTAGCGTGTCTGCCCAAAGTTGAGCAAATATTCCATCAGGGGAGGACCACTTACATGAAGTCACACCACAAACTAACACTGCCGAAGATCTTGAGACTTTGGCAACACTTTGCAGTCCCATCACACGAAATTACCATGGTGGAGCTTCATTAGCACTCCAACACCCATTGTTCTCCCTGGGAAAGGATTAGTCCTCCAGCTACTTTTTCCCCTACAAATAGTCCCAGTTTCTGGGTGTTTCTTTGGATCACTCCCAGTCATCCCAGCAGACCACTTCTCCATCCGTTGAGTGATTCTCCTCAGCCCTCTCTGTGCTGAGCCCCACTTCTCCGCTGCCTTCCCGAACCCAGGACTTCAGGAAAAGGTGCAGAATTACCCCAACTTACACCCCTTCAATACCCCCCCTGTCCAATTTCCTCTCTTTTGCTTCTTAATAGCTCTTGGGTGCATGTGTGAGTGATTGCATTGCTGCCTCAGATTTTCATTCAATAAAATCATTTATTGGACATTTTTGTTTGGTTTTTGGCTTTGCCTGACCCCATAAAAACTGGATAAAAAGACCCGGCTAGGTTACCCTGCCTCTTGCATTGTTATAGCTCATGCTCTGGCTAGTTTCCACGTGGAACACACTGAGGTGTCCCCCAAGGGACCCCAGAAATCAGGGTAACACTGTCCCCTTATGTATTTGGAAACTATACAAAGGACACATGTGCATATGAAGGTATATGCTAAAAAGGGAGTGAAGGGTATCTGTGTAAACTTTCCTTGTAAGCAGAAATCCCAGTGATTAGAGCTCACAATCCTATGGAACAACCTATGCAAATACAACTGTCTTTCCTTTTGGATAAATACAGGTGAGTCATAGATAGCCTTGCCCAGTGACATGGAAGCACAATCAAAGCACTTATTGAGGCCCAGGACTCTGCGGGAAACTAACTGCCATTCCTTGAAGACCTCCCTGGCCCTACTCCTCTTCCTTCTTGTTGTTAGGGTTGTCAGTTGAGGACTGATCCAGACCTCAAGGCTTCCAAGACAAAACCTGAGACCTAGGGACATTATGCATTAAATACCAACCACAGATGCTCACATCTTGTCATTCAAGCATGCCCTCATGTGCAAACACAGAACATCTTTTTGTGATTGGAAATTAAGACAGAAAACTTAGCTGAAGGGGCTATTCCCAGATCAAGGTGAAATGAGAATAAGGCCCTTTCCGCATGTGGAAAAGGAACCACACGAAAACGGGACTCACTGGATTTCTTTGGTGTCCATTTGAGTCCGTCAGGATGAGGAGCAGTGTGAGCTTGTCGCTTCGCACTGCTTTGGCGTCCAAAATGGCAGCTTCCAGTTGGTGGAGGCTCTCCAGCCTAAAGCCCACCCCCAGCAGATCTGCAGGCACACACCAGTGCGCGCCTGCAAATCTGCACCGGAGCGTGGCGACGGAGCGACACAGAGTCGTGCACTCCGTGCTTTTTAAAAACCTTGCCGCGCGACCAGTTCTGGTCGCTCTGGAGCGGACTGAGGTGCGGAACTGCAAAAAGTAGTCCGCCGCAGTCCACTCTAAGGTGGAGAAGACCTCCGTCAGAGGTCGCTCTGCAATTTAAAAAGCCCGGTGCGGAAATGGCCTAAGATTCCTTCTAACTTAGAGAGACAGGATATGGAACATTTTAATTAGGCCTACTTGCTTCTAGCCAGATTGTGAATGCAAAACAGAATGCAGGGTATGGAGTCTAGTATCATTGGCTGCATGAAATAAAAGAGAGAGAAAAGAAAAATAGATGGTTGGGGAAAACTGAGGAGGCAAAAGAGCAAACAAAACCAAGAGACAATATATTATCAAAACCTACCTACCTCTTTTTCTAATGTCCCCCCCAGGGGCACATAGTTACTTTGTTCAAGTGGGGTTGCATATTTCTCCATTTTCAACACATGCATGTGGTTTTCAAAACCAGATGTGGATTTCCAGTATATTTATTTATTTTGCTTTGTTTTGTTGGCAGTATTCTTGGCAGAAACTGGGTCTCTGATCAAGTGCAGTTGCTCACAACTGCATTAGATATGGAAACATCCAAGGAAGGAAGGAAGGAAGGAAGGAAGGAAGGAAGGAAGGAAGGAAGGAAGGAAGGAAGGAAGGAAGGAAGGAAGTTCTACTGTAGCCTTCACCAATTTTGTGATATCCAGATGTATTTGCTGGAGATGAGAAGTATTCAACACATCTGGAGAGCATCGGGTTGGAGAAGGCTGCCCTATTGTACAACTGGGTTGACTTTACAGTGACTAATTTGTTCTCTACTAACCTCACGCTTTTATGAAGCTTCCGCACTGACATATGGTTAACTAATTGCCATGCTGCTTAAAATAGATCTTATTTTAAAAATTAACATTGGATGTGCTTAAAGAGCAAAACTGGTGAGTACATAGGGCTTTTTTTTTCATTATTTAAAAACATATGAACCCCTTTTAACTATTCTTCCCAACAACACTCTAGAAGCATCATAATATTCATTCCATTCTGCAAACATTGTTTACTTTGCAAACAGAACATGGTATGTTTAATGCCAAATTTTGCTCTTGGCTAAAACCCATGCAAACTCCACTCACTTCATGGCACGTCTCTCTGGGCATAACGTAGGTCAGAATTCATTGCTAAAATTCAGCTTTACTGAACATAAAAACTAAATGATTAACTATATTTTTCTGATGTGCTTTGTCCTAGTACTAATTTCATCCCACTAATTTTAGCAGATCAGACAAGCAATCAGTTAAACAGCAGTTCCCTTTGAAATATTTCATTCCCGCTTGCCCATTTGCAAGAACATACGTGCTCTTTTTGAAAAAGAAAAAGGGAAAGAACATACTGCCTGGGGCACGGTTGTGTCTGGTACTGACGTCAGAAAGCTGTTAATATTTCTTATAGCTAATCTTTTGAATATGGAACTGTGACTTATTTAGGTTTCAGGTCCAGGTTTTGCTGGGAAAATGCATTGTCCCTTTGGGGGATTAATGTGCATTAAGTATTATTTAAAGTTGGGGAAGTTGTCAGGACTGCATGCCAATGGTGGTCTTGTCTAATGTAGTGGTTCACAACCTATGATCCTCCAATTAATTCAGACTTCATCCCCCAGAAACTGCAGCTAACATGGCCAATGGATAGAGATTTATGGAGCTGAAGCCAAATGCATTCGGAGGGTCCATAAGTTGAGAACCACTGTTCTAATGTATGCATCAATTTCCTACAGCAATAGCAGTTACATTTCTATACCGCTTATCAGTGTGGACCACTCCCTAAGCTGTTTACAATGTATTTAGCTAATTGTTCCCAACAAGCTGGGTGCTCATTTTACTGACCTAAGGAAAGACGGAAGGCTGGGTCAACCTGGAGCCCTGCAGGATCAAACTCAGAACATTCTGGCTGAAGTACTGGCATTTAACCACTGTGCCACCAGAACACAGGGTTGGGCAAGCCCAACAAATCCAGAGACTACCCCCCAAAACACTATTCTCCCAAAAAAACCCTAAACGAAATATTGCAGAAATCAACTTCTACTTTTGTTTTGGTTTTTTGGTTTTTTAAAAAAACACCCTCTGGTATTAGGATGTGTTTGCAAACAAGGCCCTATGTTGTCCTGTGACAAAACCACAGTTCCTGCACATGTTTAACTGTGGGTACAGCCATTTTTTCCACAATGGTGTTTCAGCATAGGATTTTCAAGGAGGGCTCCAAGAAAGGTCTGAGGAACCCTTATGGTTGCATATATGGCCCATGAACTACCTGTTTCATACTCATGCTATAACATCTCAAGCACTGTGCAAGAATCTGCTTTGGAACCTCAACCCTTGGTTGTACTGATCATGTCCTCGAACTAGAGATGGAAAGAATATTTCAAAACATCCAAGTAGTTGTTGAAAACATATTTTTTGAGAGTCAGGGAACCCAGATGAGAAGAATCCTGGACTGATGAGAATCTTCACAATTTGGAACTTATTCAGCACAAAATTCACTCATGTGTAGAAAATAGCATATCCTGTGCAGGAAACAGCTATTTCTGAACAGAAATCATGCTTTTATTCAGAAATCTTATTTCCTATACAGAAAATGCTGTTTCCCTGCAGACAAATGCTGTCTCCTGCACAGAAAATGCTGTTATCTGTGCAAAACAACTATAAGCAAATTTTACACGTAATAGGTCTCAAACTGCAAATTGGCTTTGAAAATGATGCGGTTTTCAAAGTCAATTTTCTTCTCAGCAGGGAAAAAAATTGCTCAAACTACTCATTCCTACCTTTGAGAAACAATTTAGTGATAAATGACATCCCTATGGAGCAAATCGTGGTGCTCCACACATTAATGAATTATGGCTGCCCAGATCCCTCACCACTGGCAGAGGTAGCTGGAGTTGAGGAGAAATGGAGACCACCAACATCAACCAGGAAAGAGAAAGATTGACGAATGAAATGCACCTCTTGCCACTACCCAGTCTGTTATGCAGATCCAACGTGCAATAACATGTTAAGGTAAGCTTTACTCAGAGTGGTAATCTTCTCTAGGTTGCTTATTTTCATATAACAGAAAATATGTTGTGTAGTGAATGTGAAGTGAATGTATAAATATGTCATTAAGGTGAAATGACTTTCTTTCCTGTTTTGTTTCAGGATTTTTTTCACTTTTTTGTTGTCCTTGCTTTTAGAGTGTTTTGTATTTGTTATGTGCCTTCAAGTTGACTTCAACTTATGATGACCCTCTCATTGGGTTTTGTGGCAAGATTTATTAAGAGATTTGCCATTGCCTTCCTCTGTGGCTGAGAAAGTGTGACTTTCCTAAAGTCACCCAGTGGGCTTCCATGGCTTACCAGCAATTCAAATCCTGTTCTTTCAGAATCCCAGATTAATACTTCAGCACTGGCTCCCCTTTCATGGAATATACCCTCAAGAGCGGAAGGAAATCATTGGAGGGAGAGAGGGACAGAGAAGAAGACATAAACAGAAGTGAAGTGATGGATTCTCTTCCACCCGACATCCAGGGAAGCAGCGGATACTGAACTGTATAACTGGGGAACTATGTTTTTCTCCAAAAATATTTCTGACTAAAGATAAGGGCATTTTTCTGTGTTTTTTTTTTCTTTTAAAATAATATCAATCATATTTATAAGATTCTGATTTTTCTTGTTGGGTATTATGATGTGGGGCTTTTACTTTATATCAAAATGTTTTTGCTTCCTACATCCTTTCTGTTTGTGCAAGTATTTTTTTTTAACCTCACTCATTCCTTTTCTGTAGATAAGAAATGGGTTCATCCCACAATTTTCACACTTGTTTCATTCTCTCCCATAATATAAACAGGTCGGTGTCATGTACAGCCTAACTCCAGTCCCAGATATAAGGCTGAGAGCTTACAAAAGTTTTCTTCAGGAGCAGTAGAGTAAGAGCAGCACATTCTGGCCATTGCCAAGACTAAAGAACTATTGACTTTACTGTGCCTTATAAGTAATAACATTACAAATTTGCATGCACAAGTATCCTATTTGACAGCTAATTAAAACAACTCTTTTCCCCAGGCTTACAACCTGCCTGACCATAGCATGACCTTGCATCTGCATTTGTACT
This sequence comes from Iguana delicatissima, assembly GCA_948472985.1. NCBI lineage: Eukaryota > Metazoa > Chordata > Lepidosauria > Squamata > Iguanidae > Iguana > Iguana delicatissima. Next base: position 1,054,743 of record CAOKZL010000465.1, on the reverse strand, counting down.
TTCTCTTATTAGAGTTTGTTAAAACAATACTCCTTCATTCCCAACACACTGTTTTCTCACTCAGTTACATCATCCCGTCCCATCCCTTTGTTTAAAACACTACATGTCATTAAACTTCAAAGTATTACCTGGCATTAAAGTGCATGGGCAGGGAAAGCAAAGCCAACCTGATGTTGGGGCAGAAAGGGAGACAAAAATGTAGATGGAATTTTTCACCTGCATATTGGTACCATTTTTAGAACAATAATGGAGAAAGCAGATGGGGAAAACATCAACTCATTTGAAATGTGGTGATAAATGAAAGTTATGCAAATAACCATGAGCTGCCAAAAAGACAATAAATGAGTCCAACAGCAAATCGCACCTGAACTCTCACTAGACACCAAAATAACTAAGCTGAGGCTATTGTATGTGGGATATAATATGAGAGAATGTGACTCATTGGGGAAAAAACCAACAAGCAATAATGTTTGGTAAATAGGAAGGCACTAGGAAAAGAGGGAGACCAAAATGCAGATGGATGGGTGCAATTAAGGAAGCCATGGCCCTAAGCATGGCAGTTAACAATGGAAGGATTTTGCAGGTCTCTCTTTCTTGTCATTGCCTAAGCGAAGGTGAAGGTGACAGCACACAACAACAAAGGTAACATAAATTTGAACACTAAGTATAAATTTAAATGCAAGGGTAATACATATTCCCTTTTAAATGCAAACAGAATTAATATAAGTGTCTGTTGTGGTTGGGCTTTACTGTAAATGTAACGTAGTGGCACTTTCACCAGCAGTGTTCCTATCTTTTTGCTTTAATCACTGTGGATCAGTGGAACCAGGATACAGGATTCAGTAGATTCACCTCCAACTCCTACTTTGCAGGAGCCTTGTCAATGCAAGATTTTAAAAAACCTTCTCTGCAATTTCAGTATTATTATGATCCAAATTGTGTGCACATAAAATTGCTTCAGTAGGGGACACAGTTCAAACCATCACCACCACCACCTTTCTGGATGTTTTCTTTATTGGGAGGGTAGTAGCACAAAATCAGAGATCAAGGTACCCTTTTTGGGTAGTGCTTGATCTGTTCCAGAATTGCTGTAGTCTCATTTTAACTTCATTTGTTCCTCTTTTGTAATGGAAGTGGTAAGAGAATGGTTAACGAGAATGGCTAGAACTGTTGCTGTATAGAGGTGTAAAGCCCTGTTTCATCTGTGCCTGTCTTTTTAAGGTTGTTGCAGAAGGAAATCTCCAGTATCTCCTTGAGGCAATGACCTTGCTCATGTGGCCCACTTGTCAGCAGCTGCAGTTGCAGGATGTCCCCATGGCCATATAGTGGCTAGGGGAGAGTGGAGTCACAAAAACAGCATCTGGCTTCATTTCTGAAGCCAGAAGGTAGGTAAAAAAAGACCAGAGGATGTGAGTCCTCCTGCCTTCCTCCAGCCCTTGGAAACCTCCCATAAACTGATGCAGGATTTTAGACATTATCTGTGCTTTACTACTGTTACAGTGATGGCTTCTGTTAAACAGAACCCAGTAATGTTCCTCCTTCCACCTTTCTTCCCACTTTACTGCTTTCACTATTAATTCATGTTGATTTTGTTCCAAACAAGAACATGTTAACTTTTGTGTGCAACAGAGAATTGGTACAGTCTCCTTCCAAAGAACTTGCCTGCCAGCCTTCAAATTACTTAATTCATGGAACACCATTTACTGATGTAGAGAGGATTTAAAGTAGAATAATTACTTACTCTTCTTGATCTTACTGATCCTCTAATGCTAAGCATTTAGTAGTGGCTTGCAGATACATTTTGTTACTGAACCCTCTCACCTTAATCTCCTTAAAGGAAGATATGGGTAATCGTCCCTTGCTTGACACAAATCAGTTCTAATCCAGTAATTCCTTCTGTTGAGCCACACTGGCCATGTTACCACATATGTGAAGACAGGATTCCTGGCTTAATAGCCAGAATTCAAATGAAATGCAGGAGTATTTATCTGTCCTCCTCCAAACACCACACACATTTTATCAGGATTTATAATCCAATTTTAAATCCGGTATAAAGATTGCTTCTAGTCTTGGTGAATTTGGTGAAAACTAAAATCCTGGCTTTTGTCATAAGAAGAAAATATTTTGTCTTGGACAAAATGGGAGCAAATGGGTTGAATGCATCAGTATTCTTTTTGTTCCAATAGTGGTTTATTAAGGGTTATTAAATTATTCAGTTATTGCATTACTGTAGTGCCCAATAGTAAAATCTCTTGAGCTGTTCACAAAATAGAGCTAAAACCATAAGATGTGGAAAATAAAATACGAAACAAAAATATAAAACAAAAATAGATTCTGATGCAGCAAAGTTAACTAAGTCTCATTGATTTTAATGGGTCCAATCTCACTAGAACTAAATCTTGATCCAGCGTCATTTTTTAAGGTGCCGCAAGATGCTTGATAGATCTGTCTTTATCAAAGGCACTGTAAAGTCCATCAACAAATGGTTTCAGAGAATAGCATTCTATGAGCCTGCATGTTTTCCCTGCCAAGATATGTATCTCTCTGATCTATCTCAAACAGATTTGCTGACAGTCAGTTATGGGATGGGGGGCCTCTTCCTTTTTATAAGCTTCCCACCTGATTGAATTTCATGCGTGCATGCACCAGCGGTCATATTACGCAAACCATTCTCAAGGTTTGTTTAAAGGTGACCGGATGCAGCCACAAACAGCTGGACAAGGTTATTTAGATTGTGCTGTGTGACCCTCTCCTTTTCAGAGTAAATGCCATCTTTTAAAAGCAAATATTGGCTCCAAGTTATTAAAGCTGGGATAAGGAGAAACTGGTCCAACAGCATGGAGGGCTTGCCTTTTGGTCTGAGGGCTCTAAGGAAATACTTTAGAAAGAAACAGATGAGAACATAAGGTGAAAGAACACAACTGTTCTGAGGATGTATAGTGCATCTCTCAGGTCAAAGACAATCTATTTGACTATACTGATTTTCAGTTAATTAGGTCCACAGAGTGCTTTAGAGCACCATTCTCATTCAGGCCTCTGAGGATCAAAGACCTAACAGACATCATGTTATTTACTTCAGGAAAGCTGTTCAGGTAAAAAGTTTTCAGCAACCCAAACGAGCTTTATATTTTCTAGAACAAGGGTAGAGAATCACTTAGGAATGGGGCTCAGTTCTCCCTCCCCCAGCTTCCCCAGCCTGAATTATATCAGAGATCAAACTATCAGAAGATTAATTCCAGAAACAAGGTGTGCATTTACTCACTCTTTCTTCAGAGTGAGACTAGGCTCCCAGTATGGGTGATGCCCAGTTCATTTCTCACCCCTCTCACATCATCTGAGGGACTGCATTTTTGTGTAAGTTCATAAGTTTTATTTATTTTATGAAGACTTTCCATGCTGCTTTTCATTCCTAGTATGGTTTATAGTACTGCAATATTTTTTTATTTTATATTTTTATTAAAGTTTATAGAATAGATACTAAAAGAAAAGGAAAGTCTCAACAATCATGAAAACATAAGTATATATCAAGCAAACAGTCTATCAACCAATAGTTGATAAAACTCACAAAAACACCATAAAATCAAGTCACAAAATAGTGATAACATTATAAAACAACAAAATAGTTAATTAAAATCAGGAGGGGTAAATCACTAGGCAGGAGAAACACCTGAGGAAACAAATGAAGTTTACATCTGACTATGGAAATACCCCCCATATTGGATCTCATCTGAGCTAATGTGGGGAATCATGCAGAGATCATTGCGCACGGCAAAGACCACAGTGAGAAAGGCTCCTTTCTGGGCTGCAATCCAAAAAAGAGAGAAGGAAGGAAGGAAGGAAGGAAGGAAGGAAGGAAGGAAGGAAAGAAAGAAAGAAAGAAAGAAAGAAAGAAAGAAAGAAAGAAAGAAAGAAAGAAAGAAAGAAAGAAAGAAAGAAAGAAAGAACTTCTCCAGGGGCCTTTTTACACTACACACATATAGCACCGTGATATAGCAATAGTATGTGTATTTCTGTACCGCTTATCAGCTAAGTGCTCTCTAAGTGGTTTTACAATGTCTTAGCTAATTGCCCCCAACAAGCTGGATACTCATTTGACCAACCTGCAGAAAGATGGAAGGCTGAGTCAACCTGGAGCCTGGCAGGACTGAACTCACAACCTTGTGGCTGCAGGACTGGCATTTAACCATTGCGCCACCAGAGCTCTGATTTGAACTGCCATGACTGTCTCCTATGGAATCCTACGGTTTCATAAGCGAAGCTTTTTTGCTGAAGATTTCAAATGCTTCTCCCCCAACTGCCAGTCCAAAGATTCTATAGGATGTTGTCATGGCAATTAATGTGGAATCATACCACTATACATGTGTACTGCGAAATGACCTCAATGTTTGTGTACAGTCATGAAACCTGGAGAGTGAGGAAAGCTGACATGAAGAAGAACAACTCATTTGAAATGTGATGCTGGAAGAGAGTTCTACATACAGCATGGATGGCCAAAAAGATAAATGAATGGGTCATAGAGCAAATGGTCAGGCCTGAACCCTCACATGAAATGATCTGATTCAATGGAAAAGATTAGAATGACTGGCAAAGTAGGATGCAGTAGGAAAAGAGAAAGGCCACACTACACGTGGATGGATTCAATCAAGGAAGTCATAATTCTTGAGTTTGCAAGACTTAAGCAGGGTAGTTGAGGACTAGGTCTTTTGGAGATCTCTCATTCATAGTGTTGTCATAAATTGAAATCAACTTGGCAGCAAATAACAACAGAAAACGACCATGGTCTGTAGTAGAGTAATCACACACACAAATCCATTCCACATCCACACAGAGTCTTAAGACCAGTCGGGGATACACTTCATATGTCTCAGCAAATTCAGACATATTTAGCTTGAATCCATTATTTGAAACAAGCAAACAATCCTTCTCTGCATTAGCTGCAAACAAACAAACATTCAAACTCTAGTGGGGAGATATCACTTGATGGTGGTGGTGGAAATGAATATTGGAAATAACATTTTCTTCCTTTTCAACTTGCATGTAATCTGGTATCTTTCTTAGAGCCCCTCTGCCAGATGAGTCCACCATCTGAGCTGAGGAGGAAACAGCTACTTCAAAGAGGAGCTTGTTAGGCATGTGGCACCATTTATTGGATTCTCTCTCTAAAAGAAAAACCAGCACTTATATTATCATCTCTAAATGCTGTGCAAAAACCTATTTTTATATTCCCAGGCTGTTTTAACTTCTGCTGTGTTAATGTTCTACTGTTCTATTGATTGTTGCTATTTTATTAGGTTTAATGGGTTACTGTAAAGTGCCTGGATATTTTGAATTCTGCCTTCCCACCCCCAGATACGGCTCTTCCAGCTGGAGTCTCTCATAGAGGTAAATGCACTGTTGATCACTATTAGAATTTTAAAATAGCAAAAGAACAGAGAAAAAAGTTCACTTGCAGACCAAGTTAAAACACCGGAAAGACAGCATGTAAGAATGAGGGTACCACAACTGAGAAGGCCTGGTAGCTAATCTCTCCCTGTCTCTCCCTCTGTCACTCTCATACAACCTTAGCTCATGGTCCAGAGCTTGGAAGCAGTCCAATAACTATGCTGACTGGGGGATTCTGGGGGATATAGTTTGACCTAGCTCTGGCCTACACATAGCTCAAGTAGCTGTTCTGGAACAAAACAAAACAAAAATTAAGATTAGAAAAAGAAACAACTGAACTGTTTCCATTATGGAACCATTATAAACAAGCATAATGGTTTCTTGGCACATCATCCTTTATTAATACATGGATCTCATCACGGTTCCACATACGTCACACAGATTCTCCTCAGAACATTTTCCTACTTCATAGGAATTGTCAGTTGCACATTTATGGCTGGTGTCACAATTTGCATCATTCTGTACTCATTACACTCTGATCCCACTTCCACATCTAACGGCTTAACAAGCTGTGGTGTTTCTATTTTACTGCTTCTGTACATCTGAGGAAGTGAATTGAAATCCATCACCATCAAATCTTATGCCAAAATAAATCAGTTAGTCTAAAGAGTATTGCTAGAGTTCTTCTTCCCACCATCCCCACTTACTTTGAATGAGAGATTCTGGTTGGTGTAATGAGTTCACCTGAGAAAGAATATATGAACTTAGGATTCTCTCTGTCATAGCTCCATGCCTCTAAATCTTTACACTAGTTCTCAGGCAACCCAGTATATGGGACTATAGAATCATAGAATCATAGAAATGTAGAGTTGGAAGAGACCACAAGGGCCATTCAGTCCAACCCCCTGCCATGCAGGAAAACCCTCAAAGCACTCCCAACAAGTGGCCATCCAGCCTCCGCTTAAAAACCTCCAAAGAAGGAGACTCCACCACACTCTGTGGCAGCACATTCCACTGTCGGACAGCCCTGACTGTCAGGAAATTCCTCCTGAGGTTCAGGCGGAATCTCCCCTCCTGCAGCTTGCATCCATTGCTCCTTGTCCTGGTTTTAAGAGCAGGAGAAAACAAGCCCACTCCCTCCTCGACATGACACCCCTTCAAATATTTAAACATGGCTATCATGTCCCCTCTCAACCTTCTCTTCTGCAGACTAAACATACCCAGCTCTCTAAGTCTGTCCTCATAGGGCATGGCTTCCAGGCCCCTCACCATTTTGGTTGCCCTCCTCTGGACCTGCTCCAGCTTATCCATATCCTTCTTGAATTGGGGTGCCCAGAACTGGACACAGTATTCAAGATGAGGTCTAACCAATGCAGAATAAAGTGGTACCAATACCTCCCTCGATCTAGACACCATACTCCTATTGATGCAACCAAGAATTGCGTTGGCCTTCTTGGCTGCCGCATCACACTGCTGACTCATGTTCAGCTTGTGGTCTATGAAGACTCCTAAATCCCTTTCACACGTACTGTTAGCCAGCCACGTGTCCCCCATCCTATATTTCTGCATACCATTTTTTCTGCCTAAGTGTAGGACCTTACATTTCTCTCTGTTGAAATTCATTTTGTTAGCCTTGGCCCAGCTCTCCAACCTGTCCAGGTCCTTTTGAATTTTGATCCTGTCATCAGGCGTATTAGCAACCCCTCCCAATTTGGTGTCATCTGCAAATTTGATCAGCGTGCCCTCTATTCCTTCATCCAAGTCATTAATGAAGATATTGAACAGCACCGGGCCCAGGACAGAACCCTGTGGCACCCCGCTAGTCACTTCTCTCCAGGAGGAGAATCTGCCATTGGTGACCACCCTTTGGGTACGGTCAGTCAACCAGTTACAAATCCACCTGACAGTAGCCCTGTCCAGTCCACATCTTACTAGCTTCTTTGCAAGAATGTCATGGGGAACTTTGTCAAAGGCCTTACTGAAATCAAGATATACTATGTCCACAGCATTCCCTTCATCTATCCAGCAAGTAACTCTATCATAAAAAGAGATAAGATTAGTCTGGCATGACCTATTTTTGAGAAATCCATGTTGACTTTTCGCAATTACGGCATCGTTTTCTAAGTAATTAGAAACTGACTGTTTGATGATCTGCTCCAGGATCTTTCCAGGTACTGATGTCAGGCTGACTGGGCGATAATTATTTGGGTCCTCTTTTTTTCCCTTCTTGAAGATGGGGACAACATTTACCCTCCTCCAGTCTGCCGGAACTTCTCCGGTCCGCCAAGAGTTTTCAAAGATTATAGCAAGAGGTTCCGCAATGACCTCTGCTAGTTCTTTTAAAATCCTAGGATGCAATTCATCTGGCCCTGGAGACTTGAATTCATCCAGTGTGGCCAGGTATTCCTGTACTACCTCTCTATCTATTCTGTGCTGCATTTCCCCCACTTCCTCACCTGCTCCCCAACCGCCAGGTTGAGTGTTTTTATCCTTTTGGGAAAAAACTGAGGCGAAGAAGGTGTTGAGGAGTTCTGCCTTTTTTCTTCCTCCTGTTATTAATTCACCATCTTCCTTGCGCAGTGACCCTATCGTCTCCTTCTTTTTCCTTTTGCTGCGGACGTATTTAAAAAAGCCCTTTTTATTGTTTTTGATGTCTCTGGCCAGCCTAAGTTCGTTCTGTGCTTTAGCCTTTCTGACCTTCTCCCTACATCTCCTGGCTACTTGCTTATAATCTTCTTTGGTGATTTCCCCCTTCTTCCATTTCCTGTACATGTTTTTCTTAACACTTAGCTCAGCTGAGAGCTCTTTAGTCAACCATTCCGGTTTGTTCAGATGCCTTCCATTTTTCCTCCTTAATGGTACAGTTTTAGCCTGTGCCTTCAGTACCTCCCTTTTAAAGAACTCCCATGCATCCTGAACTCCTTTCTCATTGACTATTCTTGACCACGGGATTTCAGCCAGCAGCTCCTTCAGTTTACAGAAGTCTGCTTTTTTAAAATCTAAGACGAATGCCTGGCTACACTTGCCTTCTCTTCCCCACTGAATGCCAAATTCTAATAGGGCATGGTCACTCTCTCCTAAAGATCCAACCAGTTCTACGTCCTTAACAAGGTCTTCCCTGTTGGTCAGGATCAGATCCAGAATATTTGATCCCCTTGTCACCTCTTCCACCTTCTGGACCATGAAATTGTCTGCAAGACAAGCAAGAAACTTGCTGGACCTTGCCGCCCTTGCAGAGTTTGACTGCCAACATATATCCGGGTAGTTGAAATCTCCCATTATTACTGTATCTCTCCTTTTTGAATGTGCAGTCATTTGGTCTACGAAAGCACCATCGAGGTCCTTAGTCTGGCTTGGAGGTCTGTAGTAAACCCCCACTATAATATCCCTATTGTTTCTCGCTCCCTTAATTCTTACCCAGATGCTCTCGACCTGGCTTCCGGTGTTCAAGTCATGGATCTCTTCACAGGTGAAAACATCCTTGACATATAAGGCTACTCCTCCTCCTTTCTTATTTGGTCTATTTCTACAAAATAGGCTATACCCCTCTATTCCTACATTCCAATCATGAGACTCATCCCACCAGGTCTCAGTGATGCCTATCAAATCATATTTATTTTGCTGTATTAGGAGTTCAAATTCATCTTGTTTGTTTACCATACTCCGTGCATAAAGCACTTTCAGTAATGTTGCTTCTGTGGAGTGAATTAGTAATCTGCTTGAAGATTGTGACTTTGGCTGTGTACAATCAGGTCATTTATCCTATTGTCAGTTAAAGCAAGGATTCATGAGGAACAAAATAAGAGCTGTGAAACATCATCCTAAATCTATTCATAGCTCAGTTTCCAGTTACACTAAGCTGTATATTGTCTGGATTTTCAGGAAACAGTTTAACATGTGACTTGTGACTACATCACTGGGAGACATATTTTAAAATGAGCAAACAGTAACAGAAAGCCTTAAATAAACTTTAAGAGGATCATCAGTGATGCATATGAAATAGTACAAGTCTGTTCACAGCAAGTTCCCAGACTGCAAGACCAAAATGGCTGTCTCACTCCTGCTTCTATTATTGGGAGTGGGATGTTTGTTTTAAAGTTCTTGTCATATAGCTATATCTGAGTGTATGTGTGTGTGCGTGCATATCTTTCTTATTGGAAACTTTACTAAGCTTGCTTGTGGAACAACTCTGCTGTATGTCCATGTCAAGATAGCAATGGAGTAATTAATAATCATAGGCTGAAGCAGACACATTTTACGTAGTTGACAAAAGGAGCAGGGAAAAGGTTACTGAAGGCATTTTCCCATGCGCTTCTCATTCCCTGCCTTCTATAAACCTTCTTCTCATCTGAGAAAACTCAGATGGGTCATTTCATCCTGAAAACTACGCAAGGAAATGGGGGTAGGGTTAGAGTAAATAGTGAAGAACAAGCTGTGATCTTTGTTTATATATGGTCTATTTCCCCTGATGGTGGCACAGAGCTACAGGTTTCTCCAGCTTTCTATGTGGCTGCTGAAGATAAAGTGAAAATGAACTTTTTTATACAACTGTAGAAAATGTTTATGGAAAGCAGCATTCTAAGGAATGTTTCCAAGTCTTCTTTCTACCCTGCAACCCTGATCAATACTTTTCCTTCCAGAATTTGTGATGAATGTATTTCTCATTCCATTTAATGCTAACTGTTAAAACAATACACCCTTGCTGTCACTGCTATGGTTAATACATTAGTAGTGGTGGTGGTAGTGTTGGTTACTGGGACCACATAACTTCCCTGATGAAACAGCCTCACTAGTTACCAACCCCTTTTCAAGCAGAATTCAAAGTGCTGTCTACAACCTTTAAAGCCCTACACAGCATAGGTCCACACTGTCTAAAAAACCCTACGTCCCCATATGAGCCGACCCACACCCTAAGATCTCTGGGGGAGAGCTTTTCCCCAGTCCTACCACCTTCACAGGTACAGTTGCTGACGAAACAAGAGAGATCACTTCTAGATTGTGGAATTCCCTCCCATAGGAGGTTTGGTTAATCACATCCCTGCTCTCTTTTTGTCAGCAAGTTAGAAACTTTTCATTTAGGCAGTTACTTGATTTATTTAACTCTTCTGGCAAAATAGTTTAAAATGATGTGCTCTGGGTTTTTTTGTGGATGATTTTAAACTTTGTATGCTTTTCATTATGTTCTGAATGTATTTTAAAACTGTTTTTGACTATGTGTTTTTAACAGAACTGGGCTTTCAAGTTTTTCAACCTTTATTTATTACATTTTTAGCTAAGTTTTATTTTAAAGTTTGTAAGGTGTCTTGCATCCCTTGATGGGAGAAAAGGAGGATATAAACTGAATGAATGCATAGACAAATAAATAAGAGTAGTAGTATTTGATATGTTTAGGATATATCATGGAAATACAGTGTAGGAGCTTGCTTCAGCATCTTGGCTTATAATGTTTTAATCAATCCATTTTATTTCTTCTCTGGCTGAAATTTCTCAGATTATTTCTTTTTCAATCATTTCCCCCAGGATTTAACATTTTTGCCCCTTGCTCCCTTATTGTACTCCCAAAACTATTCAGTGGAAATGTTTCCACTTTCCACACACAATTTTGTCATCCACAAGTAAGACTGAAAATTTGGGGTTCATTCTACTGTTTGGATGCAAACTCAGTATATTTTACCACTGTTGAAAAAGGCAACAGGTGTGTCCGCTATTAGTGATGCGAAAGAATTTGTGTTGGCAACTCAGAAGAAGTTCCCTTTTTGCACCTCCCAAGATTTGTGGCATGAAGAACTGTATGTTGCCTCGGTAATTTCTAAGGCTTATGTAGCCCTGTGGAGTAATATAGTGCACTGTAAATAATGCATATATTTTTAACAACCTATAGCTTAAAAATTCATACAATTGAATAGATACATGCTTCAGCCAATGAGGAAAATGTATACATTTGATGAAATTCATAAACAAATGCACACATTAGGGGAAAAAAGTTAAAATGTATATGACCTTCAAGGTAGAAAGGGAAAAAAACAAAGACGAGAAGAAAATGCAGGTAATATTAATTTTAAAAATAATGAAAGTGAGTCTGAGAGATTTTCACCTCCCCAAGGACCCATTTTATATGGAGTGCCCTACATTTGGTGTTTTAAAGTCCAGTCCTGTATCAGAGTGATACACAACACTTCAAATCCTTAAGGGATTTCTGTAGAAGAAATGGGTAAATGAAATAGCTGTAAGGATATTATGCAGAAGATGGAGAACACTCGTTTTCTGCTGCTCTGGAGACTTGCACATGAATCAATGGATTCAAGTTACAGGAGAAGAGTTCTTATCTAAACATTAGGAAGAACATTTTTACTGTAAAAACTGCACAACTGTAAAAACTGTATAGCATGATGGACTCTCCTTCTTTGAAAGTCTTTAAACAGAGGTTGGATGGGTATCTCATAGGAGTGCTTTAGTTGTGTATTCCTACATTGCAGGGATTGAACTAGCCAGCCATCTCCTTCCAACTCTAAGATCACATGATTCCAAAAAATCCTGTATTTGAGAATGGGTACCACTTGCACTCGCATGAGACTGACCTCTGAGCATTTAGTATGCAGCAAATTGGCATATTAGACATGAAATTCTGGGGCTCTGTCAGCTGGAGTACAGGTGGCTTGACACCACACTCCTACCTCTCCTTTCCAGCTGGCAGCAAAATTGTTATCTCATGATGGCTGGACTGCCATTGCAAGATTTCCATGGGTTTTCAGGTTCCGGCAAGATCTGTGATTTTATGGGAGCTCAGCGATCTCACAAAAGAAGATCTTCTAACAAGATTCGAGATGGCTTTATTTAGACCTGCCTTTTGTGACCCAGTTGGTACTAAGCCAGTATCTGACTATGTCCCATATTACCGTTGTGAAAGCTTGGCAACCCTATCCCCTAACTACTATTTCTTTCAGTTTTCCTGTCCTGTCCCATTATTTTCTTCATGTGCCTTTATTTCCTTTCATCTATATGGTGTGAATGTGCAATACAGGTGTGAGCATAAACTCACGTTATAGTTGCTGTTGTGCTCATTCAAGTCATTTCTCACATGGCAACTCTAAGCCAACCCTTCCACAGGGTTTTCTTGGCAAGATTTGTTCAGAGCAGATTTGGCTGAGTAGGGATTTGAACCCTGGTCTCCAGAGTGATATAACCACTACACTGTGCTGGTTTTCTAAATATGGTATCATTCACTATTACCTGAGCTGAAATCTTTCAGAAAAGAATGTTCTGTGAGATTTTCTGAAATCTATCTGTCTATCTATATATTCAACTATCTATCAATCATCTCTCTATCTTTTCTTTAAACTTACCCAGCCTTCACAGTAGTCTGTCTCCTGTCCCATAGAATAGTTGGTGTGCTGGTCTGCACCCATTAGGGCTGACCTTACTGTTGGGCAGAGTGAAACAGTTGCTTCATGCAGCAAATGCTGAGAAACAAGTGCAACGCAATCTTATCTTGATGTCCTGCCATCTTTAGATGTAGTTAAGGATACTGTTGAAGTAAGATTCAACAGTGAGGGCCAGATTGAATGGGGGGTAGCTCAGAGAGCAAAGTGTGCTGGTGTCCACATATGGAATAGTAAAATTAAGGAGGCATTTTTCATCATTGTCTTGTATCCCTCAGGTCATTGGAATGGCTGTTTCTGATGTTGGTGGGGCAGCAAATAGATCTGCCATCCACTCTTGATTTTGCTACCTCTTTTCCCACAACCACTCTGGGTTGAATGGGAGTTTTGCCACTGCCAAATCTCCAAAGGAAAAGCCCACATTCTGCACCAGCCGAGCTCCTGTTCAACTCAGAACATCTGCCCGAGCAGCAATGTCAAAATCAAGAAAGAATCCATTGCCCATACAATACTAGATCCTCCAACTATGCCTGGCAATCAGACTGCCACAATCTTTCATCATTGTCTATGCTGGGCTAGGGCAGATGGGAGTTGTAGCTGAAAATCACCTAAAAGTCTACATTTGGCTACCTCTGACATACACCAAAATATGTCTAATTATATTGTATTTTTGTGTAGATCTTAGGCTGCAAATTGTTTGAGGAACCAATTGTGATGAACCCAAGAGGGGGAGTGTAGCAACAGAGCTACCCTAGCAACCAAGAGGATTTAAATTGATTGGTTGTTGACTAGGGAACCTAGGCTAGCCAGAGGAAGGGGCTAGGTGGGGGGGGGTGAGCCCAATAGAAAAATAACCAAAAACAGAGTTGAGAGAGAGATCCATTCAAGAGTTTGATGAGAGAAGAGAGGGAGTATGAAAGAGAGTGAAAAAGGTAGGGAAGTGTTTGCTGGGCTAGAGATACAAGTGTTTTGCTGTTTGCTAATCTTTAATTTGCCAACTACCTTGTCAGTTTATTCAATCAATTTTGTTATATTTTTGTAAAGAATAATGTCCATAAAGTGTCTCTTTAATCTGGATCAGTTACACACACTACCACCTGTGACACAGTCATTGGGATAAACTCAAACACGCTTTGCCCTATATCTATATAAATGTGGAGAGGGAGCCAAGGAGTGGCAAAAATATAGAAGGGTGCTGTTCCTCTATGAAGGGAGAATTCAAAGCAGACCTGTTTGTCATATCCCTGGCTTGGCCCAGATCTCCACATTTTGACATCAATCATGAATGAAAAGTGGAATATAAAAATAATGATTAAAAAACCCTGAAAACATCAAGCACAAAATTATGATAGAAATAACCAAGACACATAAGCCACAGGCCACTAATCAGCCCATCTGACTCATGCTGGAAATTCTAAATCAAGTCCCCTAGCAGCAAACTGTGGCATTTCACTTCACACTTGTATTCCTTATTCTTCTTATTCTTCTTTCATGCCACTACAAATATAAACAAACAAACAAAGAGGGACTTTGCATTCAATATTGATTGTTTTGAGCAAAAAAAGAGTGTATTTTAATCATTTTGAAACCTCAACCTGGCTAACACGATGACTATAAATTTATCTTCTAATACAGCAACAAAACAGGCAATGCAATAAATAATAGGGTAGATCATCTATCATGTATGTATAACAAGTGAGTATGAGATGTTATTGACTCATGCTTCAAGGAGTAAATTGATGCTGCTCTGGGACCAGAGCACTAGAAATAATCATCATATTCCATCAGAATATTCTTTAAAAAATGTTTTTTAAATTTATATATATTGCTGACTGTTTCACTCAGTGGTGTGAAAATGTTTTTCTTCCAAGCATTGCATTCTCTTAGGGTATGTTGTCAGTAGCTGCATGCTAGAGCTTGAAATGGAAATGTTTCTATTAAACCTCACATGTTAATCTTAGGGACATTTATAAAATTCATTCCTTAAATAATTTTAAATCATTAAAGGTGAATACAAATAGGTGGTCATGAATTAAAGTAATGACACTTTGTTGATCAGTACTTCAAAAAATGTCACTGACATGTAATGATTGATATACCCAGGGTTAGAACTGTCATTTAAAATGTTAACAATTTTATGTCAGAAAAATAATACTAAGGCCATTTCTGCACAGGGTATTAGAAACAGTGCAGTCTGTCCTCCAGGGAGGACATCTGCATCTGGGAGCGGACTGGGTCCGGACTACTTAGTGTAGTTCCGCACTTCAGCCAGCTCCGGAAAGACCTCAAGTGGCCGTCCAGCGTGCTTTTGAAAAACCTGTTTCTTTAGGTTTTTCAAAAGCATGGAGCGTGCCAGTGCGAGCCTGCTCCCTTGTGCAGATTTGCAGGCTTGCACCAATGTGAGCCTGTGATCTGCCGGGGGTGGGCTTTAGGCTGGTGAGCTTCAGCAGTTGGTCGAGATCCTCGACCAACTGGAAGCCGCCATTTTCATCCCCGGAGCAGTGCAGAGAGACAAGCACGCACTGCTCCGGAGCAGCCTGGACCGGACCAGGGAACCATAAGACCTGGTAAGTAGTGTCACGGGGCGATTCCCTCGCCCCATGCGGAAATGGCCTAACTAATTGAGTTAAAGTTCTGTCACTCGGATGGGGGGACCACCAAGGAATATATAGCTGTGTGCTATATTCGAGAGGAAGGCAATGGCCAACCACCTCTAAGTATTTCCAGAGGCATATCTAGGATGCGGTAAGTGGGGCACGTGCCCAGGGTGCCAATGCCAGAGGGGTACAAAAAAGCTGTGCATGTGGGGTGGGGATGAGGATGGGGTAAGAAGGTAGGGGTGCAGCTTCCACACTTGCCCTAGGCACTGTTTATGCTAGATACGCCACTAAGTATTTCTTATTTAAGAATATCCTTGCACTGAACCAAGTAGTGGATAGTAAAACCTCTCTCTCTCCCTCTCTCTCCCTTTCTCTGCACTTCTTTCTTCATACCATGCAGGCTGCAGGGGTAGAGACAGACTGCACATACCCTCCAATTGTCTTGATTTAGCAGCGGTAGTCCTGATTAATCTTCTGTCCTCACACTTCTTCAGCTGCTTTTAAAATGCCTTCCTTCCTTCCTTCCTTCCTTCCTTCTTACTGAGTTGTTTTTGTTTTTAAGCTGACCTTCTGCAGCAGTAGATTTTAGTCTTATAAGGTTTTTTTAAAAATGTTATGTGTTCATGGGTCTGCTTTCACTCAATTAGTGGCCTAAAGCT
This sequence comes from Iguana delicatissima, assembly GCA_948472985.1. Taxonomy (NCBI): domain Eukaryota; kingdom Metazoa; phylum Chordata; class Lepidosauria; order Squamata; family Iguanidae; genus Iguana; species Iguana delicatissima. The sequence continues at coordinate 1,038,723 of CAOKZL010000465.1, read as the reverse complement.
AATTGTTAGCTCCAACTAGAATAGACCCAATGAATCAATATGAACTTAATAAGTCAATTCTTGTGTAAGCTTCATGGGTTCAATGGGTCTGCTAAAGTTGGGACTAACAGTTGGATTTAGGCCAGTTTGAATTTATGTTTTTCAAAAAATAATGTTATATTACCTATATTTTATTATCAGCCACCTTGAGCAGGGTAGTTAGTGGGACAGCAGGCAGGATATAAATATAATAAATATTTTTTTAAAAAAATATCAGTAGTAATTTGGCACTTAGAAATAGGATTGCCTAGAAATACAAGTTCCCCATCAAGTACTCATACATTGATCTGAAGAGCAGTTACTCTCCCCTTCTCTCCCTAAATGGCAATTCTAACAGCCTTCAGTAGGATCTGGATGTCCTTCCATTCCACCAGTAAGCAAGTAAATATACAAGAGGGCCCAGCCATTGTAATGATTGTTTTAATTTTTTAAAGTATTTTAAATTACTGTCAGCATGAACACATAACAATTTAAAAAAACCTTACCAGACGAGTGTTACATTATATTGTCTTTTACATTCATTGTGTGTGTCCTTTAATGTAAGAAACTTTAAAAAAATGTTCCTATACCAAGTAGCAGGTAACCATTACAATAAATAGCAGGAAGCAATAAGGTAAGCGGGAAAGTCCTTGTAGGGCACTGCTGCTCAAGCTATCTGATGTGGAGGGGACTGGCAGTCTTTTCTTTTTTTCCTCATGTGCTAGGGACCAGTATCACATTTGTCACCATTGGCTAGCACTGGTCCATTCTTTCCCAGAAACTTGCCATGGACCAGCAGCCAACAGCTTAGGGACCATCCTTGGTCCATGAACCACCTCTATGATTAGCACTGGTGTAGAGGATGAAGCTCTGAGTTCCTAAAGGAATCCCATTGCTCAGAAGGACCACGGTCTAAAATAAATGGCCAGTAATCTAGACTGCTGGACTAAACCATGGACTAAAATAACCATGGACAGAAGGACCATGGACTAAAATAAATGGCCAGCAGTCTGTGTCAGCTACTTAATTAAGTATACCAAATAGCCTCTCCTGGTCTGCCTCCCTCCCAAACCTGACAGAAACATCATTTACTTGAGCTCCGATTGCCAGCAGAATGGAGCTCCTTCTCCTCATGCAGCAGAGGTCCGGTAAAGTAGGTTGAGGGGAAGGCTAGAACTGTGGGAAGAGTATCACAATTGTGACTAACTTGAGATGGTGAATATGGAAGTTACCTAGATTTACTCATCTGTAACTGTTCCATATTCACGACTGCTATCTTGTGTCAGGATGCACAGCCCCTGCCATAATGTATCTGCTGAATATGAAGGTAGTCAGCTTAGGAAAATGCTAGAGTTAGGCAGAGCGCTATAAAATATTTAATGTTAACTCTTGATTATAGCAATGTATCTGTTTGAAGCTTGCTTGTGTATTCCAGAGTATCAAATGGTTAATTGCTTTATTGCTCACTGCAATAAATGGAGGGGAAGAAGATCACAGGGCAGAGTGAGATGAAAGTACCAAAAGGTGTTATGAGAATTTGAAGTGTCCAGAGATAAGGGGCAGAAATATGTTCCTGCCCCAAGGATGATGGACAGGTAAACAACTGCAAGTCTGGGAAATGTCTAAAGATGTGGGGTGATGTTAAATTTTTGATTTCCTCCAATCATGGCTTTGTGCAGCTACATTTGTTTGTGAAGGTATAAAACTTGTGAACTCTATTTATATTCTAGTCTCAGTAACTTCAGAACAAGTGTACTATGCTGCTTGCTTTACTACAAATAAACAGTACTGTCTACCTCAGAGTGAAGTTTGTGGACTGCAAGTTATCCAGGGCATGACTTTGTTACTGTGATAGATAAATCCTATCCTGGGGTCTAAAATTTAATATTAAAAATATCTCCATGTGTTTGAAAGGTCCCCCGAACGAGCACGTAGGCAGGCACAGTCGAATGGCTGAAAACAGGAAAAACCCGGTCAGGCCAGTAATTCCATAGTCACGTAGCCCCAGGAGACCTCCAGACATGTAAAACATAAAATACACAAAGGGTCCTCAGCCCTGAGGAGCCAGCTTGAAGGGATTAACGCATCTGACAAACGGCCCATCAAGCGAGGACGATTTGCATACAGCCGAGGTTTTGACAACCCCGGCAAATTCAATCATGCAAAGGATGTTGACATTTTGGAGCTTTGTTCTAACTCCTCCACCTATTGTTCTCCCCAGGAAAGGATTAGCCCTCCAGGTACCTTTTCCCTCATAAATAGACCCGGTTTTTAAGAGGGTCTTTGGACCACTCCCAGATCACTCCCAGCTTCCCAGCAGACCGTCACTCCATCTGTTGAGGTATCCCCTCAGCTCTCCATGTGCTGAGTCTCATCTCTCACTCCACTGCTGTCTCGGACCTCCGGACTTCAGGATCAGGTGCAGTATTCCCCAGCTGTAACCTTCCGAAGCCCCCTATCCAATTTCCTCTCTTTTTATTCCTCGCTAGGTCTTGAGTGAGTGAGTGCATAAGTGCGTACATGTGCAAGTCTTTGTTTTTAATAAAATCATTTATTAGACAATTTTGCTTGGTTTTTGGCTCAGCCTGACCCCGTAAAAATTGGGTGAAAGATCTTGCTAGGTTGCCCTGCCTCTCGTATGGTGCTTGGCTTGTGCTCTGGCTAGTTTCCATTCCCCATCACGTGGAGCACATTGAGGTGTCCCCCAAGGGATCCCAGAAATCAGGGTAACAACTCCTTGCCACAATTGTGATACTATTGCCACAATCATAACTACCTTCAACAACCTACTTTACTGGACATCATGGGGAGAAGGAAGTCCATTCTGCCAGCAATCAGAGCTCAGGTGAATGATGTTTCAATCAGGTTTGGGGGTCAGGTTAAGTACACTTAACTAAATAGCTGATATACAATAATAGCCAATATATTTAATGAGTTAAAACATCAGGAAGCCACATCAATGGATGTATCTTCCTTTCATAATTTTTTGGGGAAAATTGACAAGTTTTAATCTGATATGATTTGGAATGCATTCGGTGACATAATTCTTATTTGTTGTCCTTCCAACATGAGAGCCTTCAAAACTTCTCGCCTTTCCCACCCTATGCTAAGCCAGATCCTAGAAATAGTGCCACATGTTCATAATTGGTGCCATGCGTTTCAGGCACAAATGCTAGCCTTCACTTCTCACTTCACAAAATAGTAATACGGACAAATCTCAGCCTACTCTGCCTTTGCGGCCCAGGGAAGGAGAGAGTCAGCCAAATTGCTTCAGCCCAGTTCAGCCAAACTGCAATAAAAGCTTTCAGTACTAACAATAATGGAAATGAAACATTGGCCTGAAACCCACATGCACACTAGAATAAATGACATTCACTTGAACTTGTGAATATTATTTGTTAGGGGGGGTTTTTTGGGCTATAACACTGTGAACCATGGGGTAGTTTTGGGGGAAGAAATGTGCTTTGAATAATACAAACATATGCTCTGTTGGAAAATTGTGGCTTGAAAAGCAGATTAAATCTGGATTCTTCAAGGGGAAGAATACAAATATTTTAACTCAGGTTCCTTGCCCTGAGTTTCCCTCAGAACTTTAATACTGAAAGAAGGCAAGAATGTATGACAAAGAAATCCTATGCTGGAAATATGTGAATATCCCTCCTGCCCTCTGCCTCTGTGTTGCTGTTGTTGTTCTTGTGTGTCTTCAGGTTGTTTCTGACTTATGGTGACCTTAAGGCAAACCTATCACAGGGTTTTCTGGGGATGAGAGTGTGTGATATGCCCAAGGTCACCCAGTGGATTTCTTTGGCTGAGCAGGGAATTGAACCCTGGTTTCCAGAGTCATAGTCAACACTGGCTCTCTTTGCCCCTGTACTTTCTTTATCACTAAATATATATACCCTGTCACTAAATATATATAATGATTTTTTTTTCTTTTTTAAAAGAAATTTACTGTTGTGAAGTCACTCTGAGCTTTTGAAGAGGAAAGGTAAGCTGTAAACATTAAAATGGATATTGCACATTGAATAATTGTCAGAGGAAGACCCTATTCCTCATTATCAGCCAGGATTTTGACACTAAGGAAAGTGGGGGGAACCACTGGGCCAGAGGCCAGTTCTGCAAAATGCAGAAATGTTGAAGCCAGGCCAGACATTCTACCCAAAGCTCTGAGCTGGAACCTCAAGAGTGAGGAAACTCACCCCCATCAAGAGAGACATCTCAAGCTAGCTTCCTCTGAGAGAGAGATTCTCCTATGGAAAGGGGTCCCTGTCTACCAGCCACCGACACTCTCGGAGTGCCTGTTTACTGACAAAGGCAGCACACAAGGGCAAAAAATCAAGTGGCAGACAAGAGTGTGAGGTTCCAAGCCTTTAAGACCTTACATTTTTCAGGAAGGGAAAAAGCTTGGGTGAAATATGCTGAAGCAGGATAAAAAGCCTATGGTGACCTCTAGTCTTCCTTGCAGCAAGATGTCTGTGTGCAGTGGTCATAAGTCACGTAACTATAACCTGGCGTAATCTAACCTATAACTTGAGGTTTCCTATCTAAGGTATCCTCAGGTATGCAGATGTACACTATCCATTGTACTCAACTTCACTCAGTTCCCATTATGCTGGCAACTATTTTGGTTTGGAAATATTTGTTTGTCAAAATATCATTACACTCTAACACTCAATTAAAACTAGCCTTGTATAAGCTTTCTTGAAGAGGTAGCGGCATATCAGTAGGACAGAAAATCCAGCTCAGGTTTGGGATATCTTTAAAGGACCTATCCAAGATGATGAATCTATTTTGGGTACACAGTTGAATACTTTGGATATCTCCTTTAAAATGTGAGTTAAAACCTGGAATTAATTCACTTTCTCACTGACATGGGACCCATCAGCTACTATTGGTGACAACATTATAAGTAGGATACATATTGGTGATCCTTGAGGTATGGACCAGCATATCACCCTGAACATACCAAATCTCATCTGATTTTGGAAGCTAAATAGGATTGGGATTTGGTAGGACTTGGATGAGAGACCATCTCCAGGTAGGGTTAGCAAAGAATCTTGTTTGAAAAGCTTGAAAAGAGATTCACTGTTAGCTACAGGTGACAGTACTGCAGCAGATGGACTATTTGTCTGTGTTTCTATAATAAGTAATGTTAAGGTTTACTTGAATTGATTAAAATGGGGTATGGAGGATCAGCTCTCAGGGTACATCTATGTCTGGTACATTCAAATTGAATTTAACATCATGCCAGGATGTCTTCATGGGGCAAGACTGTTGTAATTGAACTATGCTGCTCTTGTACGAATGCACACACACACTTTATATCAAATTTTGCAACAACTGATTTTACATGCAAAAACTAAGCAAAGCACTGGATTCATTATAGCGGAGAGGTTAGCAAGTGAAGTAATATCTCCACTTTGGGAGCTTTGGGCAAGGTTTCCTGAAGCACAGAGATTAATAGCGACCAAAAACTGACTGTGATGGAGTTCACCTTTGGCTCTGTCAGGAGACAAGACTTGAATCTCAATGAAGATGACAGTGCTGTTTCATGTGCACACTTACTCAGCAGAATATGAATTTTCCTCTGCTGTGCTGCAACGGCCTGTCTATGACAGCAGGGCTTCTGTGAATAGCTTCACAGGGAGCTGTAATAAGTGGTACCCACTGCTGTATGTTCACTGGAGGCTGCAACTGACCCTGCTGCTTAAGTAGGTGAATGGAACTTCAGTGAGTCTCCCCCAAGCCAAGCACAGCTTTCCCATCACTTTCTCTGTGACTGATGAGACAAGGATGGGACAAGGCACCACCATCCTGGTAAACTTGGTACTTCCCCTGCAGCTTATAATGAGAAGACACACTAAAATCTCCCAGCTATCTCAGTTAGCAGCGATGATGGGTATGGAAGGAGTTGTCCTGCCACCTCTGCTGCCTCCTTTCTCATTGCTTAATGCATAGCTCAGAGAGGAACTGGGCTATGGGACATTCTAAGAAAGGGGTAGACAAGGTATAGCCCTTGGGCCATTTTCAAAAGGCCTTTTTTTAAAAAAAAATTGGGGGTAAACTAGGAATTACTTCCTGCTGCAGGAGGAGGGAATCTCCTGGGCTTAAATTGGTACCGGGGCAAAAATAATACGCAAAACAGCCTATAGAGGGTGTTACGAGATATTTGGGAATATACTTTTGCTGTGGGTGTGAGGGAAATGGTTCCCCCAAATTCTTCTGGAAGGGATACTGTGGTCCTCTGGTCTTCCATAGTTTCCTGCCACTGTTCTAAGAGTTCTTTGACCTTAGGAGGGGGCAGGATCAATGCTGGCAAACATGTTGGGTTTTAGCAGGGATGAGGAATGTGTGGCCCTCCAGATATTTCTGGACTGAAACTCTCATCAACCCTAGTCAGCATAGCCAGAGGTAAAGGATCATGAAAGCTGTAGTCTAGCAACATCTGGAGGGTCACACAATTTCCACCCCTGCTAAACTCCAACTAATTCCCCTCCAATTTTTCCCCTGTGCAAGTGAGGCTTCAGGATATTGGTAGACTGCAGCTCCCATCATTCCTTCACTATTGGCTACACTGGCTAGGGCTGATAGGAGAGGTAATCCTACAACATCTGGAGGTCTGCACATTCTGCATCTCTGAGCTATAGGGACAGCAATCCAGCTAAGTGTAAACATGTGTTTTTATATTGTGATTTTTTTCCATTGATATACTGATTTTTTTCCTCTCTTTCTTTTTGGATCCATATTCTATCTTTTTAGGACTCATTGCATCTCATCATATGACAGAGTGACTTACAAGTTCACCTATTAAAACATAGTTAAAGGCAAAATTAAAGAAATCAAATTAGAGAAAAAGTCTCCAATTCGATAAAAAGTCATAAGAACAGAATGACCTTCTGGATCAGACCAAAGCCCTGTCTAGTCCAGCATTCTCTGCATGCAGAGGCCAAACAGTTCTCTATGGGAAGCCCACCAGCTGGACATGAGTAGAACTTCAGCCTCCCTCCTATCTTCCCTGAAACTGTTGTACGAAAGCATACTCCCCAATAATGGAAGCTTCCTTTCTCAGCAATCTGTCAACTGCCAAAAACCTGTCTGAACAAAATGGAAGCATGATGGAGAGGGAAGCCAGCCTACCCTCCCTTAGCTGGGAGTTCCAGAAGCTGAGAACAAACCACTTCTGGAATGCTATTCTGCCTCCCCACCCCCACCCCAAAATCTTCTGCTGATATAAAAGTTTCCTATAGAGTCAGATGTAATTCACATTTATCTCTGGAAATTATGTCCTGTACACTCGACATGCACAGTTGAGAAGCAGAGCCATAATGATATCCAAAGCAGGCCTTTTCATTAATGCATTTTTCAGCTCTGAACTGCATCCATTCATCTTACAAACTTTTGGCACTTCAGGCAATGTCTGCTGAAATGAAGCCAGTGCTGGGTTTTCTTCTTTCTTTGCTGCAGTGCTGCAGGGATCAGACCTAAACAGACACCTCCACCAATCACTGCTCATTGAATGTCCCTCTGCTCCAGCTCCGCAGTATCACTGCTGTCAGTCTTCATCATGCATGGCTACCTAGGTTCTTCAAATGTTCAAAGTTCCCTCTCTGTTCCAGGGATGGGGAAGTGGTGGCTCTCCAACTGTTGCTGGACTGCAAATCCCATCACTCTTACTTAAAATAGCCAATGGTGAGGAGTGATGGAAACTGTAATCCAACAACATCTGAAGGGCCATCAGTTGCCCATCCCTGCTCTGTTCTCATCAGAGCTTCACAAATTCTGTCTAATTAACTATTTGTATTAGGTAATTTTTCTCTCTGTCCTCCAGCCTCATTCACTATGAAAAGTATAAAGGAAAATCTGATCTTCCGTTAACATTTTACAATATCTTTTTTTTACATTTAAAAACTCTCAATCATCTCTTCTCGCCAGTCTTGCTCTCCTCCTTATCAGATGCTCTCAGAATGAAATTAACGTCATCGGCCATAATTTAACTGCCAATATCCTCAGACTCCAGCTCTTTGCAGAGTAGGAGGCGAAAAATAATCTATTGTTGGTTTTCATCTGATTCTATTCACCATCAGTTGTGACATTTTCTTAGAATCACAGCTTCAGTGGACAGCCTCTCCATATATTTACTTGATACAGCTGAGGAGCTGACATTGTTTGCTACACTCTGCAGTGCCCAGGTTCTTTCCATCCCATTTGGCTATCGATAATTTATAAATAATGAGCTGCTAATGTATGCAACACGTTGGTATTCTCACATGTTTTTAAAAGAATTAAAATTAAGTATTAAAAACATGTACCGACTGAAGTACGTGGAGCAGTCTCCCTTATACTGAATAAATAGCTTTTCACCTTTCATCACATAGGGAGGGAGGGAAGAAAAGGCCTTCTTTTCACCCAATTGTTTCTCAAGCACTCAGTTCAAAAGACTTGAATTTTGTTTTGCTTACTCAGAATGAAAGCCAGCCGATTCAGAGTCCCACATCTCTATCTCTTTCCAATCACAACAAGGAAAGCATGTTTAATATGTATTAGGCTTGACATTTGAAAGGTCATACCCAGCATTCTCTGCCACGAAATGTCATTCCCTTAGCATATGCAATAGCCCACCCATTCTGGACTCAACCATTCAGCTTTGGATCTTTGAGCTGGAATTCTGAACTCTATGGAAATGCCAGAAGGGATGTGTTTTCCTTTCTCTGTCCTGACCCTCAACATTTCTCTACAAATAGCTTTCTGGGTCCTTCCCTGCTTGCAAAATCTTTTTGTTGTTGTTGTTTGGATCCTCAGTGGGCAGCAGTTGGGTAGTATTTGAGTTTCTTTTCATTGCCCTGCCCTATTTATAGCATTACTTGCTTTAAAAATGGTAAATTTAACATAACCATTCTTAGGTGACTAGACAGCTTGTGTCACTTTTTCCATTATTAACTTTTAAAAATGTACATAAAAGGAGAAAACTTTCAAGAATTAAATAAAATAAGGTACAGCACAAGCTAGTTTAAACCGGGGAGGGGGGCAGGGGGATATACACCATTTCGGAAGCATTATTGTGATTTCTATAGCATTTGGCATTGCTTTGAGCCTCTGTTTATTGGTCTCTTACAGTGTCTTATTCAATGGCTGATGATCTGAATAGAAGTTGAAACCACATTTGAAGATTATGCTTATTATCCATTCAATTGTACTCCTGGGCTCAGATTTGATCTTGGAGGCCCACATTTCAACAGTGTCCAGGAGTGCATTTGCACAGTTTAAACTAGTGCTCCAGCTGCGCCTGTTTCATGGGATGCCAGATCTATCTATGAAGACACATGCCTAGATTATATCCTGTTTGGACTACTATAATGCACTCTGCAGAGGGCTACCTTTGGAAACTGTTTGGAAACTTGAGTGGGCCCAAAACACTGCAGCCAGACTGTTGACCAAGGCTGGAAAATGTAACTCCCTTATTGAAATGGCTTCACTAGTTACCTGTTTCTTTCCAGGCATAATTCAAAGTGCTGTTTTTGACCTTTGAAGCCCTATACAGCTAGGGTACAAACTATCTGAAAGATCATGTCTCCCTCCACAAGCCAGATCTTCAGGGGAGGACTTTCTGTTGTTCCCATCACCTCCACAAACAACTTGGATGAAGACACATGAAACAGCCTCCTCTGTGGTTGCTCCCAGGCTGCGGAACTCTCTTCTGCAGGAAATCCAGCTAGCCCCCTCCCTATTCTCTTTCCACCAGCAGTTGAAGATATTTATATTCAGGCAGGCCTTTGAGCTTTAAAGGTGGCTTCCCGACTCAAGCAGAGTGGCCTTGGGCAAGTCATACTTTCTCAGCCTCAGTAGAAGGCAATGACAACCTCCCTCTGAACAGATCTTTCCAAGAAAACCCTGTAACAGGTTCACCTTAGGCTCATCGTAAGTCGGAAATGTCTTGAAGACACACAGCAACACCAAGTGTGTATGTGAAGTGATGTGCTGTGCTGTATTTTTTTATCTTTCATTAGTAATTATGTCTTAAGTGTGTTTTTAACTAACGACTGATAATACTGTTATCTCTTTCTTTTTTAACTTTTGTAAAATAAGCTTTTAACCTAATTTTGTTTTAAATTACTGTTGAAAGGGCCAGTATGGTGTAGTGGTTTGAGCTCTGGACTACGACCATGGAGAGCAGGGTTCAGTTGCTTGCTTGGCCATGGAAACCCACTGGGTAACTTTGGGCACATCTCACACTCTCAGCTCCAGAAAACCCTGTGATAGGTTGGCCTTAGGGCTGCCATAAATCGGAAATGACTTGAAGGCACACCACATCAGTAGCAGGCTATCTTAATTTCCACCCTGCCAGAAAGGTCAGGCATAAATTCAATAAACACACAAATAAAAATTAGTGGTGAGGTATTTGTGATCATCGAAATCTAAGGCCCCCATGGAACAAATGCTTCCTGTGCAGTGGAATAAAAGATCCCTACTCATGGAGATCACCTGCTAGGTCTGGGCCTACCAGTTCTTATCCCAAATGTACACTGAGCTTTAACACGTGTGGATCATCTTAACATTAATCTTAAGACTTCTATGTACTGAGATTTATCTAATGACATGTAGAAGCAACAGATATTCCATGGCATCAGAAGCCAGCTTGGTTTTCTTCATAGTGGAGAGTTTATTCGGTAAAGATTCAACATTACAGCTGAAATCATGGACTCTTCCATCTGATGTGCTTCCTCTTCTCACAGATCTTGCTAGCATTTAAGGTGTGGAATCAGGCACATTGGTATGTATGCACACATGTGCACATAGAGAGTCATTAGAGGTGCACTTCTTTTTTTTATTATTATCTTTATTTTACTAAAAAAACAAAACAAAAACAAACAAACAAAAAAACAAATATATAAATAAAACATTCATTATGTCTTGTTGTTACATAAATTCCATCATCACAATAAATCTTACATACATTTAAAAAAGAAAAAAATTTCAAATATAAATGTAATCTAATTAAATCATTACACAATTTAATACTATCTTTTATTAATACTAACACTTACTTTATTTTTTATACCTACTTACCCACCTTCCCTTATTCCTCTACATACTTTAAGGATAATTATACAATACTTGTCATTGGCCAACATTTACTACAGTATTCATTGAATAATACCACTACCTTTCATGTAATTTCAAAGTTTATTTTCTAATTTCCACTTATGAATCTCCAATTCTACAAATTTCTTAATTATTCCTTCCCCATTGGGCTTCCCAAAGGGGTTTTACTAAATTCCATTCTTCGGTAATCAACTCTGTCGATCTATCATTTATTAATGATGTGAGTTCATCCAATTCCCATAAATCGTACAATTTCCATAGCCAATCCTCTATCGTAGGTATTTCCTTCGACTTCCATAATTTTGCAAAAACTAGTCTTGCGGCTGTTACCATATAAATCATCATTTTTCTCAGTGAATTCTTTTTAAAGTATCTATCATCCAACATATTCAATAAATATATTTCTGGACTTCTAGGAAATTTAATTTGTAGTGCATTAACAATACATTCATGTATCTTTCTCCAAAATTCCTTAGCTTTATCACATAACCACCATAAATGATAAAACGTCCCTTTCTTTGAACATTTCCAACACGTATCTTTTATATTCTTACTTATTTTAGAAATTTGTACCGGTGTATAATACCAACGATAGAAGAGCTTGTAATAACTTTCTTTTAAATTAATATTAATACACTATTTCTTCACATCCCTCCATGAATCTTCCCATTTCTGTAACGGGATCGAATGTTCCAGATTCTTTGCCCATCCTATCATATTCTCTTTAATTGTTTCATCTTCCAAATGCCAATTTAATAAGAGTTTATATATTCTACCTAACAGATGGTCTAAACCTGGTTTTAACAATTTATCAAATTCCTTCTTTCTTGTTTCAATTCCCTGTATCTTCTTATCCATTTTAAATCTTTCCTCTAGTTGCCTTTGCAGTAACCAATGAGAAATAATACCCACCTGAGCCAATTCCTCTTTATTTTTCCAAATTACATTTTCTCCTTGTATTTTTAATAAGTCTCTATAAATTATCCATTTATTTAATTGGGGCTTCTGTCTTCTGTAAAATGCCTCATGTGTCGAAACCCATAGTGGTATTTTCCCATACAATTTACTTTTGTACTGTAACCAAACCTTCAACAATGTTCTCCTTATAACATGATTATTAAATTCCTTGTTTACCTTTACTTTATCATACCATAAATAGGCATGCCAGCCGAAATAGAGATGCACCCCTTCTAAATTCATTAATCTCCTATTTTCTAATTTAATCCAATCTATTATCCAGCAAAGGCAACTAGCATGGAAATACAATTTTAAATCTGGTAGTCCTAATCCCCCTCTTTCTTGTACATCTTTTAACACCTTCCATTTTATTCTGGGTTTTTTGCCATTCCAGACAAACTTCGATAAATCTTTTTTCCATTGATTAAAGGGTACATCATTTACAATAATCGGTAAATTTTGAAACAAAAATATCATTTTTGGCAAAATGTTCATTTTAATTGTTGCAATCCTTCCCATTAAAGATAAATCCAATTTTGACCATTTCTTTAAATCCTCCTTTATCTCCCCCCAAATTCTCTTATAATTGTTATCAAACAACTCCATACTTTTACCAGTAATATTAATACCCAGATACCGTACTTTCTTTGATATTTTAAGATTAGTTAAACCTTCAATTTCCATCTCTTCTTTTTTAGAAATATTCTTAGTTAACAATGTTGTCTTTTCCATATTTACCTTAAAACCTGTGAGTCTCCCATATTCCTCCAAAACCTTAATCAGTCTTGACACACTCGTGATTCGGTCATCCAACATAACTACAAGGTCATCCACAAATGCCCTTAACTTATACATTTGACTTCCAATCTTTACTCCTTTTATTTCCGAATCTTGCCTAATCTTATTATTTAATATTTCTAATACCATTATAAAAATTAAGGGGGATAGTGGACAACCTTGTCTTGTACCCTTCCTAATTCCAAATTTCTCTGACATTTCCCCATTTATAACCAATTTTGCTGTCTGATTATTATATATCCTTTTAACCTAATCGATAAATCTTTTCCCCATATCCATCTTTTCTAGTACCTCAATTATAAATTTCCATTTCACATTGTCAAAAGCCTTTTCGGCATCTACAAAAACCAATCCTAATTTCTTTTCATTGTGTTTGTGATAATGTTCAATTATATCCAATATTATTCTTACATTGTCTTTTATTGTTCTTCCAGGCAAAAATCCGCTTTGATCCTCATGAATCCAAACTTTTAAAATCTTCTTTAATCTCTCTGCCAAGATAGATGTAAATATCTTATAGTCTATGTTTAGTAAGGATATTGGCCTGTAATTCTTTACCTCTGATTTTTCTTTTCCTTCTTTTGGAATTAAAGTAATTGCTTCTCCCCATGAATCTGGTTTATCTTCAAATTCCATTTCATTAAAAAGTTTACAAAGGGGTTCAATCAAATGGTCTTGAAATTCCTTATAGTATCTTGCTGTATAACCGTCCGGCCCAGGTGCTTTTCCTATCTTTAATTTCTGGATTACCGTTCTTATTTCTGTCTTTGAAATGGGTTTATTCAATTCTATTTTTTGATCTTCTTGAATTGGTGCTATTCCAACTCCATCTAAATATTTCTTCACTTGCTGAATATATTCTTCTGTATCATCTAAATCATCAAACAAATCTTTGTAATATTCTTGAAACATATATTTAATTTTCTTTTGTTCTCTAAATATCTTATCTCCTTTTCTAATCTCAGTAATTAGTCTCTTCTCTTTTTCTTTCTTTTTCTTTCTTCAATCTCTATGCCAACCATTTACCAATTTTATTTGCATGCTCAAAAAATCTCTGCCTGGTATACTTAATCTTCCTTTCAATCTCCAATCTATCTTCCTTAGCTAATTGTTTCTGTAAAATTTTGATTTCTCTCAATAATTTCGTATTATTTGGGTCTTTCTTCAAATCTTCCTCTTTTACTTTAATTTCTACCATTATACTTTGAACTTTCTGTTTCTTCATCTTTTTCTTATAAGCTTCATGTTTCAAAAAAATACCTCTTATTTTCCCATACAATCTTATCTGATGTACCCTTTCCCGTATTTTCTTTAAAAAAGAAGTCCATCTCTTGTTTTACCTTTTCTACGACTTTTTCATCTCGCAGAAGCTCATCTTTCAAAGTCCATTTATACTCTCCCTTTCTCTCTTTCAACATCATCATAATAGGACAGTGATCTGATAATGTCCTTGGCAAGATCTCCATTTTCTTTATATTTTTACATAACATCTTCGAAACCAAACACTTCTGAAGCTGGAATTGTTTCTACATTTCCTGTGGGGGGCAATTTGGGAATTTGCATCCCATCTCCAACTTTAATTGTTATACAGAAATGTGAGAAATAAAGGTGATTTCTGTACTGTAGACCATAAAAACATTACAACATAGCAAAGTCTATTTCTGTTACTTCACGTACTTTAAACTAACAAAGTCAACACTCTTTCAAATCTAAGATAGAAATACATTTAAACAGATGAAAGTATTCTCTATTATTGGTATCCTTATTCCAGTGTATGGACAGCTGATCTTCTAGTTCAGCAATTAGATTCAAATACCTTTATAAAAACAGTACCTGCCACTATTTACAAAATTTAGCTACATGTGGGCATTACCTGTTTTTGATATAAAATACCATGTCAAAAGTTGAATCCTTAGCAGAGCACAATGGAACACCTGGCACACAGCTAATCTCTTGTTCCACAGCTGTTAAAGTTGCCTTTTCAAAATTAATGTAGGGAGGTACAGATCTGTGCTATTGTTTTGCAAATTCATTTTAAAGCCCTTTCTGTTTAAAACTGGTTTCTCCTCAACCTGTACATAGGGTCATCTTGCTATTCATCTTAAAATAAAACAATTAAGAGAATGATTTGAATGCAAATGTTTGGGCAGCTGTTAAAATCATTCTCAATAGTCTGATGATGCCAAAACAAATGTAAGATGTTCCCTTCCACTTCTCTTTCACTCTAAAAACTGAGTTATCTCCCTCTTGGCTTCAGCTTCATGCAAGTACAAGTATATTCCTCAGTCTAGCCTGCACAGAGCATATGTGCTGCATACGAAAATTACAAGTGGTCTCACTTCAATTACTCATGTGCTTCTCTTTCTCTCCTTTGCTTGACAAACACTCAAAAATCACGTTGTTCCCTGACGATTTTACTATTTGTGATTTTATTATTTATAATGGCTGGCATTCAGTATTGCAGTTATAGATTCCTAACCTAAAGCTGTGGAACCATAACTGCTCCATATTCACTACCACTTTGTAGTTGCAATGGTGGCACTATTGCTATGATCATAAACCTAGGCCCTTTCCACAGGACGGTGGTGTCCTGACATGGGGAATGCAAGAGGAGTGGGACCACAGCAACACTTCTGCATGGCATCATCGCCAACCAGCATGATCATGGGTTAAATCATTGATGGAAAAACTCCATTAGTGCCCCCCAATCATGTGAGCCTTCCATTGCAGCTGGTAAGACAGAAGGGGTGAAAGTGAAATCACACACTTCCTTTCCCACTGCAGCATGAGAAGAAGGCTGGCTACAGTGTAGAAGGCAAGAGTGTGTCCTTTGCACTCCCTTCCGCAAGCAGTCTTTCGGGTGTGGAGAGGAGCATTGGGGACATGCTCCCATCCCAGAAGAGGTGCTGCCAGGATGATGCCCAGATGATGACAGAGCAAGACAAAGTGTGGAAATGGCCCTACTTTATCAGTAAGCAGCAGCTCCGCCAAGAGATGAAAGCCTGCTCAGCTGGCAATCAGGACATGGGAAGATGATATTTCTACCCCTTTCCACTCGCAAACCAGGCAGCAACTATCAGAAACTGTTGCAATTCCTTGTTGCAGCTTCACTCACTGGCTGGAAGAGGGTGGAAATGTCATCCTCCTGCACCCCGATCACAAGCTGAGCAGACTTCCATCTCTCAACACAGCTGCTGCCTGGTAAAGTAGTTTGAGCCAGGAGATTCTACTTGGTTACCTGACTAGGGCCCTTTCCACACGTGGAGGGAGAAATGGGGTAAAACGTGCAGAAACGGAGCTTACCAGAAGCCGGGTAAGTCCGTTGCCACGAGGAGCAGCGCGAGTTCGCTGCCCCATACTCCTGCGGCGTCCTGCAGCGTCCAAAATGGTGGCTTACAGCTGGCGGAGCCTCTCCACCAACTGGAGAAGCTCGCCAGCTGGAAGCCCGCCCCCCGGCAGATCTGCAGGCACGCACTTGCGCACGCCTGCAAATCTACACCGGGGCGCTGCGATGGGGTGGAACAGGGCTGCACGCTCGTGTTTTATAAAAACCACTTGAAAAGTGGTTTTTAAAAAACATGCAGCACCACCATTTCCGGTCGCTTCAGGGCAGTTTGAGGTGTAGAACCTCAAAATTATAAACGCCCCAGCGCACTCCACGGTGTAGACGACTTCCATTAGAGGTCACTCTACACCATTTTAATTACTCCGTGTGGAAAGGGCCTAGGTAAAGTAGAATACAGGCTGACATTTTCTAAGCCCCCCTTTCCACAAAGAACAGGGTTGATTTGTGACATCTTGCTGCCTAAGGCAGTGCAGAAAATGGATCTCCTTCCCACCCCACTCACACAGTCAAGACATCAAGTCCCTTAAATTATTACTGTTGTTGTTGTTAATTTCCCATTCTTTTCCTAGTCTGACACTTACATTTTATTAGAGAGCAAAATAAGCAAATCAAAATTATTAAATAAGCAAATAAAATGCCATTCCATGAGTCACCCCCAAATCTGCTGCCTGATGCCACTTGAGCACTGGACATATGCCTGAATCATAGGCCATTTCTACATGCACTGTTCTAGCGCTGTCATTCCACTGTCAACATCCTATGGAATCCTGGGGTTTGCAGTTTAGGGAGGGGCCTTTAGAATTCTTAGCCAGGGAGCTCTTTGGGCTCAGTAAACTGCCAACCCCAAAATTCCACAGGATGTTGAAAGTGGAGTAATAGCACTGTAACAGAGCAGGTCAAAAATGGTACAGATAGAAGAGACCAATTACATCAGCAGAATTTACCTACAAACCATCTCCCCTTTCAACAGTCGATTCAATAGGTCTATTTTAGCTGGGACTAAATGAAATAATTCATACTATGGCCTATCCTCATTTTGTATCTTAAACTGAACGACAACAACTAGGCCAAGGGCACCTAGTGAATTTCATGACTTCTGCAAAATTATTGAGTTCAGCCATGATGACTTTGACATGTTTCTTTTATCAGCATCATCCATGCCCCTTGTCCAAGACATATTTTGTTTGGGGAAAGGCTGCTTCTGCAAGAAACCTGGCAGCATATAGGCACAAAAGAATCCCAGAGTATGCATGCTACCTTTATAGTGACTGATGTTCATAACCTGGGTGTCCTTTGTTGCTGTTGCATACCTTCAAGTCACTTCCAACTTATGGTGACTCCAAGGTGGTTTTCTGGAGTGTGTGATGGATCCAAGGTCAACCAGAGGGTTTCCGTGGCTGAGTGGGGAATGGAACCACGGTCCTCAGGTCATAGTCCAATGTTCAAGCCACCACACCTCACTGGCTCTCTGGTGTTCTCTACCTTAAATTGAACAGCATTGCTGAGTTCCTTTTCTTCAAAGTGAAAAGGTGAGCAACTGTGGATAAAAGTAAATGTTTTTCTGAGCCACAAGTCACTACCCTAATGAAATGACCTGCAAAAGATACCTTTCAATGGGTGGGAAATATGACCTCATCCTGAAGAGTCCTTGCCTCAAGACCTGCAAATAAAGCATCCCTTTGTGCATCTCTTTGTATACCCTTCTGTTCTAGAAACTTCCACCTAATTGTTCTCAGAAGCATGGCTTTCATGACATTGTGCCACGGCCAGGAACATCTCATCGTCTAGAGCCAACTAGTGTACCTCTTAATTAACTTCATCCAGAAAATATGCAGAGACCCTGCTATGGTGTCCTTTGAGCTGCATACCTGCCTTTGGACTGTCTGTTGCCAGTCTGCTTGTCTCTTGATTGTAGGATTCAGAGTGAACAAATATTGGCCTAAATCCCATTTTTCATCCCTGCCAGAACAGAGCCATTGAATCATTGGACTTATCTATGTGTTGACTCACCAGTCAACAGCTGATTTAAAGAGTCTACTCTACTTGAGACCAACAAACAGGACTCCAGCCATTGTGGGACACCTGGCTCCAAGATCTACTGTGGTTCATTTGGCTTGTTGCCTCTTCCTTGTGATCTGCACAACTAGCATTCCCTGATCTGCTCCTCTGGGACTGAATTGAACTTCTAACATGTCCCTGCTTTGGGAAAAAGGCAGAGATATATAAAGCAATACAATACAAAGCTTTTTCCCTGCTCTCTCATTTAGGAGACCCTATTTGACACGGTCTTGGACCAGCCCTGAATTCTGCTCTAGCTGTACGAATCATTCACTCACTTATTTTTCACTTATTTCCAGAGGTTTGCTTTAAGAAGAGGAACGGACAGAAGGTCACGAGGCATGCGCACATGCACGTGTGCACGCGCGCGCACACACACACACTGTTAGAGGGCTCCCATAATCAACCTGGCCATCTTGATATCTCCTTGAAAAAAATATGATTTGTACTCGAAAATATACTTTGTATACTCTAGTGTCTACAACCGGTGGGGGCATCTTACCACATTTTCAGATCCTGACATGATATATGTTCAAGAGAGGTCTTCTTTCAAAACTAGAAATGCTGAAAAGTCACTTCCAGTTTTAAAAAAGGTCCCATGGGGCATGAAACAGCTCAGAAAGAATGTAGCAGAATTGTTCCCACATGTCCTCTAAAATACCCAGGAGGCCTTCACACACACCCTTTAACTTCATAGCAGCCCTTTGGAATAGGTTAGGATGAGAGATGGTCACTGGTCCATGGCCATTGAGTGAGCTTCACGATTAAGTGGGACTTTGAACCTGAAACTTTCCTAGTCTGCCAGTATAACAAGTATATCACACTGCCTTGCTTTTTAAATTTAGCTATTAGGTCCTATTTTCACCAGACTAAACTACTAAACTACTGGATAAGATAGTTATTTGTATTTTTGCTTTATGTTATCACTTGAGTGATACAGCTATTCAGTGGTACTGTTGCTATTTATACATTGATTTATGAGCATTATGCAATTGATGTGATTGTTTGTACTACCTAATATTTTGAACTCAATTGTTATACTTGTTGTCATTAGTGTTTGCCTGGCAGGTTATCTGCCACCTGTGTGCCATAGATGTGCCATAGAAATCAATCAATCACTCAATCAATGTTCATTCAGGGGTGGGTGGGTGGATGGGCCATTAGATCAACAGCTGCCAGAGCTGCAAGTGATGTCCTGTTTCCACATGAACAAAGAGGTGCATTCCAACAAACAGGTGGGCCAATGTTTAGTGGGAGAGCACATACTTTGTATGCAGAAGCTGCCAGGTTTAATTTGTAACATTTCCAGTTAGGGCTGAGAATGACCCCTACCAGAAGCTCAGAGAATGTTAGTAGATAATACTGCAATAGTGACTAGTACCTCATATGATGGTGGAGTGGTGTATCTGTTAGTCTGAATGTTCACCCAAAATAGCCTCAGTGCCTTGGATCATTCATTTAACGTTCAGACTAAACCCTGGAGTTCAGTGACATGGAAGTCACCAGCCGCCACTGCAGTAACGAGCAAGACAGAACTGTGGTTTGACTTGCCGGATAGCAGCTTCTTATTTTCCACATCAAGGGCCATGTGTAATCGCAATAAACAAAGCATCATTGGTGGCCTTTTAATAAGCAGAAGATTGGGATTCATTTTTACGTGAAAGAGAAAAGATTATTACTGGCCTCTTTGAATTTCAACCACAATATATTAATTGATCACTTCCACTTCATCAAACCGCTGTGCTCTCTTTGGATAAAAGGATGCAGACTTCATTTTTAATTAGCCCTTTAATGTATTAATACTGTGCTTGAAATAAAAACATGATTGAGTGCAATCTAATACCCAAAGCAGTAGAAAGACAGTTGTTGTTTTTTAAGTGTTGGGGAGGCAACATTTTACAAAGTTTCATTTTGAGGTGGACGCACTAGTATTTTTAGGACTGTGTTGAACTGGAGGTGCGGACACACATTCAGCGCTAGTATCCAAAAGCTAACAAGACTGCATTTCTAGCTTCTCCCAAATTACTATTTCTTAGCAACCCACTACAAAACACTAACCTTTCTGCCTTTTTTTCCCCCTGACTATATCCAGATTATCTTCTGAATAGTTTTCCTCCAGAGTTCAGTCCCCACCAAAGCATATAGGCTATATTTCTATCTAATACCCAGAAGCCATTAAAAGGCACTGAACACTTTTTTTTTTAGACTAAAGTACGCATTAAAGAATTGTCTAGCTTTAGCTAAATCCAGAGATACTCTTATCTTCACTTGATGCAGCACAATATTCTCCTTGTGATATTCTTGATGGTATGTTTTAACCACTGACCTACCTATAATTTCTAGCCAAAAGTAAGCATTTTTAAGTCCCACTACCATCAAAACCATGGGAACACAAAGCTCGTTAAGTCTAGCTCAACTGTGCATTGTCTGTGAAAAGTATAAATCTCTCTAAAAGACAAACAGAATCATATTGATATGGTTACAGTTGTTTGCTGACTTGTAATAGCCTGAATTTTTTTGTCTTTAAAAAAAAAAGCAGACCTTTTAAACCAAATGGTAATATTTAAGGACATTAGATATCTGGATGAAAAAAAATGATGATGTGTTGATGTTGTTTGTTTGGGGTTTCTTGTCTGTTTAAAGTAGAAAATAAACTCTAGAGTACTGTTCCAGATGTTTGCATGCCTTTAAACAAGAAGGCATTATTTGATTACAAAACAGGAAAATCAAGACTTTGGTGTTATTTCATATTTGGTGTTCCTCTGAACATCTAGCAAAACACAAGTTAACTGAAATCAAAATATTAACATAGATTCTTAGATCTGGCCAATCAGTACAGCTGATTACAGGGAAGCAGAACAGAGGGGATCTAGAGAGATCAATCATATATTATTAAACTTGTTCCAAGGGCGGCCAGAATGAAAATCTCTACACTGTTATCAGATGTGATTCCCCTGAAGTCTTAGGTACCAGCCTATTTTTCGAGCACCAGTAGATTCAGCAGGATTTATATCCAGGCCATAAGTTTAAAATCAGTACGTAAGAAATGTAGTGGTATAAGCAGCGGACTTTCAGTTGATTTCCATGGAAACAAATCCAATGCCATTTCTTTCTTTTTTCAATCATTGGTTGAAAAATCATTTACTGTTTTTCCTATGATAGTGAAAAAGGAGAGTCAAAATGGTACTGAAACAGATTTTTTTTTTTTAAGTGAAACAATCACAGGAAGTCCCAACTGAGAAAATCAGAGTGATTTTTGCCGTCAATTTCAGGCAGCATGAGGGCTTTGCTCCCCTCCGAAAATAAGAGTTTTGCTATCTCAGATGAATTTCCCTTCAGTTACTAGATTTCCAGCATTGCTGAGAGTGAGACATTGAAAATCATTCACACATAGAATTCGCTGTTAGTTGTCTTTACATTCCGTTTGTAACTTTTCTTGTTCCTTTTCTTTGAATGGCTGAACTGTATTCTAAACGGTCAATTGAAGTTTTTAGCTGCTGCAATGACAGAAATTTGGAGACTGCTGGCCAATTAGGTGATGGGCATTGGCAATGCCTCTTTGAAAGAGCTCTGTGCCTCAGTCCTTCTAAAAGAAGCAATTGTAAGGTAATTGTTGAAGAGATTGTCACTGGACCATTCCACCTTCGATTATTATCAGCCAGTTTCTAATATCCCTTTTTAAAGTATAATCTTAGAAAAAATGGTAACAGAACAACTCCAGGATTTCTTGAATGAGACAGATTACCTAGACCACTGGTTCTCAACCTGTGGGTCCCCAGATGTTTGTGGACTTCAGCTCCCAGAAGCCCTGAGCATTGACCATAGCGGCTGGGGCTTCTGGGAGCTGAAGTCCACGAACATCTGGGGACCCACAGGTTGAGAACCACTGACCTAGACCAATTCTAGTCTGGTTTCAGGCCTTGTTATGGGGCAGAAATAGCTTTGATTGCCTTGGAGAATGACCTATACCGGGAACTGGACAGGGGAAGGCATCTCAGTTGGTTCTGTTAGACATTTCAGTGGCACTCAGTATCAATGATCATGGTATCCTTTTAGACCATTTGGCTGAAATGGGACTTGGAGGCAATCTGTTGCGATAGTACCAGTCCTTTTTGACTGCAGATTTCCCAAAGTCAGTGCTGTTAGACTGGAGCTCAGCCTCCTGGCCATTAGCCTGTGGGTTCTATAGGGCTCCATGTTATTCCATATACTTTTTAACATCTACGTGAAATTGTTGGGTGAGGTCATCTGGAGTTTTTGGGTAAGATAATATCTGTTTACTGGTGACACCCAGTTCCACCTCACTTTCACAACTGATGCAAATTCGATGCAAAGAAGACTGTGGCAGCCCTGAATGCAGTGAAGGATTGAATATAGTGACTAAACTGAGGGTGAGTCCAAACAAGACAAAAGTTCTATCTTTGAAAAAGATGGGTATCATTCAAAGGCAATAACATTATTGTAGCTGTAACTGCTGTCATTACAAGAGTATTCAGGTAGATTTTCTTCACAGCTGTCATACAAGAGGTGGAACAGATTTGTTCTCTGTTGATCCAGATAGCAGTACTAAATCCAGAGGGTGGAAACTGCAAGGAAACAGGTTCTTCTGACTGAACATTAAGGAGAAAACTCAAATGAGCTGTTCAGCAGTAAACAGACAGCTTCAAAACGTGGTGGTTTCTCCTTTGCTGGATGAATTTAAGGCAGCTGAAGCTGGCCAGAGTACAGACAATATCTAATAGGGATGCTGTGGCTGCACAGCACATTGTAAATTCTGCACTGCATACTGAATTGCATTAAATGGCCTCCAACGTTATTTCCAACTGTATGATTCTATGAAATAGCAATCCTGCACCCATCCATCATAGAATCAAGACGCAAATGCATATCAGTGATTAGAATGGCCAAAGTAAAAATTGCAGAGGTCTCCTGTACTTTAATGGTTACGTAGAAGAAGGAATTTCAACAGGTGTGGCATGCTATCCAGTCACATGACAATCAACATCAGGTTTGCTTTTGTGTTTGTTGTTAGAGATAGCAAATACAAACTTCAAACAACAATACTTCAAACAACTACCTGGTTGCATGACCAGCAACATCTGCTGAAATTCCCTCTTCTACAGCAACATTAAAGTGGTAGCAGCCACCCAAGTTTTCAATCTGGTCACCCTATCTGTGATATAGCTTCGTTTTCTTAAAATGGTTCAACATGTTTCTTCTTTAGAGTTCATTTTCAATGAATTTTTTGCTACTCTTTCAAACAAAAACAGGTTCCTCCTTTTCAATTACTGTATTTGCCAGGGGCGGGGGTTACACAGCTATGGAAATAATAACAGTAACAACAACTACTGCTGCTGTTGCTGCTACTGAATTCATGTGTCACCCTTTGTATACAATTGCCCGTGTAGTTTACAGTTCAAAATTATAAAAGCTCTATAAAAGAACAAAACAAGCAACAGCTGGAAAAATCTGTCAAGAAAATCCAGCAGAAACCTTTTAAAATTCCCACAGCTAAAACCTGTTGGAAGGTCCAAGCAAAAATTCTTAAGTCTTTGCTGAGTGACAAAAAGACATCAGAGTTAGTGCCAGGTAAGCATCTGTTGGGACGATGTCCAAGAACATCAAAAAATGTCATGCTG
Organism: Iguana delicatissima; assembly: GCA_948472985.1. Taxonomy (NCBI): domain Eukaryota; kingdom Metazoa; phylum Chordata; class Lepidosauria; order Squamata; family Iguanidae; genus Iguana; species Iguana delicatissima. The sequence continues at coordinate 1,014,807 of CAOKZL010000465.1, read as the reverse complement.
GTAAGAGGATGGGCATCTGGGAATTGCAGTCCAAAAAAGAGAAATTTTCCAAGATCTAGGATATATGGAACACCATGGCAGAGAGTGTCCTCTCCTTAATTGACCGCCAACAAAACTAAAGAAGTTTCCAAACCAGATTGTGACATGTAGCAGGAGCTTGCTCTTGTCAAGTGGGAGAGGATTTGGCAGTCCAAACAGCTGTATCCAAGCCCTTGGGAAAAGGTCTTCCAATACTTGTCTATGTTTTGAATGAGCCATGGTGAATGTGAGATGCAATTCAAAATCTTCAAGGAATGGGAGTAGATACCTAGTGCTGCTTTGCGTGCCCCATTTTTCCCTGAAAACCTTCCTCCCACCTCACCATCCATTCTCAAGGCATCTTGTGAGAACCGTGTATGCTTGCCAGTCTTACTAAGTAGTGAGTCTACATTGCTATTCTCAAGATACCCCCACAGTTTGATTCTAGAATCTCAGATTTTTTCAAAAGGCTGGTTAAACAAAGGTTTAGAAGCCAGGGAAAGAAAGTTGTCATTTATACTTGCTGATCTCAAACTTAATTTAACCTCTAGGAGCAGCCCTTGTTGGTGTATAAAGCATGGGACCTTGGGATCATGTCTCTCTGATTTCTGAGTTGCTACTTTAACCACGCTACCCAGGTAGATTCTGAAATGACCAAGTCAGAGCATGTGGAAAAAACAAAATGCTCTATTCATAAAGAGTTACTACTATGAATAAACATATTTGTGGCAGATAAAAACCTTAAGGATAAGAATCTCCACTTGGCTTCTATATAGAAAATCCATAGGAGGGCTAAATTCAACTCTGAAGCCCTTAGCTTGTGTTCTCAGATTTTTGAATAAAGTCTGACAAGCTAGTTTTTGGCCATTTTCAGCCTACACAGTAATAGTGCTATTATTCCACTTTCAACATCCTACAGAATCCTGGGATTTGCAGTTCAGGGAGGGGCCTTTAGAATTCTCAGCCAGAGAGCTCTTTGGCCTCAGCAAACTATAAGCCCCAGAATTCCACAGGATGTTGAAAGTGGAATAATAGCACTATAACAGTGTAGTGCAGAAATGGTTTTTAAGAAGAGTTTCTCAACAGGAAATGACTGAGTCCACTGCTTGACTTTTCCAAATCTGTTCCTCCAAGAGGCCTGTGACCTTTGGAGCTCCCAAGTTCTCCACTTTTGACCTGACGATTCACCCTAATTGAACTATCTTGGAAGCATTGCAAGAGCACCTGGATTTGAGCTGGAGCTTTTATAACTGAAATAGAAACACAGTAAAATGTTGCTCTGTTTATATTTTATTATGATTTACAGGGCAATTATTTGCATGCATACTCAGACATAAGTTCCACTATGGCCAATAAGATTCACTCCCAGGGAGAAGGTTGTATCAACAGAGGTGGACACAATCAGTGGGGCTTGAGATCAGTTTTCCTCCTGGGATCCACCACAGTCTGCACAAGCCCCTGAAACTGACAGTGGACAGAAGTCTATTTCCAGTTTTGTAAAACTTGCTTTATGCTCAAAACAAGTCAGGGAGACATGGATGGCTTGTTTTAATGGAGAAGCATAGTTTCTGAAAACATTTGAGTGTGCCATTCTCCTTTCAAAAATGAAATACAATGGCCCTTTCCACACCGGGCTTTTTAAACAGTGCAGAGCGACCTCCAACAGAGTGGACGGGAGCAGACTACTTTTTGTAGTTCCGCACCTCAGTCCGCTCCGGAGCAACCAGAATTGGTCGCACGGCGTGTTTTTTAAAAACCTCTTTTTAGAGGTTTTTAAAAAGCACAGAGAGCGCAACTCTGTGTCGCTCCATCACCGTGCTCCGGTGCAGATTTGCAGGCGCGCACTAGTGCATGCCTGCAGATCTGCCAGGAGTGGGCTTTAGGCTGGCAAGCTTCTTCAGTTGGTGGAGAGCCTCAACCAACCGGAAGCCTCCATTTTGGACGCCGGAGCAGTGCAGAGCGACGAGCTCGCACTGCTCTTCGTCCCGGTGGACTCAACCAGACACCAAAGAAATCCGGTGAGTCCCGTTTTTAAGCTGTTCCTTTCCTACATACGGAAAGGGCCAATATTTTGGGATGGGGAACTCCATAGGCTGCAAAGTTGGGCAAGGATAAACACGGATCCTCAGACATATGTTTTCCACCCTTAGTCTATAGGACTACTCCCCTGGTATTTTACACTGCCTTATGTCATACTTTGTGTTGCATTGTTTGGTAATCTTTTCAAAAGCTTTCGCCCACTTCAAGACCTCAGTGTGTTATGATACAGAAGTTTAATTCATTTTAAAGAAGAACCTACACAGCAGGAGTGGGCAACTCTGGAAGGCAAGGGGGGTACATTAGCCTACCAGGAGACCTTGGAGGGCTGCACCCCCACCATACCCGTTCCTGCAAAAAACAATTCACTTTTTGTCCTCAAATGCCCCAAACACCTTCTAGGGGACATGGGGACATTCTCATCATGTTTGGGGGCCTATTCTGGGTCATTTCTTTGGTCATTTTGAGGCAAAAAATATGTTTGAGAGGAAAAAATTTCCCTCCCAAAATTGCTTTGATTCCTGGGGGTCCAGGCTGGTCGAAAAGTGGTGGAAATGCCCTTCATGGCTCTAGAGGTCATTTGGTGACATTTTGCAGAGAAAAAAAAATCTTCTCTGGGGGGCCCTGAGGGTCACAGAAACAGCCTTAGGGGCCAGACGAGCTTACAGGCCACACTTTGCCTATCCCTGCTACAAAGGTAATGATCCTCTTCAGAGCAAGGCTGCCTAGTCCTCATACCCCCAATTTTTTTTCATTTGATTTGCAATTTTTTATTAGTTTTAAAACAGTCAGTTAAAAGCACAGTTACAATAAAATATATACAGTTGGCCCTCCACATTTGCAAGTTTGACTTCCACAGAACTGATTATATGTGAGTTTCTTCAACCTCCACCCCCCTCCACTTCAGGAGCTTCTTTTCTGGGGCAAACTTGCCTCTTGGTGGCTCTGATCAGGCTGTGCAGCTCCTTGAAAACCCACCTCTAGTCCTTCACCTCCTCCACCTCCTCCTCCTCCACCAGCTATTGCCTGGCCAGCTAAGGATCACTTTTGCTGAATTGCTGAACACCACAAACCCTTTCCCGACGGCCTCTCCATATCTAAGGAAGGAGATGGGAAGGAAATGGGAAGTATAGGGCCAGCCTGCCAGCCCACCCTCTTTCACTCTCCTTTCCCTGAGCAGGTTTGGACCCCTGGATGCCATGCTTTGGCCCCCCCTTACCATACACATACACACACACACATTTTGATATTTGTGATTATTCCACTTTTGTGAGGGTCCTGCACCCCTAAACCTAGCAAATGTGGAGCAAAACACCTACCTACTAAAACACAAAAGGAATCTGACTCCCCCCCACCAAAGGGTAATGAAAGGTGGGGAATAGAAAAAGAAAAATTATAGGTTATTCTACCATTACAGATCCAACCAAGTAATCCTGCTAAAATTACTAGTCACCACAGCCACAGATCATTGTACTGTTAGATTTCGTATTGCTCAAAAAGTCCATAAACAGTTTCCCATCTTTCAAAAAAAAAAATCTTCAGTTGGCTTATCCTTTAAAACTCACATTAATTTGGCAATTTGGGCTTACTCAGCAATCTTAAAAATCCATTCTTCTTCCATTGGTGCTGCAGTCTGTTTCTAAGTTTCCAATTTTTTTATTTGATTTGACTTGATTCGGAATGCTTGAATCCCCTGATATCACATTTGGCCGCAGAGTCTACACAGACTGAGTCCTGCAAAGCAGGCATGTTGAAGAATTGTCATCCAGTTGTAAGCAATTCATCCAAATTTCAGTCTTTGATCTATACAGGTTGGGTTGAGTGGGGGAGCAAAAATGTATTTTAAACAGCAAAAACAAAAACAAACATTAATGACTTTTTGCCTGGGAAGGAATGTTGTTGTGCCAGCCAACATAATGTGTTGCTGGGGTGAAAGAAAAAGTACCTTGCTGTTTTTACTTGATACAGCGAAAAAGAACTGATGTGGTCTGCTTGAAAACAGACTGCCTCTTTTGAGAGAAATTGATTTTTTTCCAGTGGGGAGGGGGCACTGGGGTCAGTAAATGCAAGAAGTGTACATTTTACACTGACTCTAATGTACGTCATCCTGGAATATCCATGGAAGTGAGAAAACACCCTGCAAGTCCCACAATGCCTATTTTGTTGTGCCTGTTGTTTTTAATCTTACAGCATGAGGAGTAAATCTAATAATGTCACTGGGATTTAGGTAACCAAACTGAACCCAGGATGCCAATCAACATGTTCTTCAAGGTCTCTTGGAAATAATAAGCATGATACGTCATATCACTACCTTCTCACAGATAGGTATTGCTCACACAGTTCTAAGGGTAGTTTTCTCACTGATTGTTTTATGACTGCAGTTATTCCAAAAAGATGTTATTACACAAAAATGAAATGCTATTCAGTGGTGTGTCCCTAAACATACTGGCAATACAATTCTATACATTTAGAAGTTTAACCTCATTGAGTTTAGTGGGATTTATTCCCAGAAAGCATACATAATATTTTAATATTTCTTAGCTTGGAATTAAGGTCCAACACACTGTTACATTTCCACCTACTTTCAAGGAAATGTTCTTACAACTGAGCTGTAAAACTTTTACGGTGGCATAAAACCAGTTCCATTGATTTTAACTTTTTAAACAGACCTAAAAAAACAGTGATCTGTGGATAGTGTAACAAAACCCAAGATATTCACATTAAAGAAGTATCACAGTCTGGGCTCTAAGCAACATTTAATCCACCTTCTGGACCATAACTAAATAATACTTTGGAGATATAGATTCTACTTTCTCTCTCTCTGCCCCTTTTTTTTATTTTTTCTTATTAGTAAGAACAGGAATTATAACATGGGCTTGGTGAGGAGGCTTTAAATGTGGTAGTTAAAGCCAGTCCATGTACTCCAGATTTAGACTGAAGAGGGGAATGGCCAACCTGGGATAAAAAGGTTAAGGCTTTCTAATCCTAGCACTTACCTGGATCACATCCCCTATGCTTATTTTAGAGCAGAAAATGACAATACGTAGCTGGTGTCTATAGTCTTTTAAGTAGTTTTGTTGTTGTGTGCCTTCCAGTTGTTTCCAACTTGTGCTGATCCTAAGGTGAACCTGCCATGGAGGGTTGTTTGACAAAATTACTTCCATGAGGATTTGCCCTTGTCCTCATCTAAGGCTGAGAGAATGTGATTTGTCCAAGGTCACACAATGGATTTCCACGGCTGAACAGGGATTCAGACCCTGGGATCTCAAAATCCTTGTCCAACACTCAAAACCACATTGGTTTCCAGTCTTTAGCATTGTCTACCTTGTCCCTATGTGATGTAATGCTTGGATTAGAACTGAAAAATTCGCACCCAGCCATGATAAACCATGTAAGGTAGTCCTATCCCGTTCCTTCTGTATCACCTACTTCACACAACTGAGGCAATGATAAAATTAATAAGAGAAATAACTAGTGTCCCGCCACAGTTAAGTCCTCACTTCAACATATGGACTTCATTTCTATCTGATAGCCACAAGACATCAAAAGACACTGAGCAAATATTCTTTAGTGATAAGTATCCATTTAAAACCCAGAGATACTCCTCTCCTTACTTGATACAACACAGTACTCTTGTGGTAGTCTAATGAGTATATGTTTAAACCTGCCTTTGATTTTCAAAAGTAAGTTCTTTTAAGAAGCATTACCATCAAAACCAGTAGAACATACATCTCCTTAAATCTGGCTAAATTGGAAATTGTGAGAAATACGAAACTTACTAACATAGAAACAGAACCACATGGACATAGCGACAATTCTTTGCTAACTTGTAGTTACCTGTAGTACTTCCCCCTCCCCCCAAAAAATAACTGACCTTTGGAGAGAACTCTGCATGAAACTGGGAACTGTTTGGCAAAAATATAATAGAATAAAATAAGAATACTGCTTAAGAGGCATCCTCATTCACTTCAATGGAAAGGAAAGTCATCTTATGCTCCAGAGTACTCTTTTCTTGCCTGAACTGAACAGGCAAAGACTCTGTGAGTGCCAGCATGAGATCTCTGGACTGCAGCAAAGGTTGCTGGCAGTACGATTGCAACACTGGATATTTGCCTTCAGCGATTAATCAAACTGAGTTGAGATATTCTATCTGAGTCTCCTTAGGATGCAAGTAATTATAACTTTAGAATTTAACTTCTAGGTGGATACTCATGCTTTAATCAGACTGCCCAGTTTGCCTTTCTGGAGTTCCTTGTAATCCTGTATGCCTTTATCATTGTAACAGGACTTTGGCAATGAGATCTCTTTGCTATCATTATGTTCTCCCCAAAAGTATTTTAAAGGGGCCAAAAGAATTAGTTGCAGTTGTTCTAACAGAGGCATTTGTTATATAGCGGCAGAACTCATCATTCTTCCTGAGAACTGGCTTGTGCAGGGATTAATAAGTTTTGTTTTAAAACCCTTTGGTCAACAACAACCACCAGCAGCAACTGCGCAAAGGATAGAAAAGTTCAATTAGAGAAACAAACATCTGTTTCTGGGGAAAATTCAAAATGCTGCCTAGGAGATTTAAATGAAATCCTAAACAAATTGGGACCAGGCTCCTAGAAGGACCATGTGAACCTTGTACTCAGGTGTGAAATCTTCAGCTCAGATCTTTAATGTCCCACTGTGACTATATTTGCTAAGGCCAAAAGAGAAAACTTTTTTGGTGGATTTTCCAGGGCTTTGGAAATCCCCGCCAATGGAAGTTAAGTTGACCTTGTTTCTGTAGTCTTTGCACGAGCAGGCAAAAAAATTTTTGGATTGGATTTGGATTGGGTTGGACTGGACTGGATTGGATTTTGTTCTTCACTTTGTCCTAATTTTATGATTCAATTCAGTTTTATTGAAGCAATGGTAGTGTGAATAGGGTGTGATCCTATACAGAGGTAGGCTAATTATCAATACAAGCCAATACATATTTATGTAAATTTAAGTCCCACTGAATTTAACAGGGCTTGCTCCCATGTGCTCATATATACAGCTGCAGGCTTAAAGCAATTGGCATTTTAAGCAGCCTAAGCTGTTTACAGGATCATAGCAATGAAATCACAGCCATAAAATATGCTGAATGGATATTCAGTATATTTTAATGCCTTTATAGATAGGTATATTTGTTTGTGTTTGTGTATTACAAAGAGAACATGTCTATAGATTTGGACTGGAATCCTATATATACTTACTATGGAGTAATTCCTATTGATGTTAAGTGAGACTTGTTGGTGAATGTATGTGCCAAGTGAGGATAGTTCATCCTTTAAAAAAGAAAGCAGTGAAATTCCCTGTGATTTTCAAGTCAAACACCAAATTAAGCCTACAATTCTAAGCATACTTACCTAAGAGTTAAGTTCAAGTGAACTTTGTGGAGCTTTATTACCAAATGGACACACATAGCATTGTGTCCCAGAAATCACAGAGTTGTGTCATTCATAGGCATTACTAATCTGCCACACAGACATAATCAGTTGAACAACACACCGCATTTAGAGGTCTCTGCCACTGAAGAATGCATCCAAGCAACTGCAAAGCTTTAAGTAAAGAAACATGTTTTCTGTGCATTTTTCACAAGCCTGAAAATCCCACATGAAACTTGATCAAAAGTTGGTGACATTTGTGGGGTTTGTTGTCATGCTCCCTCCCTAAGTTTTCCCTCCCTCAAAAAAAGTCTCTCAGAAAGTTTTCTCCACACGAAAGCAACCAAATCATCACGAAACATTGCTGGCACACCAAGCCCATCAGCTCCAGCAGTTGAAAACCTCTGGTTTTACTTTAATATCTCAAAAGAAAAAAAAGGGGTAAGTCAGAAGAGATGGGAGAGGAAAAGTTCAGAAATATTACAAAGGAATGAGTTGGCACCACTTACCTAAAGATTGGTCTCTGGAGATGCTTTTTCTTAATGGTAACACAATCATCCATTTAAGTGGGGAGGAGGGAATGCTCTCCTTCTGAAAATTCTCCCAGAGAAAACCTGAGAGCTATCAGGAAATGAGTCCTTACAGCTACTGTGCAGAAGAGAGCACACGGATAATTTTTTTGGTGCTGGGGAAATCCTCTTCCCTCCCTTTTTCTGATGGTCCAGCAAAATGAGGCCATAGAGACCACATAACTTCTAAGCCATACAAAACCATGCAGGCTGTTCAACAGGAGGACTGGAGTCAAGTTGACTGAAGCAGAGAAGTGTGCTGGAATCCCTTTGAGCTGCTTGAGGAAAATGCAAAATGTTGCCAATTCTCAACTCAGGTAAAAAAAAAAAAGTTAGCTTATTCCAGTCATGGGAACACTTCTTGCACACGCACACACACTGGTCAAAGTCTTCTAAGCAAAGCTGCCTGGATCTGTAAAATGAGCCCGGTCCGTTTAGACTAAAGTTTAGTAGCTTTGCTGCTGCTGCTGATTTTTGCCCTACTCTTTCTTCAAAATAAAAGTTGTCCAGCTGTTTCAGCAGTGCGCGCGCGCGCACACACACACACAGCAAAGTGCCTTCAGAAAGTTTCTGCACTGTTGCAAGGAGCTGTACACAAATTAAGGGAGACGAATGGTTCTGCTCTCTTGTGTCTGGCTTCTGTTCAAGACATTGTTGTAATTATTTTACAGTCTGGCTATTATTCACTTTGGCTGATGTGTGGCTATAACTATGCATATTAAACCACCGCTCATAATTTCTGGCACTCACACAGCTTAATAGCCCACAGTTGGCTGGAGCACAATGAGATGTTTGCAGCTGGTGGGACTTTAACTACATAGAATCAAGCAATTATACTCAAGTTAGGAAAATAAAAATTGACAGGGTTTCTTCTTCATCTGCAGACTGAACCTCGCGTTTCAATCTGACCACACTTCAAACATGGAGCATGCAAGAGTTAGAGGAATCACTCCAAAATGCTCAGTTTCATAAAACAGAATGAATTCTGTTGGATTCCGTAGAGACAACATGTACACGGCACAGAATGAAGCATTAACTGAATAGGCAAAATGGTGAATAGCGCAACGACAAACCCAAGCATAGGAAAGTTGTTATTATTATTGTTGTTGTTGCTGTTGTTCCTAGATCTGCCCCTACAGGGGTCATGTTAACCAGGGGTTCTGAGAACCGTAATCCAAAAGTAACTTTTTGAATATTTTGTGGGGTTTTTTGTTAAACTTGCCTTGCTGTGACTCCATCTTCCTAGCATGCTGATGTCTACCTTAGGTGTCACATCAGATGGATGAACTTTGGGCAGTTGCTGTTTTAATTTCCTGCATTGCTCCATTCTAGTACTACATTCAGGTACTCTGGGACATCATGGGAAATCTAAATAGACATCCCTGCCTATGCAGCATTAATCTAAGTATTTCCACTTATTACCAATGTTCCCACTGCCAAGACCACATAGAGGCTAAGGGTAGGACCCACTGACATTGGAGCAGACTTACAAGAGGCCACCACTGAAAGGTTTCCAAAATCTAGTGCTGATTTTGTTTTACCTTTATGGAGTAACCAAACATATCAGGTGGAAGACAATTCAGTATCTCCCTGATGTGCTGCTCTACTATGAGCAGCAAAGGTGACTCTCTGTGCATTTAAGGAAGCTTTCCAGAATATGACCCCCTGACCTTCAAATAATAGAATTCTACTAGTTCATTCTGTGCAAGGTATAGATTGGCTGTTGACACTCCACAGCAGAGCAGCAACATTGAACACAGTATGGACTCCTTCACCGAGCCCTAATTTGCCTGTGCTTCCTTTCCCATGCACTGGTTATGCTCTCACAGAATAATATAGAGAAGATTGAAATCAATTGGACTGACGTTGGCAGGGGCTAACCTCATTTCAATGGGTTTTCAATACATAGGACTAATGTTGGATTTAGCCCAACAGAAGAAGTAGGCCATAGATCCTCTGTTTTCTTAAGTGATCACAGCCAAATCTTCCTGTAGAACATTCTACTCTTCTGTGTTCCTCCTACTAAAATTGACAAATGATTCATTATTTTTTTAAAAAGTCCAGCAAAACACAACATAACCACAAGATACAGTAAACAATAGTTGAGAACTTGAATATTTAAGAGGTCACACTTTGAAGAACAGTCATTTAATATTTCCCCCATCTAGTCCTCACAGACTGTTCATGGCTCCTGTTTTTACTCCCAAAGATAGAAATTAGCAGAAAACTTTTCCTCATAAAGGCAATAAACTGCCCCAAAATCTCATTTGGAAGACAAAAGGTTTTGAGACTATGGACCTGGACAATTTACATTACAATTTTTAACATGAGGTAAGGGGTGAGTTGCCTTTCATCTCCTGAACCAATCAAAACACACTAAAGTTTTGACAAGACTACTTTCCAAAGCCCACATATGGAAAAATCACCTCCTGGCTGGTTTTCTACCTTGAATATAATTGTCAGGCCTAAGTCTTTTCACAAGCAGATCTTTCATATTCTCAAACTATAATTCAACTATAAAGGGCTTCATGTGCTAATATATTCTCTCCAGGTAGTAAGGGAGATCAAAGAAAGGACTTGGGTACCTCAAGCAATATCAAGGAAAAAAAGAAAATGAAATTAGTGGAAATAGATAAATGGGTGTGAATAGTTTCTTGCCCAATTGATGGATGGATGGATGGATGGATTAGCTTGCTCACAATGGGGGTCCCCATTCTCTTCAAGTAGTAAATGAACCTAACCTTGAAAAGAAAAAGAGTACATGAGAGTCTCAGGCAATGGTGCAAAATAAGAGTATGAAATCAGTGGAAACAGAGATAGTAGATCACACAAGAGAGAGGAGGCTTTGATCTCCCACCATCAGTGTTTTACCTGTTTAGGAATCTCTGTCTTTCACGGCAGGCAGCAATGCAAAGGCTGAACCTGTTCCTAACACTGAAATGAAGTAAAATTTTGCCTGCCAGGCAACATTTAAATGGAGGAATCTTGTCCAAAAACAAATATAACTGCAACCCTGTTAGCTTATCTGAAGCATCTTCAGCAAAAACAACAGTTCTGTTAAAAATAAAACAAACAAACAAAAATCCAAGTCTGGTTATTCCAAGGTCTGGTGAGCTTCCAAAGTCTGGACTTTATGTGCTGTTCCCTCATTTCACTGTCACCAACTTAGACATCACCTGTTAGGACTCTCAAATCTGTTGGAGTGCAGAGCTGCTGAAAGTTTCATTGGAGCCAGAATGCTTCTGTGGCTGATATGGTCTTATATCATGGCCACCAACCCATAACCTTCTGGTCTCCTGTGCAACACTGCGTAGCTTCCTTTCACTTTAGTAGCAAATGGAAGATAACTAACTAGGGTTGTGAATAGTTTCTTACCCAATCTGTGGCTGAATTATATTGCTCATAAATGAGGGGCCATACTCCATGTTTCACAGGCCATTTTTTTCCTGTTCTTCAAATAGATCTTCTGAACCATTTACAACAGTTTTTGGTGCCCAAACAAACCAAAGAAGGAGTTCTTCAGGCACAGTTCAAAGTAGAAATGCTTTATGTTTAATGCTATTAATGGTTTAGGAGATCCAAGGCATCTACCAATATTCTGAAATTTTCTGCTGGAACCCTTCTCAAAATGCCTTCTCTATTGGAAGTGGGACGTATAACAACAATGGAGAAGGCCTTTCAGTGGTGGTGTCCATACTGGCCAATGTGTTTCCTAAAAAGTTGTGCCTGGCGCCTCTGTTGTTATCTTAGCTTGATACACAAGAAGAATGTATTTCTTACCTGGACGTTTTGAATAGTACAAGACATGCCTTATCTGGTTTATGTATATTGGTTTTCTGCCTCACTAATATTAGGGCTTTATCTACTATATAAAAGTCAAAGTCTGTGAGTGAGTTTGTCTGTGTCAGGCAGGCAAAGACCTCATATGATTAGCTGTGTGAGGTGAGAAGACCTCATATGATTGGCTGGCTGTGAATATTCTATGGAATCCTGGGGTTGGCAGAGCAGGGAGGGGACTTTAGAATTCTCAGTCAGAGAGCTCTGAATAGGCCAGTTGCTATGGAGATGAGGCCTAGCATCTCTGAACACAGATTGGGTTGGGGAATATAGGGAAAAGTTACACATACTGGACACACAGGATCTGAAATCTGTGTATTTCAACTGCATCTAATTCCTAAGGGAAGGGAAGGTAATTCCTAAGGTATTTCTAACAAGTATTACCTATGAGAAAATAAGATTCTGGGCAACACTAGGTAAATACGCTAGTTTTACATATTTTCCATGTATATAAATTATTTATGAACCACTTGGAGTTCACTGTTGCAGACTGTGTTGAATGAAGGTGAATAAGTAAATGCTTTGATTTAAAAAAAAATGAAAAGTGGATAGCACTGTGGCCTCTACAAGCTCAACAGAGCCACCTATGGAGGTACACTTGAGTGAACAGAGAGTCTGTCCATAGCTCTGTTGGTCAACTTTTGTAGATCTCTCAGGTCCCTCAACTGCCCACATGAGAGAGCTGTGGAATGATGAAGTTGAGAGACTGCAGAGATTGGGAAGTCCTTGGTTTAAATCACAGTTCTGTTGCCTAAATTGGACTTAGACAACCTCTCTTTCTCTCTCTCAAATACCTGGCTCTGAAGTAGGGTTGTTAAGTCTTACAGCACCAGCTGAAGTCTATCTCTGGGAATTTCTGGGTCTCCGAGTAAGGAGAAAAATCTCATGGTGAACAGTATGGTAGGGAAAGATAGTTGGATTTCTGAATCTGCAATGGCTTTAAAGTACCCCCCCCATCCATTCCCAGCTGGTGCTAGGATTCTCCAGCTCAGTATGAAGAGGTTGCATGTGCCTTCCATTTGCACAAGATTAGGCATAAAAAATCCTGGTATGAAAGGAGGCTTTTTTGTTGTTAGGTGCTTTCAATTTGACTCCAAATTTATGGCAACCTTCTCATGGTTTTGGTTTGTTTTTGCAAGATTTATTCTGAGAGGAATTGCCATTGCTTCCTCTAAGGCTGAGACAGTGGGACTTGTCCAGGATCACCCCTGAGTTTCCATGGCTGAGTGGAGATTCATACCCTGGTCTCCCAGAATCCTAATCCAACACTCAAACCATTATATCACACTGGGAGGGCACTGAGGAGAGAAATGAAGGATGCATGGCCCATCATGTCATTTGGAGCAAGAAAAGACAGTCAAATGAATAAATAAGAAATAGAGTTCCAGTGTCCTGTCTCACGAACCTTCTTGCTGTATAAGCCATGATAAGAGTGGTGCTGAGCCTGGGCACAAGAACTTGTTCTGTAGAAGGCTCAAAACCCAGCAGCTGCACAGCCTGGAAAATATCCATATGTATCATGTGTGTTGTAGGTAAGGTCACACAGCTGGAGTAGCTACTGAGTGTATTTGCTGGTGAGAAATGCCATGGTCTCCCTACCCTTTTGCTTCTTTCTTGCTTACTTGGCTTTTTTTTTAACTGACTCATGATTGTGGTTTTACCTGCTTAGCTGTAGTATCATCTTACCTTCCAGTTATCGGATAATAGCATCGACTAAGGGTGGCATCTCGCCTCTAAATGAATGCCTTGAAGCAGTAATGGACTGGATGAGGAAAAACAGACTGAAGCTGAATCCAGATAAGACGGAGGTACTTGCTGTCAAGGGCCCTAGCCCAGGTATGGAGGTTTGTGAACCAGTTCTAGACGGGGTCACACTTCCCCTGAAAGACTGTGTCCACTGCTTGGGGGTGCTCTTGGACTCAGCGCTTCAGATGACAGCTCAAATTGATGCGGCAGCCAGGAGTGCCTGCTATCAGCTTCGGCTGATATGCCAGCTGCGCCCCTTCCTGGACTTGGAACACCTAAAAACAGTGGTACATGCGCTGGTAACTTCACGGCTTGACTTCTGCAATGCGCTCTACATAGGGCTACCCATGTGCTTAGTCCGGAAACTTCAATTAATTCAGAACGTGGCAGCCAGGTTGGTCACCGGAAGATCTAAAACTGACCACATAACACCTATATTGAAGTCTTTACACTGGCTGCCTATTAGTTTCCGGGCACAGTACAAGGTGTTGGTTTTTACCTTTAAAGCCCTTCATGGCTTGGGACCAGCCTACTTGCGGGATCGCCTTCTCCCATATAATCTGCCCCGCACATTAAGGTCCTCTGGGAGGAATCTACTGCAGCCAATCAGAACTAGGTTGGCTGCGGTTACCCAGAGGACCTTTTCTTCGGTCGCTCCCAGGTTATGGAATGGCCTGCCGGAGGAGACCCAGCACATTACCAGTCTTGACTGCTTTAAAAAAGCAGTCAAGACTGTTCTCTTCCGACAGGCCTTCCCAGACTAGTGTTCCACTGCCTCTCATCAATTGTCCCTTTGTTTTTAATTGTTTTGTTTTTAACTTTTAGTTTTAATTTTATTTTAATCTGTTTTAATAGTTGGTGTGTTGGGGGGATGGTAGGGTTGGTGAGTGGGGAGGGTGGGCTACATTTTGATATTTTAATATTTATATGTTTTGTAATGCCGCCTCGATCCATTTGGGAGAGGCGAGATAGAAATAAATATTATTATTATTATTATTATTATTATTCCACCCAAATGTGAATTATGTCTTCATCAGTGGCAGGTAGAAGCTCAAGGAAGGTGGGTCCCAGCAGCTGCTGGAACCAGGAAAAATGGACAGGTGCCTAACTGCCATCTTTGTGACCAGAGCAGTGGTAGTTGGAACTGCTACTGTTCTTCTTCAGTTTAAAGCTAAAGAAACATCCAAAAAGAGTGCTGAATTTGCCCATCAACAGAGACCAGGTGGAAATAAAAGAGCTGGAACACCAGGTCACACTGTTCCCCTGAAATTAGAGCCCCCCGGAGCCAGGTTAAACCCTAGACCTTCTCTTCCAGTTCTCAGTATAAGTTGCAAAAAATTCAGGGTGAGAGTAGTGCTTTAAGCTGTGTGTGTGTGTGTGTGCATTTTCCTCATTACTTAAACTAGAGTGTTTTCTATGTGGATGGTATACATATGGCTGATGCTTAATTTATGATGTTAGCAATATCACCAGGGGCTGTTCTTTGTAATGTCAGCCTTATAACATCACCAAGACTTGCCTCCTGAGACAACACAAGAGGTCATCCCTAGGTCTCAGATTGTGTTTCTAAAATCTCAGAACCCAAGACAGTCATGACCTGGCAACCCTATCCCTGTTTTAGGTAGAAATACAATACTTCTCACCATAACATCAGTATATGCACATTTTATACAAACTTGTCTCTTTTTCATCCTTTCTGTCTTCATCACAGTCTTACAATAGTGATATCTCTCTATTCCGTTTTAAAACCTCCTTTACCTTTATGCATGCACTGAGCCTAAACACATTTTGAGCAAATATGTTTCTTTATTTCGAGCTGCATCTTCTCGTTCTGGTTCATTCATAAGTAGCCACTCAAACCAGGCTTGGTATTTGCTCTGGTTCATTATGTGTAAATACTTAGAACGGGGCTCTGCATGCATGAATCATCCTGCTTCTTCTACTTCTCAATGAGCGGGAGCACAACTACAACAACACCCTCCCAAATGTTTAAGCCTGGAACAGAAGGGAGGTGGATGTCTTATGCAACAAGGCATTGCCAGAAAATTCTCACACTTGAGCCACTCCTGGAAAAGAATGTATCTTCATCACAGCTGGACAGCTGCCTGGAAATATACCCCATAATTTTAGCCAATATGACAGAGAGAGAGAGAGAGAGAATATAGGGGAGGGAGGGAGGGGGAGAGGGAAGATGAAAGAGCAATTCTCAGGGGGCTGCAATTGTTTGACCACAGTCAGACCATGAACTCTCTATCTTGATGATGTCCAAGAGAGAGAAAAATTAAGGCCATTTTCACCCTACACTGTCATAGTGCTCTTATTCCACTTTCAACATGCTGTGGAATTTGGGGGTTTGTAGTATATTGAGGCCAAAGAGTTCTCTGGCTGAGAATTCCAAATGCTCCTCCCTAAACTGCAAACCCCAGGATTCCATAGGATGTTGAAAGTGGAATAATAGCACTCTCACAGTGTAGCGTGGAAATGGTCTAAGAGAAAAAGGAGAAAAGGAGAAACCAACTTATAACTCATTTGAGTCATGTTATTGTCTTCTTTCTCCAATGATAAAAATCATGTATAGCTAATTGTAGCTTTAATGGTGATTTGTGGTTCTAAGGCACTCATTTTCAAACCACTTCTAGTGGAGCATTCAGATACAAATAAAAGGCAAGTTTCGATGAAGTGAGTTTGTGGTTGTAATTTAAGGAAGTGATTCAGCAACCGCTTGTGTAGTTTTGCACTGCCTTGAAGAAGGCCTAATATTCCCTTCCTGAAAGGGAAATCACAAATTCACAAGAGGGCTGATTGGAAGAGCCAACCTATCACAGTATTTAAGATTTACAGGGGCTGGCTTGTGAAAGAGAAGCAGAGCAGATGTTGTATGACAACTGTATTTCAATGACCAACAGAATACATCAGAGATTTCCAAACTGTGTATTGCGACACATTAGTGTGTTGGCTGCAGTGTGTAGGTGTGTTGCATGAACATAACGGGTGGAGGGGCTGCCTCTCCCACCATAGTAGTGGGCCTGGCCAGGCCTGGATCAAGGGGCTGCCTCGACTTACTATGTCACAAAATGATGCGTGTCTAAAAAGTGTGACACCAACATGAAAAGTTGGGAAAGCTCTGGAATATATATTTATACTACCTTAGTACATTGTATCAAGTTTATTAGTGGCCACAAAACTGGAGGAGGGGATAGGTTGGACTTTGGAGGTAGGGGCCTAGTGCATGTGTTTAGTTTTCCTTGGCTTTAGCCTTCTATGTATATAAAAAGGAAAAAATGCAGTTTTGACTTTGTCAAAGAAATATTTTATCACCATCCCTAGGTACCTGAGAGTATAAGA
Source organism: Iguana delicatissima (assembly GCA_948472985.1). NCBI lineage: Eukaryota > Metazoa > Chordata > Lepidosauria > Squamata > Iguanidae > Iguana > Iguana delicatissima. Next base: position 997,859 of record CAOKZL010000465.1, on the reverse strand, counting down.
AGCAACCACAAAAGGTCAGTCCTACCATTAGGAAGAGAGAGAAGAAATCGATCCTTCATGTATCTTTTTTTTTTCCTGCCAGATATGGAGATAATTTTACTTCTGCTACCAACATTAATTTCATCAGCACTTGTTTGGGCAAGGGGCTTTTGATCTTCTGCCTCAGGCAGTGAAATGTCTTAGGCTGGCTCTGTAAATGCAGTCATGTATTTAAAGATTGTGGGAGAGAGAGGGAGAAACAAAAGGCTAAGTGAGTTTCTCTCTCCTTTATTGCCCTAAAGCAATAGCACTAACAATCTGACTGAGGTTGAATGCGTTCTGTCTCAAATGATACCAGGCGGTTAAGTACAGAGATGCAAGCACATTAAGCTGCCCTAAATATGGGGATAGGACAGAGATACAGAGGGAAAAAGCAGTTTAAATCTAAATGTTTTTGTCGTTTTTATGAAGAAAAATCTTTCATCTGTCCTCCAAAACTGTGTACTGATATCACTACTGCCCTAATGGGTTTGCATGATGTTTGCCCATCAGTCGTGCTTATTCCATTCCCACAAGTATCTAGCCAGAGATGCTGTGTGAAAAGAACTCCAACCTCATTGTAAAATTATGTAGTTCCACAATCAAAGTGAAAGATGGTAGATCACTGATATGCTTCAGAAAGAAAATATTCCATTCACAGGTTATTCTGTACCAGATCCTGAGGGAGAGAGGGAGGGCTGAACAAACCTTTTAAGAGGGAGGAGTACAGGAGTCTCTCCCCATACACACACACACACCCTGAAACCTTGCATCAAATCTGATGCAAGGTTTCAGATTTGATTCTCTGGAAGAGTACTTGTTTATCTCCCTTCATGTTCTATTTGTATATTTGTAAATAAAGCAAATACCAGAAAAACACTCCAGTACTCAGTCCCAAAGTAAACAGATCAGAAATGCTGCCTACATGATAACTCACCACTCAGTGACGCAAATGTGTGTGCACATGAGAAAGAGAGGGAGAGAGATTATTACCTGCCTTGAACACTCAAGACAAAGTGTAATCAAACTGCAAAATCAAAATCATCCTTTCATTGTGGAGTGTTCCCTGGAAACTTCTGAAGGGTCACTAGTTGTAGACACACACATACAACCAAGAGAGAAACACCATGCACACATAAAATATGTTAAATTAAACTTTGAGTGCTTGTCTTCTAATCACTGCACTTCATTTCAAATTACTTTTCTGTCATGAACATTCCTCTGCACAATTGCCCACACTACAGATCAACAGGGAAACAAAACAAAAATCCACCCAACAACCGCTGCAAAAGTTTGCATTGAGCTCCCAGCACTGGAAGCACACAAATGTGTAGGGCTCCTTCAATTTATTCCCTTGTCTTGACGTCAGCAAATGGAAAAAGACGCTCTGAAACTTAACCTAATGACTTCTCCGAGCTTGCAAAACTAGAAAGTACCATGGATAAGCCTGATGACTCATTCAGGCCCTTGGTAGAAGGCAAAAAAAGAAAGGGGGGGGAAAGGTCCTTGTAGACTTGACCAATTCTACATGAGTTCATGGGGTAAAGTTGTGAGCAAACAGTTGTAAAGAACCTTAAGCCCTGATTTCCTTTTTCACCTATTGCAAACATGAATATTTGTAAAACTGATTTAATCTTCCCTTCTCTTTCTCTGTGTACACAACATGCACAGGAGGTTGGTGACGTCACAGTGCAGAAGATTAATTTCCTTACTAAGACTTCCCTGCCTCTACTGGCTGAAACACAGACTGTTTGACCTGTGCACTTTTCTGAATCTGAATCTCTCCAGAAAGCTGGCTCTCCTTGTCAGGATTCTGGCACAACATTTCTTCAGCAGAAGCTTAGCTCCACACAAACGGAACACTTGTTTTCATAATCTCGCCTGGACACAACCTCCAGCAGGTAAATGAGAAAGAGCAGGATCCCTGGTGCTCCCTCTCTCTCTTCTCAAGAGGAAAGCAGTTAAGACAGGGAGCTTCGGCTTCTGATCTGGCACAGTTCCTTCTCCTGAGATCCTCTCAGTGTGAGGTACCATCTGCTGGATATGGTCATACGACTTTTATTTACTGTTTGCCTTCATCAGTAATTCAGGATTTGGCTTTATTATTTTTATTTACATATAAAACATTTCTATACCGTCTGCCAGCTCTAAAAGAGCCCCTAGGGTGCTTTAGAATAATAAAATATTGATACAGTTAAAAAAAAACACATTCAGAGCCAAAATCATACAGATAAATGGTACCGTAACTACTCAAATTAAAATGAATTAACATGAATTAACCAACCACTTAATGCACACCAGAGAAGGATTTAGCCACTCTTAATTCCCTTGAAGGAAGAGAATCCTCTGAATGCAGTGCTGTCCCGCAAAAGGCCCTGTTGCACATACCCATCAATCACGCCTCTCTTGTGGACAGAATGAACATCAGAGTTTTGGAATATGACTGCAGCTGAGAGGCAGTTTCATTTTCTGCCTGGGAGAATGGACAAGATGGTGTTCGTCCTATTTAGGGGTGGAAAGAATATTTGAAAATATTCCGTCAGTGGCCAAAAAAGGAGAAGTTTCCCCACACAACGAGAATCTTCTCAGTTTGAGACTCTTATATGCAAGAAATCCCACAAGGGTTTTTTATGCAGAAAACTGCATTTTCTGCACAGGAATCTTGTTTTCTGCCCAGAAATTTGTACTTTGAAAGCATGATTCCTGCCTAGAAAATGCAGTTGTCTGCACACAAAAAAGAGGGAGGGGTGCAGGAAAAAACCAACTACATATAGACTCATATTGCACTCTGTTTGAGGATTTTCTCACAGTAAGAAGAAAACTGCTCGTTGCTTTCTTCAAGAATGAGATTATCAAAGATTTATAATCCTATTCCTGTTTCATGTACAGAAGCTGACAGGACGGACAATATTTTCCACACTGGGAACAGAACAATGTCCTCCCTCACAGATGAGTGTAGAAGGCCAGTTTAGAGGATGCAGGACAATGATCAGAGCACACACAAAATAGTTCTGTCTTTTTCCAACTTGCCACTCCCCTCCCCTCAACACCTGCCACCTGAAGCAGCTACCTCACTCTGCCGTATTTCAAGAGAGAAGAGACAATATATTTAATACCTGTGTTTAACACATTGGGAGAAGAGTGGAAGAAGAGCTGCTATATGTAACAGGTTACAGGAAAGGGAATTTCCATATTTATTATTTCCAATGTGAAATCCTTTCAAGAGCAGGCTTCATTAGCCCTGTTCTCCAAAGCATTAACCTGTCACTTTTCCTGTCTTGAAGTTGACAACTTAGTCCTTTCCAGTGGAGGCTGGGGTAGGGGGAGTTCTGTTTGGGGGACAGATTTGGCAGCTTGGAAGACTCTTTTAAAGTTCTGAGGTGGATTCACTGCCCACTGACACTAGGGCAACCAGCCTCCACTGCTTGTTTCTTGTGAAGCAGGCCTCTTTCTCAAGCCACCCACACTTCTGTAGCTGAGGCCGCAATCTACTCCCAATTAAATTCAAGAGAATTTCATGGGTGACTGCAATAGGATGCAAATTGTGCCTTCTTGAAAACTTTTTTCATTGATAGTCCTCATTGTTTGGAGCTCTTCTTATTCGTCTGAAAAAGGGAGGTATCAGAGAGTGATTGTGTTCTCAGAAGTTAAGGGAAACTCATTTTCTGGCAAAACAAGAAAGGTCTGAGAGCAACTTGCAGCCCCTTGGTTAATGCCATCAGACAGCAGTGCTGACTTCAGGAAAATAATTGTAAAGATGTTCTTCTCTGGCCACTGCGCTCTGGGAGATGATGTTATTTAGCAGTTAATAGGTCCTAATATTATTCTAATTCAATGAATTATATTCTGGTTCTTTAGTCAGGTGTTTTTTTTAATCACTGATTTTATTTCATACCTGCAAATCTTTCATTTGATTGGGATTTTAAAAGCAAGAGTAAGATGCAACTACAACTAAGCACCTGAAGGAAACTCGACAGACGGGAGCAGAGGTCATGAGGTACTGTGGAGCAAAGTGGAAGAAATGCAGAGGGCTCTTGCCCATAGAAAATGTAAAAGCAGGACAGTTTGAGGTATCAAGGGCACTCTCACACTACACAATTGCAGTACTATGATTCCACTTAAACTGCCATCATTTCTTCCTATGGAATTCTGGGGTTTGTAGTTTGATAAGAGAATTCTGAATGCCTCTCTCTCAACTGCAAATCCTTAGATTCCATAGGATGGTGCCATCACAATTAAAGTGGAATCACAGTGCTATAGTTATGTAGTATGAAAGGATGTTCAGGGCTTTGGGGAACTTTGGGGAATCTAACAACACAAACTTGGCAGGGGGGAATGAGAAGTAAGGAGAGAAAAGGAGGGCATGGGGTAGTGAATAGAGACCATGAGGAGATAGTAGTGAGAAAGGAGAAGAGGTGAAATGTTCTAAGACAGCTAAGAAGAAAACAAGAAAGAGAGCAGGCACCACAGCTACATTGTGCCCCACACACATTGGTACCAGTTGAGAGCTGCTCCACAACCAACAGCCAAGGCTGATACTGTGAGTCCTGGAGTGCACAGCTAGAGTCTCAAGAAATAGCCCTACAATGGTGGACTCAAAATCATTGTTTAGAAACTGAGGGCCTTTCCGCACTTCAGTGTTATAGTACTATTATTCCACTTTCAACATCCTGTGGAATCCTGAGGTTGGTAGTTTACTGAGGTCCAAGAGCTCTCTGGCTGAGAATTCTAAAGGCCCCTCCCTAAGCTGCAAACCCCAGGATTCCATAGGATGTTGACAGTGGAATAATAGCACTAGAACAGTGTAATGTGGAAAAGCTCTTATACATTCTGTTACCACGGCAACCTGGTCTGGCTTTGGTGAACTAAAAGATATCATTTTGATATCATAATTCGGCCCTTTTTCCTGCCACCAGCTAAGTGTTTGTGATGCTCCGCCAAACAAGCGTGAAGCTAGGCATGGGTGATACTTGTGCTCTCATCAAAAGTACCAGATACAGCCAGTTCCGCTTCAGGGGGAAGCCACCCGACACAAACACCTTGATTACAAAGACAAAAGGACTCTCTGCTTGAGAAAACACCCTGGCAAGCCAGGCACTTAACGGCCGAGCTAGCCGCATCTACATACCAGCTATACCATTGTCAATTCGGCTCATAATTCAATCATGCAAATTCTGACCTTTCAGAGGCTTTGTCTCCAGCCCAAAACTCATTGTTCTCACCAGAAACCAGACTAGCCTGCAGTTGTTCTTTCCCCTATAAAATATGCCCCGCTCTGAGAGCTCTTTGGAACTCTTGCTGGACTTTGCTGAAATCACTTAACCTCTTGCTGAATCACTGGAACTCTCATTGGACCTTGCTGAAAATCACTTGCTGAAATCACTTGAAGCTCCCGTTGGATCTTCTTCCTCGCCTCGCTGCTGCTTGGTCCAGCAGATTCCCCTCGGTCTCCACGCCGGGTTTCCTCCTCTTCAATTGGTGTCCCCAGGACTTCGGACAGGTGGCGTATTGCCTATTCCCCAAATTCTCTTTCTTTCCTTTCTAGTTAGGAGTGTGCTTGTGTTTTTATTATTTTTGTTTAATAAAAATTGTTAGTATTTTGAAAACTGCTTGACTCCTCACTGACCTGAACCGGTATACATAGGATAAAAGACCCTGCTGCGTTGCCCTGCCTCTCGTTAGCCAAGAGAGTGCTCCAGCTAATTTTCCCCATCTTGCTTGTTGTTGTTTGGTTATTTGGGCACCCCTCCCGGGACCCCCAGTTTACAGGGTAACAATTCTTTATCCATTTGAATATTTTTTTTGGCCTCCTTCTTTTCTCACTCTTTGGCCCTTTCCTCACGGGGGGGGCCGAACGGGGCCGCGCACGCAGGGACGGAGCTTACCCGAGAGCGGGTTGCTCCGTCCCTCTGAAGAGCGCAGATCCGCCGTTCCAAACGCCGCCGAATTTCGGCGGCGCTCCACGGTGCTCCGCAGCTCCCGGCAGCGCCCAAAATGGCGGCCGGCGGCTTCCGGCGGCGCTCCGCCAATTAGGACGGCACGCCAGCCGGAACTCCACCCCCGGGCAGATCTGCAGGGGCGCGCTGCCGCGTCCCTGCAGTTCTTGACCGGGGGCTGCTACAGGGCAGTGCGGGTAAGTTTTATAAAAACCACTTTTGAGGGTGGTTTTTATAAAACTCACAGCGCCACCCCCAGGTCTGCGCTAGAACAGTTTGAGGTTTAGAACCTCACTTTTCTTAACTGCTCTAGCGCATACCCCGGTGAAGAAGACCTCCTGGGGAGGTTGCTCTAGCGTGGGCAATATGCCCATGTGGAAATGGCCTTTGTTAAATAAATCCTATGCATACTCATACATTTCCCACTAAGTTCCTCAGTTGCTTTACCCCTATTCTTTCATGGAAGAGGGGGGTCATTGTGGGCTGGAGGCTTCCCATGCTGCTTGGAGGTCAGCATTTTCTTCCCTTGCCCACCTCTATGCTGCATGAACCCAGGCTCTGTGGTTCCCAGGACCCCACAAAATTGATGGCCTGGAGCACAGAGAATTGGGCATAGTCAATTTGCCCATCTAAGTCCATATTTTCCACATGACTGTCAGTGTCTCTGCAAGATTTAAGGCCACAGTCTTTCCCAGTCCTACTGGGAGATGATAGGAGTTGAAACAGGAAACCTATCCCCTGAAAGTACATCTTCTAGCTCTTATCTAAAGGTCCCCTGGTCTCCTGCTCATGTTTTTAAGGTAAATGTGATTCTGAATAAGTTTCTGAGTCCTTTCCACAAGTATTTTATACTTGTTAAGTACAGTGAGGATGATCAGGAAAATGACAGAAAAGATATAAAGAAGAAAAAAAATGAAAACAAAGTAAAGAAATATATTCCCTTGAGAGCTGTGCTGCTATATTTGTTCTGGGATACACACAAGTCAAAATATGGGATTCCTTGGTCTGGAGCCAAAGCAAAGTTATTATTGGCTAAAGTAGATGGAACTTGGGCTCTTTTATTTGAATATATTATAATTGGTTTTGCATGCCTTTTGAAAGGGTATCTATCTCATTTCTGTAATTTGTTCTCTATTATAATTACACTTAAAACTGTGTAAAGGATTCCTATTTCAGCTGCCATAGATGAAGTAAGATAGTGTAATGGCTACATGCCCCATGTTAGAGTTTAATGTGAAGGTTATCATGGAGACTTTACAGCTTCTTGACGGGGGAGGAATTAGGCACAAGGGAGTGATGGTCACACTTATGTATGCAAACCTGAGTTCTTTCAAGAAAGGACAGGATGAAAATGTAAGCCATAATCCAAAGGAGTTCTACATTTTCAGTGACTCCTTTCTTTCCTAGAAGCTCCTGCAGAAACTTGATCCAGGAACTGAGAAATGTGCATCAGTGGAGGTTCTTTGCATTTCAGAGGGGTACAGCAAAAGGAGGAAGGGAAGAGAGCCCCCGTTTCCACTGGTACTGGATACTGCAGTACACTGTTGGATCTTGACCATTATCTCTCAGCAAACTAACCAGAAACAAACTATGGCTTAAAGGCAGTTTGAAAATCATGGCAGTTCTGAATTTGTAACGTGGAGTTACAGATCAGTCACTACTCTATACTCAGTTATATACTACTTGCTGCCATTGTGAGGACCATTGCCACAATTGTAAGTGTCCCCCCAATCCTACAATAAATTCCAGGGAGCTGTTTTAGGAGATGGAGGCCTATTATGCTGGAGATCAGGGCACAGCAGGATGACATTTCCAATCCTCTCCCACCAAGAAGGGAGGCTGTGACAAGCAGAAGCAAGACCCCTGACTCAGTTCCTCATAACACTGCAGATTGCTTGTGGGAGGAGCTGGAAACATCATCCTGCCATGTCCAGATCACCAGCAGAACAGACTTCCATCACTCATAACAGTGGTTGGCTGGTAAGGTAGATTTCAGGTTTGGGCCAGGAAATGATCATTAATTATACATTTGTAACTGAGATCCTTTTCACACCTTTCCTGTTCCTTGCGGCATCCTGTGGGGATACTGGCAGTGGCTCTGCCGGGAGGGAAGTGCAAAGGGAGCGCTCCCCTCTGCACCGGCTGCCTCCCGGAAGTGCAATGGCCCCACCTCTTCTTGCCTCAACACAGCCGGGTACTGTCTCAGGCTGTACTGGGGGAGGAAGGGTAGCCATTGCACTTCTGGACCTCTGCACCCCAGGTAAATGCAGGATGGCAGCATGATTACGGGTCATTGACAAGGAAACCCCATCAATAATTTAATCCATGATCACTGTCAAGGTCAGAGACCTGGGCGGTAAGACAGCCCAGAGAAGGGAGGGTGAGAGCTAGCAAAGTCCAGCCGGGAGGAGACAAGCAAGCACTTTACACAAGGGAGTTCATTTACCAGAGCGTCAAGCGAAAGCCATAGTCAGAGTTCCAAAAGTCAAGGGTCAAGACAGCGATTCAAGGTAGCAGGAACCGGGTGCTGGGAGCAAGGAACAGGCAAGAGGAGGGCTTGAAAGAAGTTTGCCACAAGCAAAGGACAGCTTCCAGGCAGGCAGTTTTATAGCCCAAGACACAGGTGTGGCCGGTCACTGTTTCTTGAACTTAACCAAGGAAGCCCCCCTTTGCTCAGCTCTCGTGAGTCTCCGCCTTGTTTGTGGGCTGATTGGCACAGGCTCCAAACCATCTTCAGAATTGGATCCCTGTTGCCCTAAAGGAGCAGGCAGAGGGACGTCTGCGCCTGCTTGGTCCATGGCAGCAGGGGGAGCTCTTGAGCTGCAGGACTCACCTCCAATCAGAGCCACAGGGACCAACAGCTGCTGCTCGTCATCTCCACCCTGAGCCACAGGGACCAACAGCTGCTGCTCCTCATCAGCAGCTCTGACAGGGGCTTCAGTTATCACAATCACACCGCCTGGGGACAAGAGAAGGAAGGGACTGCGACAACATCATGCAGAATCACTGTCATGGTCCTGTCCTTCTCCTGTCTCTATGGTGGGATGACAACGTCCTGCGAAAAGGGCCTAAGTTGGTAGTAAAGGAGCTCAACTTATTTTTTAAAATTATATAGTGTGGTTTGATATCATTTCAACTGGCCATAGGGATACCAGCATTACGATGTTTGGAAACAAGCATCTAGTGTCAAATTGAGCAAGGAAATAACAAGACAGTTTTCTAACTGCCATAAATATTATGCTACGAATAGTGAAATGGGGTGGCTGCAATAAATAGCAAAAATGATGACGTTTAGGGTCAAGGGAATGCATAGTCTCTGTAATTAAGATTCTTTGCCTCTCATAATGGTGTTTCCTCATAGATAGCTTGGCAATGAGACTTGCAAATTAAGCCCCTGTTTAGTAAGCAATCTGAAAAACAAAGCGCATAAATTAAAGATATGTAGATGAGGACAATTATGTGCTATGACAAACAGAATTCTTTCACCATTTGCGACACCACCTCTTCCAAAACTAGCTAAACTTACTGTCTAATTTGACCTTCAGCTCACAATCAACTATGCATTTTCTTATAGGGTAGTTTCCACTGCAGTGAGGGAAACATGTTTCTAAGTAAAATTCATAGAATTGGACAGTAAAAGTTATTTCCAGTGTAAAGTACTATGTCTGGCAGAACAGATGATGCTGTTTTATTTCTCAGCTGATCTAAATCTATGGTAGCCAACCACATGACAGGGTTTATTTACTGAACATTTTTAGTTATCCTGTTTTATGTCTGTTTTCTTCTCTGCTTTATATCAATGCCAATCTGGATTATGGCAGCAATTTTTTCTATGGATGTGTGGTTTCAGAGAACAGTATTGATAAGCAAACACAAGGCTGGCACCAGATGTGGCAGGGCCCTCAGTGCTGGCCTCCAAATAAGACCCCTCCACCAATAGTGCAAGGTCTCTCACTCTTCTTAACAGCAGTGGGTGGAAGCAGCCAACCAAAAAAGCCAGTATAGCTGGCAGGTGCTGCTGCTGCTGCTGCATGTACTTTTAACTCTTCCATACTATCTCAGGGGCCAGGATAGTATTCTATATTTCTATGGCCAATTCAAATGACACCTAAACTACCCACAATGCAAAACATAGTTTATAGATCTCCCTTAAACACTAGTTTACATTTTTGCTCTATTTATTTAAGGAAACACACACATCCTTTTGACGCCCCGTTATCTGACAATTTGCGCTTTTGACATGTCCAAATTACAGACAAGTTCCATTAATATGAACAGGGTTCTGCTCTTCCGTCAATTCTTCTTGGTATGGAAGCTGCTCATGTGTGAGTGCTACTTGCAAAACAAGCTGAGAGGGGAAATAAGGTACCAAGCCGGCTTACAGACTTTGCAAGCGGCACACACACTGTCAGTCTCAAGTGAGCTTCCATAAGTCCTTCATGTTCCCTACAATACAGTATGTGGGTTCTGCCTTTTCGAACAATTCCATTTTCTGACAGTGCTTTGGTCCCTAACCTGTCAGATAGGTGGGGAAGTCTATATTCTATCTATATCTCAGTTATAGAGCTTAGAAAGTTACTTTTTAAAAAGTAACTATTACCATTCTAGTTCTGAATCTTCACAAAGTGATTGGTTACTGCTACATCATCATCAATTACTTTACTTTTTTTTATTTATCAAGAATAACTAAACATTTTACACTTTTTATTTATCAGGAATAACTAAAAACAGCTACCTTCTTAGTTACTCCCCCCAAAAAATCAAAACGGTATATGTCTCTGACCTATAGTTAAAGAAAAAACAAAAAACACTCTCCTCATTTCTACCTCGTTGTCACCTCAACACTCACAATAGAATATGAGGCACAGCATGAGTCGGTACTTGAACCATGTGATGTTCCTCCTTTATAATTTGGTAAGGACACACCCCTCTAACTACAAAAGTAACTAAAAAAATTATATACGGCATGGAAGGAGTGAAGTTATTTCATATCATGTTGCAATATCCAGGGAACTGAGTTGTGTCAGAGGACATTTCTACATGACGTTGCTGTCCCATGATGGGGATGCGTTGCTGCTGGTCCGCAAGCTGTGCTTTCACATGATGTTACTGTGGTCCCATTGCCAATGCATCACCATCTGTCATGATTGTGGGATATTCCATTACAGGAAAAAAATCAGTAATGGTCTCCAATCATGTGACGCTCCTGTCACTGGCTGCTAAGTGGAATAGGAGGAAGAGCGATCTAGATGCTTCCTTCCCCAGTGCAGCACAGGAAGTGGCCAGCTGCACTGCAGAAGGAAGGAGCATGTCACTTGTGCTACTCACCTGCAGGCAACCAGCCAGGTGCAAAGGGGAATGTTTGCGTCGCACTCCTATTCTGGCAGCGGCACTGCCAGGATTGTGACAAGACAACGATGGAGAAGAGTAAAGTGCAGAAATGGCCTTAGCTATTGAAAAATGGATTAGTCAGAAATAAGTTGTTTTATAGGAATGCAATTCTTCAGTAAAGTTCTTCTTGAAGAAAACATTGAGAAATTTTAGCAATTTTTTTCCTGCAAGAGTCTTCTACAAACAGAGATTTCAAAGCCTATTTGCTATTCAGTGCTTATTCTGCACAAAATTCTCACCTTTTTTTAAATACAAAAAAAAATCTGCACGAGAAACAGCATTTTCTGTGCAGGAATTTTTTTTTAACACAGAATTATTTCTTATGCATAAAAAGATTTTATTTCCTGTGCAGAAAATGCTTTTTTTTACAGCGAATCAACCACATACAAATTTTACACTGAATAAGTTCCCCAATCGCAACATTTTTGAGTTTGATTGCCAGTTCAAACTAAAATAGATCTACTGACCTAACTGTTGATTTACCCTTCACATTTATTTAAGTGGTCTATTCTTGTTGGGACCCATAATAGGCCACTGTTTTTTACAAAGCAGTACCACACTTCAGAATCAATTCACAGTGGGTTGGATCCAAATAAAAGCACCCACAAGATAGAGGTTGACTTCCCATCCTCATTCCAAGCTCCACCCCAAAATATTTTTGAGGATCCTAGAGCCTCTGAGTGTTTATAGAGGTTGTCTCTGCCTGATTTGGGGGTATACCCCCTTCCCCTCCACAGCCCCTAGTGCCCCAGATTATTATTTCGGCCCCAACCTCACAGCAGGCTTTAAGGGACAGGCAGAGAAGTATCAGCTTCTAGCTGTGGCATTTTTGGGGATGCCAACAGTCCTCCACAACATGACCAAGATGAAGATCTCCCTCTTCCCTTACACCCTTCAGAGCCTTGCCAGCTTCAAGGTGCCCAGTGCCCTCGGCAGCCTCAAGAACCAGCTCCTGCTTGACACCTTACATGGCATCAGTGACACCCTCGGCTGACCCATGGCCGCTGCTTCCGCCACCACTGGCAACCTCCTCACTGGCTCACAGACGAATGGACTGGCCATTGCTGTGGCAGAGATGTATTTTAACCCAGTGGCCATCTGCAGGTACCCCAAGACGCTGGCCAAGCTGCCCAGGTGGCTGCTCCGCTCATGGCCCAGAGTGACCAGAAACCATGGAGGGACCTGCAGTTCAGCTGTTCCAGTAAGGCAGGAACATGGCAGGCCTTGCTGAGAAGAGGGAGGGTAGGATGGCCCCCCAAGTCCAGGAAAAGGGAGTGGGGTGCATGTGGGGGAGGAGGGGTTCTTTTGCCCCCAATGACAAAAGCTCTTGCTATGCCACTGAGTTCTAGCCTTGTTACATGTACCTTTTTCTGGTTTTTCTCCTTTGGAACAAAACAAAATGTATTTTTTAAAACCCCAAACTCATGTCTTTGGAAAATTGCTTGTGCTTCTGTTTAGATTCTTTGTGCACCTCCCCCCATCCATGGAAATATTCTTCGTGTCACTGTATCTGTCACCCTGAAGCTGAAACCAGAGAGTCAGCTGAACAGTCATTAAGACACGAAGCAATAGAACCACTCTGGGGCCGACGCGGAGCCAAAGAAGTAACAGTTCATTGGAAAGCTTCCATCTGTGGGAACAATCTGGAGAACTTTCCATGAAGGAAAACAAGCCTGAACATTTTACAGCTTTGTCCCATCCAGCATCTGCTTGGCCTGAGGGACAGAAGGCAAGAAAATACCCACATGAACATGCATTTCTTGGCACAGGAGACAGAGGAAAAAAAATGCTGCAAACAAACTAGCAAAGGGAAATATGTTTTGCATGAAATAAACAGTAATGCCAAGTAAATTAAAACCTTCACAACAGAGAGATCAAATTAAGAGCTAGGCTCCAATCTAATTCACTCATCCAAGATGACATTTTATATTTATGGTGGATTCTATCTTCATTTTTTTTTCACCAAGTTGTTGTTCTTTTTAACTTTCCATAAAGCTTTGGAAATCATTACTCTCTAACTGGTGTAGCGTTGGGCTAAGAGTCCTACAACAGAATGATTTGTATGAAGGTGAATAAAAGCAAAACAAGAAAGGACTTTAAGTATTTTTTTAAAAAAAAACCAACTAAGGGTATGCTTGATCAAGTGCTTGATCAGATCTGTGTTTTTCTAGATCTTGCACACTGCTTTCTATATCCCATGATGGAAGAAAGGTGGGATATAAACTAAATAAATGAGTTGCAAGAGATTATTGCAATACTGTATTTCCCTTCAGCCCCAGAGGCATCTAAGGTCAGAAAAAGAAAGGCCTTGAAAAGAAAAGGAGAGAACATGTATACCACATGATAATTTGCACACAGTTTTGTGTCAGAGAGTTGAACATATGGAGCTCCCTGACTGTGTGCCTCATATACTAAGATATTAAGAATCAAACTACATGGCATGTAGGACACCAATGGGCAGAACGGATATTTTCATTTCAGAATGGGAAGGGGCTCTAATTACAGCAATGGGACAGGGAGCGATAGTTTAAACCACCCAATATGATACCATTTTATTATTTGTGACCAGTATCTGTTGTAGAACTTACCTAATAAAAGATGCAGAAACACAGACAGATTACAAAATATATAAATATATGCATGATACATGTACAGTATAAAACAGTGATTCCCAGACTTGGTGCCCCAGATGTTTTGGATTTCATCTCCCAGATGTCCCAGCCAGTTTGGCCATTCATCAGGAATTCAGGGAACTGATATCCAAAACATTTGGAGGACCAAAGTTTGGGAAACACTGATATAATACCATTGACAAATGACTGCCAGCTGTAGTCTTGAAAACACTAGTCATGGAATAAAACACTATTTAAATCTTCTCACCACATGCCATTTCCACAACTCCTAAGAGGTGATTTTTTCTAAATTCGGAGATGGAGGAGGACAGGTGATACTACAGAGCTCAAGAAGACTTAATTCTAAGCAGATTGTCATCTGTAAGTATTTTCAGCTTGGGCAATCAGCAAATCACACATAAGATGTTCACCCTTGCATGATTTCCTGTGTCATGTATTTAAAAGATTATGTATTCTCAAAGAACAGCAAAATGCCATGCCCAGAGAAGACTAGACAGAAGCTCTGATATTTTGTACAAGACTTCAAAAATTACAAAAAAGACCATTGCACTGTTTTCTTTGGTGAACCATACATACAGACTTGCACACACACATACGCATACTCAGAAAGAGATAGAGAGAGAGATTTCTAGATCTATTAGAAAGCAAAGTCATTGCCAAGAAAGTTATGGAAAATGAGTCACCCTGTGTAATTAATAATGAGGAACGAAAAGAGTATCAAAGGTTCTGAATCTCCTATCCTCTACCTCCTCCACTACTAATTGAACTCTTCTATACCCGAGTGAAATGACTCCTTCTTACCTTTAAACTGTGTCAGGCTGACCTTGTATGTAATCATTTATTTGGAAATTAATGTAACATTACAGATTACCTATATAAATGGCAACTTGCAGTATTATCTTTTCTCTTGTGAGTGAAAAATCTTCTATGAGGGACAACTCGAGTGGAAAAATGGTCTGAAGGTAGAAAGCAGTTAAGCAGTTTCTCTCTTCCCCCTCACTGCAACCCCCACTATGATTCACCTTCTTAAACATGCAGGCTTTTAGGGTAGGGAAGATGCATAGATCTAATCATTAGTGACTCTTATGCTGGTCCAGTAAAGCAGTGGTTCTTAAGCTGTGCAATGTGGGGGACCAGCAGCATTTTTTTCCCAGTTGTTTCTGTCCTTCCTGAAAAATCATTGTGGACTGGAAACCAAGAGCTAGAGGAACAACACTGGTTCATAGCCCTCTGCTTAGGTAGCACTGCGACAGAGTAACCATGAAGGAAGGCACAGCCTCTGAAGTAATGAATAGGAAAAAACAGTCTGAATATTAGCCACATAAAGGAAGAGAAGAGCCAGTGTGGTGCATTCATTAGAGCACTGGACTATAACCCTAAAGATCAGGGTTCAGTTCTCCACTTGGCCATGGAAACCCATTGAGTGACCTTGGGCACATAACATATTCTCACACAGCATTCACCATGTGAAAGGGCCTCTGGAGCATTGCACAATTGTGAGGAGCTGTCCACATGATGTCCTCGCAATTGCGCGATACTGCCGGGGCTGGCAGGCGCCAATCATGCACTATTTCATTTTCAGCTTCTAGCCAAAAATGGTGCACGATTGTGCATTGCTGTAGGGCCCTGCGTGCACTTACCATGCATGCGAAGCCTCCAGAGCTGCAGCGCTCACACTTCCTGCCCCAGCACAGCCTGGGAAAATCCCAGGGTGCACTGCAGAAAGAAGAAGAGGAGCCCTCACGCTACCTGCTCTCTAGCAGGCAGCAGCTGCGGAGGCGAAGCAGTGGGGACATGAGAGCCTCTTGCAAGAGGCTGCTTGTGTAATCCCTGCACCCCAGCGCTGCAAAAAAGTAAGGTGCGAACAGGGCCAAAGTCTGGCAGACTCTGAGGAACCAGTAATCATACCAGTGGCCATGATGGCTGGTGCTGAAAAATCTGACCTAACAAGGAGAACCAGCCCTGAATCATTTTAACAGAGAAAAGATACTATGATTGACATCGGGACTGATTTGAACCTGGGGCCAGGGCATTTTTTTAAATAGCATTCTAAAATCCTCTGCATGTCTCGTCCAGAGCCAATTCATGCTTTTCCCATTGCTATTTGTTCCATAGTCCTACAAAGTCACTCCAATGCAATGTACTTATAACATCATAATACTGCCAGATTTAAATGAATATTACAACCTTTGAAACATGAATTGACTCTGGACGAGACATGCAGAGGATTTTAGAATGCTATTTAAAAAAATGCCCTGGCCCCAGGTTCAAATTAAATTGTGAGTCTTTGAAAAATATGCAGTTTCTGAGGACGGTTCACAATTTAGGACTCACTTTGTACAAAATTTGCTCGTGGTTGTTACGTGTAGAAAACAGTCTTTTCTTCACAGGAAAGAGCATTTCTTCCTTGCAGAAAATTCTGTTTTCTGTGCAAAACAATCACATGTGAATTCTGAACTAAGAAATTCCTGAACTGCAAAAATTCTTGCCCATCCATAGATACTTGAGAATATCATTCAGAATTTACTTGGGCAGTTACAAATGTGTAACCTAGAATTGTACATTTATGACTGTTCTGTATCCACCATCCCTACAAATTCCCTAGTTTACTGTAAAAGTCCCAGAATTCCCTACTTTTACCAGGCAGCAACGACTGCAACAGTGGCGTAGCTTGGTGCAAGTGGGGTAGGGGCAGGGGTGGAGGTGTGAGAGTGAGGCAAAGGAGTGCAGGGAAGGGGCGATGACACACAGGGGGCAGGCAAGGAGTGGCGGTGCCCCCTAAAAGTGCCACCCAAGGCACACAACTCTCCTCGCCCCCCCATCCCCCATTGCCATTGTACTGCAATTGTTGGGAGCCTGTTCCCATCGATTGGAAACCAGAAGACTGGTGTTTTCAGCATCACCAGCATGCAAGGTGGTGTGAGGTAAAATAGCAACAGCAACTCTATTTCTGTCTGTTACAATGGAGATCACACACAGGAGAGAGTGGGAATGTCAATCTGCTGCTTTCCAAGGAGTTGGGGGAAAGACCCTCATTGATCACAACAGTTGCTGCCCAGTAAATGAGGACTGGTGGATTCAGACTGGGAGCTACTATGTACCTATGTAACTACAGTAGTTACACATTTATAATTGGCCAAGCAAATTCTGGGCATAGTTGAGGTTCTCTAATGCAGAGCCAAGGAAATCTAGAGTAACCTGTACTTATCTCTTGTAGAATCTCCAGGACACCAGGATTCATATCCATGGTTGGCTATGGAAATCTTTTGGGTGGCTGTGGGCAAGTCACACTCTCTCAGCCTCAGAGGAAAGCAAGAGCAAACCCCCTCTGAAGACATCTTCCGAAGAAAATGCTGTGATAGCCTCGCCTTCGTGTCAGCAATTACTTGGAGGCACACAGCAACAACAGAGCTTTTATTGCTTTTGCTTCTGTTCCAATGTGGCCTGCAAAGACCACACCTTAAGGCAGAAATCCTGTGCATTTATACTTAGAAGTAAGAATCATCGGTGTCAATAGATTACCTATGAGTAAACATGCACTCTTCCCTATTAAACCATAACAACAACAGAGTATGAGTGCATTTTTATTTTCCTGAGGAAGGAAACTTTAATTCTCCTTAAGGTTTATACTGTGTGTGTATAGAGGGATCATGTGAACACAGTTAATTTCCATAGTTCATCTGTTAATCTCCTGATACAATGAGATGATCGTGTACAGGCTTCAGATGACAGGAATATCAGAAAAATGCCCTGGGAAGAAACCTCTTGTGTGTTTTATGAAGTTGAGATAGTTTGATATAAAGAAATTAAAATGTAGATGCATGCTGCACATGGGTTGAATTTTTGTATCATACTCTTTTTTATCATTATTTTCAGACTTTCAGAGAAACTAGATAGCTGCCTTATACAAAGCAAGTCTTTTGGTCCATGTAGCCCAGTATGGTCTGTTCTTTGACTTGGTAGGCAGAGATAAGTCTCTCCCATTATCTAGGGATTGTTTTAACTGGAGATGCTAAGAACTAAAGCTAGGGCCTTCTGTATGTGCTCTGAAACAGCCTGGCAATGTTAGTTTTTGGACCACAACTCCGGGAATCCCCTAGCTAGCTTAGTCCAGAAAATACCTAATCTAAGATCTGGCTCTATCATTTAGCTGCGGTCCTGTCCCTGATAATTATTAGTTCACTCATAAAATTAATTTTCAACCTAATCACAGAAAATGTTCTTTTTGACCAACTTATATCCATGCTCTAACTAAGGGCCTATTCATACTACACAAGTAAAGTGCTATATTACATTTTAGCTACCATGCCAACATCCCATGGAATCTTGGGATTTACAGTTTATGGGGAGGGTCCTTTAGGATCTCCATCCAGAGAGCCTCTCTGGTGCCTCTGACCAAACTACAAACCCCAGGAGGATTCTTTTAATACACACACACACACACACACACACACACACACATGTGAAAAAAAACACATACCAAAAAATACATTACATGATAAAGATAAAAGTGAATGAGAAAAGGTTACAAAAAAAATGCTTACATTTCTATTTCTCTCTAAATCCTTTTACATAATATTACTTATTCAATGTACTATAAATCATACCGATGATATATTTTGATTATATATATCTGAATTTCATTCTCTATACCCATTGTTGTTATTTATTCCCATGATTAACATTTTAAAAAATATACTATTATAGTAATTTCTTTCTTATTCCTATCCTTTCCAAACTAAATTTAACCTATTACTATTACTAAGTGTACCTCATCCCCAGAGCCAATAATATCTCAAATTACTCCACCTTCCAAAATTGTAACTCTTCTTGTGGAGGTATAACACCTTCTTCTTTTACTAACACCTTTTCTACAAATATCTTCCACATTGCTTCAAAATCACTCCCTTTCATTATTCCTTTTTTGACCTTAATTCCACATGTTAACTTATCATTAATCGCGATTTTCCACACTTCTTTATACCAACCCTCTATTTGAAAATCTCCTTGTATTTTCCATTTTTTTGAAATAACTAACCTTGCTGCGTTAATAAATTTGTAATTAGATCCTTCATTGCCTGGGTACAATTAACTTTATCATATATAAATAACAATGCTATACTAGGACATATTTCTAAATCAATTTCTGTTATCTCTTTTATCTCTTTAAACACCATTTGCCAAAGTTTTTGTACACATTCACAACTCTACCACATATAAGTACCAATTTCTTGGCAACTCCTCCAACACAACCTTGAATAATTCTTATCTATCTGATTTAACCTTACTGGTGTTAGGTACCATCTCCAAACCAATTTATAATAATTCTCTTTTATCCGTACAGATAAATTTTTTAAATGACGCTGATTCCAAATTTTTTCCAAATCTTGAGTATCTATTTTTTTTTGTACTAATTCCTCCTCCCATATTTTCCTAAGATATTACTCTTGACAACATTTTATATATTTCACTTGTGGTACCCTTCAAAATTTCATTTTCCTTCATACTTTCTCTTTGATTAATCATTTGTTCAAATTTAGTATACTCTCTAAAATCTTTATTATTCCTATTCCAATTCCTTGTCCACTGCTCTAACTGAATATAATTAAGCCATGATACCTTTGTACCCCGCAGTCTCTCCTTTATTTTATCTTTATTCTTCATTATATTCATCCAGTCTTTCACCTTGTAAATTCTCTGCTCCTTTAACTCCTTCTCTAATTCACCTCTCAAATGCACTGGAAAATTTTCCACCATCACTACTGGGATTAATGGTGAAGTAGCAGGCATTAACTTTTCCTTATTTTTCTTCAAAATCTCTTAATATATTTTTCAAAAAGGGGTTTTCTATTTTTTCCATTTCCCTCTTAACAGGATTCATATATATAGATATAGATACAGATATAGATATATAGATAGATATTCTCCCAGCTCTTCTCTAATTCTATTGCCCCAGAAGGATTCTATAGGATGCAGTCATGACAGTTAACATGGAATAATGCTATTATCATTGTGTGGTGTGAATGGGCCCCTGTCAAATAGGAATAGCTGTTGTTGTTGCAGTCATTGAGGCTTTTCATCCAGCCACTTTCACCTGTTTGGGAGGGATATGATTGAAGTTGATTCAGTGACACTGTGCTCATCCCTGTCTGCATGTTCAGCATAGACTGCATTCTTGCATGCATCTCTAGCGTGCTACATAATCACGCCTGCCATCCTAAATGCTATAAAGTGATTGTTGTTGTTGTGTTGCCTTCAAATCATTTCTGACTTATGACTGTCCTAAGGCAAACCTATCATGGGGTTTTCTTGGCAGAATTTGTTCAGAGGGGGTTTGCTCTTGCCTTCCTCTGAGGCTGAGGGAGTGTGACTTACACAAGGTCACCCAGTGGGTTTCAATGGCTGAGTGAGGATTCGAACCCTGGTCTCTCAACATTCTAGTCCAACACTCAAACCACTATACCCTGCTGACTTTGCAAGGATTGTACAGACAGAAGCAAAAAATGTTTTCAGGGACCACAAGGAAAGAGCTGCCATACACAAACAAGACCTCAAGTAGGTCACAAAAGGTGCTGTACCCTTAGATAATATTGGAGCAGAAATTAATACCCAGAATTTTATGTTTTGAGTTGTACTTCAAGGGAGGATATTTGTGCAACTGATGATCTGTGTTGTAGCCTGGTTCCTTCACACACTGCTAGGTGACTTCGGATACTTTCAGCTACACTGGAAGAAGGAATCTCCATTCTAGTTCCTTTATGAATCAGCTATGCCCCCATTTCTGAGATGGTGACATTGATAAATGAAGACGCAGAGCCTGAAAAAGAAAATTCTGACAACTCACAGTCCCTTCCAGCCAGCATGGTCAATGATCATGCTGCTGAATGAGAACTCCTAGAGATGTAGTCTAATAAAGTTATTTTTCCCTGGACTTTGGAAGAAAGCTATCACATTTGTATTTTTCTCATGTTGTCTAGCAGCTCCTTGGCTGTTGGAAGTAATGTAAAACATGGGGAGGTTGTTTTATTTTGTTTTAGCTTAAGTTGGCCACTTCTGTTCCCAAGAAAAAGCACTGTGCACAAACTGGCCTGTATCAGGCCTTTTCTAGTTTCCTGTGTATCTCTACCCAACCCTCTGTTACTTCCACCCAGATTTGTTACTTATTGCATACAACTTCTTGAACAACAGCTGCAACTGGAACTGGTGGCTTTTGGCAGGAGACAGATTGAGGTGGTGGTGGTTGTAGTAGTAGTGGTGGTGGTGGTGGTGGTTCATGATTCTCATGTCAGTGGAGTGGTGGATCTGTTCTGGGTTTTAGTCTGAACTTTCATTGAACCACCCAAAGTGGCTGAATCCAAGCCCCAAGATAGGTTCAGTAGCTCCTTTACAGTTGAAACCAGAGCAGATTCACTGTTCTACTGATATGGGAGCCACCAGTTGCTGCAAGACACATTCCCACCCTGATACTCAAAGTGTGGGTGACTCAGGGGTCCACTCGCAATACTAGTGCCTCCATGGGAATATTAGCTCAAAAAGGAGGACTGCAAGAGGGGGGTAACTTTACAAGAACTTTTACACTTGTGTATACTGATACTAATGCAGGGAAAAACCAGCCTGAGGGTCAAAAATAAGCTTGTTTGTTTTATTGAGAGAATTAACAGTCAGACACCCACAAGATCCAAGCAATCTCACAATCACACAAGGCTAACTGAAGGGAAAAGGAGGACAAGTCTGAATATCAAGAATTTAGGATAAAGTGAGTGATATTTACCAATCCAGCAGAGAAGAAATAAAGTAAACGTGGCTTAGACTAGAGGACCAAGGACAATATACAGATGGGAATTGGAAAGCAAAGTAATGACCAGCAACCAGGGTACTACGAGTTGGCTAGCTCAGAGCCAAGGTTTAAATACACTATTTCTGCCTGGAGGGCAAAGGTGTTAATGGCCCTCTAGCAGAGTAAATAATGGAGTCTGGCAAATGGACAATAGGGTCTAGAATGAGCAAATGGCCTTAGCAGTAGATGACAAAGGATTGATGAGAATTGTGATTGATTGCTGGATAGGAAAGATAATAAAGATAAACTAATGATCTTCAACCTTCTTCCCACTCCCACTCCCCAGGAAAAAGGTTGACGATCATTAGTTTATCTTTGGGTTTCATTGTCTCTGGAAGTTGAGTCTTTGATGGACATTTGCAAGTCCATTGTCACTGGAGTTTCCTGATGATTTCCTAGCTATGACCTGGCCATGCTTTGAGGTCCTGCCTGACTTAGTTTTTGCACATGTTCAGCCAGTCCTTCCTCTTAGCCAACATGGCTATGCAGCCATAGCACTGTATAGTTTATATTTATGCCAATTAATATTTGCTAATTAAGCCATATCAAAGCGTGGGGGTGTACAGCCTTGTAATAACCCCAATACATATTAAGATTATGATCCACTTTGAGGACTTTCACACATGCTAATCCTTTGAATTTTTTAAAAAATTACCATGTACAGTATTTTTTTAAAACATTTATGATTTATTCATTATAATGTATATTTTAGCTGCCAGTTACCAACACCTGTATCAGAGAATACTGCAGCTGTGCTTGGAAGGAGTTCAAGCCCCCCTCAGTGTAACACACTGAGTACATTAATCAAGATCACACTCACTTGCTTATGCTAATCATGCCAGGCTGAAGAAATCAATTTCTATTAGCCATCTGTCTTATCTTTCACTCACAGCAGCATTTTCTCCAGATGTTTAAGCTCAGTACTAAATGTTTCTGGCACACTGTGAAAGCTGATCCAGATTTAGGCAAATATATGACTCATTTATATAGGCATAGCACATTTTGACTTCTTCCCTTCCAGTAGCAGTCTCCACGGATCCTGAGAAGTTCCCCCTCTAAACGTGGTGGATCCGTCCTAAGAGATCTCCCATGGAACATGAAGGGCCGATGAAGAAGATGAGGAGAAAATCAGCCTTACCCAGCCTTGTGTGTATGTTTGTGTATATGCACATGTGTATCCCTCTGTGGATCCTAGCCAGTATAAAAACAATAAAATAAGAACTATTTATTCCTTTTATGAATTTTATGTAAGCTGCCAGATAAGAATGTTCTTGGGTCAGCTTAGAAAACAAAAAGTAATAAAAAGACAATAATAAAATAAAATAGCCAAAACCAGCAAATTGCAGTGTATAATTATCTCTTATAAGAGTTTAGATTTCAAAATAAGATTTGGAGAGGTCATTTGCTGAAACACTGAGTACATGTTTTTCTTTTTTGAAAAATAACATACGTATGTGTCTTGTTCTCAGAGCATCTCATACATACTTTGTAGATATGTGGGTAAGTTTTAATTCTAAACTGTTATAATTTTTTATTTGTCCATGGAACACATAGTAAATTAGTTCATATTCCAATTATAATCAGCTGGAAGTGCGTGCTGAATGTGGCTCCTCCACATTTGCGAGGGTTCAGGGTGCAGAACCCTTGTGAAAGTAGGAAAAAACACAAATAACTCTCCCTGTGATCCCTCTCCCATTCCTTTATCTCTGGCTCCAGCATTCCTGGGGGAAGAAAAAAGATGAGGCAAAGGGCTTACTGGTAATTTCCCCTCAGACAGAGAAGAGCAGAGTTCTGGTGTTCTAGCTACTTTCAGTCACTATCTTGAGAAAGATGGGGTAGGAGCAAAGAGAGCACCTGACCAATCAGCAGCCATTACTCAGCAGAATGTACAGCCACATGGAAGAGAGGGCAGTCGTCCATCAGTGGGAGAGGCTTTGTTCACCCAAAAGGAAAAAACGTCCATTTTAAACACAAGCCTTGCAAGCCTGGAATGAGGAACGCAAGGGAATGGGAGGAGGAAAAGTTGGAGGGAGAGACAAGCATGTGGCTTGCAAATAATCAAATTCACAAAGGTCAAACCCATGAATGTAGAGGGAAGACTAGAATTTGGTTAAATTGCCTGAACCAATCAGCTAAGTTTAACATCGCTGAATCTTCTTATAGACATATTCTTCACAAAGAGAAACCAATGGAGTTTCTTTCTGATTTCTTATACAAGCAAGTATCTAGTGCTTACCTCTGGCGTCATACTTGGACTGGAGAGCAGCCCTGGTTTAGCATTCTCCAGTGCTAAATGCTTTGGGTCAGTCAGGGACTATGATCTAAATCTTATTGTAAGCCTTAACTGTTGTTGTTGTTGTTGTTGTTATATTATTTTCACAGTCTGCCAGGTATTACTGACTGGAGTTTTCTACCATCACAGTATTTCTTTCTGTAACTATGCAGTTGTGATCCTGTCTATGGTGATTTTATTCCTTTTTTTTTTCCAGTCCACATTGAATTGCTTCTACAGCACCTATCACCATTGGAACAACAGATGTTTTCTTTCCCTTTATTATTGACTTCAATTATACTCTACCTTTCCCCCAAAACTAGGATTCAAAGCAGTTTACAATTTAATACAAGGGTAATATAGATAAAAACATACTAAAGATTTCAACATTAAAATGGAATTAAAATATTATCAATATTTAAACAATTTCAAACATGCACTTAAAAATCAGAAAAGGCAGTTTGAAAATCTGGACAATGAAAACAGTGCAGCACCCTCTTGAAAATCCTTTCCCTAAAAAACTTTAGTTCTTAATGCCTGTGAGAATATTTTTTTTTAAAAAAAAAATCCTCTTTTTCAGCAAAAATGACAGTCAAAAAAAAAATGGGGGGGGGAATCCTTTCCTTTCCTCCATGAAAACAAGCAAATGTGTGAATTTCTTTACATCCTTAGTCTAGGTGCCAGCTGTTAATGGCTCTCATCAAGGCCCCTGCAGTTCCTTATTATACTTACCTTTATGCATCACTTGGAGGAGGCAGATCTTCAAACACAGAAAGGATGATCAACTACCACAGGCTGGGGGAGGTCACATTGTCTCTTCCCCCATAGGGCCCTAGAGAGTCACAATTCCATTATTTACATTATTTGAACTGCTTATTATATTAAATTGTTTTCTCTAGTTCCAAAATACCTTGTTTTAAGGCCATTTCAGCACTACACTGTTACAGTGCTATTATTCCACTTTTAACATCCTATGGAATCCTGGGGTTTGCAGTTTAGGGAGGGGCCTTTAGAAATCTCAGCAAGAGAATTTGGCCTCAGGAAACGACAAACCCCAGAATTCCACAGCATGTTGAAAGTAGAATAATAGCACTGTAACTGTGTAGTTCACGTTAAATGATGTAATATGTTCTGTGTCTTTTAAAAGTGGTTCACTATGGTGTGGGTGGGGTTTCCTTGTTCCCTCCCCATTCACCCACTCTGTGAGTTTAGCATCACCCCCATGTGCTTCACCCAGCATCCATTTTCCCTATCTGACACATTTAATGCTTTTTTTTTTAGAAAAATGTATGTTATAGTCGTAGTGCTAAAGCGCTAATCCCTTCAGCACCACAACTGTAAAAGAAAAGGAAGTAACTTTCAGTCTGGCACCCGGAAACATACAGAGGGAAGAAAGGTCAGAGAAAAACCTCCATGGAAAAGGTTACATTCACCATTCAACACATTATCAGTGGGAGCATCCAGAAATATAGGAGGAATTGAGACAATAGATACAGTTGTGGGAATATAGCCTTGCCTGGATCAGAGACTCTCAGGACACAAAAAATAAAATTCCCTCTCCTGGATTTTAAAAACCACAGCTAGTCCTGGAAATTTCAAGAAATAAAGCAGGATAAGGGGTACACCGTATTAAGCTCCCACTAAATCCTGAGGTTTTGGGCCATTTGGATGATCCCATAGGAATTTGGACACTCTAGGTGGTGTAAACTGTCTGCAAAGCCCGCCCAAGGAAAATACTGCAGACTTTTACCAAGGGGTGGAAAGAAACTCCATCAGATTCCACAATCTTAACAAAAGTATTCTTTTCACACTTTCCTAAAAACATAAGAAAAGGCTTGCTGGAGCAGACCCAACACCAATCTGCTCAGGCATCATCCTAACCCCGTGTCCAGCCAAACACCCACAGACAGGACAGGACTGCAACAACTCCATATCATATATGTCCCCTAGCCAGTGGGGTTGACTGGCCTACTCCCTCCAAGGCTGGAGGAAATACAGAGCCATTGTGATGTTTGCTAGCCTCATCCTTGTTTAATTTATCCAGTCCCTCCTGAAATCCACTTCTGAATAGCCATCACTATATTTTGTGGTAGGGCAGCAAGAAAGCGGAACTAGTGGTCTTATCCCTTTTCTTCCTCGTGCAGGTTTTAATCAAATGGGAGATTGCAGTGCCTAAATTCAAGCTAAATAGGCAGCTGGCAACATGGAAGAGCAATTCTTGGACTATATTATTTCAGGATGTGGAGTACATAGGTGTGAGATTGAATGTTCTCCCACAAGGGGAAAAGATTCCAGCACACAGAAGGCTAGTCCCTCAGGGAGACAGCTAGATGAGAACTCTTCTGACATCTCCTTTTCTCTGTGGCAGCGAATCTTTATCCAAAGAAGTATTCCCATTGTGCCATGGTTGCATAAGATGACACAATGAAGACATTATTCATCTGAATCTGCCATATTTCACTTGGTAATGTGTGCCTCATTCCTTGAATGATCTTATCCAATAAGAGATTTCTCTCTCTCTCATCCTACTCTCCCATTAAAAATAATTGTCTTCCCCCTTACCACCCATTCATTACATTAATTTATTGCTGCCCTCAGGAAAGGTAATTTTGAGAAATATCAATTTAAAAAATGAAATGTTCCAGCACATTTTTTTTGTAATTTCCATCACCCCCGCTTCTGTCTTAATAAAGTCAGGGGAAGTATCTGCTCTTTACTAACTATCACAAGTATGACTTTCTTGATTCCAGACCTTCAGGATGCTTAAGGACTTCCCACATCCACAGGTTGGGGAGGAGGGTAAAGTGAGCTCAGATCATATTAGTCCCAAGTATTTGGCCTTTCACGTTTTCCAAGAGAACTTAAAAGCAGTTGATTCTAAGGGTTATTAAGACATTAAAAGCAGTGTATATTCCCTGCTGTTAACCTGGTTTCCCTCCCACAAGACAATTTCCTAAGAAAGACATGCACCATCCATCAGACTTACAAATTAAGCCCGTGCTTACCTTTGAATGAGCAATCAGAAAACAAAGCATGCTAAACAGGGGTTCCAGCCTTACTTCTTCTGTTTATGAGCAGAAGGAGGTAAAGCAAAGGTCGTCTCCATCTTCAGCTGAAGTTCAAGGCAGTTTTGGGATGTGAGCAGGCCTACGATTTCTGTCTTTTGAATATCTGGCCAATCAAGAGCCACCTTTGCCCAGTCTGATGGACTAGACAGCTTCAGACTATACTTCAGCCTCCCTCGAAAGCATAACGTCCCTCTCCATCAAGCAGCTCCAGTTTTCCCCTGCCTATTCCTCCTGGATCGCTTTGGATGTGCTGGACTTTCATTTACAGTGGTTGAACAGCTCCTATTGTATTATATTATTGTATCCTGTGCTATTTTCACTTTCCTTGTCATAACACTGTAAAGCGGTTTTGACATTGGACCAGATCTTTTGGGACATTTTGCTGCCAAAAGTAGAGTACCAAATGGTATTCCAATCCTCTCTCATCAAAGTCACAGTGCCTCAGATCTAGCCTGACAAGCTCTTTTGACACTTGAGGCAGAAAATCCCGCAAGAGCTTGTCCTCATAACCGGCAGTTAAAACACAATAATGAACTGCCCCTTTATGACACCTTAAGCTTCCTGCTTGAGCCAGCTGTTACCCTAAAAGGTGGGGGACCTTGAGGTCCATTGGCAGTGCCAGCATCTTCTTAGGATTTGGAGAATTATTTGCTCAAAGCAAGCCTGCAAGAGGAGGTTAATGGCAGGATCTTTTCACCTGTATATACCAGTAATAACTGTAGAGAGGACTCCATTTAAAAGCTAAACAGAGTATTTTATTGGAAATTAATGGACACACACAAGAAATCAAGCAACCTCAAGAACTGTACAAAGCTTGTGAAGGCAAAGGCAAAAAAGGTTGGATAAAGAGAGATTTGGGGAGGAAGGGGTGATATTTACTGGTCCTGAAGCAGAAGATCAAACCGAAGTGGCTCAAACGAGAGTCTGAGAGTACCACAGAGGAACAGAAGTTTGCGGGACCAGGTGCAGCATGATGTCCAATATACTACAAATTACCTCGGCTGAAGTCAGGGGTTTTATACCCTATTTCCTACCCGGAAGGGGTGTATGTTAATTGCTTTCTGGAAGAGCAAACAAAGGGGTCTGGAACAAGTTAATTGTCTTAACTTTAGGCGACAAAGCATTGATGGGAATAATGACAGTCTCTTAATGTTTGGACAGGTAAGGGGACAAAAGGGAAATTTCCATGGGACTGGACTGCAGGATGTTGGTCTTTGAGGTGGGGTTGTTGAGAGAATTATTCCATACCATTCAAGCCAGGGATTTTCATCTAATCCTCTGAATTTAGGACCTACCCATGCTGAAGTCATCCTGACCTGGTACATGCTTGCAGCCAGTGTCCTTCTACTGCATATTTTCCAGCCATAAGTTTCTAGTTTTATAAGAAAATTATATTTCTCACCAATTTTACTAGCCAGGAGGATGGGTGTGTGTGTAAGGTGTGGTAACACAGCTGTCTGACTGCATCTAGAGTTAGAACCGGCCCTGATTATATCAGTTTAATTGACATGACCTTTCCCAAAGGATGCTGGGAACTAAGGTTTAGTCAACTATAAGGCATTCCCCCAAAAGATGCTAGGAACTGCAGCATGTAGGTCTGAATTCTTAGGCGATTTCTGCACTAGGCTGTTATAGTGCTTTTATTCCACTTTCAACCTCCTATGGAACCCTGGGGTTCCATAAGATGTTGAAAGTGGAATAAGAGCACTATAACTGCCTAGTGCAGAAATGGCCTTAGTTTAGAAACAAGAGCTGGAATTCACATCATAGTTATAAATGTGTAACCTAGAATTACACATCCATAATTGATTCATATCCATGATTGCTATGCATTCACAATCATGGCAGCAGTGTAAGGAATTCATAGGGTTTGTAAAAGTCCCAAACTCTTGCCTTATACTGAGCATTTTCACTGGGCTGTTCATTTTCACGGATTTGATTATTTGAGAGTTACTCTAATGCCTGATCCTCAAGTGGCTTCTTTTTCTGGGGAACCTTCCTCTCAGCAGCTCTGATCAGACCATGCAGCCCTTTAAAAAACCTGCCTCTGATCCTCCTCCTCCTCCTCCGCCTTAACTATTCACTGTCTGCCCAGCTAAGGATGGCTCACAGTCAAATTTCTCAGCACCACAAACCCTCTCCCACTGCTCCCTGACACCCAAGGAAGGAGAAGGGTGACAGAGAGGAAGTATAGGGCCACCATGTCAACCCATCCCCTTTCCCTCTCCTTTTCCTGACCTGGTTTGTACCCTGGGTGCCTGCTCTCCCCACCATGTCTCAGCCTGTTTCCCACAGACACACACACATACAAAATTTGATGTTTGTGATTCTTCCACACTCGTGGGGATCCTGTGCCCCTAGCCCTAGTGAATGTACATACTTCCTAGCAGTGCCTCTCCAAGATTTCAGAGTGGGATGAAAATCTGGTGTGTGGTTTTTGGGCTGGTCACATGCCAGGACAGAAACAGAACCCACTTTGTCAGTATCAGGGGCTTTTCCACCAGCCAGGGATTGAGCCTGGGACCTTAAGCATGCAAAGTATATCCTCAACATCCATATTTCTCAAGCCATTTGATGTGCAAAATGGACATATCACCTCTGCCCCACCAGGGCAAGGTTTTGGTGCCACATTTGTGACATATTATTATCATATTACTATAGTTTCCTGGAAACTCACTGTGAACCAGCAATGAGCTATGATAGCCTCTCACCAGAAGCTGTACCCACGTCACCATAAAATTATCTCTGTATTAACAGTTCTGCCTCTTGTGGTGAGCACTTTCTATGTTGTTCTTGTCTCAATACTGTATGCCAGGCCATCTTGAATCTCACCTCCACATTTAAAGCTGGAAAGAAGCCTCTAAGTACCTTTACCAGCTATTTTACAAGCTTTACTGGGAACACTGGGAGGATGGAGAACTAATCTAAGGTGGTAAATAGTAGCTTCTACCACTACCGTAACCACCTTTAATCTGAAAAGTGCCACAAAGCCTCAAATATGTCACTCTGAAGGCAGTGCCAGAGGAGACTGTCCTGTGATGGGCAAATTATTACTTTCCTCTCCCCCCACCCACAACCAACCAACAGCCCTGGGCTGGTCCCAGGCTTTGAAGTACACTCTTCTCTTCCATTCTTCCAACCATTCATCCATCCATCCACCCACCCACAAATCCACCATCCTTCTACTGCCTAGGTACCCCCATATCCCAACCTAAGACTTCCCTCCTCCAGCTCTGAGGAAGGGGTCAATATGCTCCTGTTTTTATTTTCAGCTATCTTTCTTTCCTGCCTTTCCTCTGTGTGCTCAAGGGGGCATGCATGACTTTCTTCCTGCCAAAATTCACCCTCACAACAGCTTTGCAGAGGTAGGCCAGGCTGACAGTGAGTGACTAGCCTAGGAAGAACAACTCAGAGGGCTCAGCAAGGACTTGAGCCTCAACCACCCAGGTCCCAGAACTTCCTTCCTAGTGCTACATAACCCTGACTCTCTTTTTCATGCACTTTGAAATGCTGTCTCTGTTTTTACATTTCCAAAGTAAGGAAAAATTGTATAGATCTCTAAACTTTGAAGCAGGGGGAGCTGGAGAGATTGGTAAGGCAAAGCAGCAGTCTGGGGTGTTTGATGGTGGGTGTAAATTTATGGAATAATTTATTCATGTTTTGAGTGAACTGAAGGGGAAATTAATTGGCTTGCCTTCTGTGGAGCTTAAATGCTAGTAATTATTTCTACATATGTATCCATTCATCCAAATTAATACATGTGAATTTGTGTCCTCTTTCATCCTTAATTTGGTGGTACATTCCTTCCTTTTAGCGATGGTTGTTGTACAGCAAGGACAGCCAACCTGCTCAGTTCTGCATGCTTTGAACTGCAGCTCCCATAATCCCCCATAATTGGTCAGGCTAGCTAGGGCAATTGCATAAATCAGGGAGAGGAAACCAAAAAGGGACAGGAGCTATTTTCTCCCACCTACAGCCCTTGCTGCACCAGATAACATCAGGGTCCAACCCAACTTTGTCTTCCTGTGAGGACAATATTGTGTTTGTCAACTGGATACTAGTAACATAGAACGTGGCTTCAGTTGCACAGGCTCCCTGTGTCTATTCCAGTGAACAGACAGGCCTGGGACTGGAGGTCATCCACCCTGCTAGTGACCAATATCCCAGCTCCATAAAAGCTGCGTACTAGAACTAACCACACCATAGGATTACCATACCATATCCA
The DNA here is from genome assembly GCA_948472985.1 of Iguana delicatissima. Taxonomy (NCBI): domain Eukaryota; kingdom Metazoa; phylum Chordata; class Lepidosauria; order Squamata; family Iguanidae; genus Iguana; species Iguana delicatissima. The sequence goes on along the minus strand of CAOKZL010000465.1, from coordinate 966,479 downwards.
TGTTGCCTGCATAACATATCTGTTAAAAATATGGCCCTGAAGAGTTTTGGTTTCCTGGCATTTTGAAGCCTGGAGGAATATGGAAATTTCCAAACACAATAAGTTAAAAACTGAAAGGTTTTGTCTCTTGTTAATGGAATAGGATCCCTTTCACTTCATAATGGACAGTCAAAAAGAAATGATACAAGAAACCCTAGAAATTAATCTTCCACATGCAATGAGATGTTTATGTACAGTTTAATGGAGTACTCCTGAAATATATCAGAGCTGCTGTTTCATAAGAGAAAAAAAGAGCTGTTTACGATGAATCCTATTGATGTTTACTCCAAAGTTCCATGGGATCTATAGGTGTGCACAGAATTGCAGCTTAAGTATTATTCAGTATCCTATGGGATACTGAATTTAGTATCTCAAGTATCTTCAGTATCCTGCAGTATACAAACTAAGAGTGATAGTCATGCATACATACACATACACAAAGACATATACAGTGTGTGTGCATACACGTGCATGTGTATAGAAGATAACTGAGTAGCAAATGATCCACCAAATCCAAGAGATATGTGCATGTCAACAGTGTGAGTCAACAGTGTGATGCAGGAGCTAAAAAAGCCAATGTGATTGTAGGCTTCTTCAATAGGAGTATAGTGTCAAGCTCAAGGGAAGTAATAATACCACTGGTTATGCCTTTGTAAATGCTTTAGTGAATTCCTGCCCTCCTTTTCGTTCTGAACTTTAAAGAATCTATTTAGGGGAATAGAGTCCAGCACCTTGGATAGCTCCTTTAACGTTTGAACTAAAACCCAGAGCAAATTCACCATCTCAGTGACACTCCAGCTGCCCCTGCATACTTCCTGACACTGACAAATATGGTCTACATAATGGACCTGTAAAGTTACATTACTCTGCCCATGAGCAAACGAATCAAAAAAACATGTGAACTCAATCATCCATTATTTTGTTTCAGAGCATGAATTTATGACACAAAAGTGTTCTTTTATAAGGTGCAGTTTATCTTTTTCCTCCTATAAATAATTTCCTGGCCTTTTTTTTTAAGTGCATAAGGTTTAAATACTGTCCTTAAAGAAATACTTTTCTGCATTCTCCTTACCATTTTGCACTCCTAACCAGAACACAGTTATTTTCTTTTTGACTTGACAACTGCAATCACAAACCATTTGCTCGTTTTCAGGGAGTTGATGTCCCTCCTACCAGGCTAACCAAAGAAAACAAAAAACATCCCCCAAAAACCTCATGATATGTTTTTGCTTAATTTAATTCAGGAAGAGTAAACGTACTCCTTCAGCAGAATGTATGAGCCAACATGTATGAGTACTGGTTAAAATATTGTTCTGTCTTTCTGATCATTTCCTGTTCTGAATGTATCAATTCCTAGGCAAAGGCCAAAGGTACTCTGGTTAGCTTTTCTCCTGGGGGTTCCTGGAACACCTATTTGAGAGGAAGTTCCTTTGAAAAAACAGGGCTAATGCATAGAATTTTACTGCATGAATAAAGAGGTAGGAGAAAGGACAAATTGAGCCAGAAGACTGAACTGAGTGAGGCTGACTTTGTAATACCAGTCTCTCCAGTTATCAGCTGTTAAGCAAATAAAATGTGCATTCCTCTGCCTCCCTACAAGGGATATGAATCCTGATTTGTTTTGTTCTCATGCTGAAAACAAGAAAATCAGAAATGTTCTCTCTTTCATTTTCTCTCCCCCACTATACACAGATCAGTTTAGAGCATTTTCAGTTCATTTTCCCTTGTTGTATATTCTTTTGTGTGTCAGAATAAAAACTTACATAAATGCTGCCTTGTGGTAGCACTGGAGAGGTCAGTTGTATCTTTGTGATCAGTTGTTGTCCTCTTGTGCTTTCTGGGCTTAACTACATACAGGGAAGTCTCACCCCAACGCCCCTCATGGAGAGGGCTGTGATGGGCTCATCTGCAACACCAAGGGCTTCGGAGCACCTGCCCAGAGTGGGCCAAGGCCAAATCTCATTATGGTGCAGCCACTGTGAGACTTGGGCCATTTCCACACTACACTGTTCTAGTGCTATTATTCCAGTTTCAACATCCTATGGAATCCTGGGGTTTGCAGTTTAGCGAGGGGCATTTAGAATTCTCAGCCAGAGAGCTCTTTGGCCTCAATAAACTAAAAATCCCAGAATTCCACAGGAAGTTGAAAGTGAAATAACAACATGATAGCAGCGTAGTGCGGAAATTGCCTTGGATGTGAGATTTTGGACCAAACTCTTACAAGACTTTGAGTTTCATGAGACTTCAGCTGAGACTGCATATTTAAGCCTGCTTGCATACCAGGCAGCCATTGTTGCCCAATCTCTTTACATAAGGGCCCAGCGTCCCCCTCAACCTTACCCTACCTGCACAAATACTGATAGCATTTTTAGCATTTATTTCTATACTGCCTATCAACTAGTGTTATCTAAGTGGTTTACAATGTATTTTTAGCTAATTGCCCCCAACAAGCTGGGGACTCATTCTACCGACCTGCGAAAGGATGAGTCAACCTTGGAGCCTGGCAGGATCAAACTCACAACCTTGTGGTTGCAGTACTGGCATTTAACCACTGCGCCACCAGGGCTCCTGGTGGTGCAGTGGGATGAATATACACATGAATGTAACTGTAGCTAGTTACAGATGGTTATATTTTGTATTAAAGTTGTGGCCAATAAAAGTAACCCATAACCTGGTGTCCAGCCTCTCTGTCTTGTTGCAAAAGACATGTCTGCACAGAGACTTTTGGCAAAAAGAGCAAATGAAAAGTGAGGAAAAGTCCTTGGTGTCACGTTCTCATTCTGGAAGCAAAAACTCTTGTGAGTTTTGAAGATTCCTCAGCAAACTCTCTTGATGTGTCAAGATGGCCTATCTCAAATTCTCACCAACTGCAAGGTGCCTTTTTCCCCCTTTCATGTTCCTATTCTCCACTTACAGCGCTTGTTTTCTTGTTTATTTCTACAGTTCCCAAACCAGTCTTCTGCTCAGTCGTCTTTTCAAGGTGATGGATCTGAGGAGCCCTCTTCATGTTCAAAGAGCAGACAGAAAGTCTTTCCAAGCTGGAACACGGCCTGCCAAGTACAACTGGAAGTGAAGCCTTTTGCATGAAAGTCTTCCAAAACTCAAAATAAAATAAAGTCTAGTTACATAAGAAGAAATGGCAATGAAGAGACAATGTATTACAGATCTATGAAAACAGCATGATGATTGTGGCATTTACTCCTACTCAAGCAATCTCCAAGAAGGAATCATGACAGCTTACCACACGAACCCTTCTCTGTTCCAGCAGACATAGAGTTTAGTAAGGATTGGGAGCCGGTAAAACTATGCCAGGGTGAGGAATGTGTGACCCTCCAGATGCTTTGGACTAAAGCTCCCATCAGCCCCACCCTGCATGGCCAATGGTGAGAAACTGTGGTAAGTATAGACCAGAATATCTGCATGACCAAAATTCCTCCACAGCAACCCTACATGAAGCATGTAAAAGAAAAAAATCTTGTCTATCCACAAGTCCCACTGGATTAGGAGTTGGATATAATGGAGGAGTATGAAAATCTCTGAGTCTTGATTTCATTGTACTTCTCAAAATGCCACCTGCGTACTCTCTCTGTTCTTCTTCTGCACTGGGTTGAAAGATGGGGGGGATCTACACTGAAATTTGTGCACATTTTAACATTTTTCCTATAGTGCACATTTATTTATTTCCATGTTCTGTATCTAACTTCCACATTTCCCACCATTCTCTAATCCATATTTCAGCATACTTGTTTAGTTGAGCACATTTTAGATATTCCCATTTTCAAATATGTCCATTGTTTTATGTGCATATTATTTCTCTGAAATGCTCTGTTCGTTTTGCAGTTTGTGAGTTACTCAGGCAAAGTGCATTTCTTCTTGCAACAAGCCTCAAAAAGTATGAAAAAGCTACTTTTCATCTCAGCTGACCAAAGGGAAAAACACATGGAGGACATATTCCTGTTGTTGCTAAAGTTCTTGGCGAGGGGTGGAACCAGAGGACATTCCCTGTTTCACAGAACATACAGAAGCAATTTGAGGCATAAACAGAAAAAATTTATTTCTGCCTGAAAGCTGGTTTATTTTTATTCCAGAATACATCACAGAAAAAAAAACTTTTTAAAAGGACATCTAGATTTCCTTCTCAAAGAGCATTCCCCTGGACAGGGTGGGGAGCACAGGGCCTTTACGCTACAACAGTAAGACTTTTGGAACACTGTACCATTTAAAAAGATGGCATGCCCACCTAGATCTGTAGATTCAATAGTAAACAAAAACACAGAAGTTATTTGTGATTGGCCAATTGTTTATAGTATTATGAAATCTGAATGTTTATTAGGCAAATAATTGCTCACCCAAATTCCTTCATACTCCCTTTTCTCCCTGCTGGTTGTAGAGGTCTGTGTGAACTGAAAATGCTGTTCTAGAAGTATATGTAACTCGATAGACTGTCCTGGCTCACCCAGCCCCACGACTTTACTGTGTAGCAGCTGCTCCAATAGGTAGAGATCCATTCTGCTAGTGATCAGGGTGTAGGTGGATGATATCTCCACTCCTATTAGTGAGTGAGGCTGCAATGAAGACTTGCAACAGGGGTCCTGCTTCTAGATGGTGCAGCTTTACTCACTGGCTGGAGAGGGTGGAAACATCATCAACTCATGCCCAGTGAGTTGGATGCATGGGTAGTTCTACTCCCACTGCAACTTCTGCAGGAGACCTTGCAGGAGGAAAACAAAGTATGGACCCCTTAGATGAACATATTGTTCCCTGTAGGTGCACTAACCAACCTGTTTTCTCTTTTCTAAAATGTAAATGTTAACATTAAAAAAAGCTTTGGTTTCTTGACTTTATTAATGATTATTTGAACCCTTTTTACACACTTTAGAATAGCTATTTTCCACCTAACTCTAGAGTAGCTGTTAACATTTTAATTTTTTTTAAAGATGTAGGCACATCTGAAACTTAAACATTTTCATGATATTAAAAGTGTACACATGTATAAAAGTGCATAGAAGGATACATATGTTTAAAAAAAGAGGGATAATGTAATTCACTAGACATTTATATGAATAAAATACAAAATTACTATAAGATAATAATTACTGGTAATCACTGTTGAAAAAAAAATCTGTAGTTTTGTTTTGTTTTGTTTTACCTCATTTTTTTCTCTCTCTCCCATCTTTTATTGGACTTGCTTCTGCTGCTTCCTTTTTTCCTTACGTAACTTACGAACATGCGATTCAATCAAAGCAGGTGTAAAAATATAATCTTCTCATTAACAAAATTCACAAAACAGTTGGAAGGCTCTACAAGGTGGAATCAAAATCTATATTACATATTCAAAAAGGATGATTGCTCCCAAAATAATCTCATCCCTCTTATTAGCCTCTCTGGAGAAAGATCTTGATTGCAGGAAAATTGTTCCTCAATGGCCTCCCACAACTAACAAGTATCACTTCCCAGGAGGGTAATTATCACACCCCCAACATCAGCCTCCTTCCCCACTTTTCTTCCTGATGAACACTCTGGTGATCAGAACTGAAATCTCAGTCCTCCTCACTCTGTTTTGACCTGTGGGCAGACTAGTCAAAGAACACATATGCCCTGCAAATAATATTTTCACTCCAGCAAAGGGAGTTATATATCTCAGCTGCTAGACTTACATTTTGATAACCAATCACAAAATCAGAGCATGCTATAATACTGATGAGGAAGAGCATGTGTTGAAACAAATGTTCTTTTACCATCTGAGGGAGTACATCTTCTAAGTACGAATCAAGGCTGCACAAAGCATCATGTCCATTATTGCCAATAGAGGCAATGGGCATGAGTCTGCACTGTCAAGGGCACGTGCGCTTCACATCCATTGAAAATAATAGGACACAAGTATTCACTTCTTTGGAGGAGTTTACACAGGGGTTGCTGAAACAGAACCCATGCATATACAGAGGGTGCACTGTAGCATATACTGTCACCATGGAAGAAGGCAGTGTGATCTTACCTGATCAATAATCACTGGCCCAAAAGAAATCAACCTGCATTCCAATGCACTATTTATTAAGAGACTGTAAAATGCACCATGAGGATGCTATGTCAGCCTTACAGTGTTCTTCTCGATGGCCTCACAAGGGACACTACCTGAATAATTAGAACCAAAATACTTGGGCCATTTCTGCACTACACTGTTATAGTGCTATTATTCCACTTTCAACATCCTATGGAATTCTTGGGTTTGTAGTTTCCTGAGGCCAAAGAGCTCTCTGGCTGAGAATTCTAAATGCTCCTTCCTAAACTGCACACCCCAGGATTCCATAGGAGGGTGAAACTGGAATAATAGCACTATAAGAGTGTAGTGAGGAAATGACCATGGACAAACAGTGAGCAGAGTGGCCATTTCTACATCATCCCAAAAAAGGGACAATAACCTGCATAAAAACTGCACATGCAGATTAATTTGCATATTCAACTGTGTAAATAATTACCATAACTGAAATGTAATAGAAACATGTTTCACCACAGAGAGGACACAGGCATCAGGTGACCTATGTGCTGCAATCCCAGTGCTAACTGCTAGCTTGAAAACATCCCCTCTTAGGGTTCCTTATCCTCAAACTGAACTTTGATTGATCAATCTCCCAAAGAGAGGATTGTCCTTTGCAAAATAGGATGCATGGCTATCCTGGATCAGTGCAAATGGGAATCACATGTCTGTAGTTTCCACACAAGAATATCCCTGCATATAAAAATGATGTACACATGTCAAGAGTAAACACTTACCCTTTGCCTTGGTAGTTTTGTTTGCATGCAAAGATACCTCACCTGGGAATCTTTTGCTATACTCTCTTGTTGCTCTTTAACTGCCATGGCAACATCCTCTGGAATCCTGGGATTGGCAGTTGAGGGAGGGGCATTTGGAATCCTCAGTCAGAGAGCGCCTCTTGTACCTCTGACTAAACTATAAATCCCACAATTCCACAGAATGTTGCCATAGTAGTTCAAATAGAATCATGGCAGTATCACTGTGCAATTTAAAAGCGCCTTTGCTGTATAAATTGTGCTTTTCACCTAGAGCCTCACCAAGGGATTTCACTCTGCATGACAACTACAATGCATAACAATGGCAAATATATATTAAACAGAAAATAACCATAGTGGTGACAACATTTTCCTTTATTTTCATGTTTGCCAAGCATGCTTTATTGGGTCTTTGACAAAAATCTATCTTCTTATCCATTTTGGGTCACATCTGCCAGGAATATTACATTAATAGCTTCAGGTCCATGAAAACATTATTATTTCACCCAGCCATCTGAGATCTGGAACTGTTCCTTGAAAAATGAAACTCAATTGCTGCTGATTATGTTGTTCTTTTAGTAATTCCTTTGAAGGAATTGTTGGTACAATGTTTTTTGGATTTTTTTTATTGCAATCTCTTTTGATGATCCTTTGGTCAAAAAGCAGCCTATCAAAAATGTTAAGATATTAAATATTAAAGAAATAAAGAAATGTGTTGATACTGTTGTTGTTGGCTCTCCTTCAATTTCTATGTCAATTTTGACTACGTTTTTGCCTTTCTTCACTGAGATTCTCATTGGCAGACAAGGCAAGTCAGTTCAGATTTGTCCAGCTTGAATGGAGGTCACTGCAACTCTTCTCTGAAGCACTCTAGCAGTTACACAGCATTGTGAGATTATTATGCTTAAAAACAAAGCATTGGAACCAAATCACATTGGTTTTCTTCCTAAGAGGACTGAAGAAGGGTTCAATCTCAGTCATCTCAAGATAATGTTAGGCTGGGAAAGATGCCAGTCTGAAACCTCAGAAAGTTATGAAACACTTGACAACCACTAGAAAGACAGACAAGACCTAAGCAGACACTGTTATAATGCTGTTATTCCACTTTCAATATCATGTGGAATTTTGGGGTTTGTAGTTTATTGAGGCCAAAGAGCTCTCTGGCTAAACTGCAAACCCCAGGATTCCATAGGATGTTGAAAGTGGAATAGTAGCACTATTAACAGTGTGGTGCAGAAAGGCCCAAAGATTCCATATATAGTAGCCCCTCCACATTCACGAGGGTTAGGGGCACAGAACCCTTGCAAAAGTGAAAAACTGTGAATAACTCCACCCCCCATGATTCCCTTCCCATTCCCCTCTGGAGCTTCCCCCTCCCATTCCTTTGCCTCTGGCCTGGCACTGGGTCAGGGGAGAAAAAAGACAATCTAAAAGGCTTACCAGTATTTCCCCCTCAGACACAGAAGAGGGGAGTTTTGGAGTTCTAATTACTTCTGGTGGCCATCATGAAAAAGGAGCACCTGACCAATCAGCAGCGAATACACAGCAGAAAGTGCAACCGCATGGCAGAGAGGCTTTGCCTTCGCCAGTGGGAGGGGGCTTTGCTCACTCAAAAGGAAAAAAAAACAGCCATTTTAAACAGAAGCCTGACAAGCCTGGGGTGAGAAATGCAAAGGATGGGAGGAGGAAAATCGGGGGAGGCAAGCACGTGCCTTGCAAATAATCAAATTCATGAAGGTCAAACTCGCAAATGTGAAGGGAGGACTGTACTGCAAAGACTTCAAATGCTTCTGCAAGGGATTAATTGATTACAACTCCGTCCCCTGACTTACCCTGATATATTTAGAAAAGAAGAAATCAGTCATTCCCCATTGTATATCAGACTTCCTTAAATGACTCAATGCAGTAGTTTTCTTCTTAGTCCCATCCCCCGGCTGATATAGGTTGTATTTTAATTGGCTTTAATTCTTAGAATCTTATTAAGGATGCTTAATGTTTAATATATGTTTTTGATTATCCTTATTTGAAAAACAGACTTTACACATTTGAGGTTAATATATTGGGCTGGGCAGACATATTTAAATCAGGCCCATTGAAAATAATAGGATTTGTTGATCCTCCAGACAATTTAAGTCCCAGTGATTTCATGGGTCCCTCAGTCTCATTAAGCCTGGAGCCGACCCATAAAATACCTTGGCTTTCCTGTTTTTACTTCAGTCCAAAATAAAGATTCCAGAAATTACCCTAAAAGACATATTAAGCTGATACTGTTGCAGAAAACCATAATATGAAGACTCTCAACATTCCTAAAAAGAATTTTCCATAGACATTTAGAGATGGCCATCAAATTCTAGAATCAGCAGGGGGGTTTTTTCTTAATGAAACTAAAAAATGCATATCCTCAGACCAATCAATATTTCATGCTGTTTTTAGTGTATGCTTTGAGGAGACTTCAACAATATTACTTTATCCAAAAGATGGCAGACTACATTCTGTGCTTGAGTAGAATAAAGACTTCATCACAGGAGGCAGCAATAATTGTGGCAGTGATACTAGTGTCTTTGGCTGGGACTTATCACATGATGTCATTTCTTTTCTGTTGTTCTCCTGGTGGAAGACTGTTTGAAAAGTGTTTCTTTTTATTAACATGCAAACATACACACACACAAACACACACACACACAAAACCAAGTAATGGCCTCCTTTATAAAAGAAATGCTTTCCAAATAGTCCCCCACCGGGGAAGAACAGAAGAGGAATAAAGTACAATAGAGTCCCGGTTATCCGACACTCGGTTATCCGACCATCCGGATTAACCGACGTTGCAGTGGCCTGGGGTCATGGCTGTGGGCATTTCCACACACCCCGACACGCCCCGACATGTCCCCAAAATGGCGGCCGCCACGGGCATCCGAGTAATCCGACCTTTCAGTTATCCGACCCTGCGGCTGCCCGTTTGGGTCGGATAACTGAGACTTTACTGTAATGTGATAACTTCCAACCAAAGATGTTGTTGTTGTTGTGTGTCTTCAAGTCAATTCTGACTTATGATGACCCTAAGGTGAACCTACCATGAGATATTCTGGGGCTAAGAGTATGTGACATGCCCAGGGTCACCTAGTGGGTTTCCATGGCCAAGCAGGGAATCAAACTCTGGTCTCCAGGTTGTAGTGCAACTAATTCAAGCCATGATACCATACTGGCTCTCAAGATGATATTATCCTGCTGTAATTGTGATTTACAGTGACCCCCCTCCACTTTCATGAGGGTTTGGGGCACAGAAGCCTCATGAAAGTGGAAAAACCATGAATAATTCCTCCCCACATGAACAATCCTGCTCTCATTCACTTCTGGGGTCCCCCCACCACATCATTTCCCTTGCTTTTTTCCTTGGCACGTGTTCTCAGCTTTGGGTCTAGAGGCAAGGGAATGGGAAGGCAAGCTCCAGAGGGGAGAGGAAAGGTGCACATGTGCCTCCCCCCTATTTCCTTCCCTCTTGCCCAGGCACTTGCCTTCCTTCTCCTTGCCTGGGAAAACACAAGGGAATGGGAGGGTGTAGAATGGGGGAGGCACACATGAGCCTCACAAATAATCAAATTCAAGAAGGTCAAACCTGTGAAGGTGGAGGGAGGACTGCCCTTGCCTTGTGTGATAAAGCCTTAAGTTATATAGCACTAGTGAAGGAAAGAGGCAGCAACAAATGAGTCACCAGTCACATTCACCACCATCCCAGCTGTTTCTGTGGCACTCATTGTTTTCTTCCTGCTGCTACCAAAATTGTAAAAATAAATTTTGTGACCAAAAGATACCACCTGTTGCCACCTTCCCCAACACTGTAGATGCTCCGCTCCTCCCCAGCCCACTCTCATTGGAAAATTTCATTTCTTCCTTTCCTACTTCCTCTTTTTTATATATTTATATAATTTTTATATACTTTTTTATATATTTCCTTTTCTTTCTTCTCCACAGAGGCACTAGGATGTTGGAGACATTTTGCTGGCCCTGCTGGGTAGTAGCTGTGCATTGGTAGCAACAAAAATGGGTGGTGCTGTTGTCCTGATGGGTCCTGGGGAGTTCAGAATGTTTTCTCAATCCCAGGAAATTGGTCATTTCTGAACTAGTCACTTCATACAGACTGGTACAGTTTACAGTTTGATGACACCAAAAGTGTTCCACCAAAGCTATGCGTTTGTCAGAGTCAGACACCCTGTGTGCATGCCATTTAAGTGAAGCTATGGTCACTAGGCATATGCACTGTCCTGAATGACCCATGAAGTTCCATAAAGGGCCTCCATGCCTTTAAGGGGGAGTCTTACCAGAACTATTGGGAGGGCTAACAAGTCTCCAACTCTACCCTTTGAACTATTCCCCAGCTTCAAACTCTATCTGCCACAAACATACACGCAGGTTAGAGAAGTCTGTCTACTAGTGATTAACAGCAGATTTCCAAAGTCAAACACATATACATGTTTAAATTGACTAAAATTAATTAAGATATTTATAAAACCAAATAACCCACAGATACAACTTCTAGGGTCCCTTTACTATTCTCATTTTCAGATATCTAGGTTTTACAGTTTTGGATATACAACTCTTGCAGAAAGGCACACATCCTCTGTTGTTATTATTATTGATAATGAAGCTAAAAAAAATAAGTAAAACTTAATCTCCATGCTTCTCTCTTATATTACCTCCTTTGCCATCATTATGATTTCTAATTATTATTCTATCATGCTGTTATTAAATCAGTCTAGCAGATTAGAAAAAAAAGAATACTGGTGGTATGCCTCTTACTGCTTCCTGACAAAGAAGGAGAGGTTGGAAGTTATTTTTCAGACTACAGTTCCCAGAATTTCACAGCTAGCATGACTACTGCCATATTTTTCAACGGAATCATTTAGACTGCCAAAGAAGTCTTTCTGAAACAGTGGAACATACTGTCCTTTTCACAACTTTACAGATAATAGTTACTGTGTAAGGTCACAATATGATCTCAAGTGCTGCTTTGTTTTCTATGTCTTTCACATTACTGAAATTAGAACCACCTTCATGATTAACACTGGTTAATTCAGAATATGATTCTATAATATTTGCTGTACAAAGGACGTACAGTTTAGACTCTCTGCTTAGTGATATTGCTCCACTCTATGACAAATGGTCACTGTAGCGGAAAAGCACAACATACCAATCTCCCTGTATTTTTGAAACCCTAATGACATTCATTTGCCTTACAATGAGTGTGAAATACAATGCTTGACTCAGCTTACAGAGGGGTCAGCTGGCTGGAGTGACAGGTCTTACTGATACATCATTATTATATCCTCTCAAATCAAAGTAAACGGTGATTAAACAAGAAAATTATTCCACTCGGCTTCAACTGGCACTTGGTATTTCCCAAAGTGAGAAGAATACTAACATATCCAGCTTCTGTAAGAGCATCAGTGCATATATCAACCATTTAAAATGTACTGGTAAATTACATGTATAATCCCATCTTTCTTCCATGGAATTTATGCTCACGCATCGTGTAATTCCAGGTTAGAATGACTAGAACTTTTCCAATCTAGAGTGTATTCCATCCCATCTTCCCTTTCAGTTTGCTTTTTTAAACAATGTGCGAAAATTTACACACAGTTTTGTACATATTGCTACCAATATAGATGTTTTTGTACACCTGTTTCCCTAACATACAAATACACATACACTCAGTAGAACTTAGGGTTTTTATGTTATTTTCATAAATATATGCATTTCTCAGTGTACTTTTACATAATGTCTGTATTTAGTATGCATTTTTCCCCTTGAAAAATTGAACTACAACATTTGGAATAATACAACTGCCAAAGTAAAACTGTTTTGGTTGGGGATGTATATTTATTGGTTCAGGAAGTGTGAATCAGACAATTTTGCATTAGGAAGCAGTTGAAATTAAATCCTTTTCTTGCTCCTCATTCTAGGCAGCCTCCCATCCAGGCACTGATCAGATCACACTGAGATTTAGCATGGCCATTATATTATGTGCTTTCATACCTTGGACTCAAAAGTGGTACCAGAAACTACTCCGTAGTGCACTTAATCATGATAGCATATCAATCACATAACTCACATCGAAGTGAAACTGGAAGCCATGGTTCCACAGCTAGGATTCTGTTCTTGTCATGTTTTCCAGACTGTAATAACACCCTAGTTTTAATTATATATAGTTTACATATGGCTACAGTCCATTCATGGGCCAGCATACTGTAGTGACTTGAATGTTGGACTATGGCCATTTCCACATGACTGGGCTGTCTTGCTATGGGGACAGGATGGCAGTGGTTGGCTGGTCATGATTCTGCACAACGTGTCACCAGCCCACTGTCATCTCACCCCCATGTGTTGCACTCACGAGGTATTCACTAAATGGATAAAATCTGTTTAGTGCCTACGATCGCACCATGCTCCTGTACCTACCTGTTCTGCAGAAAGGCAGAAAGTGTAATGGTGATGCTTTGTTCCCCAGCGCAGCCTGGGAGATGCCCGGCTGTGCTGCCGAAGGAAGTGGTGGGGCCATCATACTCCCTTCCGCAGGCAGCCAGTTCTGTGCAGAGAGGAACATTCCTGTCATGTCTCTTCCCTGCTGAGACTGTGGCCATTTTCACACAGCATTTTCCATGCAAAAGGGCGCCTGGAGTGTCGCGCAATTGTGAGGAGCGATCTGCATGACGCACTCACAATCGTGTGACGCTCCAGAGGTCGGCAGGTGCTGATCGCACACCTTTTCATTTTCGGCTGGAAGCCAAAAATGGTGTACGATTGCACATTGCTCCCAGGCTCCACACACACTTACCTGGCGTGCGGAGCCTCCAGAGCTGCGCTGGTCACACTTTCTGCCCAGCGCAGCCTGGGAAGGTCCCAGGCTGCACTGCGGAAGGAAGGGGGGCTCTCACAGGTGCAGATAGCTCGTGTAGAGCCGAAGGACCCCGGACATGAGAGCTTCTCGCCAGAGGCCGCTCGCGCGATCCCCACACCTCAGTGCCGGAAGACGGTAAGGTGTGGAAAGGGCCTGTGACAGGATGACTTGCAAGAGCCCCTGTCACGAAGAAATGACCTATGACTCTGGAGACCGGGGTTCAAACTTCCATTAGGCCATGGAAACCGAATGGGTGGCTTTGGGCAAGTTACTCTCTCAGGCTCAGAGCAAGACAAAGGCAAACTCCTTCTGAACCAGTCTTGTCAAGAAAACCCTGTGATAGGTTCACTTTGGGATCGCCATAAGTTGGAAATGGCCTGAAAGCAAGCAACATCAACCAGTCCATGCAAGCACAGTTTACACTGGGTTGCACTTCATTGTCAGTCTTCTAATGCAGAGCCACTGGAAGCCACCATTGATGCATTTCTCACATATGCTGAATTGGAAATTGTATATTACATACATCAGTCGAACACTAATCTGCCTCAGAGCAATATGTGACTGTGTGGATAATCAAGGCTCTTTATGGTATTTAAAACTTCCACTCAGATAGCACTGTCACACTGTCACCAACAGTGTGTTGTGGTAGTTTGAGCATTGCACTATGGCCCTGGAGACCAGGGTTTAATTCCCTTCTTGGCTATGGAAATCCACTGGGTGACCTTGGGTACATCATACACTCTCAATTCCAGCAAACCCCATGTTAAGGTCACTTTAGGGTTGTCATAATTCAGAAATGACTTGAAGACACACAACAACAACAGAAGTCCCACTGCGAATGGAATAAAATAGATACTAGCACCTGAGATCCATTTCTGTAAAGAAATCTGTTGCCCATCACCAAAATAAATTGATTCCCCTGTAAAGATCTTGTTGGAGATTTCACATCTCTTTTATTAAAACTAACTGCTTGGAAAAGCCCAGACTAAAGGAGACAAAATAAGGTCAGATAAGGATAAGAAGCAAAGAGAACTGGTAACACTCAATAGATGAGATGTGGAAAAGTGGCAGTCTCAGGGTATTCAAAAAAAAAGGTGATTTTATCTCTTAGGGCTCTCTTCAGAATAAAATCATCTCTTTCTTTCGATACTCTGAGATGTTGCCCTTTTTTTTTCCATATCTTGGGTGGTAAACAGGTAAGATATATTGAACAGAAAATATACAAGCCAGCCTAAAACATTCAAAATCTCAAGTGATGCTAGTCTCCAATTGTTCTCTGATTTTGCGGAAATATTGACACACTTGTCTTGTGCACAAAGCACCATTCTAGCAAACATTTATTGAACAGAAGATTCTTATTTACAAGAAAGTTTCTTATCAGCAAAATATGCTTGGAGATGGTTTCAACAGATGATGAGCAGATTTAGTATAAATCTAGGTAACAACAGAAAACAATAATTTTGATTCTGAGAGAGTGCCCTAAGGGTCAGAGGGAACTGATAATGTCATTTGTGGAAGCAGGGACAGCTGCTTTCCTGGAACTGCCAGAGTAACAGCATACATTGATTCAGTCAGCCTTCATAATGAACTCAAGGGATCAAAAGTTCAGAAAAGGGCAACCCAAATGAACAGGCAACTCTCCTATGAGGAAAGGTTAGAACTGGCCTCCAAACTGCCTAGGAAGAGACGGAACAACATGTCAGATAAGAAGATCTAAAGGTTATTGAAGAAAACATGTCAATAGAAACAAGATTCAGAAATCTGTATGGAAATAATACAATGATAAAACAACCATGCAAGATACTCAGTTCACTGAACTAGACTGTGCCCCTATTTTATCTTTGTTCCTTATCCAAAATGGATTTTACTGTCCTTGGTCCAGTCCTGTTCATCAGTCTTCCAGTACAAGAAGCTCTGAATCCCACCCAGCCCCCCGCTGCCCACCACTTCAGGACTCTAGCTTTCTGTCTTCCTTCGCTTTGCAGCACTGTCTCTCTTCCTTTATCTTTTAATACAGAGTCAGCATCCAGCCGCGACTAATTAGGAGAACAGCCTCTTGCTTCCCTAGGATACCCAGATTACTGTTTGCTGAGATAAAGACCTTATGACCTTTTGTTGAACTTTATCCCATCCTGCTTCCTTGGCTGGCATTTTGACCTTCGCTGAACTTTTTACCCTTCTGTTTCTGTGGCTTCCTTAATTCCATATCCTAAGCTTTTGAATCTATTCTTACAACTGAAAATGAGGGGGGAATTTTAATTCTATTTTCAGAACCATACAAATGGAATTAAATGCCAAAATGGAAGATCCACTGTTACCAAAAGAAAAGAAAAAGAAGTTGTCGCTAGAACAAAATATTAGGGCACAGAAGTGAACTGAATGCTTTGGCAGAATTTGAGAGAAGCAGAAGCAAGTGAGAGGGAAGTATCATCTTTATATGGATTCCAGTTTATGACTCATCTCCTGGGACTGGCCGTGCTATTGTCTTCTTTTTCTGCTTAGAAGAAGGGGAAATAAATCCTAAGCTAAATTAAGGGGCTGCCAACAATATATAAAGAAATGCCCACATGAGAGTATAGTGTATTTTCCTCATTTTGGGGGAAAGCAAATCCTCTCTGATGCCTCTTTCAGCTGTTGCAGTGTCTTTGGCATTTTTCAGTATGTACATTGTTCTTACTCTCTCTCTCTGTGTATGTGTATATACACACCACAAGAGATGCCGAATGGTGATGGGACGTGACTGATTGTTATAATATATGTAATCTTTAAAATATGCTAGCGGTGTAATTTTTTTAAAAAACAAAGCAACCAAGTTTTCTTTATATTCACAATTTCCTTCTGTGGCTTTGTTCAAAGATACTATAATGAGTAATATCTGATGCAAGGATGAGTGCCAAAATTAATTCCATACAGATGATGGCATAATAAGTCCTGAAAATTATAGCAAGATTTCTTATGTTGATTACAAAGAAAATCAAACTGTGCTGTGCTGAATAAGGAAAGTGGGCTTGGAATATGAAAAATGATAACCAAAAAAAAAGAAGAGAGAGACAGAATTATAATAGATTGAACATCCTGTGAATCAAACTGACAATCAGCCTTATCTTATAATTTAGCGAAAGGGTGGGGTAGCTTGCTATCCTTTCTTTATAACAGTTTCAGTTTAAGGTCATACCCAAATGCAAAAACTGCATATACAGTAGAGTCCCCGTTATCCGACATGCAGTTATCCGACCTTCCGGATTAAGCAACGTCGCAGCTGCCTGGGGGCGTGGCTGTAGGCATTTCCGCGCCCCAGACACGCCCAGACACACCCCCAGACATGCCCAGACATGCCCCAGACACGCCCCCAAAATGGCGGCTGCCACGGGCCTCCGGCTAATCCAACATTTCGGTTATCCGACCCTCCGCCCACCCGTTTAGTTCGGATAACCGAGACTCTACTGTATGTAACTTCATCACTGATGCAGAAAGTCTATCAAATTTCACCACATCTAGGATGCTATTTATGGATAATAATAAAATAAATTTGTCTGATATATTGTGAGCACTGAGTCTCATGGCATGGCTGGCAAATGGACACCTACTGAATCTGTTTTGGAGGTATCTCACTAGTGGCTTGACTCATTATGGAGTAGATCTCCCAACAGTTTGTTTTCATTGTGCCACAGTCTTCTGCCCTGGATTTTAATAGTGGTAGATGATTAAACCAGACAACAAGATCTGATCTCCCTGATGGCCACCTACTTGACATGAAAAGTAACAGAAGGCAACATTCTTTGTCAGGACATTTGTTGTTAACAGCCCACAATGATAGGTAAATGTGGCTCAGTTGCTGCATAAATGACAAGAGTCCACTATCATACTGGTTCCTTGATGGACCAGGAGGTCAAGGGGTTCCTTGGCCCTCTTTTTTTTTTTCTTGTAAAATGATTTTCTACTGTTTTAAAGTATTGCTGTTTTTAATATGGTCGCTTGTTTAATTGCTTTTAAAAATTTTATTACTCTTTTTAAAATTCATGAACCTTGTTTTATGTTGTGACCTGCCTTGAGTCTCATTCAGGAAAAAAGGTAAGACAGAAATTAGAAAGAGTGAGTGAGTGAGAGAGAGGGAGGGAGGGAGGGAGGGAGGGAAGGAAGGAAGGAAGGAAGGAAGGAAGGAAGGAAGGAAGCAGAAAGAAAGAAAGAAAGAAAGAAAGAAAGAAAGAAAGAAAGAAGAGGGAGGGAGGGAGGGAGGAAGGGAGGAAGGGAGGAAGGGAGGAAGGGAGGGAAGAAAGAAAGAAAGAAGGAAAGAAAGAAAGAAAGAAAGAAAGAAAGAAAGAAAGAAAGAAAGAAAGAAAGAAAGAAAGAGGGAGGGAGGGAGGGAGGGAGGGAGGGAGGGAGGGAGGGAGGGAATATGGTACATTAATACTTTGAACAAAAGTTATCTTCCGGTTTACAACAGTTGTTGTGTGCCTTCAGTTTACTTCCAACTTACAGTGACCCTAAGGCAAGCTTATCATGGGGTTTTCTTAGCAAGACCTGTTCATACGGCATTTGCCTTTGCCTTCCTCCAAGGCTGAGACTGTCTGACTTGCCCAACCTGGGCTTCCATAGCTGATCAAGGATCTAAACCCTGGTCTCCAGAGTCATAGTCCAATGCACAAACTATCACACCATATGGCTCTCTACTGTGTTTACAGCAGTACAACACAATATTACAATTATTCCATTCTCAGCAGCTGTGATGTAAGTATGATCACATGGATTGACCTGTTGGGTTATTGTGGTGATAATGATGTCTTCATGCCTTTTCCTTTCTCAAAATCCTGTTAAGTGTACCTTACATAATATGATCTTGCATATGCTAGCAACTATGATACAATCTGGTATATGCTAAGCCATATTATGTAGCAGAGATGTCAGAGGAGATCTGGCCCAAGATACCTGGCTGCCTGAAAGAAAAGCATCAAATGGCATCCTCTTCCTGACTACTAAGCAAAGTATCCAAGACTGGTCGAGTTATGTTGTCTCCTGAAGCTAAAAGTTCAATGACTATCTTTCTACCACCATCACTGTAAAAATTACAACAGCATTTTTTTAAAAAATATCCAGATAACTACCTGCCCTTTCCTGCAACCTAAAACCAGTTCTTTCCCAATGCTAGGGCTGGTCCTGATTCAGAATGGGAATGCAGGGTTGAGTGGCAGGGGGCATCTGAAACATACGTTGTCCTCTGAAAACTAACTCATGCACTTAGAAAGAAGTCTGGAACTTACTCCCAGTTAATACATAAAGATTTCATTCCAAAATATTGAGACTGCAAAGGTCCACTCAGGATGATGCAGAGAGAGTGACATACTAGAGTGCTTTAGGGGACAAGTATGCAACAGCCCTATCTAATATATTAAAGTCAATGTTTGTGAGTTTGTCTGTGTCAGGTGAAGACCTGACTTCATATGATTGGCTGTGTCAGGCGAAGATCTCATGATTGGCTGCCTACGAAGATTCTATGGAATCCTGGGATTTGCAGTTTAGGGAGGGGCCTTTAGAATTCTCAGCCAGAGAGCTCTTGAGCCTGGCTGGTTGCTATGGAGATGAGGCCTAGCAGCAAGGAGAAGGGCAGTGTATTCCCTCAGGAACCCAACCTATGTATGTTAACAACTCCAAATGCAGATTGGATTGGGGAATATGGGGAAAAATTACAGGTACTGGACAGGACAGTTTGGGGAATTAGAGACACAGGATCTCAAATCTTTATAACAAGTATTACCTCTGAGAAAATAAAATCCCAGGCAACACCAGGGAAATATGCTAGTATAAAGTGTTTTCAGATTGCTTTAGGAATCATATACAGGGTATCAATGGTGATGGTAATAATGCTGGTGGTGATGGTGGTGAAGATGATGACAGCGGTGATGATGGGAGAAGAACATTAGGGAGATTGGCGGGGAAAGTGGAAAAGTGCCTGTCATCCCAACCTGAAATAAATCTCAAGAAGATCACAAAGTGCCATAGCATGCTCAAGTGAGGCTTTGACTGAGTAAAAGAATGTAATTGTATGGAGCAAGGAACAGTTGCTGTTTTCTCCTGGCAGATTTTCTGTACTTTTAGCAATTGTTCAACAAGCAAAAATCCAATGGCTGAACTTTTTCCTAATTCAGGAGCTGCAGTGCTGGGAATAACATCAGCTGTTGGATTTCTGCCTGCCAGTGCAGCTGTTGAGGGGACGGGAGCCCAGCCAAAGGAAAAGTGGAAATTCAAGGCACACTTTCCTGGGAGAACCTCCAGCAGAACTCAGGGGGACCCTCTCCTGAGCAGGCATGTATCAGAGTGGAGGGAAAGCAAGTAATTCACAGGATTGTTTAAATCTCCTTTCACAGTCACTTTCTTGTCAACATGCCAAGCTACAACAATCATAAATGAATGGTAGTGAAAAAGAAAATGAAGCAATAACACTAACACATTGGAAGTGAAGCAACAGCACAATGGCCAGTATCTAATGGCATCATTCTAGTTGTGCAATCACCATAGTGCTAATGGAAGTCTATGTACATGGCCAAGGGAGGAGAGGAGTTCCAACAGTTTTTGCTTGCACAACTTTGTCTTATTAGTTGGGGATGACAGTTGGGGATGTGGTTGCCTAGATAAGTGGAGAGAGAGTTACAGCCCCTCAACTTCCTTGACTGTCTCTCATTTGCGGATCTTCCTTCTGATCTAGACAAAGGCTCTTGGGGTTGCTGATATTATATTTCCTGCTTCTTCTCATGTTTTGTTAGATCCTCCAACGAGGAGGAGACATTTTGGCCTTATTTCAGAGGAGCAGTGGGTAAATACATCTGTGTCTCTTTTTGGCTAGTTCAGTGGTTCTCAACCTGTGGGTCCCCAGATGTTTCTAGACTTCAGCTCCCAGAAGCCCTGAGCATTGACCATAGTGGCTGGGGCTTCTGGGAGCTGAAGTCCACAAACATCTGGGGACCCACAGGTTGAGAACCACTGGGCTAGTTAGTTGTATCTAGATCTATCTGACTTTTCTATTTCAAAGTAGTTCTCTTAATGGAGATTAATTTTCTTACTTAGGAAAGAACAAATAATTGTTTTGCAGGGGAAATAGGTATGCTTTTTCGTTAGCCTGATATTTAAAAAGACTAAGTCTGCATATAGGCACTCTGTGAATCTCCACACTCTGGTATCATTTCTAACAAATGTATACACAGGGCTGGAATTCTCTTGAAAGTAAGGGTTGTACAAACATCTGACACAATGTCTGATTTGAGCAAGTAGCAGAATATAGTCCTCTGCAGCATGCCTGTGCTACTGCTTGTGCAACAGGAAAATCAATGGATTTACTCTACTAGCACAATTTTCCTCATCCAGTAGTATGCCACATTTAGGCCAGTATCTGTAAAGCTGGCCAAAAGTTAATATAGGAATGCTTGCTTAACTATCAACACAATTCTGTTCTTTTGCATCTGTTGTTGTTGTTGTTGTTGTTGTTGTTGCTGTCACTCACCACAACTATTACTATTGCTACTATTCTGTCTATGCACAAAATAATTCATAGTACAGTGTCCTGGTCCCAAGTTGTACACCACTTTTAATGCCAGGAATGAGACTTTGAACTTGGCTTTGTACCAATTAGGTAGACAGTACAGTGGCTAGGGGGTACAGACTGTGCTAGAGTCATCCATGTGGAATGGGTGTGGGAGTGCCATTTGCTGCTCTGTGTAACTGTGATTTAGGCATAAACTTTGATAGCACTAGATATCCCTTTGTGATATCAAATAATTTGACCTTTCCATGGCACCCTGGCTCATATGTTTGCAAGGGTCCCGAGGAAATACAGACACAAGGAGCAGCCGTTTAATGACAGGAATTCCAACTTCCTCTCTCTCAGGCGGGCATTTCAAAGCCTTGGTTGTTGTTCCGGGATCTGATCCTTTCATCTCACAAGATACCTGATTCACGCCCATAAAAACAAGACCATAAAAGTGCCCATTGACTGGCACATGGGTTGCATGATTGATCTACCATGGATGTTTTGATCCACCTCTAAGCCTTTTGGTGCATTTCAAAGTTAACTTTGTTCTCAAAGTTTATGACATGGATTGCAAGCAATTTTGTTATAAAAACCCCTAGTTCTGATAGTTGAGAGAGCCACTTTTTGAGTTTCACCCCGCCTTGCTGCCAGCCTGTATAGCAAGCTCCCCAGGAATCCTACTAAGTCTCATTTTCTTCAGCTGCTCAGGACTACATGATCAGGTCGTATTGCCTATTCCTAAATTCATTTCCATTTTCCTATTTCTTATTTAGTTAGTGGTGTGATTGTTTGTCTTATTTGTTCACTTTTCAATAAAACATTAATTGGTTTACTCTGCAATCTGTTTGGCTCACTGGTCTGATGCTGTATACATAGGGCAAAAGGTCCTGCTAAAGTTACCCTGCCTCTAGCTAGCCATTTGAGTCTGCTCCAGTTAATTTTCCCAATTTTGTGTTAATATTTGGTTATTTGGGCATCCTTCCCAGGACCCCAGAGAAACAGGGTAACATCTGTCTCAAGCAGCTAAATTGTCCTATGTGGCCTTAGCTCTGAGCTTTGAACGTGCCCTCTAGTTTGCAATAGCAGAGCACCTAGTCAGCTGATTCCAAGCACCAGTTCCAGCCCACCACCAGGCCCAGCGAAGAAAGAGCTGAGCAACTCTCTTCTGGTGTCTAAATATGATTGAAATACTTTCTGCCTTTCTCTTCTGCAGATGGCTGCCCATGTCCTGAAGAACTTCCCTGAGTAATGTTGAGAGAGCAGCGACAGAATGGCTCAGCATTTGGCTGTTGGACTAAAGCCTTTGGCTGCCGCAGAAAAATAAGAATATGATTTCCTGGCAGGAAAACAACACTGCAGAGACTTAATAAGAGGATATCAATGGGGTCAAGTAGGAACATGAGTCCTTTCCAAGCTTAATGGAAGTTCTCTGCTCATACTTGGGATATGAAGGTTTTTTGCTTTTTTTTTTAGTTCTCCTTTCCCCACCCATTGGGTACAGGCAGCTGTTATAGACTTGGATTTGCATCACACTACTCAATTATACCACTTAACTGACAGGGTTGCATGTCATACAATGCTGGGATTTGTAGTGTAGAGTACAGATGTCATTCTTCACTGATTTTCTTCTTGAAAGAAGCAAAAACTAATGTTGGCAATGTTCATCCAGCTGCAAGGAAGTATTCAAAAACCATTCAGTTTTCAAACCTATTCACAATTCAGGATTTATTCTGTGCCAAATTTACACCTGGTTGTTTTGCACAGAAATATTATTTTGTACAGAAATATCAATTTTTGCGCAGAAAATGCTCTTTTGTGTACAAATCACCACATGAAAATGTCGCTTATAGTGTCACAAATTATAGCACTTTCTGCACAGGAAACATCTTTCTTTGCATAGAGAAAGCATTTTTGCACAGAAGTACAATTTTCTGCAAACAAAATCTTCTCTTCAGAAAACAATATTTCCTGCACAGAAAATTCTGCTTTCTGCACAAAACAACCACATGCATATTTTGGATAGAATAAGTTTCCAATGGTGAAAATTCTTATCATTCTAGGGTTCTTTTCATCTGGGTTTTCAGGCCCTCTAAAAATATTTTTTGACTATTTTTAAAATATTGTCAAACATTCTTTCCATTCCCAGTGTGAAGAGGCCACCAATTCACCACCAATTTCCACTATGGGGGAAGGAACAGGGGGTAACAAGTGGCAGACAAAAGCAGAGGTTTGCTCCTGTACCAAATGACACATCCCTTCTCCCATCTAACAACTGCTCTCTGGATAGAAACTAAGGAGATAGAGCGAGGGAAGCCCAGTTTAGGAGGTGCCTGATCCATCTGGCCTGGTTTTCTTTTTGCTTCCTTATGCATTTTTTAACATATCCATTGCTCTTTATGATATCTATGTGCTGCTTTGAGGACTTCAGTCGTAAAGTGGGTTCAAAGCTGCTATATAAACAAATTGTAGCACTGCATAATAGTCCTGCCGTTTGGCATGCATAAAAACAGTGATATGAATACTCTATACGAATACGATTCAGCTGCAAGAGAAGCTGTATCCTGAAGCATGCAAACATGACATGATTTGAGAACATTTCCAAGATTTTGTATTTTATATCATTTGATTTATCCTGCTATACTGCTTAGTCCTAAGAAAAGATGGAGCACTGATTCCTCCTTGCCTGACTACTGAAAACTCTACTCCGTTTCCCCCTCGGTTCCTAAGATTTCACCACCACATTTACCACACGCTCTTGCTCTTACAAGCATATCTCCGTGTCTAAAAAAGCAGAAAGTGCCTTGAAATTATAGTGCCATAACTGGGGACAGAAAGTAATTTGGATGTAAGGATGTGAATGCTCCCCGTTTCCCCTTCTCCTTTATAGAAATGCATGCTGCTGAAGATGAAATTTATACCCCATAGCTAACTGTATTTGCCAGTTTGTAAACACAACGCTAGGACTTCTTACATCAACAAATATGCATCTTACTGACTTCAACAAGTATGCAAAACAATATGCTAAAATCTGTAATTTGTTCAAATGGGATGACCCCAGATGCACAGAGAGAGGGGCGGAACAGCATATTTAACTTTGGATATGTTAAATGGCCAGGATCCTGAATGAGGAGATAGGGCATAAAGCTCCACCCTGGCAGAACAGCACTCTGTCCAATCGGACCCAGCCCCAAAAAACACCTTTCTCACACTGCTCCTCTCATACATAACATGGCCATTTAGTGGCTGGTGGAGAGCAGGGGACTACTGGATGCACAGTGACAACATCACCTTCTCCAACCTTCAAAGGACCCTTGGAGGGTTCTGGACAATGCCTTTGTCATTATACATCCAGCTACAGGCACATAGAGAAGCATTTCTGCACTCCCCTCCTCCACTGGCCCAGTAAATGGCTATGTCAGAAAGATACCTAAGAAAGATGGAGGTCTGTAGGGTGAGGGACACTGCAGAAGAGGGGTAGTGATTTTCTTCCTCTGCTGACAAAAAAAAAAGTCATACCACAGTATAATGTGTTATATACCAGCATTATGTGTCACTAACCGGATGCCAACCAAATATTTTCTTGGTACTGAATTTTTAAATGGTATGGCCTATATCTAATTCTTTATCCTAAGCTGAGTACACCAAGTGGATCAATGAAAATTGGTATGTCAATATTTATATGAGATCCATTGATTCAATAGACCTATTTTATTTGGGATTTGGCTGTTGGATTTAGAGTGGGAAGCTGGGTGAGAGTGGGAATCATGTGGCCCTCCAGATGTTGTTGAACTGCACCTCCCACTATTTCTCACCCCTGTATAGAGATACAAGATTCTCACCCCTGATCTACATCACAACTGGAGACAGGTGGCCCATAACCCTTTCTACCCTTATTCATATAGAATAAGTTTGACTGAATTCATTAGGACATGCTTTTGAGTAAAGATGCAAAGGAGCAGATCACAAACTTTCACAGCAACTGTAGCGAAAAGTACAGTACCCATCCTGAACTAGAGGTGAGAGAAGAAGCAATTAGCTAAATTTATATTTCTAGGAAAACTTACTAAAATCACCCTAATGAAATCAATACCCAACCAAGAATGTTCCTGCCCTCCAAGTTAATCCTTCAGAAGAATATTTCTTGAGAACTATATTTACTGTTTCTTGCTTCTAACTATATGGGAACATCCCTAGAGTATCTACATGAGTCAAAGTGCTTTGACTCAGCTGATACCTTTGGCCTCCACATCACCTGATGACACACCCTCACTGGACTGCGGCAATGGACACAACCCTATAAATGAGAGAGCTTCAGGACCCCCTGGTATTAACAACCCCGCAACGGCCTTGTACGTTCAGGAACATGGCTTTCTTGATCAAGTCTATCCACCTTCATGGATAGACTTCATGTTTGCCCACCACATTCCACTTTAGTGAGCGTTTTAGCCTTTTCTAACAAGTAACAGAAGTATGATAGCCTCAATTTAGTCATTCTGGCTTCCAGGGAGAGTTCAGGTTAGATTTGTCCTTTGACCAGAATATAAAGGGATGAATTAGTTACTGTAGAGTTTTGTAAATTGTGCATTCAGCATCAGATATATTAAGTTATGTCAACAGGGTTCTGGAAATTCATATAGAGAGGGGAAAACCTTCCACAAAATGGTGATGGGAAGAGTAATAGGAAGAAAGTTTTACAAAGTTTGTCCCTTTTTGCTATGTTTATAGGATCTACCAAAGGAATGCTCCCTTTCCAAAGCCTTTTTTTAAAGATAAATAAATAATAAATAAATAATAGCATGAGATAGGGGATTTATGTAACCCATCTTGTAAGTGCCATCTGTTATTATTAGCCTGATGTTTTTACTTTGTTTTAACTGATCTTTTTAACTGCTTTAATTGATGTGTTATTAGCGTAAAGGAGGTTAATTTGCATTTGATATGTATAATGTACTGTGCATTTTTGGAAACTTTTTTCATTCTGTTGTGTATTGGCTTGCATCCCAGCTCTGTGAGAAAGATGGAATATTAATACATACATACATGCATGCATGCATGCATAAATATGGCCGCAATCTACAGTACAAGCACTAAATGACAGAAATATATGGAGAATCACATTTTCCCATCAATAAAATATCATCCAGTGATAAATCCTTAGTCACAGTATTCCTGTTAATGCTTAAAAAAAAAGACTCCCCTAAAACACAAAAACTGGTGCCCATAGTATCTGAAAGACTTTATCTCCCTATATGAACCTGCCCAAGTTTTGAGATCTCTGGACTTTGTTTGAGTGCCACGACCATTATAGGAGCATTTGGTGGGGATATGTGAGAGGGTCTTTTCTGTGGCTGCTTCTTGACATACCTGGAGGAGGGTATGCTGGTCATATCTCTGCTTTCCTTCCACAAAGAGGCAAAAATCTTTTTATTAAGACAGGCTTCTGAGTATGAACTGCTTCCTGTCAAAGGATCTTTTGATGGAGGTGGTTTGATTCCCGCTCAGCCATGGAAACTAGGTGACTTTGGACACATTACACATTCTCAGTCCCAGAAAATCCCATGAGAGTTTTGCCTTAGGGTCGCCATAAGTCAGAAACAACTTAAAGGCACACAGGAATGACAACAACATCAGTTGCTGTGCTTTGTTTCTTTGGTCTGCTTTAAATGCTTTCAAACCATTTTCAACTAATGCTGCTTTGTAATAGCTGAGCTCTTTATTTTTATCTTTTGCTACAGTTTTACAGCTGTATTTTGTTTGAATTTTGTGCTGCAAGCTACTTTTGATCCCAAGGTGGGATATAAATTAAATAAAATAAATAAAATCAACTTTGAAAAAATGGAGAAGTTGAGATCTTTCTTTACCACTGAAGAACAGTGTTAAAAGAAATTCTGTGTGGAAGTATGTACCTAAATTCTCCCCACCCCATCACCCTCCAGATTTGTTGGACTACAATTCCCACCATCCCCAGGTCAACAGTCTGCTGCCTGGGGACAATAAGAGTCATAATCCAAAACATCTAGAGGACACAAGGCCAGGGAAGACTAGTCGAAAGCCTATGTCCCTGCTGTGGTCAGTGTCAGCAGAGCTTTACTTACTTGGTTTCCTTAAGAACAAAACCCCAGGTATCTGTTTTGCAGTAGTACATCATCTTAAATGGAAGCATGCTTAGAACTATGATGCTGACAAGCAAACAACAGGGATTCATTGCGAGAGGTAAAATCCACAGCTATTAAGACAGCAGCACCTCTCTCTCTTTTTCTCTCTGAGTGCAGTAAGCGAAGCTGCTGACCTGAGATGTTAAAAGATGCATTTAAACCAATTTGCTGGCTGTTGAAGAAGCTGTCACATTCTCACTTCACAGATAACCAATAAGCCCACATGGAACTATGCTATGCAGAATTGTCACTGAGTTACAGGAACTGCAGGACACCCAGGAAGAAACCGTGATCAGTAAGTAGCTGCTGTGAGCATCATAGTTCACAGTTATGACTGTCCTTTGCTCTCCTGATGACACCTTTGGAGAAACACACAGGCCTGAACAGTAGCTCTGGGTGTGTAGGGATGACGGATGGAAAAGAACTCCCTTGGATTCAACTGTCTTGACAAATGGAGCTTTTTCACACTTCTCAAGCTTTGCAATAAGAGGAAATGCACCTCACCTGAAGAATTTGCACATCTCAAAGGCTTCTGGGGCTTTTTTTAGAATTAAAGTGTGACCAAATCATACACTCATTTTTAAATGGGAATGAATAAAACACAAAGACACAATGTCTTGCAACTCAGAACAAAACAAAGAAAATGAAGCGGAACTTGGGGAAATGCAATAAATTTAAGACTGAATGATTTCCATATTCCTAATACAGATGTATATGGTTGTAGTAGTCAAGACCCAAGAGAAACACTGTCACCAGGAGTATGAATGTGTCAGATTCTTTGTTGCAAAAAAAAAAAAAAAAGCACAGTACTAGTTGGCCAGCACTTAAGATATTGGTGACAGCAGCTATCCAAGTGCTGAACCTGTTTTGTGGGTAGAGTTCAGCAGGTTGGATAGCTTCTTAAAAATATGGACTAAAATCCGAAGCAGATTCACTGCTCCACTGAGATGGAAGCCACCAGACACCACTGCTATCTCCTCAATTGAGGTGGACAAGAAGATTGTACCAGCGTAATGTGCTAAGCAACTGCCCCTACATTGCTAGTACAAACTGTTTGCACATGACAAGCTAGGCTTCTTTTTCTTCCCCGGCTTATTATGTCCCCCAGACTGGGCGCTTGCTTCTTCTTGTTCTGCTTATAACATCTGAAAGAAACTTTGCTGAAAAATCCTTCACACTGATTAAAAGAAACCATGGATTTCAATACCAGTATTTTACACAAAGTAATACCCCTGCTAGTCTTTCAGTACATTCTGTACAGCAACTAATCTTAAGAACTTATTATTCATGTAGGTAGGTAGCCTTAAAAATGTATCTCTGGTTACAACAACAAAATCACTTTTTGAGCTTCAAGAGTCTTTGGAAGCCAGCTGAAATGCAGACTGGTTTCTACTTGTACGGAGCCATTGCAAGGGAACCTTGAAAAATTTAGTCTAGCCTTCAGTGGTCCACTTTGCTACCTCAGGAATCTTAGAGGAGGGCTAAAGCTGGCCTCTGGTGAGAATTATATAGCTATATAATTAGCATCAGTTTGAGCCTTTCTTCAGTCCAAGGGCCATCTTCAGCAGTTTATTGCTCATGTTTTCTAATAGCTCTCTAAACAAAACAACAAAACAAAACAGTGAGGTATTTCCATGTTGCTCTGCAGTCTGTAGCATAGATGAACCTTTACTAGTGACTAAGCTTTTTCGTCTGTATGTTTTAATTATCCTCAAGTTCATTGAATTGCTGCCTTTTACCAGTCTATGGGTTGGTTGATTTTTGCACATTGTAAAATGGTGTGTGACACAAAACAACAGCTCTATTTTCACTTATTTTACTAGGTCTTGTGGCAAGGAGCAGTCATAAAGCAGAAGTCCAGGATATTTCCTCTCCTAGTTACAAATAATAAAGCACAGGTACGAGGGAGAGAGTATAGTAACACAGGTCTTTTCCCAACTGCACCAGCTTCCAGTTTGCTTCTGAGCTCAATTCAAGGTGATGTTTTGACCTACAAATCCCTAACCAGCTTGGGTCCAGGATGTCTGAAAGACTGCCTGCTCCCTTATGAGTCTGCCCAAAATCTGAGATCCACAGCAGAGGCCCTGTTGCATTTTCCAACATCTCATGAGGTTAGGTGGGCATTCTCATGTACCTGGGCTTTCTCTGTAGCAGTGCCTAAACTCTGGAACTCCCTGTCAAGAGAAGTTAGGCTAGCCTTTTGAGCTTCTGGCTGTCAGCTAAAATGGCATTGTTCAGTATAGTCTCTCATATTTGAAACCATTTTATTTATTTTTTTCCAATTATTTTTACAGAACAATTTTATTTCATTTCTAAAAGTTTTTAGAATATATTTTAATATGTTTTTGAAGTTTTATCTTGGTAGTTTTTTAAATGTATTTACCTGTCAGGCATCACTTGGAGGGTCCTAGTGAGCTGGGAGGCAATATACATATTTGCAGAAGTTTTTGTTGTTGCTGTATGCCTTCATGTCATTTCCTACCCATGGCAACCCTAGAGCAGACACATCAAGGGGTTTTCTGGGACATACTTAAACTACATAAATAACATA
Source organism: Iguana delicatissima (assembly GCA_948472985.1). NCBI lineage: Eukaryota > Metazoa > Chordata > Lepidosauria > Squamata > Iguanidae > Iguana > Iguana delicatissima. The sequence continues at coordinate 936,534 of CAOKZL010000465.1, read as the reverse complement.
ATCAGCACTTTGCCTAAAATATTGGATTTACATTTTTTTGTACCTTTCTAAGCATACATTTGTCTTCTTCCAGGTGTTAACAATGTGGATAGATTGGTTCTTGATACTCAGTATTTAAAATTCCACCACTCTCTCCCTCAGTCAAAGCAATGTATGTAAACCACAGCAACATTCTTTGTCTGAAACCTTCATTAGTAACGTATGTAAATGAGCTTCTCAAGTTTCTAGCTTTAGAACTTCTTCTGGATAGCAGACTGAAGCTCAGTTCACAGAGTTCGCTCCACTTCATGACTGCACATACCAACCAACTCCATTGCAAACCATTAGGTTTGAAACTATTTCAGGGGATACCCTGTCTGGAGTATTAAAGCCACTAATGTTCCACCAGTCGCGTAGGGACAGGGGGGCGATGGGGGCAGTTAACCCCAAGTGGCAGCATTTTTGGGGTGTTCCAGCCTGTAGCCATGCCCCCACATGCCCTGACTATGCCCCTACATCCCCTGGCCATGTCCCCACACACTGTGGCCATGCCCCCATGCACCATGGCCATACCTCCTGTGCTGTAGCCCTGCCCCCTCCCACCCACCCCCACACACTCCAAGCTCTGCCACTGTGTCCCATACACACACTGCAAGCAATATTATAATCTGTGGTCTCTAGAGGTGAACCTACATCTGTGAAATAATTTTTACCTTCACTCTGTGTACTGGCCATCATGTGGCTGCTAAGATGGAAAGAGATGCTTTTCTTCTACAGGAAGTCATCCTGTGGAACACATGTGTCAAACACAAGGCCTGAGGGCCAAATGTGGTCTGCCAGGCCATTTGATGTGGCCCTCGCACTTCTCCTGCAGCTGCAGCACTCCCCGCTGGCAAGCCTGATCCCCACATTGCGGGCCTGCAGCTGCTAGTATTCTGAAGAGGGGCCCAGCAGCCAGCACTCGCAATCTACTTCTACTTCTGACTGCTCCTCTGTCCAAGTCTTGCCATCAGAGGGTTGCGATGGGTTACCACGGTAACACTACACACAGCTCGCAAGAGTTGAACAGAAGACCAGTCAGAAGTAGAAGGAGATCTCAAGTGATGGTTGCTGGAGCCCACTTCAGAATACCGGCAGCCGGGGCCTGCAATGTAGGGTCAGTTTTCACCAGGCACAGAGGCAGGGGGAGAAAGAGCTACAGGGGAGGAGGGGGGAGTAGAAAGAGGCACAGGAGAGGGAGAAGCAGAAAATGGCACAGAGAGGGTCTGAGGGCAGAAAGAGGCACAGAGAGGGTCTCAACTGGGACCAAAGAGTTAAACAAAATTAATGTAATAAATGGTGCTTGGTAATATTTGTCTTCTGATTTTAAAAAAAAATCTGTCTTCAAAACTTTCAATAAATTGTACAATAGTTGTACACTTAAATATCTGCTTGCCATTATTTTTCCTAGACTTCCAGTGTCAGAGCTAGTTATTACTAAAAACAGTAATAATCGAATGCAGAAGCAATTATTTGAAGCAATTATTTAATATGATAAAAGAATAGATACATTTATATAGTCTTACAGGTACAACCTTTGAGGGCAACCATAATGCTGATGCAGCCCAAGATGAAATTGAGTTTGACACCTCTGCTGTAGAACAAAAGTGCCCAACCATTATTTCCAAATGGCCCTTTCAAAGAGTCAGCCACTCCATGTGCATTCTCTCCTATATTCAAGGATCATTACCACATCCTGCCAACCAAAAATGCTCAGCTTGGTCCCTTCTCAGACCTCTGCATGCTACCCCATTCTACCCCCTCCATGTATTTAATAGCCACACAGGCAGGACTGCAGTAGGGTTAGAAGGTAATGTTTCCCAGAGCCTGGTCCTTGTACTCATTGTGCACACGCACACAGACACACACACCAGCCACCACAAATGAATCACTTAGGGAATATTGGTCAGAAAGAATCCATGAATTGACTTCTGAGAATACTATATGCCAGAGAGAGAGAGAGAGAATCACTTTGAATAAGAAGGAAGTGCTGAACATGCTTCACCCAACCAGTGAAGCTTTTAAATGTTTTAAATGCTCCCACATGAGTACACTTGCTAAGATGTATCACCAACTTGTCCCAAAGCACCTGGTTTCACTACAGAAAGTATTTGCTTCTTCAAGTAATCTTGACACCAGTCACCCAGCACCAAGTGAGACAGACACTCTTATGGGGAGAAACAAGAACACCACCCCCCAGTGTTAAGAAAGTGGGCCATGGTCCCATGCTGCCCAGACATACCTTATGCAATGTATATTCTGTTTTCCAAAAAAAAAATAAAAAAATAACCCGCAACAACAAATGGCATTCTTCCCCTGCTTTTTCCCCATGCCAATGGACTTACTAAGCACCATTCAACAACTTGCTGAAGAATTTTTTCCCCCCATCATATTCTGAAACAACAATTGTCTTGGGCAAGACAGAAGCATATAAAGTGGAGAGGTGTCGTACTCACATTCCTTTAAGCCGTTGCCACATTTTTTCAGTGTGCCCTCTTATCGGATACTTCAGCAGAGCGCTCTCCGTCCCTTGGTTTGTCTCGGTACCTGTGGAGCCCATGGTGGCCACTGTCCTGCAGCAGCGAGAGAATCGGCGCCAAGCTCAGCAGCAACCAAGAGGGAAAATGTTCTCCAGTCCGGCACAGACACTAGAAGATCCGCACATGTTAGGCAGCAGCTGCTCTCATCTCTCTCAAAACCTATCAGGATTACAGAACGGCCGAGGGAAGCGCCAGCTTCGATTGTTTATTCACTTGGCTAGCCAAATCCGCACTCTCACTCTCCGTCCCCACCCCCCTCTCCACCGCCACGTCAGCCCCTTAAGCATACAGCTCTCTTGACCTCAAAATAAAAGATTAATCCAGTGAGGCAGAAAATGTACCACTAACTGCTGCTGATGCTCTATCCTCCCCTCCTCTTTCCACACTCTTTTCGCCACTTGTCTCAGTTCAGTCGCTCGAGTTCAGTCACTCTCAAAATGTCCAGGAATCTCTGGCCATGACAGAATTAACATGAGCATCTCAAGTGGTCCAGGTTGGAGAATGCCTGTTCTCAGAGGAGGATGCGGTCAGGAAACAGGTGGGAGAGACCAATCCCAAGTCTGCACCCGCCCTGTGAAAGGACGCATCTGCCTAAATGCTGCCGTGTTTGTCGCTTTTGAGTGGTTCTTGAATTGCTCCTTAAGGAACAAGAAAAAAAAAGCCTTGTGAGATGAATCAATGGAAAGCCGGTGGCACTGGCGTGTGCAGATCGCCGGCGTAAAAGGAAATTAGAGAGCTCTACAGGTTGCTATTGAAGGAGCGTGCTCTAATTGCGACTATTCACCTTCTCCTAGCAACTCCGCACAGTGGGTGACTGTCAAATTAAACCAGCTGAAAATGCAGCAGCTGCAACACAGACTGGCTCCTTTGGGACAGTGGCATATGTGGCTCCAAACCAGGAGGTGTAGGGGGAAGGAATTAATGCTGAATTTTAGAGCTTGCCTGAAAAGAGGGGAGGGATTATTAAAGGCAAATAAAAAGCAGATTGAATGGGAGCTAATTGTTCTGCCAGTCCAAGAGGAGACTGCCAACTCTCCGCCGCTAAGCCAACCATGGCCTTTCAGCTGCATGGCCAGAGATGAAGTTGCTGGAAAGAGGAAAGCTAATGTTTCAGTCATCTTCTTTGCTCCCAGCTAGCCTTGATCATTAGTCTTGCAGTCTGAACTTTTATATCACATTCAACTTGACTATGGAATAAACGCAGTGGTATTTTATCAGAATTTTAACTGAGAGAATGTATCTGTTACACCAATGTCAGCTTAAAATTGTAGGTCCTGAAATGGTAACACAATATATGATATTATGGAGGGAGAAAGTTTCTAATTGAGATAATTTGGAAGAATCATGATGATTTTCCTGATGGATTGAGATGCTGTTATGAAATAAGATTCACTTCCACTATTTTCCTTGAAACAGCACATATATAAAGCATCAGTTGACCTTCCAGGAACAGAAGCAGCACATCTCTGAACAGGATGCATTTTCCTGAAGGAAATCAGTTAGAGGCATGTAGCTGCCTTCATGTTATTCTTCTAGGCTTCTCAGTGACATCCTGTTGGTCACTATGAGAACAGAACACTGGGCTAGGTAAGCCTCTGCTCTGATTCAACAGGGCTCTTCGTATGTTCTTTGTTCTCTCTATGAGTGCTATACTTACAGCACATCCCCAGTGATCCTCACAGTGGGCCCATATGCTTAGCCAGTATTATTCAAGCCATTTTGCAGTTTGGTCAGCCAGAGTGAAGAGGCTGAGACAATAGAAGCCTCTTAGTGAGTTCATGGCTGAGTGGCATTTGAACCAGTAACTTCTTGATTCAGTGCTAATGGTCCTAAGCATTACATGCTACCAGTTATCTCTGTAAAAAAATACAGGGGGCATTAATAGTTGGACATTTTTTGAATCCATGGCTTTCATTGGAAGAGAGCTGTTATGTATCTCATTGAAATCAGTAGAAGCTTTTTAAATAAAAAAAACTATTCCCTTTGGCTGGGTCATCATGCTAAACCTAATAATGATCTTATTCTACAAGGGTGTCCTCTCCTGACCCTATGCATACTGCAATAAGAACATTTTGTGCCTGCTTTATTATGTTTATATCATTATATTATTAAGCAGATCAACTGAAGTGAGGTGGCACTATAAATAAGCAATGAAAATTTCAAGGGAGTCAACATTTAGCATGCAATGTCTACTTTGTTTGGGCTTTTTTTACTAGCAGCCATAAGATCCACCGGCTGAAGCTTGGTGCAATTGGAATTCAATCATTGTAAATCCCAGGATTTGTTTCGAATATCCAAAACTGAATGGAGCTCACAGTCCTCATACACACAAAATTCACATCTGGAGCCCTTTCACATTATACATTTGTAACTCTATGATTCCATTGCAATTGATATATGTCCATCCTGTGGAATTCTGGGATTGGCAGTTTAGAGGAATGGCCTTTGGAATTCTTAGCCAGAGAGTTCTAGCCACCAAACCCCAGAATTCCATAGGATGTGGCCATGGCAGTTGTAGTGGAATCATAGTGCTATAAATGTGCAGTGTGAAAGAGTTATTGGTTATTCCAAAATTTCTTCATTTCAGCAGTATAATTTAAGGCCAAAATGGATGAGTCATCTTGTTGCTGCAATTGTTAAACAATTAGTACAATCAGAAATCGTGGGCAGTTTACTCCAAATCATTCCAAGACTTACTGATAAATCAGATATACCTTCTGCTCACCCTTGGTGGAACATGCCAGCTGACTAAGACCACTTAAACTGAAGCAAATTGAGGAAGTGAAATGGGAGGAAGCAAAGAACTAACAGGTTTAAATATATCACATCAAGGCTGCACCAGCTAATCTGCTAAAAGTAGAGAGCTGGAAATTTGGTATTGCACTGAGTGTCTTCAGTGGTTCTTGATTCTGGATTCTAAGAGAAAAGGTTAATGAGCCTGAAACCTTCTGGAATGTGTGTGACCCAGGGAAAAAACATACATACACAGTCAGCCCTCTGCTTTTTCAGAGGTTGGGGACACAGGATGCCTGTGAAAATGGAAAAACTGCAAATATCGTAAGCCTCCCAAACTGTATTTAACACACACAAGAAGCAGCTATACTGGCAGGGTGGCTGGCCCCAAGTGTGTGTGCATTCCCTTGCTTACATAGCTGGAAAGAGGGAAGGGACAGAGATGGGAGGCAGGAGGAAGAAGAAAGGGGAGACCCATCCCTTTCCCTCTTGCACCCTTATAAGCGAGCAAACAGTTATACTTCTTTGGACATTCAATGGTGACATCTTTTTCAGGGTTATGCAAATCATGAAATACCACTATGCAAGCCTAGGAAAGCTCTGGGAGGTTTGGAAAGTGAGGTCCTAAGTGGAAGGTGGAGAACTGGAGTGACTTGTGTGTAGCAGAAATATGCAGGGACATACTACCCATTAAAAAACTGGTGGTGCAATGTCACAGTCAGCATAGCTATAGAGCCATAATTTTACACTACATAATCAGTTAATAGACTTTCACTCCAACATAGCAGAATGCCTCTAAGGCCCTTTTCGCATCTTACCCATTTACGTGAAGGGGGAGGGCGGCTTGCATGAGAAGCCTCAATCGAAATGCTGCCGCTTCCCCGCTCCTTTGTACCACAGGTCACTTCCTGGTAGCGCGACCGTTGCTCTCGCGCCCCACCCCTTCCTTCCGCAGCGCAGTCTGGGAGCTGTAGGCTGCGCTGGGGGAGGAAGCGCGACCCGTTCGCCTGGGACGACGCACCGCTCGCAGGTAAGTGCACAAGGCTGCCGTGAGCATTGCACCAGTGTGCATTATTTTCGGCTTAGAGCCGAAAATAAAAAAATGCACGCTCGCCCCGCTTGAGCCTCATGAGCGTCGCGCGAGTGGAAGTGCGCCATACAAAGCGATGCTCCCACTCACACGAGGCTTAAGGGGCTCTTGCGCAAAAAAAAGGCATGCGAAAAGGGCCTAAATTTCAACCCAATTGTCCATGCCTTCTAAGGCAGACTCCATGAGTCTGTGCAACTAATCTAAGTGTTAGTATATCAAGTTCTCAGTGATTCATTTGTTCTTTTCTATTTGTGACCAAGAACTGGAGAAAGACCTTAATACCTTTTGTATGAAAAACAAAAAGTTATAACCAGCAGTATAGCACCTGGGTCTTCTAGGGTCTATAAAAAATATCAAAGAAAATGAAAATAACCAGACGAATAACAAATGAAAAATGAAACAAATGCTCTTTAAATGAGTGGAAAATGAATCGAGTGAAAACTCCATAAAAACAAGCAAATTGAGAAACGAAACTGATTTTCTCTTTTGCACACATTTAATTCCTATTTGAAAAAAGAAAGAGAGGAAAGGTAGGAAAAATTTAAAGGATTCATAAGAGTAGAGAAATAAACAGCCTTGAATTCATTGGGGAGAGTGGGCTGAGAATGAAGTAGATCCATGCTTCTGTCACAACTGGTCTCGTTATTGTTACCTTGCATGGTTTCCCTAGTTCATTAAAATGTCCCTAGTTCATTAAAATGAGGGGAATGGAACGGTGTCACTCAAATAGCGCTGGAGTTTGGTGAAGTTTTAACTAGGACTGTTCAAGGATCACTCAATTTGATTCAGACTCCATCTCAGCAATTCAGATCCTGCACTGATCCAATCTAGATCAATTCAGATCTGATTCATTGCAAAGTTGGCCCTGTATTTGAACTGAGGTTCAAAAATTCCAATTGCTGGTCTTCCAATGGACAGAAAGTGGGAAAACAGAGAGGCTATCACTTTTTTGTGTTTCACATCTTGGAGAACAGATGAGGTGCCAGAGAACTGGAAAACATTGTCCCTGTCTTCCAAAAAAGCAAATGAGAAGATCCAGGGAAATACAGACCAATCCACCTGACTTCAATACCAGGAAAAAATAGTAGAATGGATTTTAAAAATGTCTGTTTTCAAAGTATCTCAACGACAATGCAGTAATTAACAGAAACCAGCATGAGTTTGTCAAGAACATATCCTGCCAATCTAATCTTATATCTTTTTTTTTTTTGATCACACCACTAGATTAGTAGGTGGTAGAATGCTATAGATGTTGTTTATCTGAGTTTCAGCAAAGTATCTGATAAAGTCCCCCATGATAATTTGATTACCAAACTGGATAACTGTGGAAAACATGGAAACACTGTCTGATGGATCCATAATTGGTTGGCAAACCATGTTCAAAGAGTCATAATCAATGGATGCGCTTCAGACTGGAAGGAGGTCTCAAGTGGAAAACTGCAGGGTTCTTTTTTGTGGCCTACACTCTTCAACATTTTTATCAAAGATGATGGGGTAGAACGAATTCTTATCAAGTTTGCAGATAATACAAAACTGGGAGGGGTAGCGAACACATTGGAAGATAGGAACAGAATTCAAAAGGACCCTGATAAACTAGAAAATTGGACTGAAACTAATACTGCAGAATGAAATTAATCAGAGACAAATGCAAAATTCTACATTTATGCCAGAAAAAACAAATGCACAAGTATGGGATGAAAGATATTGGTGTGACAGGGGTTTACTTATTCCTCCCAGATCAGCATGGTAAGTTCCCCAATCTAATAAGGTGCCCTGTCTTTTCCTCACAGTTCTGACTTCCCCCTTTATAGCACCACCTTGTGTAAAAGGGTAAGGCCTTTCAACAGTTATTTAGAACCCCTGCATAGTTCTATGGTTGCATGTTTTCCATGTGTCTTTACACTGCATACCATTCAGCCAAATAAATATTTATAAAAATAAACTGTAATATTTATTAAGATAACATACAGAACAAAGTATTGGAGTTCATTTGTAGGTCAAAATTAACACAGTTCTTCAGAGTACTTTTAGACAGTTTCCTTATCTCTTTAAACTCTCATGTAAGCACAAATATCATAACCAGCCCTTTGGCTACATTTTCAGCAAAGGCTCAACGTCCAATCTAGGTCACACTTTCTGACCACATTCTATAATGGTTTAATTACTCTTCTGGCTCTCTCGAGGCTTCCCCTGAGAATTAAACCCTTCCCACACATTCACCCTCCCTGGCTGACTGAGGGACCTTACTCCAGAGTGCTCTCTGCTGAGAATTCACATTGAAAGACTGCCCCAAAAGACAATCAGTATTTGCCTTTATATATCTTTTTTTTTCCTCAGTTGCTAGCCCTCCCATATACTGTGGACTGGGTTTCTCTTCTGATGCGCTATTCTGGTTGCCTGGCAACCTCATTCTAGGCTGCTCTGGCACTCTGGATAGCCACACCCCCAAAACTCTGTCACACTTGCCTTAGCAGTAGTTCATGTGAAAAGTATCTGGAGTACTCCTTTCAGTTTTGGGTACCACATTTCAAGAAGAATATAGACAAGTTGAATAGGGTTAAGATGAGGGCAACAAGGATGATAAGAAGTATGGAGCACAAAACATATAAAAAAAAAGTTGAGGGACTTAGGAACATTCAGTCCAGTGAAAAACGTGACTGAGAGGTGACACGATTGCACTCTTTAAGTATCTAACAGACTGTCACAGACAGGAGGGTGCGAGTTTGATCTCTGCTTCCCCAAAGGCTGGGACTAGGACTATTGGTTTTAAGTTACAGGAAGGTAGATTTCAATTGAACATTAGTAGAAACTTCTTGAAGGTAAAAGTAGTTCAGCGAGGAACCAATAACCTAGAGACACATTGTAGAGTTTTGCCTTTTTCTCTCTGAAGATCTCTGAAGATGCCTGAAGATCACTTCAGACTGTAACATTCCTCTCCAGAACAGAATTGGGCCAACCTGATCCAATTTGATTCGGACAACAAACATATTGGGACAGCACCACATATGAGGGCAATGAGGGGGAATAAGGAACAGAACTCCAAGTTACTGGAGAGACCCTTGTATTTTTTCAGCACCTGGAATTCCCTCCGCTGTTTTTGATTGAAAATTCAGTCAAATCAGTTGCAGAGTCCTAATTTTAATAGACCGGCTGCAGAATCATGCAACTCATGATGATAATAACATGTTTAAAGTTTAGCAAAGTGAGATATTTAGATAGGCAGACCAGTATGTAGGCTGACATTGATTAGATTAGCTACAAGTTAAGATGGATACAGTCTGCCAATTCAATGGCACAAAATCAATTAAATAAACAGTAACAAAGTATAAATTAAACAAGCAATAACAATGTATGAATCTTCCTCCTAGTGGGGATTTTATAAAGTTAAAAAAATTAAATGCAGCATGATAAAAAAAATAATGTTCTATTTTATTCCTTTATATTTGTATCTTTTGTGGTGGGACATATAAGTCGGAATCCTCTGGGATATTTTTGCTGGTGCTAACAGGGATTTCACCAAAATAAGTAATCGTAAAGAAATTGGGCAAGAAGGTGTACCTGCTTACACAACACTTTTCTTCGCTAGGAAGGCACTTGGGTACAGCTCTGCATCCCCACACTGACTGGTTGCCGCAGTGCACTGTCTGGCATGTTGTGCATAGCCAAGGAAAGCAGTAGCCTTCACATTCTGACATAAGTATACTGGCTGGGTTTCATACTCCATCATTGCGCTAATAGGATCTTGGGTATAGGCTGTAATTATATACATATTGGCTTGGAAGCAGATCCCACCAAATACTCAATTGGGGCTCATATCTAACCCTGACGTATGGCTAAGTCACATTGGCACCCCCTGATGACCATTTTGTGGCTGCTAGAGAGTGGAGAGGATCAGAGGAAGCTTCTGTCTATGTCCCCAGTGGATCTCAGTGGATGACATAATTATTCTGCATCTGGCTACAGGGAAATAGCCAGTGCCTCATTCCACCCTTCTCCAACCAGAGAATGGCTATGAGGGGGCTGCAACAGCCCAATGGAAAGTCCAGATGTACCATAATTCCCCATGCAGAACAATTATAATATACTGTGCCATTCAAGACCTCAGCCCATAATGCCTGAATCAAAAAAAAAAAAAAGACAAATTAAGAGTTGATAATTCTTTAAGAAGACTTTACACTGCTAATTGCTCATTTGACCATATTGAACTCAAGCTACTGTTACATCTAATAACATAACATGAGACATAAGCATTCAAGCAGCAGCCAGAAAGTTGTGCCTTAACTGGTAGTTGTCTAATGGAGCCATTTCAAACACTCGCTTTGCACTGTTCAACAAAGGAAACAAGAAAACGTTCCCTCTGGCTGTATTACATTTCCACAAGGACCATAGCAACAAGGAAAAAGCGCTGCCTGGTATTTATAAAAAAGAAGAAGATGACAAACACAGCAGATGCCGCAGCAGAAAGAAATTCTCTGCAGAATCTTGATGGAGAGGTTTAGATTATATACTCCCTGTATTCACATTCAGGGCTCTGGGGAACAATTGTCTTATGTGACTGACCCACAGAGGAACTGAGCTATCCCATTTCTCCACTCTGTGGGACTGGGGAGAAATTTACTCAGCCCATATTGTAATGCAAACCTACTTAACTCGCCTTTCTCAACAACATATCAATCAAAACACAGTTAACTTTCAATATTCACAATTATCCAGGTTTTGCGATGTAACAATCCAGGTTTTTTTTTTTTAAGAAAGATAGACAAATGTTTTTATTTAGGGGGAAATGAAAGCAATGTGTAAAATGCATAATAGCAAGAAAACACTTGTAGAAATGCATTTATGAAACAAAATTGTGTGCGAGATGTGGAGACATTTGAATGAAAAGGTGTATAAATTTTTTGCGTGGACTTATGTGAACAAATTATAGACTGATGTGGAAATGAAACAAAATGAACTAAAACAAGCAAAAAATGAGAAAAACTGAAAGGAAACAACACTGAAAATGTGTTCATCTCTCTCTCCTCCCTCCTGATGCATAACTGTGAACTGTAGACCTGTTTACAAGAATCATTTCCTGGGAGTAAGCTCTACTGAGCACTGTGGGGCTTATTACTGAATAAGCATGCATAGGGCCACTCTGCTCGGCTTTTACACTGTTTTGTAATGTATGTTACAGTCTTCCCTCTGCATTTGGGAGTTTGACCTTCGTTAATTTCATTATCCATGAGGGATGTGCTTGCTTCCCCCATCCATCTCCCCCTCCCATTCCATTGACTTATGGCTGGGCACACAAGCCTTCCTCCCTTGCACCTAGAACTTTCGTCTCCCCTTCACCTGCCTTTTGTCCCTGCATGGAGAAGGAAGGCATGCACCAGGACAAAAGGCAAGGGAATGGGAGCGAGAGCCCCAGAAGGGAATGCAGGGGGAGCACAGGGAGGTAAGGCACACATATGTGTTCCCTTGCTTGCTCATTTGGGTGGGGGGAGTTATTCATGGCTTTTCAACTTTTATGCGTGTCTGTGCCCTGAATGCTTGCAAAAATGGAGGGGCCACTATATTTCAAATATGATTGCTGTCACATACCATTAGGCACATATCTGATTAGTGATTTTACACTAAGGCTAGCTGTGGTTTCCTTTAAGAGCGCTGTTTACCTTCATTTGTGGTTCTGTGCCTTTAAGTAATTTCTTACTTAGGGTTTCCCTAAGGCAAACTTATCATGGGGTTTTCTTGGCAGAATTTGATCTTCCAAGAACAATTTGTTCAGGAATTTGCCCTCCTCTGAGACTGAGAGAGTGTGACCAAGCAGTGAGTGTGCCCAAGCAGGGACTTGAACCCTGGTCTCCCAGTCTCCTAGTCCAACATTCAAACCATTACACTCCACTGTACAGATTACAGCTAGGTATCACATTGTGCCTGGCTAATAACATATACTAGTTGGAAAAATATAAGATGCAGGAATTGGGTGCTAATGCTTGAGCTTACGCTGTTTCTTGGGTTAGATATCTCAGGAAGCAGCTGCATATCGGAAGGTACGTGTGTCCTCTGAAAATGTATCTGGGACCATTTTTATTTTACCCTTCAACATCATAGTTCTTTGTTTCCAGGCAATAGCAGTGGTAGTGGTTGGGAGAAATTGGTGGCCTTTTTCACTCTTCATTCTCTTTCACAATGGTTTCCAGGCTCACATGTGTGTTGCCTAGAAAAACAACAACGTTTTGTTTTCTCTACTGAGCAAACTATTGTAGAGATCTACTCTTAGCAGTGTGCTAAGGGTGACACAAAGAGATATTCTAAAATACACATATCATATGAATTTAACCAGACTGTCAAAGCCAAGTTGTCGATGTGTTGTGCTTGTGATCATCCTAAAAGGTTTCCCCATTCTTCCTCTTTGTTTACTCAGAAAATCATTGAGAAATTGCAAGGAGGGCCAGAGGCAACCACCAGTTCAAGATGACATTGGGAGCACAGTAGAGTAGTCTTTCCCTTGGGATGTAAGTTGCACTCTTTTATTCACAGCAGTTGCCTTGCTATCGTTTACAGAGCTCTGCACAGGAGGAGATTGGGCAAATCTTCTGTCCCAGGTGCCAATAGGAATAACTGGAACATTCATCAGCTTGAACAGTAGGAATAGAAAGGAGGATAATTATGTTTGCAGAGCAGAAGGGAACCTTAACTTCCTTGTGAAACTATGTGGAACAAGAAAGAACCCAGAGGCCCTTTCCGCACGAGGCAAGGGAATCACTCCGTGCCGTTACCTACTGCTTCTTCTCGGGTCCGAAGCAATGCGGACTGTCCCTGAAGCCCTTCCGCAGGGCTCCTCCTTGGTCCAGGGCGAATTGGAGCAGTGCGAGGTCTGTAGATCCGCACTGCTCCGGCTTCCAAAATGGCGGCTTCCGGCTTCCAAAATGGTGGCTTCCAGCTTCCAAAATGGCAGCTTCTGGTTGGTCGTGGGTCCCGACCAGCCGCTGAAGTTCGCCACGCCTAAAGCCTGCCCTCCACAGATCACAGGCTCGCATTGGTGCGAGCCTGCGAATCTGCACAAGGGAGCAGGAACGCAATGGCACGTTCCAGGAAAATAAAGACCTTTTTTTTGCAATCTTTAGAAAACACGCTGGAGGACCACTTGGGGTCGTTTTGGAGCGGACTGAGGTGTGGATCTCTGGTAAGTAGTCCGCTCCTAGTCCGCTGCAAGGTGCAGACGACCTCCATGAGAGGACACACTGCCCCATTCTAATTGCCTGGTACGGAAAGGGCCAGAATTTTTGAGGTATGCAAAAATCTGCCATCATTTACATTAATTGTACTCAAAAATGTATGAAATGAGAGACATTTGCTTGCAGCATATGATTTGTGAACAGAAGGATATTGGTGATATCTGTGTATGCATGGTCACAAATAAGTTTTTATTCAGAATGTGCCAGTTGACTGGACTCATAGCAAATTGCAATTATGCATCATACATACCATACCATTTTTATTTATAGTGCCTTGTAGAGCTGTTCAGCCTCTCTCCTTGACTTTTCCACATTTGACTGTGTTACAACATGCACTTGAAATAGATTTCATTGCTATTGTTACCACTTGATATACACAAGATTCTCAGCACTGTGAAGATGCCGTATATTTTTATTGTGGTGCATTTATAACTGAAGATATTATTTTTAACTGAATATATTTTGCACACTTCCACCGATGACATCATTTCTGTGTTCTATGTACTCTTCTGGCCTATTCCACCAACCTGCCCTGAGCTCAGGGTTTTCCCCTCCCTCCTTGTCAAAGCAGCAGAAAAGTTCCTCAATGCTCACATCACTCTGTGAGCTTTTTTTCAGAAGATTGTTGAGAATACTGGCAGAAAATCATTTACTACTGTGTTACTGAAAGATGCCTTGAGGGAAAATGGCATTTGGAAAACCATTTCCCAACAAGATCAGCATTAACTGGAGGTTCCAATAAATGCAATCAAAGCCTTCCCCATTTCCAATGAAATAGAGTGACTCTGGCCAAAAGTTACGTTCACAGAATTGGCTAGCTTTATAGAATAAAAACTTAACAGACACAGTTCATTTGTGTTGAAAGCTGCAATCCAGCACCCACTTACTGTGGAGTAAACCCTACTGAAATCAGTGGGCTTATTTCTGAGTGGCCAGGTATAGGATCACATTGTAAAAGTGGTTTTATTCATGAACAGACTTTAAACTCATAAGGGAAAAGAAAATCCATAAACTGTGTTTTGTTTCATTGGTTCTTTTAAATCCCCTGAACTCTATCCTGTCCACTTTATAGATTTTCCACTTCATTAAATTTGTGTTCCATTAAACAGCACTCACATCCACTGTTACATTATTATAAACTAATACTAGGCTTGCCAAAAGTATTAAAATAAAGAGCTGCCAATGGAAACTTGCCTTTCTGCCTGCCAATCCCCCTCCTCATATGCATTACAAATGGAGGCATAGTTCTTTTTTGCTCAAGAGAGAGCTGGGGAAATAACATTTCTCATTCCCCTGTGTTGTATTGTCTTCTGAAGCACTGCTAGTGGACTGTGGTTAGGAGCAAACTGTAGCTGTACAATTATTAAAGAATACACACTAATGATCACCTCTCTCCTTTTTTTGAGGAAGTATGTGTAGGCTGAGGTCCATTTAGCAGGCTGGCACAGCGTAAGTTTTAAGCTGGCTATCTAGAGGCAGAGACTGTTGCTTTTAATGCAAAAATGGCTGAGGTGGAGGCTCAGAATGCAGCTCTGCCCACCTAGCCACTGGGAAAGTGCAGGAAAGTTACACTGAGATGTGTTCCAGCAGGTTCTATCCCTGTATGAGGGCAACCAGAATGTGCCCAGCTGATCAGTGGCCAGAAGGACAGAGTTCACCAAAGAGCCTCTGTCATTCAGCTGATCAGTGCCCAAGGAGGCTGAGTTGTGCCAGAGGGCACCCTCAGTTGCTGCTTCATACCCATTGCGGAAGGAAGCAGTGGATGCCACCCTCTGTGATGCCACCAAAAGTGTATACGCTTCATAAATTGGGGCACTGCAAAGATGTATCACCAACAGGATTCTAGTTGATAGTTTGAACTACAGAATTAGTACCCACAATACACTTCTTTAGCAAGATAACCCTACTGAGTTCAATAAAACATGCTCATGAATTAACAAGCAGAGGACTGTGCTGCAACAATAGGGATGTAATTCTTCACTAATTTCATTCATAAAAGAAGCAACAAGTAATTTTAGCAATTTTCTTTCCACTCTGAAAAAGTTTTTTTAAAAAACCATAGTTTTTGAAGATTAGTCAGTTTTGGAATTATGCACAACATCTATTTTGTGCAAGAATTGTACATCATTTTTTTGGGGGGGTGCTGGGGGGACTTACACAGAAAACAGCATTTTCTGTGCAGAAAATCATAGCTGTCATCCTGTGGATTACAATGGTGTAAGTCAGATTTATACCATTACAACTCCCTGTTACAGTTATTGTGTAGGACAGAATTTGATTCCAGCCATTCAGTAACAAAAATCACCTGCAAAACTCATCTTTTATGCAGTGCCATTTCTGTGCTGCCATGGAGTAAGGGGATAAGTGGGGACACATCCAGCTATTTTCTTGTAGCTGGATGTATTTCAAGGATATCACCTTCAAAAAGCTTACAAGGTCTCCAAAATGCCTGCTGCAGCACATCCAGCTACAGGCAAATATCTGAACACAATCTGTTCAAGCCTCTACCTTCTACCAAAAAGGTGATGTCCATATTGGGGGAAATGCATTTCAAGAAAGGTGTGTTTGGGGAGGTAACAATGAGAAACATCACTATGGAGACGTAACTACATGATACACATGTCTCCTGATGCAGGATATCAGCCAATATTTCTGCACAGAAAATGGTGCTTTCTGCACAGAAAGACCATGTGCAAATTTTGTACAGAATACATCTTGAACTGCAAAGATTTTCATCAGTCCAGGATTCTCCACATCAGGGTTTCCCAGAAGTTGGGGAACACATTGTTATGCCATTTTTCAATCATTTTCAAGTATTTTTTCTATCTGTACCCCATATCTGCACACTTAAGCAAGATAACAATTAGGGGCTGCAGTTCCTATGACCACTTACCCAAGAGTAAGTTTGTTTAAAATTAGTGGAATTCACCTCCGTTTAGAATTCTACAGGACTGACGTTGTAAGTCTCAATGAGTGCAGTGAGAGTTACTATTGAAGGCTGTGATAAATCTCAGAAGATTCTCTTGATTTTCAGGTGAACTGATCCCACAGAGTGATACTGGGGCAGAATCATGGTACTGGGAAAGAATCAACCAACATTGAATTGTTTAAGTCCTATTTATTTCACCAGGAAGGAATAAAGAATGTACTTTGCCCATACAAATAGATATGGGGCTACTGTTTAACATAAAAATTATCAGATACTGTTCATGTCGTGTGCTTGTTATGGGTCTTCAAGTCACTTCTGACTTATAGTGACCCTAAGGCAAACCAATCATAGATTTTCTGGGGCTGACAGCATGTGACACACCCAGCATTGCCCAGTGGGTTTCCATGGTCAAGCGAAGAATTGAACCCTGGTCTCGAGAATCATCATCCTATGCTCAAACCATTGCACCATGCTGGGTCTCCTATACAAGGGCCAAATAAGGAGAGACAACTTCATTAATTTTTGGTTTCTATTTATTCAATATGTCAACACAAAAGTACCTGTCTTGCAACTTCCTGAGAATCATCTGGACCTCTGGGCAGATCTTCTAAACCTAAACACAGATGATTCCAATAATGAAACCTCTAACCACAAAACAAAGCAAAGATGATTTATCAACTATATGACTTAACCTGAACTACCTGTGCAGTGTAACCTGTTTAATTTCTAGTTCATGAATTCTGAATGTTTTGTTCTTTTGGAAAAACTTTGTTTATTTCTTTATTTGTTTACAAAGGCCATTTCCGCACGAGATTGTTACAGCACTATGATTCCACTTTCAACATCCGATGGAATCCTGGGGTTTGCAGTTTAGGGAGGGGCCAGCCGGCCTCTCCCTAAACTGCAAATCCAGGATTCCATCGGATGTAAAAGTGGAATCATAGTACTATAACAGTCTCGTGCGGAGATGGCCCCAGTTGTACAACATAATATACAATAAAAAGAAAGAAACGTAATTATAGGACTCCAAAGGCTTTAAATTTAGGCTATGTGATACTGTTGTTCTTGTTGTGGCAAGTTAATTAATGAGAAGCATATGTCTAGTGGCTAGATCACTTTGGTAAATTCTATCTCCAAACAAACGTAACATCTCTGTTCAAGGTAACCCCTGGCTGGCTGGCTTTCTCTCACTCTCTTTCTGTGAAAAGATATAAGGAAAAATAGGCACACTCAGGGAACATACAAAGCAGTAAAATGAGGCAAGGGAGGCAAGAGGAGAAGAAATGAAAAAAGCAGGACCTGGGGAAGGAAAGTAGAGGCATGGGATGGGAGGCCTAAGAAAGTCAGAGAAAAGCAGGAAAGGAATACACATGGGGTGCTGGAGATGGAACTGAAGCGGGGCAAGGTCGAAGGGAAACATTTGAAGAAGGAAGCCTGAAAGGACTGGGGGAAGGAATAGCCAAGGGAAAAAAGGCACCAGGATAGTTAACTAGGAATAGTGGAGGAAAGTGAGACTAGGGGTCCTTTGACCCCTAGACAATTATAACTACACTACAACTACACAATTATAGTGCTATGATCCCATTTTAACTGCTATGGCTGCATCCCATGGATTACCAGGCTTGGAAGCTTGTTGTTGTTGTTGTTTAAGTCATTATGGCGACCCTAAGGAGAACCTACCATGGGGACCTACCATGGCGTTTTCTGGGGCTGGGAGGGTGTGACATGCCCAAGGTCATCCAGTGGGTTTTAATGGCCAAGCAGGGAATCAAACCCTGATCTCAAACCGCTACACTAGGCTGGCTCTCATTGAAAGGTTAGGAAAGGGTATTTATAACTCTCAGCTAGAGAGCTCTTAAGTGCTTCGGCAAACTTTAAAACCCAGGATTCCCTGGGATGTGGGCAATCCAGTATTTTTTTTTCTTTTTGGTCCAGATTGTGAAGTTAAATCCATGGATTCAGTACTTCAGGCAGAAGCTTGTGACACTACAAAATTATAGCCACAAAACTGATCACACCCTGCACTCCTTGCTACACATTCAGAATCAAATGCTATTGTCTTCACTGGAAATTAAATTTGGTTTCTCCTTCCTTGAGTCTTTCATCTGTTAGTAGTCTATGGCCCTTTCTGCACAAGGCGAGGGAATCACTCCGTGCCATTACCTACCACTTCTTCTGGGGTCCGAAGCAACACAGACTGTTCCTGAAGCCCTTCCGCAGGGCCCCTCCAGGGCGAATCAGAGCAGTGCGAGGTCTGTAGATCCGCGCTGCTCCGGCTTCCAAAATGGCGGCTTCCGGCTTCCAAAACAGCGGCTTCCAGCTTCCAAAATGGCAGCTTCTGGTTGGTCGTGGGTCCCGACCAACCACTGAAGCTCACCACGCCTAAAGCCTGCCCTCCACAGATCACAGGCTCGCATTGGTGCGAGCCTGCGAATCCGCACAAGGGAGCAGGAACGCAATGGCACATTCCAGGAAAATAAAGACTTGTTTTTTCCAGTCTTTCAAAAACACACTGGAGGACCACTTGGGGTCATCTTGGAGCGGATTGAGGTGCAGATCTCCAATAAGTAGTCCACTCCTAGTCTGCTCCAAGGTGCAGACGATCTCCCTGGGAGGACGCACTGCCCCGTTCTAATTGCCTGGTGCAGAAAGGGCTATATTAGCAACTCTCTCCCTCAAGTGTTGATCCATCCAACTTAAGCTATCTTGTTCTCCCTGGGTTACTGAGTTACTGCATTTTGTTTTTCACATAAGATTCCAATTCACCATCTCAGTGATCCATTTATATTGTTTTATTATTTTATAAGTCTCATATCCTTTCTTTTGATCATTGCACACTCAAAACAGTGAACCACATGGTGAAAGATAACTATCAAAGGAGAAGAAGAGTGATACTCAAAGCCAAGGGAAACATTACAGGTAATTTTTGAAATATTACCAAAGAGCAGGTGGAAATATGGAAACATTTCACATTATACCTATCTTCAAATTAACAGTGCAACATTCAATTCTAAATTTAACTAAGAGAGCACAAAGCCATCTGTGTGAGTCACTTCAGACAAAAAGGCTGCCAATGGCAGGAAACATCTCCTGTGTCTTAAAGAAAAGTCCAAAAGTTTATGTGGACTGAAGTAAGAGCCAAAAAAACCCAAAAGGTAGATTATGATGTGAGTGTTGAACTTGGTTGATTGAACAAAACACTTGACATTCAGAAAGAGGAAACAGGTACATACTCAGTTAGCAACCAAATTAGCCAGATCAAACTATTCACAGAGAGATACGAAGTGGGAAGCAAGACTATTCCACCATTTCTGCTGAAAGGCAACCTTCCTGAAGGTTCTTTCCTCCAGTCTTCCTTCCAGCAGCCATTCCACAGTAGGGCACATTCACACTAAACAGTTATAGCACTACGATTGCGCTTTAATTGCTGTGGTTGAATCCTATGGGATCTTGGGATTTGTAATTTGGTCAGAAGCGTCAGAGGAGTTCTCTGACTAAAAATTCTAAGTGCTCTTCCCTAAATTCCAATTGCAGGATTCCATGAGACAGAAACATGACATTTAAAGTGAAATAACAATATATCATTGTGTAGTGTGAATGGAGATCAAGAGAGGTGAGGTGGGAAATCCAGGTCATTCCATCAATCCTGTTGAACACCTACATGCCATTTTCCTTTTTCCTCCTCATCCCCTTTTCTTTTTGTGAAGTGTCATTTTAGATTGTGAGACTGTGAGCAAGGTTGTCTCTTTGATGACACATATGCTATTCTGGGGACAGGGAGTGGAAAAGGGGCGGTTATTTAACTGTTACTACACCATATACTCCAACTCTGTGGGATGTGCTCTGTGGACATATTTATGGCTGGAACACATGTTTGAAAGCACTCTGGCTGTAAGCATATGCCTGGTCAGGATGACCTCAGACATGATCAGATCATAAATTCAGAGAGGATTACGTGGGAAAGCCCAATGTTGATGGGTTGAGATAGTGCTTTCAAAACCTTTATGCTATCAGCACTCCTGAAAACAATAGAAGGTGAAACTGCCCGGGTGAAGCAATCAGGGACCCTATTGTGAACATATCCTATGGAGACATTCCCTATTTACCCTACCTGATCAAAACATTAAGAGATGTCATGGCTCCCATGAGTGTTTTGTCACCTAGAGTTAAAACAATCAGCCCATTCCGGACTCCTTTGTCAATCCCATGGGAAAGCCATTACCACTTTGTCTGTGCACCCTCCTTCAAGACAGGAAATATGGTGTAAAAACTCCAGATCCAGCCCCAGTAAATTGTTGTATGCTGAGTGTGTTACGCTGCACATGGTACCCCGGATTTCTGTTCCTCTGTGCTACCCTCAGATGTGCTGCCTGAGCCACTCTGCTTCGACCTTCTGCTTCAGAACTGGTAACTGTCACCCTTTCCACCCAACCTCTTTGAATCTAAACTTTCTTGATTCACTTTCTGATAGCCTTGTATGGTTCTTGAGAGTGTCTGATTTCCTATATGCTTGTTAATTCCCAATAAAATACTCTGTTTCACTTTTAAACTGGTGTCCTTTCTACATTTAATACCAGTATAAACAGATGAAAAGATCCTGCTGTTTCTGTCTTCTCACAGTCGTTTGAGTTATAATTCCCCAAAATTCTAAGGAGATGCTGGCTTTGCAGGTGGACATCAAAGTCCCTCAAAGTCCCTCACCTTCTAGGGTAACAACTATTTGTGAATTGTTACTGAGAGACATATAGCACTTACCATGAGTTAATCTAACTGAGAACCTTTACTACTAAATTTCGCTTCACTATTCTGGGAGCACTTCTGCCTAAGACATCAGATTTAAATGTTTGAATAATAAATAAAACCAGCATGCAAGGTGTTAGTGTCAGCTATAGCAATGGCAGTAAAGAAAAAAGCCACCCTCTTAGCCATTCACTCTAACGGCTTCAGTCTTTCTTCTCATGGCCACCTTTGGTGATGTTTTTTCTTCACAGCACACTTTTGTGCTTTATGGCACACCAGGGATAACAAAAGAAAAACCAAGTCCATAGCAACCAGCTGTGCCAGCAGTGCAGTGCCAGTGGGAGACAAAAGCAGCTGTAGGCAGGAAAGAAATGGCAAGAGGAATGTTAGGAACCACAGGCTGTGACTTGGCTTAAGTCCCACCAGCTTAGGCTTAGTTTTTCCCTATGCTAGGGCACAGTATAGAGCTAATGCTTTGAAAAGAAAAGAAAAGAAAAGAAAAGAAAAGAAAAGAAAAGAAAAGAAAAGAAAAGAAAAGAAAAGAAAAGACAGACTTGACTGATTCAGGATTCATCTTTTTTTTTTTCAGCCAACAAATGTCTTTTGAGAATTACATACACTCCAGCATTTCACAGATGAAAACCAGGACACATGTGGTCAAGCAACATTAAGAGTATGGTTAAGATGCCAAAAATTAATAATGAGGAAGAATATACGAGCTAGGAGATGCTGCAGCAATGTACTTTTGCCTAAGCCTACTGGAAAAGGCAAGATTCTGCTTCTAGCTCTCTCTCCCCACCCCAAGTTAATTGAATGCAAAATTGTTACAGCCCCGTGCACTCCCCAATATTGATGTGGTTTAATTGGCAAATAGTATTTAACTGGCAAACTGCATTAATTGGCAGTAATATAAAACGTGACCTGAGATGACTGGAAGCTCAGACCAGACAGAGGAAAATTACTGACTGCAAATGTGAGACTGTAAGACAAGTCAGCCCATACATACCTCCAGGTGAAGCCAAAGTCATTGTCAGACAGATTACAAAGCAACTTCAGAGATAATAGGCTTAGGCAAAGGCTGAATCTCTCCAATTGGAATACAATGATCAAGCCGATGTTCCCACCAAACAATGGTTATATAAACCTGGCTACCTCATTCCTGGGCATTTTCACTGCATTGTCCTGATCTCAATTCAAGTACAGGGCTATTACAACAGTCCTCTCTTTGTCACTTAAGCACTGAAACCATTAGCACCATCCAGACCCCATTGTCTGCACTGCAACTCCCATTGTTCTGTAGGCTGGGAGAACAATTAACTCACATCCCTTCAGGGAGGGAAATAGTGTATAAAAATCCCCAGTTCTAAGCAACTAGCTTTGCAGTTCACCAGTTGCTGAAGGTCTCTCTGTCAGTTTGCTTCCCGGCTGTGTACTGCCCTTAGACACACAAGTCTAAGGTACATTGCTGTTTCTTCACTACTCTTCTGGACTGGTAACTATAACCCCAAACGCTCAGCCTCTCTACCCATAATTTTTCCTCCCTTTATCTTTCAGTCAGCTCTTGTGTGACTCTTTGTATCTTGTATGCATGTGTGAGTGAATTCCTCTCAATAAAACACATTTTTAGTTTACTTACGAATCTCTGTCTGGTTCTTTCTTGCAAGACCCCATAAACACTGGTGGAAAAATCTCGATGTTAACCCCCTCTCACAGGCCTCCTAATTTTGAACTAATTAATTCCCCTCTGTCACATGGAAGTACTGGCATCATGGGTGGACCCCTGAGTCACCCACATTTTGGGGTAACAAACTACTTTTTTCATTTTGAGCTGAGTTTGCAGCAATTGAAGCAAACTGAGAATAAAGGGAGTGAAGTGGGAGAAAGAGAGAGAAACTGGGACATCTAAAAAGCAGTTGAAAAAGTGGGACACCAGAGGATTAATCAGCACTGTTCCTGCCAAATGAAGAAAGTTGGAGAATATGCACCCCCCTTACATCCAGTAATACAGTAATAAAAAGCCAAGTCAAATGGTGGGGTAAAAGTTAAGCAACCTGCCTCATGAATTAACCTGGCTTACTGTTGGATTCCAAATATTTGCCAGTCTTTGAGGGACATAAGTGCATTTCCTACCTCTTATTGAGGCTGGGAGAGGCAAGAGAAGTATGAAAGAATACACACAAACAGACACAACATTTCTTACTGGGTTTTTAATTATTCAATTTATTTATTTTTGTTAATTGCCATCAGGTTGACTTCAACTTATGGTGACCTCATGAGAGACTTCCAAGTCACCCTATCCATGACCACCCTGCTCAGGTCTTACCAATTCAGGGACTGGTCTTGCACCATTGAGTGTATCCATCTCCAATGCAGTCTTCCTCTTCTCCTTCTGCCTTCTACCTTACCAAGCATTATCACCTTTTCTAGTAAGTCTTCTCGTGATATGTCCAAGGTACAACAGTCTCAATATAGTAATCTTGGCTTCTAGGGAGAGTTCAGGCTTGATTTGTTCCAGGACCCATTCATTTGTCCTTTTAGTAGTCCAGAGTATCCACAGAACTCTTCTCCAGCACCACATTTCAATAGAGTTACTTCTGTTCCTATTGGTTTTCTTCACTGTCCAGCTTTCGCAACCATACATAGAACCTGGAAATACAATGGCATGGACAATCCTAACTTTAGTATTCAGTGATATATCTTGACACTTCAGGATCTTGTCTAGTTTCTTCATAGCTGCCTTTCCAAGTTGTAGTCTTCTTCTGCTTTCTTGACTGCAGTCTCCATTCTGATTGATGACTGATTCAGAGAGAGAAAATATTGACCTCTTCCAATGTCTACATCATCTGCTTTAAAGTTATGTAAATTGTCTGTGGTCATTATTTGGGTTTTCTTAATGTTCAGCTGTAAACCTACTTTTGCACCTTTTTCTCTGATTTTCTTCAGTAATCATTCCAAGTCTTTGTTATTTTGTTGGTAGCATGGTGTCATCTGCATATCTTAAATTCCTTCCTCCGATTTTCATGTGTCCTTCCTTCAAATCTAATCCTGATTTACATATGTCGTGTTAGCATACAAGTTAAACAGGTAGGGTGATAAAATACAGCCTTGACTGACCCCCTTGCCAATTAGGCAAGATTTTGGTTTTTGTATTCTGTTCTGATGCCCTTAATGCAGATTATTGATTACTAGCATATATACCCGGCGTTGCCCGGGATTTTATTTCTCATAGGTAATACTTGTTAGAAAGATTTGAGATCCTGTGTCTCTAATTCCCCAAACTGTCTTGTCCAGTACCTGTAACTTTTCTCCATATTCCCCAATCTAATTTGTATTCAGAGTTATTAACATGCAGAGAATGGGTTCCTGAGGGAATACACTGCCCTCCTCCTTGCTGCTAGGCCTCATCTCTATAGCAACCAGCCTATTCAAGACAGACACAGTTGACTGAGGACCAAGAGCTCCCTGGCTGAGAATTGTAAAGGCCCCTCCCTAAACTGCAAACCCCAGGATTCCATAGAATCTTCTTAGGCAGCCAATCATATTAAGTCTTCGCCTGACACAGCCAATCATATGAAGTCTTCACCTGACACAGACAAACAAACTTTGACTTTTATATATTAGATTGTATCCTTGTCAACAGATTGGAAAGTGATACAATTTCCAGGCTCTATCATTAGGTAGAGATAGAAAGCCACCCAGGTTAGTAGATACTTGTGGCAGGAGGTGGTGGTAAAGTGTTGGAAAGTACAGTTGTAGGTCATGAGGCCTACTCCACATTCACATCTCCCCACATGCAGCTATCATGTTGCCTCACCTTTCACTGTGATTGAAGATGGCATCCTGTACTGAAGTAAGATTCAGCTTCTGAGCTGGGTGTCTTTTGTATGTGAACCAGGAAGGATACCATCTTGTTCCCAGGCAGTAAAATGTCTTGGGCAATATCTCATCAGCCCACACTTGCACAGCAAGTACAATACAAGAAAGATTGGAAGTATTTCGTCTTCTTCTCTCTTGATTTCCAGAGCTGGAGATCAATTAAGCTTTATTTTCCCTCACACGGCTTTCAAGGATGAATCTGGCTTGACATAATCTGTGTTCTATGTGTTAATTTCATTTGCCATCAAAGACATTCAAGAATTTTGCCAGGAATTTAGGGTTCTTCAGGCTGTTTTTGCTACCATGAGATGTCCTGTTCCATCACCTTCAGGTGAAACTCATCTGGAACTAAGGGATGGGAAGATTCTCAGAGGTTATTAGACTGTAGGTTCATGAGGGAAAAAATACATATAAACTAAATCCAATTGTTAGCTCCAACTAAAATAGGCCAATTGAATCAATAGAACTTATGAATGCATTGACTTACCAAGTTCTCATTGATTCAGTGGATCTACTCCAGTTCAGACTAACAATTAGATTTAGACCACAGATTATGTGAGTTTCTGGCTTATTACTGCAGTTTAGATGAGTCAGCTTATTTCTCAGTCACATTTATTTTCTCCCTTCGGTGGAAGGAAATCTTGGCATTATTCTTCCATACTTGGGGTTCATTTCACACAGATACATTTATTACTTAGTTGTTGTTTTAAAAACTGATTTATTTCTCCTATTTAAATCAATGAAGAAGAAATATAACTGTAAAACAAAACACAAACACATCAGCTAAACAGACCAAGAGAGGCATCCCAGTGCTAATGATTTCACTGTCTAAAAGGAGAAAGAGGTGCATTTTCAATATGGTTTTTTTTAGCCACACATTTTTATGGCTTGATGGTAGTTTCTGGAACATACATGATAGAGTTATGCCAGACCGCCGTGATAATTATTCAGCTATACCTGTTCTTTTGCAAACTTGAGTTGACAGGTTTCTCCACCAGAACTATGTCTCTAATTCTGTCAAACCATGCCCAGAATCCTGTTGGCATGGCGTATATATGCATAACTGTGGCTTGAAAATGCACCTGTCTGGTTTTGGACAGAGTGCTAGATGCTATTCTGCAGCCATTTGTACCTCATCTGAAACCTCCCTCCGCTATGGCTGTGGAGCCCTGTGAGGGGCTGCTACTGTTGCTGATGCCTACCTGGGGAGAAGGAAGAAAGTAGGGCAAGATGGCCTTTGTAGCTCCAAGGAGAAAGGATAGGAAAAAGTCTACACCATCTGTGAGAGCATTCCCATATCATTCCTCCTACAAGGGGGGATTTTGAAAGGGGTGCAAGGACTATAGGAAAGCTCCTTGCACTCCATCCCCCAAAAATATGTGTGGGGTGGACACAGAACTGTGCAGGCAAAATGTTCTGCACTGTCTACTTTAAGTAGGATCTTGGTCCATGTGTCCAGTGGGATGACTGCTGTCCCTTTCTGTCTGTTGGCTATTTCCAGCCATGTGGCTGTGAGCAAAAAGATAATTTATTCTTTATATAAAAGACTTTTTTTAACAAATATATTTATTTTAACACAAACTCTCTAATTCACAATCAAAGTAAAATACATTCCAAAAAAGAAAAAGAAGAAAAAAATTAAATTAAATGAACACTAAACTAAAACACTGAACACTAACTAAAACACTAAATACTAACTTACTGAAATACAAAAGGGCTCTGACCACCCCCCCCCCAAGCCAAACTGCAATGAAAGAGAGGGGGAAAAATAAAAAAGATATTATTCAACCATTACAGGCCCATCTGAATAAGTTATATAGATTTTTTTTCAAAGTCCTTGTGAAGAAGTTAAACAATGCTGATTCAAGACTTAAAACTGATATGTGTTGGCTCCAACTTCTTTTTATTAAATCAGACCAAAATCTAGTAATCAATGGTCATGGCCACTCCAAGTAGAAATATGTACCCATTCCACCACATCACTTGGAAGAGAGTAATACGAGTAAAGTTCATCACTTAGAAAGGAGTTTTATCAAACCCACACATATGGAAACACACATCTACTGCACAATCAATGTGAATGTGTGCAGGGGGTTTCTGGGGTCCTGCGTAATTCCAGCACTATATACTACCTTCTCACTCTCCTACCCTGATGGATGATTGTCCATGAGAAAGAATCCCCACATTTACAGAAGGTTGTGAATCATCCCTCTTCAAATGAAGGAGCCCTCTATATGTACATCAGTTTGCATCATGAAGGGACAAGGTGGTATGCCATTCCAATGGAGAGTGAGACTAGCCCAAGTGCCCCGGCATATTGTATACAGATACAATATGCAGAGGGGTTTGTGTGAACACCCTCAAGTAACAAGTTGCATGTGCAAAGCAGGTATTGACTCAAGCACAAATTCAGAGCTTCCATGTCACATTACATACTGCCAGACACAATACTTTTCTATATAGGCAATGTACCCACCTAAGTCTACCAGTCACCAGTGACACTGGGATAACATAAATACTGTACCTTTGGCCATTTCCGCACTACATTGTTATAGTGCTATTATTCCACTTTTTCAACATCCTGTGGAATTTTGGGGTTTGTAGTTTACTGAGGCCGAAGAGCTCCCTAGCTGAGAATTCTAAATGCCCCTCCCTAAACTGCAAACCCCAGGGTTCCATAGGATGTTGAAAGTGGGATAACAGTGTTAGGAGTTAGAGTTTCCCAAGGTGTTAGCCCTTTGGAGAAACTCTATGAAACCGGACGCTGTTGGGAATTAGATTTCTTTTAGCAGAGTTGCAGAAAAAGCATGTCCCAATCTCTGTATGGCTTCCCTGAACTGGAGGCTGACTTGGAAGCAAAACAAGGCAGGTAGTTTCAGGTTCCAAACTTAAAAGATTTACTAACAAACTTTACAATTACATATGCATTGGAGAAACTAGATCCTAACTAATTAACAAAAGGATTAGAGAAAATAGTGACTTCATTCTTAATTCACCAACTTCTTGGTGGAGAGGCTAGCATAGCAAAGAGAAGGTGCTAGAAGCAAGATTGCAAAAGGGGGAAAAGAGAGAGGTGTGGTCTTCTATGAAAAGCCAATGACTGACTCCAGAGTATATCCGGGGTCACATGGTCTGGATGCCAAAGCCAAATATTTTAAATAACATAGAGCAACAATTAAGATTTTAGGTGTGGGGCCAGAGGGCTTTTACATGCAAAGGAAAATTAACCCTGTGCTAGCTAAGCCCCTATTTGTCCTAGAATAAGAAACAGGGAAAGCGAATGCTAGAATTTTCAGTGTGGGGTAGAAATGGCCTTTGTCACACCTTAAAGGTTATATTCCACAGAAGCTTTTGCTACATTAAGTTTGTTAGTTTTTAAGGTGTCAGATGACTCTTTGATGTTTTTCTTGTAAGAGACTAACACAGCTACCCCGCTGGAAACTGGTGCGATAGCTCCACATTTGAATAAGATGGTTTAAATGATCCTTCCTCTGCCCTGATAATGGTCAGGTGAAATAAGGAAAAAGGCTCTTGCCCCATTAATGATTGCTTGTCATGTAAGCAACACCTGCTGAAATTTCCCCTGTATCCAATCATTAAAGGAACAGGAGTTTTGTCCCTTATTTCAGCTGGCAACTCTATCCCCTCTCCTCCACAAACTTACACTGAAAGATTGTGTGAGGAAGAATCATGAAGCCATGTGGGCTAACCCATTCCACAGCTCCAATATATCCAATGCCCACACAAACATTGCTCATGTGTCACACTTGTCAGGAGGAGGGCCAGTATCTTGCCTCCCAGTAAGTAGCACTGCAGGTGCACATTTGTATGTGGCGGAGCATCTCCTTGTGATATGCTTCTAATGTGATAGCTCTAATGTGGACTAGAGCTAGTCCACACTTGACTTGCCATCGCTTCAAGTATTCTTTCAATTTGTAATTGTGGAAATTGTCCTATTCCCCCTCTTTGAAGATGCAACATTGCCTATGTGGAGAGTGATGGTCTGAAACAGAGAGATTCTTTTCTTTATTGAGGCTCACCGCAGCATCAGGAATAGTGGATGATCAGTTTATTGGGTTGAAAGGAGAGCATCCATACATAGAAGATACATTGTTTTTCAGAATTTGCTCTTCATTTTCCCTCATGCATTTGTTCCATAATGCCTGAACTGAGCCAGGTACTACACTAAAGACAGTGAGTTTTAGAGGTGCATTTTTTTTTTAGCCATTCATAGTACAGTTAGCTAGCAAGTTTGGATCGTTGTAGTTGCGCAACTCATCTGTAAACACTTCAATTTAATTTTGCAAAATGCATATCTGGGCACTTACTTTTTAAATTTTCTGAAGCTTCTAACACCCTGTCAGAATGATAAAAAGCACAGTCCACAGAAAATCCTTGTTTCCCTTCTTTCCACTCCAGTTCAAATAGTTGTTTTATTATCTTTCTTCACGGCTTCCTTCCACTTTGGCATCATACACCAAAGAGAATAGATTTCTTTTTTCTTGACTTGAGCCAGAAGCACTAATGAGCTGTTCCATTAAAATACATGTTTTATGTCCCTCCCATTATTATTTTTTTTAAAAAAACCTTCAGGAAATTATACAAGATATTGGTGTTAAATCCAGACTTAACATCTAATGGAAACTTGATCTTCTTGTATGCTGCTTTTGATTGGAGTCATGGATAAAAGACAAAGATTCCATCTAATCTCGCTCTTTTTGTTTTTTACATTTAACAGGCCATGTTCAATATAAATTGAGAGGGGTTTTAAACAGCTTTTTATCTGTGGATTTTGAGATGACAAATGCATTCCCACATCCCCTTTAAAAACTCTGCCAAACTTCCTCCTCCCCTCCTTTGGCAATTGAAAACTTTCTACATTTTCGTAACAAATAAGGACATGGAGGGGCAGAGCCAAAAGGAATAGAATAATGAGCCATATATGGACAAGTAAAGCAACAAAGGTGCCTCTCTCTTTCATTCAGAGCTCATCTGCATTTGGCAAGCCCGAGTCAGAGCATCAGGTTACAGAACCATCATTTCGTGCAAAGCATTTTGTACTTTTCTCTTGATGTTGCTACTCCCAGTGCCCCACTGGAGCACAGAAGTCTTCCTTAATTTAATGATGTGCTTTCTTGCATTTATATTCCTCTTTCTTCCCCCATGAAACTTAAGGTATTTAAAGATCACCTTTTAGTATAATTCTTCCCATGGTTTACAATAAAATGTTGTATGTGTGCTGCCTACAGGACTGTGCAATACAATTCATCTTGTGGCTTCAAAGGCAAATAAAAACCAAACTCTCACAAAAGAGTTTCATAGGCCATTTCCACACAAGACTGTTATAGCTCTGTTATTCCACTTTCAACATTCTATGGAATCCTGGAGCTTGCAGTTTAGGGAGGGGCCATCTGGAGGGCTCCTTCATTTGAGAAGGGATAATGCACAACCTTCTGTAAATGCAGGGGATTCCTTCTCATCTGGCCCCTTGTGCGGATGAACAGTCTCGTGCAGAAATGGCCATAGTATCGCATTGTCACATTGCAACTGTTATTTCTCTCCTCATCCTGATTCACTAACTTTCACAAATAGATGGCATTTCTTTTTTGCCTTGCTTCCTGCTGGTGGATTCATTTTATTATTGTTCATAATTGCATTGGTGGTTTTTCTCCCACTGCCTCTTGACCTTAGCCAGTAGTTTACTCATTGTTGTGGCCTGAAGGCTAGCAGAATTCTATTCTCTCCTTGTGTTCTCCTTGTGTTGCTGAGATTCAAACAAGCAATCCCTGCTCAAAATGTACTTTTGCCCCTCTCCATCCCACTTTCCTTTCCAGCACAACAAAACTCATCCACCTCAATACAGCAAGGACAGATGTGGTATTGCAAAGACACAGACTCAAGCCACCTTGCCAACCCAATTTCCACAACTTTTTGCTTTGATTAGCTTTTCAGGTTGCCAAAATTATCATCATCATCTTTATTTATCCCACCTTTTCCCCAAGACTGGGTTGAAGACAACTTACACATTAAAAAGATTACAATTAAAAACAGACAGACAGTCAACAAAGAAACCAAATGAAACTATCGACTGTATTAAAAATATACATCTTTTTTAAACAATTAAGAAGTTAAGCAATGCTGTTTAAAACAACGCAATTTAAAAACAGTTTTACAACACTCTCCTTAAAAGCCTAAATTCTAAAAGCCTGCCTCAATTTTTTTTTTTAAAAAAAGACTTTGCATGTCAATGAAAGGGCCACAAGGCGGGGGTTATTCTAGCCTCCCAAGGGAGAAAGATCCAATGTCTACAAGCAGCCACTAAGAAGGCCTTCTCTCATGTTTCCATCAACCACACATGTGAAGGAGGTGTGCCTGAGAGAAGGAACTCCGTTGTAGCTCTCAGGAGGGAGGCACACTCATATGGGGAGATACGATCTGTCAGATAGCTTGGACTTAAGCTGTATACCACTTTCCTGCCAGAAACAAAGAGGTGAGAGAATACGTCAACCTTCCTCCACAACTAAGTTGTTGACTTCAGTCCTGAAATTTCTAAATGGAGACCTACTTTGCTGGCACTTTTTTGTCCTCCTGAGCTGCTTAAGTAAGCACAAGATGCCCACTGTCTTGACCACATGCTGATCTCCTCAGTCAAATTTAGACAGCAGAGACCGGTATGATCCCAGACGCTGAGTTTCCAGCTTGCCTGTTGACTTCATGAGATACTATGGTCACAATATATGTGAATGGCTTCAAAAAGAATGATGTAATGGTACTGGATAAGCCCATTCATGAGCACAGCAAGGAGAAAGACCTACAGGAACAACAGGTGCAGGTTGAAGTGGACCAAGGAGCCCCAAAAGAGGTCCAGGACCCCCAAGAGCCATACTTGTTCATGTCTGAGGCAGAGGTACATTTGTCTTTTGTTTTAAAAACTGAAGAAAGAAGAAGGAGGAGAGGAAGAAAGAGAAGGAGATTGACAAGTATTCAGATTAAAAAAAAACTATGCTCAAAGCGACCTACAACATGGTAAATATGGAAATGGAACAAATAAAAACGTATTTCAAGCTACTTTGTTCCAAGTCCTGCGGGCCAACAATACCACTCCATTGATTGGATTGTTGCTCAGAACACTGTTGTGCAAAGATTGGAATCATGTAGCCATCCAGATGTTCCTGGACTGCAACTCCCAGCAGCCCTAGCCAGCATAGCCAATAGTGAGGATGACTGAAAGCAGCAATTTAACAATATATTCAGGGCCACCTGGTTTCCACCTCTAAGGGAAAACATTTGGATTGTCTTTAAAAAGGTCCTTGTTTAATCCGATAATATTTTCATGATTATGCTGTTTATACACAATCCTGGAATGTATGAGTTTGTCCTTTTATTCCTGACTAAAAGTCAATTTACTCATAAGTTTGGACGAAATTACATTTCAATATCAACTCTGGAGAGGTTATTTGCAATCAGAAATTGCTCCTCTTCCTGCATATTGAGCAGATACAGTTTAGTTGGATAACTTACTGTTTTGGCTTTTCTTAAAGCTTAAATCTGATACGAAGGCTGCAACCCTAAGCACACCTACCAGAAAATAAGTGGCATTGAACACAACAGCAAGGCTTCCTTCCTTCAGAAGGTGCACAGGATTAGCTGAGAGTTCTGTGTGCCAAATAATGTTTACACTGAACATCCAGTAAAACTCCAACCCTCACCCCGCTTCCCACCTCACCCTTCCAAATTGAAGCACAGTCAAGAACTACTCATATGGGAAAAGACATCAGAGGATGAAATGCTGAGCGCAAAAGATGTACACCCACTTTTTTCAATTTACAAACTCTTGTTCAGATTATCTAATTTCTGTATCTATGGAAACATATGCAGGGAAGAGAGGGGAAGCTTCAGCTTCTCAAGATTGTTCAAGGATTTTAAAAAAATCTCTCTCTAATACTGATGTCATGATAGGTGACACATTCATATTAAGTAGTGGGTAGGAAGGGGAAGGGAAAGCAAGTAGAAGCAAAAGAATACCAAATATGACTCTAATATTTAATCTGTTTAATGGAGGATGGGAATGTTTGCCCTTAGTGTCTGGAATATGTGTTGATTGTCCACACCCCCAAAGAAAAACAGAGTTCTGGGAGCCTGAGTGTGTTCCTGTGTGGTGGGGTAATTACTCTCTTCATTGTTATTCTTATCCACCATTTTCTCTCATTCTTACTAAGCTCTCTGCCCACTCACTGCTACTAAAGTTATGTAGCTTTGCAGTCTATTAGCAGTTCAGCCATGTAAATGGTTCCTCAGCAAGGATGGTGATTAACTCTGAGAACAACAGGGGCTTTATTTAAAGTGACAAAAGCCCAGGCCATATTTTTGGTATGCTTCTGGCAGAAACTGATAATTTCCAGCACTTCACAGATGGAAACCAGGACATCTGTGGCCAACATCAGAATGTGGTCAAAACAGCAAAAGTTATTAATGAGGAAGAACAGACAAGCTAGGACAAACTGCTGCAGTTTCATTTTACCTGAGTCTACAGGGAAGGGCAAGATTCTATTCCCTTCTCTCTCCTCCCCTCCCCACTGAGTTAACGGTGTGCAACAACTTTTTCACTTGGAACTTGGTTGGCAGAAACCAAAGTGAACTGAGGACAAAGGGGGAAAATGGGGGGATGAGAAACTGGGGGATTTTTAAAAGCAGCTGAATTGGGATTGTTCCTGCCAAATCAGGATAGTTGGAAGATATGGAGATTTGCACAGTATGAGCTTCCTTGCTACCACCAAGTTCACAAGCCCTCAAATTTCCAGAACCCTGGAAATTTCCAGCCACATCACAGAAACTCTCCCACTAGGCCAGGGATGGGGAGCCTACAGTCCTGCAAATGTTCTCAGACTTCTGTTCCCATCGGCACTTGCCAGCAGTGTTATCAATACTTTAGAGGGCCAAAGCTTTATCGCCTCCGTGCTATGGGTCAAACTGCCAACGCACGAGGACACTTCTTCAACTTTTTGCTAGAATATGCTGCACAGATATGGACAGTGCATCCTAATTGCCACAAGAACTGACAGCTTGATTTAGTGACTTATTGTAGCTTCCTTCTCCATGTTACACATTCAAAAGGACTCCCTGCATATGAATGGAAGGGATGTGCTGTCAGTCCCTTTCCTGAGATCATTGCCATAGGCTTTGATCTCACCTCTGGATGTCCACCTTTTGAGTGTTGCTTTGAAAACAAAAGCCTCCAGGAGCTCTCATTCACCTTTTAAATATGTTGCAGGTCTCCCCTCAGCTTCGTCTGGTTTATCCATTGCTGGGTTTTTTGCCATCTAGGCAGCTTCTGGAGGTTTCCCAAGGACAGAAAACTGGCTCTTGGGTCAACTGCAGTTACCTGCTCCCTTCTGTAGAACCTAGGGTCCATTTTCCAAATTTGCTCTCTTGCTTCAAGTCATGAAGAAAAGTGTGCTTCTAGTGCCAGAAATCTTGTGTGCTGGAAGGATCAATAACACATAAGTGTGTCCCTCGGCATCACTAATGCAGAAGCAAAGACACCGCAAGCAGCACTGATACCAGCCTTTTGTTGTAAAATGCTACCTACCAATCTAAGAAGATTGACACCAGGAATTTACAGTGATGATGGGGCACGCCCCAACTTTCTTCCCCGTGTATCAAAAGACTTAATTAAACTTGCAGATCCTCACAGCTGATCTGCGGCATTCATCTGAATTTCTCAGTTCCTCAGGGAATTGAAATTATTTGTGCAAATATCTCAGGAAGAGCAGAGAGATGTGATTAGAACATTTAGTTTCTTACTGTATGATATATGAAGCCAGCTGGAGTCAAAATGGAGGAAACAGCTTCAATCAAAAGTCTGCCAAGTGTTTTAAAAGCACAGTTTTAGAAATACCTACCCAGAAGTAAATCATAGCAAATTTAGTAGGGTTTAGGCCATTTCCACACTACACTGTTACAGTGTTATATTATTCCACTTTCAACAGCCTGTGGAATCCTGGAGTTTGCAGTTTAGGGAGGGGCATTTAGAATTCTCAGCAAGAGGGTTCTTTGACCTCAGGAAATTACAAACCCTAGAATTCCACAGGATGCTGAAAGTGGAATAGTAGCACTATAATAATGTAGTGCAGAAAGGCCCATAGTTATGTGTTTTTAGTAGTGATATGAGTATTCAAGATCCAGCATGGTGTAGTGCAGTGGTTCTCAACCTGTGGGTCCCCAGATGTTTTTGGACTTCAGCTCCCAGAAGCCCTGAGCATTGACCATAGTAGCTGGGGCTTCTGGGAGCTGAAGTCCAAAAACATCTGGGGACCCACAGGTTGAGAACCACTGGTGTAGTGGTTTGAACCTTGGACTGCAACCCTGGAGACTAGGGTTTGATTCCCCACTTCACCATGGAAACCCACTGGGTGACCTTGGGCGCATCAGACTCTCTCATGTTATTACCGTTTACTAGCCTTACTTTGGAAGATATTAGATATTGTTTTGATATCACAATTTGGCCCCATTATGCCACCCTCGGCCAAGTGTTTGTGAGGCCCCCGAACAAGCACAGAACTAGGCATGGCCATTAATTGCTGAACATTCCTTTCTCCACCCAGGCAAGCCAGATTCAGCCAGATCTTCGCTTTAGGAGACCTCCCTAGACAAACCCTTCATTAAAGATGCACGCTAATACAAAGAACTCCTTGCCCCGAGCAGGCAGCTTGACGAGCTAGACGCTGCATCTGCATACTGGACATTCCATTGTCAATTCGGAACTAACTCAATCATGCTAAATTTTGACCTTTCGGAGACATTGTCTCGCGCCCAAACCTCATTGTTCTTCCCCAAGTACAGACTAGCCTGCGGTCATATTTTCCCTATAAAAACCCCTGATTCTGAGACCTTCCTCAGATCGCTCTGAACTTCCATCCTGCCTTGCTGCCGCTTCGTCCACCGAGCTTTCCCCTCAGTCTCAATGCGAGACTGTGCAATTACAGACCTCCGCTGTGATCTACCCTGGGCTTCGGACAGGTGTAGCATCACCCAATTCAACAAACCCCTCTCAAAAATCCCTCTATACTGCTACTACCTTTATTTTCTATAGTTACTTGTGTGAGTGTGTTGCATACACTGTTTGCCTGTATTCAATAAAATCACTGTTATTATTTCACATCTGGTGTGCTTCTTGACTTGACCTGACCCCGTAGACATTGGGTTTAAAGATTCCGCTGCGTTGTCCCGCCTCTCATTTTGCTAACTTGTGCTCTGAGCTAATTTTCCCCACTAATATTTGAGCACGTTTGGAGTCCCTCGCGGGACTCCCAGTAAACAGGATAACACTCAGCCCCAGAAAACCCACTGATAAGTTCACATTAAGGTCACCATAAGTGGGAAATGACTTGAAGGCACACAGCAAGTGTTCAACTCATGTCCCCTTGAATTTCATATGGTTTTCTTAGAAAGGGAGGACTCAGAAATGGTTTGCCATTGCTTTTCTCTAAAACATAGCCTACAGCACTCCATATTCCCTGGCAGTGTCCCTTCCAAATAATAATCAGACCTGCCTCTGCTTAGCTTCTGAGCTCAAAAAGGATTTAGTTCCTTCAGAGTGAGTTCAGTAAATTTTCCTCCTCAGAAAGTAATCACAGTATTGCAGTGTACAGGCCTCCTCCACTTATCTGACAGGTTAGGGACAAGAGCACTGTCACAAAGGAGAAAAGGCTCAAAAGTGGAACCCTTCTACTGTAGGGAGCATGAAGGGCTTACGGAGGCTTGCTTGGGACCAACTGCACATGCATGCACTGCTTGTAAAGTCTCTCAGCTGAGTCACTGCCTTTCCTTCCTCCTCTGAGCTTGCTTTGCAAGCAGTACATGCACAGTCCAAAGCAAGCCTCCGTAGGCAAGAACTGATGGAAGCCCACTGTTTTGATGTTACCTCAAAATGTGGGTGACTCAAAGGTCCACCTGTGATGCCAGTACCTCCATGAGACAGTGGGGAATATTAGCTCAAATCAGGAAGCCTGCGAGGGAGGGGGTGACCTAATGAGATCTTTTACACCTGTGTTTATCAGTATTTCTACAGGAAGAACCAGCTGGAGATCCAAAAGTAAGCTTCACCGTTTTTTGTTGAGGGAATAAATCACATGCACAAGATACAAGCAGTCACACAATCACACAAGGCTAACTGAAGGAAACTGAATTCTGGCAACCCTGTCATAAGCCATTCCCACACTAGACTGTTATAGAGCTATGATTCCACTTTCAACATCCTATGGAATCCTGGAGTTTGCAAACCCCAGGATTCCATAGGATGTTGAAAGTGGAATCATAGCGCTATAACAGTCTAGTGCGGAAATGGCCATAGAGTTTTCTCATCAAGATTTATTAAGAGGGGGTTTGCCCTTGTCTCTCTCTGAGGCTGTGACTTGGTCAGGACCACCCAGTGAGATTCTATGGCTGAATGAAGATTTGAATCCTGATCTCTGAGAGTACTAGCCCAAGACTCAAACCACATTGCATCATGCTGGTTGTCTCTACCACTCCAGCTTCCTCACTGAGTAATGTAATATTTGTTGTTGTTGCCTTCAGCTGAATTCTGATTTATGGAGATCCTATTTTAGAGTTTCCTTGGTAAGGTTTCTTCAGAGGAGGTTCACCTTTGCCATCCTCTATGGCTGAGAGAGTATGACTTGCCCACTGTCACCCGGCAAGTTTCTATGGCTGATTCAAGTATTCAAACCCTAGTCTTCTGGACTCCTAGCCCAATACTCAAACCATGCTGATTCCCATACCTGATTTATTTGTAGTTGGGAAGGTTCCTTTAATTATTAATAAATTATTTTTCCTTGTTCAGTGTTAACCCACAGAATGTCTTGAATCATACCTTATCGAGTATATGTTTTCGGTGTAATTTTATTGATGCTTTCATCATAGTTTTAACTTTTATATGATGTAATTTTTGAGTTGCATCTGATTTAACTTTTGCAAGCTCTCTTGAGTTCCAAGGTGGGAAAAATGTGGGGAGGAGAAGGAATTGAAGGGGGAGGAAGGGTTAGCCGTAAGCAGCTGAATGTACTTAAATTGACTTCATTATATTACCTGTTCCATTGACGATAGTGCTTTAGTTGTTTTTCCCATTGATTATAGCCATTTTCTGCAGCAAATCACAATGCCATTTAAAAAAAAAAATCTATGGATCATTGGGGAAGCTACTAAAACAAACCCCATACAGTTCACAGGGTGCGCTTTCCTTTTCCTCTGGCCTAAAGACCATCATGTGCATATCCTGACCTAAACAGGGCTAGCTCTGAAACCCAACATTATATGGTATAATGTAGCCGTATTAAATCAGTGGGAGTTCAGCTTGTATCTCCAGCAGGATGTGAATCACACCAAATAATACAGGCA
The DNA here is from genome assembly GCA_948472985.1 of Iguana delicatissima. Taxonomy (NCBI): domain Eukaryota; kingdom Metazoa; phylum Chordata; class Lepidosauria; order Squamata; family Iguanidae; genus Iguana; species Iguana delicatissima. The sequence continues at coordinate 897,993 of CAOKZL010000465.1, read as the reverse complement.
ATCAAAATGGGCTTTGCATTATAACATGGGGACTGTGAACGACAGGTGGTGTGGCAGATGGACATGCCAAGTACTACGTTTGCCAAGCTGGCGTGAGCAAGTCAGTCGCAGTTAAGCACGCCTCTAAACTGGGGTGGTAGAGAGGTCCAGGTTGAGAGGAAGAGACATGCACATGCAGACAGAGAAACTCTTTTAAGGTCTGTTTTGATTTGGGGCTGTCATTTTACTGAGTTTTGTGACAAAGGAGTCAAATTAGTGCTGCATTTATTCTGCCTTGAAAAGTTTATACATCTCCTGCTACCTTTCTCGTGGAAGTTAATGTACAGGTGGCCAATATTCTATCACTCCTTATACATACTAATAGATTCATTTCTATATAACGACGACGACGACAACTTACTGCTTTTTCCCCCCGTTTGTAACTAGATGATTAAAACCTATTGCTTTTTCTCACATTTGCAGCAGGATGGATTAGTAGAAAAAAGCTCACATAGTTTATAAAATAATAAACTAAAAAAAAATGGGAGGTAGGAGCCCGTTGGTCACTTCCCTTGTGTAACTAGGTCCATTTCCCATTTTCCTTGACCTTTTTCTATGCGCTGGCAATAGTGGCAGCTGATGGCTAGGATGTCACTGGGGCAGTGAATCTTCCCACATTCACACATACCTCCCCACCACACACATACACACTAAATTTTAAAGGAAGCTTCCAAGGTGCTGGATCTGTTTTAGAGATAGATTTCAGCACCATGGACACCTCCTATACAGTTCAGACTAAAACACAGAGTGGATTCACTATACCAATGATCTCTGAATCACAAACTGCCACTGACTGACAGACTAGATAAATAGAAGACATACACATTTGTTCCAGAATGCAGAAGACACTATTTTTCTATCCAGACTTATTGGTGATGTATGACATTCTCTTTGTCCTTTCCTATAGGTCCACGCTGACTCTCATTCTCAGGAACATCCAAACCTTAAAAGTTTGTCTTTCTTTATTTAGAGGAAGACAATGGCAAACCATGCTGATACCACTTGCCTAAGAGGGTGCTTTGAAATTCATCATTCCTCCATAAGCTGATAGGCAACTTGAAGACAGATATAGATATAGACACACATATATACATACATACACACAGAGAAAGAGACACACATATCTCCTGGAAACCTCTTTTCTCATAGTTTTCAACTGGTAATCTTGTGTGGCAAGTGAGTGGGAGGAGAATGGCTGGGAGGACTTGATGTTGGTGGTAGAAACAACAAACCTGTTACAAATGCTGGAGAGAGCGTTTGGGTTCAGTTTATAATGGGCCACAGATTTCTGAACTATAGGAGTTTATATTCTTAACTCTGCATTACTGCCATCACATTTCATTACACATTAACACGATTATATGGTACAGCCAATATATGGAGGCAAAGTGTGCCCTGAGAAACCATAAAAATAGTTTCTTTATTAATCTGTAATGAGGGTATCCTCTGCTTTTCTCCAGCACAGGATGTTCAGGAAAGTTCAGAACCAGGGGAAAAAATGTCACCAGTCAGTAGGGCAGCATTGATAATATCTGGAACTAAAAGTTGTATCAAATGTTGCTCTCCAAGTCACATTCTGAAACAACTGAGGTTGATCTAGGGTGAGACATTTGATTCAGGGCCAGAAGTCATTGCCTGTACCCTGCTGAAGTGACCACTCTCAGAACATATGCTTAGTTACACAAACTTCCTCTCAAAGAGTTGTATGACATCAACATGTGGATATTTTTAGCTGAGGAATCTAGATGCCCTGGTTACATAGTCCCTTACCTATTAATCACACTCATGCATTTCTTCCAGCATTGCCAACGATGCTACATTTCCCAAACCCTCAATTTAGACATAGATCACAAAATGTCCCATTATTTTTCCTGTTCCTGTACAGTCACCCAATTCTGTTCCCAGAATCGTCACCATGGGGTTTTTTTTTGCATGTGTCTGGTTGCAAGTGTGTTTCCAAAACTCTTCCTTCTATCATGAACATAATTAAAGTTCTAATCCTATATCCATTTACTTTGAATTAATGTCCACTTAAATGCAGTCTGAGTAGACATGTATCAGATTGTACTCTAATGAACTGTGGACTATAAAAGAGCATTACGATCAATATGATACATTTTTAAAAATGGGCGAAACACAACATGCAAACATAAAATATAAAATCAAATACCAAACCAAGATAACTACTAACCAAACATTTTGATTACAGAATGTGAAAGCAACGTTTTGCAAGATAACTAGTTACCGAAAGTCCTCGATAGTGACTAGATCTGTGATAGAACATCATTCCAAAACCCAGTCTGAGGTTTTGGAGGCATTAGTATATCTTAGTTATGGTTACTATAATCAATAAATGGAAACCAATCAATAAATCAAGTGCATTCATAGTGTTCACTTTTAAAGTGCCTAATTTTACCAGTAAGTTTCTCCATAAGGGTAAATGATCACATCTTTTCTTTCCAAAGATCCAGTGATAAGTTGTTTACAGACTTCAGTGGCAATATTTAGAAGCATTTCCATAAAATGTAAGTATACTTATCCCATGTTGTGAGGTTCTCATGTAGTGTACTCTTTTGTTTCACTCTATATCTATCAAAACTTTGCTCAAGGCCTGAGGAACCTATGGCCTTCAAGATACTGCTTGTCTTCATTTCTCACAGCCCCAAATAGCATAATCAATGTCAGGAATGATGAGAATTGTACTTCGGTGACAGCTGAAGGCCCATAGATTCCTCAGTTCTACTTTCCTCTGCTAGAGTAAGCAGAGGACATAACTTCTTACTTGCTTGATCTACTGCATAATTGTTTCTCCTATTAGCACAGCAAGTAAAGTTGTTTCAATATATTCCATTTAAAGAGTAACTGCACAAGGCTGATTGAGATGACTAAGGGAAAAGACAAAAAACAGTTAGATTTCCATTAAAATTTCATTACAAGGTATATAGTTGTGGAAGAAGACAATGACCTGAGGTGAAATCTATGTCACCAAATTAATAGATTTTTGGAGTATTGTTTTTTAAAAAAAATACTCTCACATAAACCCAGAGAACAGCTGCTAAAGCACACAACTGCTTTTTGAGAGAGCAGTCTGTCATTTTAGACAGTATCATGAGCTATTCTAATGCTGAAGCAAAATATTGTTTGAGGTTTTAGGAATGACTGCCTTCTTCATTTTCAGGAATATTTGAATTAACTTTGGTGGAGCTGTTCTTGTTTTTTGTTTTGTTTTTTTCCTCTTAGCTCTGAGACTCCAATTTTCTCATTTACAGTTTCCCTGCAAAATCCCTAATCCATGAATTCTGTTAGAATTGAAAGACATAGCTATGTTAGTCTGGATCAGTATGCAAAGGGATATTGTAGCACCTTTGAGACTAACTGAAAAAAGTTTGTAGCATTTAGCTTTCGTTGATTGGGTGTACTTCATCAGAGGCATGTAGTAAAGTGCTTGTAGACAGACATTTAAAACCCTGAATGAGTAAGTGAGTGTGTTGTTACCCTGATTTCTGGGGGTCCCGTGAGGAACACCTAAGTGTGCTCCAAATTATCAAGTTGGGAATTAGTCAAAAGAGCACAAGCTAGCAATACGAGAGGCAAGGCAACGGAGCAAGATCTTTTACCCAATGTCTATGGGGTCAGGCTGAGTCAAGGAGCAAACAGAAGTAACTAATAATAATGGTTTTTATTGATATACAGCCAAACACGTGTATTCAACACGCTCACACAGAGAACTATAGAAATAAGGTTGGGGTGGGATAGAGGGATTTTAAGAGGAGGTTTGGTATGGGAAATACTGCACCTTTCCTGAAGCCTGGAAAATCTGAAGAAAAGGTCTGTTGAAGTAGCGCTCTCAGCGCGGAGAGCTGAGGGGAAGGCTCGTTGAACAAAGCGACAGCAAGGCGGGATGGAAGCCAAAAGCGATCTAAGGAAGCGCTCAAAGTCAGGGGTTCTTATAGGGGAAAATGCGGACTCAGGCTAGTCCCTTCTTAGGGACAGCAATGAGTTTCAGGCTGGAGACAAAACCTCTGAAAGGTCAGTATTTACATGATTGAGTTATGATAGAGTTGTCAATAGAGTAGCCAGTATGCAAACGCAGAGTGCTTGACAGTTGAGTATTCGGCTCGTCAAGCTGCCTGCTCGGGGCAGGGGATCCTTTGTAAGTAGCGTGCATACATAATGTGGTACTTGCCCTGAGGTCTCCTAAAGCGGCAGTCTGGCTATTTCTAGCCTGTCTGTATTAGTTTGGAATATTTCAGCGATTTGTGCCTGTATGCGTGCTTGTCCGGGGGCCTCGCAAGCACGTGGAGAGGAATAGGTAAAGGAGGTCAAATTATTGATATCAAATGATATCTAATATCCCACAAGCTCGGGCTAAGAAACTGCGGTAACAGTGTGAAGAGTAATAGCAATGCTGAACTTCTCTGCCATCACAAATGAAATTCATCCTCAGGAAATCCTAATTTATCTGGGCATTTGGAATGAGTTTTCAAAATCTTTCATCACAGTAGGAAAGCAAGTGGTTCATTCCCTTAGCAGAATGGTTTTAATTGGCTAGCTTGTTTTTGTACAATTAGTACAATCAAATTTTATAAGGGACAAGAGGCTTCTTCTTTTGTTACCACATAGTCCTCTTCTGTCAACACTCCATCTCCATATGAGGACACCAGCTGCAGTTATTGAAATCATCAGACAGTACAAAAAGGACCTGTTGAACTTTTAGTGGGCTAAATAATCTCTGTGATCTCACTATATAAATCTGAATGACTTGCACTGAAAGCAACATCTCATCAACAGTGCTTATTTCTCTAGTCTAAATATGTTTGTGTACATGCATGGGCACTGACAGATTTTAAAGTTATGGTGCATTGTGATCATAATGTCTTTTTTTTTATTTTAAAAATATAAATTTTATTGTTAATTGCAAAAAAAAAGAAAAATAAAAAAACATAGAAAATATACAAACATCCATGACAGCATACTACAGAGCAAATTCATCCTACCAATAACAAAGACAGACTAGTAAAACTAAAAACAAACCAACAAACAAAACAAAACAAAACAAACAAAAAAACCCCACAACATTACATTACATTTAATACCACATTTTACACTAATAATCACATTCATACTTACAAAATTTCACATTCTCTCTACTTTCATCCTTTGACTTCATTTAATATCACCGGGGCGCTACTTTACCTTTATTCCTTTCTATCTATCCTGCTCACTCATATTTTCACCTAAATTTCGCAGAAAATAAAACCACCTCTATTCGGCAAACAGTGTAAATTTCTCCTTCCATAATAATATAAACCTCATTCTTACGTCTATATCTTTAAAAAAAACATTTTAAATGAATCTAGGGTCTGCACTAACTGAAATATCAACTCCACTTGGACCCATTATTACTTAATGTAATATTATAACTTAGACTATTTTTTACCTATCTACTCGTCTTATCCTTCTTCCTTGTCTTTATTTTAGTAATATTAGTAATATCTTAAATTAACTTCTTTCCATCACTAAATCAACATTTCTTTATTTCTACCTTCTATATCTGTCTTTATATATAACTCATTGATTATTTCGATTGGAGGAAATTAAGGATTACCTTATCTTTTCATTCAAATTTTCACTTTCTTTCCCTAATCTTACTTATCTTAATATTATTTAAACATATTTATATTTTTATAATTATTCTCTTTGTGTTATTTATATCTACTATCATCCTCATTAAATCTCTTAATGTATGAAATTAATGATGCAATCCTGTCAGGGCATGTTCACTCCATTTCTTCATCCACCACTGATTCAAGATTTTCCATTCATGTTGAAAACTTTCTTTCGACTTGTCTTGCAACATCCATGTTAGCTTATCCAGCTCAGCCAGTTCGTAAACTTTATATATAATTTCTTCTTGGGGGGGTATATTCTTGTCTTTCCAATATTTTGCGTAAACAATCCTCACTGCTTATATAATATAGCATAAAATTCTTGAATATTTAATTCTAATCTTTAAGTCAATCCCCTCCAAAATATTCAGTAAATATATTTCAGGAAGCATACCAAATCTTGTGTTAAACATTTTTTCAATTAGCTCATGTACTCGCGTCCAAAATATATTTGCTTTCTTACATCTCCACCACATGTGGAAAAATGTTGCACCCCCTGACACTTCCAACATTTCCCAAGCTTTTTACTTTTATACATTTTAGATATTTGAGTCGGGGTTAGATACCACCTATAAAACATTTTAAAGAAATTTTCCTTTAAATAATAGCTTCTTATAAAATCTTGATTTATTTCCAAGCCTGTTGCCATTGCTCTATTGTTATTGTATGTCCAACGTCCTGTGCCCACTTTATCATATTTTCTTTAATACTCTTTTTTTCCATTTCTAGCTTCAAAAGCAACTTATATATTTTGCTTAATGGTTTCTCCACCCCTGGTTTCAATATAACATCCAACTCTGTATCTTCTAAAGAAATCTCATTGTTTTTCATGTCTTCCCTAAATTTCCCCGCCAATTGTAAATATAACAACCAATGCGATGAGTGGCCTTCCCTCATTAATTCTTCTCTATTTTTCAATCTGATCATATTCCCTTCCTTTCTAAGTATGTCTTTATATGTTAACGACTCCCTTATTTGAACTTTCTCTAATCTATAAAATGCTTCATGCACGGAAGTCCAATAAGGGAGTTTCAAATATATTTTCTTCCTAACTCTTAACCAAATTCTTAATATGGCCTTCCTTATATAATGATCTACGAATACTTTATTACTCTTAAATTTATCATACCAAAGGTACGCATGCTGCCCATAATATAAATTGAAACCTTCCAAATTCAATAATTTTGTTTCTTTCAACATAATCCATTCCTTTAACCAAATTAACGTTGAGGCTTCATAATAGTGTTTCAAATCTGGCAAGTTTAGACCTCCATTTTCCTTTATATCCTTTAAATATTTACTTTTAATTTTTGGGTTTTTTTCCCCATTCCAAATAAACCTATTTATTTCCTTCTCCCACTTACTAATCACCCTGTCATTCAGTAATATAGGTAGATTTTGAAACACAAACATTATCTTCGGAAGTATATTCATTTTTATGGAGGAGATTCTCCCCATTAAAGACAGCTGCAAATTCTGCCATCTTTTTAAGTCATCCAATATTTCTTTCCCTATCCTTTTATAATTATTATCAAATAAATCCAAGTTGTTTTTAGTAATTATTATACCCAAATATCTAACCTTTTTCTCTACTCTAAACCCCGAACACTTAATTAAATCTGTTTCTTGAGTTTGAGTTATATTTTTAGTAATCTTTAATGATTTATCTCTATTAATTTTTAAACTTGCTACTTCCCCAAAATTTCTTAATATTTCCATCAAAGGTTTAATTCCGTTTAATGGGTCCTCCAAAATTATAGCCAGATCATCCGCGTATGCTTGAATTTTGAATTCGTGTCCTTTAATTCTCATTCCTCTAATTTCATTATTATTCCTAATTTTAAAGTTTAGTATCTCTAGACACGTTATAAATGATAGCGGGGATAACGGGCAACCCTGCCTTGTTCCTTTACTAATCTTAAATTGATTCGATTTTTGACCATTTATTAATAAGAAAGCTGTTTGATCATCATAAATTGCCCTAATCCACTGCTTATACCTTTCACCAAAATCTAATTTATTCATTACTTTCAACATAAATTTCCAATTCAAATTATCAAACGCTTTTTCTGCATCGAGAAAAATTAGGGCTAATTCTTTCTGACTCGATTTTTGATAATATTCTATTGTGTCTAGGATTATTCTGATATTATTTTTCAGATATCTTCCTGGTAAAAATCCATTTTGATCCTCTTCTATCCAATTTACCAATGCCTTTTTTAATCGTTCTGCTAATACTGATGCGAAAATTTTGTAATCTGTATTTAATAAAGATATTGGCCTATAGTTCTTCTTATCTAATTTGTCCTTCCCTTCTTTAGGAATCAAAGTTATAGTTGATTCTTTCCATGAATTTGGTAACTCTCTAAGCTTAATTGCATTTACTACTTGTGTTAGAAATGGGGCTAACTCTTCTTGAAAGATTTTATAATAAATTGGGGTGAAGCCATCAGGGCCTGGTGCCTTCCCTACTTTTAATTTTCTGATAGCAGTCTTGATTTCCTCTATTGTAATTGTTTTATCTAATTCCTCACTTTGTAGTTTTGTTAGATGTTTTATATCCACTTGTTCCAAATATCTCATCATTTTATTTTCTTGTCCCCGTGGGCACTGTTTCTCCTTAAATAAATCTTCGAAATATTTAACTAATATATTATTGATCCTAGAGTTTATAATGCATCTTCTGCCCTTCCTTTAGGCAAATAATGCTTTGTTTTTCCCTCTCTTTTCTTAATTTGTACGCTAGCCATCTGCCAGGCTTATTCGCCTGTTCAAATTGTCTTTGTTTAGTAAATTTCAATTTCTTTTCCATTTCTTCCACTGTTAATAATTGTAATTGTTTCCTCAACATTATTATTTCCTTATTTATTTCTGAATTCCTTGGATTTTCCCTTAATTCTTATTCCTTATCTTGTAATAATTTTTTAATTTTTTCTTCTCTATCCTTTTTGCTTTTCATTACTCATGCCTGTTGGTTAATAAAAAAGCCCCTCATAACCGCCTTGCACGTATCCCATACTATCTGTATCGATTGTCCTTTACCCAAATTTACTTTCAAGAACTCACTTATCTCCTTTTTAGCATTATTAACTATCGATTCTTTTTGCAATAAACTATCCTGTAATTTCCAACTAGACCTGTTTTTACCAAATTGCATTGACATCAAAATCGGACAATGATCTGAAAAAATCCTTGGCAAAGTTTCTAAATCTACCACATTTTTTATCAACTCCCACGTTATGAAAAACATATCTAACCTTTCTTGGAGAAAATATACCACAATATCCCATGGTACATTTTTCCTCTTAGCCACAACCGAATTCACCCTGAAGGCTCTATCTATTTCCAAATCTAGTTGCTCTGGTGTCCAACTGATAAATTGGGCCAACAGTCTTATCAATCTGATGTATAGATCTTCATTCATCATTTCTTTCACCTCTCTTATTTTCACTGACTTGCTTCTATTCCTTATATCTAATAGCACAGTTGTCCTCTCCAATTGTTCATTCTTCTCCTCCATTTTTGATACCTGTGTTTCCATCTTCGTTGTCTTTTCCTCCACTTGCTTCACTTTTTCATTTACTTGTTTTAATTCTTTGGAAATAATATCTAATTTTGTGTTGAAAGTTTCCAGTTCTTTCTTAATATCTGTCTTTATTTCAGATCTCATGTGCTTCATTTCCATTCTTGTTTCTTTCATTTCATTTTTAAATAACAATGTTAACTTCCGTATTTCTTCAGATATGTCTGGTCCTGAACTCGTTCCTTGATTTTCCATTCCTGATGTCCTTACTTCCGAATTCGGCATTTTTAATTCTATCGAGGCCCTTCTCTGCAGTAGGGCTTGTATTTGGGTTTGAGTCCCGGCGCCTCCCTTTCTTTTTCCTGCTGCCATCATCTTAAATGTTGGGCTCTCTTGTTTTTATATATATATATATATATATATATATATATATATTTGTTTATATATATGTTTTCCCTTCTTTCACAATTAATAAACTTTTTATTTTACATTTACAAATTTTAACTTTCCTAATCTCTCTTATTTGTGTTTAGTAACATAGTTTCAATTCCCTATAATAAGTATCTATCTATTCGTCTTCTTCTTCTACCTTGCTTACTACCTACCTTACTTTTCTACCAATTCCTTCCTCTTTAAACCCACACAAAGGATATGTTCCCACAATCTGATTCCTACACTAACTCAATAAACCTCTTGAGTAACTTATTTTCTTCTAAATCCCTCTCACTCTATAACACTTCCCCAATACTCAAGGTATACTTTTTTACTTCTTATTCCTCTTCAATACACTCTTCACATATCTTTTAGTTATCCTTTAGTTACAATAACTCCCACAAATAATTAGAAAATTAGTTACTATCAATTACAATTCTTTACCATCAGCTTATCTGTGACAACCAACAAATCACCCCTGTAATGTAGTTAACCGAGGTAATTATAGCGACTTCAATTATATAATATAAATTTGATTCAGTTATAAATTATAAAATCAATTTCAATTTCAATTTCACCTTCAGCTTTGAATTATGAATTTCAGATTACAAGTTCCACTCTGATTAATCTGACTATCCCCACTAAGTGATTGCGTTATATAAAATATAATTACTGTTTAATTACTTAACCCTTAACTTTTACCCTTTTTATCAATTAACACTCCATTACCCGTTTCCCCCTGATATCCTAATTATATCTTCAAAAGACCAGACCAATAATATACCAAATATATATTTCAATTTTTCCACCCACTACCAACAAATCATTCTCTTCTCCCCCACTTGCTTATAATATCTTAATAGCTTTACGTCTCTGGATAACCCAACCCACAGTCTATAATCTTCTTTCCAATCCTCCCTCTTCTTCTTTCTTTTTTCCTCTTTCTTCTTTCTTCCTTCTCACGTTACGAATTCACAGTTTGTCTTTGTTTTTTCCATTTCTTCTCCCAAATCCATCTCCTTCACAGCCACTAATGTATACTTCACGACAATTTCTTACAGTCACCGCTGCTAAGACACGCTTCTCTCAGCTTCTTGCAATCAAATCGCCATGTTGGAACCACATTTGGTTCTAACAATCAAAGTCATCAATCTACAGTTCCACTACAACTCAGCAGTCACTGTCAGTTAAAAGGCAAGTTCCTCTTCCTGTCTTCCTTCTTTTAAGAGCCCGCTTAAAATCTTCTTTACTCTTAGGGAGTCCTGATTAATAGTCCAGGTAAACAACCTCACAACCTCTCTTCCGTATTTTTTCTCAAAGTCTTATCACCGTCGATTTTTTTTTCCCCAACACTAGTTCTTTCCACAGCCTTCCAAATCTTCTAATATTACCATGTCTTTGATATTCTTAAAGCTCTTTTTCTTATTTTGCCATTCAGTCCAAGTATTTAATCTATCCCCTGCTCTCCTTATATTAACATACCGACAGTTACACGTCTTCTTTGAAAATCTAGGGGGAACGCAACTTTAAAAACTTTCCCTATTTTTTCTCTCATTCCCCCCTCTCCTGTCCCGTAGTCCAAATCCTCTTGGACACGTTTTCTTTTTCCCCCTGAACAGGGATCTCGTATGCCCTCCAACACAGCCGAAATTCAAAAGGATCTCACTTACCCCCACGGCTTTCTCCAAATATTATATAGAAAAATAAAAAGATTGGTGGTGGCACGGCAAGCCTTTCTGTTGATAAGGCTGCCTGGCGCGATAATGGCGGCTCTGCGATACTTGCCTTCTGTCCCGTACTTCTTCTTCTTTCTTCCCTTCTCCTTTTGCACACCAGACTAAGCTGGATCCCCTTCAAGCCCCTCCGTGTCCTTCTTTTTTCCAGGGGACAAATTCCTCAAATTTGTTCTGTTAGCGAGGAGAATCCAATTGCGCCAGGATACAGAGTTCGCTGGCTCTGCGAACTCCGTCTTGTCGCCGTGTCGCCTCCACCGGAAGTCCGTGATCATAATGTCAAAAGAGAAAGATTAGACCAAGACTGCAGAATGTGTGGTTCTTTAGGTGTTGGACTGTGATTGCCATCACCCCTCATTGTGAACAATGCTGGCAAAAGCTGATGGGAATTGAAGTTCAACAACATCTGGAGAGCCACACATGTCCCTTCTCGTGGCTTAGCATTAATTTAAAATAAACACAACCCTTGGGACTTTATTTTGAAATACAATTAAAAACATAGGCAATGAAAAGAAAGAATGCATATAAAAACATAAGAAAATCACTGATTAATGTCACTCATTAAGTCCATAGTATATCATCAATAAATTAGTGAGACAATTAAAGAAAATGAACCTAAAGTAGGAATGTGCTACTGTATCTTCATAAAATGTTTGGACTGGAAACCCCATCATCTCCAATCAGCAAAACCAATTCTGAGAGAGGAATTATGGGACTTGCAGTCCAAACACAATCTGAAGGGTCAGTTCCCCATAATTCATCTTAAGGAGAAGCTTGACTATTGCTAAGAGTTTGGATATGTGAGCTATGTTGCTGAATCATAATCAGAAATAATGTATGTATCTCTGATTGAGTGGAACCTGAGCAGAACCTTAAAATTTACTATCTTTCAGGTCAATGCAGAGACAATAGTGTGGAGGGCACGGCCAATAAGACAAGGTAGCTACAACCCAACACCAACCAGGGAACAATGTGGTAATGGAGATGGAACATTCACGGTCAGAATATCAAGATTTTATTATCAAGGACAATGCCACTCCCCCGCTCTTTCCACCAGAGATACACTTTAATTTTCCTCATAGTTCTATCCCAGCCTTTCTCCTATGAGCTCAGGGGACATGCATAGAGTGTGTGATACCAATGACTGGCTCAAGATCTCCATCATACACATACAGATATGGACCAAAAAAGCTAGTTGCATTTTTGGGGGGAATCTCTTTGAGGACCATCATGATGAGCCACCTCCTCTTTGAAACTTACCATGACCATCACCATTACTGGTCATGTGGGACTAACTTTTGAAGAGACATAATGGTAACTCCCTCTCTCTTGAAGAATTGTGAAAATATCTGTTTTTGGCAGCTGCTGCCATTAGACTCTGTATCATATATAAAATATAATAGACTGAGTGAGTCTGTCTTTATAAAATAACAGTTCTTCTCCCACAGCTATCATTCATACTGAAAATAAGAGTTCATTGGATGATAGAAGTTCTCAAATACCTTTTCATTCAGCTGGTTACTCTCCAGTTGAGCTAATAATAACATATTGGGGATCTTTAACAGATATATCATACATCTGCCCAGAAGATATCACTCTGGAATTAATGGGAATTTTTCTGTGAAATCCCAGAATCTATTACTGTAACATGGAACTGGAGTTTTAGATGTCATTGAGAAGGGCCTGGTCTATCTGCCTAGCAAGTTAATTCCTGGGTCAAGCATAAAAGACAAAAGGAAACAATTCTCTTCTTTGTCACATCTGTGAATGCAAGGACAGGAAGGGTCCTCCCAAATCCAGCAAAAGGGTTGTAGACTGAAGAACCCAGTGATAAACATTCGGTTGTTTAGTTTATTAACTACGATAATCATAAATACTAGGAACAGGCCAGTAAAGAACAGGGCAGTCCTGAAGAATAGATGTAGCATAAACCCAACTTCCAGGATAAATTCATATCCTCCAGCATTTCACTGATGAAAACTAGATGAGTGCTTGAGCAACACAGAGAGGGGTCAAAGCCACGTGGCCAGGTAACAAGAAGTCAAGAGGTTTTAACAAGGAGGAACACACAAACATACTATTTTAAACAGAGTTTCAGAAATCTCCCCCCGCCCCGAAAAAATGGTATGTGCATGGCATGATTAACTATAAATACAATATTATATGATATGTTATGTTATATGATATGATATGTTATTCTAAAATCAAAATGTCATTTCTTATCGTAAATAAATTCTAAAAGGCTGTTAACACAAGGCGCTTTTTGCAGAGTATGTTTTCTATGACATTATTATCCTTTTAGAATGCCTAAGGCTATAATAGCAGACCCAAATATCCTAGAGGCACCAAATGCCATCTGATCCTGGAAGCTAACAATAGCCAACTCTGGTTCATACTTGGATGGTAGACAACCGATGAATACCAGGTGTTGCAGGCTATATTTCAGAGAAAGGAACTGACAAAACCACTTCTGAGTATTCTCAGCCTAAGAAAGCTCTATGAAATTCATGAGGTTGCCACAAGTTAACAGGTGACTGGAAAGCATATACACACACAAGCCTACAATCCTGTACACATTTACCTATTAGTAAGTCTCGCTGAACTCATTCAGCAGTAAGTCTCACTAAATTCACTGTGGCTTACTTTTGAATAGGTATGTGTATGATTGCATTGTTAATATAAATGGAACATTGTTCTGCAGAAAAAGACTCTCTCGGAGTAAGTAGACAGTTAAATTTTTCCCAGTGTTCAACCTCTACAAGTTCTAGTTTGTTTCCTATGACACTATGCAGCCCTGGCACACTCAGAGGATTAGTAAATTAGAAGAAAGGGGTAAAGAGAAGAAAACTAGTAAAACTAAGGCTAAAAAGTGCAGTTTATATATACTATAAACTGTACATAAACAAAAATCAGCACTGGAAGGAGGGGGAAAACTCCAAACTGGAATGCTTCTCTGCAATATTGGTCCCATTTTAGGGAAACTAGAGATAGGGAAATCCTCCTTGCAGAGGAAAAGGAGAGCCTTGCCAGTTAATAAGAGCCTTCCTTGAGGAGATCCCCTTGGGAGTACAGCACCCCAAGAACTGTGTACCAAGTGGCCCTTCAGTCTCTCTTTCTCTAGGGAAACTAGACTCCAAGTTACTTCTCAGGCAGTAAGAGGTAAGGAGGTAAGAAGCAATTTGGAGTCACACAGCACACAGTGTTCTGTTCCAAACCTAGGTGAAGCTGCAGTAGTTTGCTACTGCTTGAGACACTGAGGAAGACAAGACTCTTCTACTTTCCCTTCTGCTAAGTAAACTGATGCACACTACTCTGAAGCGGCGTAAATAAGCCAAAGATGAAGGTCATGTCATTCAGAAGTCTGGTTAGTCCATTTGAAATTTCTCCCAGAGCACCTATCATTACTGGAACCACAGCTGTTTCTTTCCTTCTTTTTCTTTTTTTTCCTTCTGCTCCTGTTGTTGCTGCTCCACCACTGATAGTGTGCAAACTGATATAAAAACAAATACTACTTCTCCCACATGTCTTAGGGGCATGGCTATACCAATAATTTCTGGTCTGCTCCTATTTGGTGGGAGGACACTGCCTCAGTTCTAGCTTTGCCTGCTTCAGGGCTACAGACCTTTCGTAAAGCTTCACAGTTGACTGACTACTGACACAGGCACCCCCAGAAAAGACAGAAAGATTGGGCTCAGCCCTGAATGTTCCTTCTCTTCAGTGGATGGAGGCAGCTTCTTTCTCCTCATCAGACATTGTCCTTGCATGCACTTCCTAAAAATGTGCATGCACATCTCCATCTGGAGCAAGACAAATGAAGCCCCAGCCTTGCACATGCTTTGCTGGTGAGGATCAACAGTGAAGGAACGGTAGCACCAGAAATCCACAGCAGACTTGGCGCGTAGGCTTTGCCGCTTCTGAGTAGCTTACAGGAAAACTTGACATCTTGAAGATGGAGAAAAGCCGTAAACAACTCTCTCTCTAAACCTGCTGTTTCTTAAAGACCTCATTTCAAAATCATCTGCCAAAACAAAACAAAAAAAAATGTTCTGAAAGTTTTCTTAAGTTTCATTCAAAAAGAAGCCCTTGGGCGCCTTTAAGAAAAGGTTGATTTAACATTTCTGCTGGTGGTGGCTGTATAGTCATTACATAAGATATAGGCGCTTTTCATGCTAATGACTGACAGCTCTACAATTATGGTGACAAAAAGAAAGGAACAGGAGTTGAGAAGCAAGTGAAAGTCTAACCATTTTACAGCACACTCTTGATTGGCAAATCCTTCTTTTTCAAAAGCAATGACAGGATAAACATCCTTCCAAGTTGATGTTCTTAATCCTTTTTGCACTGACAGCCGGTGTAGATGAATGAGATTGAATGTATATTGTGGAGCCAGTGTTCAAAGGGCTGCCAGCTAATTAAGTCAGCTCCTCAAATTCTTTATGATAATCACGTCCTATGATGAAATACCTGGGTGCTCTATGCAACAAAAACCATGCCCTAGACAGGGAAAGAAATTTGTCTCCAAAGGATGAGACATTTTCATCTTTGATCAATGTATCTGAAATGCAGGCAGATAGTTTCTTAAACGATCATAATGGTTGGTTACTGTTCATTAGCTAGGCCACTATGTAGACTAATTGTTCACAAACAGAGAGGTTAAGCACAAAGAACAACGGGTCCTGTTCCTAGATCAATTGTAGCACTACTGTTGGTCTAGGCAAAAAAATCATTATCTTGACAGAGGTCCAATTAATTAAAGCAATAGTTAAAGCACTGATGTTGGCATCAAGTGTTGCCATTAAAGTATAATAGAGTGTATTCTGCAGTGAATATTGTTTTCAGAGATTAAATAGGTTTTCCAGCCATTTTGCTTGCTGGAAGCACACAGTCTATAAGCACAAGAACAACAGGGTGGCTGAATTTTGAGATCCAACACGTCCTTACCAGTACTCTGGAATATACAAGTCTACAATAAGTGTCCAGCTCCCACCAGCTACAGCCAGCATAGCCAAAGGTCAGAGGTGATGGAAACTCTAATTCAACAAGGGCCACAGGTTCCCCCCCTCTCACACACACACTTGACAGATGGTGTGGACAAGAAACTCCTTCAATTCCAAGATCAACATGGCAACAACAGTCCGTATTTCTATGACTATCGCCCTTTTCGCACAGCATTTCTGATACAAAAGGGCCCCTTAAATATAAGAAGCAGTCCACACGACACACTCACATTTGCGCGACACTCAAGGGCCTGACATGGACTGCGCACGCATTTTTCATTTTTGGCTTGAAGCCAAAAATGCTGCGCGGTCATGCATCACTCCAGGGCACCACACACACTTACCTTGCATGCGGAGCCTCAGGAGCCAGGCCGGTCATGCTTCCTGTCCAGTGCAGCCTGGAAAGGTCCCAGGACCTGGAAAGGTCCCAGGCTGCACTGAGAAAGGAAGAGGCGGGGCTCTTGCGCAAGCAGGAAGCTCATGCAGAGCCGAAGAAGCAGGAAAGCGAGAGCCTTCCTCCGGAGGCTGCTTGTGCAAGCCCCGCACCCCAGCATCGCGAAAAGGTAAGGTGCAAAAAAGGTTTAAGTTTATTACTAACATTTCAGTCAGCCCTCCATATTTGCGGATTTGACTTTCACGGATTTATTTTCAAGTTTCTTAACCCCTGCTCCCCACCTCACTTCTTTTCAGGGGATCTTTCCCTCTTGGCAGCTCCAATCAGGCTGCAAAGCCATTTAAGAACTTGCCTCTAGTCTTCCTCCACCAGCTGCTATCTGGCCAGCTAAGGATGGCTCACAGCTTGATTGCTCAGTACCATAAACCTTCTCCCAATGCTCCAAACACCCAAGGAAGGAGAAGGGCAAGAGATAGGAAGTACAGGGCCATGTCAACCTACCTACCCCTTCCCTCTCCCTTACCCAACCTGGTTTGGACACTTGGTGTCTGCTGTCTCCACCATGCCTCAGCCCCCTTCCCACAGACACACACACACTCATTTTGATATTTGCAAATGTTCGCAATTTTGCAATGATCCTGCCTCCCTAAACCTAGTTAATGTGGACAGCAAACGGTATTTTGTTAGTATCAGTGTAATTAACTCCTACAACTTCTAAAGCCAGGAACAGAAGGTAACCAGCCAGAGTACTGATTTAAACTCAACAGCAGCTTCTGAAAACAGACAAGGAAAGACGGTACAACAGAGTCCTTTTTTTAAATCCTCTTAGAATTTCTTCAACATTTTCTGTTTACTTGGGTGTCTGAACAAATTGTTTGAAAATGACAACCTTCCAGCTTGTGCAATACAAGAGGAACAAGATGTAACAGTCTGGGTCTCATCCAAGAAGGTGCTGCCATGATACAAACTATAGAGATTTCTGCATCAGTGATGGGATTACCTAAGAGCTGCGGACTATTGAAATATCACTACTGCTTTATTGAGAGAACTCAGGAATGTCTTATTACATTTTTGACACCATGTCCACAGGAAGTAAGAACAGGTGTGAACTATTGTCAGTGTGCACTGTCTGCAAGCTCCCTGGAGGCATCTGACTGAGAAACTGGTCTCAAGGAATCCATGGTCTGAATCAGCGCAGATCTTCTTATGTACTCATGGTTTTGCATTCTGAGCTGTATGACACTTCAGACATGTTTGGACTTCATACAGTTTCCAAAGATAAGCAAGCATGCTGACCCACATATCTTGGACAAGTAACTTTTTTCAGCTACAGCTCCGAAATTCCCACAGCCAGGATCACTGGAAGAGAGTGAGTAACTTTCTTTATGAGATATTCGAACCCACCAGCAGCTGATCTGGCACTCTGGCTTGTTTCTCCTCCAATAAGCCAAAGAAAAACCCATGGTATGTTCTTGGGTTGCTTTTTTGGCTCATTTGAGGACAAACAGGCCAAGCACAATCTTTTGCCAAGTTTTGTTATTATACTAACACAGCCACTGACCAAAGTTTGACGTAGCTGTTCCTATTGCAGCTAATGTACAATACTCATAACAACAAATCAGTACCCTCATGGAGCTGTGATATGTTGTGATGCGTGAACTGGGTCATTCTGTCTAGTACTTTCCAGGTACTAGACTGTGGTCTTGAACCTATTCACCTCTACTCATGTAGGATATAACATGACACTTGGAAAAGATAGCTAAAATTTGGAAAAAGCTCAATGGTTGAGAGTTACTCAGGTGTATATAATACAAGTGACGTTTCATGCAATATATTGACAGAGTCCAATGTATACTTGTGGAAAAAGACAAAGTTGAGCAGATGTTACTGAAAGGCTAGATTTATTATGGTCTGCTTAGAGTTTAGAGTGTAGCACCACCAGCTTGTCAGATGTTTGTGTGTGTATGTGTGCGTGTGTGTGCATGCACGCACATGCACCTTAAAGTCATTTAATGACCTACAGTAACTCCCTGAATTTCATTGGGTTTTCTCAGAGAAGGAATACTCAGAGGTGGTTTTGCCAGCTCCTTCCTCTGAAATATAGCCTATCACACCTGGTATTTGTTGACCATCTCCCACCCAAGTACTAACCAGGACCAACCCTGGTTAGCTTCTAAGATCAGACAGGACCTGTTGCTTTTAAGAACAACTACATTTTCCCCTATATCCTGTGGAACTGAATATTCATGCATATTTCTTCATTCAGCCTGTACCCCAAACTACCTTTGAATATATGGATGTTTCTCCCTCATTGTAAATTGTCTCCTGCTTTACCAGTGCAATCCTTTTACGACACATCAGAAACTTCTGGTATGCCTTCCTAGGTTTCAGGCCAAGAGGATTGCTTGAGATATTCAGAAATCAATCAATCCCCCAGCATTTCATTCAGGCATTCCAAACAAGTATACACATAGAAGGAGGAGATGGATGAGAGTGTTAGCCTACACTCTATATTTCCATTTGTATCTCCCTCCCCCTACTAAATGGAGAGTGACTTTCTCCAGACAAGAGTTGAGGCTCTCCCTGTTGAGGCTCCCCCTGTGACTTGGCAACTAAGGCCAGTCACTTCTTTCTATTATCAGTTTTGCATTCTATTAAGTGTTACTGACTGGACATCTAGACCAGGACTGATTGGGATTCTATCCAAGAATCTAAGAATCAGTGAGTTGACATTGCATAACATGCCAAGTAGTGTCAGATTTTTAATAGCGTCATCATGATCCTATCTAGAGCAATTTCATTCAGATGTTTTCTCAGTCCATTCCAGAATTGCTCTCAGAGCAGCTATCACCAGTGGAACTACAGCTGGTTTCTCTTCCCAGAGGCACTGAATTAAAGTTTGTAAATTTGTTATTGTTGGTGGTGTCCACCATCAACGTGTATGATGCAGTAGAAAAATAAAACAATGAAACACATACTCCCCACAGGCATGCCACCTAATAAAAAAAAGGAATATAGAGGAAGGAAAGCCTAATACAAATATGAGGAGGTGGGGAGCCAAATTATCAAGATGCACATATTCTGACTATGAAAAAGGGTACACTTAAACCAGACTTCCAAAGACTTTAGAAATTGGTGGAGTGTAGCTAGACTTACACTTGGAAGAAAACCAGAAGGTGGAATTAGCAAGTGACAAACAGGAGCATATCACATCCAATACCATGCAGGGGAGCCTATCTTGGAATAGTCAACTTTCTTCTTTTTTCTTTTTTTTTAAATTCTGTAATTAAAAGCTAGCACATTAAAGAGAATGGTGATAGTCCACTGTCTGTTATGCCAATTTCCTAAATGTAAAGAAGTTATTTAAAAAACATAAAGCACAAGGAAGTATTCATAAATCATGACCACCCCCACCCTACAATCTAATGTGCTTTAACCTGTTCTGCCATGCCCAGCTTTTGCTACCACATCCTGCTGCATGAGAGTACTGGGAGAGAGACACCAAGGCTATTTCCACAATAGACTGTTATAGTGCTATTATTCCACTTTCAACATCCTATGGAGTCCTGGGGTTTGCAGTTTAGGGAGTTTGCAGTTCAGGCCTCACTAAACTACAAGCCCCAAGATTCCCTAGGATGTTGAAAATGGAATAATAGCACTGTAATAGTCTAGTGAGGAAATGGCCCAAGTAATATCAAAACTGTGGCTCATGTGTGGACCTAGAACAAGATGTGACTGTCACTAGCTTTCCAGATGAAGACTGGGAAGAGATCCAGATGAGAGATGGGAAGTAGGCTGCTGCAAATGAGAGACATATCACTCTCATTGTAGTTTATGCAGAACCTCAAGTTGCCTTTGTGGAACAGAGATTTATTGGAACTTGTACATTGTGCGTGATTATTTTTATGTCAATCTGTATTCTATCTCCTGTTTAGTTTGGGGCCACTGAATTAGACTGGCTTATTTGTATGTATCATCAACAGTTGGTCAGGCCGGGTGACAATTTTGACTTAGTTACTGCTTGAAATGATGGCTATTTGTAATTGTTATTGTTATGGCTTTGAGCCATATTTATCACTGTCTGTTTGGTACATTTGCTTTGGGCAATCTTCTGGAAGCACTGCATACACATAAACAGTGCTGCCTGGACTGAGCACTTACGGAATTATGCTAGGATGTTGCAGCTGCTGCTGTGGTGGTTGTTGTGTGCCTTCAAGTTATTTCCCACTTATGGTGACCAAAAGGTACAGGGTTTTCTTGCCAAGATTTGTTCAGAGGGAGTTTTCCATTGTCCTCCTCTGAGGCTAAGGCCGTTTCCACACTAGACTGTTATAGTGCTATTATTCCACTTTCAACATTCTATGGAATCCTGGGGTTTGCAATTTAGGGAGGGGCCTCAAACATGGCTTTCCTCAGTCCATCCAGTGGTTTTCCATGGCTGATTGGGATTCTATCCAAGAATCTAAGAATCAGTGTCTTCCAGAATCCCAGTTGAGCACTCAACCCACTACACCACAGTTGCTTTCACATGGTAGGATGTTTTGCTAGTTCAAGTAGATTAATGATCGCCACCAGTCAGAAAGAATGTCTTGAAGTCACATGATACAGTTCTACTTCTGAAGCTAAGCAGGTCTTGTCCCAGAAGTCTTCTGGATGGAAGACCAGCTGAGAACCATATGTAAGATGCTTTTAAGCTTGTCAAAGAAGGACTGGGATATAACATGTAATACATAATCACAATGATACTAATCACTATTTTCCACAGGACTTTGGCTCATCCTTTACAATTCTGAGTTCCTCAGCACTGAGTTTCTGAAAAGGCTTGAAAATGAGTCTGAAACATACAACTGTACGTCTCAGAATGTCATGAAATATAAATAAGTTTCAGCACAAGGCTATTACAAATCAATCAGGACTTTTTTATTTTCATTTTTTAAAAAATGGCTCCCACTTCCATGGAAAACAATTCAGCGTTTTTATCCTGAAAATAAATGTGTTTTGCTACAAATGTTTATGAAGTCAAAATTCAAAACGGTTCTGAATTTTCCAGTGAACATCAAGCTTAAGTACCAGGGGATGGATGGGCTTTTGGAGAGTGGGCATTTTATAATTAACAAGCCTAATTTTTTCATCCCTGCAGGCAAGAATTGATAAGGGTGTACACATGCACATTTCATTCAATTCAGATGCCAATATTTAACCAAAATGGTATCTTTTCAATTAGCAATTATCTGGACGGAAGGGACTTGCATGAAAAGGTTCCAGGCAACAGACTGCTTGAAAATCATAACCCTTCCAAAGCACATTGCGCTTAGATGGATGTTGGGGAAGTGATGACCAAGGCATTGGGATAGCAAAGCTGATGATGAAGTCTTTGTTCCCTTGATCACATGTACAATCTACATGTGATAAAAGCTTCATATCCTAGGTGTGTGCCCCAGACATGGTTGAATTGTCAGCAGAGTTGGACTGAAATATTTGGAAGACATCAGAATGGAACCACAGCACCTTAGACTAATCTAACTGGAATCTAAGCATCGATGTATTCAGAGGACCAGAGACCTAGGCACAATGAATAGAAAAAAATGATGTATTTCTCCCTAAGCTCTCCTCCATAAGGAAAACAACAAGATAGTGAGAGGTAAGAAGGAGAAAAGAAGAAGGGGTGTAGTTTTGTGATATGCAGTTCCAGCTTGTAATTACCATTGATGGTTTTATCATGCCTCTTTCCTTCCACTTCTCTGGACGTCTCTGGAAGCTGGAATGGTGCCACATAAGATACTTACTTGCAAACTAAAATAACCTAAAAGGGAAAAAAATATATCTGGGGCTGAAAAGTCTTTCTGTCTTTTCCATTTGATGTTCCATATTCACCATTCATCCTCATTCTATCACATTTTCTGTCATGGTTATTATTAACAGATCAGAAAACAATAAACTATTAAACTTGTCTTCATTCATCTTAATTCCCTACATGTGTCATTCGGAAATTGTGCAAAATGGACGCATCTATAATTTTCCATTTATAGAGGTGGAAAAATTACTTTTAAGTGATTGGATACTATGGCCATTTCCACATTACACTGTTATAGTGCTATTATTCCACTTTCAACATCCCATAGAATTCTGGGGTTTGTAGTTTACTGAGGTCAAAGAGCTCTCTGGCTGAGAAGCCTAACTGCACCTCCCTAAACTGCAAATCCCAGGATTCCATAGGATTTTGAAAGTGGAATAATAGCACTATAACAGTCTAGTGTGGAAATGGCCAATGACACACTGGAACCTTCTGTACCACATCCACAGAAGGATCACATTCTGCATCCTAGAATATTATCCTACCACTCTTCAGTTACATGTGATTTGAGTGTTTTGTTATACTCATTTCTCTAAAAAAGAACTTTCTAAAGTCATCATTTTCAAACAAAAAATGCTTAAAAAGTGGATTGGGAAAGGGGAAGTAAATTATTTGTTTCCCAAATTCCACTAAAACTGCTGTTCCAGTTTTTCTGATTTTTTTCAGGTTTCTTAATTAGGATTATCTCTATCTTCCGTAATGAATGTCCACAAAAAGCATATGGGAGAACGGCATTCCTTTTGGGAAACCTCCAAATTGTAAACGCAAGTGGAAAGCTCTTTGTTCCAACTCAAAGGAAGCTTGTCAGCCTCAATTTATCTGTGGGAAACCATTCCTGAAATTTAATACTGTCAAGAAAGAAATCAATTTTTATTTTTATTTTTTTTAAAAAAAACAGCACAAAAATCCCTGAACTAATTTCTTTGTGATTCAGTAGGCATAATTGCCTTCTCAAGGTTGCTACAGCTGCAGATTTCATCAAGTTGTGAAAATCTGAGGGGGGGTGGAGTTTAGATCATTTATTGATTTCCAGTTATAATCATGAAGAAACATGAAATATCTGAGTTGAGATTTGGAGTGTACAATTTAGGAAGAAGGGTTTGGATTTCTCAGCCAAAGAACTCCTTTGGTCCTTCTGACAAAACTACAGAACCCAGGATTCCATAGGGTGCAGCCATGAAAGTTCAAGAGGAATCATAATGCAGACCTTCAACGATGTATACAAAAATGAATGGACCAAAATATAACAAGGTAGTCTCTGAACTGTCCCAAACGAAAGTTGGTTGGTTGACTGGTTTAAGAGGACTGAATTCCACTTTATCTCCATTAAAATTTATGCAGTAGGAACAGTGGCCACATTTGCACATAACACTACTATTGTGTTGAATTAAAGGCACAAGCCCTGGGTTTGTGTGCTTCTTCTCTTCTCCTCCTTCCTCTCTTTTCCTCCCACAGTGTAGCTACAAGGATTTGTCTGGAAGCATTTGCTCCCATTCTCAACGGGCTGCAGTTTCTTGTTCTCTCCAAACCTAAATAAACTAAGGTTAATATTAACTATGGTTTATTTAGACATGCCAATTTCCAAAAATAATTTTTCAATAGCTATAGTGATCACCAGCCATAATTCCCAATCTGGACAATAATAAGAAGCCATGGTAGGCAAAAAAAAAAACATGATGCAAAATCTTCTAAACTTCTTTCTGTAGCTGTATCATAGGAGAAGGTAAGGCTCATTCACACAGTGCCAAACTCTGCATGAATGTTATGCATGAACCAGGCCTATGATTTGTTCAAAGTTGCACCATTTATTCAAAGTTGCTTCTGCTGTCCAAGTTCAACATTACAATACCTTTTCTCTCTCAGCTTCACTGACATCTTGATTTTCCTTCCATCTTATGCCACCATACCATTCTGAAAGCATCTGATCTTGTTTAATTTCAGATGTTAAGCACAGTCTGAATCAATAAATCAATCCTTTAATGTGTAACCTGCCTTCTCCCAAGACTGGGACTCAAGATGACCACCAGAGAATAACAAGGATCTCCAGGCAGGGGCCAGGGGGAAAAAAATATGTGTAGAAACATTGGTTTGCTGCTGGCAATCATAATTAACAAAACTATCTAGAAGAAGCAAAGTTCTGTCTCAATATAAGGCGGCTTATTATGTTCCCCTCTGAAATTTTAGATGCTATGTGTGTTCTTGGTGCTGCAGCACACATCTTTCTGATGTAATCACACAATTCTATCCATGGTCCATGCTAAAGGCCATCTCCCTAACAGGTTTTTTATCTCTCAGAAATCATACTGTTGAACATAGCTAGTCTACTTTAATACCATTTGTTGTGAAATATGATTTTGGTGGCTGAATGGACTGTATTTTCCTTTCAAGCAGAATCTTAAAGTGTACTTCTGAAGAACATGCAGCAAATGCTGACCCTTCCCACTGATTTGTAACATGTTCTACTGATTTAAAAAAAAAAACTGTACAAATAGTGACAATGTAGTTCCCTAAAATAGTTTGACCACACCTTAGTCTGTGCTAAGCACCTTAGTCTGTGCTAAGAAGGTCACTTAGAAGGTCAAGTTGTAGGTCTTGACATTAGCTCATCATTCCTCATATTGGAAACATGTTTCTGCATAGGAAAATAACCTTGAAGATGAATAAGTTAAAGTTACTGCATGTTCGGTATCTCCAAACAAGATGTTTGCCTCATCAGGAAGAATTTGTTTTGTGATGATTGTGTTCTTCTCTTGATAATTTAGGCAGCATGCTAGCTGGCTTCCCACATCAGCTTCTGAAGGGCAAGTGACTGCATTTTCCTTCATGAAAAGGAATTTTAATTGTCCTTGCCAGAAATAGCAGGAACTCAATGTCTTGTGCAAAATATATTTTTTTAAAAAAAAAAAAATCAGGATGTGAGTCACTATCAACAGCAGGACCCCTTTTAGGTGTTCTTGAGCACTCCGTATCTTTTATGGCATATGAGATAAACAGGAACAAAAATGACAGAGGAAATCAGAAAGCCCAAGATGCAGCAAGGGTCTAAAATCCTCTTGTCTTCAGGTTAACAATAACCGCTTTCATTTTCCATAATTATAAGACATTTTATTTTTAAATAAAGACTGAAATAAAGACAACAAAGAGGAAGCCCACTACAACAAGATCGCCAAATAAGAGAAGATAAATAGAAATTCCCTCATTACAGCCCTTGTAGACATCACTAGCTATATTACACTGTTACAGCAATTTGACCCCACTTTTACCGCCACAGTTGTATGTTACAGAATCCTGGGATTTGTAACTTAGGCCCTTTCCACACGGGGAAAAACACGGGGTAACACGGGGTAGGACGACCTCACCCGGAGGTCGTCTACACCGTGGAGTGTACTAGGGGGTTAGAAATGTGGAGTTTCCCCACCTCAAGCCGCCCTTGCGTGGCCGTGGGGGTGGCGCCGCGTGTTTTATAAAGACCACATTTTCTGGATCCCATCAGGTTCAGGACCTAAGTTGATGCAGACTGGTTCTGTGATAGTTTCAGCAGAAGCTGAAGCCCTGAATCTGAAATAAGCCCAGAGTCTGTGTACATCCCTACTAAGAAAAAGAATATATACAAAGCTTCTTCTCTGAGAAGAAGCATGAGGGAGAGAGAAAACAGAAATGGAGTCAGGCTACATCAATAAACTGAGCCACTCATTCAAGGCACTTAAACATTATGGAGATTTACTTTTTGCATATCCTCCAACATTTCACAGATGAAAACTGGGACATACATGGCCAAGTAACAGCAGAGTATGGCCAAGATAGAAAATCTATGAAGGAGGAAGACAGAGGCCATTTCCACATGGGGTAATAAAAACAGTGCAGTGCGTCCTCCACAGAGAACGTCTGCACCTTGGAGCAGACTGGGTCCAGACTACTTACTGTAGATCCGCACCTCAGCCCACTCCAGAATGACCCCAAGTGGTCATCCAGCATGCTTTTGAAAGACCTGATTTTTCCAGTCTTTCAAAAGCAGAGAGCATGCCACTGCGAGCCTGCTCCCTTGTGCAGATTCACAGGCTCGCACCAATGCAAGCCTGTGATCTGCCGAGGGCGGGCTTTAGGCTGGCGAGCTTCACCAGTTGGTCGAGACCCATGACCAACCAGAAGCCGCCATTGTGGATGCTGGAGCAGAACGGATCGATGACCACACACTGCTCCGGAGCGGCCTGGACTGGACCGGGGAGCCAGAAGATCCGGTAAGTAACGGCATGGGACAATTCCCTTGCCCCATGCAGAAATGGCCAGAGAAGCTAGGAGAGGCTGCAGCAATTTGCTTTCACCCAAGAGAAGGGCAAAGATTTCCATCCTCTCCTCCCATCTCCCTGTTGCTGAGTTAATTGTGTGCAAACTATTTTTGTGCTTTGAATTCAGTCTGCATCAATTGAAGCTGAGGACAAAGGAGAAAAGTGGAAGGTGGAAACAGGGCCATTTTGAAAGTGGAATGACAGAGGATTAAGCAGGACTGTCCCTGCTAGATGGGGACAGTTGGAGGGAATGTGATTGTGTTACAAGACATGTTTAGTATTTTGTTTTCCTAGCCTGACAAATTTGCACTAGTAAATCATCTTGCAGTGGTTCTCAACCTGTGGGTCCCCAGATGTTCGTGGACTTCAGCTCCCAGAAGCCCCAGTCACTATGATCAATGCTCAGGGCTTCTGGGAGCTGAAGTCCACGAACATCTGGGGACCCACAGGTTGAGAACCACTGATCTAAAAGATGGAGGAGGCAATGATTTGTTAGAATATATCAGAATTTCATGGTATTGTTATTGATGCAAAGATGTTAAGAATTGCAGAAGAATATTCTGAGTACGATAAAGGGCAGTGTTATCCTACATGAACCTCCCCACATACTGTAGCAATCTGGGAGGCCCAGTCAAATGTGTGACATGTGACTGGACCTGTTCTGTAGCAGCTTCCAACTGTTGTCTGAGGAGGTTTGCTACCTGTGTCACTAAGTGCTTTTAGGCTGAGAAGAGATGTATGCGTCCCAAGTGACAAGAAGGTTTAATCACTAGGAATGTTACCCTAAGAGGTAGGAGACATTGGGGTCCACCTGCGATGCCAGCAGCTCCTTAGAATTTTGGAGAATTGTGGCTCAAAGGAGGCCTAAGAGAGGAGAGTAACGGCAGGATCTTTTCACCTATGTATTCCAGCACTAACTGTAAAGAGGACTCCAGTCAAAGTTCAACAAAGTATTTTATTTGAATTGACCAACATGTGAGAAATCAGACACTCTTAAGAACCATATAAGGCTACCAGAAAGGGATTCAAGAAAAGGTGGTTGGATAGAGATTGGGTGGAAAGGAGGATAGTTATCAGTCTTGAAGAAGGAGGTCACAGCGAAGTAGCTCAGACAGCATCTGAGAGTAGCACAGAGGAACAGCAGTCTGGGACACTACATACTACAATTGACTGGGGTTGAAGCTAGCATTTTTATACCCTATTTCACACCCTGAAAGGGTGCCTTGACAGAGCTGTCATGGCTTTCCCGTGGGACTGACAAAGGAGTCCAGAATGAGTTGATTGCTTAACTCTGGAGTGCAAAACACTGATGGGACTTCTGACAATCTCTTAATGTTCAGTCAAGCAGGGTGTATAGGGAAGATCTTCACAGGGTAAGGTTGGGGGATGGTCTCTGATCCTTCACCAATCTGGGCAGTTTGTTTTTCATCGTATTCAAAAAAGCCAAGAGCCTGAAGCAGTGCAAGGATTAGCATAAACCCATCAGCACTGGGGTTTTCTGCATAATCCTATCTGAACTTTCATGACACATCTCTGGTCAGTGTAACCCTGAACATATTATCCAGCCAGTGTAACCCTGATCTCATTCTTCAGTCATTACTAAGTTCAATTTATGAAAATCACGTATCTCGTAGGAGGGGTGGTAGGTTATGGCAACAGGAAGGGCAATTTCCCTTTCCAGCGCACTCCTTCACATCACTTCAAAATGTTCTTTGGATGACTATGGAGGTCCTCTGAAGCAGATTTTGGGAGGCAAAGAGTAAGTCATTGGATCTTGGCTAAGAATGACTTTAAGTGCACTTTATAAGGAGTTGCTTTGCTATTTTGTTCTTGGTGTCGTTATCTTTAACTCCACTGCTGCTATATTGGTGTTGTGTGGATTGAAGCCCCTCTGAAGTCCTGTTCTGTGTGGAACAGGAAACTGAGAACTGTTTTACACATAAATAGATCACAAGACACTCATAAATACATAAAAAAATATGTTTCACTCTAATGGAATTGCTTCTGTCCATGGAATCAAAAAGGAGCAACCCCAACTAGTACTTTCCTATCACCTTCAAAAGCCACTCCATGGTTCTGGGGACCCCTGAGGGTTGCAGAAGGGATGGGAAGGGGAAGGTTGCACTAGCAGCTTTAGTCAGATACTGATTGATCCAGCTGTGAAACCAAGGTCATATGGATGGAACACTCTGATAAAAAGAATGTCAAAATGATAGTGATAGAAACTGTGTTTTCAAGATTCTTCTTCTTTTACACCTACCTGAAGCAGCACAAATAGATGAATCACCTGTGGCTCAGTTTTATTTATCACAAAGGCTGCCCAGCGTGTTTTTTGAAAATTTTATCAGAATGAGATAGACAAAGGTAAGAGAACCTAACAAAAAACATGGAATTGTTTTGCTTTGAATTCTGTCCTGGTGGTTAATCTGAGAGTTTCAGGAACTTATGCTAGGTTTCTGATTAATATTCTGATCTGCTTTTTAAGCCTCGGGCCAAGGTTTGTACTTTAAACACAATGTTTATCCTTCATTTCAAAGATCTTTCACTAAGTAGAAGAATTCTTTTGGCTGGTGATGCATTAAATGCATTCCTAAGTGTATTTACACAGATGTAAATCCCACTAAGTTCAGTGGGACATTTTCCCCAAGAAATTCTTACCTAGGATTATAATCTTAAACCTCTCATTCTAAATCCACCCAGACAATTTTATTTTGAGATGCCTATCGTCTGTGGGTTATATTCTTTAGGTCTGAGTCTACTAAAAGTTGTTGTCACTTGGAAAAATCTGCCAGTACTTGACCAAATTGGGAATATAAAAAAATAAGGTCTGGAAAATATTACTTTACACACAATAACACAGTCAAAATTCTTTTTCTTGAGCAAGCTAAATCTTTCTTGCCTGAATTAATGCCACAATTTACATCCAAAAGCCACAATAGTATAATACCTGCATGGGGACCAACTAAAAATCTTTTTTCTGGAATTCTGGAGAACAACATGAGAAAGAGGGGAGGGGAGGGGAAAAGAAAAGCCCAAAGTCTGCAACCGTCTAGAGATGGACAAGTCTGGCCCTACCATTTGGCGGAATTATACAGATGTCATGCCGTGAAGAGGCAGAAAACTGTGGTTTATTTGCTTTTTTATTTTACTGTAGAGGACATGTGCTTGTCATAAGATATTTGACCTTGTGCTGTATGCACAAGAGGCACTATTCACTGCTCTACCTCAAGGAACAAAATGTGTTGGACTGGCCCCAAAGATGGAAGATAAGAGGCATTAGTCAGATTAACAGAGAAATCTTTCTCCAAAGACCACAAGTCTGGGACTATGTTGCCCACATGTCAAGAGAGCCAACAAACTCATGACAGCAGGGACACACACACACACATTTTTGTATCATCACACATACATAACACAATAGGAGACCACAATACTACCACCCGAAGTTTCAACCCCAGTGACATAGCCAGCAATAGCTCTGCTACTGAAAGGCGCAAGGTTCAAATCTCCTGATGGTCCTCACAAGCCCAGTTTTGGAATGCACACAAAGGGAAAGATGAGAAGTCCATACAGCTTAGAACCAAATAGTTTTCCAAGCAGGACAACTGCAATTTGGGGCACTGGTTCAAAATCAGACAAGGGAAGAAAAGGCTACAGCCAAGCAGTAAAGGAAGGGGCTGGGGCATGGAAGGAAGGAAGGAGAGCAAAGACACATAGAAAGCAGCATCCTCCAAAAGCTGACTGCATTGGACACAACGTTGGGAGAAAAAGAGAGGGAAATGTAAGCCTTTATTTCCCACCTTTTTTCCAAAACTGGGACTTGATGGCCTAGGCCCAGTTACTAGTCCCAGCTAAGGCACACTGAATAATTGGAAAATTGGTCAACAAATACTTATCTAAGTTCAGTGGTACAATCCAGGTGGCCTACTCCACTTGAGACAAACTGGGAATCAGGCGTGGGCCCAAGTGACTCACTCTGAGAGTATATCTCAGGCACAAACAAGGTTTTTTTTTTATATTTAAATCAAATGAAACAAAATATAATAAAACACATTTGACTATAAAGCCATTTAAGACACATTGATAAAGAAATTCACTGTGTACATTCTGTTCAGGTCACTGGAAGAAATGTAACTAAATGTAATTTATCAACAAATACACAGCATATGCACCATATAGCACTACTGAGATAGCAATAATTAAAATGACAACAGCAAGTGAACAACCAGAGACTTCCATACTCAAGGTTAAAGTCAGTGGTGTGCAAATAATTCCTCTGAATCTTTAAGCCTATAGCTATTGCAGCAATTTGGTTGAATGTATCTGTAGGCCTGCAGGCTGCCAGTGTTTGAATGGCTAGCCATAGAACTGCTACAGGTGATGGAGCTGGATGAAGGGGAATCAAAATTGGGCCAAATGCTCTCCTTTCCTCCTCAGGACTTTAATCTCCTCTCTGGATAGCTTCCTGCTCTCCCTGACTGCTTCCACTTTTGGGAAATATTATGCTATTGTAATTTTGCATTCACTCACATACTTACCGCTTGTCTTCTACCTCGTGGCTCACATGGGACAGCTGCCTGTCAGCCCCATCACTTTCACAATTGGTAACACATCTGATTCACAATTAATTATTTAATGTAATTTAATTGCGCTAACATAACGGGCATTTCCGCACTAAAATGTTAGAGTGCTATTATTCCACATTCAACATATCCTGTGGAATTCTGGGTTTTGTAGTTTACTGAGGACAAAGAGCTCTCTGGCTGAGAATTCTTAAATGCCCCTCCTTAAACTACAAATCCCAGGATTCCACAGGATGTTGAAAGTGGAATAACAGCACTATAACAGAAAGGCCCAATGAAACACTTGTAAAGCATAAGACAACTAAGGCCATTTCCGCACAAGGCGAGGGAATCACTCTGTGCCGGTACTTACCAGATCTTCTGGGCACAGACCAACGTGGACTGTCCCTTAAGCCCTTCCACAGGGCTCCTCGTCTCGTCCAGGGTGAATCAGAGCAGCGCAAGGTCTTGGATCTGCACTGCTCCAGCTTCCAAAATGGTGGCTTCTGGTTGTTCGTGGATCGCAACCAACCGCAAAGCTCGCCACACCTAAAGCCTGCCCTCCGCAGATCGCAGGCTCGCAGTGGTGCAAGCCTGCGAATCTGCACAAGAGAGCAGGTACGCAATGGCGTACTTCAAAAAATTAAAGAATGGTTTTCTACCGTTCTTTAAAAAGTGCGCTGGAGGACCAGTTGGGGGCATTTCGGAGTGGACTGAGGTGTGGATCTGAGGTAAGTAGTCCGGACCTAGTCCGCTCCAAGGTGCAGACAACCTCTGTGAGAGGATGCACTGCGCCGTTTTAATTCCGTCGTGTGGAAATGGCCTAAGCCATTATATGTAAAAGGAAAGGGGGAAAGAATGGTGGCATCTTTATGATTGACTCATTTTAGCATGAGCTTTCATGGATTTCAGTCTGCTTCTTCACATGTCTCGATGGAGTACAATCTTCAAGCCACAGGCATTTAAGCACAGTTACATAGTTGCTGGAGTGGGATTAGAGTGTAATGGGATACAGAAAGATGCAAATTGTGACACTGGTGATAAGCCTTCAAAGGATAAGATAATGCAAGTCTGTCAAACACCTTCCAGTTAGTCTTAAGGTGTCGAAGCAATGCTTTCAGCTTTCCTGAAAGTTCCCTTGAGGGAAGAGTGTTTTCTGAGCAAGGTGTTCTGAGGAAGATGCTTTTGTTTCATATGCAGGTGTGATGAGAATCAGCTTATTAATATATGTGGTGTGCCAAGTAACCATTTGTGAATACATTCCAATCCAGCTGTTTCCATTTCCAGAACAGCAACATGAAGGTCAGCAACCATGTGTCCAGGGAGGCTGAAATGTTCTGCTACTGATTTGACGATACTACTATTTCTAATGTCAGATTTGTGTCTGTTTATGCTGGGGTTTTTTGTCCCATGTAGAAAGGCTTTTTGGACAGCATGACATATATCACACCGGAAGATGATAACATAAAGGCACCTGTGATGCTATCAGATAATTATCCTACTCTCATACTATTGTATGCAGTTGCAGACATTCTGAAGTATATGCTATTACAATCTAAATTTTGAATACAGTTCAGCATTGATTTATTTCTGTACCTAGTTAAAAATAGGGGTGACTGCTTCAAAAAAAGCCCTTTGGGGACCCCCCCCCCCTCTTTCAAACACCACGGCCATTTCCGGACTAGACTGTTAGAGGGCTATGATTCCACTTTCAATTCCACTTCAGTTCAACCTCCACTCTCAACCTCCTGGCCGGCACCTCCCTGAACTGCAAACCCCAGGATTCCATAGGAGGTTGAAAGTGGAATCATAGCCCTCTAACAGTCTAGTGCGGAAATGGCCCACATTTTGTTGTTTACTTTCAAAAGGTGAACTTCCAAATCTACTAATGAAAGTGAAATAATTTAGAGTGCTTCTTGAAGGGGAAAAATGAGTGGCTTTTCTAGAAATGCCTCAGACTATTAGAGCAGTTGGTGGATTTGATGTGGTATGAATCATGGGAAGCAATGGAATCAATTAGTGGAAAACCTTTCACAATATATCGAGTACAGAAACGAAAAGGTCTTCCGATTGTTATCATTTAATTACATTATGGTTTTGGCACCACAGTGCCAAATGGGAGCCAACATGATTTTATTTCTGCCTGGTGGAATTCTATTGCTTAAAAAACATCTTATCTAATGCTTTTTAATTACAAATGTCTGTGTATACAGGCACATTATCCCAGGGGCTCATACAAAATACCTGAGCCTTTTCAACCATCACATACTTCGCATACTCACAATTTTTCAGAATTAATGTGTTGTTATAGCCTTCAGTAAATATTTCAAATGCATTATTATCTTTCTGACACAGCCAACCACGGGTATATTATAGCTTCAGCTTTCCAGTTAAAGTTTATGTTTTCTTATATCATTCCTATGATACCATTGCACTTGTTCTTAAGAAGGGAAGTTTGAGATCATTTGAAAGTTGTTTGTCCTAGAACTTTAGGGCAAAGCTTGGAAAGTCACTTTTTTAAAGAAATTAGTTACAATTATAGTTTCAAGGCCCACTGCTTCCATCATTATTAAGTGGCTCTTACTGTTAGACTTTTTTTAACTGTAAGTGTCTTTTTTCTTGTTTTTCTAAATCATTCCTTTTTATTATTTTTTAAAAAAACCTCAGAATAGTAGAAGCTATGCAGTTGAATATTCATATGTTGTTTTTTAAGTAAATAAAAAGGAATTTAGAAAAACAAGAAAAAGTGACAGCAACTGTTTTTAACAATAAGCTATGTAGTTATTAGCCTAAATACCCTGAAGATATCAGATCTTAACTGATCTTGAAAGCTAAGTGGGATCACCCCTGGTTAATACTTGAACGGGAGACCAACAACAAGTACCAGGTGCTACAGGCTATGTTTCAGAGGAAGGAACTGGCAAAACCACCTCTGAGTATTCTTTACTTAAGAAAACACTATGAAATTCATGGAGTCACTATGACCATTTCCACATGGGGGTAAAACCCCACGGTGCGACAACCAGACACAGAGGTCGTCCTCACCACGGGGTGCGCTAGCGCGGTTGGAAAAGGTGAGGCACTATACCTCAAACCACTCTAGCGCAGCTGCAGGGGTGGCGCTGCGAGTTTTATAAAAACCACCTTCCCAAGTGGTTTTTATGAAACTCGCCCGCGCTGCTCCGTGACAGCTCCTGGTGAAGAACTGCAGAGACATGGTAGCGCGTCCCTGCAGATCTGCCCGGGGGCAGGCTTCCAGCTGGTGCGCTGCCCTGATTGGCGGAGCGCCGCCGGAAGACGCCGGCCGCCATTTTGGGCACTGCCAAACGCCGCCGAAATTCAGCGGCGTGTAGAGCGGTGAAACCGCACTCCCCGCAGGGACGGAGCAGGGACGGAGCAACACGCTACCAGGTAATCTCCGCCCCTGTGTGCGCCGCCCCGTTTCGCACCCCCCATGAGGAAAGGGCCTATAAGTCAACAGATGACTTCAGAGCACATATACACACACACAAAGTTAGTTTAGGGAAGTTAATTAATTACAAGTAACCAGTTATTTGTAACTAGTTTAATTTGCACACTGTACCACACTATTTGAGAATTTAGATGGCAGCTCCCAAAGGCTATTGGAGTGCTCCAGACGTTGCCAGGAAAACACGAAGCAGCCCATCAATGTAAGAAAGAACCTGCCCAATTCCTCTCCTGCCACAACTGTGGGGAAATAGAAAGTGCTTTCTCATCCATAAATGATACAAACAGAAGCTCCTTTGGTCCCAGTGAATGGATAGCTTTTGCTTGCCACTTTCACTTATTCTGAAATGAATACAAATCTCTAGATCCTAGATAAGGATGGGAAGAATCCAGAATTTTCCAGATCTGGATCCGGATCCGGATCCCTGGAAAGTCCTGGGAATCCATGAATCTCACGAATCTCTAATCTTTTGAATCCTTTCTTTAAAACAGGGTTTAAAAAGTGATTGCCCACTCTACACGTCCCTCCAGCCACCTCTGAACCGCCCTCACTGGCGGCAGTGGAGGGGTGCAGAGAAGGGCTCTCTTTTCAGACCCCTGCCATAGCAAGCTCAGGCCCCGGGGCACGCAGGAATGCAGCCATCGCTGACCCTACTCACCCCTGTGGGCCTGATCCCTGGTGCTCATGTGAGCTCAGGCCCCAGGGTGTGCAGGAACCCAGCCGTCCTCGGCTCTACTCACCTCTGTGGGCCTGATCCTGGGTGCCCAAATGAGTGCAGGCTCTGGTGTGCCATGTACACTGCTCCTGTATGGAGGGCCAGAATGTGAGAGAGGAATGGGGGTGCAATGGGCACTTCCGGATTTAAAAGGTTCCATTTGCCTATTTTGCCCCAGGGATTTGGATCCGTGAATCTCGAATCCTTGCCAAAGATTTGAGGATTCAGTTGGCCCATGCCTAATCCTAGAGGTGAACTTAGGGGTGCTTAGAGAAACAAAGTTATTTTAGCATGCCTCAAGCAGAGAAAGGTCAGATACTTACAGGGAACTTCTCAAAATTTCTCTGCAAGTTATGAGGTCTGGCATCAGCACAAAGCACTTTTAGATTAACAGCCTAATGGTTTAATGCTAATTTCTTTTGTTTGATTAAAGTTCTCCTTCTTACCCAGAGGAAAAGC
The DNA here is from genome assembly GCA_948472985.1 of Iguana delicatissima. NCBI lineage: Eukaryota > Metazoa > Chordata > Lepidosauria > Squamata > Iguanidae > Iguana > Iguana delicatissima. Next base: position 861,861 of record CAOKZL010000465.1, on the reverse strand, counting down.
ATCCTATAAAAGACTGTGTAATAAACTTCAAGTCTTCTATTACAAGGTAAATAGAATCAATAAATCTAGCCAACAGCCATAGGTCAGGACGGAGGCCATTTTTTCAAGTGGGTCTGTCGTCTCACTCATGGCATACCCTGCAACTACCCTGCTTTATGCAACCCTGCTTTATGCTTTTACAGTTACTTCTCTGGCCTTCTTCTTTTTCACATGGTTTCAAAATGCTCTGATTTTCCCCTCTCAATTCCAACCTTTATTTTATTTTCAAAGGAGCACACTTGTGGGGCAAAATATCTATCACACCACTAGCTTGGCCAGTTCCTCCTGAGATGAAGACAAAGCACAGCTGCTTGTCTTGGGCCATTTCCGCACTAGGCTGGCCAGCCTCTCCCAAAACTGCAAACCCCAGGATTCCATAGGATGTTGAAAGTGGAATCATAGTGCTAAAACAGCCTAGTGCGGAAATGGCTTTGGCTAACAAAAACTGAACCTGGCTAGGTAGAGCAAACAGCAACAAAGGCATGGAGGAAGGCAGCAACCCTGCCCTTGTCAACTTGTTGTTGTGGGAGCATAGCAGTAACAGTGATGAGGGTCCCACTTCCTCCTCCTCCTGGGGTGTAAGGGAAGGCAGGAACAGCCTGGCCCTTGTTGCAAGCGGGGCAGCCACCACTGAAGTCCGCATTGCAGTCACCCATGGCTCAACACTATTTCTATATCTCCTGCCCTCACATACATGACACTCAGCTAGCACTGAGCTGAGAGGGACTGTGAACATGATGCCACAGCAGCACTAGCAATAGGTCCCAGGAGGCACACATCTCACCTCACATAAGAGAATGAGGAGAAGGAAGAGAAGGAGGAGGAAGAGGGAGGGAGGAGGAGGAGGAGGAGGAGGAGGAGGAGGAGAAGGAGGAAGCAACACACTCTCTTATCATGGTCACTGCTATGACCCAACAGTAACATGTTGACGAAGTCTCAGTCACTGCCCTTCTTGTCCTCTTTGTCTCTGATATAAGACTGCGCACACTAAGGGATGAGTCACCACCTTCCTCATCATCTTTGCTGTTTTCTCCACCCAGCCTAGTTGAGCCTTTACTAACCGTGCTGAGCAGAAACCTCAGGAAGGCAAAGGAAGAGGAACAAAAAATGCCTAAAGCATGGTGAAGTGGACAACAACACTCCAATAGAGGCTTAGAACTTTATTTAACTATCATCCTGCTCTGATTCCAAACTTTTTAAAGCAGGTTTTCAGCCATTGCAGGAGCAATGTGATGGGGCAAAATATTCTCTTCTGTCCAATTATTTTGTGAGAAATAATCCTAATCTTGCTTTTGAGTGTGAGGTAGAAGGAAGGAAGTGAAGATAAGACAGGTAAGTGGCCAATAAATGAAGTGTCACAATTATGATTTATATTTGGGACTGTCGTCTCTCTGTTTTCTGAATCAATGATACAACTCTTCAGGGAAGTCTAGCATTTGGAGGAAGATTTAACTGAAGTCTGTTTTGCAGAGCTTCTAGCAAAGACTGCACAGAAAACAATGGGATCGCTGAGGGAGAAGGAATGCAACAAAGCAGGGTAAAAGTAGCTGTACAATGATTGTGGGTTCTATGGAGTCTTTATTCATCACTTTCCTGATATAGCAACGTTATACATTTTCATTAGATGTCCAGGAAAAAAAAAGTTCCATTTTAGGATGTGCAGTTAGGGTTCTATCACTGCCTGAGATGGGAGGAAAAGAACTGTCCCCATTGGAAATATCATCTCTCCACCCTACTTTTTGTCTCCTCCACTTTGGCCCCGGATACCATGCTCGTACAAGTTGCTTTATTTCCCTCTTTCCCTGTTCCTTATCTTGTAGCAGTGAAGCATGCATTTCTGAGGAAATCCTATAGGGAAACACTGCTCAACAAAGCATTCTTTCTACACCTTCTCTCTTTTGCTATTAGAGCAATAGGGCTTGAGACAGTAAGGGTTCATTGCATGCCTCTCCTCTATGCGTTTTGGCCATTTCTACCCTATACTGCTATAGGGCTATTATTCCTCTTTCAACATCCCATGAAGTCCTGGGCTTTGCAGTTTAGGGAGAGGCCTTTAGAATTCTCAGCCAGAGAGCTCTTTGGTCTCAGTAAACTACAAACCCCAAAATTCCACAAGCTGTTAAAAGTAGAAGAATAGCACTGTAGCAGTTTAGGGCAGAAATGGCCATTGTATCTCTGGAACTTACTACATTTCTACATTTCTTTCTGCACCAATTTGTGTACATTTCTACATTTCTTTCTACACCAATTCTTCACCAATTTGTAATGTATAGTAATCCACGAATCTAAGCAACTGAACCATGTGACCATAGAGCCTTCTATATTTGTAAATGGCCACATCCTTCCTCCCTCACGATGCTGAGCCTTCAGGAGTCTGAAGGCTATATCCTCTTGGTCTCTTTTATTCTCTCCTTATCTTCTGCCCAGCCTATCAGCTCTCCTATTTGATCCAATCAAAACAAAGATGTTCATGGTACCCCATTTATGTCATCCAATCAAAACAGAGATCTTAGATATGACCTCACTTCAGGTACAGTTGGAGTCATTGGGTGCCTATCATCCTGATTGAATCAGCCTGCTAGGAGGTTTATTAGTGGTCAGATCTGCTCATAACTCAGTGCTGATAGAAATGCAGGTGTTCTCATCCCTTTGTTCATATTTGAGTAAGCATTCTGTCAGGCATTAGCCCATCTCCTTGTCCCCAGTAGTGCACATGTGCACACATGAACACACATAGCTTTTCACATCATATTTTATACTCTATATGTCATACTCTGTATTCTATATGTATATTTCAGGGCCTCAAAGTTGGTAACCAAATCAACCCAGCCTGTAACACTTTAATACCAGGAAGATCTATGTTTTCATCCATGTTGCTGGTCCATCCACTGCAACTATTCCATACAGACTTACTTTGAGCAGTTTCTTGTCTATGGCCATTTCCGCACTAGACTGTTATAGCGCGATTATTCCACTTTCAACATCCTATGGAATCCTGGTGTTTGCAGTTTCGGGAGGGGCCAGCTGGATTCCATAGGATGTTGAAAGTGGAATAATCGCGCTATAACAGTCTAGTGCGGAAATGGCCTATGTCTTCTTGCAAAGCCATCCATGTACATTAGCATTTCTATTTGCATCTTTCTGCTTAAAAGACTTCCAGAACTGCTTGCAAGACAAACACCACAGTTCCTAACCTTAGGCACAGTCTAAATAAGACATGGTATACATGAGAGAACTGTGTGATTGTTGACTGTGATTTGAGTCATTCAGTGAAACAGGTCCCTGGCACAGCCCAGACTGCAGCCTCGGGATAAAATCTGCTTTTACCAAAGGCCAGCTCCAATTATATTGCCAAACAAAGTGGCCTTTGTAGCTCTCCCTGAAGTCAGTTCTGACAAATGGACTTCCAGGCAGTGGTAGAAGGCAGAGCAGGCAAAAGAAAAAAGAAAAAAAAAACTCTTTCTCTAGTGATGGGCAGAATTTTCTGCCTGAGTAACTGCCAACCCAGATGGATGCCCATGGGAGTTTTTGCATTGTCTGCCAGTACTCTTTCATTCTTGCCATGCAATGAGCCAAACTCTTTCTGCATTTGTACATAAAGATATCTTTGAGGTGCTTCTTGCTCACCCATTGTCAAAAATGATATGCTTCACCCACCTTACGCCTATCAAGTACTACTACTACTACTACTACTACTTATTATTATTATTATTATTATTATTATTATTATTATTATTATTATTGCTCTTTGAGTTGTTTGCAATTTCTGTTCCCCCACAAGTTTAATCCATGTTTCACAGCCTTACAGCATTGTCAGCAGGATATTTGTGTTGAACAGACGGGCTACTGCAATGGGCAACTGTTTACAGTTAGTGAATACACTGACTATTTCACTGACAGCAACTCAATTCAACTTCTACCTCCTCCTCCTCCTCCTCCTTTTCAGCCGTAAGCTCAGCTCGTTGCCCATCTGCACAGAGACAGTGCGGGCAGAATCAATACATGCCATTCATCATCTATTTCACTGACAGTTTTAGAAAGCCTGAATATGGTTCATCTTTATCCAAGTACCTGTTGCACAATAATAGATATGCTGCTGTGTAGAACTGCATGTTCTTTCTCCCTGTTTATGATCTACTTGTAAAATTTCACATAAACCAAGGAAAAATAAGAAAGCAAAGCACTAGTTAGTCAGTCAGACTTCAGAACCACTCTGGGGGAGGACTGTTCCTGAATTATTTCACCACTCAGGGAACTGAAAAGCCCATATAGGCTATTTATTGATTGATTCCATTACTATCCCACCTTTTCTCCATCAAGTTCAAAAAGAATCCATGGCAGCCATCCTCCCACATTTTATTCTCACAGAAAATCCTGGGAGGGAGGTTATGCCACAAGTGTGTGATGTACCCAGAATTAAGTATATACATTCAGAGAACATATCTGCCCCACTGAAGGTGCTGATGCTTTAAAGCTCTGAACTTTAAAGCCGTGGCTCTCAAATATCCAAAACAACCCCCTTTCCCAGTATCACCCTTCTTGTGCCTTTAAGATCTTTGGGGGAAGGTCTTCTCCAAATATCCTTGAGATTTTCTGCCTTCCCCATAGAACTACTGTTGGTATCGATCTTCGATGCTTTTTGGAATCAGGTCAAAACCTTGATTTCCCAGGTGTTTTAAACTGACTTATAAAGCCTATGGTCTATTATATATATATATCTTTTGCCTTTCTGTTGTTGTAATTTGAAACAGTTTTATTAGGATCTAATGCTGTTGCTGTGTAAAGTGTCCTAATACCATGTGATGAAAATTGTTATACAAGTCTTTAAAAAAATAACAGATATTTCTTTTTTAACTGTGTGTGGTGATCCATTTTCTTAAAACAGTATTCAAACATGAGACACTACTACTCTTTATCTATACCAGCCCTCTGGATGTTTCTGGATTGCAGCTCCCAGCAGTCCTGGCCAGCACAGCCAGTGGCAAGAAATACTGATAGTTCCAATCTAACAATAACTGGATGACCACATGGCTCCCATCCCTGATTTACACACATTACCACCTGCAGGCTACAACATTACAGTCCAGCAGATGTCTCTGAACAGCTTTACCATCTCATCTTGTTTGAGAAGACCAGGAGCCCTTGCTCGTTATGCAGTTATAGTGCTATCATGTCATGAGTGCATTCTATGGTATCCTGTAGCATTCTGTGATATTTGTAGTTTGGTTAGAGGCCCTAGAGGAGCCATCTGGCTTTGCTTTTCTAAATACCCCTCCTTAAATTGCAGATCCCAGGAGTCCACAGAATGTTGCTGTGGAATCATAATGCTATAACTCCATACTGTGAAAGGGCCCCAGATATGTCAATCATGCTATTACCTAGCAAATGCTGCTCTTAGTCCACACTTTACCTTCTCATCTGCCTCACATCATATGCAAGTGCTAGCAGAATCACCAGTGCTAATAATCAGCTAGGGATGATCATTAATCATTGTTTGGCATGTCAATAACTTTAAGATGGGATTAATCCTGAATTAATCATCATGGGTAGACCTTTCCTATTGATTAGAAAGCATTACTTTGCAGTGGAAAGGGTTCATGCACTGAACTGGAACTTATCAAGAGCTGACTAAACTAATGATATATTAAGCATGGGTGGAGGAGCTCATTAGGAGGAGGGAAGCTGTTCAGTTTTACAGATTGCATCAGCCACATCCCAGTAATACATGGGGCCAATAGGTAGGACCAAAAATATCAAAATATTTTAGCTTAAAGTTCTAACTGTAACTGAACCAAGAAAGGCATTTCAACTTTTTCCAAAGGGGGAAAATGTACAAAAACTGAGAAATCATAAAATGACGGTATCATGGAGGGCACAGACCTCAGATGAACAGATTAGGATGACAGGAAGATGAAATCTGGTCCCAAAACTGGAGTTCTCCTACTTCTGATAATAGTCGCTGTGTGTGAAAGAGTTCTCGGGATGGTAACCAAAGGATGTCTCCTGGCACTAATATTCATATGGCACTGTGCAGCTTAAATGGCTTAGGACCAGATTATCTGGAAGACCTTCTACACCAGTGTTTCCCAAATTCTGGTCCTCCAAATGTTTTGGACTTCACTTCCCAGGATTCCTGAGCGTTGTTGATACTGTCTAGGGCTTCTGGGAGTTGAAATCCCAAACGTCTGGGGAACCAGAGGTTGAGAACCGCTGCTCTACACTGTACAAAACCTGCCCAGCCCTCAGACCTAGAGCCCTGGCTTTTGTACCTGCTGATAAGATCTATTAAGTGGACAGGCACAAAAGATAGACACTTTTCAGTGGCACCCCATCCTACCACAGTATGTGCATATGCACCCCCCTCTCTAACAGTTTTTAAATGGAAACACTGTGGACTCAAATATTCTGCTGACAATCAATTTTACAAATATAACGCCCAGATCTCCTTCTGTGGAGTAATCACAATGATCTTCTAACAGTACTGAATTATTATTTTTGTAAGAATGATGGTTCAGTACTTGAAAGGTTATATATGCAGCATTTCCAAAGTTTGCTGTTTTGGCTTTTGATTGGCATATTAGAAAAAATCTGAACTTTATCAGCATATGGCACTATTATTACATTTTTCTTCCTTGACAGAAGACATTAATACATTAATTTGTTACCTAGGAACAAGCTCAGCTAAGATTCTGAGCCATGAGACTGAATTAAAGTTATTGGGCTCCATCCAAAGTCAGTTACATTTAGTTCCAAGTGAAAGAAATGGGACCTAGCATAGGTCATGGCTCACTGTTCACAGTGATTTCAGAAAGTGCTAAGTACAGCTCATCTAGTCTGGATCCAACCCATTAAGTTTTGTATCATATACCCTTACAAAGTTAAAAAATAAACAAACAGAAAATTTGGCTTTGATGTATTGAGCAACATAAAATTATGCTAAAAATAAAATCATTTCAGACATTTTGCATATCCAAAATACCAGTTTGTTGGTATTTGCTGTCCTGTTCACCTTGACTTATGATGACTCTATGAATAAGAGAACTCCAAGAGCCCATGGTTTCTCTGACGGAAGCAATTTGTCTGTATCAGTAGTTCTGGGAAAAGATTCCCCAGGGTCTGGAGTATCAGATGAGCTAACAAGTTACTCATCATGGGTAGGCAACATGTGCCTCAAAGCTTGTGTGAGGCTTTCCCTCTAACCTCCCTGTCAATGGAAATTCCTTCCTGGAGGAAAAAAACCCTTACTCAACTCACTTTCAATCCTCTAAGTAGTTCATCCTGGTGTAATTGTATCAACTAGCACAAGAGTAGAAAGGATGGATCGTGCATTTGCTGTAGGAAGGGGTCTTTGGACTAGGTACATGACATTTGCTATGAAAACTATCCTGAAATTTGGATGCTGCTTAGAATAGCAGAACCAATAGACTGAAATAAAAGAGTCTTAATTCAACCAGAAATAATCAATGCTCCACTGATTTAAGTGGGCCTACTTTAAGCATAACCCAAAGCAGGGTCCAAATGTTTCTCTGACTCAGGGTTAGGAATTGTGCAGGCCTCAAGATGTTGTTGAAGTGCAGGTCCCAGCAGTCCCAGCCAACACATCCAATGGTGAGAAATGTTGGGAGCTATGATTCAACAGCATCTGAATGGTCCACTAGTTTTGAGCCCTGTTCTAACCTTTCCTTTAAAAAAAAACATGCACAGTACAGTGGGCCCTTGGTATCTGCTAGGGTTTGGTTCCAGGACCCCCCATGGATACCAAAATCCATGGATGCTCAAGTCCTATTATGTACAATGGTATATTAAAATGGCATCTCTTACATAAAATGTCAAGATGAAAATTTGCTTTTTGGAGGTTTTTTTTTTTTAATTTATATATATTTTCAAGCCATGGTTGGTTGAATCCATGGATACAGAATCTGCAGATATGGAGAGCCAACTGTATCTTCCTTTTGTACATTTACTTTTGGCCTGTACAATATGCGATTGACTATCACGCTGTTGCTTTAGGCTGTTTACTCACAGAAGGTGCCACGCAGGGAAATGAGCTTTTAGTACATTCCATTTCCTTCAGCAGACCCAAGCAAGGCACTTTCACTCATGCAGGTCCCTTGTCAACCCACCCAGCTGGTTGAAATGCAAGTGACTTCTGCAATCAGTAAGTCTTATGCTGTTCTATGACAGCAAGATTTTCCCAAGGTACATAAAAATCATTGCTTTTCCTTTAATATACTTACCATCCTCCTCAGGATCATACGCCATTTCTGCACAGGGTTTTTAAAATGGTGCAATCCGTTCTCCAAGTAGGAGGTCTGCACCTGAGAGCGGACTGGGTCGGACCTACTTAACATAGATATGTACCTCAGCCCGCTCCGGAAAGACCCCAAGTGATCGTTCAGCATGCTTTTGAAAGACCACAAAAAACAGGTCTTTCAAAAGCACGGAGCACGCCACTGCGAGCCTGCTCCCTTATGCAGATTCACAGGCTTGCACCAATGCTAGCCTGCGATCTGCTGGGGGCAGGCTTTAGGCTGGCGAGCTTCAGCGGTTGGTCGAGCCGGAAGCCGCCATTTGGGACGCTGGAGCAGTGCATATCGACAAGCACGCACTGTTCCGGAGCAGCGTGGACCGGACCAGGGAGCAGAAAAGTCCAATAAGTAGCGGCGCGGGGCAATTCCCTCGCCCCGTGCGGAAATGGTCATAGAATCTTAGAGATGGAAGGAACCACAAGGGCCATCTCATCTGTTTAAAGACCTTCAAAGCCTGCATCCACCACCCTCTGGGGCAACCCTCTGGGGCAACCATTATAGGGGGGGAAAATCAAATCTTTAATTGGAATATTTTTTTCTTGTATGTTGAAACTATTGCTTTGTGTTCTAGGGCTATATCACGCAAGCCTGTTGTCTCATAGCATGTTGCCTAAGCAAACAGAAACAGACCACTATAGAAACAATCACTTTCACATCTTTCCAGGGACAGCACGATAGTGCAGCTTTGACAATGCACATTCCCCACATTCTGCCTTCTGCACTGCCTCACTGATCCCATCTTCCTGCCTGTGTCTGCCCTAAGTAGCACATGCACATCATTGTCATCATCATCACCGTTACCTTGTAATTATGCAGTTTCAATCCTTCTTGCAAGACTAATCAACATTTCCTTTGCTGCCACCATTTTGCTCTTGCAGAATATCGGAACAGGAGCAGAATGAAACATTCACATGAGAATCAAGAGCTGAATAGCAGCCATTAATATTTTTTTCTCGTCAGTGAAAAGATCCAATCCAATAACGATGGAAATGCAGTACAACAACAGGAGAGTCACAGCGCCGTCTGATAAGGAAAGACCAAACACGGAACTAAGCCAGTGCAATCATACAACAAACCTATTGTGTGATAAAGCCCAGAGCAGCAGTAAACAAGCTTGTTTTTTCTTCCTTCTTGTGCTTTATGTGTAACAGCTAGAAGTGTACACCATAGGATGCTGATATAGTTGATTCTGAACTCTCAGAAGGCCTAATAGATACTTCTCCTCTGTGGAAGTGTTTCATCAGTCTGGATTTGCTGCATCTCTAGGCAAAATATTGTCAGTTTCACTGATACCATTTTCACCACAGCTGCCTGGAGAGTTCAGAACTAAATATTACTGTTAATTCCAAGTACGCCCCACTGAATTGAGGGAACTTACCTAAACAATGACGTATCATGTTCTCATTGAGACAGTGAGTCTACTCTATACGGGACTAACAACTGGATTTAAACCTTAGTGTCTTGTTGTCTTGTTACTCTTGAAAGAAAGTGTTCTATTACCATGGCACAGAAGTATTTAAAACTAGTCCCCCCACCACCTGAGCTGAAAGAAAGAAAGAAAGAAAGAAAGAAAGAAAGAAAGAAAGAAAGAAAGAAAGAAACTAACTTTCCTGTGCTGTTTGTTCAACTTCAAAAGGTCTTTATCATTTACTTTTTTAAAAAAAATTGAACAAGAATGTTTATGCGGCTGGCTTTACTTTTGCTTAAGTGGAAGTTCTTGCCAAAGCTATAATATGTAATCTTTGTAATGTCAAATAGAAATCAGCAGTTGCACTCTGTGCAGAAGGTTAATTGTGAGCATGTTTGGTATTAGCATAGATCTAAAGAAACACACAGTAGATATCCAGAAGAAACAAAATGAAATAAGAGAGTCCCATCTATCTAATCAGGAGCAAACAATTCTTTCTAACGACTCAAACGATATAAGCTTTCAAGTAGGAACAGTAAGAGAAGTGAAAGCAAATGTGTTGTGCATATTTAGGACCTTCAGTATGGACTAGGTTTGGGTGGATCTAGCAACAGATAAAACACATCTAGTTCAAATGTTTTCTGACTGCAACGAACAAAACAAAAAGCAAGACAGATAGGGGTAGATTGTGTTTTCTTTTTGCTACCAGTTCCCAGCTCCATCTGACTCTCAGTTTATACTGACAGTCTTCACAGTTAGACATCATAGTGAAAAAGTCCATGAGCATGCCTTGACATCATAGCACCTTACCCAATTTGCAGAGAGCCTCCTTTTGCTAAACATTGAGCTTCTGAGACATAACATAGTTTGGAATGGCTAAGGAAGTTTTAACGATTATATTACTTCCTTCCTCCACTTTTCTGACTTAGTGAGGACTTGAGGTAGGTTGGACTTTCATAAGCAGGAAATATCAAATCACAAAACAAAACAATGCCAAGTTTTTTAAAAAAATATATAGACGGCTAAGTTCGATTCCAATTAAAGTAGACTCATTGATCTAGTAAGTTCCTGTCGAGTCAGTACTTCCACTGATTTGACTATTATAGTTGAGCCTATTACAGCACTACAGTTATAGCAGTATGATTCCACTTTGACTGTCATGGCAAATACCTATTGAATCCTGGGACTGGCCTTAAGAATTCTCAGTCTTTGGTGCCTTTGTTCTTGCTGCATGCCTTAAAGTCATTTCTAGGGCCATTTCCACACTAGGCTGTTATAGTGATATGATTCCACTTGCAACATCCTATGGAATCCTGGAGTTTGCAGTTTTGTGAGGGGCCAGGCGGCCCCTCCCGAAACTGCAAACCCCAGGATTCCATAGGATGTTGCAAGTGGAATCATAACACTATAACAGTCTCGTATGGAAGTGTCTTAACTTATGGCGACCCCAAGGCAAACCTATCCCAGCGTTTTCTTGGCAAGATTTGTTCAGAGGAGGGTTTACCTTTGCCTTTTTTCTGAGGCTGAGAGGTCACTCAGTGGGTTTCCATGGCTAAGCAAGGCTTAAACTCTGGCCTCCAGAGTCACCGTCCAGTGCTCAAATCACTGCACCACATGCCTCTGAACAAACTACATATCCCATTGAAAGATATTTGTACATTTTAAAAAAAACCTATTTCTTTAACTAAAGAAAGAATGTTCCTGAGCAAAGGAACATCTAAGGAAAGTATTACCAACTCTTTATGATAAAGAAGTTTTCAACCAAGATTGCAATTAGATTTATGGATTTATTGAAATGGTTTCTACCCTGTTTTTCTGCCAAAAAGCTCCCCACATGAGTTATTGTAAAATGGATAAAAAAACAAAGGAGGAAGTCCCTGTACTCAAGCTTACAATCTAAAAGAAATGTCAGAAAATAAAAAGGGGATGGGAAGAGGGGAGAGTACATCATTATTATTGCTGCTGCTGCTGCATCATGATACAATAAGGAGGTTTGTGATAAATCTTGCAATAGAGCTTGGTAAGTCCAGAGACTGAGAGCAGCTAGCAAACAAATTCTCTCTGTGACAAATCTCTCTTGGATTAGTATACACAATGAATAAATCCTCCATTTTAAAGCATGTCAAAACAATGGCTTTTTCCTTACAAATGTCTATTTATCTCAGGTCAAGATGCTTAACTTAATCATGCAATCATGCCTTTTCTCCAAAGCTCAGAGAGGCAATGTGCTTTGGCAGACTGAACTTAGAACTAGGTATGTGCTCTCTTGATACCTTCCTTGGCTCTGATATGTATCTTTATAACCAAGGCTGCACCAAATGTTCTTCCATTTAAGTTTCAGTGGCACAGGTAGTGCTTTCAGATGGAGACAGTTTCTACTTAACTGCTAAATGCGCCTTTAAAAAAAATCTATTCATTGACATTGCGTCACATAACAATCCTACTGCCAGATCATTTCCAGAAGGTGATGCTCAGGGACATGGCTCCGTGCCACGGCTATGGGAATCTATGTGTCTTTTTTGTCCCTGATGCTATTTAATATCTACCTGAAATAACCAGGGATGATCACAAGGACAAAGGTTATGTCAATAGGCTGCTCACTGAATTCAGGTGCGGGGGCTAGAAGTCCTAAAGAGGTACACTCCATTTATGTAGGCTGTGCTCTGCTGTTCAAGGAAATGGTCCAGAAGACTTGGATTTATTTGGAAGAGGAAGAATTATTTCTGATCCAAAAAGGAATGTTTCTAAGACTTGAGCATGAGCCAGAGCAAGAGAAAAATGAGACCATACTGGTGACAAGTGAAAAGAAAGCTGGGTGAGGGGTTATTAAACGGCTGAGAGAGAAAAGTGCTGGAGGTGGAATGGAGAGATGGTTGGACAAAATAGGGGATGAATTTCACCTCTCTGGTAGAAACAACCTGATGCATCTTAAAACTCTGGGATCACCCTACTACCACTAAAACCTAAATATTGCCTCTGAGCATCATCCTTTGAAATCCCATACTTTTAGCCCATGTACAACATGCTCCTTTCTAGCATAATGGCAGCTGTTCTTGGTAAAAGCATTTCACATGATATCTCAAAAACAGGTGCTGATGTACACTCATAATCAAGCACTCTGAAACCTATATTTTCTTAACTGTCTTTGCAGGAGAGGAACATAACAGACTGGCATCAAAATACTGCTCCAAAGCTGCTGTTCTCTTCAGTTGCAGTAAGATTTAGGTCCATGTACTTTAAGCAAGCACATACAAAACACTCCAACACACATACACACTAGGCCGGTCACTGGTTAACACATTAAAAACCGATGAGAATATTTTATAAATAATTATCTGATGGGAGTGGGGCTGCTTGTCAGTGTCTCAGGTGTAAAATTACTCATTTCTTCATAAACATTGTTCTTTAATTGGATATAGAGAGAGGTATATGAAAGGTATATGAAAGAAAAGAGCGCCCTCTTGTGTCTAAGCAGTGACATCATGAAATAAAGAAGGCCCTTCTCAACAAGAGGCAATACAAGCACAGCTAGGATAAATTCATCTCTGCAACTGGTAACTGCAAAACTATTGTTGCCAACAGTGCTACTCAGAGTGGTGGCCCATGGAGCAGTGCCAGTCCATCAGCAATTGCCTATGGGTCCATGGTGAGTTTCCAGGAAAGAAAGAAATAGTTGTAGTCAGTGGACACAAATATTGTGCTGGTTTCTCGTACATTGGGGGGAAAAACTTGCTGGTCCTCCACATCAGATCTCTTAAGAGACACTTCTGTAGATCTGGGGTGTCAGTTCTCCGACTATTTTATCCATTGGGGGTTTGTAACCTATTTAAAAGGAGAATTGCAGCTCCTGGGAGTTTTCAAGAGACTCAATTCACCCCTGGAAGAGGGAGGAAAAGGACAGTTTGGGAAACTCAGTACTGTAATGCTAGTTGCTATCATTTCACACAAGATTTCACATACATGTATCCATACCTCTCATGATGTAGATGGAAAGAAAGGGATGACTCCTAAAGAGGTAGCAACATGTTCCACAGATTATGCATTGTGGTCCATCAGGACAAGGAAAGGGCTATTTCAAAATGGCAGGGGGATGGTAACAACAACTGACATGGTTAAATAATAGATTTTTCTTAATACATGTATTTTAGAAAAGACAAGTAAGTATCCCAATGTCCTACTTCATACTGTTTCTAACAGTCGTAACAGAGAGGAAGCTAGAGGCAGTGTCCCCCAAGAGACAGGAAGAAAGGCATGACGGAAATGGTAAGGCATGGGGTTTTGGGGGCTGCACATCTAGGGAACTTGTGCATTGCTAAAACAGCAGGGTCACTGTTGTTGTCATGGGCCTTCAAGTACACTCAGACTTACAGTGACCCTACCCTAGGATTTTTTTGGCAAGATTTATTCAGAGTGGGTTAGTCATTGCTCTTCTCTGAGGCTAAGAGAGTGTGATTTGCCCAAGGTCACTCGGTGAGTTTTATGGATGAATGAAGATTCAAACCCTGGTGTCTCACAGTTTTAGCCCAACACTCAAAGGATTAGAGCACCAAGTAAGAGGAATTATAGATATACTTTGCTTCTGAGTGAGGGAAACACAATGGTTCCACTTTGACCTGAAAATTCACAGGGGGTGCAAAGTATCTTTTAATCTCCCATAGATAATGCAATCCACCATGTCATCTATAAACATCCTAAAGATAGATCTTTGGATGGGCAACGACGGGAGACCAAACTGAGACTGAATTCAGAGCCAGACCTCCCAGCCAAAACAATCTGGTCGCAAAACCAGAATTCAGAAGACAGAGAACAGACAGCCTAAAATATATATTTCAGTTTATTATATTGTATTTTATATAGAATTATCATAATAAAAATAAGAATTATAAGAAAATTTTGAAAAGCTTCTTTTTAGACCAAAGATCAACAACGTGTGACCCTCCCAGTATGTTGGACTGCAGCTCTAAGTTGGACTGCAGCCCTAAGAATTTCCTGGTTAGTTACCCAACAGCGCCTAACACATTTGTCACAGATCACAGCATTACAGAAAGCTGCGATCCATGACAGTTACCCTGACACTTTGGCAATGGAATACGCTGCCTCGGAGAGTGGTGAAGTCTCCTTCTTTGGAGATATTTACACAGAAGTTGGATGGCAACCTGTTAGGAATGCTTTGATGGTGTTTTCCTGCATGTTGTGGGTTGGACTTGATGGCCCTTGTGGTCTCTTCCAACTCTATGATTCTGTGAAATTCAAGAGTACACGGGCTTGAACACATGGAAGGTTCTGCAGCCCATGGTGAGAACTCTTGGGAGATTTGGAGAGTAACACACTCCTCACCCTTACCTTACATTGACTTTTCCAAAGAATAGAATGAACACAGAGAGAGGCAAAGGAGTTTGGGAAAGGAAACAAGGACAGGGAATTAAGCAAGGCCACGTAGGCAGTTGCATCTGACTTGAGGGCCTCATTGCAGCCTCGCCACAATACCCTCGATTCTCTGCTTGAGCACAATCAGTGCGCTCAGAACAAGCAACTCATGTGGACGATGCAGCCTTGCAAGGCACCAAATGGTGGGGACACAAAGAGGCTAGGTGGCAGTTCAGCATGGAACCAGATTCTGAAGTCAGTGTGTGTTGAGGCTTCCCTTCTCTCCTCCTGAGTCTAAAAAGGCAGACAAGTTAGGCAAGAGAGGGAAAAGCTACACGAAAGGATCACGGAATATTTTGTCTCCCCAGAAGATCACAAGGAATAGTCTCTTTTTTCATGGAATGGACTACAGTGACTGAACATAAAGTGCTACTACATTAAATGGCTTCATGTCACAAAATGGACAGTTTCGGCAAGCAAAAGAGACACTCCTACTTTTTGGAAATGTTTTCAAAAGGAGAAGGGTGTGTCCTCTCCCCACTGCACCCTCTCATGTTCCCTCAAAGTCTGCTCCAGAGGGAAACAGCCACAGCAAACCCACTTCTTCCCATTCTTACACTGAAGCCTACTAAAAACCGGTGTTGCTCAATGCAGTACCAGCGCAGTCAGGAGAGCAACAGTTCTAAAATGTGACTAGCAGATCTTGCAAGCGGTTAGAGAGGGTGGGCTAGAGAGGGGGCTCGCTTGTTTCATCACAGACTGCTCCAACTTTATATGCAAAGAGGAACTCTGTTACAAAATGCCCTCCCAAGACCAGAGCTTAGAGGTTTCTTCTCTTCTGCCTTTTCTCAGCTTATCTAAACAGATCTAAGGCCACTTCTTTCCTCAGGTTCTAGTATGTGGGAAATGTAAAAGAAAGTTCAATTTTGTTTGCAGAGTATAAAACAGTAAGGCTGGGTAAGAGGAAGTCAGTCTGAGAGGAGAAGCTCCCCACTCATTAAGTCCAAGTGCCCTTTGGTGACGTCTCAAACCAGCAAATCTCACTCTGCCTAACTAACAGTAGGGGTAACTCTGTACAAGGAAGACAAGGGACAGCCCCAGGGTTCAGGGCTCTCTGAGGTAAAATGAAAGTTGTGCCGGCTGTTCTTCCCTTCCTGGAATGTGAAATAGCTAACTGTGCCACTGTGAGAAGGCCACGCTGGCTAGCCCCCCCCCCGGGGCCCCTACAACTGTTCTGAGTGATCCCCAGACTGCTGAGGTACGAAGAGAGGTCCACATCGCTAAGGCCATTTCTGCACTACATTGTTAAAGTGCTATGATTCCATTTTCAGCATCCCGTGGAATTCTGGGGTTTGTAGTTTACTGAGGCCAAAGGGCTCTCTGGCTGAGAATTCTAAAGGCCTCTCCCTAAACTGCAAACCCCCGGATTCCACAGGATGCTTAAAGTGGAATAATATAGCACTATGACAGTGTAGGGCGGAAATGGCCTCAGTCTGGCAAGCCTGTTGTGCAGGTGAGGGAAAAATCCCGATGAAACACTTTGTGCAGACTACCAATCTGAAGGAAAGAGGGAGAGAGAGCCCTTCAGAGCTGCCCGGCCACGTTTAACGCCATGGCAACGCAAAAGCCAGGGCTTAGCGACGCATTGCTAGTATAGGGAAAAGGGAACTCTGGCAGGCCCACTTTACCCCGCAAGCTGCTACACCTGCTGAGACTGCGATGCAGTTATCCAAAGCTATAGGAGCCCCGGCCCTCTTTCGGATCCCATCCGAGGCAATCGGCCACGCTTCAGGCACAGTAAACAAAGGAGAGGGTGGTCTGTAGTGAGTCTGTAAGCTCGCGTGGAACGGGGCCGCTCGACGGTGGGGACAGCTTCCCAGCGGGGCTTACTCCCGAGTAATTCCGCGGCGGGGATCAAGGCCACTTCCGCACTCGACCGTTACAGCGCTCCGATTCCACTTTCAACCCGAAACTGCAAACCCCAGGATTCCATAGGATGTTGAAAGTGCTGAAAGCGGAATCAGAGCGCTGTAACAGCCAAGTGCGGAAAAATGTCCCAGGTTAGAAAACACGCAGGGGCAGCCCTTTCCGCTGTGCAGTTCAGGCCTTGGAAAGGTTGGGGGAAGAGATGCAACGACCGCATCGGCAAAGCAGCAGCGCAACTTGCTCCGGGGGGAAAAAAAAAGTTGTCCAAAAAACCCGCCTCCTCCCGCCTGCCGCGATTTCCCTGGGCGATGGGGCTCCAGGAGCTGCGGCCACGTCAGCCTTCGCCGGGGAAATAAAGCCCACAACCCCGCCCGCCGGCTCGCCCGCCGCCTCCGGTTCAGAGCCGGATCCGCGGCGGCCTCGCTCCCTCCTTCCTCCTCCTCGCCTCCTTCCTCCACCGCCACCCCATGCTGCCCCGCGCGCGCCTGCCCGCCCGGCGGCCCCGGCGCCTCCCGCTCCTCCTCCGCCGGCTCTCCTCCGCCGCCTCCCGCGCGCCGGCGACCGAAGGCGGGGACCCCCGAACCCGGTAAGGCTCCGCTTTCCCCGCTGCGCCCTTCAGCCACCGCGGCCTGGGGGGACGAGGAGCGGGGCAGCCGGGCCAGCGCCCCTTCCCCGCCGCTTCCTCCTCCCCGCACCTTCTCTTTCCTCTCTCGCTTCGTCCCGCAGCGCCCCGTTTACCCGCCTCGCTTCTCTCCTCCCCGGCTACCCTTCTCCCGCTCCCTTTTTCTCTGTGGCCGCCCCGCCATACGCCCCCCCGCAAATGCAGGGCCCCTGGCAGTGGGCCACAGTCCCTCCCCACCATTCGTGGTCCTTCGGCTGCCTTAGCCCCGTGGCCAAGTAATTCATTTTATGTCTGCCGTGCGGGTGCCCAGTGGCCAAGGTTTTTTCCAGCCTTCCCTTCTTTTGGGGTCCCGTGGTGGGACCTTTTGAGGTGGAGTTGCCCTTCTCCCCTGCCCTGTGGGCCCCACTACTGATAACTAAAGCTTCCCCCGTCCCAGTTTCAGCCTCTCAAGGAATTGGCAACCATAGTATTGTTCTGGCCCATGCCTTAAGGCAGGGGTGTCAGACTCGGTTTCCTCTTGGGCCGCATCAGCATTATGGTTGCCCTCAAAGGGCCGGTTGTGTCTGTAAAAAATAAATAAATGTATCTACTCTTTTATCATATTAAATAATTGCCTCTGCATTCAATTATTACTGGTTGTAGAATTGCCTTCCCTCTACATCAACTTTTCTTTTCTTACACATTTTGGGGCTATTTGATCGTAGTTTATGGTCCTTATGCCTCTGTAAAGTGACATAGAATTGGTCAGTATATCCAAAGTGTGCCTCTTTCTGCCCCTTTCTGTACCTGGTGAGCCCATTCCCAATATTGTGGGCCCCCAGTTGCTGGTATTCTGAAGAGGGGCCCAGCAGCAAGCACTCAGGATCTACTTCTACTTCTGACTGCTCCTCGGTCCAAGTCTTGCAAGTTGCACAGAGCATTGCCATGGTAACCTGTGGCAATACTCTGATGGCGAGACTTGGACAGAGGAGCAGTCAGAAGTAGAAGTAGATCCTGAGTTCTGGCTGCTGGGCCCCTCTTCAGAATACCAGCAGCTGGAAGCCTGCAATGTGGGATCGGGCTTGCCAAGTAGAGGGAGTACTGCAGCTGCAGGAGAGGTAAGAGAGCCACATGAAATGCCCTGGTGGGCCAGATTCAGCCCTCAGGCCTTGTGTTTGACACATGTGCCTTAAGGTCATTGTGTGGAGGGGTCCTGCAGCTTAGCGCGCTCCCTGTGGCTGTGTGAAGAAACACTAAGTGTATAGAAGAGAGTGGACTAAGATGTCTTGACTGGTTCAGGATATTCCTCTGTTCCTATATAGCAGAGCCCTGCCTCTTTGTGTGTGTGTGTCCGCATACCAGGTCCCATCCTTGAGCCCTTAACTGGGGTACCACTAAGAGGAGTGAAGCTCCAAAGTTTAAGCATTCCCCCTCATGTGTTCTTTAAGGAGAGGTGGTTGACTGAATCCCACTTTTAATTTTATATTGGGTATAGTTGAGCAAATTGGCTTCTTCCAGAAGTTCTCAGCTATTTACTGTGTATTCTGTAATCCATGCCCATTGGCCAGGCTGGCTGGGGCTTAAATGTATGTCTACTGCTGTTGTTGTGCACCTTCAAGTCGTTTCCAACTTAAGGCGACCTTATCATGGAGTTTTCTGGTGGCCGAGAGTGTATGACATGCCCAAGATCACCCGGCGGGTTTCCATGGCTGAGCAGGCACCCGAATCCTGGTCTCTAGGATCATAGTCCAACACACAGATCGCTAGACTGGCTTATGTGTCTGCTGAGACCAAGGACCAATCTAGATAAATAGAGAATTCAGGCACCAAGTCTTAATGCAGAGGTTGCAGGGTTGCTTTTTGTTTGTTTGTTTGAATAGATAATTGTGTCTTGAAGCATCCAGCTGCAGAAGGTGTGATTCTTGGTTTAAAAGGGTACTCTCCCAGCCTTTGAAATAAAATTAAAAAAGGGTGGGCAGCAGTGTGTGGAGTACAGGTTGAAACTCTCAAATTCTTTGTGGGACTGATCACCTCCGTCTTCATGTTTAGCACTTGTTCTTTTCACTCATTCTTTTGGTTCTGTGGAAACCTCATTGGGCACCTCCTGCAGCCACACTTTACCTGGATTCACTTTTGCAGGGCTTCCTCTTTTACTGCTTACAAGATACCTGTGGCTTGTAGCAGCAGAAGTTAACAGGTGAGTTTCTACTCTTCTACATTTCTATACTGAGGAAAGTTTCACCTTTTGGATTTTTGCTATCAGTCAGCCTTTCTGCACAGTCCTCCCTGGGCTGTAAATCTGGTGGTCCTAAATACAGCTGAGATAACCATGTGGACGCTATGTGTGTGAACTGGCTGAGTCCAGAACTTGAAATGTTGCAACTAAAAAGGGGGAAATACATTGTCCTGCTTATTACTCTAATCATTGAACAGGCTATTGACCTCCCCAGTGCTGGCAACCCCCAATGTCCCTCTGCTGGCTCTTCTTATTTTTTTATTAAACAAAATCACCACTGTGCATGTCCTTCAGAACTTTCTTCTCAGTTATTCAGGAACATTAAACCATAATTTCCAGAGCATGTCCAGAGTAGTTTCTCCAGAGCTGTACATCTAGATCGCCAATGAGTTCCATTTCATTGTGCTAATAGAGTGTACTGTGCTGTGCTGTACTCATTATTTTTAAGGTTTTTAACTTTATACATTATTTGTGTTTAAAATAATTTATATTTATTCTTTTATTGAAGTTTTTGTATAATTTTAATCCATAGTGCTGTAAGCCACCACAGCCAGCACGGTATTGTGGTTTACGCGTTATACTACAATGCTGGAAACCAGGGTTTGATTCCCCACTTGACCGCAGAAGCTCACTGGGTGACCTTGGGCGCATCATATACTGACTGATAGGTTCACCTTAGGGTCACCATAAGTCAGAAGTGACTTGAAGACACACAACAAAAAACTACAATAACCTCCCTTGAGTCCCATTACTGGGGAGAAAGCAGGATGTAAATGAATAAACTAAAACAAGTAAATAAATTCCTTGTCAGTCAAGTGGTGAATCCAGGTTTTTGCTAGCTTTAATTGTGCTATTCACAACGCTGAAGCATTTGGGAGAAGAGTCCAGCACCTTAGAGAGCTCCTGCAAAGCTTGGATTAAAAACTGGAGTGAATTCACCACCTCACTGACATGGGACCCACCTCCCATTGCTATAGAGCCCCTTGTGTAAGGTTAGACTGTTTGTCATATATTAAATGGTGGAATTTCCTGCCTCAAAATGGCTGCCGACTTGAATTGTTTTTCAAAAGGGAGTAGATTAAGGGCCATCAATGGCTGTACAATGGCACTGTGAGTTAGTTGCTGAGAACCATGAAATGGGGGACACAGTTGCATTCATGTCCTGTTGGTGGGTATCCCAGGTTGACCTTAGAGTGGATAGTGTGATCTTGCATAGCTCTTCTTATGCTCATGCTTCTTATCATCAACTACAGTAGTGGTATTTTTTAATTAACAGCAATTTTTGTTAGGGTAACCTTGCACAGGTAGGTGGCACCTTCAGATAAAAGGTGAATACTCAAGATAGATTTGATTAAAATAAGAGATGACATCATAAAAGTGTTCCTGGAAGCAGTTCCAAAAAATATGAGGACCTCAAGGGAGAAAGTGTAGCATCTACAGAAGCTGGAGACTCTAGGTAGCAGAAGGTACAAGAGCAAGAGAAGTGCGAGAGAAACATGGCTAATATTTTGTATTTACAGTGTAGCACAGAGAATCTGAAATCTTTTGTTTGCTTTTTATAGGTGCTCGAGAAACACAAGTGACATCTTCTGGATTATGACAGCAGAAACCTTACAAGAAGCCTCTTCAGAAGTATATGTGGTCTTTTTGACTGGAGTGCCGTGAAATCTTTTGGCCTGCTTTTACATGTGCTTGACTCAAGTAGTCACTATGGAGTTCCTGTTACCCAGAATGAAGTGCATTGGAGTGCTGAAAAGAATTATCTTGTTGTATTTAGTTTTAATGTGTTTTGTGGCCTTAGTTTGTCCTGATCAAGACTATTACAGTTTACTTGGAATATCTAAAGAAGCAACAAGTAGAGAAATAAGGCAGGCTTTCAAAAAATTGGCATTAAAGTTGCACCCTGATAAGAATCAGGTAGGTCATCTTGCTATTAAAATGTTTCCCATTTCAGTAAGAACAGTTTCATTTTTAAAGCGTTGCAAGTGCTGAACTCTTTCCATTTCTGAAAATAAAAGAAAATAAGAATTATGGTATAGTGATAGAAAAATTTAATGCTTAATTTGTGCAATAGTTACAGCTCCACTTCTTTAGCAGCTGGGGGTGATTTTTTTCAGCTAGGAAATGTTCATATCATCAGTATTTTCAGATCATGTGACAGTAGATCGATTTGATGTAATGTCATTTGCCGGATGAATGTTTGATGGTCACCTTGTTTCTGCAGTCCTAGTCAAACAGAATACATCAAACGGTTGTTGCCACAGATACACATCCTATAGAATAGGCAGCTTGTGTTAAGCTTGGTGGGTTGCAGATCTGCTCTATGCTACAAAACTCTTAAATTACATTGTGCCCCAACAATAGCCTGTGTTGGTTTTGGCAATCATTTCTGATACTAGGCTTGGATCCTAAGAAGTACTAATGAAATGACGGTGGGCTGGAGGTGAATTTCTATACCTTCCTTTCCCATTAACCCATGAGTAGCCCCTACTAAGGTTGGAGGACCCATATGAATGGGGTGGGCTGAACTGTAGGACCAAAAGGGAAATGTTAAGATAGCCAGGCATTCAGCAGAGACAAAGACCGTGAACAGAGATTCCACCTAGAGAGGGATCTTCCACCTGGTTTTCAGTAATTCCCCTGTGCCATGACCAGCCTCATTTAGAAGAGTCCCACAGTCATCGGGAGAGGCTTTTGCAGTAACTGCCAAGATCAGAGAAGAAAGGGTATTCACTTTCTACCACAGCTTCTTTTTTGGGACATTGCAAGCCACTGACCTCATACACGATCATGAAATTAACAAAGTAGTAGGCAGGTTTCTGAGAACTTCTAAAATTGATCTTGGAACTGAAAGCCCAAATATGTATAGATGCTTCTGTTGAAATTTCTTAGAATACTACCCTCTTAAAACAACTTCAAGACTGGGTTCAGCTACAGTATTCTGTTAATGCCTAGAGTTTTTCTCTTACAGAATGATCCAGAAGCGCATGACACCTTTTTGAAAATAAACAGGGCTTATGAAGTATTAAAAGATGAAGATCTACGAAAGAAATATGATAAATATGGAGAAAAAGGTTTAGAGGATCACCAAGGAGGAGGACGATATGAAAGCTGGCACTTTTATCGCTATGATTTCGGTAAGATACATGCCTATGAGTAAAACAGGATTGTTAATTTTAGCAACACATTCAGAAGGAAAATAGCAGCCACAGTAAATATGAAGTTAAAGGGGCTTTAATGCTGGCCTGTGGCCATTGTCAGTAGCATAAAGTGTGTATTTCGCTCTCTTAATTATTATAGTTACATGAGGCATTATTCCATGATCTTCAATGGATTTCTGTTTGCCTTTGGTATTGCAGTGCTAATTCTTATAACTTCTTAATAAGTTGTCTCTGGAACAGTCTTAATTCATTCTGTTTCCAGACTGAGTAACCATAACTAGTTTCCTCCATTAAAGTTGCTCTTTCATCAAGGCATGGCTGTGCAACTGGCTACCCATAGGCACTAGCCTTCTTGCAAAATTATTTTCTTTTCCCTGGATTCCTTGTTTACACAGCAGTGTATCTTTAAGCCCTGGCTTTCACAAAGCCAGATGGGAAGTTCTGGGTTCTGCAAACTCCTGTTCAGATGCCAAGCTGGCCTGTTCTACCTCCTATGCAATACTGTGTTGTCTTAAACTTGTACATGTCTTCACTTGCCCCATATGAGGTGGCTTAATGAGAAGGAAGACTTCTTGAGTCAAATGCTGAGCTGTCAGGAGCAAACATGTGTGGGATGCCTTATACTGAGTTGAGCCTATTTTATCTACCACAGTGATAGGGAACTGTGATGCTCCAGCTGTTTGGTGGGGTTTTTTAGTACATCACGCATAATCCCTTGCTACTGGCAATGTTGGCAAGAGCTGATGGAAGTTGGAGGACCACAGTTAGGCCATTTCTGTACTATACTCTTACAGCACAAGTATTCCACTTTCAACATCCTGTGGAATCCTGGGGTTTGCAATTTAAGGAGGGGACAGCCAGCCAGCCCCTCCCTAAACTGCAAACCCCAGGATTCCATAGGATGTTGAAAGTGGAATAATCAAGCTATAACAATGTAGTGCAGAAATAGCCTTACTCTCCCCTTCAGTTTCTCAGAGGAGGAGCTTATCCCATCCTACTAGAGGTTCTAGAAACCTTTTGAGCAAAAACCACATCTAGTGAGCCCTTTCCTCAAGAAATATCTTTATATTTACAGTTATTTTTGCCGCTGAGCCTACGGCCCTTCCTAAGCAAGACATCTAAACTCTTGCATACCAAGGGGTGGATAGTGACTTAGTTATACTTAGAGTAGACTCATTGAAATTAGTTGGGTTGAATTAAGTCTGGATTCAAGCCCATAAATAGAAAATCAGGCTCCTAAATCCTTCCTGTTTCAAGGCAGAATGAATTCTATGACCCATTCTAGAGTGTGATCTTTTAATTTTGTTCTTCTTAAATGAAGTAGTCTCTTTTTTTCCTTTTGGCATATAACCATTAGATGTTAAGCTGATGGGTTTAGTGTGTTCTGCCTTTGTTAAGCACAGCGAAGTAGTGACTGATGTTCTTCTTCTTATTCCCATGTTAATTAGTTGTGGATATTTTAAAATGCTGACTGGGTTTTTTCTTTGTCAGGTATTTATGATGATGATCCTGAAATCATAACACTGGATAGAAGGGAATTTGGTAAGCCACTGCAGTCCACAAGGTTTCCCAAGACTTTTAATGTCATTTATTCAAAGTGCAGCATTGATGCCACATGATCTTTTCTTGAGACTATAAAATATTGCACAAATTGCAAAATGTCAACCAAAGAGAATAATGAATTTCAGTGTTCTAAGAGAGTATCTTATTTGTACCCAGTGAATCATTTGACTATAAATTTTAGCACAGTCATTGCTTTTGCCTCAGTGGAAATTAGTGACACCTCAAGGAAGAAGAAGGTGCATTTTAAAGCCCTGCCTTTTTGCGTGTTCACTTTGCAACCTTGAGTGTGCCCCCTGGCTGCTCACCTCCTACCAGAAGGATTAGGCATCTAAATAAAGCACAGAAGTACTGTGTCCACCCCCTCGTTATTCCATTCTTCTTAAGATATTTTGATTGGGCTTTTTCCTCTAGCGATTCCTCTGTTAGTTGGGCAGAAAAGGTTTGACTGTATCATTCTGTTCCCAATTCATGATTCTAAGCTGGTACTTTTAGGGAAAGGCAAACTTGGATACTTTAGCTTTCCTCCCAGAAAAGAGCTCACAGATAACTAAGTGCTGGTGTGTGTTAGCATTTCCTTTTCATGTTTGCCCTTCGTATTTACAGAACGTAATGTGTTTACTTTGTATGATAGCAACATGCCTGTACGTACAGTATGAGTTCTCCCAGAGTTTGCACTGGAACCACTGTTAGTTTTCTGCTTCTTACAATGTCAGCATTTTATGGTTATCACCTGTGGCATCTGATCTGGCATAAATAATATTGCCCCAGCTACAAATAACCATGATGTTGTAAAGTATTTACAGCTATATATAGTAACTTGCAAAAGAATTTTTGAGTGACTTTTTATTTACGCATTATAAACTTTATCCTGCCCTTCTCTGAAAGTTGATCAAGCAGCATACTTATACATTCTTCATTTGTAGCATTGCAGCAGCTTTTTGAATGAGGGTTTATTTTTTAGTTTTTGCTTTTTGAAGGTAGTTTACACAAGGGTGGGCAAAAAAAGAGAAAAGGAAAAATTGACTCAAAGAGCTTCATGGCTGTGAAAGGAGATTTGAACTCAGGTCACCCAAGTCCCGCACTTTATCTTTGACACCACATTGATTCCTCCCATTTTTCTAAAAGATGTCTCAGTTGAACTAGTAATGCTCCTCTCTTTCTCTTCCATTTCTTGGTCTCCCCACTCAAAAAAAAAAATTCTAAATGTAGCATGCATTTGAAATTGTTCTCATGCAAGTGTGTGTACACACATTCAAAGTGATGGCTGAATTATCACGATGGTGTGTGGGAGCTGGGATACAGAACTGTTCTCTATTGCTGGGCAACCAAAAACAGAGATGGTGGCCATTCCTTGAATACCAGAGGTCTCTGAATATGTACCGTTAAAAGCTGTAAGGAACCAGAATTCCTTTTGCTCACAAATTCTGCTTCAGAGTTCATGCCAAACCAAGCTCTTATTGCGCTTTCTGTTTCAAACAGTGGTGGGTGCACAATCTGTGGACCACAAAGCCTTGATTGCAGCCACTCTCCTCCAGAGCACCTGAGGTGCCCTGTCCATTCCCACAGATTCCCTTCTGCTGATTTTCTGCCACTGTTACCCAGGTGCCCCTTTCCTCGCTGCTGTGAGTGGTGAGGAAAAAACATTCTCTTTCCTCTCTCCTGGGATAGAGAAGGCTTACCACTTTCCCCCAGTTTTGTGGCTCAAGAAGCAGATGATCATGAGCTCTGCAAGTATTATTTGTGGACATCAAAGCTGAAAAAGCCAAGGTAAGGAAAGGAAACTGTTCTGTAATAAGCTGCTGGTTGGTGTTGCCATACCTGAGTTGGCAGCTTCAGACTCATTGTTACTAGACCAGTGGCTGCCTAAATGTCATTGTTGACTCACAAGTCAGATATAAATATAACCTTGGTTGTCACTAGCACTTTTGACCCAGTGCTTGGTATAAGGAAGTTCCTTTTATTGCCATCACCAGTGACCTATTTGCCATCTCCAGTACTGCTTGCTTGTCAGTTTTAAAGCAGGAGTGAGAAACTGGCAGTGCCCTTATGCTGTGGGGCTCCAGCTCCCATCAGCCCCAGGGGCCAGTTGTCAGATATGATGGAAGCAGCAGTCCAACAACATCTGGAGAGCCCCATGTTCCCCTCCCCTGCTAGCAGCACATCTTCAGGCAGTTAATTCCAATAATTACTTGGGCATTGACAGAAGCTGGTTGGGAATCTAGAAGTGAGGCATGGAAATGGTCATTATCTCTTAGTAGTTCCTGCAAAATATTGGGCCTGCTCCTTAAGAGTAGACTGGTTTTAATTTCTATAATTCTTTGGTTATCCTGTAGTTGAAGGGAACTAGGAGATCTTAATTTCAACTGTAAGAAGCAATATAAACCTATCACATTCTCTTGTGCAATAGGGACTACTCAGTTTAATGGATTTGTTATGTATGTGTCAGGCTGGAGGTTGAACTTGTGGCATAGTTAAGAAAGTCTCTCTTGCCAGTCCTGCTAGTAGCACTGACTGACTTTAGTTATTTGTCTCAGCTATTTATTCAGCTCTTTATCAATCTATCTTTTATCCAAAGTGATGTGCAATAACTATATTTTTATTTTGTAAAAAAAAATTTTATTGAAATATTTTATATGCATAAAACTATGTATACTAACACACCAAAGATGTTAAACTAAAACTAAATAAAAAGTAACTACAAATAGAGCTGAAACAACCACGGCTACTAAACAAAGCTAACTATCAAAAATCATTATGTATGTATAGATGAATAGATGGATAGATATAGATATATGACTTACAACTCATCAGTTGCAGGTTATATGCTAATTGATAGGTAATACCTCTTCTAAGGTAAAAGTCTGAGTAATCCATTATAATATTAACCTATAACTATATCATCAAGATTATATTGTAGACTAAATTTATCCTTTTTGTTTGCATTCACTTCTAGTGATTAATACGTACAGTTAAACTGTTATTCTTCAAACCCAAAGTTGATTTTTCTGCCATAATGACCTTACGTATTCTGTCAAGTGAGCCTTCCTTAATTAACATAGACAATTTGTCCATTTTCACCAAATCCAACATCTTCATCAACAATTCTTCTTGTGTTGGTATGTTCACATCCTTCCATTTTTGTGTGGTAGAGTACACTAGCATCTGCTATTGTGTACTGGAGAATTCGTCCAGTCTTCTTACAGGTTGCTCATCTATCTGCCCCAATAGGAAAATTTCTGATTTCAGTTGAATCTTAATGTTCAAAATGTCCTCTATCATTCTGTAAATTATCACCCAAAACCTCTGAGGTTTTTCACAAATCCACCAAATATGAAAAAGTCCTTTCGTTTTTTCCAACATTGTGAGACCCTCTGTACATCTTAGGCTATCTTTCGGATGATATGAAACTATAATTTTAGAACTAATTGAAGCCGATTTTGAGAGCCAATTACGCAAACTAGAGACTGGACAAAATAATGTAGCTTTAACCAGTCCTTAGCATCTCAAGATGGGGCTGTTTGTCCACTGAAAATATGATGTGTAGATCATTTGCCCTGTATTTCAGAGCACAGAACACATCAAGATTTGTTTGTATAGAAGCACACTTTTCTCCAGAAAACAGAAGTGAGGCCTTACTAGCAATTCAGTCACCTCCCATCTCCTGCAGTTGTATGTGACTTGATATTGATGAATAATAAAATAACAGCATAATTGTTATCCTTCTATTTAAAATAGATGCTGCTGTTACTTCTGGAGAATTATGGTTTATCAATTTCTATTCCCCTCGATGCTCACATTGCCATGACTTGGCACCAACGGTAAGCATAAATTGGTTCCTGTGTTCCCACCGTAGCATTTATACTTCAGTTTTCTTTGACACTGAGAGGGTCCCGTGGGGACTGATTGAGGAGGAAAGGTGAAGGTGACGGCCTTTGTAGGATGGGATGGAAGAGCTGTATCATCTTTTTGCTATGAAGCAGTCAAAGGCTATCTCTCTGCATTCTGTACCTGCATAGCCCTAATGTCATGCTGTAGCAAGATTGCTGGGTGTTTACTACAGCTTTTTGGATTCATTTGTCAAATGAGATTTGTTCCACCATATTCTGTTTGTCCATGGTGGGGTGTGGAATGGTAGCTGTTGTGGAACAAACTGAAAAATGTGCAGATATAGCCTTGGGCAGGTGGGGATTATTGGAGTCATGTTCAACGCCGAAACAATGCTTTTGCTGGGTGGAGTTGAACTCAATCACCAGTACAGTCACCAATGTCAAACCCTAAATATGACCCTAAAAACTCAAATTACATTTTTCAAAATAAAGTAAGTTGTATTCAGCAATGTGTGACCCTTTGATTGTTGGTCACTGCCATCAGATATGTCCTCTATAAGCTCTGAAAGAAGTTGGACCAGAGATTTCTGCTGTCTGTTTGAGAACATGAGGATAGATAATGGGGTCATACGAGGGGTGGTAAGAGAGGGCCAATATTTTCCTTCTAGCAGTATCTGAATATTAGTTGGATTTTGTAGGATGGTGTTTAAAACGGGACAAAGTATTTAAAAATTCTGTATGAAAGAGTTTCACATATGAGCCACATTGTTGCTAGAAAAAGTTACTTGCTTCTTTTTCAATTTTAAGTGGAGAGAATTTGCTAAAGAAATGGATGGATTAATACGTATTGGAGCTGTCAACTGTGGTGATAACAGAATGCTCTGCCGAAATAAAGGAATTAATAGCTACCCAAGCCTGTATGTGTTTAAAACTGGAATGGTAAGTAGGCAGATG
This sequence comes from Iguana delicatissima, assembly GCA_948472985.1. NCBI lineage: Eukaryota > Metazoa > Chordata > Lepidosauria > Squamata > Iguanidae > Iguana > Iguana delicatissima. Next base: position 832,470 of record CAOKZL010000465.1, on the reverse strand, counting down.
CTCTTCCTAGCCCTGAAACCACATGGAGTCCCAGGGAGTCCATCTAAGGAGTGATAGTGCATTTGGGAAGCTTTTGCAGGAGGGAGGTGTTCCTACAGTCATTTGAGACAATTCAGGTAAGTAGCCTCAGCGACTACCCAGGAGGCAAAGGGCACACAGAGGCAATGGGAAAACGGATGTCACAAAGAGAAACCTTAGGGACAAGAATCTGGTGTTGAAATAGCAAGCAGAAAAGCAGAGCTTGGGAATGATAATTTTTAGGGAAACTATGCCTTCCAGAATCCCCCAGCTAGCATGGCCATGCTAGTCAAGGATTCTTGAAATGACAGTCCAAAAAACCCTGTTTCCAAGCTTTGCCAGATTGACAAGATTCCGTAGTCCTTTGGGGTCATTAATGCCTGAGTAGAATAGAGCAGTGCAATACAGGGTGCCACCTTCTCAGTCTTCTCCCATTGAATAGAAAGGCCTGACAACACTTATGAGTAGAAACCTCCATGCCATCAAGGACTTTGGTTTACCAAGGTTTCTGATCACATGGAGGCTTCTGTGTGCATTCAGACAGATGCAAGCAGAAGACTCTCTCACATTTCCCTGTTCTCCTTGGAGAGAACAGGAATGGGCCCATAAAGTGTGGGTACCGCATAGACAACCTCATGCCCTATGTATGGCGTTGCTGTACTTAGTCAAGTAGAATGATAGCTAACATGAAGAGGGGTAACCTTAGGGGCTAATTTGATTTTCAGATCTTTTAATGTCTGCTGTGTTTCTGGTAGAAAAAGTGATGCATAAGCAATGGATAGGTTTTTAAGATGAACTATTTAAGGTTCAGACTTAAATTCCCAAATTTCTAAATTAAAAAAAAAACTTGGAAGAGATAGGTATTGGCTAACACATGTAATCAAAGACTACTTCTTTTAACATAAGATCTTTTTCCTTGTAGAATCCAGTGAAATATTACGGAGACAGATCAAAGGAGAGTTTAATGAGTTTTGCCATGCAGTATGTCAAAAGCACAGTGACAGAGCTATGGGCAGGTAAATTTGATATTATTCTTCAATTTGCAGATGTTACAAACTCTGTAATCAAACAGTGGAAGATATATAATCCAACCAAAACATTCTATATCTTAATAAAATATAGAAAATAGAAAACTGCTGTCAAAGCTGTACAGCGAATTGTTGTACTCTGTGAAGTGTCTGGATAAATAAATTTAATTGTCGATCTTGAAATCACTGTTTTGTTTTCTCTGTTTTAGGTAATTTTGTTAATGCTGTTGAGACTGCCTTTGCTTCTGGAATTGGCTGGCTAATTACCTTCTGTGCAGAACATGGAGGTAAATATATTTTTCAGCAATTAACATTTAAAGTAGAGTTTTAATTACTGTAACATGCATGTGTAAAAGTAAAGAAACTGAGTTGTGGAAGATCAACAGGAATATATTATTACATTTCTCTTAGAAATGTCTGAAAGGTAAAAGCTGTTACAATTGTTTAAATTAATACACTAAAAGCTGTAAAGGTTACTTGATGCCTGGAGGCTGTTAGTACTGTCTTTTGTATGCAAGTCTTTTATTGGAGTGTTTTTTTCTCTCAAAGAGAAGTATTAAAATTATCTGAAATTTCTATTAACTGCCAACTTATAATGCTGTTTCTTGATGAGATATTGAAAACATACTATGATTGTCTGTGGTATTAAGTGCAATTTCTCTCAGAAACAGGGAATTTTCTGGGTGTCGCTGGAAATTGTCCCATCCCCTTTTCTAACAGAGTTAGGCCAAGTGAAGCAGCTACCACAGGTGGCAAATGCTTGTCGGTGGGGAATGCTGGCAAGAGACTTACGGCAGCTGCCCGTAAGTGTGATGGAAGGTCTTGCACTTGTGTTGAAAAAATGTTTACCTGCCAGCCCTGGTGGGTTTGGGCCAATGAATGGGTAGTGCAGTATTATCCATCTTAGATTTCACCTTAGATTTCTTTAGAGTATTGAAGCATATACCTGTGCTGTTTTTAGATTTCCGTTGCAAGTCAGTGGAAAGATAATGCAGAAATGAAATTCTTCTGATCGTTTTCTCTTATTAGGTCAACTTTCTGTTCCCCTTTTCAAAAGAGGAACGTAGAAATACTCTGTTTTCAGACTCTTCTAGTTATTAGCATATCTGTGTGACAAATTTAATTACTTGTGGGAACATTTTAACTGTTTTTATCAGAAATCTTCATTTGTATATTTTTGTATATACATTGGTGGATTAATGTAAACTGGTTTCTCAGTTATTGAGACATGTTACTGTCTTTCTTCTAGATTGTTTGACTTCTCAAACACGTCTTAAATTGGCTGGCATGTTGGTAAGCTTTATTTAAATTGACTAATGTTCAAAGAGTGGGCTTGATTTGCCCAAAATTAAGTGCTTCAAAATTCCGCTGGCTTCAGAAGTAGAAAACTAAACCCATACTGAACTCTCCCACTGAAATTTGGATGAGCTTAACTTTGGAATATGCCCATTATTTTAACATCCTTTCTAAGCATGTGAGCTGTATAGTGAATGGTACAGTATGTCTGTATTTCAGTGCAAATATCAAGCCAGGTGTGTGTGTGAGAGAGAAAGAAAATGACAGACACAGAAAGAGAAAGGGATATGTAGCTTTTGTGAAAGCTGTACTGTCTCAGTTTCATTTCCTCCTTTCATCTTTTTTCCCCTCTTGATTGTTTTATACAGGAAGGCCTTGTTAATGTAGGCTGGATGGACTGTGCCACCCAGGGTGAGCTTTGTGATAATTTGGATATCTCATCTAGCACTACAGCATACTTCCCACCTGGAGCCACCTTAACTAATAAAGAAAAAGGAGGTGTTTTGGTATGAGTTGCTTTACCATTGGTTTGCATATACATACATATCTGCTGGTGGTGGTGGTGATGGTGGAAGCAAAGGAAGAAGGAAGATTCATAATTTTTTAAAATAGATTTGCTTTGCTCTCATTTGATTTATATTTATTTTCTGGCACTCAAAGACAGATTAAATGATGGGTGTTAGAAAACATCCATGCTCTTTAACTGTATCTAGTCCCCCAACCGCTGGAACTGTGTAACCCTGATCCAAAAACTACACACAGTAGATTGTCAACTTTGTATGTTACCATATTATTTAAACATTCTTATGCTTAGGTATCCTAAAAGTGACACAAGGCACAACAGCTTGCTTTGCTTGCTTGCACATTAATTAAACTGTTCTTTCCATTTATTAGTCAATCTATCAGAAATTCTTATCAAACAAAACAAAACAAAATCCAGTAAAGGAAACTAAATGAATGCATACTAATCTAGCATAGCGCTAAGTAAATTTATTGCAGCTGTCACCCACCTCTGAATTAGATTAAATGAATTTGTGCCCAGAAATTGACAAAAGGCATTCTTGTATAAAATCAGATTCTCTTTTATAAATTAACCCAGTTGAAGAGATGGATGAAATAGCTTGGGCAAAAGGAATTCTTGTATGAAAGAACTCTGTAATTTTGACTAGACTACAAGATAGTTTGGAAATATTTATTGTCACAGATTTGTTTTCTTTTTGAACCAAAAAAAGAAAGAACATGATTTTAATCAGTTTAGTAATTTCAAAACACTTTGATATCAGTTATGAAAGGTAAGGTTGAAATCTAATCAAAGCCAGGAAGAATTCAGCAGTTTCAGTTCTGACTGGATTGTATCCAAAAGCCAAAGCTTATGTCCTAATCACTAGGCAACTGTGGAGGGGGAAGAGGGTCTGTTCCCTTCACAAGCTGTATGGCTGTTCCAAAAGCAATGGCACATCTGATTCTGGAAACTGGCTGAAAAATTAATTTGATAATTGTGTGGGGCGGGGAGAGGTATTATTTTTGTGAGGAGAAGCAAGTCCAAGTGCCATTTTTTTCTGTAGTGGTTAGACTGTGCTGGGAATTTTAGGTGCAGTTTTTTTAAAAAAAAATTAGGGGGTATCAGGGTTCCCTACAACTGCAAAATAGGTTTTGCAAGGCTGCACATAGCCCATAGGCTGCACTTTCCTCATCCTGCACTAGGCTCTTGCCTGTTCAGAGTTTGTAATTGGTGGTCCTCTTTCTTTCCTGGGTTTTCTGTGAAGTGCTTATAAACATGATTTTGTGATTATGAAGAGATACATTTCTGGCTTGTTGCTTTGTGGTTAAAAAAACAGAGTCATCTTTAAGGACTAGGGAGAAACTTGGGCCATTTCCACACTACACTGTGATAGTGCTATTATTCCACTTTCAATATCCTGTGGAATTCTGGGGTTTGTAATTTACTGAGGCAAAAGAGCAATCTAGCTGAGAATTCAAAATGCCCTTCTCCAAACTGCATGCCCCAGGATTCCATAGGATGTTGAAAATGTAGTGCAGAAAAGGCCTTGGAATAAACTCAGTCAAGCCATTATGAACATCATTTCCAAGGAGACTTGCAGTTGCAACTGCTGAACATGGCCTTAGAGGATGTGCAGTTTCAGGCCAAGTGTCATATGGGTGGAGGCTCAGCTGCGTTAGGGCCACAGCAGCAGAATGACTCTTATTTCCACTTTTTTAAAAAAAGTTTGTAATTGCCATGCTATCGCACAAGAAGGTTCCACATTGGCAAAGAGGCTCTTGGGCAAATTTATAAAGGAAATTGGGAAAAGATTCACTTGTTTGCATTAGAGGCCTACAATTAGCATCCCACCCACACACCCTAGTAAAATCTTGAGTGATCTGGGTTGGTTTGCCTGTTGACCCACCTGCCCTTGCTTTCTTGTCTGTCCTGAGTCAGCTTGATCAGACTTACGTAAGGAGGAGCTGCATACAAATGACAAGGGATCTTCCATTGTATGCTGTCCTCCTGCCCTCAGGGTCAAGACAGGCACTACCTGGAATGCTTTGCAGGACATCAGAAGGACAGAAATAGAATGCACAGGTTGAAGGAGGAAATAATCGTCCTCCTCATTCTTCCCCTCCCTCCCCCAAATCTATTCCAGGTAGTAAAGTGATTGCCTCTTAAAATGCATTAGCGGCTCTTCAGAGGTGTGTGTTTTCCTTTATTGTAGATACAGAGCTGGCCCAACTCTGGCTTTACAATCCTGTGAATTCTAGCCCCCCCCCAAAAATGAACCATGTTCTGAAAGTGAGCATATTATACAATAGAATCAAATTCAAATTTCGTTTCTTCCAGTTCTTGACCTCCTTAGATGCCAGAGAGATATATACAGAAGTCATGCAACACCTTCCAGACTTCAGAATGATCTCAGCATCTACCTTAAAGGTAACGAAAGATTCTGATCTTAATTCTCAAGAAGAACGTAGAAGGGGCCATTTTTTCCCCTACCTTTTTTTCTATTGACTTTTTTGTTTGTTTTGTTTTTCATAATACATATTTGCAAAGTTTTTGCTACAGTTAGCTTGAGGGTCATATTGAATTGTTATTTGGATGGTTTCTTTAGAGGTGAGGCACTTAATTGATAGTGGTGACTATGATTATGTAGACCACTCATTAAGCAGCATATGTCTTATGGGTTTTTTTCCCCTTTTCATTAAGGATCACCTGGCTCATCATCGATGGCTGATATTCTTTCAGTTTGGCCGGAGTAGCAAATCGGAAGCCCATGATCTTAAAAAGCTAACTTACCTCCTTAAAGCAGAACATATTCAGGTAAGATCAAAAAAGCTTCTCAGGATGGATGATTCTGGGCTGCCAGGGAGTGGTTTAACTTGCCTGATGAGCCACAAAGCTTCTGAATAATGTCCCTTTGTAACTTGCCACCTTGGTTCCTCATTACCAAGCATTTCTTCCTCTTCTCAGCTGCTCACAGTCTCGCCTGACTCTGTACTTCCACACTTGCTTCTAACATGCAGCCCACTTGTTTGAATTGGGAACATTGGAGGAAGTCCTACCTGAGATATCTTTTCCCATATTGCTACCCACCACCTACTGAAGAAGAGACATAGCTCACTGGCAGAATACATAGTTTATATCCAGAAAGTGCCATGTTCAGTCCCTACTAACTCCAAAATAAACTAGGAAAGAATTCTGCTTGTGACCCAAGAGTGTGACTGCTGGTCAATGTTAGGTTAAATGAAGAAAGGCTCTGACTCAATCTAAGGCATCTTCTTTAGTTTTCCTATTTCTCCAGTGTGGGCTTGAGACTTGTGCATGCATTAAGTCACTATCTCTGGGAGGGCAACTTGCTTCCATTTTTCCATTGGAGTGTGAGTGTGTTAGATTTGCTCAACACTTCCTTGGGACATTGCTTTGAAAATGTTAAACCTGTGTCATAAAACTATTATGAACTCAGATTTTATCTTCCATGAATTTTGACAGTTTACCATCCTTCAATATCACTCTCTTTTGCAAAATTACATAATCTTTCTTTTCACTGCAGCCTATATTTATTTGTATAAGGTTTATACTGCATTTCAACCAGTACAAATTAAAACAGTGCAATATTATCCCATTTACATTGTTCTCATGTCAAGAAATGGGATTCCCATGTCCATCTTGTATTTGTAATGTTTCATTCTCTGAGGATGGTAATGAATAAATGGATATTTGTTCCACAGGTTGGAAGGTTTGACTGCCTTGCTGCACCAAAGATCTGTAATGATCTGTATGTTTATGAACCCTGTGTTGTAGTCTTTAAAGGGAGGGGATTGGAAGACTATGAAATTCATCATGGTAAGCAACTTTTGCATAGATGAGTTAGAATGTTAACAATCTTGTGGTGCCTGTGAATATGTCCTCCTTGGTAATAAACTTCATGTTAGAAACATCTTCCTGTAATAAAACCTGTCTTAAAAAAATAATAACCTCCAGTCCTGTGATTGGAAGCAAGGAAGTGGGAGAGTGGAGTGCAGAGTCATTTTCACTGACAGTTTCTCTCTCACACTCTTTCTCTCTCTCTCTCTCTCTCACACACACACACACACACACACACACACACACACACTTACTTCTAGGTGCTTTATCATTTACTGCTTGAAGGGTGGTTCTTGGAGTTTTAAAGAGCAGGTACCGGGGTGGGGGACATTCGCCTCATTCAGTACTAGGCACTTCTCCATCCAAAATTGTAGCCTCCCAAGCCTACATTTTGTTTTATGTCCCATGCGCACTGCACAGTTAATGGCACTTTCATTCCACTTTAGCTGCCATGGCAACATCCTGTTGGAATGCTGGGATTGGTAGTTGAGGGAGGGTCATTCAGAGTCTTCAGCCAAAGAGCTTGTCTGGTGCCTGTAATGAAACTGCAAACCCAGGATTCCACACCATGCAGCCACACAAATTAATCAAAGTGCTATAATTGCATAATGTGAAAGTGCCTTTAGAAAGAAGTTTTATTCTATACATCTGCATATAAAGTGTGCCTTTTAGATTTGGTTTTTGTTTGGACAGTGTTTGGCTTTCACATTTTGAACCAGTTTAACCAACTGCCTTGCCTTGTTCCTCTTCTGCACTGTTGGATATTTGTCTCTTTCCTGCATGTTTTCTGGAATCAGAATATGTCCCTCTGTCTTCCACAAAAAGCACTGATTTTATTTGAACAATTTCAACTGAAAACCTGTATGCAATGCAAGTACCAAATCACATTTGGAGTAGGAGAATCTTGCAAATGTGATCAGTCTTCCTTGATACAATTACTGTACATTGTTTGTCTGTTCTTCTGAAGAAATAACAAGTTGCTGTGGACACCAAAATTTACCTATTTTATTCATTTGTTTTCTGTTTGAAGGAAAGAAGATTCTGTATGACATAGTGGCTTTTGCTAAGGAGAGTGTGAATTCTCATGTCATCACTCTTGGGCCTCAAAATTTTCCTGGCAAAGAGAAGGAACCATGGCTTGTTGACTTCTTTGCACCTGTAACTATCAGAGCATTGCTTATTTTGAGACATAAATTTATATATCTGTATATGCACACTAAAAGATAACTTCTTTAATATAACATCCTTACTGAAAAAATTCTAGCCTGGCAGGGTAGGAATGTGGTGATCTGCAGTTTTTCCCAGAAAGTTTCCTTTTGATGGCATTACAGGAGTTATTCTCCAAATAAAGTAACTTTGTGAACCTTTGTTTTTTTCTGTATTCAGCACTGAACAGTGTAGTTATCTGTTCAGGAAGCTGCACTGCAGAACAAGAAGATCCAGTCTGATAGCGTAGTCAGTGTTTTTTCCATTGAGGGACACATTTTTTCAGGGGTAATATGAACAGTGAGAGGCAGCCTAGTGTAGTGGTTTGAGCGCTGGACTACACTTGGAGACCACAGTTCAATTCCCTGCTTGACTGTGAAAACCCATGGGATCACCTGGGGTGCATCACAGCCCCAGAAAGTCCTGTGGTTTGCTTTAGCATCACTGTAAGTTGGAAGAGACTTGAAGGCACACAGCAACAACAAATAGGAACACTTATTTGTCTTCACAGGCTTCTGTTAGAAGAAAACTTATCTGTTTGAGGGAGTAAAGAATTCATGGTTCCTGAAACATCCTGTAGTTAAAATACTATGAACAGCTTACTGTATTACACAGGAAAGATCAGGTGGGGAGGAGAGACCAAGCTTTGGGCCTTGCTACCTAATGCATCACAGCTGCTTTTAAGGAGCAGAGCCCAAAGGGTTGTAATATTTCCCCTGACCAGACTTTTCTAAGAGAAAAGATGGGTCATGAGAAGTTGAAAACTACAGTTCATGCCCCAGACAGCCAAGAACTGGGAATCTTATACTGTCTGTCACACACTTATTTTTGTATGTCCCTCTTTTTCCTTATTAGTGGTGTCCTCCTTGCCGAGCTCTATTGCCAGAACTGAGGAAAGCATCGAAGCAGCTGTACGGTCAACTGAAATTTGGTACCTTAGATTGTACAATTCATGAAGGGATTTGCAACATGGTAAACTGCAAGTATAGCTATGTTTTCATCATATGGATATCTCTGTTGCATTTTAACCTTCTCCTTAAAAGTGATGGCCAGAATTCACTAAAGCGGTAACAAATGTGTAACCTAGAGTTACACATTGGCAACTGATTCATAATCACAATCCGTATGTATTCACTGTCTTGGGGAATATGTAAGCAACATGAAAGTACCCCAGTCCACACTTACAGGGCAGCAGCTGCTGCAGTCAGTGAAGGTCTGTTGCCCTGTCAGTTGGGAAGCAGTTGATCTATGTTCTCACCCACCCTTGCACAAGCAAGGGGGAATTGCAACACGGACCCTGCTTCTGCCTGTGGCATGGGAGATCGCTCATGGGAGAGCGTAAGAACATCAGTCATCTGCTTCCTGATAAACAGGGGAAAGACCTTGTTGACTGCAGTGACTGCTGTCCAGTAGGTGGAGATTGGGGTGTTCGGGCTGGGAAACACTACATAGCTGCATAACCACGCTGGTTACATAGCTGATAGAGAATTCTGGCCCATATCTCAATATTATTTTGAAATCAAAAGCGATGAAAATTATAGATTTGTGCTTCTTCTCATGTACTTGGAATAAAATTGATTTCTGCTTCATTTATTCTCTGACACCTTTTACATAGTAGAATCTAGATGCTTTTAAGATCTTGCAGCCCTAACTTGTGAATATGACATCTTGTAAATTAAAGGTCATAACATGCATAGGAGAGAGTTACTTGCAGTCTCAAAAATGATATACTGTGTTAAAGCAACTGGGTGTTTGGAAAGGAAATTCTAGTCAAAACCCGCAAATCAGATACTTATATTTCTTCTTTTAAGAAAAACGTGAAAAACTGAATTATTCCTTATTTGCTTTAATGTAAAGCGAGCTAGTATGGTTTGGTGGTTTGAATGTTGGACTAGGACTCTTGAAGACCAGAATTTGAATCACTGCTCAGCCATAGAAATCTGCTGGGCAACTTTGGGCAAATCCCACTCTTCCAGTGTCAGAGGAAGGCAATGGCAAACCCCACCTCCCACGTGAGCAAATCTTGCCAAGAAAACCACGCAATAGGATTGCCAGATATCAGTGTCAATGTGAAGGTAGACAGCAACAACATTAATGCATATCCAAATAATTTTCTTTTGTAAAAAAACTATCTTAAGTTTAAGCAGCTGATAAGAACCCGGCCTTAACAGAGGTGTCTTCTGGGCATATATATGGAACATACTACTCTCTGCTGCAGTTGCTTCCAGCTTCACCACTAACAAGGAGATGGATAGCTCTCAGGAGCAGAGTGGTTTCTCAAAGGATGCTAAGTAGACAGAGAAATCAGCCAACAAAGTTTTACCACAGTATACCTGTTGAAGTGTAGGAGGTTATTCTGGAAACTTTAAACTCTTATGAGTAAGCAATTTCTTAGTTTTGTATTTCAGAATTGGCCTAGATAATCCTCAAATTGACCTGTACAATGCTACTATTTGTCAGTGTGGTCTCCTAAACCGAGTTTTAAGTTTAGTAGGCCAAACCTTTCCCCAGAGTTCTTGTTATAGCAGTGGAATGTGATTGATCTGATCTAGGCTTGCCATAGATTTCTGTCTGTCCAAAGAAGTACATGTAGAGCATTTTATAAGAGCTAAAAACATAAGCTTCCTATTACAGGAAGAGGTTTTCTGTACAACTTCCTGTGATGCTTACCTGGGAGTAAGTCCTGGTGAATTCAGTGGGGCTTTCTTTGGAGTAGATGTGTGTTCATTTTAGGCCATACAGCCTTCAAAGTGTCAAATGTTTGCTAAACCTGTGTTGTTTTCTTGCTCTTCCTAATTATTGAGATACAAAAGTTTCTTTTAGTTTTATTAGTTGAGAGGTTTCTTCTTTTCACAACGAAACACTAGAATGAAATGTCAAAAATGTACTGAAACTTTAAAGGAGCCTTTGATATTTCTGAAGATGTTTTCATTTTGATATTCCATAGCACAACATTAGAGCTTACCCAACAACTGTGGTTTTCAATCAGTCAAACACTCATGAATATGAGGGACATCACTCTGCTGAGCAGATCTTGGAGTTTGTTGAGGTAACTGTATCTCCTCCTCCTTCTCATTAGTATAATATTTATATTTATATCTAGTATTTTCCCAGTTTGAGACTCAAGGTGGTTTATAATATTTTTTTAAACAACGTTATGTAATGATATGTATGTTATATATTAAATAATATTGTAAACTCATGGTTAGACCCTGTAGTTTGGAATAAACCTTCATAATCCCTACCCATGCTACCCCTGATTTAAAAAAAAATGATGTGGTCAACTGATGGAAGCTAGGACGAAATATTAGCATACACACACACCTAGGACCTTGAAGGATTTCACTGTCTGCCACATATACACGCTACCAAAACAAAAGCCACAAAATCTTAGGAGGGTTTTTGGCATGTTCTTTGGCCCAGGAGAGGCCTTTTTTTACAAAAGTTACAAAAGTAAGTGATTTGGATATCATTTTCTGGCCTCTCCTGGGCCTTAAATGGCCCAAGGGGCACAAAAGCCTGACCAAAATGCTTCCTAGGATGCATTTTTTTTTTTAAAAAAAAGGGAGAGAATGAAAAATTGCTTGGACCCCTGAATGGCCTGGGCAGCCTTAAAAACAGCCCTGGGGGCCTCATGTTACTCTAGGTGAGAGTAACCAATAGGATTCAAGCATATTGTGTTTTGGACTGGTATGCTGGTATAATTTCACTTTTCTTCATAAATACATTTCTTAAAGTTAATGAAAATAAAATGGAAGCAGTCAAAAAATTCCACATCATTAACTGAAGGATAACAAATTATTCCAATGAAATAAATAGATATATTAGGATACCAAAAGTTATCATTTGTTTTTTCCTATTATAAATAATCATTTTTGCATTGTTTTCTTCTACTGACCAAACATACTATCTTCCTAGACCTAAAGAAAGTTATTGCAATTTGCTTATCTTTCTGTGATCATTTCTGAAACGACCATTTCTAATTCCTTCAGACCTAGTAAGTGTACAGTTTTCCTAGCTAGCTCAAAAATCTAAAATCCTTGTTTGCCATAATCCATGACTGTTCATAGCATTCCCTGAGTCTTGGTATCTGTTTTGTTTTCTACTGTTAACTATGGATAATTTTCTGTGCCAAAGTCATCTTTATAAGTTCATTAAGCAAATTGCACATAATTAAAGTTGTTGATGGGCCAAGTCAAGTCCTGGACCTCAGGCACTATCCCTCGTTTTTGTGACACTTGGCCTCTCTAGGCCCCCGGGCCACCTTTCTCTGGCCAAAAAATGGATGACTTGCCTCTCTTTGAAGCCTCCAGTAGAGGCATTTCACCTTTTATACAGGTTTCAGTTTCCCCTGCTCTGTTCAAAATTAAAACTCTATGTTTTCCAAAGCCAGAAGTGGATTTCTGTCTTTGTTTTGTGGGTATGTTTGGCAGGCCAGCCAACTCCCACACTTATCCCAGCTGCCCACCCTTTGTTTTAGCTTCAGTCATTCACACAACTTAACCTATCACATTTAAAAAGTTGTCACAGTACTTTAGAAATTTGAAAGCAGAGTACTTTAAATTTGCTCCATTCTGTGCTTTAGGATCTGATGAACCCATCTGTAGTTTCTTTGACACCGGAAACCTTCAGTGAGCTGGTGAAGAAAAGGAAAGCTAATGAAGTCTGGGTGGTGGATTTCTATGCTCCATGGTGTGGTCCTTGCCAAGCTCTAATGCCAGAATGGAAGAGGATGGCCAGGGTAAAACCATGCTACTAGCACACTATGTCAGTATAGAACATGTGGAGTGTGAGGAAGTCGCAGAACATACACCTTCATTTTCACAACATTTTCTGTGGTGCCACAGCAACATTAGGACTATCCATTGAAGTTTCTGAGCAGCTTTCTAGATTTGCACATTTCCACCTTGAAAATGGAGGAAGAGAGAATCTTTATCTCCTACCAAATGAAATGATTTGTGCATGCATTCCACAGTCCTGCAAAATAACAGTACATGACTTAATCCCCATGCAAAGGCTACAAGGAGCAGTTTAAATAGAGACAGTGACACATTCAGGGTTTCCATTTTATTTGTTTATATAAAAGATATTCAAACTATCTGTAAGAACACATTGACCTCACAAGGAAGCTTATTAAAAATTATGATTAACTGTGTCAAGGATGAGAATCGGAATATAGAAAGTAAGCAAAGCTGCCATTGGTATCTTTTTATACAGTCAAAAGGCACTGTCACTTTTACTTTCAAGAGTGGAGAAGGGGAGTGGCCCCTGAACCTATCTATTGCAATCCTTGAAACCCCTTGACAGGCCTCCTGAAGCATCACAGCTGCTACATTTTTACAGCTAAAGTCTTTGGGTTTGGATTGCCCTTACTTTTGCAGTTCATGTTGGATAATATTCTTCTGTTCTGTTTCAGTTGCTGAATGGACTGATCACAGTCGGCAGCGTGGACTGCCAAAAGTATTTCTCTCTTTGTCATCAAGAAAATGTTCAAGGTTATCCTGAAATAAGACTCTTCCCACAGAAATCAGTGTCATCTTACCAATACTAGTAAGTAATGCAATTTACTAGGATTTTAATTTCAAGGTTTGAAAAAAAAATCTGCTTTCTGTTGAAGTTCTGGTAAGCAAATATTGAAATGTCCAGCCAGAAACTAACTGTGTCCATATACTGTTTTGATGAAGGAAGCTAAATGCTGCTTGCTAATCTGGACTTGTGATAACTGAATCACACTCTATTTAAAATTACTATGCTAGAGAGGAAGGAATGGATCACAGATAAAATGTACAAAAAGTAAAGGCAATTTTAATTCAAAATATCATACCTTCCAAACAAATTAATTGCACAGTTGATTAGTCTACAAGGCTGACTTGTAAAAAAAAAGGCATTTTAGATCCCCTCATATTCCTGGAAGTAGAGAAATGTCTTAGCCTGGTGCAATAACATCAGGGCCAGCAGGGCCCCTCAGAGGAGAGCATTCCATTTCACATGGATTATTCCCTATTAGTTTGGTTACCAGTGTGTTGCTTCTGTTCACACAACCTATCTCAGAATTGGTCTTAAGTAAGAAACAGGTAGAAAATTGCATGTCATATTGAAAGTTCTTTCCAACAAAGATCTTTCAGCAGGAATTGGGGGAGGAATCTAATATCCATCCAAATATTATGATCTTTCATGGGCCAAATCCACAGTACTGTGAATACACTGAAGGGAAAGTACAGAGCATTTCTACTTCTCATCTCAGAAGTTTACTCTTTCAGTATATTTTAATCCTTGCTTTTGTGTCTCCTAACAGTAGCTACAATGGCTGGCACAGAGATGCTTATTCACTGAGAAGATGGGCACTAGGGTGAGTTATTATTACAGTAAGAGTTGTGAACTAGATAATGAAACTATTTTGCTGCTAAAGAGTTGTTCTGGTGAAGCAGTGATGTACTGAGAGACTGTTCTCATGTCACACTCAACAAGCACGTAGCAGAAATTCTGGCCAGTCAGAGCTCTTTGTGGTGAATGGAAAGTTACTTGAATCAGTTTACTCAGTTGTTAAAAACAGTGCATTTTGGACCCCTGTTGTTGCATTTTCAAATGCTCAAGCTGTTCAAGGGATTTGGCTTTGGTTTGTCCTTTTGCTAAGGGCCTTGGCAGAAATAATTTAAGGGAAATCCTCACTTCCTTAGGAAGTAAAAAAGAACTCCTTCCTGTAAAACTGTAGCAGTTTCAATTGCACTGTTTTTAAACTGCTTCTTACGACATAGTTTTTGGTTGGTTGGTTGGTTTGCTTATAATGTTATTGACAGTTTTAATTACATATTAATGTTAAGCTTGTGTATATTTTAGCTGTACCCAAATTGTTTTCATTTGTAAGCTGTTTCGAGTCCCAGTTCTGGGTGTGGTGTAGGGAGGATATAAAAAGAGTATGACAACAGTATTGAGTCATGGTACTGAAATTTTATCTTGTTGCCCTTGATCCTGGAAATGACAGATAAAAATTAAAATTGATAAATTTTGGCCCTAAACCCTCAAAAAAGATTACATTCCTTCAAGAGAGTGAAAGGTGTATATTCTTGACCTGAAATACACAAAGGAGTTGATTTTATTACTGTATAATTTTTAGAAGTGGTTTATGTAACTAAAACTCTTTTTTTTTTCTTTTTTCTTTCTTTCTTTTTCTTTTTAAGATATTTACCTCAGGTATCTCTGGATCTGACACCTGAGGGCTTCACTGACAAAGTTCTGAATGGGAAAGATCACTGGGTCATTGACTTCTATGCTCCATGGTGCGGCCCCTGCCAAAATTTTGCACCAGAATTTGAGATCCTAGCTAAGGTAAAAGTTATGATTTTTGCAGCACTGATAATGAGACAAATACCAGTTGTGTAAATGAACCTAAACGCTAAGCCAGAATAAAAATGTGTAGGATCTTTTGCAGTATGTGCTTTTGTAGTTCACATTCTGTCTTCCAGGTGGGTTGCCAGGTTTACAAAATAGCAATAAGGGACAGTCAGGATGGGCCAGCAGACGCACAGACCTATATACAGTCCATTTCAAAATCTCCTGAGAATAAGGACTCTTGTGAAGTGTTACAGTCTCCTGCAAGACCTCAAATCTTGTAGGAACTCGAGACCCCTGGAAATCTTGTAATGGCAGGCCAGCAGCCATCACAAAGGGTAGAACTGTACTGAGTGGAAAGAGGAGGCACTGGCCACACAGTTCAACTGATTGCCTGAAAGTACAGGATTTTTTACATTCTTTTTATTACTCATTCGGAACAACCTTTCTGTCCCTTAGATAAAGGACATCCTGTACAATAAAGGACTGGGAAACCCTGCTCCAGATGCATTTTTGATGTAAATGTAAAAGCTAAACAACAGGATGGGAAAAGAAAGTATTTGTGGCAACCAGAAATGCAGCTCCTTGGCTTTAGGGTTGCAAGGGTGGATCTGGCTTCACATTGGAGAGCCCTGTTCCATCAGCACCTAGAAGGACCCACAGTTAGGTTCCTTAGTTTATCATAAAACCAGCCTTTTAGACTGTTTTATCATTTAATGATTTATTGCTGGGGTTGAAATAAACCATCCAACAGTGATATATTGTTTTGCAGTGATGATTCTAATGATTTTGTTGTTAGTTTTTGTTTTCAGTATCGCTGTTACCTATCTTGAGTATTGTTTTATTTTTACTGAAAAGGCAGAATGAGCAATGGACTTTTTTAACACTTGCCTTCCTCTCCTTGTCTCTTTCATTTAAAGACTGTTAAAGGAAAAGTGAAAGCTGGGAAAGTTGACTGTCAAGCTTATGGTCATATTTGTCAGTCTGCTGGCATCAGGGCATACCCAACGGTTAAGTTTTATCCTTATCAAGGAACAAAGGTAAAAACAAAGCTGTATGCTATTAGTTGTGAGGGGAGCTGTAGCTCACTGGCAGAGTACCTGCTTTGCATGCAGATAGTCCCAGGTTCAATTCTGGGCATCTCCAGCTAGGGCTTGGAAAGGACACTCTCAAAAATCCTGCACAGCAGTTGTCAACCAGTGCAGACAATACTGAGCTCATAGAAGAGGTGAGGAAAGGGTGGGTTGCTTGTGGCTCCTCCAGGGATTTTTGGTGTCCTCTACCCCCCACCACACAGAGCCAGCATGGTGTTTGAGTGTTGGGCTAGGAGTCCAGGAGACTCCACACTCATCCATGGAATCCACACTCATCCATGGAAACCTTGGGCAAGTCACTCTCTTTTAGTCTCAGAGGAAGGCATGGGCAAACTTCCTCTGAACAAACCCTGCCAAGAAAACCCCGTGATAGCTTCACTCTAGGGCCATCAAAAGTTGGAAATGACTTGAAGGCAGACAGCAACAGCAAACTTGTCCCACGAGCCCCCACATACTCCAAAAAATTAAATGAGGATGGGAGCTTGCCCCACATGGGCCAAAAACACTTGGTGCCACTCCTGGAAGCCTCTGTGAATGACAATTTGCATTGGAACACTCTCAGCTTCCTCCCAACAGCCCTCATACACACACCCCACTGTCCGCAAACACACCTGCAGAAATCTAAACTGAGCAAATTCTAGTCATTTCTTGGTTGGATTCTTGGCTGACTTTTATCACTATGGCAGATTTGCACAGATGAAACTTGTCATAGTTGACTAGCTCCATAGCAGTTGAACCAATGGTCCAGTTGCATTTAAGCCATGTTGTTTTCATGTTTTAATTTTAGTATTAAACGGTACAAAGTAGTATGGCTGCAGACCTTTTCCAATTTTGGTGGCTGTCCATATGTAACACCAATCATAGATGTGCAGTCTTAAAATATGTGTGAAGCTGATTTACTGTCTCCCTCTTCCCCTAAAAAGAATAATATATTTTTGTTGAGATAATCCTTTGATTGCAAGGTTTTAAGGACAATATTTTTTTTATATACTAATAGTGGCAATTCCTTTTCTTCAACACATAAATACAGTGCTTCCACTGAATATGTGGGAGTTCTGTTCCAGGAAGCCTCACACAAAACAAAAAATGTGAAGTGTCACATCCCATTATAGTCAATAGACACACCATGCAGGCACTGGCGCAGTATGGGCGCCTGCCTACTTCGTCCATTGATTATAATGCTGTGCAACGCTTCACGTGATTTCACATTCATGCGTGTAGAGGTCACATGAGAGGCGGGCCCACTGTAAATGCTTAGGCTACAGGTGGTAACTCTCTCCCTCTCTTGTTCTGTTCTTTGTTTAAAGAAAAATATATTTGGGGAGCACATAGACAGCCTTGATACAAAAGCGATAGCTGAACAACTGATGGTGAAAGTAGAAGAAATTAAAAATAAGAAGAAAAAAGCTTCCAGAAACAAGGTGGGCAATGTTGCTTTGAGATTAATGGTTCCAATTTATTTATTTTCAGCTATTTGTGTATGTGGCTCTGTCTTTTTAGAGAACTTGTAAGGGAAGCAACACTATTTACACCAGAACCTTCCCCCTTTCCTGCTACAATGTGCTGTTCCCTTCAAAAAGATGCCCTGGGGACCCTCTAATACAGGAGAGGAAATATCATGGGGTGAGGGGCTTGATGAAAATTGGGGCCTTGCTTTATGCAAGCATAAAAGGTTTCCACTAGGGCAAAGCCTCCATAGGATACAATGCTATCAGGCTGTACACTCTGTAAACAAAAAAAGACAAGTATGCTTGCTTTTGGCAAACTTCAACTATTCAAATATATTGAAACTGAATCATTCCAAATCCTTCAAAGGATTTGCTGAAGTTGGCTCAAGTTGACTACATTGAAAAGAACTGCTGGACTACTATGTGGCCCCTGAATAACACAGTGTGATACCTGTCTGCTCTGCATAGTCATTGAGAATAGTCTCGTAGCATCCAGATAGACAGTAGAGTCATATCCACTCCAGCATTCTTGAGTCCTGTTCAAGGCCCTTTCCACATTTGGGGGGGGCGTGAAAAAGCGGGGAAACGGGGCAGCGTATGTGGAAACGGAGCTTACCTTAATCTGGGTAGCTCCGTTGCCGCGGAGAGCAGCACGCGTTCGCCGCTCTACATGGCAGCGGCGTCTGGCGGCGCCCAAACTGGCTTCTGGCGGCTCTCCGCCAATCGGAGAATCACGCTAGCCGGAAGCCCGCCCCCAGGCAGCTCTGCAGAGATGCGCTTGCGCGCCCCTGCAGTTCCCCACGGAGCGCTGCGACGGGCTAGCGCACGCGTGTTTCATAAAGACCACATGAAGTGTGGTCTTTATAAAACACAGGGCGCCACCCCCACGGCCACGCGAGGACGGTTTGAGGTGGGGAAACTCCACATTTCTAATTGCCCTAGCGCACTCCACGGTGTAAACAACCTCCGGGTGAGGTCGTCCTACCCTGTGTTACCCCGTGTTTTTCCCCCCATGTGGAAAGGGCCCAAGTGTTAGACCTCAACTGAGGTGTGGTAAATGTGTGAATAGAGAGAAATAGGACCACAACTGCTGACCTTACCCCTTGTGTCTCACTGTGTTCTGCAGTGCTTCCCTTAGTTCTGAACTTGCTGTGTTAATACATCAGGTCCTTCAGCACATTGAATATTCTAATCATATTCAAGCAAATGTGAATATCCCTCCTCTTGAAACATTGCTGCTCAGAACAGCAGATGCATCCATTGACAAGACTTAATGCGAGATCAGAACTAGTATCAAGCTTGCATTCAAAGGAAGAATGGGATCTTTGCATTTGAAACAAAATAACTAACAAAATGGTGTTAAGTCTTGTACTGTGTAAAGAGCTTCAAGAAAACTACAGTTTGTTTCATATTAGAAATACTAATTATTATGTGTGTGTTTGACCCAGGGTGGTGTAGTACTAAACTAGGACACCAGGAAACCATGGTTCAAATCACCACTCAGCCAGGGATACCAACTAAATTACTGTAGTGAGTCGCAGTCTCCCAGCCTAAGAGAGATAATGGCAACCCTTCTCTGAGGAAACCTTGCCAAGAAAACACTAGGAGAGTGTCACCATAACTCAAGAGTGATCATGAAGCAACATAAAAACAAATGTGTATGCATTAAATATAGTTTAGACTTTTTTCAGTGAATGAATCTAGAATTCCCAAATATCATGATATATGAAGGAAATATTTTATTGCATATTTCATGTTATCTGTTGTTGTTTCTTTTTCTCCCCCACTCTCTTTGGCTCTTTCTGGCCATCAGGATGAACTTTGAGTCATGGAATGAATTCCAAGCATACCAAGGCTGTTGCAGTTAAAATATTGGACAGTATTCTTCAGGAAGGAAGAAGAAATGCCATGGAGATTCAAAGACACATACATTCGTTATCCTCAGAGATGCTGCACAACTTACTCTGAATCATCCAAATGAGACAGGCAGTCATCACAATATGCTACCTCTGTCCTGAGGAGGATTTTATGCTCTGATTATGGACTTGAGATTTGGTCAGTAGGGGATCTGTAGGATTTTTCCTTCATTCCTCTCAGTCTCTCTTCTTTCCTACAGAACAGTCTTACCTTGCGCTGAAAAGGAAACTTAACTCTACCTGTGAAGTAATGGATGGACAGACTACTCTGCAGGCTAGAAAGCTAGAAGAGAACAATCTCTGCTTCCCATAGGAAGTAAAAGAATGATCTGAACAACTCTTGTACCTCTGTATTGTAGTCAGTGAGTTTTTTGCCCAGGATTCACTAAGTAACTGAAAAGTATGAGTTTACCTTCTGTAGCATTCAACCATATGAGTATTCTTCCAGTGACTTGGAAGAATGCTCAAATATTTGTGGTTTCAGTACTTGCCAGTTGGGGGGAGTAGGGGAGAAGCTTTGCCTGTGCGTTGGTTCTCTGATTCTTCAGTCTGTTGTATGAAGAAGCCGCCTTGTACAGGTTTTGGCTTTGGAGACACTCCTGCCATGTGCTTAATGAGTAATGCTCCTGGAATCTGTTTTATGACCTGCAGCAGCTGTGTCCACTAGGTGGCGGCAGAATAGCTCGTTGCTGAAGTAACTAAAAGCCAGTGCCAGCAGAGCTATCTTCACGGCTCCTCAAGTCCCAGTTTCTTGCAGTTGGAGTTGTGTCCAAGTAAGCTTGATTAGAAATGCAGCCTAAACGTTCCCACATCAAAGCCGACGTATGTTAGAAGACAAATCCAAAAACTATGTATTACCGAGTTGATTTTCCACAGACTTCAGAATACAACAATTTGAGCTTGTACCACAGGAGATTTGTGCTGGTTTCAAAGCAGGATGCTCAAGTCTGAGCTTGAAGTACAAGTTTAATCCATTTTCATGCAGCCCATTCTCCTGTCTTCAGAACAGAATTGTAAAATGTAAATGCTGTTCTTTTGTGCAGCATTTCAAGTGCCTTCTGAATGTAGTGGTCACTGGAGGTTTTTCGAGGTTTTCCTCCTAGACTGTCACTCTGGCGTTGGTGTGGGATTTGTACTGTCCTTGAAAATGCAGAAATACACTGTATATTTTTGCCAGTGTTGAATTGACACTTGCCAACATTTTAAATCATTTGTATTGGTATCTGCACTGTACTTGCTGTCATTGCATTAATCCTGACCTTGCACATTGGAAATCTGGAAAAACAACCTTCTCACTAAAAATGGGCTGTGAGGTACCTGTTGGCACTTAGTAATATGCCACCTTTTTAAAAGGGTAGATTCTGCGCATAATTTGCGTGTATTAGTAGAGACAGGCTTCATGTGCATCTGAATGACTCTGCATATACAAAGATCAGGCTATCTTATTTAAAGGGAGACATTTCCATAACCCTCAGTTTTTTGTTTTGTTTTTGTTTTTTTGAGGCTTACACATGTAAATGTACACAGTGGCAACTCAACAGAATATGCTTCTGTTATTAAACTGCCCAATTTTCAAGAGCGAGATCATAGATATTTCTATTTTACATTACAATCTTGATTACTCTATCACAGTTAGGCTTAATGATAATGGGTGGTTAGATCACCTTCTGATTGCTCAGTAACTTTCTAGTACTGTTTCCCTATTATGTAATGGTGCTGCAGTAGGACCTCTGTATCCATGGGGGATTGGTTCCACACCCCCCACAGATACTGAAATCCATGGATAGTAACCAAATGCCCTGTCCCGCCACCTGCCCTGGCCCAGGGCCAGAGGCAGGAGGTGAGAAAACAGCGGGGAGCACCATCCCATGATCTGTGCTGTTTTCTTGCCGGCCGCTGCCGCAGTCAGCCCAGGGCCAGAAGCAGGAGGTAGGGAAACAGCGAGGAGCGCAATCCCTCAATCCCTGCTGTTTTCTCACTGGCCACCGCCGTGATCGGGCCCAGGGCCAGCGGCTGGAAGTGGGAAGATAGCCTGCTGCCGGCTCCAGGCCCGATTGCAGCAGCGAGCTGTTTTTCCACCTCCAGCTGCCGGCCCCAGGCCCAGTTGCAGTGGCAGCCAGCAGGAAAACAGTGGAGAGCACGGAACTGCGCTCCTCGCCATCTCATGACGCCCAACCTCAGCCAGCCACGGATAACTGAATCTGCAGCTTGTGAATCTGCAGATATGTGGTCCTACTGTATTTACAGAAACACTAGAATAGGTTGAATTATACCACAGTGTTCTTTTGGGGGGATGGGGAGACATTACAGATGCTTATGCTGCATCAGCTGCTAATGTTTCCTACTTAAGCCCTTGAATTTTTCATAATACACAAATACACGGTTCTGTTCAGTGTATATTTTTTCACTTTTCGTGCTGCTGTGCCCAGTTCCAGATCTCTTAAGTTTAGATTCTGTAACTTCCATGCTAAAAGAAGCTATTAGTACCCAAAATTCAATATTGGATAATGCCTAAATTAGTCTTATTCAGTATCTTAGTAACATATTCATGAGGTCCTGTCAAGCAGCTTAACTTTCTTTTCATTGAGATCAACATTAATGTGAGTCACACCATGCCGATGGGGCAACCATCAATATGAGGTTTTTTTGCAGTCTTCCTTGTATAAAGCATCACGGAGGACAATATGGCCCTTCAGATGTTGCTGGCCTGCAGCTCCTGTCACTTCCCACTCTCCTCTATACTATCAGCCCTGTCCAGGAGTTAAAAAGTACAAGGGCCACACGTTTCCCCATTCCTCATAAAATGGTGGAAGGGAATATGGAGAGGAAATGTGTATATGATATAGTATTTCCTCTGCTTTTTACATTTAATCTTGGAAAACTACCTTCTGAATCACATGGCATTGTAAGAGACTTGTTAGTATGCTAAAAGGGAAGACAGAGATGGCGCAATCTAAGGTGGAACCACCCTTAAGCGTCTTGAATCAAATACATTTATAACCACTTAGATATGGTGGCCTGTGGACTGTAAGTTAAAAATCACTGGAAGTGAAGTTCTCTTGCTTTTTGGATTCATAGACTTTTGGCACTACCAGAGACTGTCTGATATTTCCCATCATCAGTTAAAACAGCTATGAAAGCATCATTTGGGATACTGAATGGTAAGAAAAGCTACACCTGCAGTAATTCCAGTTTTGCTGTGATTAAAAGTTTTTTTAAAGATTAATAAGCAGCCAAACTTTGCTTTTAAACTTAGTCGTTACCTCTTCATTAATGTAGCAAAACCACATTCATTTCCTAACTTGCATTCTGCCTCTCCTTGGTATTCAAATGATGGCAGCACATACTGTTAATGCTTAATGAGAAGTCCCAGTGGGGTTACCTATTTGTGATCACACAAAGGTGTTTCATGTGATTTTGGCTTACTCACAAATATACTGGTGAATCATATGCAGACATATGTAAAATAAGCACTGAGAGGGTCTTATCTGGGGGCCTGTAACTGATCCCTGTCCCCAGGTTTTCTGGCAACATGCAATGAAAAAATGTGCACACTGCAATTTTGCTGCTTTAGTGCTTCTCTGGTCCACTTCGCAGACTCCTATAAGGTGATCATACTTTTGGTAAACTAGGCATAAGCAACAGGTAGCTGTGCATTTTCTCATGCAGTGTCACGAAACTGAGTTGGAGACACTCAGAATTGTTTTATGTATGCCTCCAGTTGCAGAGGGCCATGGTATTGGTAATTGCCTGTGACGACATTAATTTCGAAACATTCCAATGCTCACCTTTGCACATTCCCACAGGCTGAATTCTCTAATGCATACGTAGATTTTACAGTGTCGACACACACACATTTCTGTCCTTCATTAACGGCTGACATATGGCACCAAGAGCACAAGAGAGTCCCTAAGGAAGTAAGACAGATATACTGATAGGAGTTTATTCACTGTTGGAAATGCACTCATAATATTTCAGAGACACATCTTGCCTGAATTGTGCTCAGGTCTGATGTGGTGAGGGAGATTGTTCAAGTACTGATTAGCAGGAAGTTGCAGCTTCTCCTTCTCATGGCAAAGGGTTGTGAATACCAGTGATGCCATTTCTGCCATACCTCACAGCAGATTTTAATGTGGTGGTAGCAGGCACTTAAAAATTAGGATAGCATTCTGAACAATTTTTGCATGCAAATAATCATGCAAGCCCTTGCAAAGCAGGGAGTGTTTACCCTATTTTAAGCATGAGACGAGATCACAGCTGATTTCTGGTCTGAAGTCAGGTGTGTATCAGTATAGAAACTAATGAGAAAAACAGCTTAACTGCAGGAAAATCCTTTGCAAATACACCTGTTTCTGCAGTCTTTTCTGTGCCATCAGGGAAACATTTTTACTGTCTTATGACAGATATTGGTTTGTGTTACATGTTTTTGTGAACTGAAAAGCAAAATGTCTTAAGCAGAAAATGCTGTTTAATTTACAAGAAAAATGACCTGAACGCTGCTTTTGGAAAGAATAAACTATGTTCAAATTTTAAAAGGTTGGGGCAAGTTTACTGATTTAAAGCTATAACCACCAAGAGTTCTTGTTTCACTCCCTCGTTGTATTAGTTGTAAGCCAAAGTTCATAATAAACTCAGTTTTTAATATTTCCAGATTCTGAGATGCATGTTTTTCTTTTCTTTTTAAAAAACACCTGGCTTCTTCTTGTTTTAAAAAAACTTAGCTTTAGTGCATGAAGACTTGACAAAAATAGTAAATCTTGTTTCTGAGCAGGTAGAGCATAACTGAAAAAGACTTTCCCATTTAAAAAAAATGAAAAAGTCTAGGATAGAATCTTCCTTGAAATAGGCATTTTCTAGCTGCAGGAATTACTTGCGGTTTGGAGGAGTGTACATAATCCAGTGCTTTACATGACTACTTAGAAACTAAATTCCATTCATTTCAATGGGAATCCCAGGAAGGTGAGTATGGAATCATAAGGCACATTATGATAGTCTCCACATGCAGTATGAAGTCCAGATACGGGTTTACAACTTCATTTGTATCAGGAAATGTAACAAACTCCATTGTGTTTTAACCAGATAGACTCAGTGCTCTGGATGGCTGATACTCAGAAAATAATGTACTCTGTCTAATGAGCTGCCCCGTCTTTTTTATTTATTTATTTACATTTAATACCTATGTGGCCCTTTTTTGTTTACTAACAGCATAAAATGTAAAAATTGTCCAGAGCAAAATTTCCACTTTAAAAAAAAAGGTTTGATTTTATTAGCACCATCATTGAATAGGAAGACTTCAGAACTGCTGTGTGAGGGGGCTGTTATGTGACACATCCTTTACATGGAGAATTTCCAGGTTCAGTCCTTGGCATTTTCAGGAAGAGATGGTAGGGAGCCCACTCAGAAAGAGCTAATTAAATAGCCCGACAGAGAGCTTGACAAACCAGTGATACATAACCATAGCTGGTGGGCCTCGTTAGGGATGTCATTCTTCACTAAGCTTCTGAAATGAAGGAACAAGTAATTTTAGCAATTTTCTTCCTGCTGCAAAAAAAAAAAAAATCGTCCAATACCACGCAGTTTTCAAAGCCTGCTCAAAATCTGAGACAGTCTGCACAAAATCTGCATGTACTTTTATACAAAAAAAAAAGCATTTTTTATGCTCAGGAAATAACATTTGACATAGTTTTTGCACAGAAAATGCTATTTCCACATGAGAATTTTAAACAGAAAAAATCCCAGACTGCAAGGATTCTATTGAGTCCAGGATTCTTTTTGTCAAGTTTACTTAACACTTGAAACATTTGTTTTTCAACAATTCTTCAAATATTCTTTCCATCTCCAGGCTTTATTTACCTTGAGTCTCCTAAAGTTACATAGACATGAAATAAATTCCTATGCAGAACAGTTTAACAAGAATTTGCAAGGAGGTTTATGCATATCTCCTGCAGTTTGGACAGGGACAAGGACTTTAACACATGGCATTGACTAATCAATGCAAGTATGCCTGTTACCACCCAACTACTGTTTGTCTATGTCTGCATTTATTTTATAGTTACTATTGTATCTTTCTGTATGTCAGTCCTCTTCACACCACTGTGTCTCCCATCACCACCTCTACCCATTCAGGTTTGTGTATAATAATCTGCCAACAGCAGCAATCTCCCATACCTCTGATGGACTTTAATCTTAGATTAAAATTTGTTAATTGTTAAAGTATCACAAAACATTGTCTTGCTGCAACAGACTAAGCTGTTTATCTGGAAATAAATACAGTATATGCATGATTTTTCCAAAAAAATTATGTATTTCTTTAAGTTCTATAACATTTTTATAGGGTAAAAACAATAAGGGAGCAGAAAAACTTAAAAATGGAATAAAGAAAAGTTGACCCTTTTGCTAGAGTCAAGCTGACTTACCAAGAGGCTACAGTTTGCTCTGTCCAGGCACAACTTGTCTGCAACAAAATCCAGGAATGAGTCAAGTCCTCCCAGCCGAACAAATACAAGCCTCCCTTCTGTGCAAGAACAAATGCTTTCTGTAGCCAAACTCCTAGGGCAGGCATACATAGGGACAGAAGACACAATGCTGAAGCCAGGCATCTGAAGATTTCTGATAAAAATAGAAGGAGGACAACGGTTTTCATCACGTTTCTTCAATAAGTTGTGCTTCTAGTTGTAATAATTCTGGGTGAGGGTGAGCTCCAGTAGGCTTGCATCCTGTTAGTGAATTACAGTGATGTAAGTCACAAATCACTTATTGTCACTGCAGAGGTTGGAATTATTTTCTAACCACATGACCAAAATCCCCCCCAAAGCCTACCAGGTAAGCTGAAATGGTCAACATGGCCATTTCTGTGTTGTTAGATTGCTGGAGGATGAGCAAGGACACAGCTAGGTATTTTCCTGTAGCAGGATGTGCTGCAAAGACAACATCTACTGAGACCTCACGGGGATCGCAGTACCTATCTGCAGATGCCAGTCACATTTGCAGAGCCAGCTAAAGCACAATAGCTGGATGCACTGGTGCTCCTCTTCCTGCTCTCTAACGACAAGGAAATGTCCACGCTGGGGTGGCTACAATGCTTATAAGGTCAGATTGGGGGTAGTATCAGGAGATGTTGCTCTGTAATGCATGTACAACTGATGCAGAATCTAGGTCAGAATGTTCATCTGGATTAATGCCATCAGTGTCAATCAGCAAGTTTTAATTGCACACAAAAAGCATATTAGCATATGCCCCAAACACTATGAACAAAATCAGTATTCCAGCATAATCTACCAGTGCAGTAAAAGGTGTTCCCAGTAATATTTCAGAAGCATATAGATATGATGCTTTGAAACAAAGTAATGAGATACACAAACACTTTGTGCCATGTTTTGTAAATGCTTCGACACTATTGAGTGGGAAAGATACAACACTCAGAAAATTGTTAATTCCCTGCATATAGTAAAAGGGATTTTTGTTGTTTTGCTGCCCTGGGCGATCTAAGTTTCTTGCTCCAATAATAAATTGAAATATACCAAGCAGCATAACTGGGTTGAAGTTTGTTTTTTGTTTTTTAATACAACAACCCTAAAATGTTAAAGGGGCTCTAGACATTTTTGTCATCCATTAGAAACCTTTCTATATTTTTTCACCAACTCTTCAGTCTTTTTTCCTTTCAATAACAACAAAATCCATTGAAGAGTAAAAGAGAGAATGGCTGCACAGCGTTTTCTACGTTAGAAGCCATAACATAACCCTGAATAATCAAGAGTTGACATAGCCAACGATGGCTTGCTGCTATTGGCTTAGGTCCAGAGCAACTGAAAGACCATATCTCCCTATAGGAACCTACCCAAGTTTTAAGATCCTCTCTCAGCCCCACCACCATTACAGGCCGGTCTTGTGAAGGCACAGGAGGGGACCTTCTCAATGGTTGCTCCCACACTATGGCCCTTTCCACACAAGGGTGGCGTGAAACGCGGGGAAACAGGGCGGCGCACGCGGGAACGGAGCTTACCTCGATCCATCGCCATGGGGAGCAGCGCACGTTCCCCGCTCTACATGGCGGTGGCGTCCGGCGGCATCCAGTGGCGCCCGGCGGCACCCGGCAGTGCCCAAAATGGCGGCTGGCGGCTTCCGGCAGCTCTCCACCAATCGGAGAAGCGCGCCAGCCGGAAGCCCACCCCCGGGCAGCTCTGCAGGGACGTGCTTGCGCACCCCTGCAATTCCCCACGGTGCCCTGCGACGGTCTAGTGCGCGCGTGTTTCATAAAGACCGCATGAAATGTGGTCTTTATAAAACACACGGTACCACCCCTGCGGCCGCGCAAGGGTGGTTTGAGGTGGGGAAATTCCACATTTCTAACCGCCCTAGCGCACCCCACAGTGTAGATGACCTCCGAGTGAGGTCGTCCTACCCCGTGTTACCCTGTGTTTTTCCCCCGTGTGGAAAGGGCCTATAGGATTCTCTTCCACAGGTTAGGCTGGCCCCTTCTCTGCTCTCCTTTCACCCATAGGGAAAGACCTTTTTTTATTTAGATAGGCGTTTGGTGGGGAAGTGATTGCAAGGAGTCTTTCCTATGGGGTGGTCTGCTGTATTTTTATCTTTCCTGTTATGTTTTTCAATGATTTTATAGTTTTTAAAATTAATGGAGTTTTAAATTATTGTTGTTGCTGTGTGCCTTCAAGTGTTTTCTGACTCATGGCGACCCTATGGCAAACCTATCATGGGGTTTTCTGGGCCTGAGCATGTGTGATGCGCCCAAGGTCACCCCATGGGTTTCTGTGGCCAAGTGGAGAATCAAACCCTGGTCTCCAGGGTCATAGTCCAATGCTCAAACCATTACACCATCAGGATTTTTTAACTGTATCTTATTTTAGCCTTGTTGTAAGCTGCTTTGGATCCTATGCTGGGGGAAAAGCAGGCTACAAATAAAAAGTAGAATAAAACAAAATAAAATCATTATTAAATTTTCTTTTTGCCATTAGGAATATGTCCTTTTCTTTATTTCATCCCCCTTATGGTGAAGTATCTTTACTTCCTGGAATGCAGGATCAAGTATGTTGCCCTTGGGAGCCTTCACTCCAAGAAGTAGATCTTCCCACAAGACATGCACATGTGGGCATAAGAAAAGCCTTTGCCTGTCTTGGGGGAGAACTACTTGCCTCTGAAATTCTGTGCCATGTCTGTGCCACTGAAATTCTGCCCACCCCCCACCCCCCACCCCATACTTTCCCCTAGCTTTGTTTTTTCTGGCTGAGCCAGCCATGAGGGACTGCACCATACATAGGCAGCCCCACCATTAGGCAGAAAGAGGAAATCACTTTGGCAATTGTTGATGATTTGATTTTTTTTTTTTAATTATTGTATATTTATTTCTGGGGAAAGAATACCGTATGCCTTGGGTACTATCTACCATAATTTGGCCAGAGGGTACTGTTACTGTAGTCTAGACCTACCTGGTGATAGCACCTGATATCACTTTGATATCACTTTGATATCATAATTTGGCCTTATGCTACCACCCCTCTCCATGTGTTTGTGAGGCCCCCGGACAAGCACGAAACTAGGCTCAGCACTTAACTGCTGAAATATTCTCAAACAGTACAGGCAAGCCAGAAATAGCCAGATCGCAGCTTCAGGGACCTCCCCGGCAAACACCACATTACGTATGTGTGCTACCTACAAAAGGCTCCCTGCCCCGAGCAGGCAACTTGACAAAGGCTGAACCATCCACTGTCAAACATTGCGCATTTACATACTGGCTACACCATTGTTAATTCGGCTCTGATTCCATCATGCTAAATTGTGATCTTTCGGAGACATTGTCTTGCACCCAAAACTCATAGCCTGCAGTCACACTCCTCCCTATAAAAACCCCTGATTCTGAGTCCTTCCTCGGATCGCTCCGGACTTCCATCCAGCCTTGCTGCCGCTCTGTTTGGCGAGCTGTCCCCTCAGTCCCACGTACTGAGACTCCAGCCCAACAAACTCAAGCTTCAGGAGAGGTGTCGTATCACCCAATTCAACAATCCCTCTCAAAATCCCTCTATACCGCTCCAACCTTTATTTTCCTTAGTTATCTGTGTGCGTGTGTTGCTTACATTGTGTGCCTGTATTTAATAAAGATCATTTATTATTTTCAAACCGGTCTGCTCCTTGACTTGGCCTGACCCCGTAGACACTGGGTTACAAGATCCTGCTAAGTTACCCTGCCTCTCGTAACGCTAAAGCAGTGCTCTGAGCTAATTTTCCCCACCTATAGTTGAGCACATTTTGGTGTCCCTCCCGGGACCCGCAGTAAACAGGGTAACAGTACCATGTTCTGCCTTGCCTTGGGCAACAGAAAGACATGGGCCAGCTCTTGCTTTGTGACGCTGTGACATTCTTTAGCACACATCATCACTGCGGGAACTCTGAACAGACAACTGGTAGCATTGGTGCCAAACGGAGTTTTTGACACCCACTAGAGAAAGAACAGTAACATTTCAACATCTGGTGTTTTGATCAGATGTGGAATGTCTGTTTTGGTGTTCGTTTGGGATTTTCCTCTTAAAGTGCATGTGCATGTGTGCGTTTAAGAAAATATAGACACAGCTGAACAGCTACTTGGCCTTATCCCAAAGCACAGTAACTTGTAAAACAGCAGTATGAGAGTCATTTTTAATTCCCCTCTCAAAGCAAATGGCACTTTCAAGAAGGTATGTTTTGTTGGGAAAATGGCACCAAGGAGTGGAAAGCATTAACCCTTCCTTCTCTTACACTGTCATCCAGATTAGGTTTCAATGTGGCTTTTTCTTTTAAAAATAGAGAAGTAATCATGCACTTCATGTATAATCTAGCTTGAGCTGTAGAAGTCCTCAAGATCAACAATCCCCCCCACACACATTTTCCCCCCATTTTGGACTAATGGGAGAGTGGAACTGAGTTTGTTCATAACAGAGAGTTTCCAAAGTGGTGGTGAGGTTAGAATATTGGGCTAGGATTAGGGTGGAGGCCCAGGTTGAAATCCACACTTAGCTTTAAAGCTCAGTGTGTAACTTTGGGCCAGTCTTTCTTTCATCCTGATCTACCTCACAGGGTTATTGTGAGCATAAGAAAGGAGGACATCATCTTGAGCTTCTTGGAAAAAAGGTATGATATGAGTGTAACAATTATAATAGTGTCCAGCCATTGGTTCACCAGTGGGATTTTAGCAACCTTTCATTTTTAATTTTAATTTTTACAGGCTTTGCTATTGTAACTGTGAAAAGGACCAGCACCATGGAAGAGACTACCACCCAAGGACTGGTGGTAATATTTTTCTCAAGTATATTTAAAAGGTACCCATAACTTTGTCATCTACCAACCTGATCTTTAAGCAGTAACTATGGAATGATTGCATGGCACTGCTCCATCCCAATTTGAAAACTGGAGAAGGCTCGTGTACCCTTAATGGTTGTGTAAAAGCAGAAACTTTAGCAGGTGTTGTTTGTCACATAACCAGGTAACAAGCACCACCTGCTGAAATTCCCTTTTCTACATAGCCAGTAAAAGTACGCGCCATCTCAAGTTTTCACTCTGACAGCCCTAATTGCCAAATAATTTGCATATATTGAAAACATTTGCAGAGAGATATAGCTAAAAACCAGACACGGCTATATGAAATAATCATCTTGCAATACAGAACAAGAAAAAATGCAAAATAATTAATGTAAAATGCAAAAAAAATTAAAGTAATATTAAATGGAAAAATATTAAAATACTAGTGTATTTACCTGGTGTTGCCCAGGATTTTTATTTTCCTGTTAAGAACTCACCAAACTGTCTTCTCCATTTCCTGTAACTTTGCTCCATATTTCCCAATGCAATCTGTATTCAGAGTTATTTACATACACAGTTTGTGTTCCTGAGGGAATACACTGTTTTCTTCCTTGCTGCTAGGTCTCGTGTCCATAGCAACCGGCCTATTCCTGTACCTGTAAATTTTCCCTGTATTCCCCAATCCAATCTGTATTCATAGTTGTTAACATACAGAGGTTGGGTTCCTGTGGGAATATACTGTCCTCATCTTTGCTGCTAGGCCTCATGTCCATAGCAACCGGCCTATTCCTGTACCTGTAAATTTTCCCCGTATTCCCCAATCCAATCTGTATTCATAGTTGTTAACATACAGAGGTTGGGTTCCTGTGGGAATATACTGTCCTCATCTTTGCTGCTAGGCCTCATGTCCATAGCAACCAGCCTATTCCAGTGCCTTTAACTCTTCCTTATAACCTCCAATCCAATCTGCGTTCTCTGGCGATGTTGATATACTGGCTTTTTATTTTTATTTTTATTTGCTTTCTGTTGAAT
Organism: Iguana delicatissima; assembly: GCA_948472985.1. Lineage (NCBI taxonomy): Eukaryota > Metazoa > Chordata > Lepidosauria > Squamata > Iguanidae > Iguana > Iguana delicatissima. The sequence continues at coordinate 800,457 of CAOKZL010000465.1, read as the reverse complement.
TTGTGCAATGGCTTTACATTTTTCTGAAGCGTTTTTTTGTTTGTTTTGAATTTCAACTTTTAAGATTCCTCACATATGGAACCCATATAATCTTCTGTGTGAGGCAGGAAGACCCTGTAACTATGTTGTGTATGTCACTTTAATTTTTCTCACAGATGCCTCCCAAATGTTTTCTGGCATCCTTATTGATGGTAGGCCTCATCTCCATAGCAACCAGCCTGAGGCCCAGGAACTCTCAGCTGAGAATTCTAAAGGCCCCTCCCTGAACTGCCAACCCCAGGATTTCATGGAATTTTCACAGCCAGCCAATCAGATGAGGTCTTTTTGCCTCACACAGCCAATCATATGAGATCTTCGCCTGCCTGACACAAACAAACAGACAAACTCACAGACAAACACTGATTTTTATATAGTAAATTTTTAAAAATTAAAATGCAAAAGAAATGGCAATTTACCATGGGAGAGTAATATGTTTACAAATCCTGGAAGTGAGGTTGAGAGCATCTGGGTAAAAATTCAGAGGGAGAGAAAACGGTGACGTCACTATGGGAGTCTACCACAGACCCACAAGCCAGACTGAGGACTGGGATAACGCCTTCCTGGAACAGATGATGAAACTTCCAGAAAGGAGAGATGTAGCGGTAATGGGAAATTTCAACTATCCTGTTATTTTTTTAAAGTTAAACTCTGTCAAGAGTATCAGGTCCAACAAATTCCTTACTTGCCTTGCAGATAATTTCATTATCCAAAAAGTGGTACAGACAATAAGGGGATCAGCTATTTAGATCTGATCCTAACCAACAATGACAACCTGGTTAATGGGGTGGAAGTGGTGGGATCCTTAGGTGGGAGTGACCATGTTCTCCTGGAGTTTATTATACAGCGGAAAGGGGAAGCCAAGCATAGCCAGACATGCCTTTTAGACTTTTAAGGAAGTGGATTTCAGTAAACTTAGAGAAATACTGGGGTCAGGAATACTAAAAGAGAAAGGAGTTCATGATGAATGGGAATTTCTTAAAAGTGAGATATTGAAGGCGCAATTTCAAACAATTCCAGTGAGGAGGAAAAATGGAAGGAGTCTAAACAATCTGGAATGGAGATCTAAAGAACTTTCAACTGAGCTAAGATTTAAAAGGAATGAAAAATATGAGAAATCACTAAAGAGGAATTCAAACAAACAGCCAACAATTGTAAGGAGAATGAACTCAGGCTTGCTAGAGAGGTTAAAAACGATAAAAAGGGCTTTTTTGGTTATGTCCATAACAAAAAAGAAGGTGGCGGCAATGGTAGAGCACTGTGTGGAGAAGATGGCAAAATACTAACAGGGGACAGAGGAAAGGCAGAAGTTCTTAACGTCTTCTTTTCCTCAGTCTTCTTCCAAAAGGAAAACAGTACTTCGCTAGGGGAAAATGGACCATACAATCTGGAAGGGGAAATGCAGCACAGAATAGGTAAAGAGGTAGTATAGGAATACCTGACTACTCTAAATGAATTCTGGTCTCCAAGGCCAGATGATCTACATCCAAGGGTATTAAAACAAGGAGAAGTAATCTCAGAACCACTGGTAATAATCTTTGAGAATTTCTGCAAAACAGGAGAAGTCCCAGCAGACTGAAGAAGGGCAAATGATGTCCCCATCTTCAAAAAGGGAAAAAAGGACCCAAACAACTAGTGCGCAGTCAGCCTGACATCAATACCAGGAAAGACTGTAGAGCAGATCATTGAGCAGGTGATCTGTAAGCACTTTGAAGGAACACTGTGATCACTGAAAGTCAGCATGGATTTCTAAAACCAAGTTATGGCAGACTAATCTTATCTCTTTCTTTGATAGTGTCACAAGTTTGGTAGATGTGTTACCAGGCCATACATCCCACACTTTGGTATGGTTTAATTGGCAAAATATATTAACTGGCATTAATATAAAATGTACCCTGATGTGACTGTATGGCCAAACTGAACGAGAGGAAGACCTTGGCTGAACACATGTGCTGCAAAGGAGGTCAAAGATCCCCTCTAGGAGTAGCCAGGTCATAGTCAGGAAATCACCAGGTAACTCCAGAGATAATAGGCTTAAGCTAGGTTGTAATGACTCTGCTTTCAAACAATAGCAACAAGGAAGTTCCCACCAAATCACTGATTGTTTCAACCTGCTTCCCACCAATGTATGAATTGTTCCATTGTTCCAACACCTGTTCAACCATTCCAGAACTATCACAACATCCCTTAACTCTTTATCACCTAGCACCAAGATCTTGAGCCCAATGAGGACTTCATGGTCTACTCTCCAAACTCCACTGTTTATTTGCCCAGATAGTCATTCACACTATTGCCCTCCAGGCAGAAATCATGTATAAAAACTCCTGGTTTTGAGCAGTTAGATGCAGTATCTCACTTCCTGGTAGCCACACTATCAGTCTGATTCCTGAATGAGTACTGTCCTTCGGTGCGAGTTTAAGCCAGGACACTCTTTCTTCATTGTTCTCTAGATCAGTAAATATTACCCTCATCGCCCTTGAAACCTTGCTGTCAACAACCTTCTTTCCTTTCTCCTTCAGCTAGCCTTGTGTAATTGTGTGAGTGATTGCCTCTTGTGTTTGATTGCTAGTTCATCAAATAAAATACATGTGAGTCTTTGGCTGATTTCTCCCTGCAGAGACCCTGCAAACATTGGTGGGAAAAGATCGCACTAGGTTATCCACCACCATAGGCTTCCTGATTTGAGCTAATCATTCCCCACCTTAGAACAGAGGTACCGGCATCCCTGGTGGACCCCTGAGTCGCCCACATTTTGGGGTAACAGATGAAGGGAAATGCTACAGATATAGCATATCTTGATTTCAGTAAGGCCTTTGACAAGCACCCCCCCCCCAATGATATTCTTGCAAACAAGCTAGTAAAATCTGCACTAGACAATGGTACTGTTAGGTGGATTTATAACTGGTTGGTTGACTGAATCCAAAGGGTGTTCATCAAAGACTCTTTTTTATCCTTGGGAGAAGTAACTAGTGGGGGTGACACAGGCTTCTGTCCTAGGCCCAGTGCTATTCAACATCTTTATCAATGACTTGGGTGAGGGAATAGAGAGCATTCTTATCAAATCTGCAGATAACACCAAATTAGGAGAAGTAGTTAATACTGCCAAGGACAAATTTAAAATTACCTTAACAGATTAGTGAGCTAGGCCAAAACTAACTAAAAATGAATTTCAATAGGGAGAAATGTATGGGCAGAAAAAAATGAAATGCACAGATATGATGGGTGACACCTGGGTTGATAACAGTATATGTGAAAGGCATCTAGGAATCTTAGTAGAACACAAACTAAACGTGAGGCAAAAGAATAACGTGGCAGCTAAAAAAGCCAGCATGATTCTAAGCTGCATCAAAAGGAGCATAGTGGCTAGGTCAAATGAAGTAATAGTATCAATCTAGTCTACTTTTGTCAGACTCCTCCCAGAATGTCCAGTTCTGGGCACCACAATTTAAGAAGGATATTGACTAGCTGGAATGTGTTCAGAGGGCAACCAAAATGGTAGAAGGACTGGAAACCATGCCTGATGAGGACCAGCTTAGGGAGCTGGATATGTTTAGCCTGGAGAAGAGAAGGTTAAGAGGTGAACTGATAGTCAAGTTTAAATATTTGAAAGGATGTCATATGGAAGATGGGGCAAGCTTGTTTTCTGCTTCTCCATAGATTAGGGCATAGAGCAATGGCTTCAAATTTCTTCTTCTAAAAGAAGAACTGCCTGGTGGTAAGAGCAGTATGACTGTGGAATACACTGCCTTGGAGTTGCTGAAGTCTTCTCCTTCAGAAGTTTTTAAGAAGAAGCTGGACGGTCATCTGTCAAGAATACTTTGATTGTGAAATGGCAGGGAATTGGACTTGATGGCCCTTGTGTTCTCTTCCAGCTCTACAATTCTACAATCCAGGGGGGAGAGGAATCCTTTTAGCAACAGATTAGCATATTTTGTGTATCAAGCATAAGACAAAACACTGGACACACACTGAATTTAAATCAGTTTGTTTTGTTGTAATGTCACCTGATACCTTACATGCTGTTGCAGTCACTAAATCCTACTCATGCCATATTAGATAAATTTTACAAAATTTAACATGATTTCTGCATGGTTTTAAGTTACCTTTTGGGGAGGCCTAGTAATGAGACTCAGCTGGTAGCACTTCATGTTTTCCTGAGCCTCAGCAGCTGCTTTGCTTCCTCAGCCTGGGATAAGATCTTAATCAGCCACCAGAGTAGAATTTTTGCCTGTGCTTGAGTCTTCCTCTCTCTTCCCACTTTCTGTTTTGTAAATTAAGAACTGCACCAATTATCGTAATTTTCAGGATTGGGAAAAGATTCAGATGCATTTTCATAAGCTCCCCCAAGATGAACAGACCCTATCCTATCTTTCCCAGAAAGTAAGAGATGCACTTCAGAGACCTATGATCAGAACATACAGATGTAATGCTGTAGTAGTAGTAATACTTGTATTCTAATTACATCAACAGCACAACAGATTCCACTTTTTATGTAATGTGGCATCCCCTTATTTCTTCTGTAAACTAGATGAGACAAACATTAATTCCTTGACTCACATTTTAAAATCTATTTTGGAATTTTTAAATCATATGTGATATACAAGATTAATCAGTATTGCCTGCTATGAAATTTACAATAAGCAAAAACAACTGACTTTGGTATTGTCTAGCTGTGTATTTATTGTACAAAGGGATTGTGTAGCACATTTTGAAACTAGGTGAGAGATATTTGTAGTATAAGCTTTCCTAGACTCAGTCTACTTCCTCAGGGCGGGAACTTACACTTCAAACGTCTTTCTCTCAGATTTCTGGGAAAGGTAGGCTCTGTTCATCTTAACTTATTGATACAAACACTACTTTCTCATTCTCTCTCTCTCTCTCTCTCTATACATATACATATGCATACACACGCGCGCGCACACACTGAAATCTTATGATGGTAAGTTAGTGTTGCCAACATTTTCTGTAATTTGATGCTGTTTTATTGTACAGTTGATAATTTCCAATAAAAATGGGAACATCAAACAGCATGTAGCATTGAATGTAGCGTAAATGAGGTATAAGTGTGGGATTAGATTGTTTGACATACACCACAGCAATGTTTCCCAACCTTGGTTCTCCAGATGTTGTGGGACTACAGTTCCCAAAATTCCTTATCACTAGCTATGAGACCCTGGTTTGGATTCCTGCTTGGATCACGAAACCCACTTGGTTAAGTGGCCAAATGCTAATAAGCCCAGGACTCTGAAATTTCCTTTCCCAAAACTGGCAAACACACAGGAGCCCTTACCCTCCTTTGCCTCGCTCCACCTGGGGCTCTTTCTTCCTGTACAATTAAAGCACTCTAATTCCACTTTAACTGCCATGACTCCATCTGATGGAATACTGGAATTTCAAGTTTAAAGTGAGACCTTTACCACTCTCATCCAGAGAGCTCCCCTGGAGCCTCTGATCAAACTACAAACTCCAGAATTCCATAGGAGGCGCCCATGGCAGGCAAAGTGGAGTCATGATGCTATAATTGTGCAGTGCGAATGGGCCCTACATCTCTGAGTGACGTTAACACATTTACATGCCATCCAACTATCTCAATTAGGCAGGGACAATTCCTATTAATCCTTATTATCCCACTCAGAATGCATTAAAAATGTACCATTTTCTCTCTCCTCTCCCTACTTCCATTCTTTATCCTCCATTTACTTCAACTGCAGCAGATAGAGTTCTGAATGCAAAAGCAGTGTGTAGAAGTAATGTAGAAGTAGTTCAACAAGAAAAGGGGAAGGAGGCTGAATCTTGCCCTTTCCGGTAAGCTCAGGCAAAGGTAAACTGCAGCAGCCTCTCCGAGCTTGTCTTTTCTTCCTCATTAACAGCTTCTGTCATTTTGTCTGCACTCTGATGTTGCACAGCCACAGGTATCACACTTTTTATCTGTGAAATGTTGGCAAGTATGCAGTCACATTTCAGCCCAGTTAACCTTTACAGGCTCGTTGTAGACAAATGGTGCAGACCCATCCAAGAGGGGTTGGATATGTGAGAGATGCAGTTATCTTGTGCTTTTAAGGCACACTTTAACTCACTAAAGCAGATTACCTCAATAACCCTGCCTTATTTATCTCTGCACTAGATACAAGGGACTGAACCTGAGAAAAAGGTGCTTTCCTGGGAATGCCAAGGAAGTACAAGCTGCTGTTTCTCCCCTCATTGTAGCTGACACAGACCACCGGTTCTACCATACCCAGCATCCTGGGCTGTTGTGCTTTTTGAATAGGGGTTGCCCTGCCCTGCACTGCACACAGATATCTTCACCAACAGTCATTTATCAAAATCTTCTGGAACACAGAGCAACAGCCAAGAAAACAGTTCAACTAAACAGACTCGGGACAACCCTAGCCTCTGAGGAGTTGACCCAGACCCCTAGCTCTTATCGCAGCTTCATTCACAAACTGTGTGAATAATAAATAAGGCCTTCCAGGCTTGCTTCGTAAAGAACACAACAAACTTTTCTCTGGTCTGGTACTAAGGAGGGGGAATCTCTAGTCCCAGGATGGGCTACTGCCATGGTTTCCAGGGGGCTGCACTGGTCTGGCACAGGGAACATTTCCTACTGTCTCAAAACTGATTCAGAATTGCCAGTTGTGCCCTCAGCCTTGTAGAGTATGTGGTGTTGCTGATCATTTTCATCCTTTTGGGACATATTTGGACTCCTTCACATTTTTTTAGGCTTGAGTGGACTTTTTGTTTCTTCAAAACACTAAGTGACTCTTTTGTACCATCCAATAGCAAGTACTTTGTTACTTATTTCCTGTGCTGATTTTCTTTTAGGTAGATCTCTGATTGGTTTGTAGTAAATTGGCAAGGATTTCCAATTCTCAATAGTTTTAAAGGAGCAGCAGCAGCAGGTCTCTCCACTCCTACCCTAAATTATAAGTCCAAAAAGAAAGTTTCTGGGGTTAACCAGAAGTGGATTTCCATGGAGGACAAATGTGAACTCTTGTTAAATTTTGGTAAGCAAACTTAAATGCCTAGAATTATTGAATTCCAAGTGTATGTCTTTTGCACCAGGCTCTGGATGGTGGATCTTGGGATTGAAAGAAAAAACCAAGTAGATCCCACAAGTCTGACATTTGTCAGCCCCTCATCTACCTTACACCTGCTCAAACCAAAAAGAGAAACACTGTTTCTATTGTTTTTCTTTAAGCCTGCCCTCAAAATGACTTAAGATGTACTCCAAACGTATTTCAGATACAGATGCTGTGGCTTTAAGAGACTGGTATGTATAATAACTTCGAAGCTTAGAGTAATCCTCATGATTAGCACTCATTTTCCTCTCCTAAGCATAGGGTTTTAAAAGTATTCTCAAGGCATTTGGGACTAATTAGCTACCTTACAGAAAACAGAACTGATTGTACCAGGCAATGTAAGGCTATATCCCCAAAAAATTTTTTAAAAAAAGAGAAGCTTCAGAAAAATGTTCAAGAGTATCGTGACTAATGTTCTTTGCTTGGAGAAACAGAGAAGATATCTGTTTACCATGAAGGTGCCTTTGCATGTAATGATGTTCATAATCTTCTGTAAAACAAGTCAATGAACTTATGTGTAACTGAGAATAATAATAATAATTATTATTATTATTACTACTACTACTACTACTACTACTACTATATTCTACCTTAACAAAGCCTCTGATAAAGACATTTCCTTTTACAGAGTCTTTTCATGGCCACCTAGCTCTCCCCTTTCTTCCTCATCATCAATTCAGCTAAAAGTATTTTAGCAGCATTGGCACTGGGAGGATGGTGATGGAGAGATGGAGAAACACAAACTTTTTTGCAGCAGCGTGTCTGCAGTAAATAATACAATAAAACTTCTAATGGAAAAAATAGTAGAATTCTACTTTAGACGATCCTTCTGTAGCCATGTGTGTTTGCCTTGCTTTTCCGGAACAAAGAAGGAAAAGTCATTGTCCTTTAACAAAGCTGTCCAACATATTTGGGTCCAAGCGTACAGAATATTAGAATGGATTAAAGATATGTGCCATAGCTATTTTTCTCACTTTATTAGCTAGTGTATCACATATTTCTAGGTATAGAGCAGTACAGTATAGATTCTAATAAACCAATACATCAGTGAATGTGTTTCAGCCTTCCATGTGTACAGGCTGTAGTTTGAAAGGCAGCAATAACTGGCAAGGTCAGTTTCTGGGGTAGGCATTACTGGGCACCTGATCAGACCCACTTCCCCTGCCTGTTGGATGGGGGCACTGTTACTGCAGTTTAGGCCTACCTGGCAATAGCACTAGATATCACTTTGATATCAATAATTTGGCTTTCTTCCACCACCCATCTCCATGTGTTTGTGAGGCCCCCGGACAAGCCCAGAACTAGGCTCGGCCATCAAATGCTGCAATATCCCAAGACAATACAGGCAGGCCAGAAATAGCCAAATCACCGCTTTAGGAGACCTCTCGGCAAACACCCTCATTATGTATGCACACTGTTTACAAAGGACTCCCTGCCCCGAGCAGGTAACTTGGCAAGCTAGAAGCTTAAAGGCCAAGCACTGAGCATTTGCAGACAGTCTACCTCTTTGTCAATTTGGACTTAACTCAATCATGCTAAATTGTGACCTTTCAGAGACATTGTCTCGTACCCAAAACTCATTGTTGTCCCTGAGTAAGGCATAGCCTGCAGTCACACTCCTCCCTATAAAAACCCTTGATTCCGAGACCTTCCTCGGATCGCTCCGGACTTCCATCCAGCCTTGCTGCCGCTCTGTTTGGTGAGCTGTCCCCTCAGTCCCACGTACTGAGACTCCAGCCCAACAAACTCAAGCTTCAGGACAGGTGTCGTATCACCCAATTCAACAATCCCTCTCAAAATCTCTCTATACCGCTCCAACCTTTATTCCTTAGCTACTTGTGTGAGTGTGTTGCATACACTGTTTGTCTGCATTTAATAAAATCCCAGTTATTCTTAAACTGATCTGCTTCTTGACTTGGCCTGACCCCATAAACACTGGATTACAAGATCCTGCTAAGTTACCCTGCCTCTCGTAATGCTAAAGCAGTGCTCTGAGCTAATTTTCCCCACCTATAGTTGAGCACATTTTGGTGTCCCTCCCGGGACCCCCAGTAAACAAGGCAACAGCACTGCCGCTGGGGCCTCATGCCACCCCTCCTGCTCCTCTTTGCCTGTTCATCTGCCATCTTTGAGCCACATAACAATGACACAAGCGGGAACATAGAGCAGCAGTCTTCCCTCACCCTTCACTCTCCTTCTGGGTAGTTGTCTAGACTCCAGGTGTAGATGAGCTCTCCAGAGAGAAGCAAGAAGGCACAACTTCACAAGATGGTCCACCTTGTTGTTGTTGTTGTATGTCTTCAAGTTGTTTCCAATTTATGACAACCTTAAGGAGAACCTATCATGGGGTTTTATGGGGCTGAGAGTGTGTGAGACGCCTACGGTCACCCAGTGGGTTTTCATGGCCCTGAGGCTCCCCAGACTAACAATTTCGTGGCCCTGGAGCCCCCCAAACCTGAAGCCAGTGCTGGGCTTATCAATGCACAGTCAGTCAGTCTGTGAGGAGCCACTGAAAGGTTCCATCAGTACCTCTGAATGGATCAGCAGGGGACCAGATTATTTGGTAGGCCATCCCAGTGACATCTTGTCTTTCCTGCTGAATTTGTTTTGCATAACCACAGAAAGTAGCACAGTCCTCGTTACATATGTAAATCACATCTCCATAGCAACTGCATTCAAGTCTGACAGAAAAGTCACTTCAAACAAATCCATTTCTCCCCCTCCCTTTTTTTTTTTAATCCTTCTCAGTTTTGCTTTTGTTAGCAAGGACCCAACTGAGGGTTTAACCAGACTGATTGAAAGTACTGAGAATTCCCAGTTCTTTCTGCTTTGGTTGTACCTACAGATCCACAGGTTTCTATCCAATCCCCTCATGAAATATGCCAGATTTCTCTCCGTGCCTCCTTGCCTCGTGTCATTCAATATTTCGGAAAATGGTTTTCATCCGTTTTTGCTGAACCTTTTGTTATTATTCAAGAATTACAGTCAAAATGTTAAAGTGCTTTAGGGATAATCCACAGCTAAGCATTAGGGTAATTTTATTTTACTGGTAACATTCCTCTTTCCCTCATGTGAACTCTCCTTGAATCTGTGTCCTGGAAACAAGAGCTGTGTTTACTTGGTGGCCATTTTGATTGGGTCTGAGACAGTGGTCATTTCCGCACTAGGCTGTTATAGCACTATGATTCCACTTTCAACATCCTATGGAATCCTGGGGTTTGCAGTTTAGGGAGGGCTGGGTGGCCAGTAGAAACACACAGATACATAACCATTTTGTTTTGGGAAAGTACTGGGTTAATTTAAGCCAGCTTGAGGAGTAGAAGTATAAAGTGTTTGGTAATACCAAGAACGCTGTGAAGTATGTCGGGTTGAGGAAAATGTGATTTGGCTCTCCAACATAAAATTCGTTTGTACATGAACAAAAACCTGGGACATCCAGAGATTTTTTTTTACCCTTCTGGAGACAGCCTGAGTTGAGCATAATACTTCAACAGCAACAACTTTGAAATCATCCTGAGAGGGCAAATAGAACAGGAACCAGACGTCACTTGTTAGAAGCAACACTTCCACCTGAAATATGCAGCTTGAAGCAGGATCTCTTCTTATGCAGGTGTAGGATGGAGGAGGGGGGCATCAATTAGAAGCAATTAGAACGTGCAGAATTAGAAGCAGCGTGCCTTCGTATGTCAGTTGCCAGGGAACACAAAACAGAGGGTGTAGTTCAGGGGTGGGCAAAGTGTTTTCCCAAGGCTGTTTTGTGGGGACCTGGAGGTAGTTTTTTCTTTTTAAGGGGAAAAAAATTTTTTGCCCCCAAATGTTCCTAGTTAAAATTATTGTTGCAGTTTCTAAGTCATTATTTACTGTTTTCTGAAAGAAAAATAGCTGAAGAATAACCCTGCCCCCGCCCCTCAACATTTGAAGGCTTAAAAGGCACTGTGGCATGAAAGCGACTCTCCTTCTGCCTACTTCCTTATCACTTCAACACCCACAGCAGAGCAGGAGCCAAAGCACAAGCTGACATTTTGAGTCATGCAATATTTCTCAGATAGTGTGTAGTGAAGCCACGCTCCAAGAACTATAGAAGTAACCTTCAAGGCTTTACTGCAAAAAGAACGTGGTTATCCCTACAATACTGGCATCCTTTTAATGGGATATTCAGTCATTCTTATACCTGCGTGTTTTTTTTTTTCTGGTCAGTGTGGAGGTTGGCATTCCCTCCCTCCCTCCCTGCACAGATTAAAATACCCTCCAGAGTTACTGTTAGAGCCACTGCACGTGGAGAATGGAGAATGGTGAATGGTGGGGAGTACATTCACATAGCCAGATCGTGTGCTGAGGCCTGCAGAGGCATCTAGTGGCCCTCAGAAAGTGATGTAATAGTTTTGTCTCTATGTATAGGGACACAGCCAGATACTTCTTCAATCTCTCCCTGCCCTCCACCAGGCACAGAATTGTTGAGTGCTGCAGAAGTTCTATGGTAAGTTTGGAGAGCAGCAAACGATCAGCTGTAGTATACCTCTACATGCAGAACTACTAAGCTATACTGAGCCATAGAGGATCCGGGCCATAAAGTTATAATCGTAACGTAATGCCATTTCTGCACTACAGTGCTATTATTCCACTTTCAACATCCTGTGGAATTCTGGGATTGGTAGTTTAGAGAGCGGCATTTAGAATTCTTAGCCAGAGAGCTCTTTGGTCTTAGTAAACTGTAAATCCCAGAATTCCACAGGATGTTGAAAATGGAATAATAGCACTATAACAGTGTAGTGTGGAAATGGCCTTAGTTGATTCCCTAGTTAATTCTAGTAACTACATATTTGTATCTAGCTGTTTCCAAGCTCTGCGTACCATCAATGCACTCCTTTGGCATATCAGACTACGCTACCACCCCCTTATTCAGACTTTTTCAAGGCAGTCCCATGTTCGAACAGTCACATTCAGGATTCAGCCTAAATTGAACTTCAGCTATTGTAATTAACACAAAGATACAAAATGGAATTTCTATTAAAATGTCACCAAAATGTTTATCTGTTCTGGTTTTCTCTTTAAAAAATGCTTCTGACAGTTGTTTTTAGATCCCTCTACCTTAGAGAAGAAAACCTAAAATGCAGAAACATTCAAACTGACGTGAGAGGTCAGTTATTAGGGCTCATAAATTTCACTTTTGAAAACAACAGGGAACTTCTGGCGCTCCAAGTTTTTTAGACTTCCGCTCTCAAGACGCCCCCACCAACATGGCCAGTAACAAGGGATTGTGGGAACTATAGTCCAAAACATATTGAAAATACCCAGGGCCAGCCCAAGGTACTTTGCTGCTTCTAAAAAAGAATGAGACAATCTAAGCTAAGTGGAGTGATACAAGATTCCTTCTTTAACATGGATAGTGGGTAGCATCCTGTACAATGTCTGAAATCAGCAGACTAGCTTGAAAGGTACAGAACTGGTTGCCTGGCATTTTGGTTTGGCATTTTTCAGCCACCTCCCAATATGCAAGGTGACTACCTCCCTTTAGCTTAGAGATAGCTCTGAAGATACTTTGCTACAACCTGCTTCTACAGAAATCCGAATTGCCCATACAATTTTCACTCCATTCCCTACCCCTACCTTTTCCAGCACAAATGGTCCAAGTAGAATTTGGGGTTCCCATGTTTTAAGACTTGGAAGTCTGGAGCTCCAAGGCCCTCTCTTTTCCTCCTTTCTCTGCATTTTGCAGACCACATGATAAGGGCTCTCTTTGGGACAATAACTGTAAAGTGCACAGTCCTCGTGTCATTTTACCCACAGGGATATATAATAATAGGAAATTCTCCTATTTTATGTGAAAGCAACATCCTGCTAATTATCTATAGGGACTGTAGTTGCACATTTGCTCCCTGAAATAATAACAACCAGATGTGGGAAAGGTATGGTTTCAATCAGCCTTCCTGTACATCCCACTGCACCCAATCACATATGTCCCTGTGTGGTTGCTGTATGAACAAAATAATAGAAGTGTTTCCACAATTTATATATGCAAGGTCCAAGTTGGCTGTCACATGCATTCTTGTCAGCTGATTCAACCCATCTGTCCTTCTTTGTGATTTAGTAACAAGGTTGGTTTTTTTAAAGCTATGCTAGTTTTAAGTGGTATCAAGAGGACTGTGGGAGGGGAGGTCCATGTATGAGAAATACACAGTTGTACCTGTCTGTGGTTTAAAATATACATGTCTGAAAGAAGCCCTGAACTGAGAGCAGCAAATGGAACAATAGCATAGATATGATAAAAGCCCTCAGGACATGTGTGCTAACACAGGCTTAATTCTAATTTTCAGTCCCAAGTCCAACCAAAACCCACTGAATCAATGGGAACTTGGTTAGTCAAAGCTTACTTTAAGTTCCACTGACTGAACAGGTCTGCTCTAGTTGGTACTAACTGCTGAATTTTGGCCTCCACTGGCTTCCTGCAGGATCAGTCAGTAGAGACTTAACCAGATTTTTGTCTCTCTACATCCTACCGGTGCGGCACTGTCCTTTTCTTATAGGAATACATACATCATTATAGGAATACATAGCAAATATTTGCATAGACAAGAGAAAACAAAAAAGTGTGTCCAAGGAGGTGGAGATCAAACCTCTGCCATTCAACCAAGTTATTTCCCCCTTCCTTTACTACCCCAATATCCAGATTTGGCAGAGACAGTCCCAATTAATCCTCTGTCATCTTGTTTTTCTCTCCTTCTTCCACTTTCCCCCTTCATCCTGGCTTAATTCAGTTGCTGAAATCTAAGTTCAAAGCGCAAAAGAGTTTGCCCTCAATTAGCAGAGGGCAGAGTCTGGTTTTTCCTAGTAGATTCAGGCAAAAGCAAACAGTTGCAGCCTCTTCTGACTGGTATGTTCTTCCTCTTTAATACTTTTGCCATTTTGACCACACTCAAACATTACTCAACCATCTATGTCCCAATTTTTATCTGTGAAATGTTGAAGGGGATGCTTTCCCCACAGCCAGAGGGAATAAAATCTGTCCCTTTCTGCGTCTGGATTGTTTCTTGGTCACATAGGGATATGTCAGAACAATGGTCAGAGTGGGACTGCATATTTAGGGGAGGCTTTTGGGTTAGAGATTCCATCACTGTTTTGAAGCATGATTTAAGTTCCTGTACATAACTTTAAAATAGACAATGGAGGCATTCAAATAGATCAAGATTTTCCATAAATTGGCTCAGCCATTAATCAGAAGGGAGGCTGCAGTCAAGGAATCAGAAGAAGATTAGGACTTGGAAGGGCAGCTAAGAAGGAGCTAGATAAGATCCTCAAGTGTAAAGATCCATCACTAAATACTAAAGTTAGGATTTTCCATCCCTATGTATGGTTGTGAAAGCTGAACAATGCAGAAAGTTGATACAAAAAAAATCACCTCATTTGAAATGTGGTGATGGAGAAGAGTTCTCGGATACCATGGCCTGCTAAAGAAGACAAATGAGTGGGTCCTAGAGCAAATCAAGCCTGAACTTTCCTTAGAAGCCAAGATGACTAAATTGTTCTTTCGACATATCACGAGAAGATATAACTCACTAGAAAAGACAATAATGTGCCTGGTAAAGCAGAAGGTGGTAGAAAAGAGGAAGACCACATTACAGATGGATAGACTCAGTCAAGGAAGCCATGGCCCTGAGTCCTCAAGCCCTGAGCAGGGCAGTTGATGAGAGAGTGAATTGAAAGTCTCTCATCCATAGAGACACCATAAGTCAAACCACCACAGTTGTTAGTGAGAATGCCAAAGCAGTTTATAATATAAATGTTTTATTTTCTGCTAAAATAGTTGCTTTATTTTTAGTTCAGTATTCTACTGACATTTCTGTAATTTTTTTTTTTAAAAAGAAGGCAGAATTACAGTCTCCAACTAACGGTACTGTTCTGTGAGTACTGAGATGACCTGCTGACATATGTTGAATAGAAATACATATCATAGACTATAAAAATGTACATTTGTTGCAAAAAAAAATTTCAGGATAAAGTCTCTGTTTACTGTTGCAGTTCTTTTATGAGGCACGTTGCATAGAATATGGCTGTAACTTTCTGAGCAGCGGGCAATTCTTTCATTATACTTCCCCCAGTACTGACCATCAAACACTGCTGTTGAATGGAGGCACTGAAACTCAATCCAAATGACACCAATGAAATGACAAAGTGCAGGCCCATGCCGTGAAGGAGGCCTGGTGAAGACCGTCTCCTCCTCCAACTGCACAATCACAACAAAAGAAGCAGGGAAGGGAAAATGTTATCAGAGAGCAAGTACAACATAACTTCTGGCGAGACTTGACAATTCGATACGACCTTTCCCACAAGGATTAAGGCATTCAGAAACAAGTTCTCTGTGTGGTATTTGCCATGGTTAATGTTTTAAAGCTAGAACTTAATACAAGTGGTTTATTGAAGAGGAATCGACATTTAACAGGCCTACTCCGATAGGCACTGAGCTCTTGGTATAATCTCTTTGTATAATCCTTTTTCCATACTGCCAACAAGAATTTTAATGGGGGTGTGGGGTGGTCAGGAGTGGGGGGGGAGTGCAATTTGAGGGCAACAAAACTTCCATCCTGCACATTTGAATGACAAAATGCAGGAACAGCTACACCAGTGTGCTGTCTCCAACCTCCTTTTCCTCACTTTTTGAAATAGCCAAGGTGACTTACAAAATGCCTTTCTCCACATATTTGTATGTTTGTGTATTTGTATATTTGTTAATTTGTGTGTACATTGGGCTTCTGCATTTTTCACAGATGGGGGAAAAAAGCAGATTTTGAAGGAACACTTGAGCCTGTCTTTTTCTGCAACAGAGACAATTCAGATTTTTTTCTTTTAAATCCTCAAATATAGACTATATTGTGGGGTAACAAAAGAGCACCTCCCTGCCCATCTTCCCTGTGGTGTCTAAATCCAAATCATGTAGCTGATTCCCAGATTGTAAGCAGGCTGCTAAAACAAATACTCAGGGAAGATCCATATTGGAATTTATGTATGTATGCAGGCCCTGTTAAAATACTGTCAGCAAGGATGACTTTCCAAGCATTATACTTGGCAAAAAAGGCTTCATCTCATTCTTGAACAAGTTGTTATTTAGGGGACAACAACTTGACCTGGCCCTATGTAGTCACCACCTTTGCAACCCTTTTTCCTGGTCCATCAGTTATTTATGCGTAGACAGAAATCTGGGCATACATATCATGCCACTCTCATGGGGCAGTCTGCATAGGCCAGAGATCTATATGCTCCGAGGGCACACAGATTTCTGGACTGGAGTAACTTCCAATAAACCATTACCATGGCATTGGCTAACCCTATCCCATATACCAGCAAACAAATCCACCAACATATAGATGTGATCAACAAATATTTGTAAGCATAACATATTGTTTTTCTGAGTGCTTCTACTCCTGCAGATAACAAGGGGCCAGAATATACAAGGAACAAATAAAACTAATATTGGCTACAACAGGATCTCATAGTAAACAATAGAATGCAACGCGCAATAGTGCAATTTCTTCTTTGCTGCTCCATCAAGGCAAGTCTTTAATTTACACAAGTCTGTGGATTATTTTACTTGGGTTTTTTTTCTTTTTCTGACATACGCCATACTTCCTCTAGTTGCGCCTTTGCCGTGGATTGGGAGTTCGGCCAGATTTCTGAGCAGAATCAGTTTGGCCAGGTTCATTTCTGCCTTTGGCAGGATGACGGAGTTTCTGATCCCAGCGCTGTAAGATTTTTGTTAAGAAAAAAAAAGGCAGTTTAATACCATGACAACTTCAAAGGCCCTTCTTTCCAGAAACAGAGGCAAAATGGGAAGTGTAGAGTTTCTCTCTGTCTTATCTCCCTCCCCGCTTAAAAAAAGAAAGAAAGAAAAGCAATTTGCGGTCTATGCTGGAATGCTATAAAATCTATTCCTTTTAGAAAGAACTGTAGGCAAGGTTGGATTTGGATACTTCAACTGCTTTGTTACCTCATCT
Source organism: Iguana delicatissima (assembly GCA_948472985.1). Lineage (NCBI taxonomy): Eukaryota > Metazoa > Chordata > Lepidosauria > Squamata > Iguanidae > Iguana > Iguana delicatissima. The sequence continues at coordinate 783,356 of CAOKZL010000465.1, read as the reverse complement.
GCCATGAGAAGGAATGCTTTGCAAGAAGCAGTTGCCACAGGCCAGCCTGACACCCCAGTTTCATGTTGGAACAGTGATAGGAAAAGTGGAAGGCCCATCATCACATCACAAATACAGCTATCTAAACTCTTGCTTTCATCCTTGGTCTGAGACCTAATAATTTTGGCTCTACATTGTAGCATAAAAAAGAAGAAGAGGAAGAGCTAGATTACTCCACAGTGCTAGACCATCCTGTCCTACACAGGACAACAGGAGTGCCAGTCCAACTTGATTAGGTCCTATTAAGAACGGAGCAAACACTTCATTTGGCATCCTATTGATGATTTACATTAGCTTAGGTTCAACTTAGGGTATTGTAAATCCTCTTTGGTCCTTTCAGAGGTCAGAATTCTCTACTGACCTCTTGCAACAACCAACGCCCCCACCCCCGAACTCACCTTTTATCTGCTGTAATCCCTACTCCATGGTCATTTAATGGTTGGCAGAGAGTGGGGGCATCACAGAAGTATCTAGCTATGCCCTTATAGCCAGATGCAGAATATGGACATCATCCACCAAAACCTCCAGAGAACCCCGGAGTTTGGAAACAGTGTGTTACAAGTAACAATGTTACCTATAACACATTAAGTTTGAGATAGGAATGGTATACTTTAATGTTAGCAGGTTGTTGGGGGGTGTAACAAATAATATTTACTCATTACTTTTAAATGTTGCTTTTTAAGGATTCAGGAGAGTGTTGAGCATATTGCTATTTTTAAGGCTTACATAAATAAGTCTTTATCCAAAACAAGAATAAATAAATAAGTCTTATCCAAAACAAGAAAAATAGCATGTTAGTAACACATTACGCATAAAATAAAGGGTAATGTTAGCACTGACACATTATAGTTTTTTTTAAAAAAGTAATTGATGTTAATGCTTTGGGGTGTTGTTATTGTTGTTTTAAAAAATGCTCTGAACGGACTGATCTTCCACTGAAAACCTTGTTAGAATGACTCTGCACCAAACAACTTAGCTCACTTGACTGTTAAACCTGTCACAGAACTGGTAGCTATCACAGAATGAACTTTCTGCCTTTCCCAAGAGTTGCCAAACTCACAATTCAGTGTCTTCAAATCACAGAGAGAGAACGAGTGATTTACAATTTGTTTGTTGTGTGTGTATGCACCTTCAAGTCACCTGCCAACTTGCAGCAACTCCAGTGATTTCATAGCGTTTACTTAGGCAAGGAATACTTGGAGGTGGTTTTGCCATTGCCTTCCTCTGAAATATTAGCCAACAGCACCTGGTATTCATTATCAGTTTTCCATCCAAGTACCAACCTGGGCTGATCCTGCTCAGCTTCCAAGATGAGACAGGATCTGGAGCCTTCAGCGTATTTTGACTCACTATATAATTTGTTAGGGTATGAAAGATACTAGAAATAATAAAGTTAATTATATACAAGTCAAAGGAAATAGTTCCTTTTTAAACATACTATTTGTCTATTGCTATACTGGCATACACATTGCTGGCCTTTAACAGTTTGTATTACTTTTTAATTACTTTTTGTTTTACTTTTAAAAATTGAACTATTTATATCAATTTGCACTGGCCACATTATCTGTGTAAAAGATCTAGCAGTGACAGCAGCAGAAGCATGACACTACGATGACAATCACTATCATGTAAATTTATAAAGCAATTCTAAATGAACTGTTGAATCTCAATATTTAAGACCAAAACTTTTTATGATCTAAAAAGCTAACAGGGGCAAATTGCAAGATGCAACAATTTGTGCTGAATATTTCAGTATTACTTCTTTATGTTGCAGAAAGACAAGTGCTACTTTTAAGAAGACAGGTTTGACTACTGTTTTAAAGCTCCATTTCTGCAGGCTTTTTTTTGTAGGAGGCAAGGGGTGTTAATTTGGTTGTAATTAAATGCATACTCCTGTTTAAATCAAAGCTGGTTTCAGTTCTGCCCAAAGTCAAGCAATCTTTTCTACTCACCTACCGATCTTGGAACAATTAGTCCTATAAGTGTTATTAGAAATACAATGAACAAGCTCGCATAGTCATACTGTCTCACATTTTTAACTGTTGTCCTTTTCCTTGCTAGCATCCCTTTAATTATGCCATCCCTGGCCACCTTAGAGATCATATCAACAGTGCAGGTCAACCAGCCAACACCAACGTGATACCTGAAGTGCCTTGCGTTTAGCATTATTCCTTTTTAAAATAAAGCTTAAGTGAAGACACCTGTTGATCCGTCTCTTTGGCGGGGCAGTTGGCGGGGAGAACAGAACGGAAAAAGCAGTCAAAAGATATGAATGCAACAGCTGGGTGGGAGAGTAGCCTGAGAATGAAGCACAGACCACAGCTCAAGACTCCTAAAAGCTTTTGGCCAAGATAAGACAAATATGAACATCTCCCCGCCCAGCACCCAATTCAGTTATTTGTTTCTGTGGAGAAAGAGACATGAAAAAGGTGTGTGGGGAGGGTAGGTTGTGCTTGCTGGCCCCACTCCGTGCCCTCCATATATTTACAGTGCTGCTCACAAACCAGTCTACATGCATCATTTTACATAGTGTTATATGTAATCCATACTTTGGGAAAACACTGGGCACAAAGTAAACCCAGTGTTTCTCCTGAGAAAATGACACTGAATTTTGGGAGCAGGCACTGTGGGAGTTGCCTATCCTCTTCCCCCTGTTCCACAAGGAAAATGTTTTTTCTGGGCATAATTACATAAACATGGCTCTCCTGTTAACTTCTTAGCTTGCACTGCTGGACTGATGTTCTATTTATTTGCACAGAGAACAGTAAGACAGCTAGAGCTGAGAGTGCTTATCACTAATGACCACAGTGGAGAAGAGGGAAGTAGCACACATAAAATTAGCAGAGTGCCACAACAGAGTATGTTGATAAAAATGTCAGGCTGGGATTCTCTAGAATGAAGCAGTTTCTTTTCCACAGTCATGAAATGCTCTCCTCTCTCATGGAGAGGCTGGCTTTGTTTGAACTTATGGAGCTTTCTGGGAAAATGTTATCATTCCACCAGGCATCTGTGGGCAAGAACAGTAGTTTTTATTCTCTGCTTCTAATATTGTATAGTCTTGTCCTTAAATATCACATTGCTTGATTGACTGCTGTCCAATGTTTGTAAGTTTTATTAGCATTAGAGACAGCCAAATTGATCTTGATTTCAAATGGCAAACTTAGTCTTCTTTTCTCCAAGCTAGCCATACTCAGCTCCCTAAGTTGCTTCTCACATGGCTTGATATCCAGACTTTTGATCAACTTGGGCCCTTTCCACTTGGGGTAAAAAAAACGGCTTAGGGCAACCTCATCCGGAGGTCGTCCACACCGTGGGGTGCACTAGGGCGGTTTGAAAAGTGGAGGTTCCACACCTCAAACCACCCTAGCACGGCCGCAAGGGGTGGCGCGGCGCGTTTTTTAAAAACCACATTTCATGTGGTTTTTAAAAAACGCGAGCGCGCTAACCGGTTGCAGCGCCCCGTTTGAAACTGCAGGGACGCGCTAGCGCGTTCCTGCAGAGCTGCCCAGGGGCAGGCTTCCGGCTGGCGCGCTGCCCTGATTGGCGGAGCGCCGCCGGAAGTCACCGGCCACCATTTTGGGCGCCGCCGAACGCCGCCGAAATTCGCCAGCGTGTGGAGCGGCAAACGCACGCTCCCCGCAGGGACGGAGCAACCCGTTTTCAGGTAAGATCCGTCCCTGCGTGCGCTGCCCCATTTCCCCGTCCCCCGTGTGGAAAGGGCCTTGGTCACATTCCTGTGAACGCATTCCAGCGTGACAGTACCCTTGAACTGTGGAGTCCAGAAGTCTGACCAAAGCAGGAAAAGAATGGTACTACTACTCCCCTGACCGGGACACTATGCTCCTTTTGATGCATCCTAGAATTGCATTGGCTGTTTTGGCCACCTCCTCACACTGCTGACTCATGTTTAAGTTGTAGACCCCTAGATCCTTTTTTACAGGTACTGCCTTTCCACACGGCTCCCAATCCCTTCCTCCTGCTTTCTACCAGCCACTGAATGACCACTGGATGGTCATGGGGTTGCTGCAGCGGCTAAATAGTGAGTTGGGTGGGGGAGGAATGAGAGGAGAATTGTAACATAGTTCCACCTGCAGAACTTTTATGCTACATTCTGCAGTACAGGATCGCTAGAGTGCTTATTCATAGCTCTAACAGCAAATTGTGCAAAACTCACTTCAGATTCCACTTATGTTTAAAGTGAGGTTTTGGGGAATATGATATTAAACATAAAATGCAGTTTGCTTGAGCATGCAGGAAGCCAGTAAATGTGAGTAATATGTTAAGACTCCCAGCCAATTTGGCTAAAAGGAGGTGACAAATAGCGTTAAACACAGATTGCAAGAGGAAAGGTTATCTCTCTGTAGACTGTAAACTGGAACAAAGAAGTGAACTGTCTGCTTTCTCTCAGGAAAGAAGAAAACAAAACAAGAACACAGAAGAATGTTCCAGACAGTTCCTTTTGAATAGATTCTGTTTCTATGCACATGATACCAATGTCTTTCCTTCTGGGATGCAGCAGACAACTTCCAAGGATCAGAGCGCTGTGAGGGCACCCGCAAACTCACCAGTGGGTACCAACACCCTGACTGCCACCACAGCGCAATGTTTTGGAAGTGTAGTGGCAATGGCAAAATCCCTCCACTCTTCTGTTTCAAACAGGAGGAGGCAAAGTATCCCCACGCCAAGGCTGTTTTCTGGCCCTTGACCACTCCAGACATCCTGATCACTTTTTTTTAGCAGAAAAGGGAGCAGAAAACCAATTGCCTTTCAAAGAAATCTTCAGGAGCACCAACTAACCTTTTAAGTAAACTTTAGGTCCACTTGCCCTCAATAGCACTGTTTAACAGTACACACACACACACACACACACATATTAACCTAAATTCCCTCAAGGCACAAGATCTTCTCTGATCTTGGAAACTAAGCACGGTCAATTCTGGTTAGTACTTAGGTGGGAGAACGCCAATGAATACCAGGTGCTGTAGGCTATATTTCAGAGGAAAGATCTGGCAAAACTACCTCTGAATATTCACTGTCTAAGAAAACTCCATGAAATTCATAAATCATGAATTGCTAAGATGGTTGATTACCTTGATAAATTAATCATATATTCACAACATTTTATGGCAAATATTTTGAAAAACATTGTAATTAAAATAGTAATTTAATTGTTTTTGTATTCGTGTAAACTTTTTGGACCTTATTTCATATAAGATGTTGTTGTTATCGGTGGTGGTGGTGGTGGTGTTGTTGTGTGCCTTGAAGTCATTTCTGAGTTATGGTGAACCTAAGACAAACTTATCAAAGAGTTTTCTTGGCAAGATTTGTTCAGAGGTGGCTTGCCTTTGCCCACAACTGAGGTTAAGGGAGTGTGACTTGCCCAAGTCCACCTAGTTGGTATCCATGGCTAAGCAGGTCTCCAACTTGGTCTCCAGAGTCATAGTCCTACACTTAAACTACTACCCCATTGTGACTCAAGATATTCTGAGGGTACAGAAAAAGGAGGAGCAAATTAGCTCAGGGAATCATTCCAACGTATTGATGGGTGATACCTGAACTTACTTGAGAGTAATCCCCATAGCATTCATTATACAGTAGGCCCTCCACATTCGTGAGGGATAGGGACACAAATCCCTCACAAATGTCAAATAATCACGAACAGGGTGCCCCCCCACAGACTTCTGCCCAGCCACTGCACCCACCCAGGTGGGGGCAGGGAGGCAGGGAACTGATGATCCGCCTCCCTGGGCCCTTGTGCCACTCGCACAGGCTGTGCCCGTACTCACGGCGGCAGAGAGGGACAGCGCAAGGAGCACAGGGAACTGGCAATCGGCCTCCCTGCCGCCCACGCGGGCCGTGCCCATACCCACCGCAGCATGCAGGGAACTGGCAGCTGGTTTCCCTGGGCCTTCCTGCTGCCTGCACAGGCCACAGCGGGGCAGGGTGGTGCGAGGAGTGCAGGGAACCGGCGATTGGCTTCCCTGGGCCTTCCTGCTGTCTGCGTGGGCCACGCCCATACCAGCAGCGGGGCGGCACGAGAAGTGCAGGGAGCCGGCAATCAGCCTCTCTGAGCCTTCGTGCTGCCCTCACAGAATGCGCCTGCACCAGGGGCAAGAAAAATGGGAAGAGCAGGTGGGGTGGGAATGGGAGAATGGGGGGGCAAACTAGCACCTTGCAAATAATCCAATTTGTGAAAGTGAAACCCGCAAATGTGGAAGGAGAACTGTACTTATCTCTGAATAAAAAAGTACATTTACTCATGGGATAGATTTACCGACAAGACAAACGAAATCAGTTTATAATCAACGTCAAACATAAATGAACAGATTAATGAAACTTTGTCCTACCTTCACTTTTTTACCAAGGCGATCTTTCCATTTCTCAGCTATGGAGCCTTCGACCAAGAGTAACCTACACGTTTAAGAGAATAACAGCACGTATTATAGCATGCAGACTTGTGTGTGCTTTTTGTGTGTGTGTGTCTTGTCTGTCTATCTGTCTGTCTAGGGTGGGCAATACATAGCCTGTGGCCTGCCTGTAGTGTCGAAGGTCCATGCATTTCAGAGTGACTGTTCGGGCAAAAATGGGTTTTTAATTGCCAAATAAAGGAAAAGAAGTCATGGGCTTGGGGGAGCTGGCAGGGGCTTGGGGAAGGGCTAAAGGGATCTCTAATGATCAAATGGAGCCCACAGGCTACACGATTCCCACCTCTGCCTTAGAAATAGCCCCTCTTAGCTTTGGGAAATGTCACCTCTACACTATAAAGCATTTAAGAGGTCCTAATTCCTTTAAGACTGCTTGCTGCTGCTGTTCATTTCCACCTCGTTTGTTATTTATATTTTTCCATGTCATACAGTGGCATGATAAAAGGACTTGTAAACCATAATAAATTCTGTTGAGATTCTGTTCTGTTCTTAGTTTCTAATCAGAATCATCAAGAGAAAAGAAGAAAGGGAGGGGGTAACCTGGAGCGTTCTTCATCTTCATAACCCATGATGATATATTCTTCATTCGCATTGAGGGGTGGGCACAGGCAACCAGAGTTTGTGTACAGGTTAACAGTGTCCCTGGGAATGTTCACCAAGGAAGATTTTAGAATCTCCTTTACTTCAACTACTGCAGTGACATCATGACATTTGGTCTTCACCTCCTTCACTTTAGCCCGAATGACTGAAGAAAAATAACAGAAAGAGAGTCATTACAGTAAAATGTCTGGGATTTCTTTATTGAAGATCATCTTTTAATTCTCACTGTAGACAAAAAGAGCTTTAAGAAAATGACTGTCTTGTTAATACATTATCATTCTCACCATCATTATTATCACTACTACTATTACTACTATCATAATCATTATTATTTAACAAGACCTTGATTTTCTTAAAGTAGTAGTAGTAGTAGTTGTTGTTTTTACTTTTGTAAAAATGTGCCAGTCAATATCATTTTTGTAAGACCATTATATTTATATCTATTCAATTTGTACCTCAAATGTCTCAGATCTGCTTGGTCCTGATTATTGCCAGAAAACCAGTGTGACACAGTGATTACTATGTGGGATGGAGACTTGGGAGACTAGTTCTAGTCCCCACTAAGCCACGAAATTCAACTGGGAACCCTAAGATGGTCATACTCTCTATAAAAGTTTTGATGATAAAATGGGTGGGAGAGAACCTCAGCCCCCTGGAAGAAGGATACGTTTACAAAAAGAGCAACGATAAACTTTTGTCTCTGTGTTTTGTTTAGTTTTGTATCAGTAGAAGGTTACTGGAACACGTTGTCTTTTCTCAGCCAAAGCAGGCTCAGGTGTTTCATCATGCCTAATACTGTTGCTGCTGTGTGCCTTCAAGTCGTGTACGATTTATGGTGACCCTAAAGCGAACCTATCACAGGGTTTTCTGGGGCTGAGAGGATGTGACATGCCCAAGGTCACCCAGTGGGTTTCCATGGCCAAGCAAGGAATTGAATCCTGGTCTCCAGGGCTGCAGTCCAATGCTCAAACCACTATACATGCTGGTTCTTGCCTAATACTGTATAGGTTAGTTATTATTTTTTATTTAATTCAGAAAATTCTGAGACACCATATGTTAGAAGTGTATCTGTCTGCATTAATAACAAGCATTTCCACCACTGCGTGATGCTACTTATTCTAGGTTTTAGAAGATCTTTTCTACTTTATGTGGGCCAGTATTCCATGTCAGCTACTTACTTAAGTATACTTAGGTATACTGACAGAAACATTATTCACTCATTCTCCAATCACTGGCAGAATGGCCCTCCTTCTCCTCATGCTGCTGATGCCCCAGTTAAGTAGGTCAGGGGAGGGTTGCGACTGTTGCAATAGTGTCAAACTTGTGACTAACTAGCAATTGTGAATACAGAATAGTTACCAAGAAGTACATCTAGATAACTGGTGTTCATCATCACTATTTAGTCACTACTGTGACACTATTGATTTTTTTTTTTTTAATTTGCAAATCTGGAGGGAACCCCAAGACTAGTTATACCTCCCCATTTTCTGTAGATAGTGCTGTTTTGGCTGCATAAAGAGTCTCTGAACTTCAGAAATAAAGGGGGTGATGGACAGTGAGGAATAATACCTGCGCCTTCCTTTTCCTTCACTGTTGCTATCATACAAAATGGCCACCTGTCTATAGAACAGGGACAAGCTAAGGCCATTTCCGCACTATACTTTTATAGTGCTGTTACTCCACTTCAATATCCTATGGAATCCTGGGGTTTGCAGTTTAGGGAGGGGCATTTAGAGGGCCTTAGTAAACTACAAACTCCAGAATTCCACAGGATGTTGAATGTGCCATAAGAGCACTATAACAGTGTAGTGCAGAAATGGTCTTCTACTGATAGCAGCTACATTTGGAAAGCAGAGTGGCTGGGGAGATAGAATCTGTGTCTCCCAGCTTTTTGTCATGAAACATTTTCCATCATAAAATCCCACAGTCATAAAAGCTAATGTCTACTAGTTAAAATGATGGCTTGATCTTGTAATTCCCATCTAGGCATGGGGAGACAGTTTTCTACTGGCAGAAAAAAATACTAGTAATCCCCTCCCCAGCAGATGTTTGAATTTACTTGTCTTTGTTGATGTTGATTGTCAAGAACAGTTGCCCATGAATCTATTTCTGGCACATACTGCACCATTCCCTGCTCCATTCATACATCTTCCCTCCTTTAAAGACTGATAGCTACCACAAAGCCAGACTTACCATAGTTGTAATTGTTCCGAAGATAAGTCTTCTGGGTAGCTTTTATAGGCTTACATTTGCAGCGCTCTAGAAAAAGAGGAGTTCCTTGCATTAGAGCAAACAACAAAGAGGTGTAAGTCATGGGCATGTTTGTACATCAGGATAGTCCAGACCTCCTGAGAATTCTAGCTGTCAAAGGCCTGTTGCTCAGTTCAGGCCACATAGTTCCTTCTGGCAGTGCGAAGAGTTAAAGAAGCCCTGGAATCCCCCTTTCTGTCCCATAACACCTGAAACAAAATCTATGGTTTTGTTCTCCCACTAAACAAGATTTATTCTTGCCTCATTAAAAGAGGGCAATAAACCAGATATCTCATGAAAAAGGTAATTATAAACATAGCACAGAGGGAGTATTCTTGGTTTGTTTAATGGCTCCCATTGAAAAGAGGAGACAAGTGGGTGTGACAGCAGGCACCAAGACACTTCCCTATTCATGATAAGCCAGAATTCTAAGCAATTTAGGTTTACCATGACACCAGAATAGAGCCACTACCTGGTCTGTCCTGATTTCCTTTAAACTACGTATAACCTCCTGATAGGAATCAATTCATAGCTGAAGGCTCAGTCCTGCTAGGCTCTGGTGAGTGCACAGAATTAAGGGAGTAGCAGTATATAGGAGGACAGTATCTTTAACAGTTATGCATAAGTGGAAATCTTAGTGGATAAATCTCTCCTTACTCCTGTAGAACAAGCTGAATCAGCCAAAATGCATTTTTTTACACAACTATTTAAAGTAGTTCAAATTGTTAACCAAGCATTAACCTTACTTATACCCTGCCATTTCCCAGACTGGGACTCAAGGCAGATTGCAAATTAAAATAATTATACTATAATTAAAAACATTAAAATGTTGATCATTGAAATAAAATTAAAATCTTGACAATATTAAAACAATGTAGACTGTAACACATAAAAGGATAAAAAAGGCAGTTAAAAACAGTGCAATTAAAATAATACAGCATATGGAGCAACAACACATGTGCTACTTGCAAGGTCTCTCAGATGGCTTAGCACCTTTTCTCTCCCTCTCAGCTCACTTTGCAAGCGGTGCACGTACATGAATGGTCCTAAGCTGTTGGCAAGAAGAACTCATTAAAGAGTGGCACTACCTTGGAATTTAATGGAACTTGTCCTTCATTTGGAAGTGTCAAACAATCAAGCCATTGGATACTGGGGCATTAAAGGTGGGGACTTCCAATAGTTCTAAAAGCCTGTGGGAGGTATGACGGCAAGCTATAAGTGAAACTGTGACTACTTCAGGTTTGAACGCCTCCGTTAAACAAGAAGCTCACAAATCCGCCTCTTCAACTACATCTGCATGAGCAGAAAATTTCACTCTCTAGCAACTGCTGCTCTTTTAACAGGTTGCCAAACTGGAAAATCTCTCCCACTCAGCATTGTTCTGAGATACAGCCTATATTCGTGTATAGGAGGAGAAGTCAAGAACAGATAGGAAGAAGGGACAAAGAAAGGAGGAAGTCTATAGTAGGATTGCCATGCTTCACTTCCTCAAATCCAGGCATCTAATTTGCATATTGTGCAAATCATTCCAGTTACTCTAATTGGCATTCCAAATGTGCAGACTCAGGACATTCATTATTATATTTTTTTCTACTATGTTTCAACTTTCATGTCATTTTTTATGGTTAGAATTGATCTGAGAGAACCAGTGCAGAGTAATGTTTAAGGTGCTGGACTTGGAAAAGGGAGCTCCAAACTCTACTTGGTCAGGGAGTTTACCATGTGACCTTGGGCCACCAATAATCCTCAGCAAACCTGCTCTACAGGCCCCTCCCTTGCTTCTTGCACTCTGTCGTTTGTGCCTCTCTCCCTTCATTTCCACTCCCTCCCTTTTCACATACTGCCCTTTCAATGCACCCTGCCTTCGCGTCTTTCACTTTGTCAGCCACACTGCTCATTTTCTCATCTGTTCTACTCTCTGACTCACCTCTCCCTGCACTCTGTAATACTTCCCTTCCTTGCTTCTTGCACTCTGACTGTAGCACTCTCTTACCAATCCTATGTCCTCCCATGCCTCATCTTGTGTCCTTATAATGTGACCCTCCTTTTCCTCTTGCACTCTGCTGCTTTCATCTCTCACTCCCATGTCTCTCCTACTCTTTACCTCACCTTTCTTTGCATCCTCATAATGCATTCTTCCATTGCTGTGATAATGGGGCTTCCCATTATCTAGACTTAGCAAAAAGGGGGACACTTCCCTCTTCTGGTAAACCAAGGGTTAATGAGGTCTTGGGATAGATTACATTTTAGGTGGATCAGCATCACAGGTCACAGGGTGAGCACTGACCAACCAAAAGGAAAAGAGGTGGGCATCTTCAGGATGTTTCCAGATGCTTCTTGGGAAAAGTTGTAAAACTTCTGGGAGACCATGTGGCCCGAGAAGAACAGGAGGAGAACAAAGAGAGATGAGATCTGAGCCAGTTGCAGGCTTCAGGCAGGCATGCCTGACCTCCTGGCGCTCTCTCTCTTCCCGCATAGACCATCTAAGCCTGTGAGCCTACTTGTGAGTAACCAGGAATAAGATAGTCGCGTTAGGGCTTTTTATTATTTTGGGAGTTGGCTGATCTTAAGAATGTATCTGTGTTTTTATATCTGTTTTTTGTAACTTCTTGTAACTAAGCGTACCTGGGAGGGTGGAGCCTCTCATGTGTATTATTGTCTTGTTTATTTGCATGCCTTGAATAAATACTTTCTGTAAAACCTCTGTTTCTCTCCATTCCCACGTCAGCCTTTGGCACACGCTAGCTAAGACCTCTCTCACTCAGAAAGTGGGGGAGGAAGGTGCTTAAAAGCTTAGAGATTGCTAATTCTGGACAGTGTCTCACTGTACTGTCCCGTGATTCATAATTCAGTGAGTGGTGGCAGCAAGGTTTAATAATGCTGAGGGAATTGCCAGCCTTTGCCAAGTATGAGAGTCAACCTTGGAGGCTGGTATGAACCCCAGTTTAACGCTGGAATCCCCATTCCAGTATGACAATTGCTTCTTGTACCCTGCCACTTGCTTTGCTCACTTTCCTATCTTTCCTACTTCCTCCCACATCTTTCTTTGCAATTCAACCTTCCATGGCTTCTTGTACTCACTCTCGCATCCCTCATATCTGAACAGCAAGGCAGACTTCTTGCTGAACAATTTGAATCAATTTGGCCCATATCTTGGCTTCTACAAGGGCAAACGAATTACCTTTTAAAAAAGAAAGAAAGCTTGGAATGATGGTCCAAATAGGTGCCAGGTGCCATGAACAGAATCCATGTAAAATTGGGCTACTTAGGCGGCATGGCAACCCCACTCTATAGGAAATATGGGTGAACCACAAAGCAAAAACAGCAAAAATATTGGGAGGGTTGAGGAGAGAGGAAAGAGTAAGAAGCAGTTGAAGGTGGCCTCAGTGACAGGGCAGCTAAAGTCAAGAAGAGTTCACAGAAAATAAGAAAAAAGTGTTAGGCCTAAGGTAAAGGGACTAGTGATGGCATGGGTTGAGGGAAAGGAAGCTGGAACAAAATCAGCTGGTAATAAGAAAAGATGGGGCAGACTCTCATTTGCTCAGGACACTTCCGCACTAGCCTGTTATAGTGCTATTATTCCACTTTTGACATCCTATGGAATCCTGGGGTTTGCAGTTTAGGGAGGGGCCTCAAAGGCCCCACGATTCCATAGGACGTCGAAAGTGGAATAACAGCACTATAACATTTCCAGTGCAGAAATGGCCCTAATCAGCAAGCTGTACCAAAGCTTTGCAGCTATACTTTTCCACAAAAAACCTCACCATATTGCTACTAGTATCCAAATTAGAATACCTTCCCCAAACATACTTTTTTTCCAAAAGAAAAAAAATTCTTCCTTTTTGACATGTGTGACATGTCCATAAGTTTGTGAGCTATCTCCTTCTGCTTAAATCTTTCCATATCATCTGCCTTGAATATATTCTGGCATAGAAAAGTGGGATAAAAAATTACTGGAATAAATAAAAGCAAACGAATGATGAACATAATAAAGATGGCTTTGCTGTTGTTGTTGTGTGCCCAGGTCATTTCTGACTTATTGCAACCCTAAGCTGATCCTATCATAGGATTTCTTGACAAGATTTGCCCTTCTCTGAGTCTATGAGGGGGTAATGGTACCACTCTATTCTGCATTGGTTAGGCCTTATTTGGAATACTGTGTCCAGTTCTGGGCACCTCAGTTCAAGAAGGATATCGACAAGCCGGAGCGTGTCCAGAGGAGGGCGACCAAAATGGTGAAGGGTCCGGAAGCCATGCTCTATGAGGAATGGCTTTAGGAGCTGGGTATGTTGTCTGCAGAAGAGAAGGTTAAGAGGGGACATGATAGTCATGTTTAAATATTTGAAGGGATGCCACGTCAAGGAGGAAGCAGGCTTGCTTTCTGCTGCTCCAGAGACCAAGACAAGGAGCAATGGATTCAAGCTGCAGGAAAGGAGATTCCACCTGAACCTCAGGAAGAACTTCCTGACGGTCAGAGCTGTCCAGCATATTATTTCTCATAATGTAAGTCAGTCTGTGTCTCCATTTTCTCATTCTTCAATCACATTATCAACCCAGGCAGAAATTTGCCAATGACAATGCGAGAGAAGCAGAAAGGGACCAACTTAACCAACCCAACACTTCAGTCTGAACTCTTCATTTCTGTCTAGGCCTTCACCTAGTTTTGTATTTGTGTTACAGCACACCCATTTAGAGAGGAAATCCTGAATCACAGATGAAATACAAGAAATGTGTTAAACAAAAACACAACTCTGTGCTTAAGAAGTGTGAATATAAAAGAGTGGCACATTGCAGACGTTATGAGGGAAGCAGAAAGATAAACAGACAAAAAATGAACAGCACAGGACAGAAAGGCTTAAGGAAATGCAATGCAATATGGAAAAAAACTAGGGATGCAATTCCTCATAAGTGTCATTCTGTGCTGATAATAACATTCCTGTGCAGAAAATGGCATTCTTTTCAGCATTTTAAAAAGCCAATTTCTAGAGACATAAGTACATGTGGGCGGGGAGTTGAGGAGCATTTCAAACCAAAATACCACTCCTGGAAGTTTCTGAGCCATTTGGGGCCAATTTATCATGCCAAAAAACCTACTATTGGAGCTTTGGCAATTTCAGGGGGACTTGGGAGCATAGAGAGAATTGGGATTCACACTAGCTCACTCTTGTTGGAGATCTTTGGGAATGGGGCAGAGGGCCAGGAATAAAGGGAAGCAAAAGCAGAATATAGCTTTAACACACATAACCAAAGACGTGATTCTTAAAAATGTTATCAAAAAGATAACATATTTCTTTATGAAAATGATAAAAAATTAAATATACTGATTATCACATCATGATATATTATGTGTACAACTTAGAAACTGCCTTTAAAATATTTTTTTCTAATCTTTCTGGCAGTTATAGTAAATAAAGCTACTTTAGCATGGACATAAATATCCCTATGTGCAGATGATTTACATGTTTACTGCACCAGAAATTTATCAGGCTTCCTTTCCAACAGACACACATTTTCAAGGTATCAACACTTAAGTTATGGAAAAATACATAAGGAACAATGTTATCTATTGGTGGCATTCCATCTATAAAAAGAATACTAAATATGGGCATACTTGTATATCTTTCATTTAGAAATAAAGCTGTGGTTTGAAAATGCCCTTGAATCAAAATGAGTCATAGAATTAAAATAATGAGAGAAAAATCTCTCACACTTACAAAGATGGCACCACCTCCTAAATCCTGTTTGTTGAGTAACTCACATATCTTTATGAGCATCCTTGGAAAATATTCAGTTTGGACCGTTTGAGTCAATTTAATGAAAATCAGCCAATGAGAAAAAGAAATGGGACAACCTTTCCAAACAAGAAATAGCTCAACTATCTGGCTTCTGTTCCATATGACAAAGTTTAGTTGAGGTAGTAATCAAATGTTTTGCTTATTCTAACAGAGCCTGACAGTAGGCATACTTCAAGATGGAGAAGAGCCTCTGATATACTAGAAGGGAGGACTATAACAGGTGTGGGAACTGTGCAGTCCTCCAGATGTTGTTGAACTATGACTCCCAGCAGTTGTCACCAAAAGGTATGTTGGCCCAGACCATGAGAGTTGCAGTTTAACAACATTTGAAGAACTACATGTTGCACAGCCATGTGTTAAAAGAAAATCTTAGACATTTATTCAGTACAACCTGCAGGTCCACCTTTTTTTAACCCAACTCCTAAATCTTTTCTACATCAACAATTTCTTCTAAGATCTCTTCCTCAGATATTTTTTAGTGTTGATGGCACCAAATGAACTCCCCTGGCTTTTTTAAAAAAAACACTTACAACAGGCTTTTACTAAATCTAGATGTATGACTATCCTTATGAGCCTCCTAGCATGAATGAATGAATGAATACGCTATTTATGTTCAAAGTTGTTGTTGCTGTTGTGTGCCTTCGAGTTATTTCCAACTTATGGTAACCCTAAGGTGAGCCTATCATGGGGTTTTCTTGGCAAGACTTGTTCAGAAGGAGTTTGTCTTTGCCTTCCTCTGAGGCTGAGAGAGTGTGACTTGCACAAGCTTATCCAGTGGGTTTCCATGGCTGAGTGCAGATTTGAATCCTGGTCTTCAGAGTTGTAGTCCAATGCTCAAACCACTACCATACACTAGCGCCTGTTATTACTACTACTTGATATTCCAAGACATATCCAAAATAACCCCAAAATAACCATTCTGTTAATGAGCCTTTTTTTGCAGCTGCAGGCAGAGGTAAAGCTGGAGCGGGGATGGGAGGAGAAAACTGTAAATAGATACACAGCAACCTTTAAGAATATATGTACCAGTTTATAGATGCCGGAAGAAATCTTGCATTGCATTTGTAGCTACGTAAATGTAGTTGGAAATGGTCTAAGTAATCAACCCCACGAAATCCACCTTAAACTTCAGGGAGCCACTCTGAGTAATTAAAGTGAGACACAGTTGAGTTCTGGATGATGTGGCCAACCTCCGACCACATCTCCTCATTGCACTGCAGCATGAGAGTAGGAAAGCAGTCTGGCCACACTGTCACTCTGAGCCACTCCTTTGGAGTTTAAGATCTCAGGGATTAAGATTTCAGCAGAGCATTTGTGATCATAACAATAGTGCCATGACTGTGAATACACAGAGATTACAAATCCATAACTATAGGTTACAAATCCATAACTGCAATGCAGGATGTCAGAAAAAAAAAACCTTAAGTGTATTATCCTATCATGCAATGCAAGTATTTACACCTGTCAAAATATAGCAGTGTGAGGTGTGTTTGTTTTTTTAAAAAAAAAAGAAAAGCAGAAATCTGGAGAATCTTCTAAGCAACTTTGAAAAAAATCTAAACAAAGCACATCTTATGAAACAGACAAAAGTGTCATTTCCAGCCAAGGAGAGAGGAGTAATATTTATACATAAGTTTTTGCCAGTTGTCCTGGCCAGGGATAAGACTTGACTTGATTAGATATTACAGACAGACATTATTCATCACTAGTAGTTTACCAGAGAGCATTCATAATACTCTAGAAAGATTCAGTCCAATATCTTTTCTTTTCCAATATCCCAGTAAAAATGTTCTTGGGACAGTTGTACAAGTTTGTTTTTTTTTAAAAAAAAGGCATAATAGCACTAACAATGCTAATAATACCAATATAGTCATCCCTCCACATTCGCTAGGCTTAGGGGCACAGAACCCCCATGAAAGTGGAAAAACTGAATAACTCTAGGCCCTCCAAAATCATATTTAACACATGAAACAGTATGATCACCCTATTCAACCCACCACAGATTCCTCTCAGGCATCAGGG
The DNA here is from genome assembly GCA_948472985.1 of Iguana delicatissima. NCBI lineage: Eukaryota > Metazoa > Chordata > Lepidosauria > Squamata > Iguanidae > Iguana > Iguana delicatissima. The sequence goes on along the minus strand of CAOKZL010000465.1, from coordinate 766,225 downwards.
TTCCTTCACAAGGCAGAAGTGGGTGGCTGGCGGGGCTTATTGCCACCTCCACTGCTGCCCCACATCATTTTTAAGAGGGACTTACAAGCCTCATTCACAGTTTCTTAGTCTCAGGAGGCCTGCAGGCCCTAGCAGAGGTCACAGCAAATAATCTGTGAATAATCAAATCCGCAAAAGTGAAACCCACAAATGTGGAGGGCTGACTGTACTACTAATAATTAGTTTCTCCAAATGTTTTAGAATACTTGGCCCTCCAAATGTTGGACTTCAACTCCCAATAGTCCAACCAATGGTGAGGGATGATGGGAGTTGCACAAAAAAATTGGAAGAAAGCATTTCTGCTTTTAAATATAGAAAGTGCTTCATCCATACGCAATTTTCTGCATAGCAGGTGAATATCATGATGCACATTTTACAGACGCAGGTCTGGGACTTCCACAAAATAATCTTCTGAGCTCAGGAAAGAGGTAAGATTCAAGCAGAGATTCTTTGAATCACAGCACAATATTGTGTAGCATCAACAGGGTGGGGAAAGTAATCCTCACAGATTGCATGTAGCCCGCAGTGCTGTTTTTGGAGACCCAGGACTCAGATCATCATCCACCCCACCAATCAATCAATCAATCAATGAATAATCAATCAGTCTCATGAAGCTTGACTGATTTTTGAAAAGCCAAGCAAGCAGTGCTGTCTAAAAATCAGGATTTTAAGATTTCTAAAATATTCCGAAAAATCTCTTTGAAGCTTCTTAAACATATAATGTGAACATTGAAAACCTCAGCTTATTTTTCAAGTAGTCAGTAGGCTGGTTAGCCACCCCTCATTTCAAGCTATGGAATGAAGGACCTCAGATAGGCCAGTTTGTTTAGCTAGCTTCTATAAGCCTGAATGAAACCAACACACCTCTTCTTCAAGTACTGTAAACATGTTTTGACTGGACAAGTTGTACTCTGCCCTGGTTGCATTGGTTTCCTTTTGTTTTTGCTTTTTTCTGCAATAGAATCCTTTGGAGAGGGGGCTTCAGAAGACCTTTAACTTCTTAGTGATAAAAGCAGCAGTATGCATAAAAGGCATCAGATCCCATCTGATCTTGGAAGTTTAGCAGGGTCAGTTCTGGTTAATACTTGGATGAGAGACTGCCAATGAATACCAGGTACTGTAGGCTATATTGCAGAGGAAGGAACTGGCAAAACCACCTCAGAGTGCTCCTCGCCTAGTAAACTCCTATGAAATTCATGTGCTCTCCGTAATGAAGACACACAAACACACACATGGAAAGGCACAATGCACTGCTATGCCACTGAGCATTACAGAAACACGCTGGATTCAGACAAGCTGAAAGCTTGACCTGAACTTAGCCATTTCAGACCAGTTTTGGAGATTACTGTGATAAAGTAAGCTGCCCTCTGAAATTATCAGAACTGAGGCTAAGCCAAATCTTGGTATGGGCTTTGGGCTTCAGAAACTCAGAGGAAATATTAATCCTGTACATGCATAGATACAAACATACATATGCGCACACACATAACATAACTGTATTAAAACATTTATCTTTCATCCTCTGGCTGGCTCCAATCTCTTGAGTTTCTTTCTGATAGGCAGCTAAGATTCTGCTCTTTCATATGGCCTTTAGTCTTTTAAACCAGGGTTGCTCTGCCTGTTTTAACAGTCCATGGTGTTAAAACTATTCAAAGAGTTACTTAGGCTATTTTTAGATGTTTCTATTTGTGTGCCAACTGTTTTATATGCTTTTATCTATTGTACTTTCAGGCTCTTTGGCGGGCTGTGAGGTAGTATATATGTATGTTTTAAGTAAATAAATAAATATGTCAGTGCCCCAGGGAGATTACAAATTATCACAATGTAAGCACAATTTAAAACAATTTTCCATTTAGGTCTTGGAAAAGGGTCATCACATGCAACTTTAATCCAGACCAGAATTCTTTTAGGTTTACATTCAGTAAAAATGACCAGGGTGCAAGAGACCAGTGTGGCATGACTGACAGGTACCCCTTTTAATTCTAAAGGATCTTTGCTCAGGGGCTCTCCAATCAATTCTGTGATTCAGGGAAGGGGGAAAACCTTTGATAAAAGTCATAATTCTACCCTCTTTTCTCTGTCTTAAGTAGAAACTTTGTACAACAGGGGTAGGAATCATATGGCCCTTTGGATGTTGTTGGATTAGGGCTCCCAGCACCCCTCAGCTGCACTGGCTGTGGTAGCAACATCTAGAGACCAAACACAACCCCAACACCTGTTGCAGAAGAGACAGAAACTAGGCAGGTAACACCTGTGGTTAATTCTCAGCTTACAAGACTGGTGCTGCTATATGGAGTATGACATTTAAGCAAGATGGCAAAGACAGATGAGATGGTATGGGAAGAAGGATGGAATTGTGAGCTAGCTATTCCTCCAGCACCATGATGTTTCACTATTTAAAAAACCTTTAAACTGGCTTTGAAACAACATTAATGCCCAAGCCCTAAACCTGTCTTTCCAAAACTTTGAAGCTTCTTTTTCTGGGGGTGGGGGTGGAACAGGGGATATCTTTATGATGTGTACCATTTTAATACAAATAAAACAAGTGGGAAGGGGAAGTGAACTCCCCCTCCCATTTGAGCATTTCACTTCCACATAAACTGCTGCAGCTATCCTTCTGAAGGTTTGCAGACTTGCTACTTAGCACCATCTCCATGCTGTGACATTTTCAAAAAATGGTCCACAAATAATCTAAGGAGATGTGTCATTGTATTATTATTCCCTCAAAATGGAGAAGCTGCTGTTGCACCAAAATCTCTGCAGCTATTCATCTGAAATCTGGTGGCTATGATTTCAAAGCACCCATGACTGTGTCCCCATTCTGCCAAGAAACTGTAAGAGTTATTAGATTTCTGTTTCTAAAAAAATTCTTCACCTATTTGTTTGCAAATTGGCAGGTGCAATCCTCTCTCAATGGGCTCCTGTGCAAAAAAATTCCATCCAGTTCTGATAAAAAAAGAGATTTTTTGCATTTCTAGTGATAATCAATAGGGGGCACAAATCCTAGGTCTCCAAATCACAAGCTGGGTTGGTCTGAGCCAAACTGCATACCCTCCAACATTTCACAGATGGAAACTTGGGCAGAATGAGTACTCAGTCATCCTCCCCACCCACCCACAAGGTCAAAGAAAGAATCACTGTTGCAGCAGCTAGCTCTTCTGCACAGAGTCAGCAGCTCCCTCAATGGGTCCTCACAGAAAGCTCTGTGAGAGGGGAAAGGGATAACTAGAGAAACCTCCTGTGTTGTGGAACAGGCAGTTTCCCCAGCTACCCAATTCCCCTTCCAAACAGCCTTCTGCTGAACACCCTGGCATCCAAGAAGCCAGCAAACTCATTTCTTCATTTAGTTGGGACCAACATAGAGGGAGAAGAAAGAAGTGAGAAAGCAAGAAGACAGCAAGTGCTTGCTCCTGCAAACATAAGGGGTGACCACTCATGCCTCCTCGCCATTGCCTTCCAAAGCTTTTTTCTCTTCCCTAGAACTTCTTTCTCTTGCCCTCCTTGTCACACACTTCCACACATGAATCAAAGTGTGTAGTACCTAAGGCCAATATTTTATATTTGCACCTGAGGTTAAAAAAAATTCACAAGCAATCCTTCCCCTCCCATGTAGCAGGAAAATAATAATAGTGCATGACATAACCAGAAAAATTCTATCCTGTCATGATAGTCAAGATCAGTCAGCGCCTTTAAAATAATGCAGGGCCAGCCCTACTCACACTGCTGCTGCCTTAAATTTCTGTATGTCTCTTATTCCTTAGGGCTTAGGCAATTCTCTTCTCATGAATAAAAACATCATTCCAGTATCATATTATTTTTCCCTTGTTAAGATCTGATCTCAACAGAAGAAGAAAAGAAGGAAGAAGAGGAAAAAGAGGAGGAATTTATCAGATAAATGTGTACTCACCACTGCCGGTGCCTCTACAGTTGCCATTATTAGAATCCATAGGGAAATCTGGCATGAATTGTTAAATATGTAAAGAAGCGTTAGTATTTTTAATAATGGATTATGTAATCCAGCCACATTAAAATGCTTGAATTTTAATACATTAAATATTAGAGAATAATTAATGAGGGGAAAGAGAGTGATGTGGGGGCAGGGCTGTTCTATAGACACTGTCTTTGACAGTACAATGGGCACAATGTTAAAATGAAGATGAAATTCTATATTCTTTTTTTTTCTAATTTGTCTACTTTAGAAAAGTTAGAACTTCAAAGACTTCATTGGATTACAGTTTCCGCTAACCATTGTGGCTACTGTCCATGCTGACTGCAGGATTATGGGAGTTGCAGTACAAAAAGTAACTTTCCCAAGCTTTGCATTTATAGCACTCCTTGGTCATTTTTTTTTTTGCAGGCTGACTTCTCTCATAGGTAGACTGCCAGGACCCACATACTGGTGGTGATTATGGCCAAAGCTAGCACTGAACCTGAATCTCTGGCACCCCCTTCTCTCTGTCCCTCTTCCTCCATACCTACTGGAGAAAGAGTCTAAGCTGTGTAACCAGGAGTCAGTGTGAGGCTCACCCACACAGACATTCAGAGGTGGGAATCACGTTGCCCTCCCAGATGTTGCTGGACTACAGCTTCCAGTATTCCTCACCATTGGTTAGGCAGTTTAGGGCTGATGGGAGTGAAAGTCCAACAAGCCAGCCAAATGGTTGTAGGGTTCCCACCCATTGCAGTAGATACAGAATTGTAGGAGCAAAGGCTTATGTGTACAAATATGTACACAAGCACACTTCATTCAAGCAGTCCACGCTCCACTTTTTGATAAGAAATACGGGCTGTTTATGTAGGAACTACCACTCATGAACTCTGGCTCTCAGTAACAACAATAAAAAATTCATGCAACAGTATAAAAGAAGAAGAGATGTCATCTAATTTCCATTTATCTTGCAGAATTAATCAATTAAACATAAACACAAATAAAATTCCAACATAGGGACCTTTTTTAAAAACAGTGAAGTTAAGATACTATGGACAGGTGAATAAGCAAAAGATAACAGATTGCTAAAAGGCCATCTTTAAAATTTTCTCTTTAATTAGTTATTACATCAGGGATGGCCATCATGTGGCCTCGAAGAGCAATTCCTGTGGCCCCTGTGGCCCTCCTAGACTCTTTCTCTTCATTGAAAAAAGTGCCACCTCACCAAAAAAAAGGGGGGGTAGAAAAATGAAAATTGAAACCTTCATAGAGCATTGATTCTCCTTGAAAACACGGTACAGTGGCCCCTCTTGTTCTGTCTCCAAAACCCCATAAAAAAGAGTTTTACACAACTGAAAGGTATCTTCCAATCATTTCCCGTTTTGTTTGGGGGGGCCTAAAGCAACCGTCAAGTGGTCCCAAGGGCTGAAAATTGTCCCCTGAACTCCCAGAACTTGTCCAGCCAGTATGACAGTAACACACCAGGACAAAAAAGCTCCCAAAATAGAATATATTCATTGCTATTCCTTTGTTAGAATGTGGCCTCACAATTTGTGGCCTAAAAAATCTTAACAGGCCGTGAATAGTCTTCTTTGACACAGAGCAATAGAATAGGGTAGAAGATACAATGTCAAGTTTCACATTCCTTATGAAGTATTTCTGTTCTGCTCAGGAAGTGCACCCGCTGAATGTACTCTATATTCACAATACAGCCATTGTTTCATGGTGTTTCGGCACGTGCAATCTGTCAGAATCACTCACTTGTCCTAGGTAAAACCAGAGAGAATCCAGACAATATCTGTGAACCTCAGAAAAAGTTCACTGAGCAGACAGAAGGAAGTCACTTTGCCATGCTACACATCTTTCATGACTCAGGCTGGTATCCAAAGTAGAGGTAAGTGTGTAGGAAAGAACAATGCACACAGATGAGTGCTTCTCTTTGTGATTCATAAGTTTTCATTGAGCTTGTTGCACAAGCTGTCCAGGCTCCCACTACCAAAGAGACAGAGAAGTATCTTCAGTGCTGGGAACTTCTGGAGGCAGGCAGAAGACCTTCAGCCTTTGACAACTAGTATCAGTTGTTGCAGAAATTTTTTTCTGTTATCTTTAAATGTTTTCATTCATTTTCTGAATTGGTTTTTTTATTGTGAGAGCAAGCACAGTGCAATGGTGTAACTATTGGAATCAGAGCCCTTTCACATAATACAGTTATAGCAGTATGAATCTACCGCCATGGCTATATCCTTTGGAACACAGGGCTTTGTAGGTTGGTGAGGCACTAGGAGCTCTCTGGCTGAAAACTCTGTTGTTGTTAACTACCCTATTAATGAGAGACCCCCGGGCCACCCTACCATCAACAGCCCTACTTAGATCTTGAAGACTCAGGGCCGGGACTTACTTGATTGAGTCTTATCCATCTTTAATGTGGTCTTCCTTTTTCTACCACACCAAATATTATTGTCTTTTCTAGGGAGTCAGGTCTTCTTATGATACGTCCAAAATATAACAGTCTCAGTTCATAGTTATCTTGGTTTCTAGGGAGAGCTCACACTTGATTTGCTCTAGGACCCATTCGTCTGTCTTTTTAGCAGTACATAGTACCTGTAGAACTCTCCTCCAGCACATTTCAAATGAGGTGATTTTCTTCCTATCAGCTTTCTTCATCGTCCAGCTTTCACAACCATACATGGAAACTGGAAATACAATGGCATGGAAAATCCTAACTTTAGTAGTCAACGATAGATTTTTACACTTCAGGATCTTGTCTAGTTGCTTTGTAGCTGTTCTTACAAGCCTTAGCCTTCTTCTGATTTTTTTGACTGCAGTCACCATTCTGATTAACGGCTGAGCCAACATATGGAAAATCTTGGACAGTTTCAGTGCCTTCATCGTCTACTTTAAAGTTAAATTAAATCATCTGTAATTATTTTTGTTTTCTTAATGTTAACTGCAAACCTGCCTTTGCACTTTCTTCCGCGATGTTCTTCAGTAGTTGTTTCAAATCTTTGCTAGTAGTATGGTATCATCTGCATATCTAAAATTGCTGATGTTCCTTCCTCCGAGTCTAATCATGCTTTGTGTATAAGTTCAGTGTACAAGTTACACAAGGTGATAAAATGCCGCCTTTCCTCACCCCCTTGCCAACTGGAATCTATTCTATTTTTCTGTATTCTGTCCTGGCAGTAGCCTTTTGTCCTCAGGTCAGGACAATCAGATGTTGTGGCATACCCATTTTCTTACAGTGATCCATAGTTTTTCACAATCTACATAAACAAAAGCTTTCCTATAACCTATAAAGCATAAGTTGAATTTCTTCTGAAATTTTTTGGTGCCCTCCATTATACAATGCACATTTTCAATGATTCCTAGTGTCTCTTCCTTTCCTGGACACAGTGTGGGCATCTGATATTTCCCACTCCATATATGGTAAAAGTCTGTCGTGGAATTTTGAGCACAACGTTGCTTACAAGGGAGATTAATGCAATGGTGTCACCCTTCTTGGGAATTGGAATGTATATTGACTGTTTCCAATCTGTGGGCCATTCTTTGGTTTTCCAAATTTATTGTCAGATTTTAGTTAGAACCAGAGTAGATGCTGTCCCTGTAGCTTGAATCAGCTCTGTTGGTGTGCTGTCTGTTTCTGGTGATTTATTTCTCCGTACTATTCTGAGTGCACCTTTCACTTCACTTTTTAAAATGGTAAGTTCATCTTCAAATGGGTCTTCCTTGAATGACTCTGTCATCTTTTTGTCTCTTTCAAACAGTTCTTGAATGTATTGCTTCCATCATCTTTTTGTTTCTACTTGGTCATTCCCCTGCTGGCCATCCACACTCTTGGTTTAAATATCCCTTTAATTTCTTGATCTTGTGAAAGAGGTATCTCCTTCTTCCTTTTTTTGGTGACACCTACTAGTTCTCTGTCTTGATTATTGTAATAGTTTTTTGACACTGTGCACCAGTCACTGAACAGCTGAGTAAAGGGTTCTGATCCTATTTATGCCACCTTTAACTTTTGCTTCTCATCTGTGCTCAATTGCTTTAAGAGTTTAATTTGTCATCTACTGAGGTATCTCCTTCTGTGTGGTTGCAGATAGTTTCTTATTGCATTTTTTTTCTGACAACATCCCTGGCTTCCATCCAGTTCTGCTACATCATAGTCAATTGGGCTCAACAGTGCAAATCTATTTTTTTCTTTATCTTTAAATTATACAGCAACGTTCTTCAGGTTATATTTTGGCATGTTGTTTAATGTTTATTTTTAGGTTTACTCTGATTTTTGATACCAGCAGTTCCTGGTCTGTGCCACAATCTGTTCCTGGTCTTGTTTTTACAGACATAACGGGGCATCTTCATTTTTTGCTTCCAACTATGTGAGCTACTTGATTCCTATATTGGCCATCAGGTAACGTCCACGTATACAGTTGCCTCTTGGGTTGCTTGAACAATGAGTTTGCAATGAGCAAACTGTTGGCCTCACAAAATTCAATCAGCCACTCTCCTACTTCATTTCTTGATCCTAGGCCACATTTCCTACAATGTTTGATTCTTCTCTATTTTCAACTTTTGCATTCCAATCACCTATGATTAACAAGTCCTGCTTTTGTGTGCAATCAGTTTCTTCCTAGATTCTGGCATAGAATATTTCAATTTTTCTTCATCTGCCTCTGTAGTTGGAGCATAAGCTTGCATTACAGTTGTACTGATGGTTTTCCCTGAAGTCTTATTGCTATTATTCAGTCAGACTTTGCATTCTATTGTTTGAATGTTTTTGCTACATCTCTCCGGACACTTATAACCACCCCATTTCTTCTTAGATCTTCATTTCCTAAGTAAAACACAGTGTAATTACCTGATTCAAAATGTTCCATTCTATACCACTTTAATTCACTCACCCCAAGTACAGCAATGTTTATACATTCCAATTCTTGTTTTAAGATCCTCCCCAATTCATGCTTCTTACATTCTATGTTTTCTAATACGTGTTATACAGCTTCAGACTTTCAGTTCTGAGCATGTTGACAGCTGAATGTCCTTTTGGCTTTAGCCCACCTGTGTCATTAGTCTCAATGCCATTCATACTTGTCATCTGCTGTACCCCAGCAGCTCACTGAGTGACTCCCAACCTTGGAGTGCCATTGTCTGGCATTGTCTCTTGTTTCATTTTGGATTGTCTCATCAAAGAGTTTTCATGGTAAAAGACATTCAAGAGGTGTTTACCATGCCTCCTTCTGCACAGTACTGACAAGTATTAGCTATGGTGCCCCTCCTGTTGTCCTTGAGATATCCTCCATCAGTATCACTCCCCCCACACACACACACATACACTGCTACTGCCCATCAGCTTTTTGATATATGTCTGGCTCCTCAGCAAAGGTCTGTCTGACATGGCAGACCATACTACCAGCATAGGCTTTTGCCTCACAGGAGCACACTGCTGTGCTCCAACCAGTGCAGAAAGTGCCAGAGGTAGGGCTATATTGTTGTTGTTGTGTCTTCAAGTCATTTCTGACTTATGGCAACCCTAAAGTGAACCTGTGACAGGGTTTCTGAGACTGTGTGATGTGCCCAAGGTCGCTCAGTAAGTTTCCATGGCTGAGAAGGGAACTGAGCTTTGGTTTCCAGGGCCACAGTCCAATGCTCAAATCACTATAGTACGCTGGCTTCTAAGTTGCAAATCCAGGATTCCATAGTATGGAAACATGGTAATTAAAGTGGAACCATAGTGCTATAATTATGTAGTGTAAATGGGCCCTAGAACTCTGGAGAGCAGAGTTCAAATCTGTGCTCAGCTATGGAATCTCCACTGGGTGACCTCAGGCACATCAAGCACTATCAGCCTCAGAGAAAGTAATAAAAACCTCCTCTAAAGACATCTTTCCAAGAAAACCCTATGCAAGGGTCATCTTATATCAGAATTGACTTGAAGGAACATAGCAACCACAATCTTATTGTAGACCACCTTGAATTCCAATCGTGGATGAAAGACAAGACAGAAATTGAATAAATAAGATCTTCAACATCATAAAAGGGCAGTAAACTTCAGCACAATGATTGGTGGATTCTGGGAGCTATACTCCAAAAAAAAAAAAAAACACTCTTCCAAACTCTGTTCTGGTGTCATTACCAACAATTATGTTAGGAGGTTACAAGTGATGAGTTGAGGAGCTGAGCCAAGTCACTAGAAATGCTAAATGATTAGTTGCCTTTCTCTCCTCTCTTCTCATCCTTCATGTCTTTCTACATTGCGAACTTTCAGATTTTCTTTTTGTACATGAGCTGCTCTAAGAATCTTCTTGACTGAGAAACAGGATTATAATGAACAGGTTGCTTACCTGTAACTGTGGTTCTTCGAGTGGTCATCTGTGCCCTCGCACACTAGGAGCTTTCGCGCATGCGTGGTACCGTTCGGAAAATTCTAGAGCTTAGTAGCTTGGCGGGACCCCTCCCCCATGCCCCTACTGGGGCAACGGTCTCCCTTCAGTTTTAAGTCCGCCGATAAGGGACCTGAGAAAGAGGGGACAGCTGGGCGGGTGTGTGTGAGGGCATAGATAACCACTCAAAGAACCACAGTTACAGGTAAGCAACCTGTTCTTCTTCTTTGTGGTCTCTGTGCCTCACACACTAGGAGATTTTGTAGCTTACCAGAAGGACGGTGGGTCAGGTCCCAGAGTATGGAGCCAGCACCGCTCGTCCAAACTGGGCATCTCTCCGGGACCGCGCAGTCCAGTCGGTAGTGGCACACAAAGGTCGATGGTCTGGATCAGGTCGCCACTCAACAAAGTTCTTGCAGGTCCACACCTCTCAGGAGGGCTGCTGAGGATGCCACAGCTCTGGTAGAGTGGGGCCAAGCAGGGCAGATGGAGGCTGCTTGGCCATCTCGTATGTCCGCAATAAAGACAGTAGAATTGTTAGCTGGCTTGAGGCGTGAGCTTCTTTTACTGAAGGCGAGAAGCCTGTAGCGGGTTTCACAGTTTCTTTTTTATTTTGCGACATCGTATGCCAGTAGGATTATCTGGGCCACCCACTTAGAGAATCTCTGGGTGGACACTTTGTGGCCTCTGCGATGCTGACCATAGCAGGCAAACAGGTGTGGAGTCTGCCTGAAGGTCGCAGTCCGTTGGGTGTAAAAAGTCAAGGCCCGACGGACATCCAAAGAGTGTAGGGACCGCTCCAGAGGCGTTGTTGGGTTTGGGTGAAGAGGTAGAATGATGTCCTGGTTAAGGTGGAAGTGTGACACCACCTTAGGCAGGAAAGAAATATCCGGGCGAAGGACTACCTTGTCCTGATGGAACACCAGGAAAGGCTCATCAGCTCGCAGCGCTGTCAGCTCACTGGCCTGTCTGGCTGAGGTGACAGCTACCAGGAAGGCTGTCTTCATGGTAAGGAGCCTGTCATCAGCAGTGGCCATGGGCTCGAAGAGTGGTCGCGTGAGCTGGGAGAGGACCAGGGATAGCGACCTGGGCGGCAGCAGTGGTGATACCGGAGAGTATAGATGTTGTAGGCCCTTCATGAATTGCTTCATGGTGGCATCCCGGAACAGAGCTGCCGACGGAGAGCCTCGAGGTTGGTAGGCCACGATGGCGGCGAGGTAGACCTTCAAAGAGGGAAACGCAAGTCCCTGCTGTCGAAGGTGGAGTAGGAACCGGAGCACGTACCAAGACCAACAGGCGAGACCAGCTCGCCTCACGCCTCAGCAAAGGCTACAAACTGCCACCACTTATAACCATAGTTGCATCAGGTCGACTCCTTCCTGGCCGCGGTCAGGACGTCCTGTATGGTAGGGTCGTCTAGGGCATTATCCTCCATGCGTGGAGGGCCAGGAGTGGCAGGTCGGGATGGAGAACACGACCACCGGAGTGAGACAGCAGATCGGGCACTGCCGGTAGCCTCAGAAGTCGACCCCAAGTGGCTTCAAATAGGGGCCCGAACCAGTGCTGCCTTGGCCAGTACGGGGCTACGAGGACAACATCGGCTCGGTCCACCAAGATCTTGGTGACCACTCAGCCCAGGAGAGGAAACGGTGGGAAGACGTAGAGGAGCCCCTAGGTCCACTCGAGTAGGAAAGTCACGAGAGAGCCCGGTCCCCTGCCAGCTCTCGAGCAGTACTGGCAACACTTCGCGTTCGATGCGGTGGCGAAGAGGTCGATCATGGGCTCGCCCCAGCATTCCCGTATCTTCCGGAACGCCTCATCTGAGAGGGACCACTCATGGTGGGAGGAGGTGTCCCTGCTGAGGACATCCGCTGTGGTGTTCTCCTGGCCAGCCAGGTGGACGGCAATCAGGTGGACCCGAAGCAACACGCACCATTCCCAGAGTTGGAGGGCGATGGTGAGAAGTGTAGTGGAATGGGTCCCTCCTTGTCTGTTGACATAACAGACAGCCGTCACGTTGTCCATCAGGGTGAGGACTGTCCGTCCAGCGACCAAGTTGCAAATGCCCTCAGAGCTTTCCAGATGGTGAGCAGCTCTAGGGCATTGATGTGTAGCTCGGTCTCATCACCCGTCCAGCGTCCCCGGACTCTGAAGTCGTCGCAATGGGTTCCCCACCCGAACAGGGAGGCATCCATCATGACCATGAGTCGAGAGGTTGGTTGTCGGAATGGCACCCTCGACAAGAGGTGATGGTAGGAGAGCCACCATATCATCAAGTGGCGTACCCGCAGTGGAAGTAGGAGTCGCTGCCCCTGGTCGTCTTGGAGCGGACTGAAAGCTCAGACAAACCAATGTTGGAGCGGGCGCGCTCGAAGTTGTGAGAGGTAAGTGATGGTTGTGGTAGAAGCCATGTACCCAAGGAGCTGCTGAATCGTCCTTGCCGATGTCGTTGGGGCGTCGAAGATGGTAGATGCGGCCCGGCGAAGGGTACGAGCTCACTCGAGGGACAGGTAGGCCATGGCAGAGACCGAGTCCATGGTCGCTCCGATGAAGTCGAGCGCTCTCGCCGGCTTGAGGTGGGACTTCTTCGGGTTGACCCGGAGACCCAGAAGGGTCAGGAGGGACAGAGTCCTGTGAATGTCCATGTATAGTTTGCGTTTGCAGGACGTGACCAACAGCCAATCGTCTAGATAAGGGAAGACAGAGACGCCCTTTGTCTGCAGATAGGAAACCACTGGGGCCATGCACTTCACGAAGACCCTCGGCACGGTGGACAGGCCGAACGGCAGCACCTTGTATTGGTAACAGGTGCCATCGATCGCGAACCAAAGGTATCGCTTGTGCTCTGGACAGATGGAGATGTGGAAGTAGGCATCCCTCAGGTCGATGGATGTGAACCAGTCCCCTCAATGAAGGAAAGGAAGGATCGACGACAGCATGACCACCTTGAACTTCCTAGGGTGGATGTATTCGTTACCCCTCTGAGGTCCAGAATGGGTCGCAAGGTCCCGTCTGACTTCGGTACAGTGAAGTACCGGGAGAAGAAGCCGGTGGTAGTGGCCGAGGGTGGGACCTCTTCGATCGCTCCCTTCTGTAGGAGGGACTGGATCTCCTCCAGCAGCGCCGGGCTGGCCGGGGTGGAATAGAAAATGCCTTGCGGTGGAATACTTGAGAACTCGATGGCGTAACCAAGACAGATGATGGTGAGAACCCAAGAGTCCGTGGTGATTGAGCACCATTCAGCAACGTGTTTGGTCAGGCTGGGACGATCTTTCAGGGCTGCTGGCAGATGGAAGGTTGGCTGTGGAGGCGTCCTGTGCAACACGTCAAAAACAGGACTTGGTCCTGGACGACGACTTCTTCGAAGAGGTCTGACGGCTCCGAGGTTGTCGTGAGGAGGACGCAGTCGAGGTTCGTGACGGAGCCAACCGAGGCGAGCACGGCTGGAAGCTAGATGACGAGGAGCTACACCAGGTGGGTCGAGAGCTGAAGGCGCAGCGGGACTGTTGAGGCTGGCGGATCCTCATCTTCTTGGCTGTTAGTCAAGCCTTGACGATGTGGTCCATGGCCTCATCAGTCGTCGCACTGAAGAGCCCCTTGCCATCAAAGGGGAGGTCTTCAATTCACTTCCTTGTATCTTCTTGGAGGCCCGACGAACGTAGCCATGGGTACCGACGCAAGGCTACGGAGCCCACCATGACACGGGCGACTACCTCGACGGAGTGCCTAGAGGAGATGATTTGCTGGTTGGCGAGTGCAACCACCTCGGTGTAAAACTGGTTGGCACTTGCCCGATTCTCCTCTGGAACGGTGGACAAGAGAGGGTAGAACTTGTCCAGCAGGCTCCGGAGATAAGCCACCAGGCAGGCCTGGGTGTTAGACACCCTGGCTATAAGGGAGGAGGCTGAGTAGAATCTCCTCCTGAAGGTGTCGAGTCGGCATCCTTCCCTATCAGGCGGGGTGGTATGCACCCTGGTCCCTCCCTTGGTCTGGGCCGATTCAACGACCACAGAGTTCGGCAGAGGATGGTTGAACAGGAACTCGGTGTCATCCCTCTGGGTCCAGTACAGATGTTCAAGCCGGTGCGATATCAGCTGGGCGGAGGCCAGCTGGGCCCATGGATGTTTTAGGGCCTCCATCAGGGCATGCAGGAACAGAAGTGGAGCCATCGAAGGTGGATGGGTGTCCACGTAGTGGAAAACTGGGTCCTGCACCACCAGGGCCAGTTCCGCGACCTTCAAACCCAGGGCTGCTGACATCCAAAGGAGGATGGCCGAGAACTGCTTGACATCCTCCAGTGCCAACTCTGGTGCTGGATCTCCAAAAGCCAAGGGCGGAGATTCGTGCGAGTCCGGCGTCGACTCCTTGGAGTCCGAGTCGGACTCATAGTCCTGGGAGGATACCGTGGATGACCTGTCTGGTGATCTGTCCTGGGACCTCTCAGCCGACGGACGGCGAGACAGTACAGAAAGGGTGACCGTCGGGGCAGCAGTGGTAGCAGGCCTAGTTGGCGGAGGTGTTGTGTCGGTCGTCTGAGGTGGAGCGGCTCTTGTTGGAGGGATCACCGTCGGCACAGGGTGCTGGATCGCCTGGGTGACCGTAGCAACAGCGGTAGTGGTCTGTGCCTGGAGAGCCTCCAGAGTTGGACAGGACACTGTGGGAGTGACCCTTGAAGGTGGAGAGACTGCCCGGTAGTGAGGCGTGCACTCACGGGATCGACAGTGGCGCAGTGATCCTTGCAGTGAGCGCAAGGATGATCGTTCACGCCGTGAGTGGTACACTCCGCGAGATGACGAGCGGGAACGGCGATACAGTGACAACTGCTTCACGTCGGGATGATACCGATCCCTGTATGAAGGCGAGTAGGACTGGTACGAGGCTGGGTACTCCCTCCAAGTCTGCTCCTGCCCGTATCTCATAGCATGAGAGGCGGAGGAATAGGGTGAGTCTCGCGAGGGTACAGGCTATCCCATATAGGCTTCCCGATGGCGTGGGGAAGGCTGTCTGATCCTCCGTTCAGGGTAGGCTTCCCTTTCCGGACAAGCTTCTCGGTGGTGTGGGGAGGGCTGTCTGACCCTTCATTCTGGTATTGGAGAGGTGCTTCTACCCTCGGAACCTCGGTGGTGACACGAGGCCTGGGGAGCTACCGGAACAGCCTCCAGGCAGGCCGCCATTTGTGGGCGTCTGGGCGGAGGTACCGCGGCTCTTAGAACAGGTGGGTCAAGATGTACCACCGAGCCAGCGGTCTCTTCCATATCAGAAACCTCCAGGACCTCCTGGGCTTGTAATTCCTCCTCGGGGTCTTCATGGAGTTGAGTTGGAGGAGGGGTAGGAGGAGCAGGTCTAGCCGGAGAGCCGTGCTTCTCCTTCCTCTTCTTCTTCTTCTTCTCCTTTTCTTGAGATGGCTCCAAGGGGGCAGGCCGTTTGCACTGAGCCGCAGTCAGCGTTTTGGATGGTTTAGTGGCCTGCGAGCCTGTAGGAGCCTCCCTCAAAGCAGAAGCCGATGAGGTCTTAGGGATCTTCGGCAGGGCTGATGATGGAGCCCGGTGTGACGGTACCGAGCCCGGTACCGTCGACGTGGTCAGGTCGGCAGCCGCCGATTCCAACAGAAGAGTGGTCGCAGGTTGGCTCGAGGTGGGTTTAGACATCCTCGAGGTGGACGGGGTCGACTCCTGTGCTGACAGAGATTGTTCCCAGCAGTGTGACTTGAGGTGGGCAGGCGGTTCCTCAAGGTCTGTGCGGTGAATTCTTCTGCAGATTGGGCAGGCCTTGGTGTTGTGGGCCTCACCCAAACACAGGAGACACTGGCTGTGACCGTCGGATAGCGCGACCTTACAACCACACTTCTCATAAGGCTTGAAGAGTGCTGACACAGAAATCAGAAAACAGGAAGAGAAGAAGCGAAGCGACGAGTTGAAGACGCGAAGACGAAGACAAGGGTGGGGTTTGGCAAGTCGGGGACTGGGGGTCCCGGAAAAATGGGAACAAATCACCAAGATGTCAAAGCCAGTCCAAAAGCCGAAGACGAAAACCAAATACCAATCCGAGTCCAAAAAAAAAACCAGAAAATACTTGCAAACGAACGCCAAAGGCAGCAGCTAAGCTCAGAACCTCCGTACGAGACGGTGAACGAGAAAGAACTGAAGGGAGACCGTTGCTCGGCGGGCTGAGCATGCCCAGTAGGGGCATGGGGGAGGGGTTCCCGCCAAGCTACTAAACTCTAGAATTTTCCGAACGGTACCGCGCATGTGCGAAAGCTCCTAGTGTGTGAGGCACAGAGACCACGAAGAAGAAGCTATAAATATATTTAAAAATAAATATGCATAGAAGTCAGTTAACTACACTAGCGCTACACGAGCTCTAAATTAGTTGAACACTAAGCTACACTAGCAAGGAATGAGTCTCAGCATGCTCACACTCTCAGCATCTTATTTTATTTGGGTAATGGCTTGTAGAATTCCTTTTAAATACCTGTCTAATGCCTAGGTCACCACTTCCTGAATCCAGCCACAAGCACCATCTGCACACAAGGGAGCCTGGGTCAACTGAGGATCTCTCATATTATGTATTAGGTTGTTCTTTGCACTTGGATGCTGGAACCAAAAGCTGATTTCCTGTGCTAGGAGATCAACACATAAATCTTTTTACAACTGCGGTGAGTATTCTACCTCGCCCAACACACAGACATACTAGGAGACAAAAGATACAGGAATCACCAGATGTATGAATCATTTGTCCTGGTTATTGCCAAAAATAGACTGTAGACAGTGACAAAGTCTGTCTACAAAGACAAAAGCAATGAAGATAGGCTTTGAAATTCCAACATCATCTGTGGTTTGTACTTACTTACAGAGGAATCCAACTAGGTTCCATCAAGCAATGGAAGGCACCTATACTCAACATGGAGGAATTTCCAGTGGATTCCTTCCTTCCAAGTCCCCTGCAGCACCTCCCCCAACATCTGTCCTCCAGATCAGATTTGGGGAACATAAGGATGCTATGAAGGGGAAAGAGAATTTCTGAAAATTGCATCCTTTTTTCTTTCCTTTTGCAAAATTGTGCTTTTAAAAGCCTTGAACTGGCTCAATGAAACTCGTTCCAACTCTGCTGTTTTATTATACAAGGAACATACTAGATTTGTCGTATTTGTATGTGTCCTTGAATCTTCCCATTTTATTTTAGTACTTGCTCTAATATATTTTGCTTAGTTTCCTAAAGCCTGTCACTAAAGCAAACATTTTATAGAATCATAGAAATGTAGAGTTGGAAGAGATTTCTCTATACAGGCAACCGCTTGGTAAACTTGGGAGAAGTTAACTTTTTGAACTATTATGCATATCATGCTAATCCTTTATTTACTGCAGGAGTATAGCTACGGGGGGGGGGCAGGAATGAATACGGGAATTGCCCACCCAGTAAGAATTCTACTCCCTGTTAAATTTTCCTTCAGTCCCCAAGCTTCTAGCACTGCGGTATTATCTATTTGTTTGTTTCTTATTAAAACATCTATAACCTTCCCTATATCCAAACATCTCAGGGAGCCTTAAGGGTAAAACTTCCATTGTGCATTTTAGAGACAAAGTTTAGGCATTCAAAGACAAGGGGCAAGCAAAGCTACCAAGGGAATGCAAACACAGCAATTGTTAAAAGTTCTAGGTATGAACAATTCCCAATGTCTTATTCTCTACAATGCTATAAATTTGGAGACAGAAGGAAAACTTCACTGGAAAAGCAGAATTATTATTTGAAGGAGGCAATAACCTCATTTCTCCCCTCTCATGGCCACACCACTGATTTTACTATTCCACAGACAAGCTTGCTTTACTTTCCTCTTTGGTTCAGCCACAAGGAAGTAAGGAGGATCTATTTTCATTTTAAACCAGAGACAGGGATAGTGCAGACCATGGGTGACATGTGGGTCCCAGGCCTCCCCAAACCTCTGGAGAACAAAAAAAAAATAAAATCAACAACCTACCACTAAAATCCTGTGTGGAATTTGCCACCCAAATTGCTTTCTTGTTGTTTCCACTTTTCTTCTGTTTCCCTGCTCACTACTCCTAGCCAGTGCTCTTTCACTCTGAACTTTCCCACTCATCCTGTCTGATTTAAAAACAAAAAAACAGAAAAAAAATGGCAAAAGAAAAGATCCCCGGCTTCCCCACTCATTGATATTGACACTACTTTGTCCTGTTCTTCCCTGCTCATCCTGCTGGCCCACCTAAATAAATAAATCTATTATTCTTTGCTTCCCTGACCCTGTTACTTCATCCCACCCATCCCTTTCCACTCTCCAAAACAAAACAGTACCAAAATAAAATATTCCCCACATTGTTTATTGTTCCTTGCTTGGCATTCCCTGCAAATGCAAGGAAAACGAGGGCCAGGAAAGAGAAAAAATCAGGGAAAGTGAAAATGCAGCGGCAAATGCATGCCCACACTGCATGTCTGCAGCCAAACTGCCTCTACCTGCTGGGGCAGCCCCTCCTTAACTGCTTCTACTCTTCTTGTCGCCTTTACTGTCAGTTCTTCTTTATCTCCTTGTTGTGCAGGTGCCTCCCCACTCACCAAGAGGAAGGTGCTGTGAACTAATCAGAGCAGTAGAGCCCAGCCTCAAGATACTAGGGACAAACTACACCTCATGTGCACATGGGGGTATTTCTTGTACACTACCCAAAACTAAGAGTGTCACGTATATTTTCCTCTACTGTCCGCTTTTCTTGCATACCCACAACCTACCATGTTTGGCTCTTTTTAGGTTTCAGTGAGTTTTGGAAGAGTGAGTTACTTCTTTCTTTGCTTCAGCCCCCGCTGCTCTTTTGCTTCAAAACACTGTTTCCTTGCCAGTAGAAACTGCTACCAATATGGTTCAGCCCATAAAAGAAAAGGTATAGTATTTAAGCTGTGCTAGTACAATGTTAAGCAGGATCGCAGCTTATCCTTTCTGCTTCAAAAGTACACAAAGCTCATGGTCAGCGATACTCACTGAGGTGTGGCTGCAGCAGATTCATTTGCTGGCTCATGTATAACAAACAAGACACCCTTGATCAACTCCAAAAAGAAAGATTTGAATTCTAATTGTCTTTATTCAAAAAGAGACCACTAATATGTACCTGGCTATTGTGGAGCATTTTGAGAAAAAGACTGAAAGAAACACAAAGCAACTGTATTATTTTTTAAAAAATATTATCTGCTTAATTAATAAACAAGAATATTGCAGCTTCTGAGCACTCGGCCAATGGGAAAATGTTTCTCTTTAACTATTGACAAGATTTAATTTTGTTCAAACTAAGAAATGCATTTTGTTTTAACTATGGCTTATGAAAACATAAAGCAAAACAAAACTAAGATTGCACACCATGGTTTGAAGTGGGCTTCTTCAGACAAGCTATTAGACTAATTACGGTTTTTCCCAATTCAGACTATAGTAGAAGCTGTACTTAGCTGAAAATGGAAGCAAATCCTTCCACAATCACTTCCACGTTAAAAGAGAGAAAGAAAAGAGAAGGAAAGTATGAAACTGGGACATATCCATGTAACAACAGACTGTGATTCAGCACTGTATCTCAACCCTCCCCTAAAGTCTTTGAGCATTGTTCCTGAAAGCCTGCTACCTCGTGCAGGGTTTGTAATTAATAAGTTAATTTGAGTATGTGTGCACGTTTAACTTCAAGGTGCACAAACATACACACAGACACACCTCTGCTCAGGACCTTTTTGTACCTCACCAAATCGCTCTTGTCAAAAAGATGTATATCTAGTGTGCTTTCCAGTCCTTGGTTCATTCCACAGGTTTGGTACACCCAGGGAATGCTGTCAAAGGATACTACAGTCCTTTCTCCAGATTTGTGAGTTTAACCTTTGTGAATTTGATTATTTGCAAATGCACATGCCTTCTCCCCATTCTGCTCCTCTCATTCCCACGCATTTTGCCCCAGTGCAAAGAACACATGCTGAAGCAAAACAGAAGGGAATGGGATGGTGAAGGCTCACACAAGCCTTCCTTTCCCGCTCTGGAGCTCCCCCTGACATTCCTATGCATTTTGCCCCAGTGCAGAGAACTTGTGCCAAGGCAAAACAGAATGGAATGGGGCGGGGGACGGCTCACATGAGTTTTCAGCACTGGGACAAAATGCATAGTAATAGCCTTCCCTACCCCCCCATTCCCTTCCATTCTGCATGGGAAGGGAGGAGCCCCACAAGGGAATTGGTGGATCGGGGGGAGTTATTCATGGTGTTTCCACTTTCACAAAGATTCTGTGTCCCCAACCTTATGAAAGTGGAAGGGCCATTGTATTGAATGAAGGAGACAAGAGTCTCTAAGCTGCAATACTATGCACAATTTACTAGGACTGCACCCCACTGAACACAGTGGGACTGACTTCCGACATCCATAGGGTTGAACTGAACATTACGGATGGAAAGAATATTTTTTAAAAATGCTCAAAAAGATGTTCTCAAGAGCCAGGAAACTCAGATGAGGAAAATCCTGCAGTGATAAGAAACTTCAGTTTGGGACTCATTCTGTACAATATTCACACATAGGAGGCTTTTTGGGGGGGCAGAGAAAACAGAATTTTCTGTGCAGGAAATATTTTGTGCAAAAACAGCACTTTCCGTGCAGAAAATTGTGTTTCCTATGCAGAAAATACTGTGTTCTGCACAAAAATCCCCACTGTGCAAATTTTGCATAGAATATGCCAATAATCGAAAACTGTAATTTTCAAAGACTTTCTCACTGAAGGAAGAAAATTTCCAAAATTACTTGTTGCTTCCTTTGAGAACAAAGTTATTGAATAATTTCAAGCTTACTGCACATGCAGCAACCAACAGTGATTTTATTCTTAGGACTTGCCAGGCTAAAAGAAACACTGTATAGGTGCATCATAGACAAAACTGGCTTTTGTGATAAGGCAAAGGGTGCAAGTAATTACAAAGAAACAGAAAAGCTTTTCTATACCCTCATTTCATTACGCTCTCTGTTCCTCAAGGGCTTCTTCATTCAATTTAGTGGAATAAAAGGGAAATTAATTTAGCAGGTCATTTTCTCTTCACAGCTTCTCAATCATTTGTTTTCCTGGTGCCAGTTGCTATGAATGTATTTGACAAAGTTAAAAATAAAAGTAAAGGACGGCTAGAGAAAATGCCAATTTTATGGTTCTTAAAGAAAAGGCTGTTGTTTATATAAACAAATAATCATGCTACTGTCTCCAGAGAGATGGGTCAGCCCACCCATGCAGTAGGATGAATCTCTAGCTTGAAGGACAGATTGCACCCACAGAGAGACACACTGTCGGAGGGACTATCTGGTCCCTTCATCCAGCTGCTCGTGCCCATGACTGACACACTTTTGAGAACTCCTAACAGAGAGGCATCAGATTCAATAGCTGCTCCAGAGAACCTCCTGAAGCAATTGCTGCAGCAGGAAACCAAACAGTGAAACTCTAAGAGTAGCCGCCCACTTGGTGTCACTCCACAAGGTCTTGCCAGCCCTTCTCCTTGTGTGGCGAATGCTGCAATAGGAAAGCAGCCAACACTGTTCTCTGGAGCTGCCAGCTGGCCTGATGTTTTGCTCTGAGTAACCATAGAGTGAAGCTACAGATGGATGGATGGCTCTCTGGAGAGGTCATCAGGTCCAAGTGCTTTACACTCAAGGGTTTTCTTCCTCAGAGTGAGGCATAAGGGGAGAGGTGGCCTTGGAGAGTCGCTATGCCACAATGGCTCAAGTTATTTCTCTGGTCACTTCACCCACAAGGGTGTGGAAGCACTGACAGGAGAGGTAAGCTGATGAGGAGAAGAATAAAAAGACCAGGCAGGGAGAGGGGAGTGGTGGCCCGTGTCCTTCCACTTTAGACAGTGGTACTTCTTGTGTTGCCTCTGGCAGGAAGATAATTTCACTTCTGCTCAGGCAAAAAGAACATAATGTAATAAAGAAGTGAGAATGAAGTTGCTCCAAACTAAACTAGCCCAGTAATCTAGGTCAAGCCTATTTTGGTGAATAACACAGCAAGCTTGGAGGCTGCTGATTTAGGCATGAGCTCATGGACTAAGATAGGAATGCTTGTACAAATTATAGGAACTGGTGTAAGGATGAAGTAGGGTTGGAAAATTTAGACCAACACCATGAAACTCCCAATGAGTTCAATGGGAGTTATTCCCAGAAAATATGGCTGCCATTTTACACAGATCTGGCATCAAGCCACTGACATCGCTGAAGCTCATTCTCTGATGAGGTGCCTAAGGATATTTCAAAATCTGGAACTGGAACAGGTCTTAAATATGCATGTTTGGAAGCACAACCTGTTGCACACAGACATACTTTGTTTAGTTCTGCACATCAAGATTATTTAGGATTAGGATACTTCAAGACCTGACACTGAATACACTCCTTCTGTAGTCCCAGTCTGACCATCTGAGTTTCCCCATGTGGCATCACCCATTTCACCATGGCACCATGGTCTCATTTCATGGAGACCCATTTTATTATACAGAGCTGGATCAAAGGAATACTTTTTACTTTGAGGTACTTTGGTTCTGAAGTATTAATCTAACAAAGAAGACAGACACAGTGTCACAGTTGTGTTGCATCTGGGAACAGGGACAGCCAGGTGACAACTAACACTCAGCCACAAATCTCACTAGGTAAACGTGAACCAATTACTACATCTCGCCCTAACCTAACACACAGGATTTTTGTGAGAATAGAACAGGTTTGGACACCTTCTACACTGCATTCAGTTCCTTGAGAGCCAGTGTGGTGTACAACTCTGGACATCAAGGTTCGAATTCTCACTCAGCCATGGAAAGATGCTGGGTGACCTTGCGCAAGTCACATTCTCTCAGCCTCAGAGGAAAGGAAAACAAATCCTGCCAAGAAAACCCCACGATAGGTTCACCTTGGGGTTCCCATAAGTCAGAAACTTGAAGCCACACACAACAACAACAACTTTAGTTGTTTTTTTAAGTATTGCCACTAATTCTAATGATGGAAGGCAGCGTTTGTTTATTAAATTCCTTCAATATCTCAAAAAAAAAGCTTACATCAATTTATAGGTTAGGTATGCTCAACTAAGATAAGCTAAATTAGTTCAAAACTCTGTTTACATGATGAATGAGCCTGTAACATTCACTATAATCTTAAAGTTTTAGCCTTTAAAGAGAGAAAACAACAAAAGGAAAGGACGGGTTTCCTCCTTGATTTTAAATCTGAAAAAAAAATTGTAGAATAGCTCAGTATTCTCCATTTAGTTGGCAACAGAAAGTATTTTGAGCATTTGTGGGAAAACACTCTATAAATGATTAATAGGAAAGTCATTGTTATGGTGGTAAAGCTACATTCACAAATTACACAGCAATTAAACAGTGTCCAACAGCCGTAGTCACCCTCTGTGTCAGGGATGGAGAACTTGTCCCTCTCCACAGATGTCACTGAACTTCAGTTTCTAACAGTCCCAGTCAGTCTGGAAGAACAATGGGAGGAGCAGTTCATTAAAATCTGGAGGGCAACCATCTTCTTTATACCTGACTCTATGAGGATATGCTGTTAAGGACATTTGCCATTATCATAGATATATGTCCACTGCATCGTTGTTGTGAGAATCACAGAGCTGAAAGAGACCACAAGGGCCACTGAGTCTAGTCCCCTGCCATGCAGGAATATACCATCAAAGCATTCCCGACAGACTGCCATCCAATCTCTACTTAAAAATCTCCAAAGAAGGAGATTCTACCACATCTGAAGCAACATATTCCACTATCAAGTTCTTCTAATATTTAGATGGAATCTCTTTTCCTGAAGTTTCAAGTCATCGCTCTGTGTCCTAGTTTTTGGAGCAGCAAAAACAGGCTTGCTCCATCCTCCATATGATATCCCTTCAAATATTTAAACATAGCTATCACGTTGCCTCTTAACCGTCTTTCTCCAGGCTAAACATACCTAGCTCCCTAAGCCGCTCCTCATAAGGCATGATTTCTAGGCCTTGTACCGTTTTGGTCACCCTTCTCTGAACACATTCCAGCTTGTCAATATCCTTCCTGAACTGTGATGTTCAGAATGGGACATTCCAGGAGGGGTCTGACCAAAGCAGAATGGAGTTGTCTCACTTCTCTTGATCTAAATACTATACTCTTGTTGATGCAGCCCAGAATCACACTGGCTTTCTTAACTGCCACATCACACTGCTGACACGTGTTCAGCATGCAGTCTAAGAGTCCCAGATCCTTTTCACATGTATTTTGATCAAGTCAGGTGTCAACCATATGATATCTATGCATTTCATTTTTTCCCCACCCAAATGTAGTACCTTATGCTTCTTCATGTTGAAATTCATTTTTGTGTGCCTTCGAATAATTTCTGACTTATGCAAGCCCAAAGGCAAACCTAACATGGGTTTTTCTGGGGTGACATGTCCAAGGTCACCCAGTGGTTTTCCATGGCTGAGTGGGGAACTGAACCCTGATCTTCACTGGCTCTGCATTGCATAGCTCTGGGCAAAGTAGAGATCCTGAAGATTTACAGTAACTACTGTGAATAAAAAAAAAGGGGAGGGGGGAAGAAGCAGACTTGAAGACAGAGCATTAACTATGTGACAAGCTGTGGAAACCTATCTTTCAATTTCATTGCATTTTTCTAAATCCAACCTCCATTTTCTTCCTGTCTTCATACTGGGCTGCAAGACTTTGTAGGGAGGGTTGCACTCTTTTATTTATTCCTCTACCCTCTGAATGTATGTGTGTTTACGTAAATTGTGGACATTTTAGTTGGTTGTCTTTTACACACTATACATTACTTTGGATTTTATTTCACCCAAATCCCTGTAAGCATCCGAAATGTACAGATTCTAAAGGCAAGATGTATTTCTTCTTGCCTTTAGAATTTTCCTTATTGAGATGTTGAATCCAACAAAATTCTCCCTCTCTGAATACAACAGTAGTTCATGTTGTACTTTCAGAAAGAAAAGGCAAGACTGTTCAGAAAGAAACAGCTTCCCCACAATGTACAGAAAGGCTATCACATATAGGGAGGCATCCTTTTTACTAGATTTTCATATTTAGAAACTAATGGGCCAATCCTGAAGTATGCCAGATGGCAAATAACTAGGTAATCAGATACCAGAAAGCTGATAAATAGGACAGTAAACCACAAGCAGCAGTGATAAAGATGATGGTGGTGGTGATGATGAAGCTGCTAGCATGGTGCTTCATGTTCAGCACCAAAATGCAAAAGAACCAAACTCTAAGGGCTAACACTCAGCCAAAAGCTCCAACAAGAAATAAGGGATGTGTTTGCACTGAAATCTGGCTGACTAAAAATATAACCTTCAGTATTATGAATCTGTGTCACTTAGCTATTTGTGGCTTTAAAAATGTGGCCTGACGGTTCTGCCCCAAAGAGACCTCTGGCTCCTTTTCCTGGCTCTTGCACTGGCTAGCTTTTTGGTTTCAGTAAATCTCTTGCACAATCTTGTCTCCTGCAGTGTTCCTGAGTGAAATTTGGGAGTCCAGGGAAGGAATGCTCATGCGACCTTAAACTCTTTACTCAGGCTTTGCTAACCCTGCTTCAGAGCCTGGAAAAGTTACATTTCTGGACTAGAACTTCCCGAAATTTCTAGTCAGCCAAGGCCACTGCTGGGAGCTATAGTCTAAGATCTGCCTTTGAATCACCAAGTATGAAACCAGAAGTTTCCAGCTGTTCCTGTTTTCCAGAGAAGACACTGGATACTTTCCTTTCTAGTTCATCATCCTTCCTAAGGATGCTTAAAAGTCAGCTGAGAATAGCACATGATCAGTGCACACTACAGAGCTACCCACAGATAAGCAACTTGTGGACTTTCAGATACTGATTGATTGATTGACTGAATTTATATCCTGGTTTCTCCCACAACGGGATTCAAGACAGCTTACGATAATTTTTAAAAGACGCAGCTAAACCATTAATTTATGAAAGTTAAAAAAGAATGAAATGACAATAGTATTAAAAACATACATTGCAAGCATTTTCAAAAACTAAATCCATTGTTTAGGAGATTTTGGAGGGAGCTCATCTCCTCCTAAAATTTCAATGAAAAGGATATAAATTACAATCAAAGAGGGAAGATTCTGACTTTCAGATCTTCTTACATACCATCAGGTATATCTGTTACATTGTATTAATTTTTGGACATATTTACTTAAAGGAAGTAATCCACCAAGCCTTCATTTCTGGTACCTCTGTCAAAATGGACAGTACTTGGTTCTCACTTTAATTAAAAAAAAGGGCATAGTTTGCCAAGAATTCCAGCAGTTAGAACTGTGTGGCAACTATTGTCTCGTCAATTGCAATTTGAGTCATGCACTCATGCCAAATTGACTTTAAGGGGGAATGCATATTTGAAAATTGGTAACGAACCAGTTTTATGGAAGGTATGGGCCAACAATTGGATTGTTACCTTGAATCAGATATTTGGTGTTGACAATGAATTTTTTGCCTTTTTCAGTTTTGCTACAACACTTTATAGTTGGCCATCCACATTCTCGAGTTTAATTTTCACGGATTTGACTATTTGGGAGTTTCTCTAACCCCTGTCCCCCCACCACCACCTCAAGAGCTTCTTTTCCAGAGGTACCTTCCCTCTCAGTGGCTCAGATAAGGCTGTACAGCCCTTTAAAAACTGCCTCCAGTCCTCCTCCAGCAACTGCTGCCTAGCCAGCTAAGGATGGCTTGCACCCCAGTTTTTCAGCACCACGAACTACTTCCAGTGCCCCCCCACACCCAAAGAAGGAGATGGGTGAAAGAGAGGAAGCATAGAGCTGCCACACCAACCCACCTCTTTCCCTTTCTCTGACCTGGTTTGCACCCTGGGTGCCTGCTCTCCTCACAATGCTTCATTGCCCTTGCCACAGACACACTGACATATTTTGATATTTGCAGTCTTCTACTTTTGCGAGGATCCTGAATGCTCTCAGTGAATGCGAAGGGCCGACTGTAAATTACGCTCTATCAACTAAGTGGCAATATCTACACCTGAAATGTTTAGCTCTGCAGCTTTCAGTGCATCCAAGGTTCCCTTAATATTAGAGACATTAATTGAGGCCAACCAAGCATCCAAAATAACAATTTAGATCTATAAATTTCTGTTATCTATAAATATGACATGAGAGAATTACACGAATGGAATAAAAAACTTGCATATCGAGTTCTGACTCATCAATGGTAAATAGCAGTGGCGTAGGGATGGGGGAGCGAGGGGAGCTCGCTGCCCTGGGAGGCACTTTTTGCAGGGCACCACCATTCTTTGCCTGCCCCTGTGTGCCATCATCCTGCCCACGCCCCTCTACCCCTGCCGCTACCCCGCTTGCGCCAAGCTATGCCATTGGCCAACAGTTTTAGTAAGGCTATTGATCTCCAACTACGTCTAACATAGCAGAAATTGTTTTTTCAGGTATATTGGTTGTCACAATGGCTATTCAAGAAAGAGCTTTTAAAATCAGCAAATTCTTGGAGGTGTAATGCTGTTATTGCTCTCTTAGTTTTCCTGCTTTCATGTTTTTCTTTTCTCGTTTTTGTTATACCGGAACATTATTGTATGTAACTGAATCTCTTTTGAATGTAAATAACTTTAAATCTTTAAAAAAAACAAAAAAAACCACGATTGATTAGCTTAAAACATAGATAGCATTCATCAATTCTAGTCAGCACAGCCAATGTAGAGTTGCCATCTAATATCTGGGAAGTTGCCCAGTCGCCTGCACAGAAACACTGGAAGCTGCCTTGTACCACTGAGTCAGACCAATGGCCCGTCTTGCTCAACATCAGTAGTTGCTCTGTGTGATTTCAAGAAAAGGAGTTTCCCCCGCCCACTATGGAAATACCAAGGACTGTTTGCATGTCAACCATGCACTTAAACTGTGGCCAACAGTGCAGTGTAGTTATTGCTCACAGAGCTGAAGCCCCAGAGTTTTTCTTTTATTAACTGGAGTGGAGGTAATGCCATCCACCAACCTCCCTTTGAGCATTCTTACCTCCTCTGAGGTGGGCCACCTTCCTGTCTCTTTAAGCTCAATAAAAGGACAACATTCTCAATCCCAGACACTATATTCCGTTTTCAAACTGGTTAAGTAACAAGAATAGATATGTGTTATTCTACTTTTAGAAGGTGAATTTGTATTCCTGCGCCTGGGGTAGTGGGTGGGAGGGGGGAGAGACAGAGAGGGGAGAGATGGATTCAATATAGTGGATGGAGTTTAGCTCATATTCTTTTTTTAAAAAAATTCAAATTTTAGAATGTCATCATACTCCCATCCAGTGAAAGAAAGCGTTCATGGATTCCACACTGGAATCATTCAATGAAACTATTGTGCTTCTTGTGGTCCTTGGTAATAGGTAACTTTGGGGCAATTTGACAGAAACGACTTCTCTTCAGGTTTTTGAATGCAACTGCTTTTAAATGGCTGCAGATCTGCCAAGCCTGGTTTCAGTGTGGATCTGTTCTTTAAGGCCACTTTGGAAAACATCTCTGCATGAATGGAGGGAAGGCATTTGCAAACACTTCAATATGAGACATTCACAAACTCTGTTCCTGGCTTGGGCACTCAAAACCACTTGCGCTGAAATCTTCCCAGCAGGTATCAGCCCCAACGCAGCTGCAACAACAAGTCTGCACTCTGTCTATAGACCAACACAGGGAATGAGGTTTAGAATGGCTGGAACTTGAAGAGCAGATGTCAAAATACAAGGGAGAAGGAATCCAGAAGCTGGAATTAGCCTGAGGAGGTAGACAGTGTGAGTTCAGCTGGTTGTCTGAGCCCAAAGCACCAAACAATGAAAAGTTTCAGCTGAAGCGTGAGGACTGACATTTTAAAGGGCTGAAGAGCCAATAGTGCAGAGTAACAATATGAACTATCCAAAAACAAACTTGTGTGGAAACAATAAGCATACAGTCGCTGACAGGACAGAGAAAGATCTATCATTACGAAATTGAGAGAGATTTGCTACAAAAAATAAATATTCCAAAACAGCTGACAAAGACCTACAGTGAGCCATACATCTCTTTTTAAAACTCTTCCATCTGTATTGGAACTTGGAAATGACAGCATCAGCATCCTCATTATTGTTACTGGATTACTAGGTTGCCTTACTTAGCATGACCAATTAGGGAATTCTGTGAAAAAAAGTAACTTTTCTAAGCTCTGATCTGTGCAATCCCCTTTTATCTCCAAAACCTTTTTTAAAAAAAGCATAAAGGCACTTAAATACTGCCTTCCTAGAACATGTACACCATCCAAGCAGAACATACCAATTTAAAAACACAACACAACATAAAACAGTATACCTTCATAAAACCATATACCTCCCCATTATGACCTGAATACTCGGGGAGGTGGCTCTTCATGGGGTGACATACCCTTATTTAAGAAGGATTTCCAAATGGATAGACCAGCTTAGCTAATGAAAGAGAAGCTCATAACCATAACTTGGCTCACTGAAGAAAGACTTGGCCCCAACATCTATGAACATGACAACAGTATGGAATGATGTAGTCTACATCAGTGGACGGTCTTCAAAAGAAACGAAGATGCAGATTTAACCGTGGACATATGAACTAGTTCTGACTCCTCATTTGATCTTTGAGCATGATGCTTTTCTGGTGTCAATTTTCTTGGCATCTTGGGAGAAGCTGCTCCTCAAAGAGCCAGTGTAATCAAAGAGCCACCACCACCACCAGGATACAAGTGTCCTTCCCCACCAGTTTATTGTTCTTGGAAAGAGTCAGTAAGACAGCCTTCCCCAGTTCCCATCATTCTCAGAGCACATGACTAACGTACCCACTGGGAACGGAAAACTACATCTGACATGGAGGTCTACAGAATCATACTGATTACATTTATGGGCCTTTCCATCTTACACTGTTATAGTGCTCTTTATTCCACTTTCAACACCCTGTGGAATCCTGGGATTTGCAGTCTACTGAGGCCCAAGAGCTCTCTGGCTGAGAATTTAAATGCCCTCCCTAAACTGCAAAGCCCAGGATTTCATAGGATGTTGAAAGTGGAATAATAGCACTATAACAGTGTACTACAGAAAGGCCCTTATATCCCTCTTTTCTTCCAAGAACTCTAGGGAATGTACATGGGCCTTTCCTCTCTTTTTATCCTCACTACAACACTATGAAGTCAGTGAGAATGAGAAAATGACTTGCTCACAATCATCAAGTGAATTTCAGGGGTGAGTGGAGGTTTCAATTTGCATTTCTCCAGTCCCAGTCCAATATTCTACATTACGCTGGCTCTCAGTGTGAGAAATTGTATTCATCTGGTGGGTACCTAGTTTAATGTCAACAGCTCTCATATTATCACTGAGTAACAACACATAGCCCCTTTCCCCCAAAATACCAACTATCTCTCCCCACGACAGCAATGACCTAATACGTTTTAAACACACATAGGCACAGACACATCTGCTTTTTGGTTTCTCAATCTCCCCCCCCCCAAATAAACTCCCTCTCTCTAGTTCTACTTTGACCATTTTCCTCTGATTTTTTAAATGCAATTTCCCAGCAATAAGGCTACATTCTTCTTCTTGCTCCTCCTCCAATATGTTACATAGGGATGAGATTTCATGGTGCTGGCTGTGGAAGTAGTAAAGAAAGGGGGAAAGCCCTAGGATGTTTTAGTCCTATAGTCAAACTAGATGTTATATGAAACTTGTGCAAATCACCCCTCAAAACTCCTTTCTTTCCTTCTTTTTCTGAAAAGGAGTCCTGAAGGGGATAACTTAAAGCAGTAAAGGGAAGGGAGTGTATAAATCTGTCCCTGACAGGTTTCACCTCTTTCCAACTTCACATTGCCTTCTCATTAAACTGATTTTTATTCCTCCACAAGAAAAAGAAAAACTGATGGGAGAAGTTTTTTTATGCATTTGCATGCTAACATCTAGTTCAGCCCTCTAAATGGTAAGTTAATAATTGGTTATGAAAATGTACCTTTGGAGTCAATCCTCTTTTGAGTCACAAGCACTATCTATCAGTCTCTGAGCTTAGATCACCAACGGCTTCTTGACCTCCATGGAGTTTACAAAGGGATTTGAAAATGCAAAGAATATGAATGAATGAGGTATGATGTAATAAAAACATATTACATACAACACAATCACATATGCTAGGAAATGGGCATTGGGACTAGTAAAATCCCAAGTGGACCACATTTTACTACAATCAAGAAGATGGTTAGGTGTTCTTTACTGTAAGACCATCCACTGTTTTCTAGGACACAGAGTCAGTAAGGACATTGAAGATCTGGAAAATGTGTAGAAAAAAAATAAAATAATCGAGAGGTTAGAGTGTCTTCCTTTTGTAGAATGGCTGGTGGTGATGCCATTGTTTCGGGAGATAGTGCCTTATCCACTTAATTCCAGGCACAACTCTGCAGCCACAAATGAGGTACAAAGTGTGCTTAGATTTTGCAAGGGAAAAAGTCGGATAACAACCTAGATACAGTTGGTGCCACCTCTGGTGCTTTTTGCTGTCTATCACTGCACTTAAGCAATTTATTTAGGCTTAGATGATAATATTGATGTAATTAAGAAGAGCATGCAGAAAGTAGGAAAAGATTTTCCCTCCTCCCGCCCTCATATTATTAGACTGATGTAATTATGCATCTAATGAAAGGGACTGACAAAAGATTCCAGGCAGACCACAATGTCTTCATGAAATGAATAGTTGCTTTGCAACAATTAATTGTTTTGGACTACAACTTCTATCAGCCCCTTATCCAGCCAATAGTGTAGAATTATGAGAGCTGTAGTCAAACATATCTAGAGAGCCAAAGACTTCCCACTCTTAGTTTGTGGAATTCTCTTTCACAAAACTGTGGTAGTGGCCCTGAATTTAAGTAATTTTAAAATCTGACTAAACAACATCTACAGATGTTATGATCAATGAAGACCAATCATGACAGCTGGGAATCATCTGGGACCCTCCAGATGTCATTGAACTGCAACTCCCATCAGTCCTAGCCAACACAACCAATGGTGAAGAATGATAGGAGTGGTGCATGCAACCATATTTAGAGGGTCACATGTTCTCCCATCTCCATAATATTGCCTAACTGGATTTCAAAAACCAATGACATGCTTGCATAGGGTTCGTTTTTATTTTTCTGACCATCTTTGATGATAATACCGATGGAAGAAGAGGGACTTGAAGTGGCTTCTTAGTGCTTTGTGATCGATCCGAGGTTAGGAAGTTTGCTTCAGAAAAGGTGCAGGTCAACAGAGGTGGAATGGATGCAGTCAACAGGAAAAGCCAGTTGACTGCACAACTCTTACGTGGGGCTGAACTATGACCTTTCACTATCTGAGGTGAAGGTCAAGATAGTTCTCTCTCACAGAAGACAACTGAACTGTAGTTCAATGATAGGCTAGCATTTTCCACAGTAGTACCTAAGGAAAGGAGTCTAGTATAGACTCCTCACAAATCACACCACTCTGGCCTCCAACAGAGGGGAAGTACCACTCACCACCATCCCAAGATTTTCTACCTGAGGTAGTCACTTTACTCTACCTAATGACAGGGTCAACATCCTTTTTTTGGCTAATTTTGCCAGGGTGAAAAAATGGAGGAGAATAATTTGAAGCAGTTCAGGGAGCCAAGCCCTCACAGAGATATGGAGCTAAGGTTGCCACAACAATGGAGGATTCAGTATCCAAACTGTTCAGAGACTGGGAAATGATGGCAACATGGTTAATGAGGAATCCAATAAAGTGATGACTAATTAGAAGAAGAGGGCAAGGAACACTGAAAATGAGTGGAGGCTAGGTGGGAGGGTAGGGACGGAGAAACTGACATACTCATCATCGGCCATTTCCACACTACACTGTCATAGTGCTATTCAACACCCTGTGGAATTTTGGGGTTTGTAGTTTCCTGAGTCCAAAGAGCTCTCTGGTTGAGAATTCTAAAGGCCTCTCCTTAAACTACAAACCTAAGGATTCCAAAGGAGGTTGAAAGTGGAATAATAGCACTATAAGAGAGTAGTGCGGAAATGGACATAGTTGGGGTCTGGGGGACCCAAAGTAGGGGAGGGGAGGAGAAAGGGACAGATTCATTATGTGGAGTGTGGGAAGGGACAGGACGAACTGACAGCTGCAGTCTGAGAGATCTAGAGCTAATTATGTAGGGTGTGGGAGGGAGCAGGGAAACCGAGATTACAGCTGAGGTTTGGAGGGGCCCCAAGCAGGGCTGAAAGTGCCCAAAGGAGCCTCGGAGCAGGAGGCTGACAGGCCTCGGAGAGGCCAAAGGGATACTGAAGTGGAGGTCAGAAGTCCCTAGGTCAGCGCTTGATTTCAGGCGGGGGCGGTCCTAGGGTGGGCCCGAGGCCCGATCCGTGGGCCGGGGGCGAGGAGGGCACGGGGCGGGCGCGCAGGGGGCTCACCGGATCCCTCGGCGGTGATGATGGCCTCCGGGGAGATGCAGACGCCCCGGTCGTAGACGGGCAGCTCGTCGCAGGCCAGGCTCTCGGGCCAGGCGTGTCCGTACTTGAGGAGGACGGGCTCGCAGCCGGCGCGGGCCCGCTCGCACACGGACTTGCAGGGCTTGATGGGCTCGTGCTGGAAGTCGATGGTGCAGATGGGCGCGTACATGGCGCACAGGAAGAAGAGCAGGTCCGCGCTGCAGTGGATGCCCAGAAGCCCCTCGAACTGCTCGATGGCCAGGATGGCGTTGGCCTGCGTGCTGTGGTGCAGGTGGTTGGGCATCTTGGTCATGTTCCAAGGCAGCGACTTGCAGAGCGGGATGCGCACCGGCTCGCACGCCGCCCCTTCCACGCGCGCCGGCGCCCAGCTCGCCAGGACCGCCAGCAGCAGCCCGGCTAGGGCTACCGGGGAGGCGGGCAGCGGCGGCCCCATCGCCCCGGAGCCCTCCCCGCGGCGGCGGGCCAGCGGCATGCACGCCCCTCGGGGGCCAAGTGGTGGCGTCGCCGGGGGGCCCCTCCTGCCCTGCCCCTTTGCCTGCAGAGCTGGGGGCCTGCGCGTGGCCGCTCCGACCGCCTCTCTCCTTCCCTCCCTGGGGGAATAACGGGGGACGATCCCGGCGCAAAAACGCCGAGAGTGGAGGAGAAGGAAAAGAAAGGGCCCTCGGAGGATCAGAGACGGAGATCCCCCACTTCTCCAGTCCCCGGTAAATGGGATCTCAGTGTAAGAAAGAGGGCTCGCTCAAGCAGGCAGCTGGGGAGCCTTTAGTCTGAAAAGATGAGCCCGGCCTGATAAAGAGGGAAAAAAGTTTCTCAAGAGAGAAAGAAAGAGAGAGAGAGAGAAAGCAGGCAAGGCAAGCGCGCCCTTCCCTGCGCTGCTGCTTTCGGCTCCCCGGACGAGACCGGCTTCACGTCTGTGCGCCTGGACTCCGCTCCTTTCCCACCTCCTGGCCGGAGAGTCCCGCCTTCTTCTCCTTCTCCTCTTTTCCCTGCAGCTCCCCGTGTCCCCCGCGGTTCCCTCCTCCCTTTTTATTTGCCAGGGAGGAAAGAAAAGGGGAGGCGAGAGAGGCTGCACGGCCGGAGGCCGCCTCAACCCCCTCCCCTCGGACCGAGACGCTGCGTGTCTCCTCCCCCGCTCAGCCAGCCCGCCAGCCCCCCGCCCTCCTCTCTACCTCACCTGGAAAGCTTCTGTGCAACGTTAAATAAAATTATAAAGTTATACAAGGGTAATCCCTGTAAAGCGACTGGGACCTCTGAAAGGCGTGGGCTGGTCTGGAACCCCTGTTTTGAAAGGCGCGTAAATCTGAAAGGCAGGAAAGGGGTTTCGCCACCTTCGGGGTTTTCAAAGCAGCGCAAGTTCTCGTCTCTTGTCACCACCACCACCATCCCTTTTCTGTTTCTGCTTTATAATAAACAAACTTTTCTGTTTTATTTATTAAATAAAGCATAAACTTTCGAAGCGGCGAAAGTTGCTGGCGGAGGCTTCTGTTTCAAATCTGCAGCTTTCGGCGAGAAAGTCAGCTTCTCATTGTCCCGTCTCTCTCCCTCCTCCATCATGTGAATATGTTGTGGGGGGAGAGAAACTGAGACAGAAAAGGGGGGGGAAACCCTTGCACCACAGTGGTCAAAGGGAGGCTCTTCCCACATGGTTCCAGATGCATTTAATCTAGGAGAGAAAATAGAAAGCAGATTCTCTCGCTCATCATTACCCCATAACTGTCCCCCCGCTCATTCTCTTTGTCACACAGTCTCTCTCTCTCTCGCTCTCACACACACTCTCTCTCTCTCTCTCTCTCTTCTACCTTCTCCTCGCCCCGGCAAGCCCCACTCCTTTTGCTCCCCATCAGCTTCCTCTTTTACGGCATGGCAGAAAATGAAACGACCTCCTGAGGCACCCGACTCGCCTTCCACGGCACCAGAACTTGGAAATGTGCCTCTGTGTGTGTGTGTTTTAAAATACAACTTCCAGAACACGCCCACATCCAGGCGGCATGGTCAGCGGTGTACTGAGATGTTAAGGCACTGCAGTCCGAAAAGAAAAGAAAAAAGGAACTTTCCCAAGCTCTGGGGTGCACATACCCGCACCGAGGCGGAGGAGAGGTTAGGGCTCTCGGAGCGAGGGAGCGCAAACAGGAAGTCACCTTTGCTCTCCGCCCGGGGCGAACGCGCCTTTGTGCTCTCCCGCTTTTTTCTCTCAGCTGATTTCGCTCCGGAATGAAAGAGCGGAGGCTTTCTCTGCCCGCGCGCCTTTCTCACAAGCGCAGGCAGTGTTCATTGCCTCTGCTTGGGGGGGGGGAGAAAGAACAGCTTTCCCTTAGAATTTCAGTCTCCCTAGTCCTTTTGTAAGCGTGGAGTATCATAATTTTGCAGGGCAAGCCCATAGGCTCTCCTCAAAGATAAAACCCACCGATTTATGGCGACCCTAGGGCGGGGTTTTGGGGGGGTTGGCAGTGTGTGACGCCCCCAAAGTCACCCAGGGGTTTCCATGGGCCAGCGGGAATCGAACCCTGGTCTCCGAAGTCGTAGTCAAGCCCTCAAACCACTACCTCACACTGGCTTTCCAGTGAGGCTTACTCCCAGGTAAATGTAATGTCGTGAGAGGGGACTGCCATGAACCCTAGTCAGCATAATCAACTATTATTGCAGGAGCCCAGAGAACACAGAGACCACAGAAAGGAAGGGATTTGCTAAGTTAAGAGCAGAGATGTGGTTTGAGGATGATGGGACCCTGGAAGTGTTCTTCCAAGGGCCGAAAGAGGCAAGGCTTTTAACACTTTCATATCCACAAGAGGAGGAGTGGAGAATGCATTGGACACTCCCAGTCATGGAAGAACAGTCATGGGAGGTTTTTAATGTGCCAGGAGTATGGGCTAAGGATAACCCCCCTGGGATGGTGAGGTTTATTCCACCAGTAGTGGTCGAGTTAAAGCCAGGAGCAGTGCCTGTACACGTAAAGCAGTATCCACTACCCCGACAAGCAGTGCAAGGAATCCAGAGGCGCCGCTTGCCGTTTGGGCGCCCCTAGTGCAGGCTCCCCCCGTTCCAGCAAAAGGAGGTAGCCGGTGGGCCCAACCCTGGGGCTCATGCGCCAAGCCGCCCCCCCGGCAAGGCAATTCAAGAGCAGGCAAGACGCCACCTCTGTGTCTCAGCGCCTGCAGCGATCTAAGTCACGGCACCATTTATGTTGCAGGAGCCCAGAGAACACAGAGACCACAGAGCAAGAAAAAGAGTAATCTATTACGCGCGGGCTTTTGGTCTTTTGGAAACATCCAGCCAAAAGCCCGCGCGTAATAAATTACTCTTTTTCTTGCTCTGTGGTCTCTGTGTTCTCTGGGCTCCTGCAACATAAAGAGGAATATTGGGAACTGCAGTTCCACCTCACAAACCTGCCCACCCTTTTTCCAGTAAGACCATTTCTGCCCTACACTGTTGTAGGGCTAAGATTTCAGCAGTCCACCCTGATGTGCTTTGATTCTAAAGCAAAAGTTGGTGAGTGCAGGTGGATCAGCTGGGTCTGAAGGCTGCTGTTTTCTTGCCCCATAGTGCCTCTCCAAGACATTGTCCGAAACTTGGTAGAAGAACTAGGTGCAGGGAAGTATCAACACCAAGAGCCTTGGCAGCTGCCCGAGAATACTCTGGGCTGCTGCTGGGCCTGTATCAGGGATGTTGCTGTGTTGCAATTATTCCATTCTCAAGCTTTCTGGGTTGCTGTCTGTATTCCGCAACCTCTCAGGTGACGGCCATAGACTGCGTGCAGTAACTGAAACTACAAACCAGAGTTCCCCTTCACAACTTAATGAGTTATTTGCAAGGAACTTAAGGCAAGTGAAAGGAGGAGGAGGAGACTTGCAGTCTTGCTTACAGAACTCTTGCAAAGCCATTGTAAATCTGCTCATGCATGCAGTTGTAAAAATTCACCCTAAAATGACACTTTGGAGGAAAATTCCTGCTGAAGTTCTGCAAAGAACACTTTACTGGTCCTTCATTTCCACATAACACCTACTGATACCTTTTCTGGCAGAAACTGAAGCGCAATCACTTCTCAGGTCAATAGCAAACCAGACTGGTGTTTTTTTATTTTACTCAATTTTTTTTACTATTCCTAGTTTTTTTTTTTTAATGGAAATATAATTTGATTGATATGAATACTGATTAGGTTCATGGGTGCTCTGCTTTGGTGCCATAGTGATGGTATAAGTGGAAGCCCCCACAATTTCCCTGCCTTATAAAAGAGATGGATGGGCAAACAAGGACAAAGAGGAAGAGGAAAGGTCCCAAGAGGCAGCACTTTAAGCCATATGTGGTTTCTCAGTGGGAAAGATCAAAGAAAGATGGATTTGCTATTGATATGTGCCATCAAGTCAATTTTGGGTTATGGCAACCCTATGAATGAGAAACTTCCAACACTATACCATCCATAATCCAGCTTGGGTCTTGCAGATTCAGGTCTGTGGCTCTTTTGATTGAGTCAATTCGCCTGTAATATGATCTCCCTCTTTTCCTAATGCCTTCGACTTTAATGAGTATTATCATTTTTTTCCCATGACTCATGTCATCTCATCATATGTTCAAAGTACAACAGCTTCAGTTTAGTTGTCTTGGCTTCTAAGGAGAGCTCAGGCTTGATTTGCTCTAAGATACATTCATTTGTCTTTTATAGCAGTCCCGGGTATCCTTAGAATTATTCCACAGCACCACATTTCAAATGAGGAAAGATGAGTAGAGCTTGGGAAAAAGATGCTGCTTTGGGTTATAGCTCCCAGGATCACCCATCTCAACTCCTCTGGATCTTCACAGATCTCAAATTAATATCCTTCATAAATTATTTTTTAAATGGAGTGCGTCCAATTAAATCTATGAAGAAAAAGGTGACTCATCTCAGGATACTAATCATTCTAGCTCACAAATTTCTGTAGCTTTAATTAGAACTGGGCATGCACAATTTATTAATATTCTTGTACGACTGGATGTTATATATTTGTGTGTTGTCATTTTGTGATTTTTTTTAAAATATAGCCCATGAAGAAGGCCTAAAGGGCATTCATAGACTGAAACACATTGGGCTTTTAGAAAATAAAGTCCTTTTAGTATCCTGGGATGTATCTCCTTTTTTTTTTTTCATGAATCATGTCAGTACTTTTCAGATGTATAACAGAGGGAGGATGGGTTTTTATAATCAACAGAATCATGGGAAAGCATGTAAACAAGATCCCCAAATTTCAGCTACATGCCTGTCAAGTTAACACACACAGGTCCTTTCCGCACGATGTCGCTGTCTCATTTCCGCCACAGGATGGCAGCAGTTGGCAGGTCACACTTCCGCATGATGTCATCACCGTCCTGCTGCCATCCTGTCGCAGAGCATCACACTTGCACAGTTTTCACAAAATGGACAAAATCAATTTTGCATCTGCGATCCCGCAGCGCTCCCATCACTTCTGGCCATGCAGAAGCTGAGGAATCGTACTGGTGACACTTTCTTCTGTAGCACGGCAATGGAAAAAGCCTGGCTGAACTGCAGAAGGAAGACTTAGCGCCATTGTGTTCTCTTCCGCGTGGATTGAGCGGATGCAGAAGGGAGCATTGCTGATACGCTCCCTTCTGAACTCAGGACTGCAGCGAGATGATGCAGAAGAGCATCATCGTGTGGAAATGGCCACAATGTTGGAATAAAGATTGTCCTAAGAAAGCTATTCCTTTTTGTCACTGGGGTCCTTTTTTGACCTGACCACATGTAACATATCAGGACAAAAGTGTCCTGTATTTTCAGTGAGTTATTATGCTAAGAAGCAGAAGTTACATAAGTTTCATTTGGGGACAGATATTTTCGTTGGGGTCAGAAAATTAGAAAGTGAACATTCCTTAATCCTAGTACTGTGTTGTTGTGTGCCTTCTTTTCTAGCTATGGCAAGCCAAAGGAGAAT
Organism: Iguana delicatissima; assembly: GCA_948472985.1. Taxonomy (NCBI): domain Eukaryota; kingdom Metazoa; phylum Chordata; class Lepidosauria; order Squamata; family Iguanidae; genus Iguana; species Iguana delicatissima. The sequence goes on along the minus strand of CAOKZL010000465.1, from coordinate 726,521 downwards.
GTATCATGAGGTTTTCTGGGGCTAAGAGTATGTGATGCATCAAGGTCACCCGGTGGTGCTCAAACCACTACACCACACTGGCTCTCTAGTGAAGATTAAAGCCTATGCCTTTATTTTCTGTCACTGAAATGCCACACAAAGCTACCAACTGTCTACAGTACAGAGAGGAGCTAAGAAAGTTAGCCCTCCATTTCCACCAGCTGTGCCACCATCTAAAGACTTTCTACTGATAGCAGCTACTCTTAGGAAGTGAGGTGAGAGGTATAGTCTGTGTCTTCCAAATTTACATCATGAAACTTAGATTAGTGGGTCTTCTCTAATTGAGAGAAGCAGTTAGGGTAGGGACCTGTAGCCCTCTACATGTTGTTGAACTCCATTTCCTATCTGCTCCAAAAAGCATCACCAAAGATAGAAGTTGTAACAATCTGAAGGGTCATAGTCCCCTACTAGACAGATAGGTAGGTAGGTAGGTAGATAATCTTACCATATGGATACATCCTACTCTGGAAGTCATCTCCACCAGCTGAATTTCCTCAGACTTTTTAAAAATAAGCCTGCTGGCCTCTAAATTGTGGTTAAATGGCTCTTTTCACCATGTATATCAGCTCCTAGTATATACTTAACTCATCTGTTTACATTAGTTCCACAGTAAGTGCTTTCTACTAGCAATGCAGAGTCAACACAGCTAAGGGACAGTGTCAATTTGTACTCTGGCTAACACCTTGGGATTTTCTAAACAAACTTCAGCTCACCTTAATTATCTCTAGCTTAGTATAGAAGAATATTGAATTCAGCTTCAACTTCATGATGGTTCTGTCCTACCACTCTAGTAAAATCCTTTTTCTAAATAGTTGATCAACAAATCAAACACAGAGCTCAAATGGTAGCTAAAAAAAAAACAATTGATTTTTGCAATATGAAACATATTTTGGAAAATGCTTAGCTGCCCTCTATTTTTATCAATATGGGGATTAAATCAGCTATGAAGGTACAAAATATTATCTTTCAGAGATTTTTTTTTTTCAGATTTCTGTTGGCATTCTTTTGGACAGCCTTCTCCAATCCAATGCCCTCCAGATGCTCTGTACTCCAATCACTATCTGCCCCAGTCAACATGGTCAGTGGTCAGGAATGCTAACAGTTGTGTTCTAAGACATCTGGAAGTCACCAGTTTGGGGATGGCTTCTATGGGATGGTTCAGTCATGACATTATGAACAGCAATAGTGTTCTGGGAAGATTTATGCCTCTGATTACTTACTAATAATTTCAGATCACTACCAGTAATGTAAAACCATGCCTGTGTGCTCTCAGAGCTTGGAAATTTTACTCTCTCTTTTTTTTTTTTTTTTTGGCCATCTCCAAGAATTTCCCAACCAACATGGCCAATAACTTTGCTTCCTGAGGAAATCTGGAAAGTATAGCCCAAAAGCAGCAACTAGGAGGCTTTCATATCAATGAGTTGGCCTATCCATTCCAGTTTTTAGTTTCAGCTATAAAAAGAACCATCCAAGGTGCTGAGCTTTATCCCCAAAACAGGTGCAGACTAAATCCCAGAACTGATTCACTGTTCCGCTAACAGGAAAACAATCAGCAACAAAAGAACAGCGTTCCAACCGAAAGTCCAAAAAACACACAAGACCATCACATAAATAAGGCTAATATACAGCAAAAACCAACAACCAAATATATATATATATATATTTACTGCCCTTTGGCCTCGGTAAACTACAAACCCCAGGATTCCGTAGGATGTTGAAAGTGGAATAATAGCTCTACAACAGTGTAAGGTGGAAACGGCCTTAGTCTGTGCACTTCAGAGCTACACCACCCCACTATATGAATGTAAAGAATATTTGCATGCTCCCATCCTCAGTGAGGAAGAATGTCTTGATATATCAAAATATCCTGTCAAAAAATGAGCAACAAGGTGGAGGCAAGAAGCTTCTGTGCAAAGATTCTGCTAAATCCTCTGGAAGAAAGGTAGGATATCAACCAATCAATCCACCTGCCCATTCAATCAAAACATACAGCAAGCATAAAAGAACAGAATTATTGATGAAAAAGGTAGAAAACAATCCATCTACCATTCATTTTTGGAAAAAAAAGTCTTGTAAGTATGAAAAATGATTTGAAAAATGCACAGAAATACTTTTCATTTCACCTAGCAGGGAGAATGAAAAATGATTTTTTTTTCCAGTCTTGTAGGAAAAGATGCAACACATGCAGATTTACTTCTGAAACAACATTGGCAGATAGTGCATGTGTTTCTTCTCCGTGACCATCCACAATCTTGAATACATAGCATGGGCACTCCAGATCATACAGTACTTTCCATGCATTGGATGTTTTTTCACACGCATGCCCACTAGTCCGTTTTCCCACTTCTGTGCTTCACTGTTCCATGCCATAGAAGCCCCATTTCCGTACTACACATTCTTATGTCTCAATTTTCAATCGGTTATCTAACAGGTATCTTTTGTTGATCTGCAAGACTTCTCACAGTTTTGTTGCTGTTTTGAAGAATTCAAAGAATAATGGAATTCATTCAAATTCATTTTTCCCCTTCAGAAGGCTTAGTTCCCTGAATCTCTACAACACACTTTAAAGAAACATGATTTAAAATATTGAAACTCCATACTCTGGTTTCTCTTCTGATCATATAAATCTTTTGCCCCTAAAATATCGAAACTGGATGTAGGAAGCTGCCTTATAAAGAGTAGTTTCTGCAATAAGTGGCAATGACTCTTCAAAGTTCCATGCAGGGATCTTTTCTAGCCCTACTTGGAGACAACAAGGATAGAAGCTGGAACCTTTTTTTTTTCCATGTAAAATATGAGTTTTACTATGGACTTATGGTCCTTCGTAAATATGGCTATTTCATTGTTTTCAAGTTATGTGTCAAGGTCAGAGACCTGGGTGGCGAGCCAGGCCAGAGAAGGGAGGGTGAGAGCCAGCAAAGTCCAACCGGGAGGAGACAAGCAAGCACTTTACACAAGGACGTTCATGACCAGAGCGTCAAGCAAAAGCCGTAGTCAGAGTTCCAAAAGCCAAGGGTCAAGTGATCAATTCAAGGTAGTAGGAACCGGGTGCTGGGAGCAAGGAACACGCAAGAGGAGGGCTTGAAAGAAGTTTGCCACAAGCAAAGGAAAGCTTCCAGGCAGGCAGTTACATAGCCCCAGGCGCAGGTGTGGCTGGTCACTGTTTCTTGAACTTAATCAAGGAAGTCCCCCTTTACTCAGCTCTCTTGAGTCTCTGCCTTGTTTGTGGGCTGATTGGCACAGGCTCCAAACCATCTTCAGAACCGGATCCCTGTTGCCCTAAAGGAGCAGGCAGAGGGACGTCCGAGCCTACCTGGTCCATGGCAGCAGAGGGAGCTCTTGAGCTGCAGGACTCATCTCCAGCCAGGGCCACAGGGACCAACAGCTGCTGCTCGTCATCTCCAGCCAGGGCCACAGGGACCAACAGCTGCTGCTCGTCATCTCCAGCCAGGGCCACAGCGACCAACAGCTGCTGCTCGTCATCTCCAGCCAGGGCCACAGGGACCAACAGCTGCTGCTCGTCATCTCCAGCCAGGGCCACAGGGACCAACAGCTGCTGCTCGTCATCTCCAGCCAGGGCCACAGGGACCAACAGCTGTTGCTCGTCATCTCCAGCCAGGGCCACAGGGGCCAACAGCTGCTGCTCGTCATCTCCAGCCAGGGCCACAGGGGCCAACAGCTGCTGCTCGTCATCTCCAGCCAGGGCCACAGGGGCCAACAGCTGCTGCTCGTCATCTCCAGCCAGGGCCACAGGGGCCAACAGCTGCTGCTCGTCATCTCCAGCCAGGGCCACAGGGGCCAACAGCTGCTGCTCGTCATCTCCAGCCAGGGCCACAGGGGCCAACAGCTGCTGCTCGTCATCTCCAGCCAGGGCCACAGGGGCCAACAGCTGCTGCTCGTCATCTCCAGCCAGGGCCACAGGGGCCAACAGCTGCTGCTCGTCATCTCCAGCCAGGGCCACAGGGGCCAACAGCTGCTGCTCGTCATCTCCAGCCAGGGCCACAGGGGCCAACAGCTGCTGCTCGTCATCTCCAGCCAGGGCCACAGGGGCCAACAGCTGCTGCTCGTCATCTCCACCCTGAGCCACAGGGACCAACAGCTGCTGCTCATCATCAGCAGCTCTGACAGGGGCTTCAGTTATCACACTACACTTATGAGCTGGAATCCTGGATGGCACAGTGTAGCATAGTAATTCTACATGCAACACTACACTACAGGTGCCCATTTAACACCCCCCCCCGCCCCCAGCTCATTGTTGAACGACCGCAGCCCTTTTCCCTATAGCCATTTCAGGTATTGGGCTGGGGAGGACTGGAGAAGCATCTGGTTCTGTCCCAGTAGCCAGATGTAAAATGATTACATCATTGACTGTGGTCATCCAGGGTCCTCCAGAAGTCTCAGTGGATGATATAATGATTTAATGCCTGGTTACAAGGACATAGTCAGGCAGTTCTTTGATCCCCTTTCCTCACTTTCCACCAACCACGGGATGGCCATGATGAGGTGGTGTGCTGAAAACCATCAAAAACTACAGTACCCAAGTAAGTGCTGTGGGAGTTGATCAGCCAATCAGATAAAGACACGGGTAAAGAGTTAGATGGGCAATGTTATGTGGGGGTTTTGGAACAATGACTGTATAAGGAAAGTGTTACTTGTTTTTGTTTGTGCCTGGGTATAAAAGGTAGTGTTGTACACTTGGGCGGGGCTCTCAGACTTTGTGGAATGATCCCTCTGAGGCCCTGCTGGCAGTTTAATAAAGTCCTGCTTTCTCTCAGCTGTGGGTCTCAATTCCGGACTTGATTTCCGTTACAGTGAGGCAAGGGCTGCTGCAACTCAGTGGTAAATCTGGACAGGGACTTGGTCATTGCAGAAGGAGGAAGGGAATACCAACCTTTCCAGTATATGCCACTAACAGGATGCCAGCCATTGTCTCTTGCCTTGCAGTCTCAGTAAAAGAAGACAGCAAGTTCCAGGTCTACCACACCAGGCTTAGCCTATTTTAAAAGAATAATAGGTCTTGTATCCAAACAGCGACAGAGCTTGGAGTGTGTGTGTGGGGGGCGGAAGGAGCGTGTGGCCCCAGTGCATGGGTGCATGTCTGCAGTGTGTGAGGGCGTGGCTATGAGCTGGAACAGCCCAAAAACATTGCCATTGGGGGTGAACCACCCCCATGCCCCCCCATCACTACGTGACCATATCCAAAACCTCTTATATGGATGAACTACAGCTGAATCCTAGCCACTATAGATCAGAGCAGCAGTACACCAGCAGTTTACTTTATTTACTGCATTGATCTTTTATCTCTTTTTTGCCATCATGCATTTCAGGAGGCATATGTACAGTTCCTTCAAGGTCTTCCAACCAGGTACTGCCCAGACTCGAACCTTTTTCCTTTCAACAATGAGGTGGTTTGCTATTGCCTCTGAAATATTGCTGACAGCATCTGGAATTCCATAGCAGTCTCCCATCCAAGTACTAACCTGGTATAATCCTGCTTAGCTTTTAATATCTGATGAGATCTGGTGCTTCTAGGTGCCATGGGCCAAATGAGGTCTCACACCTTTGCCCTAAGATAGCCCTCCTTCCCTTATGAAACAAGGGGAGAACCTGTGCCCCCCCTTATGATGTGAGACTTCCCAAACCAGTATCAACCAGTGACTATCTAGAGGCCACATGTTCTCTTCCCTGCCCCATAGTTATACTCCACACTAGCATTCCCCGTGCTGATTCGCTCCAGATGTGGGTAGACTAGATGAGATTTAAAATCTGAAAGACTCCAGATTGGGATATATCAACCCACATAACCACCGGTTTAGATGGTAATCAGACTAAATCCAAGCACCCCTTATAGCAATATATATAGCATTTATTTCTATACCGCCTATCAACTAGTGTTATCTAAGCGGTTTACAATGTATTTTAGCTAATTGCCCCCAACAAGCTGGGTACTCATTTTACCGACCTGCGAAAGGACGGAAGGCTGAGTCAACCTTGGAGCCTGGCAGGATCGAACTCACAACCTTGTGGTTGCAGTACTGGCATTTAACCACTGCGCCACCAGGGCTCCTTAGCCAGTTCTTAATCTTTTTGTGTGTCCTCTCCTATCCTGCCGCAGCTTTTAGAACCTGAGTTACATCTGGGTCTTTTCAGTTTTTCCAGTGCTTCTGAAGTCACTTCCAATTTGCGTCATATGAGAAGTCTGAGTGTTTTGTGTTATCACTCCTCTTTCCAGTAACCAAGGAAAATATGCACCACACACTGAGTCTAGACAGAAGCCATTTCAGAAGCCATTGTCCTGTTAATGGTTATTTATTGATACGTACATCCATATAACACTTCAGTCGGCGTCTCACAACTTCAGCCTTTCCAAGAAAAGGTTCTGGGGAATATTATTATAATTTATTTCTATAGCACCAGCACTGTACATAGCGCTTTACAAGTACAAGAACAGCAAAACAGTTCCCTGTCCTCAGGCTTACCATCTAGGCTAGAATAGTCTTACAAACAGACCCAGACATTTTTTAAAAAATATTTCTGAAATTATTTCATTTAAAAAAACAACAAAGAAAATGGGCAATAATGTATTCCCTTTTCATTACAGAGCTGAAATAAACAATGAGATGGATTAATAGGACCACTGTAGTGGTCCTCTATTAACACTGTGCCAGATTAATCACCTTGCATTGTCTGAAATTAGGAGAAGGGGAGGAGGCAGTAGCCTGCCTCAAAATGTTTCAGCAGGTCTGAAAATTGACAGACTAGTTCAGACCAGTTTAAGGATGGTCCAGAATGATTTTGGACGGAAAGGTTTAGAGCAGTGGTTCTCAACCTGTGGGTCCCCAAATGTTCATGGACTTCAGCTCCCAGAAGCCCCAGCCACTATGGTCAATGCTCAGGGCTGCTGGGAGCTGAAGTCCACAAACATCTGGGGACCCACAGGTTGAGAACCACTGGTTTAGAGTTTAATGCATGACCTCCAGTGGCTTGATAGGTTTTGTCTATTTCTTCCCATAAGGTTTTGCCTGGATTTTTGACTGGATTTGCCAGGCAATTTCTCCATGCACATAATGTTTTTCAAGTAAATGTTTATTATGTATGGTCAGAGAGAAAGTATATGCTCTGTCCCTAGTAGTAGCATCAGATGGGTTTAGTTTCAATGAAAACAATTTCCGCTCCCCTCCGTTTTAGTCTATGGAGCTTGTAAGTTCAGTAACACATGGTCAGACTGTGTTGTTCATCTAGCAAACCATACAGGGAAAGGCAAGAAGGTGCATAGAATGGGAATGAGTGTGGCTGGTTATTTGGAAAATGGGAGAAATGAAGAGAAAAAGACCCATCTGGATCAGAAATATTTTTCATTTTTGAAAAAAAACACACACAACTGGAACTATTCTATCCCACAGAAAGAGCAAATGGTGTTGATTGTCTTGATGTTTTAACACATTTATACTTTTTCTGTCTGTTATACTGTGTTGTACGTATACGCACTTCCTATTACCCTTAAATATTTTGTTCATATTATTAGTAAAATAGATTTTATTCCTGTTCTTGACCAAAGTGCACTATTTTTTAAATTGAACTTGCATTTGTAAGGTTTGAAACCTTAAACCCTGGGAATATTTTCATGACACCTCCAGAGGCAATGTTAGTGCTTAACTTGAGGAAAACAAGACCGATCTCCCTCTCCTAGAAGAGGACAGCTTGTGCACCTGCTGTTGTGGGAATGGTGGTGGCAAGGCTTCCAACGCTTCGTTCCAGGTCTTTGCTTTAGCAGGCGTGAGGCTTAGGTTACCACAGCTGTCTGTTCTGGGGAGAAAGGTCAACAAGGCTCCCTGGTAAAGCCTTGACTTTGAGGCCTTGACAAGTGACTTCAGCAGAGTGGTTTCAATGAAGGTCAACAGCAATCGGAGTCGGTCAGGAATGCAACCAACTGTAAAGTTGAGAGCCGAATGAAAGTCTGGACTTATATAGCATTCGCCACTTGTATTCATACTTTCAGATTCAGTTTTAATAGCCATTTTGAGGTTAGTGTAGCTAATTAAGTTACATTGCAGAGGCTTGTCCAGTGTACTATTCATAATAAGAAGGTCGCAGCTCATGAAGGCCTTGCTTGACTTAGTGACACATTTTGCCTGGAATTGCCAGCTCTCCATGCTACTGTGTCTTTCAACATAAGCTAAGACTCAGGCTTCTTAGGGCACTCTCAGTACATTAACAGATTACTGGAAGTGATGTTTCCCAAGCTTTTAGATTGCATTTGTCCCCTGCTGCTCTGTGTGCTATACCATATTCCCTGCACCAATCAAGCGGAAAAATCTGTATTGCCACTTCAGATCCATGCCTGTAGGCTTATAGTATCCTGGATATAGGAAAGCAAGGCTGTCAGTTTGATTTGATATAAACATCTAAAGAAGCTCCTATTAGCTGCTGTTTTCTGCCTTTGGCTACAAGAAGTGCAGAAAGGTTTCACGCGCACCCATTGTTACCAGCTGGAGCTAGAAGACAATTTTCTGAGCAATGGAAATAGTCTTCCCAATGATGGGTAGAAGCTTTTAACAAATCCCAGATTTTTTTCCCATTAATTACTGTAGTTATGGAAAAAGTGACTCATAAAATGTAACTTTTAGTTTAAGGTTAAACCAGTATGTTTTAAAAATAAATAGTTTCCCTTTTAAATAAGTAAATGAGGATGTCATCTAACAAGCTCCACAATGAATACGACATACAGTGCCAACTGATTTAAACTATAATTTTGTATAATTTTGCATTATGCTAACTGTTCATGATCTTTTCTACATTTCCATTTTTGTGATGATTTTTTCATCTAGCGTTCATCTTATGTTCATGTACAAAATAAGTTCACCAACGTATAGAGAAGGGGTAAACTATTCATAAACTTAATTCCATGTGCAAACCAGCTGGAAAAAATGTCAACTCTTGCTGACTAACATCCAGGAAAAAGCATACAACAGTTTATTCTACAAATGCATTTTAAATTGGGACATTTATTTTAGTCCCAATTATGTTCAAGTATTTCCCTAGAGCACTTTTTACAAGACCTTCTAATTCATTTTTCTGACAAGTGTTTTTCGCTCTGCAATTTTTGACAGTACTCATCTGTGTATATAATTTTTTCAAAATTAAAACCATAATTTACTCAGCTAAATTGGGAAACACTACTTTTTTTTAGCAGCAGAGCTAAATACACACACACACACACACACACACATCACAACAAACAAACCTAGAACTAAAAGTATTTGCCTCATGGAAATAGCTTTATTTGATGCTCACTCCTCATAATGGTGGTCTATATAATTAAGTAACAACATACACCAAAAGCAGAAAAGCATGTGATTCTGCTCTCAGTGGACTTTAGTATACTAGAGTGGGCTAATACACATATAGACCACAGATTTTTTTTTCCAGCGCTGTAAATCTTCGCTCACCAGGCTTCTCTTTTATTGTTTCTCTAACTATCTTCTGTGGTTTTGCCTGCTTCTCATTTTGGCTTCTGCTTGCCTAGACGAATGTCAAAGCATCAAATCCCCCCTCTACTCCACGCTCTTATACAAGTAGGCCCTGTCATCAAATGCACACATCTGTTTTAAAACCTCCACAAATGTCATCAATGGACTGCCATGTTGAATGCAAGGAAGGGGCTGCTTCTTGTCTTCGTCTGAAAAGCAGAACTCTATAAATTGTTGAAGTTATAATCCTCACTGGGCAGGTGAGATGGCATGAGGTTGTGTAGTTCTGTGGCAAAGCAAATTAGAAATTTTTGGCTCAGAGAGCCTTGGAGAAGCAGTGCAGGCCATATTTTTAAACAGTAGCTCAAAAGAAAACGAAGTTGGTTTTCCACGCTATCCAAAGTGTCCAACTATGCAAGTTAACAAACTGACCTGAAAAGTGTGCTTTGGCAGTTTTGTGGGTGCGAGAATGAATTTTACTTAAAGATGAAACAATGAATACAAGAGGTAAGAAATTAAACTCAACATGTTCTCCAGAGTGTGGACTATCCAGAGACTTCAGTTCATTGAGGCGAAAAAGAAGACAATGTAGTATGAGATGATGGCTCTTCAGTCAACAATGGCTACAGCAAGCAACCTCTACCATCTTCAGTTCAGAGAGGATGCTCAGTGAAGATAGACTTAAAAAAAAAGAAAGCTTACAAGATTTTGGTGTATGTTCCTGTCCAACAGAAGCAATCCCATAATATTAGAAGGTTGTGAACTGTGATTAAATACAATTTGCCAAAACATTCAGCAGCTAAAGGTTCAAATTTCTTCAAGGGACTGATGGTGGAGACCTCAAGTTTGCAAGAGGCCTCAAGTTACACTGAAGATGGTCTTTGAAATGCCAGGGAATATACTGACCAGATTCTTTCTAAACATGATGAAGACTACCAGAAGGGGGAAGTTTGATTTGTTAAACCCTGTATATCAGACTAAGATGGCTAAAACATGCACATAACGACTGTATGGATTACTCAAGCTTCTGAAATGTTCGGAACCATTTCTGAGCAGAATGGATGCACCAAATGAAGCTTTTTCAGCAACAAAAAGTAGGCTGATGTACTGCTTTGTTTTGAAAAGGTAATCCCAATAGTGAGTTGGAAGTATCTGATTTTATTATTATTTAAATATTACTCCTTGCCTCTGTACCTGAAATAGTTTGCAAAACACATTAAATCCACAAATCTGATAAAATTCAACAAGCAAAGCCCATTACAGATCCAAATGAAATGGTAACAGAAGCAGTGGATGAAAAAAACACAACTTACATGTCCCCTGAAAAATCACTAGGCAAAGGGGGCAGTTCACTTTACGTGGGAGTACAAGTATTAACTGTACTAGTAATAATTTATTACTATAACTGGTGCCAGTTCTTCAGGAGCAGTTCCAAATTCTCTGTCATCTCTTGCCATTTCACTTTTAATTTCAAGTTGTAAGTATCTTCACCTGACATTGCAGAAAGTCAGTGGGTCATCCTGACCAGGCAGACTTCTGGAAGTAATAAAGCATGAAATGAGATATGGAATATGCAGACAAAACAGTTCTGTCCCTCCCATGTGTTGGCCCAAGAAGGTAATTATCTATTACAGAAAGGATATGGTATCTATTGTCAAATGTTATTTCCCCCTGTCCCCCCAGTGATGTAATGTATCTCTTTCTGCACTAGTTACAGCATAGATCCGTGCAAACCTGCTCTGAGATTTCTTTAAATGGCCACTTATGATGATTTTATTATTTTATTGTTGGTTTGTTTTTAATAATATGTCTAGTTTTTTTATTTACTGTGTTTTACAATTATACCACTTCTAGTAAATGTATCTGCAAATACCATTTTGCATTATGTATTTTTGAATCAGTTTGAATTTCTGCAAATGGCTTTGGCTATAACCAACAGAAGTTTGAATGGACCAGATACAGTGAAATCTAAGCCACCTCAAGCCAAATTGTACAGGAATACTAAGGTACATTCAAAATACCATGATAATCACAAGTTGTATGGACAAACCTCAATTATGTTCCTACATATGCTCCTACAAAGAGGAACCTGTCTATATGTACCTTTAAGTCACCTATCAACTTATGGTGATCCCATGAATTTCATGGGGTTTTCTTAGGCAAGGAATACTCAGAGGTAGTTTTACTAGTTTCTTTCTCTGAAATATAGCGTACAGCACCTAGTATTTCCACACAGTACTAACCAGGACTCTCCCCACTTAGCTTCCAAGATCAGATTGGATCTGAAATCTTTAGGGCATTTAGGCCCTCAGAGAAGAACCTGGCATCCATTTTTGCATACAGCTGCATAAGCCACCAAAATACAATGTTGCATTGTTACTACTATGGTGAGTTAATGTCAAGAGCGGTTTAAATGACTGATTAGTGTCCTGCTGAAGAAAACCCATTGAATGGTACGTGACCAAATAGATAAGCTTTGCCTTAGCTAGAATGAAGAAAACAAAGGCCACCAGCCAGCAGCTAGATGTGTTTGAGTTCACTGAAAATCAAATAATCTTAAGTACACCTAACACTGTGGGATGATGGCCACAGTCATTATGGAAGACAAATATTTAGGTGGTTAAATAAATACCATAGGACTTCTAACAAATTGAAGTCAAACACACATTTAGTAATCTAGGCACGAACCAGACTTACACCCACCTTATCGTTTACTTCTTAACAAACTAAAGATGGCTACAAGGTAGCCCCAAATAGGACATACTTTGCCAAAAACTAAGGATGCATCTAAGAAGTTACTGTAGTATTGATCTATTTGTGATGTAGCAAGAAGGATTTCAACAGTGTGAACTGAACAGGAGGAAAAATATATTTGTAGGCTGTTTTATTCCACTTTTTTTTGTTTGGGCTGAAGAAGCTGCAGAAACTCTCTTTTGATTTAGGCTTAAAAACTACAACACACAACATAAACTGCTAATAATTAAAAAGTTACTAGTATAATGGTTTTATCCGAGATTAAGGGCTGTTAACCATTTTGAGAGTTAAAGTGGCTGAGAACCAGCCTTTCTAATGGTAATCAATAAGCAAAGCTATCTGCCTTCAGACTGAGACAACTCTGTCTCACAACGCATAACTTTCCCCATCTTGATGTTCCTTGAAATTTCCTTCTAGCAGGGCATCATAATAAGCAGAACTGAGTAATAATGAGAAAATACCTTGAAGTAAAAAAAAAAAAAGCAACATGGATTTTATTCCCCTAGAAATATCCTGAATGCAAACTAATTAAAGTAGTGCTACTCAGAGTGGTGGCCCCTGGGCAGCTGCCAGTCCCTGAGCCACTGGCAGGCAGTCCCTGGCAAGTTTCCAGGAAAAAAAAATGCAGCTAATAGGAATAAATATGGTACCAGTCCCCAGCACTTTGGAAAAAAGTAACTGTCAGTCCCCCTACATCAGAAAAGAAGCACTGAATTAAAGGAGTACTAGCGAAACAAGTTCTAAACCTGGAATGGGTAACTGTCAGGGATTGGGGTGCCATATTGGTTCACAGGGGGACCTTGGAAGGCTTCAACCATAAGCCTTCTTTTAAAAGAACTGTTTGGAGGAATGGATGGGGTTTAAATCATCTAAGAGAGGCCTTTTTCTAACTAGGAATTAAAACAGACTCCTGTTTACCTCCTGGTTGGAAACAGCTTATTCTGGGCCTAATTTCCTAGGGAAAAGGGTTAACAACATGGTAGCCTGAGCTTAAATGTCTATTTTTAGAAGGAAGGAAGGAAGGAAGGAAGGAAGGAAAGTAGTAGAAGAAGGAAAATAAATGAAATGGAGGAGGCATACTATAAGGCCCCAGGGCTTCAAACAACAGCCTTGGAGAGCAAACTTACACCATCCCTGCTCTGAACAGATACATCCTTTATACTACAATATTAAATGTTCAATAGTCATCTTACCACACAACAGAAAATTCATCAGCAAGTAATACAGTGTAGTGTTTATTGTATGTAATGGAAGGTACACTTGAATTTCAAAAATTTAAAACATATAAAAAGTGGTTAAAGGACTAACATTTTATCAACATTTGATAAATGGATAAGAATGTTTATTATACAGCAGGGGAGAATGTAGTGTTAATGCCAATGGGGCACCATGGAAATTAGTCATTAAAAAATTTCACTATGTAGGTTTTATATAAACAAAACCATTAGCTGCTATTTAAGATTGTATGCAGAAGATTGTTTAAAGATAAGCAGCCCTATACCATTTTTAATAATAGCATCAGAGTCATGGATATTGGCAAGTATTTGTAAAAGAAAGTAAAAATGCTGTAGTTCACAGAAATGCACATCCAAGTTCTGTTTCCAATAAGAACAATAGGTACAGATTATAACTCTCCCTATAAGAAATAATTTACACACAGATGAGAACTAGGAACACTAAAATAATCACTAAATAGAGATCTTCATGGAGATAAACAAGCCATTATGATTCCTGCATGACTGGATATGAAAAAATAGTTGTAGTGTTTCTCTTTTTTAAAACATAATCAAGATTCTAAAATTAAAAAGAAAAATTTTCAGCAAATGTGCAACCTAAAATCAGCCAAGCTTTTAGTAGTAGTACAACCATATTAAGAAACCACTGATCGGAAATACAACTGCATTGGAAAAAGTTTATAATCCACAAAACTCTTTGCCAGGCCATAAAGTAAAACAGCTCCACAGTTTACAAGTAAAACTGAGGCAACATAGATGCGTGCTTAATTTATTTCCAGCTAAATAGATATTCAGGCAGAGGAAGTGACACTTTGTTTGTATACAGCATGGTACGCATTTCGTAGCAAGACGTAAGGGAAGCAGGACTCCAGAAGATCCATGGTCAGGAATGGAGACTCCTGTACAATCTAAAACGGCAGGAGAAATCAAATCAGAAACTTGTCACACAACAGAACTCACAACTGCTGATGAAATTAATTTCTATTTCTAACATGCTTTTATTTTCCAAGAGAAAGCAGCCTCAAAAGAAACCATACCACCACTTTCTTCCTGGAGCATTTTTAAAAATGATTTTAAAGTTAAAAAGTACAAATATTTTAAACGAGTTTCCAACAATAATGGTTTATTGGGGCAATCCTTCAAAGGGAAGGAGAATAGTGGAGCAGGATAGTGACAACTACCTGATAAAGGGAAGACCAAGCATTAGACTTTCTCAGGCATTTCCATTCCCATAATCTAATGCACACAAATTTAATGCTATATGGCTACATTTATTGGCTTGCCACATGTCAGTGCTCACTAGCTCACATGCATATTTATCTATTCCACCTTTGCCAATTATTCCTTCAAACCTGTAGCAATTCTGCCTGCTCACTTATCTTCCCAAACTGTCATCTAAAACCCATCCTACTGTTATTCAGGTAATATGCAGATCCACAAACATGCACACAAAGGAACACAATGCAAACACTGGATGAAGGCAAACAAACTGAAATTTAATCCAGGTAGGACAGAGTTGCTCTTGGTCCCTTGGAAGGCAGACCAGGGAAGAGGAATTCAGCCTGTGTTAGATAGGGTTACACTCCCCCTGAAGAAACACATTCACAGCTTGGGTGTACCCTTGGACTCAGCACTGAATCTGGAGGCACAGGTTTCTGTGGTGGCCAGGAGTGCTTTTGCACATTTAAAGCTTGTGTGCCAACTGCACCCATTCCTTGAGATGCCAGATCTGGCCATGGTGGTAATGGTTTGGCTACATCCTGTTTAGACTACTGAAATATGTGCTGTGTGGGGCTGCCTTTGAAGAGTGTTCAGAAATCTCAGCTGGTTCAAAGAACTGCAGCCAGACTGTTAACTGGGGCAGGTTATAGAGACCATATTCTGCCCCTGTTTAAACAGCTCCACTGGCTGCCAGTTTGCTCCCAGGCACAATTCAAAGCACTTGTTATAACCTATAAAGCCCTCTATGGCTCAGGTCCATGCTACTTGGCAGATTGTTATCTCCCTGTATCGGCCAGCCTGGGCTCTGTAATCATCAGAAGAGGCCCTTCTCAGTCCCACCACAATTGCAAGCACAGCTGGAGACGCGAGAGAGGCCTTCTCAGTGACTGCCCCAGACCCTGGAACTCCCCTCCCAAGGAGGCCAGAAAGGCCCCCTCCTTGTTGTCCTTCCAGTAGCAAGCTAAAACATTTTTATTCAGGCAGGCTTTTAATACAGAAAAAATCTTTAAAGAATGGGCTAGGGGTACTTGTGCTGATTTAATTCTAATTAATATATTTTTAAACTGTTGTTATAATTCTTTAACAGTTTAATTCTGTTTTAATTTGCACTATTTATGTTTTTTTAATTGTGTTGTTTTAAAGTGTGAGCCACTCTGAGGCTCAATTTTGGGAAAAAGTGAGATAGAAATAAATATAACAACAACACAGCCAAGAAACCATAAACACTGTCAGCTTTCTGAAGTGTAGCCTTCATCCTCATGCTGCTAGGAAAGAACCACAGATACAAATTTCCTCTAACCTATCTGGTCACATTACAAGTTATATACTCTTAACAGACACTCATGGTAAAGCTTTTAGAAATAACAGCTGAGACAAGAGCTTACCATGTCTAGGAGCAGGTAAACAGATTCTCTGTTCCTTGTAGTGGTTTTGTCTGTCTCCTGACCAATTTTCAATAGACTGGAGGATGCAAGCTAGACAATACACAAATGTATGCAACCAGTAAATCTGCTACTGCTTAAAGCTACAACTTGAAACTTTATTCTCATTTCTTTAGACATGCAGTTTCGGATATAAAATGCCGTCTATGTAAGATCAACTTTCATTTGCAGTGAATGGGACAGAAAAATTGATGAGTGCTTCATCTGAATAGTAGAATCCCTGAACTAAGCTATATATATTGCAAAACAGGCAGAAAAATACTGAAATTCAGGTGTGCTTGCAATACTATCAAATTCTTTAAAATCACAGTTGAAGTCATTATTAGAGAAAGAAGACCAGTGATTTTATATGGCTTGAAAACAAGAATGAAAACTGTAAATATTAATCACAGCACAGCTGAAAGCATCAGTAACTGACTTCTGGAGAATGTTAATCCAACATAAAAATTGTACGTACAGCCAAAAATTCTTTGAGACGATCTTCAATGCTTCCCTTGTGAATGGTAAATAAAGCTGCGGCAATCTGGTTGATTGCTTTGGCCAGGCAGTGGATATTGTTGCAGTGACCTAGACAAAAACACATTTGTGTTATTACTTTAGCTTCACTCACACTTCAAGCATTATAGCCGAGCTATCATTTGTACAGCAGCAGAATAATGTTGAGCTAGGACTTACATTTCAAATATGCTATAAAGGTCTTGATATTCTCTGTTTAACAGGCAGTACAGAAAGATTTAAGCAAATAATACCCTAGAGCACATTTTTCCCCAAGATTCACACATTGTTTTTCTCACAGACAAAATTCTGTTTTTCTTGATCAGCTCCAAAAGCTAGCTAGCTAGCTTTCTTTCTTTCTTTCTTTCTTTCTTTGAGCAGCTAAGTTCTGTTAAGTGTAAATAAAATACTGCTGGCATTTAAAAAGTTTTGAAAAAAAGGGGATGATATACTAAATAAATTAGGACCAGCATATGGAAGAATTCTGAATACATCTACTACAAATATCAAGAATAAGAACTAGTTTCTATACTAGTTCTCAATAGTATTCAGCATTGTTTCCCTAACCTCTTATAAATGACTCCACTCAGGTTTAACATTTCCTAATCAATAGGACATTTATGTGGAAGGGCAGAATACATTCTTGGTAAGGATCCCTAGAACCCAAATATGGCAGAGGTGAGAGATTTTCATTTCCTCTTTCAAAGCAACCATTGTGAGATATAAAATTGACTCAGTATTCAACACCAAAACGGACCAAACACCAATACCATAAAATGAAAGCAAATAAATATTCCAGATGAACATTTAATAGCATTTTTCCCAGAACAAATCTTCACAGCAGTTTAATTTGTCTGAGTATTACCTTCAATGGCAGGACTGTACTGGGACATGACATTACTGGCCAAAGTTGGTAAAGAGACAGCCACAAAGACCATCAGAAGGCAGGCAATTTTATATTCTTCCTCTGGACTAATGTTTTCTAAAAATAAATATAGACATAAAAAGATCATTTGTAACAGAGACGCAGAATGGAAAATTCTCATCAAGTCAAAACACCAAAGTTAACACTTTATTGCAGGGTTCCATGAAAATAAAACTTAAGATGATTGGCAGAAAAATAAATCTATACAGGATTCAACTGAGCTCAGTGTACAATCTGGGAAAAATAATAAAATAATGGCATCAATTCATTTAATTGTTACTGTTTGGATGACTGAACTTTGAGCCAAGGTCCACTGCTACAATGTGCCACTGTATACATGATTTCACTTATCTGCAGTGAAATGTGGTCTGAAAACATTTTGTTCTCTTTTTGTTGTTGTTAATTTTTATGTTTTTATCATAGTCCTCTGGAGGCCATTTATTTAAACTAGCCAGGACTAGACTGGCAAGGGTCACCCAGAGGACCTTCTCATTGGTTGCCCCTGGACTGTGAAATGACCTGTCAGAAGAAATTTAACAGCAAAATTCACTCTCTGAATTTTAAAAAGTTCTAATGACCTATCTCTTCAGGCAGGCCTACACAGTCAATTTTTAATTATGAATTTTAAACTGATGTATTTTAATTGGTTTCATGTGTTTTAATGTTTTTTGATCTACGTGTGTTTTTATATTTCTGTTGTACCATGCCTCGAGCCGTAGGGAGAGGTGGATAAGAAATGAATTATTATTATTAGTTGTGCACTGGCTTTGGACTGCAAATAATAGCTACAAAACCTTCTTTCTCTTAGATTTTAAAGCTCTTTCCAGTTTCAGGACCTCCTCTCCAGGCTGTATACTTGCCTTGATACTTATGTCATTCATCTTACTGAAAAATCTAATCACTATTATCCATGGAAAGTTTGGGAGTGTATCCCTTGTGGATATGGGGGACATACTGTATTTGATTTGAGCTAATGAGAAGTTAGTTGATTCTGATTTCAATGAGCAATTAGATTTGCTGCACATTGTGGAATGCCCAATAGTTTTCCATAATAACTTCCCAAATGTATCTTGATCCCCAAACATGGGCCATTTCCACACAGGGTTTTTAACACAGGGCACAGCGTCCTCCAGGGAGGACGTCTGCACCTGGGAGTGGACTGGGTCGGACCTACTTAACGTAGATCCGCACCCCAGCCCACTCCGGAACAACCCCAAGTGGTCATCCAGCGTGCTTTTGAAAGACCTCTAAAAACGGGTCTTTCAAAAGCGCGGAGCATGCCACTGCGAGCCTGCTCCCTTATGCAGATTCGCAGGCTCACATTGGTGCGAGCCTGTGATCTGTCAGGGGCGGGCTTTAGGCTGGCGAGCTTCAGCGGTTGGTCGAGACCCTCGACTAACCAGAAGCTGCCATTTTCGTCCCCGGACCAGTGCAGAGCGGTGGCCACGCACTGCTTCGGAGAAGCGTGGACCAGACCGGGGAGCCCAAAAGTCCGGTGAGTAGCATCATGAGACGATTCCCTCGCCCCGTGCGGAAATGGCCATAGTGAGGGAAGGAAAACCTAACTCAACAAAAGAAAAAAAATGCAAATTATTGAAAATAGCATGGAAGAAAACTAAGTTAACAACTGTTTATACCTATATCAAAATATATGCAGTATCTGCAATAGGATTTATTGCTTTTACCAAAATAGAGGGTCAAATCTTTTGAAATAATCTCAAAGCATTTTTGCATAAATGCTCTTTGACATGGCAACCCTAAAATCCCTAAGAACCCTAAGATCGAATAACTCACTGATGTTTGTTGCCCTTTTGAGTAAACTTTCTGTATCAGTGCTTCATATTTCTGGTATCATTTATCTAACAGCTACTTAGATGGAGCAACTAATCAAACACAAAAACAGTTCCAGCTGTTTCCGTCTAGCAACATAACCACCATCCTGAGTAACTGTGTATCAGAAGATCTAGGTAAGTATAGTCACCCAAATACAAGTTTAAAAATAGTCATATTTTAGGCTGCAACCTTCTAATTTTTATATTCTGGTTAAATGGTGTGCTGCTACTTCATGTGAAAGGTTTTTGTTACAGGCAGATGTTAAGATAAATAAACTTAATCATAATATAAACAACTACAGTGCCCCCTCCACTTTCGCAAGGCTTCTGGGCTCAGAACCCTTGGAAAGGGAAAAAACCTTGAATAACTCCATCCCCCATAATCTTCCTCCCATTTGCTGCCAGGGCTCCCACCTCTCTTTCCCCTGCCTTTTGCATTCCAGGGCCAGATGCAAGGGAGTGGGTGAGGGGAGCTTCAGAGGGGAGAATAAAGGTGTCCATGTGTGCCTTCTCAGCACCAGGGCCAGAGGCAAGGTAATGGGAAGGAGGAGCTCTGAAAAAGAGAAGAAGGGTCCCATGACCCCCCCATTTTCTTGCCTTTTGCCTCGGCATGAGTTCTCAGCACCTGGCCAAAGGCAAGGGAATGGAGGGGGAACTCCAGAGGGGAGAAGGAAGGCACATACATGCCTCCCTGTCATTTCTTTGCCTTTTGTCCAGGCACTTGCCTTCCTTTTCCATACCTGGCAAAATGCAAGGGAATAGCAGGAGGAGAATGGTGGGGGAGGGCATGTGTGCACCTCACAAATAATCAAATTCCTGAAGGTCAAACCCACAAATGTAGAGAGAGGACTGCAATTATGAGTAAGTCAAAGCTGGCCCACAACTCTATCAACACACACAAAAAAAGGAAAGATGACTTCTAGAGTATAACCAACATTTCTTCTGTACTACTTCTATTTTCTGTACATTATTTTGCAGAAAAGGGTGGGAAAAATCACATCCCGACAAACAGCATTATCAGTGTAACTGTATGCTCCAAAGTAGTAATTTTAATTTCTAATTCTATTTGGTTGGAAAAAAAATATTCTGACAAAGGAGAAAATGACATACTTCCCCAAACTTTATAACAAACAAACAAAAAATCACAATCCTAGTATTATTGAAAACAAAATCAGAAAATGTGACTGCTCTAATTCATAACATATGCAACAGAATATATAAATATCAGGTTATAGACAATATTTACAATACAGCAACTTACCTGATTTTTGGGAAGAAAGAGCTACGACTAGGGCAGGATCTATCTCACATGGCAGTCCTGCGGCTGATGAGAGCTCATATACATTCATTGCAACCTAATAAGGAGACAGCAGATTGAAAAATGTTGATGGCACTGCATGCAGTTTTTCAGAGAAGGCAGTTTACAAAATCTTTTAAGAATGTACATTCAAGAAACATGAGAACAGAGACATAAAACAGTGGAGATTTATACTGAAAAGTGCAATTGGCACTACACTGCTGGCTGACTATAATCTCTCACATCCCCTTCTGTCCCAAACCTTTATACTCTCTGAAAGTGTGCACTTAACAACAATATTTGGAGGTTTCAGTTAACTCTCAAACTGGACAAACAGAAATTCCAGTTAAGTGAAAGCATGAAATACAGTCTGCCTTCCACATTTGCAGGTTTGACTTTCACGGATTTGGTTATTTAAGAGTTTCTACATCCCCTGCCCCCCCAACCTCAAGTGCTTCTTTTCTGTGGGAACCTTCCCTCTCAGCAGCTCAGGCCACACAGCCCTTTAAAAACCTGCCTCTGGTCCTCCTCCTCCACCACCAGCCACTGCCTGTCCAGCTAGGGATGGCCCAAAGCCTGATTTCTCAATATGAAAACCCCCTCTCTCATTGCCCCCAAATAGTGAAGAAAGGAGCTGGGAAAGAAAGAGGAAGTATAGGGCTGGCATGCCAACACATTCCCTTTCCTTCTCCTTCCCCTGAACTGGTCTGGACTCTGGGTGCCCATTCTCCCTAGCATGCCTCAGCCCTCTTCCTACACACACATACATACACTTTGATATTTGCGAGTTTTCCACTTTTGTGAAAGTCCTATGCCCCTAACCTTAGCGAATATGGAGGGCCAACTGTGCACTGAATTAATGTTGTCATGCTACATCTACATATACTAGATTCTGAGTAATCCATACAGAAGGATTTCTAATTAGAAAGTCATAAAGTTAACATAGTAGTTACTAATTATCCTGAAAATTAATTTTCAATAACTCTTCTGAATTTTTCCATCTAAAATGCTGTGTCTCATTTAGTTTTATTTTACTCTCTACATACATCAGTGTTATCAACACCTTTAGCACAACAAAGATATTCAGATTATAGCCTACAGAAGCATGCTACTGTACTAATTGTATTGCTATTTTAATTAGATTTACAGATACAGAGTAGTGCCATTATCTAACTTTTCAGTCCAACATACACTTATGGTTAGCACTAAAGAAACCATCACTCGCAGAAGCAAATTACTACCTTCATATCTGTCTCTCTTGGAATGTGATCCTTAAAGTCTTCAATTGAACTCACAAGGAAAGGAATGTGATAAGATAAGACCTAAGACAAAGAAATATGAAACAATAAAATTCCCTTCAGTTGTACTTTCTTAGTTATCAGGTTATCACCTTGTTTTAGTTATTCACCTATCCTCAGTGGGTGCATACAAAGGAATTTAAGAGCCCTGACAACATGATGTCAGAGTTTGCAATAGAAAAAGAAAAAGGCGAAAAGAGTATTTTTCTTTAAACCATGTCTGACATGTCACTTACAGAGCAAACAGCTGGGATAAACCCTACACATATTTTAAAATGCATCACAGTAATGAAGTAAAGGTTTGATCCTCTCAGTAAAAGCATTCAAAATCTTTACCTGACTTCAATTATAGCAGATTATTAATGTTTAATGAATATCATACACTACTACTACTACTGAAAATATTCATTTTATTAGATTTACATTCCTTCCTCCTTGATAAAGTGGACCTTAACATAAAGCTATAACGTCAAATGCAGTACTTACATCTCTAAGGGCTTCTTGTGCCAGTGACCGGAAAGATAAGATAACACCAATTATTGTCATTCTCTTCAAAACACTATCAACAGCTGAAAGAAAAATAATTGAAGAAGCCAGAAAATGAGAATTTATTTTGATAATTGACATCAATACTTAAAGCCACTATTTCAAAAATCTTTTCCTTGACAAAGCAAATGTAACATGATAGGATAGAAGCTCAACAAAGAGCTAAAGATGTATGCATTTCTTAAAAAAGCTTAAATTTGCAAACAAACTGACAAATCTGACACTACACAACTTTGCATCTAGATACATTCCCTTGTCAAAAAAGCATCATTTATTGCCAATTTGCACCACTCTAATTATGATGATTTTGTGGCAGGTTAGAAACATAACAGCAGTTGAGGAACCAAGGTTTTCCTGGTAAGCACTAGGCACTAAACATCAAGGAACGATCTTTAGTCATTTGCAAAAATGCTTACACAGTACTTCATACACGAAGCTGCTCAAACCTTTTCTTTTTTTTGGTTGACTGAGCACTGCAAGAACCCAGAGGAATGCAATCAATCACCTTAAGAAGCATCTCATGCTATGGGCTATACATCATACGGGATTAAGGTTGTTCAGACAAAGTTTCCATTGGGGACAAAAAAAAAGTGGTAGTTTCTGAGCATCAAGGTATGTCATCAACATGTTGCAACAATTCTTTTTCATTTTCAATTATGTCCAAACTGATTCCAGGTCTAATTCAAGGAGCTGGATTTGACTTATAAAACCCTACACAGTCTGACAGCTCAGTCCTATGAGACTTTATTCTCATGGACAAATGCAGCTTTGTGGTAACGGGGGCTGCAAAAACATTCGCTGGGAGAAAATAAGCCCCTCACAAAGCCCATCCCTGGCTTGAAATATCACATTCTCTTATGTGTATCGAGGTGAACCACATCAAGCAAATGCCTCCCAATAACCAAAAACTGGGTGAACAGAAAGGGCCTTTTCTGCAATCCCTGCTCCCCACCTGCAGTTGTGGAGTGCTCTCTGTAAGAAGCTAGGCAAGACTTTTTATTCTTCCAGGCTTCAAGGTTTTATGGTTTGAACATCTGTAATACTTTAATTCTGCTAATGTTTCTGAATTTTTTAAAAATAATAAATTATTTGGTGTCCTCAGACTCATGAAAACGCTAACTTGCATTACTCGTTGACACAAATTAAATTCTTAATTAAAAATGATTTTGCCTAATGTCTTTGTGCTTTGGTTTATTTACTGTTTCCTGCTCTCTTTCTTACCCTCTGAACTTTTTATCATAGAGTGATTCATGCTAAGTACTTACATGATAGTCTTTTGAAGAGAGCTGCCATCTGATCTGGTTTATCAAAACTGGTCCTCATCTGTGTTAGCACTTCAACATTCTCTACCACAAGTTTCTAAGACGAAGCAAGATGTCAGGTCAGGCATAGATCTGAGTATAGTAACAAGTGCATGCTTTAGGACATTTCAGTGGGACAAGCAGGAAACAGAGCTCATGAAATCCAGATGTTCCCACTATCTGTCCAGAAGAACTATGTGATTATATTAGGTAAAGCTCTAAAAAGAAAGCCTGCTGTGCAGTAATAAAGACTCTCTGTTTCACAAAGGACCGACTTCCCCAGTTTTTCCATTAAATTTGCATTGGGCTGCAGAAAGTAAATTGCAACCTCAGTGTCCTTTACACAATATACAATGGCCATTTTCATGAAACATCATGATTTTTCACTCTTTAATCTACTTTAGAGCCAGTCTGCTGTCGTGTTGGATTTAAGTGTTGGACTAGGATACTGGGAGACCAAGACTCAAATCCCTGCTTGGCCGTGGAAATTCACTGGGCGACCTTGGGCAAGTCACACTTTCTCAGCCTCAGATGTAAGCAAAGACAACGTCCTCTGCACAAATTCTGCCAAGAAAACTCTGTGATAGATTCACCTTAAGGTCACTGTAAGTCAGAAACGACTTGAGGGTACACAACAAGAAGTCTATGTTAGTACTTCTTCAGATTGCCCCCACTCAAAACTCAACCTCATGACTCAACAAAACCCAAAGCAGAACCAAACAAATAAAACAACATCCTAATCATAGTACTAACTCCTCCCTGCTGTATTTGTAAAACTGTATGAACACTCATTCCCCACCTAGGAGTTCAATGGGGTGTTTAGGGATTTTCCAAATGGCCCACAGCACTGAATCTTAAAGATTTGCTCCCTGCCCTGCCCCAACTCCCCCCTCACCCCCTTAGTCCATCAGGTTTCACTAAGCCCCTAGCCTCTTTAGTGAGAAAAGAAACAGAAACCTGGGTTGTGCCCTCCTTTTTTTATAGTTCTCAGCTACTCTGTACCCTACGGTTTATTGTCCATGGGAGTGAAGCTGATGAAGCACGTAAAGAATAGAATACGTTGCTGCTGCCTGAACCAGGCAAAAGGGCATCAGAGTTCTCTGCCTTTATGGGAATTAATCAGTGGGGGGGGATCACTGTTCAGTTCATCTCTTGCTCATTCTGGTCCCTGCTGACCAGAACAAGAGATGCTGATTACCAGAAACAAACCTCAAGATGTCAAAATTCATAATCTCAAAACCAAGTCTCTCTTTTCAAGGAGAGAAAGAATATGATTCCTTGCATAAGTATTCAACCCTCCCTTTGATTCTTCGACATGTTGGAACTGAAATGGATTTAACTTGCATTGTTACCACAGGAAGAACCCAAGATACTCAACACTGTGAAGGCACAATTTACAATTTTTACAGGTCTGGAATGAAGTTGTGCAGAAGAACTAGCCAAGGTTTGCTCTTCGTGGTTGGTCTATAAACAGCCCCTGAACCAGTGTTAAATCGTGAGAGCCAGTGTGGTATAGTGGTTTTAGTGTTGGACAGGGATGCAGGATTTGAATCCCCATTCAGCCATGGAAACCCAGTGAGTGACCTCGGGCAAGTTGCCCTCTCTCAGCCTCAGAGGCATGCAGTGGCAAACCTCCTCTGAACAAATTTTGCCAAGAAAACCTCACAACAGGATCACTTCAAGGTGACAGTAAGTCAGAAACATCTTAAAGGCACACAACAACCACTGAAAGCATTATCCTAATATGGAAGGACTATGGCTCAACTACAACTCTATCTGCAAACACTTATCCACCAAAACTCAATGACTAAGTAAGGAGAGCACCAGTTAAGAGAAAGCAACCAAAAGGCCAATGGTTACTCTGAAGGAACTGGAAAGATCTGAATCTGAGATAGGGGAACCTGTCCAAGGGCAATTATCACTCAAATGTTTCAGAAAAGTGGGCTTTATGGAAGAGTGACAAGAAGAAAGCCACTGATGAGACAAATCTCCATTGAAGCCCATCTAGGGTCTGTAAAAACACATGAGCCCAGACCTCAACCTAATTAAGAATCAGTCGCAAGATGTGAAAATGGCTGTTCACCAATGGTCCTCATCCAATCTGACACAGCTGGACCAGTTCTGCCAAGAACAAGTAAAAACTTCATGACACAGATATGTAAAGATGACAGAGATTTACTTATAGCCAAAGATGCTTCTATCAGGCGTTGGCTGAAGATGGTGATTATTTATGCACCTAAGAAATGCCACTTTGTTTTTGTTTATTTAAATTTTGTGTCACATAAATATACTTGCACCTTCACAATGCTGAGTATCTTGTATACACCAAGCAGCAACTATGCCAATCAAAGTTATTGCAATTCCAAGTTGTAGCACAATAAAATATGGGAAAGGCAAAGGTGGCTGAATACTTGTGCAAGACAGTGTACAGGAGAAAGTAATGACTCAATAACTGTATCAAAACTGTCACAAACAGAAATGAAATAGCTCACATACAAACAGTTAAACTGTACGTGAGAAGATCCAAAGCTCTATCCAAGTAATCCTGTGCACTTAAGGGTATTCTGGATACATGTTGCTTAACAGCTGTCCTGACCAATGCCAGGTCTTTTCCTTTGTCAAGAAATGCAAAAACTGCCTCAGAACAATTTTTGGTTCAAAGCAAAAGTAATAAATATTCATAAGAATGAGCACAAAAAGACTGGGCTACTCTAAAATAGTTATCTGGATCCAGGCCATGAATTCTTGCATTCACGTTATACTGCACATTCTGCTTCTAATTATACAAGTAAGAATCACAAAGCAACAATGAACATTACCTTGAGTTCAGCAACTTGTGAGGAAATGTGCCACATAAGACTTTCACTCAAGAACTTCATGCCATATGGACCAAGGAGTTCTGACAGGGCCCTCATTTCTGAGGAAGAAAAAAATACATCCATCTCATACACACTGATTACACTATTTTAACTTAGCTACTCTGCTGTATCAAGCTATTTTAGTTTTCAGCACACTCTATCTCAAACACTGTGGATAAATAGTATTGTAATAAAATGTGCATGTGTGTATACAAATAAAGTGCAAAACAGATGAAAACAAATATGAAGTACTCTCTTTATTCCTAGTTGAGCCAAACTTGCTCTCTTGACTGCCTTCCCCTCCCCGAAATCATTTCATTATGTCATATCCAAGACTTAAATTAGTTTGTGGTTAACTGTCATCAACTGCCATTAAGTGCCATCTCACTCTAACCTGTAAAAATTTAGAAGGGGCCATGCTGTCCATTAAACAAAATCCAAACTCCAAAATACATGTACTTTTATTATGCAACCAAAAAGTGCCTATATTTTTATTGCCTTTGTTCTTGTCACTTTTTGGCCTCACTTTTGGGCAAGAGGGATGTGATTTTTTTTTTTGGTCTGATTAACAGGATCTCTGTAACATTCAAACAAGCAACATGAAGAACATGAATGACACTGCCCTTTTCCCTGCATGAACTCTATACCATCCTCACTTAATGAAGAAGCCAGTAAGCTTTGAAAGTGGGCTTTTTTTTTTTTTTTTTTTCTTCTGTTGGCCTAATACCAATGTGAAATTTAGAGTCTGGACCCTAAACTTAGCTCATCCATGGTCTTAATGCACGCCGGGTATTTAAGACAAAAGCAATAATTGAGTCTGTCATTGTTGCTTACCTTCTCCAAGAACTAATATAAAGTGAAAAGAAAAGAGCTGGCCGTTGTTTTTCTGGTTCTTCTGTATTAAAGGTTAGGACAGGATGTCTTGAAGATTTCTCACATAAGTCAAACCCAACTTGATGGCAATCAATAGCAAACTAATCTAAGCTGAAATACGTGGACCATTAGAAACCACCAAAGCAGGAAAAGTTCACAAGCCTTTCAAAAGGCTCACAAAAGAAGCCCACAGAAGGCAGAGCATCAGATTATCCAACTATCTAATTCATGAATATATACTGAGTTTAGATCTAGTTATGACCTGCATGATTAGAAAGGCACGTTCACCTGAGCAAGAAGCCCCAAATTCTCCTGATTTTATTCAGCCCTCCATGTCTCATCACAGACCTTTCCTTCAATGTTTAGGAGCAAGTTTTGGGAAGGTGCTGTGATGGGAAGGAAGAGGCAAGAAAAGTCCATTCTGCAAACAAATTTCTACCTGTCAGTCTTTTTCCAATATATTATTCAGAACATTTCTGTGTAGGAAATATTCTTAAATTAATTTAATCAATTTAACTTCAAACAAAAAGAATGTTAACAGAACTTCTGCAAATAACCTAAATGGTTAATTTAAACTATGGAAAACTCACCTGAAATATCTGAATATTCTTCTGCATTAAATGTCAGTTCATTTTCAGTAGGCAAGTTCACAAATGCTTTCATTGCTGGGAAATATGCTATATGTCCATTACTGACTTGCCTTAGCAAGGTTTCCAGATACCTTAAAGAAAATCCAAATTGTCTTCATAGTAAACAATTACATTTTTACCATTGATTTTTTCTTAACTCATAAAGTGTGATACAAATTATATATATATATAAAAAAATAAGTTTTGCTTTTGAAAGCCATTATTAAAACCATAGCAACTCCCATACAGTGAGTGTGGCAAAAGTTTTATATATATCCTCCAAATAAATAATTTGAATTTAAATAAATAATTCTTCACATGGAAAACACCAGTAGCAGATAGCAACACTATATTGACTGAAATCTGCTAGACAAATAGCAGAAAATTCAGTCTTCTAAATAAATGAGACTTAGTTTCAAATTGTGCAGAGAAGCAGTCTTTTATTGCAAAGTAATTTTAAAAATAATTTAATTAACTTAACAAATCATATTACCAGCTGTGATCTATTCTCTTTCATCTTACAGTACTTCACCTCCCAGATTCTTTTCACACAAAAGTTTATCACTCACAGTAAAAGAAAAAGGTACAGACTTTAAGATGTAAGACAAATTCTTACCAGTTTGTGTACAGACTGGTAATGGTTGGCTCCCCGTGACTATCTAAATGCTGTGTTTGCTGAAGGAGAACATTATTAAACACTCTTGTGATGTCAATCTGTACATAGTTTTCTATTGATTGGAGCACCGTCATGTAAGCTCTTACACTTGTTAATAACTCAGAAGGTTTTGCAATCTCTTGTGTTGCTTGATTATACATTGTCATGCCAACAATTGACCTTTGGAGGAGAAAAAAGTATTTGCACTTTAATGAAATGAATCAATAATTCTTGGTTAATGCCATCACAGAATTATTTGAATGGGAAGTTTGGGCATAAAACTGAGCTTGATTTAACTCATCATCACATAATTATTTTTATCATGATAATGGCCAAATTTCAGGCCTTGCCTCTTATATTTGGGTCACATCTATTAAGCAGATAGATCTAGGGCATCTACAACTTAACACGTAAACCTGAAGGTGGCTGACATCATCCATATGATCACACGGGGTACTACTGCAAGCACAATACCACCAGATCTTAAACAGCTTCAAACTACAATGAAAGAAAGCAATTCTCCCACTGCTGTGTTGAGAAAGATGCCTTAAAAATCTAGAAAGTCTAACATCAAATTGTAGCTAGTCATTTCTTTCAGTATAAGAGAAAAGTTTACTACTACATTAAAAAAGTGAATTACAAACTTATTTAGCCTTAACAATAATAGTCACAAGACACTCTTAAAATAAGTGTGATTGACAACTTTTATTCATCTTCCTTTAGAGATAGGACTCTATAGCATACTTATTAGAGTAGATATGACTGGACCAATTCATTCTGATACTACAGGCTGCCAGATTATGCAATAGGGTTGCACATCTGCTGTCGATGTATCTCTCATCTGCAATCACACCAACTTTACATATACATAATTTTTCCTATGTGTGAAATAGAGCTGATTCCTTAAACCAAATCTCAATATTTTAAAATTAACATGCAAGAGCAAAATGTATAGTGAACTGCTAAGCTTGTTGGAAGGTGGCAGAAAACATCCCAGAACTCCAAATGGGAAATGTCAGCTCACGATTAATTATTTGTTTATACTGGATGAAAATGCAATTTGAAAACTGACTATTTTTATTAAGTTCTAGCAAATAAGACCCAGTACTGAAAAAACTTTGTTAGTTATTTTTTAACAAGTTTACCATGTCCACAGGCATGCTTTCAGAGGCTTGTATCAGAAACTGGCACATAAGAAAAATACAAATGGCACAGTAATAACCCACCCACAGTGAGAAATATTTAAGATATAAATAGCAGAATATATTTATAAGGGTTATGTAACTAACCATATTTTTAATAGCAGAATGAGCTATTCTTTGGTAGTCAAAAGTTTCTCCTCTCTGGTTAACAATTGCTTTTTAATGACTTGAGAATGTCTTTTAATATATAACTTTACATAAGTTATTGTAGCAGATGTGGTCCTGGACGTTACTTCTTTTCTTTAATAGAAAATTTTGTACCACAACACTAACATGGGAAGAATAGGGACAGATTCCTACACACAGAAAAGAAAAGTGCTAGTCTTGTGTTGCAGCCATGGGTCTGCAGCAAGTAATGCAATAAAGCTTCAGCTGAGAAAGAACAGGATTCTACTCCAGCCATGTGTGCCTGCCTACAACAGGCAAGATAAACAGCAGCTGCCTCCTGAATCACTCATTAAGCATGTGTGAATAGCAAAACAGAGACAACAAATACACCTGTCCCACCTGCTCCCAACATATTAAATAAAGGTATAGGACTGGCAACCTTAGTGATTTATGATGACGTATGGCCAAGCTACGCCAGGACACCCCACTTTGTTGGCATTGCAAAGGTCAGAATTTCCTTCAAACGCCCTCAACCCACCTCGCAATTCCACCCCCCCCACCAACACAGACATCTCTGACTTATCAAAGACAGGTGGATCAGCGGCAACACATCCTGCAGGTCTGCTTTTGGGAGCCCGCGTAAGCAAAATCCTGCAGTCCTGCTCTTGGGTGCCCGTGTGAATGCAGGCCCCAGGGCATGCAAGGATGCAGGGATCGAGGGCCCTGCATGATCCTGCATCAGAGAAGGCCGCACGAGCCCAGGCCCTGGGCATGCTGCACACTTCTGCCACACTGTGGGCCCAGAGTGTGAGTGGGAGAATGGGGGGGCCGCGGGCACTTCCGCAAATAATTAAATCTGCGGAAGTGAAACCCGCGAATGTGGAGGGAGAACTGTATGTAAGTCTCTTGGGCTTACAAAGCCATAGAGTAATTAGCATAAAATGTCAATTTACTTCAATTCCTCTGTAATTCCATTGCAAGTTGCCATAAGTGAAGGAAGATAGGCAGTCAAAGAGAAAAACATAAATACCCAGCCTCTAAGAAACTGACAAACATGGTAGTTTCTTTTTCACATATTTTAACAAATCCCAGAAAATGATCTGTAGACTCCTGATACAAGTTTGTTCTTGAAACAAAGCAGGCCTCAATGTAGCCAATATCAAGAGGAACGCATCCTGGGCAAGACACGAATTCACTGGTATAAAATCCAGTTGTTCTACAGGCCAAATTTTTGTTAAGATACTCCAAGTGTTTTTAAAAACATAGTTCACACTCCCTCAAAAGACATCTTGATGAATATTTCAGAGGAAAAAAAGCATTATGCAGCATGACTAGAGGTAAAGATCTAAATATGCATATAAGTCTTACTTGGTAAAGCGGATTTCCAGATGAGACGTTAAGTACTCCCTTGGGGTAAAGGTATGTTCCCAGACAATCATGTTTGGAACATAATTGATTGAGAAGCAGAGCTCGGAAAGTGCTGTGTGCAGTTTGTCCAGACTGGGCAGGAAGAATGAGAAAACAAACACAGCCCCACAGTTACATAAGTCCCACAAGCAATATGAAAAATATTACCAATCCAACCATCACTTAAAAGGAAAATATATGATGATGGACTGTTTAGCTTACTAGAATGATACAGTATCTTTGCCCAAATTAAGAAGACCATTGTTAGTATCCATGATACTGTTTTTGGTCTCAAGTTAGAATTTATTATACTCTTGTCCAGAATACAAACATTTCTGTAAAAACTTGTTTTTTTAAAAAAATCTATAACCGCCCTAAACTGACTCTGGATTTCAGAATGCCTATGAAGTGAAATTCAGTACCTATGTAAGAAACAAAAAGAAACTAAGAAAGATAAAGACACGTGAGGGTTAACCGCTTTCAAAGATACTCACTTGGTCACCACCAGCCTGTTTTTTCTCATGCTTTCTACTCCTGGTTTTTCTCTTTCTGGCTCTCCTTTCTTACCCGTCTGCTTTTTTGATTTTTTGTTGACCGCTTGACTGATGGTTTTGGCACAATGCTTTGGCAGTAACTTTAACAAAAATAACCAACATTCAGTTTCAAAACAATCTCATGGTTCACAAAAAACCTAATCACTATTTCAAAGATTATACTTCTCCTTTTGTCTCCAATATTTTATACTTTTGCAAACTATTTAGTCAGTAGTGACAATATTATCTGGCTAGAGCTTAACCTCTAAAGTGGTTTCAATGCAGCAATGATTCGTTTAGTTAAAGTGCAGAAGAGATGTCCTATAGAAAGTTTACAGTACAGTAAGTTCTGCTAGAATGTGTGTTTTTACAGTGCAAATTGGCATTAATGTGATTAATTAACAGAGGAAGAGTATTCACAGAATATGAATTTTAATTGGATATAGCACATTTCTCAAGCATGCAAAACTGACAAATCATCCCCTTCCTATATATCAGCTGTTAAGTGGCAGCCCAGCTTCTCCTCATCTTAGTTGTTCAATTCCAAGAAAGAAAGGCCTCATCAGCTCCCCACCTAGCTGAACCAACCAAAACTGACCCTTCCACAAGGCAAATTTCTTGGGCCTGGCAACTGCTTACTGCCTCTCTGCTCACCTCGCTCCCTCTCTTTCTATTCTGCCCTTGTCATCCCCTGTTAAAGCCCCGCTTCTTTTCTCCTCCATCCCCCTGGCTATCAACCACCACCACCACACTTTCTGCTGAGACGATCCAGCTTCTTTTGCTACTGCTGCCACTGCTGCACAGATCCACATCCCCTGGCTAGGCTTCAGTTTGCAGCTGTAGCAGCAAAGCTACAGTTCATCATATTGCAGGCGGCAGTGTTTCATGGGGCATGATGGTGGGAGAAGAGGGAAGGAATGAAAAGGAAGAGACTGTGGAATGAAGGAATTTCTGCCCCAGCCAAACACTGACTCCTGCAATGTGAGGAGGTGTAGCTTTGTTGCTGTTGTTGCTACTGCTCCTGAGAACCTAAACCTAGCCCAGTGTTATGTGTTTGTGCAGCAGCAGCAGTGGAGGAGGGGGCAGTGGCAGCAAATCTGCATGCAGACAGAGAAACTTCCCAGACCCAGCCAATTTTATTTTATTTCCAGCAGAATAAAATTTGTGGTGAGTTAAATATTAGATATAAGTAATGTTTTTTGAGATCAGCACCTAACCCTATTTCCCCCGCAAGTCCTGTTATTTTTAGAGCACAAATTACTGTAACAGCAACACAACTATTGCATTATAGCAGAATTTACTGCATAAACAGACCTTTATGTGTCAATGGAAACTGTATCATGTAATACAATAGACTTTGACATTTATTCTTTTCTTACATGTAGTATATCTAAATAAATAACAACGAAAATAGAGGTCCCTAACACAAGGTCTTTGATATCTAAAGGAAAACCAAGGAAGGAGTGGGAAATGAACAAAGGCCTATGCAGAAGAAGAATGTGTTATTTTTCAGTTACATGGAGAGAATGTCTTCTTCTCAGCAGTTTGCAGGGAAGCAGAAAGATATTCTGCAGAGAAACAAATATTTCACTGTTTCAGCGTGTGGTGTAAATAATTGTACTATTTAGTAAATTCACAATATTTTAAAATTAAAAACCTTAGTTCTGTACAAATAAAACTGTGAATATATAGTTGTCTCTCCACATTTGCGGGGGTGAGGGGCACAGGTCTTCCACGAAAGTAGAAAAAATTGTGAAATGAAGAGTTGGTACTTGCATGAACAATCATTCTGGGACGACAGAAGGAGCAATCCACGACGCCTGGGTTTGATCCTCGTGCCAGCTTATGCAGGAACCGTTCTTGAGCTAGATGGAAAAATCTGTTAAACCGGCTCCTGTCCCTCTCCAGCCAGTTTCCTTCCCCTAGCGTATTTGATTCAGTTCCTATCTCCCACCTACTCCTTATGATCCAAATCCTTCCTGTAGTGGTGGGCGTGGATTGCTTCTCCTGTCATCCCAGAATGATTGTTCATGTAAGTACCAACTCTTCATTCTCAGGCTGACAGGAGCATCAATCCATGATGCCTGGGACCTTCCCAAGCTGACATATGGGTGGGTTGCTAACTATATCACTGCCTGCAGAACCTGGTGCCCAAACACTGCCTGGGCAGATTTGTATTTATCCAGTTTGTAATGCTTAATTAAGGTTGTTGCCTCTTTCCACGCTGCTGCACTGCATACATCTTCCAATGAGCAGGACAAGTCATAGGCTACTGATGCTGCCACTGATCTAGTAGAATGCGGCCACACATTAACTGGATGCAGCTGCTTCGCATAATCATAGCAGAGGAAAATGCAAGTCTTAGCCCATCCTGCAATCATCGATTTACTAGCCCACTGGCCCAGAATCTTTGGCCGAAAAGACAGCAGCAATGCATCTGAGTGGCAGAAATCCTTTGTTCATTTTATATAGGCCTTCACTGCTCTCCTTACATCTAAAGTGTGCCACTTTTTCTCCAATGAATGTACTGGTTTCAGACAGAAAGTTGGCAAATGAATCACCTGCACGCGAGATGATGAAGACAGGCACTTAGGCAAGAAGGAGGGGTCGAAGCCCAAAGTTAACTTGTCTTGCTCAAACTTGCACAAATGATCATTAACCAACAACGCTGCCAACTCTGACACCCGTCTAGCCGACGTGATCGGAAGAAGAAAAGCAGTCTTAAAAGGTAACAGCCTCAGAGAGGATTTCCTTAGTGGTTCAAATGGCGGTCAGGTCAAGGCATTAAGCACCAGGTTCAAGTCCCATAGTGGGAACCTATGTACAGTTGGAAAAGACGACGAGGTT
Organism: Iguana delicatissima; assembly: GCA_948472985.1. Taxonomy (NCBI): domain Eukaryota; kingdom Metazoa; phylum Chordata; class Lepidosauria; order Squamata; family Iguanidae; genus Iguana; species Iguana delicatissima. The sequence continues at coordinate 691,554 of CAOKZL010000465.1, read as the reverse complement.
GCCCCTCTCAGAAACCTTCTGATATGTGGATGCTTAGTATAAGAGTCCCCATCCACAGATGGAATAGCTGATAGTGCTGCCACCTGCCTCTTCAAGGTGTTAGGGCGCAACCCTTTATCCAATCTATCTTGCAGGAACTGCAGTACATGTGGCACTCCCATTTCTGCTAAAGGGATCTTATTCCCCTCACAGCATTTCTGAAAAGTTTTCCATCTGCTGTCAGATATTCTCTGTGTGGTCTCCCTACGTGAGCCCAGAATAGTTTTGACCACACTCTCCACATAACCATGCTGTGTTAAAAACCGCCTCTCAATTTCCAAGCTGCCAATTTCCAAGCTGCCATTCGGGGTCTGGATGGCTCACTGGCCCCTGAGATAGTAAGTCCGGCCTCAAAGGCAATTTCCACGGAGGCCCCTGGGCTAATTGCAGCAGCAGTGGAAACCACGGTCTCCTTGGCCAGTGTGGCGCTATTAATACCACTGATGCCTTCTCTAGGCGGATCTTTGTCAGTACTTTCTGCACAATTTGAATTGGGGGAATGCGTAGTGTGTCCCTGGAGGCCACATTACTGACAGCGTGTCGTGTGCTTCTGCACCTTCCTCTCCAGCAATGGAAAAATACCTTCTTTATTTGTTATTTTCCCCAGTAGCAAACAAGTCCACTTGTAAAGGACCAAAAATACTTTCTATGTCGTGGAAAACCTCCCTGTTGAGAGACCAGTCCCACGGGTGCAGCCAATTTCTGCTCAGGTAGCCTGCCTATATATTCAATTCCCCTTTCAAGTGCACAGCTGTGATTGATCTTACATGAGTCTCGGCCCACCAGAAAAGACGCGCAGACTCCACTACCAGGGGCACAGAATGTAATCCACCCTGTTTGCAAGTGTATGCCTTGACTGTCACGTTGTCCGTGAAAACCTTCACATGACGTTCTTTCACTAGATGCAAACAACTCTGGAGCGCCAGGCGAATGGCCTTCATCTCTAGGTAACTGATGTTGAAACGCCTGTCTGAGGCTGTCCAACACCCCTGCACTGAATAACTTTTACAGTGGGCCCCCCAACCTGTTAGACTCGTGTCTGTTGTTACATGGACCACGTTCTGTTTCTGGATAGGGACACCAGTAGCCACATTCCTTCCTTTCAGCCACCAAGTCATCCTGGCCCGAATATGCTGTGGCACTACCACTTGTAATGTTTCGTCGCTATTGCAAGCTGATGCTTCATCAGCAACCTCTGTAGTGGTTTCGAATGGAAGCTTTCCCACTGAACCAACTGAGCTGTGGAAATGAGGAGTCCCAAAACTTTTGCCAAATGCATCAAGTCTACTGACTTGCTGTGAGATAACCTGCGAGCCTCCTGCTGCACCTTCTCCAACCTTTCTTGGGAAAGATACAATCTCCCTTTCGATGTGTCTATTCTTGCACCTAAATGCGTCAATACCTTTGTTGGGTTTAACATGCTCTTCTCGTAATTGAGAAGAAACCCGTAATCTGTCAGAGTCTGCATTGTTAAACCTAAATCTTTCCTTAACTTGGTCTCCGATTGTGCCTTTAGTAAGATGTTGTCCAAATACGGATAAAGCTGCACCCCCTGCATCCGGAGGAAAGCTATCAACGGAATCAGACGCGTGAATTGTGAAGACGCGTGGAGCTGATGCCAGGCCAAAAGGCAGGACCTTGAATTGGTAGTGATAATCCTGGTAGTTGAATCTCAGGTATCTCCTGTCATCCGTACACATGGGAACACGAAGGTATGCCTCCTTGAGGTCTATAGATGCCATGTAGTCCCCCAACAGCAAATTGTTTTTGATCGATTGTAAAGTTTCCATTTTGAATTTCCAGCATTCCACGAACTTGTTGAGATACCTCAGATTCAACAGCGGCCTGTGCTTGCCATTTGGCTTGGGAACCACAAAAAACACTGAATATACGGTTGTGAACTTTTGCTTTTCTGGGACCTTCTCTATTGCCCCTATTTTTTTTTTTTGCAAATGAATTATTTCCTGATAAACCACCTGTTGTTTGATTCGCTCTTTCACATTGGAAGAAATCTGTCCTTTGGTCTCATATGGAAATATATTTTGTAACCTTGAGTTACCACATTTAAAACCCAATGGTCTGATGTTATCCGAGACCCAAAGGACGGAAGTCTTCTACCCACTTTTCGTTGTTGATTGTCAATACTCTGTCTTTCCTCGCTTGGAATTGCTTCCAAGCTTCCCTTGTCCTTGTCTATTTTACTGGTATATTGTTTGGAGAGCTGTGGTCTTTGCCTATTCCATTGATATCTACTAGCTCTGTATTCAGAGCTTCTCCTGGAGAAGCTGTAGATCTTCCCCCACGAAAGGAATAATTAGAGCTTTGAAAATTCCTTCTATCAAACGCAGCAGCATCTAAGCCAGCATCTGCGACATACTTCAACACCCTCTGGATCCGCTCCACTGCCTTCATCAACTCATGCATGCTGAGATCTTGGGCCTCCAGTATGTCCTGAGACCACAACACTCCTGCTCTGACAAACATGGAAGCAGCAGCAGATGCCTTTATCGTCGCAGATGCTGCTTCATATACTTTCCCAAGTGACGACTCAGCCCTTCGCTCATCTACCTCCTTCAACTGGGTGTCCCCCTCCCTGGGGACAATGGCCCCCGAAACCAAGCCTGCAATCAGAGCATTCACTGGAAGCACTTTAAGAAACTCTACATCATCCTTCACAAAAGAGTATAATTTCTGGCTGTACATCAGATCTTTTCTGGCACTTCCCTGAGAAGACCGCTCAGTCATGATGACATCTTTAAATAAATCTGGCAAAGGAATTTCCATTCCCCTAGCCTCTTTTTTCCTAATCACTGATGCTAACTTACTTTCCTTACTTTTCCACCTCATCTTTAGAACTGTCCAATCCCAATGTTTGAAGCCCCCTTCTCAAAGTACCCTTGAAGGTTTCTGCCTCAAACATCCTATCTGATTTCTCATCCTCTTCAACATCAGAGTACTGGAATTCCTTCTCCTCCATGTCTAATGCTTCATCCTGTGCCATATCTTCATCACTAACATCTATTTCCTGTTGTATTGCTTTTCTAACATCAATTCACTGTGCAGATTTATGCATTTCTCCAACCTCTTTGTCCTTTGAAAAATTAGGTCTGTCCTTATGTACCACAACTGCTGTGTTGCTGGTACTTGGTCTGTGTTCCTGTTCCACTCTCCTTCTTTTAGCCTGTTGCTGTTCATGTTGTACCTCAGTACAATCAGAATCATGTAAATTAATTTGTTGTTGTAAATTCATTTGACTAGTAGCGCTGAATTGATGTTGTGGATCAGACTGTCTACATAAATTCATCCTTCTGTACATGGCCAGTTGATCACTTTAATCACAGCTGTTCCAATTCATTAATAAGTGCTGATATATTAACACTGCCTGAAATTGTGCATTCACAGCCTCCTTTATAAGCTGCTGCATTTCACCCCGAAACATTTCCATAGGGTGCTGTCTCTGGCTCCCCAGGCCACCCCACCATACCTCTGCAGAGTCTTTCTGAGGTTCTGGCCCCCGTTGTGGGGCATTCGCCAGCTATCCTGCCAGAATCTGTTTCAATTCTGGATGTAGGCCCACCTGTTCTGGCATTACAAAATCTTGGTCGGCCGTACATGGCTCCGCCGCAACCACCACCGCAGTTCTCTGTGAGTCCACAACCCCTGCAGCAGTCACTTCTGTGTCATGGGTCATGTGCGCCACATTGGCAAACATGGCGGCACCCTCCGAGGCTTCTGAGGGCCTGCCTGCATCACACAGCGCCATCTTGGAATCCTTATTTCCAAGATGGTGGCCGGAACTCTCGCTGGTAAGTTTCTGGTGATGCGATGCCGGTTTTGGGAGCTTTTTTCTCCCAGACTTTTCCAGCTTCTTTACATTTTTCTCTGATTTCTTTTCTGTTGACTTCTCAGTCTCAGGAGCCCTTTTGATGGCCACAATTTTTATGTCATCCTGCCTCATTCTCATTGGAGGTCAGGAATATCTTTCGGAGCTCTGCAGAACGATCGTCATCAGAAAATCGCTGCGGCTTTTGTTTCTGGCCATTTACTCTGTTATCATCGCCTGTGACCTGCCTAACGGCGGTTTTCTGGACAGTATTTATTTTATCTGTGCCCGAGCCCAACATTTCTGTGGTGCTGCAGACTGAATTCTCTCTGGCCACCGAATTAACACTGCCATTTCTTTCAGTAGACATTTTCATTGATCTTTTGGTAATCTACTTTCTCCCGCTCTACAGTAAGCTATTTTTCCCCTGTGTTACTGTAGAGGGACCCAAACGCATCTTGCTGACACACAGGAGGAAAAATAAATTGGTTGGAGAGGGACAGGAGCCGGTTTAACGGATTTTTCCATCTAGCTCGAGAATGGCTCCTGGGTAAGCTGGTGCGAGGATCAAACCCAGGCGTCGCGGATTGATCCTCCTGTCAGCCTGAGAATATAGCCCGCCCCCGCCATATATAACACACACAAAAAGTATGATACATTTGAATCCACAGTGGGAGCATGCCAGCCACCCAGTTCTGCCTTCAGGGTGGTGGTGTTCCTTCAAAAGGCAGAAATGGCTGGCTGGTGGGGTTTGCCACCACCTCCAGTGCTGTCCTATGCCATTTTTAATAGAGATTTATTAGCTTCACCTCACATTCACAGTCTCCTGTAGTCTCTCAGTCCCAAGAGGCTTGCAGAGAGACTGCAAATGTGAGATAAGACTTATAAGTCCCTACTAAAAATGTATAGAGCAGCAGTGGAGGTGGCAGCGGATAATTGGAAAATAATCAAATCTATGAATGTTAAACCGAGCAACTGTGAGGGACAACTGCATCTTATAATAACATTTCTGTATTCTAATTTTTCGCATACATAGCCCAGCAATGATATGTCGGCTTAGGCAAGGTCTAGTAACAAAATTCCTACCTGGTCACTTAGAGTACACTGCTCTGTGCAAATATCTGTGATAAGATTCCGAGCTTGCTTAGCCATTTCATCCAAAAACATATTACAGAGGGAGAGGCTACGGTCACCAATGTGATGTCTCTATGAAGATAAAGGCATAAACATCTTTTTAGAAATTGTTACTATAGATAACTAATGGTTATATATTACTCACACATGCTTGTGCAAAGTCTGTGTAAAGAAAGAACAGACATTAAGATATTGGGCCCGGTGCTGTTCAATATCTTCATTAATGACTTGGATGAAGGAATAGAGGGCACGCTGATCAAATTTGCAGATGACACCAAATTGGGAGGGGTTGCTAATACGCCTGATGACAGGATCAAAATTCAAAAGGACCTGGACAGGTTGGAGAGCTGGGCCAAGGCTAACAAAATGAATTTCAACAGAGAGAAATGTAAGGTCCTACACTTAGGCAGAAAAAATGGTATGCAGAAATATAGGATGGGGGACACGTGGCTGGCTAACAGTACGTGTGAAAGGGATTTAGGAGTCTTCATAGACCACAAGCTGAACATGAGTCAGCAGTGTGATGCGGCAGCCAAGAAGGCCAACGCAATTCTTGGTTGCATCAATAGGAGTATGGTGTCTAGATCGAGGGAGGTATTGGTACCACTTTATTCTGCATTGGTTAGACCTCATCTTGAATACTGTGTCCAGTTCTGGGCACCCCAATTCAAGAAGGATATGGATAAGCTGGAGCAGGTCCAGAGGAGGGCAACCAAAATGGTGAGGGGCCTGGAAGCCATGCCCTATGAGGACAGACTTAGAGAGCTGGGTATGTTTAGTCTGCAGAAGAGAAGGTTGAGAGGGGACATGATAGCCATGTTTAAATATTTGAAGGGGTGTCATGTCGAGGAGGGACTGGGCTTGTTTCTCCTGCTCTTGAGACCAGGACAAGGAGCAATGGATGCAAGCTGCAGGAGGGGAGATTCCGCCTGAACCTCAGGAGGAATTTCCTGACAGTCAGGGCTGTCCGGCAGTGGAATGTGCTGCCACAGAGTGTGGTGGAGTCTCCTTCTTTGGAGGTTTTTAAGCGGAGGCTGGATGGCCACTTGTCGGGAGTGCTTTGAGGGTTCTCCTGCATGGCAGGGGGTTGGACTAGATGGCCCTTGTGGTCTCTTCCAACTCTACATTTCTATGATTCTATTAATTATGTCACATCATTATGGAGAATAGAAAGCAAATCTTTGTTCACTGAAATTTCTTTGAACTATGTTCTCAACAAGAGAGTGCCTTAACTTTTTACACAATTCAGCAAAATTGAAGAAAAGCATGCTTCACACAGAGACAATGTACATAGTTTTACTGTTTTATAGCATTTAAACTATGCATACCTAAAATACCTTTGTAAGAATTTTTTTAAATGCCTGTTTAAGAAGAAAAATCTTATTGTGGCTCCCTATGAAAGAAAGTGTTAAGAAAGAGGTTTTAAGTTTCTGTAAGCATCAATATATTCTCACTCTATAATGTGCTCCAAAATGAACTGGCACGTCACTTTCCATGTGAAAACTGTTATTGAAGTTTTCTTTTATGGCAGCACTCAGAAAATGGTTAAAGATTTTTCTGGTACAAGATTCTATACCTTTTCTTTCTATGTGTCTTCCTCCTCTGGTCCCAAAGTTTCTGTTAAAATAGTAATGTCTAGGAACAAATCTACTTTGTTAACTGAGGTATACCTGTAACTTCATTTCTATCCCTCCTCCCCTCTCCCCAAAAATTCTAACGCAACATACATAATGAAAATAAAGAATCCAACCTATTTAAACAATTCAAACAATTCAAAGCCTTCCACTTTCTCAGGTTCAACATTCGTGAATTTATTTGCAGATTGTTTTATCTTAGTTATTTAATTAATTTATATAAAATTCTTATTTTATTTGCCCCGCCATGGAAAAAATATGTTATCTCTAGGAACTTCTAGATCCTCCAGCGTGATTTTCTGCTCTACTTCTGCGGACTATCATAGAGTCATGCTGGTTGACCTAGAGATTCCTAAGCAAACACTTCTCTAGGTATTGCTAGGTCCTCCAGCATGACTTGGCACTCTTTTGCTGGAAACTAACTATAGATTTGTGCTGGAGGACCTAGATATTCCTAAAGAAGTGTTCTCAAGTTAAAAAAGAAAAAGAAAAAAAGAAATAGCATTCACAATTTTTATTTTTATTTGCAGTTTTTCCACTTTTGCAGGAGTCTTGCATCCCTAACCCTCACAAAAGTAGAGGGTTGACTGTATTAAAACAATCTAATGAGAACATATAACCACAGATTCCCACCTCTTTTAGATCTTATGCCTTTCCTCTCAAAACAAGTTTTTTCTTAAAAATCACCACTATTTTATTCTTTTCCTTTCCCACAAAACAACTCAACATAAAAAAGAACAAAATACCGCAATCTATACTGCTTTTTTGTAACTGCTCCCCATCGCTATTTTTTATACATCCACACACTGCTTTCAGAGCAACCTGACTGACCAATACATTAAAATTCTGGGTTGGATTTATTCACAGCTGATCCCTCTGTGAACCGATATGAAAGGGTACAAGTACTGCAGGGCAAAGGAGCACGCAAAAATATCATCTTGCTGCATATGCTTGCAGGAAAATTATGCAACTCTAAGTCCAAACCTTTTTTTTTTAGCACAGACATGATACTTTACTCCCTCTGCCAGTGAACACATAGCTATGTTTGCAGATCTAAATTACTCTTCTTTGCAAATATCTCATTTGGCATTGACCCTTCAGAGCAGGTCTGGGGCAATATGCAATGGGGAGAGACTATGTCATGTTGAACTTGTTCACTTTCTTTGCGTTGTTTAGATATATAAAAATCCCTATTCAAACTTTTGAGCTAAAGTATTTAAATTCCATAGGTTCTCTTTATATATGTGCATAACACTAGTTTTGGCTATCTGAATGTAAAGCATGAGAATCAAGTGGAAAAACAATGAACACTTAATGCTCTGTGTGAATTTTTTGACAAGATCTACTTTTATATGACCAGCTACTCATTGCTTGCTTTACATACAGTACTAATGAACACCAGAAATACTATTCAAAAAGTATGTGCACTAGAAAAAAACTTCCATGCAATGTCACTGCTGCTCAGCTTAACTAAAGGATTATATCTTAAGTAAGCATAGACAATAAAAGAAAGAAAAAAGTTATTGTGCCAAAACAAACAGCAGAAGAGCAAAATAAGTTTAAAAGATTCACACTAAACACAGGCTGTGTTTAACTAATACATCTGTGTCATAAGGCTACACCTACTCATAGACTAATTCAGTTCAAAAGGAGTCACTGTATTGTAGTCATTAAGAGATTGGAAGCATTGTGTTGCGCCTAAAGTAGATTCCTGCACGCAACCCCCTCTGTGCTACAACTGCCAAAGCACCTCAAAAACCTATTCCAGAGAGCAAAAGGAATGCTCAGTGTGCTGATCTGCAAGCAACTCCAAGAGATGGAGCAGGATTATGACTGATGCTACCAGTGATATTATGCTAGAGTTTGGTAAATGAAAAAAAAACTCTTCACATTAATAAGCATCAACAACAACAATAATATTATAAACACTTCAAATCAGGGGTGTGTCCAATGTGTAGTCCTCGGCCTAATTCAGAGCTTTTGGCAAGTAACTATTCCAGGCCTGTTCGCTTTCCCTCTGCCCACCCCTGCTGACTGCTGGGTGCAGAGAAAGGAGAGATAGGAATGCTTGCCATCTGTCAGCTTTGGGCCACAACAGATTACTCCTGAGGAAATTTGGTCACTGAAAAAATTGGTTCTCCAATAATGCTGCATATACGATAGCTGCACCTAAATCTTCCAAGTTACCTTCTTCAGCATAAACCTGTTCAAGTGGTTCATTCAACAACTGGGGCATGTTAATTGTCCTTAGGGGCTTTCAAAATGCAGTGGAGGGAATGTAGTTTGTCTTCCCAAAGGAGACCTATGTATCTCTCTGCAATATTTGACAAATTGCCAAAACTCGATTTTTTAGAGAAGTCTTCAGATTTAATTAATCAAATCCTAATGTAAATTTTTGGGTGCCTCCCCACTCTGCAGCTTGTAGTTTATTATTTTCAAAATATCTTTTATAATTATTTTTAAAATTCTGATTATGAACTGCCTTCAGAATTATTATGGAAAGGTAGAATATAAATGGTTCAATAATAACTTAGCCTATTTTAAAGACTATCTTATTTGGTGATGTGACTGAGTTTGAAACACCTGATATGTAAGTGGCAGAAGTCTGTATGGTATCTTGGGAAACTCTTTGTTTCTCCTCAAACAGGAATAAGAGTACCTGCTGCAGCAGATGAAGAAAATTAAATATCAGATATACTACAAACCTACCACTGCAAAAATATATGAAAACAGCAATGTCACTCAGATTGTTGTAACATCTGGCAAGTATTAATTTAAATTATATTACCTCTTCTGGGCATAGCTCATGGGTGCAGCTCATGAAGTGAGTACAAAGCAGTGGGAATGCAATTGAGTATCTGGACTGAGAGGGCAGTTCCAAACATTGCTGAAACATCTTCTCAAAAGCACGGCTATAAAAACTGTTCGAAAACAGAAATTAAATTTTTATGTGACAGACAAAACAATTACAAATCAAGAAATGTAACAGTTATGACTACATATATAATAAACTTGAAATGCAGATTTCAGCTACTATTCACATAATTGAAAATGACCAAATGCATGCACTTGCATCAGATTCCACTGAAAAAAGGCTTGAGTTCATAACACCTTTGATTATTAGTGAATTAGCAGAAGAGAAATGCATAAAATTGAAGTTCATGTTACTTTTCAAAACTCTTTCCCAAAAACTATGTACAACAGGAAATTTTCAACAAAATCATATAGTAAAAAATAACCCAATGTTGAAACAAACAAACAAACAAACAGTTTAAAGTAAAAAGACCACCATAAAACACAATCACAAAACAACAAAATATATACATAACAATATAACAAAACATTTTTGGAGTAATTAAAATAAGAGCCATTATATTAAACCACCCAAATTTGATATTACAGGATGTTTAAAATCAAAAGTAGTAGTACTTCGGAACATGTCTAAAAGGAAAAAGTAGAGGGAGCCAGTCCTATCTTCTGCAGGCAGGCATTACAGAGTCAAGAGGGCACCAGTGAGGAGGCCTTCCCTGACTTTTGCTCTCATTAACTTGATTCAGTTTCCTGCTGAGTATGCAAAGAAGCAGACAGAGAACCAATATAGCTGTTTGCAGCTGACTGCACTGGTTCTTCTTTATTGTTGCTATTGTTATTTAAGATATCTTGTGGTTGACCACAAGCAACGCTCAGGCAGGAAGTTATTCAAATAGTCCAGTTCTGAACCACAAGCAGATAGGGAGTGAATATATGCTTCAGATGCTTAGCAGATAGGGAGTGCATATATACTTCAGATGCTTAGCTCCCAACAGACAACCAGGCAAGTGCATGCTACAGTGGCTGACGTTTCTGAAACAGCCTTAAGGGCAGCTCCACACAGAGCATGTTACAGTAATCTAGCCTGAAAGTAGGCAGGGCATGAGTAATTAAGGAAAAAGAAAAGGAACATGTTACTAAATCCTCCTGTCATGTATGTTCTGTAGTCTTCCTTCCACATTCACTGATCTGACCTTCATCAATTTGATTATGTGCAAGGTGTGTGAGTGCCTCCCCGCCATTCTCTTCCTCTCATTTACTTGCATTTTGCCTGAGGCGGAGAAGGAAGACAAGTATGCTCAGGTAAAAGGCAAGAGGATGAGAGGGAGGCACCTTTATGCCTTCCTTCTTCCCTCCGGAGCTCCCTACTCCCATTTGCTTGCATCTGCCCCAGAGCTGAGAAGGAAAGGGCAAAACGCAAGGGGATGGGAGGGGGGAGCCCTGGAAGAGAATGGGAGGGGGTTATTTGTGGTTTTTCCAGTTTTGCGAGGTTTGTGAAAGTGGTGGGGCCACTATACAGTCCAGTGAAATTAATAAAGTGATCACATACTAGGAAGCATAATATTAGGTGCTACTATATTTTTTGCCAACTCTGTTAGGTCCAGAGTAAGTTAGGATTAGTCACTCCAACGGTGTCTATCAGACCGCAGCACATCAGATTTCTTCACAGTGCAATCCTATACCTATCCACTCAAGTACAATTGTGTTCTATTGCGCTTACTCCCAGAAAGGTGAGTACAGGATTACACCCTAATAATGGCAGTTTTACAGCATTTTAAATATGCATTGCGTTTCACAATTTGCACCATGAAACTGGATCACTGTAACTTCCCCTTTCATGTTATTTTGCTACTGTTGTGGCTTGAAAACAGGCCCCAATATAAAACTGTTTCCAACAGACTACACTGATTCGTTGTTATAAAACACACAGAACAAGTTACTTACCAAAATATAGAAAGATCAGATGTTTCCACCAACATCTCCACCAAAGAATCTACCATTTTTGTGTGGAAAATTATTGTGTTCATCATCTTTCCAAGTTCTCTGTGGTCTGCAAGACTAAGTGAAGCCTTAGAGACACTAGTATAGGCCTGCAGATAAAAGGGTGATTCACAACACACAGTAATTCACAGTTCGCAATACGAGAATCCTAGACTGAGTTTTAATCCTTGTGTAAAAATCTATCACTATTTGTATTTTATACACAGTTTAATAAAAACGGTCAAAAACAAAGGATAGGTTAAAAAATATGTTGTTTTCAAATATCTGTAGCTCTTGAAGTGGTTCTCTATTAACTCCCACAAATGCAAGCAATATTTGGCATAGGCAAGGATAGAAATATTTTAACAAATAATTAAGTAACTAAATAAATAAATGAAATGGGCCTAGCACCTTTTATAGCTGAACAGCCTCTCCAACTGATCTGCATGCCTAGAAATGTCAAAGTTACTCCCCTCACTTCTGTATTTTGCTGCCAGAAAGAAAACTGTTCGGACATGAAGGGGGAAGGATGGTGGGTTGTGTGAGTTCATAGACGATCACTCAAAGAAACACAGCAACAGGTAAGCAACCTGTTCTTATTCTTTATGGTTCTACCAACGGCTGGCTAGCTGACTCACCAGTAGTGGGTATCAACATGCCAAAAAGGAAGGAAGCTCAATCCATGCAAAGGAACATCTTCCTTGTCTCGCTGACCAACACTAAGCTAATAATGCATTATAGAGATGTATGGATGAGATCAGTTAGCATAAATCAACTGCAACACACCACAATTTACTGCTGAAGACACAGCCACCACCCTTGTGAAATGAACTTGTAATTGTGAAGGGACTGGTCGATGAGCTAAATCATATGTAGCATGCACTGCTTGAATAATCCACATACAGAAACGTTGAGAAAAAATGGCTTCTCTTTAAGGGGCATGATAACATACAATTTTGGGGCAGATGAAATGAAGGAGTTTTGTTGACATGAAAGGCATAACATCCAGAGAACATAGAGGTGATTCTAGAGCTGGAATGGCTAAGTAAAATGGACATCATTATGACATCCTGACAGATATGAAAAGCTTATACAACTTTTGGAACAAATGATACATCTTGGTGCAAAGCCATCCAATCCTTTTGAAATAAACTAAATCAGGCTCCTCAACTCTCTTGATGCATAGCTCACATGCTCTTGCAACAGTAATCACTATTAAAAATGAGACCTTAAATGTAATAGCATCAAAATATGTAGTTAATAGAGCATGCACATTTAGAGCTCCACACATTTTGCCACCGCCAACAGTTTGGCTTTTTGGATCATGGCTTGAAATTCCAAGAACATGGGCTTCTGGCAAGGGATGGGCTGCACCTCACGAAACTTGGCAGGAACGTTTTTGCAAACAGTCTCACAAGGAGGATTAGGAGGGCTTTAAACTAAGTACAACTGGGGAGGGAGACAAGATTATTCAGGACAAGGAGTCGGCAAGTGCAGGGGAAAAAGGCCCAAATGATATTGGCCAAGTAGGAATAGCATCCAATCGTGGGAGGGGTGGAAACAATGCTATGGGACTTGCAGGAAGGGCACGGGGACTTAAGTGTCTCTACATTAATGCACGGAGTATGGGAAACAAACAAGATGAATTTGAACTCCTAGTACAGCAAAATAAATATGATTTGATAGGTATCACTGAGACCTGGTGGGATGAGTCTCACGATTGGAATGTAGGAATAGAGGGGTATAGCCTATTTTGTAGAAATAGACCAAATAAGAAAGGAGGAGGAGTAGCCTTATATGTCAAGGATGTTTTCACCTGTGGAGAGATCCATGACTTGAACACCGGAAGCCAGGTCGAGAGCATCTGGGTAAGAATTAAGGGAGCGAGAAACAATAGGGATATTATAGTGGGGGTTTACTACAGACCTCCAAGCCAGACTGAGGACCTCGACGGCGCCTTCATAGACCAAATGACTGCACATTCAAAAAGGAGAGATACAGTAATAATGGGGATTTCAACTACCCGGATATATGTTGGCAGTCAAACTCTGCAAAGGCGGCAAGGTCCAGCAAGTTTCTTGCTTGTCTTGCAGACAATTTCATGGTCCAGAAGGTGGAAGAGGTGACAAGGGGATCAAATATTCTGGATCTGATCCTGACCAACAGGGAAGACCTTGTTAAGGACGTAGAACTGGTTGGATCTTTAGGAGAGAGTGACCATGCCCTATTAGAATTTGGCATTCAGTGGGGAAGAGAAGGCAAGTGTAGCCAGGCATTCGTCTTAGATTTTAAAAAAGCAGACTTCTGTAAACTGAAGGAGCTGCTGGCTGAAATCCCGTGGTCAAGAATAGTCAATGAGAAAGGAGTTCAGGATGCATGGGAGTTCTTTAAAAGGGAGATACTGAAGGCACAGGCTAAAACTGTGCCATTAAGGAGGAAAAATGGAAGGCATCTGAACAAACCGGAATGGTTGACTAAAGAGCTCTCAGCTGAGCTAAGTGTTAAGAAAAACATGTACAGGAAATGGAAGAAGGGGAAATCACCAAAGAAGATTATAAGCAAGTAGCCAGGAGATGTAGGGAGAAGGTCAGAAAGGCTAAAGCACAGAACGAACTTAGGCTGGCCAGAGACATCAAAAACAATAAAAAGGGCTTTTTTAAATACGTCCGCAGCAAAAGGAAAAAGAAGGAGACGATAGGGTCACTGCGCAAGGAAGATGGTGAATTAATAACAGGAGGAAGAAAAAAGGCAGAACTCCTCAACACTTTCTTCGCCTCAGTTTTTTCCCAAAAGGATAAAAACACGCAACCTGGCGGTTGGGGAGCAGGTGAGGAAGTGGGGGAAATGCAGCACACAATAGATAGAGAGGTAGTACAGGAATACCTGGCCACACTGGATGAATTCAAGTCTCCAGGGCCAGATGAATTGCATCCTAGGATTTTAAAAGAACTAGCAGAGGTCATTGTGGAACCTCTTGCTATAATCTTTGAAAACTCTTGGCGGACAGGAGAAGTTCCGGCAGACTGGAGGAGGACAAATGTTGTCCCCATCTTCAAGAAGGGAAAAAAGAGGACCCAAATAATTATCGCCCAGTCAGCCTGACATCAGTACCTGGAAAGATCCTGGAGCGGATCATCAAACAGTCAGTTTCTAATTACTTAGAAAACAATGCCGTAATTACGAAAAGTCAACATGGATTTCTCAAAAATAGGTCATGCCAGACTAATCTTATCTCTTTTTATGATAGAGTTACTTGCTTGATAGATGAAGGGAATGCTGTGGACATAGTATATCTTGATTTCAGTAAGGCCTTTGACAAAGTTCCCCACGACATTCTTGCAAAGAAGCTAGTAAGATGTGGACTGGACAGGGCTACTGTCAGGTGGATTTGTAACCGGTTGACTGACCGTACCCAAAGGGTGGTCACCAATGGCAGATTCTCATCCTGGAGAGAAGTGACTAGTGGGGTGCCACAGGGTTCTGTCCTGGGCCCGGTGCTGTTCAATATCTTCATTAATGACTTGGATGAAGGAATAGAGGGCACGCTGATCAAATTTGCAGATGACACCAAATTGGGAGGGGTTGCTAATACGCCTGATGACAGGATCAAAATTCAAAAGGACCTGGACAGGTTGGAGAGCTGGGCCAAGGCTAACAAAATGAATTTCAACAGAGAGAAATGTAAGGTCCTACACTTAGGCAGAAAAAATGGTATGCAGAAATATAGGATGGGGGACACGTGGCTGGCTAACAGTACGTGTGAAAGGGATCTAGGAGTCTTCATAGACCACAAGCTGAACATGAGTCAGCAGTGTGATGCGGCAGCCAAGAAGGCCAACGCAATTCTTGGTTGCATCAATAGGAGTATGGTGTCTAGATCGAGGGAGGTATTGGTACCACTTTATTCTGCATTGGTTAGACCTCATCTTGAATACTGTGTCCAGTTCTGGGCACCCCAATTCAAGAAGGATATGGATAAACTGGAGCAGGTCCAGAGGAGGGCAACCAAAATGGTGAGGGGCCTGGAAGCCATGCCCTATGAGGACAGACTTAGAGAGCTGGGTATGTTTAGTCTGCAGAAGAGAAGGTTGAGAGGGGACATGATAGCCATGTTTAAATATTTGAAGGGATGTCATGTCGGGGAGGGAGTGGGCTTGTTTTCTCCTGCTCTTGAGACCAGGACAAGGAGCAATGGATGCAAGCTGCAGGAGGGGAGATTCCGCCTGAACCTCAGGAGGAATTTCCTGACAGTCAGGGCTGTCCGGCAGTGGAATGTGCTGCCACAGAGTGTGGTGGAGTCTCCTTCGTTGGAGGTTTTTAAGCGGAGGCTGGATGGCCACTTGTTGGGAGTGCTTTGAGGGTTTTCCTGCATGGCAGGGGGTTGGACTGGATGGCCCTTGCGGTCTCTTCCAACTCTACATTTCTATGATTCTATGCACAATTGTTTCCCAGTGAGTTTTGAAAGGATCACCAACGAGGACAACCAAAGAAGTGAGGATATGAAGGCAGAGTAAATCCTTCACAAAGTTCTTAGCCAGAGGTTCTTTGAACACGGAAAAACTTAAAAAAAATCTCTTTCATAGTAAGCAACCATTACATACACTTCTAATCAGGGCAAGAGTAATCCTTGTTCATTCACATAGAGACTGTAACAGGACGTTAACAGAACAGGACACTGGAGGTGCTTCCTTACTATCTGCGTAAACTTGAAAATGATGCCATTTTCACAAATAGGAAGAACAAGTAGAGGGTTTCTCTGCCACGTGAATCATTTAATTTTGTAGAATGGGGTGCCAAGTCTCCATGCTATTGACTGGATCTAGATGGAAAATCCTATCAAATTTCTAAGCCAGAAGGCTATTGTTGCTTAAGAGGCATAGGAACCATTACCTAGTTATCAGCAGAAGAGAAACAAACAACTGCCTGAGCCACTAAGAACTGATCAGTATGTAGCTGGCCCTCTTCACCCTTATCTTGATCAATACCTTGTACAGAGTATGAGACCAAGTGTAAATGAAGGTATCTCCTGGAGATGCTATACCCCATTCCTGTCCAGCTAAATAACATGGATGTTTCACATTTTCTGTTGAGACAAATATCTCAACCAATGGAAATCCCTATTTGAGATGCAGTTGGTAAAAGACCCCAGAAAAGATAACCCATTCACGCCTTGTTTAGACTTCAACAGGTCTGTTGGAATGCTCTCCTCTCTAAAGATGAAGTAGTTGTTACAATCTTCAAAAATGGCAAGGTCTGCTGTTGAGATACTCAAGAATGCACAGCACAGGCTATGAACAAGCATTCATCACTGCTGGCACTAATAGCTTATGGAGATATTTCTTGAGGTGGTTTAACTATCATTGCAGAAGTATGTGTCCTCCTATCCTGATAATATGACAAAGAAGGCTGGCTTCACTGTGCTACGTCACCCAGCGACACTCAGGTACCATGACAGGAATATAGAAGTGGATTCAGCACAAGACTAAGTTCACTTTAAGACTAAAGACAAAATTTAAAAATTTAAAATTTAAATTTAATTTAAAGACTAAATTTAAGACTAAATAGTGTGATGGGCTTTGGCCAGTAGACCTTAGAAACAGTGATCTTCAGTTCTGATAAGAAGGCAGCAAGGGAAACAACTAAATGGACCCCCTCTTAATTCAGTTTCTCATCCCTCATGATAATGCCTTGAAAATGGGCCTCTGATCAGGGCAAGAGAAACAATTCCACTGCTGTACAATATCAGTTTGCTGTAGCTGTTCAACACTGACCTTGACAGAAGAATGTAAATAATTAATTAATTAATTTAAAATAAAGGATAAAATAACAGTGTAAAGAACATCTAAAGACAGAACGAAGCAAGGCCTTTTTGTCTGTTGTATTACTAATAGCCCATTCTGTACTTACAAAAACTATTTATATTTCTTACTTAAGAATATTTTCCGTCTTGTTTAAATATTTTCAGGGTGACACCCTACAGGGATCAAAGTCATGGGACATTTTGCTACTGTTGCAGATGTTACTTGAAAAAGAGCCTGCTCATAAAATGACATTTCATATCCAAAGACTTCCTGGGCCCAAATGCAAAAGAGAGCTTTAAGCACACTTTGTCTTATTTTTGGAAGGAAACAAAATTCTAAAGCCAGCGTTACATAAAAGGAAGAGCATGTTTTTCCAACCCTGCTTTGCCTTTACAATTCCTTTGAACAATTGAAGAAAACCAGGCCTTTTACATTATCTCAAAAACAACTTCCAAGAAAAATGACTGGCTTAGTGTCTGACAACGTGACCCTCCTACAAAGGTTTTCTTTGAGTACCCGCAATAAAATGTTGAAGCACAGGGCATAACCTTCTCAACTCTGATTTGGCTGCACGGCTCTGTTATTACAGACTTCTGCCCTTATCGCTTTACTTTGCACTTCCTGAAATGATCTGATACTATCTTGTGCTCCTGTTTTAAACAATGGCCACATTTAAGCAATGGGAGCAGTTTACTTTTTGAAAAACCTTACAGTTCAGATTAAGTCTGGTAAGAACTATGGGCCTCCTACATGTGTGTATTATGTATTATTGTTGGAATTAGGCTTAGCCATTATTAAGGACAGGTGAGAAATTTATTAGGTCCATAATATTAGATCACCCAATTTGGATCTGCCACACCAACGTAGAACTGGATTGGCTGTCAGAAAACCCATACATTTTCAAACTTGTAACATGATTCATCACTAGTACACCAACTATAATCAATGAGACTTCACGTAGTCGTGACCAAATCCATGTTTGTCTCAATGAATGTACACAAAGCAGGATTAAGTTTTGACTCAATTCAGTATATGTAAAAATCTCATCTATTTATATTTATTCAAAATGTTTGCCTTCAGCGAAAAACATTTTTTCTTCTTCTCAGACTCGGGATTGTTCATCTAACGGGCATTACCAGCAACAGTAATGTTCAGGAAAGCAACATTTAATGGTATCCAGTTTAATCACCACCTGAACATGCTTTAAGGAAAGTAGTAAGTTTGTTTAAAAAAAAACAGGGGTGGGCAACTGCACAGGGTGCAGAGATCACTTTACCTTCCTGAGTCTGTCTGGCAGGTCACATCGGCAAGTTTTAGCATGCTTGAAGTTATGGGATTTCCCTTCCAGCTGCCATTTTGGACAATTTTTTGCTGACTTCTCACTTTTTTAGTGTTTTAGGGGCTTTGCAGAGTTAGGGAAAGAGAAACACTGCATTTTAAGCTAGTTTTTGCCCTTTGGGGGCAAACAATTGCCTGAAAACTACCCCTTAATTCTTTTAAAGAAAACTTTTTTGATGGGGCTGGAGTGGTCTTTTGGAGGGGTCTTAAGGGCTGCCCCTGGAGGTCCAAAGGGCCACATATAACCTCTGGGCTGCACTATGTCTAGCCCTTTTAAAAGTTGTAACATCAGTAGAATCCTGTTGGTGACATGTGGCTCAAGGTTACAGACGTGTGCCGTTTTGGATGGTGTGCAAGGGTCTATTCACTAGTCTCTTGTGTTCTAATATCTCCTCATCTCATCAGCTTTAACCCGCCCCCCCTGTGGGGGCGGGAAGCATGTGCTATGGGCATTAAATGGCCATGAAAGAGGGAGGGAGGAAGGGAGGTAACTGATCAATGCAGACTGCCTTTCCGTCCTTTCTGCAGTTCTTCAGAGAGTGAGGAAGAGAAACAATGACCTCATTTCTCTTCTCTTCCCTCTGGAAAACTACAGCAGGGAGGCAAGGCAGTCTGTGTGGCTCAGTTGACTCCCTTCCTGACCATTCTATGGCCACAGCAACACTCTATTGGGACTTGAAAGCTTCTGGGAGAGGGGAGATGTTTGGAGCTCCATGTGTGCAGTGTTATATTTTGCAAGTGTGATGAAGGATCACAGTCTCTGTAAGTTTGACTGGCAGGGCTATCTAGATTAGAGTCACTTCTGTTAATGACTCTGACACGCAACATGTTCTTTATAAGAACAACAGGGCATACTCAGAGGTTTATACACGCAAGATTGCAGAGCTGATCACTGTAGGGAATACCTTGTTCCAGAAATACTTGAAATCAATTTTTTAAAGCAATTATTTTAAATCTCCTTGGTTGAAAACTGATATATTTTGTAGTACAGAAATTAAAACATTTAGGAATGTAGAAAAATAATCCTCACCTGTAATCTAAACCAATCGAGCCTCATTCCTCTGAAATCGAACACCTCTCCATCTTCAACTGCATCAATGGAAGAGAATGAAACATCAATATTATTAACAAACACTCTCAAAGCAATCATGTCTGGCATTCTGTTAGAGATTTACATGCACTTAAGTGCAGCTTGCATGCATGTAAGTTCCTTATTTGATAGGGCACAGAGGGCTAGTTTCTTGCCCTTGTGCTTTGTCCCAAAGCCTCCTAGTTCCAGTCAAGTCGCAGGAGGGACTGCTGCTGCTGCTTACTGGTGGGGAAGCCAGAGTAAGGAGGCAATTAAGATCATGAAAATCTCACTGCTCTGGGCTCTCAGATGAAGGAAAAGATAGGTACACTCCCTCTGACTGCAGACTCTCCTTTCCCTGACCAAACAGAGAATAATTGCTTCTCAATGGCCTGAATCAACTGCCCTACTCCATCCCATTTCCACCATTAAACAACAGCAACAAGGGCCTCTTCCATGGCTTGACAGCTGCTACGCAGTGAGATGTGGAACTACATGTGCAGAGCTATATGCAGATATAGGATCCCTGCCCATATTTAATAAAAGAAGTTTGCTTGTCATTATCGCCACTACAGGTGGCTCTACAATTTTTCAAACAAAAAATATTGTTCTAATCCAATGCATTTATTCATGCTGTGAAGCAAACTTCAAAGCTAAGATAAACCTTTTAAAAACTAGAATTTTATAGACTTTTATACTAGGGCTTTAGTTTATTCAGAATATTCTGCAAGAAACAAGCACCTTATTACTACCAAGCTTGTTATTTTGTGCATCTTGAAAGAAAGATACTACTGATCCTTTTCAAGACATCTGAACTCTGCTCTTGTCCATCTCTATTGGGCAATATTTACAAACTGGGCACCTCTACTGGGCAGTATTTACAAATGAGTCTAAAGTTAGAATCTGGAAGAGCTCCAGCAAGGGCAAAGGGAAATGGCATACTGCACTTTGAGAACAAATGTCATCCTGTCCTGTCCTAAGATAAGCTTATATTTTACGAGGAAAGATTGACAGATCAACTCCCACCAGTGGACTGAAATTATGGGATTGTCCAAGCATGCTTCAATACGCAACTGGACTCTGGGTCAAGGAGAGCTGTAGGAAATTTCTTCTTATTTCTTCCAAAATCTTTGGCTGTTGCTAAGGCCGAAGTTATACATAGTTTAGGCTGACAGCTTACACATACTTACCTTGCTTCACACTTAATGAGGTCATAGTGTTTACAAAAGAAGACATAATGATAGATTCATCTTCAGGGCACACTGAAAGATTCTAATTTAAAACAAAACCAGGAAAACAGCATGTTATAGAAATAATTTTATTGAATAAGAACAAATACAGTGGAGAAGACAGCAAAATATATGTGCGTAACAGCCTATTAGGAAGCTTTCCTGCCAAGCTGTCAGCCTCTAAAGCCTGGTCTTTGTATATGCATGAGTGGGTGAAGAATAAGAGGTGTTAACAGTACATTTGCAAAAAGTGTGTTTACGTATGAGAAAGTGGAGTAACACACCAGTCTGGGATAATGATTAGGATATAGGACTGTGATTTGGGAAATAAAGATTCCAATAGCCACTGGATCATGAACCACACTGGGTGACCCTGGATCAGTGATTCTTTCAGCCTAACCTCCTAAGGAAGACGAGAACCTTGAGCCCAATGGATAAAAAGCAGCATATAAAATAATAACTAATACATATACATAAGTATAACTAATACTTGAAAAACTGCTTCCAGCAAAATCCCTGTCCATAAAATGCATGAACCTTCTGCATCAGCTAACTGAAATTACTCTTCTGACATATGATTGTGAAAATAGATTAGTACTGTGCCACCAAGCTGTCACTAATTTACTAAGCTTGTGTTCTCTACAGCTTCATTTTGAGTAAATAACATATATTTTTGACATTAGCTAAAAATAATGAATATAATGAATTCTATATAATACAGATCTGAAAAATTTCTAGTGGAAATAGGGAAATTAAAGATGTTACAAATGGATTAATAGCTAGTTCTATATTTGAACAATTACATGCAACTACAGTAGACCCTCTGGATCTGTGGGGGTTCTGTTCCTGGACCTCTTATGAATGGGGAAAACTATCAATGTTCATGTACTTTAATATTGAATGCCAGTGATGTATGTGCAAATGCTTCAGCACACCTGCATGCAACTTGCCACCATTTTAGATATCGGATGCAGTGCTCCGCAATAGCTTAAATTCACAAATCCAGAGGCCACTTATGCGGAGAGTCCACTGTATTCAGTTAAATACAAAATCTGAGCTCCATCTAGTGGCTACTGAAAGTATAACGCTGTTGCAGCACAAGTAACTTTGTCCATGGACAATCAATCTAGATAAGTAATCAATGCGTCTTTCTAATGTGTCTTTGGTAGTCTATTTTAAATCTTGGGCTAGTCTAATCTTACCTGAATAAAATAAAAGTTAGAAAAGTTAGACAACTTTTAATTTAGTGTTTTTGCATCAGGTGGAAAATCAAGAGCTCAGTACTTGGAAGCTATGTAACAAGTGGCAAAATCCTCTTCACTCACCTGCACAAGCTCATTTAAGACAACTGCATCAAAGCCTGACAGGTATTGCACATAATATCTCTGCATAACTGGGCCATATTTTCGTACATGTGCTCTGAGTTCTTCCATGTAGAAAATTAGCTCTGCTATGTGCCTTAGGAACAAAACAAAACAAAACTGAATGCAATGTTGTCCAGTAGGAAAAAAGTAAAAACACATATGTATCTGCGGACGTGTAAGAGAAAAATAAGTATGATTTAAAGGCCCAATAAAAATATCTTTTGAAACTAAAGTCAGTGGAACATTTATATTTTCTTGTATTGTACTGATACAAAAAGACAAATTTGCACTCTAGTTCCTATAGCAGTAAGGTGCTGAAACTGACAACTCTCTCTGTCAACTTTCTGCCATGGATATCCTGTTGAAACACAGCCAACCTGATACTGAAAGAATTATTATTTTAGGAGATCAAGCTGAACAAATATTAAAGGCTTGCCAAAGTTCAATTTTTGTGTGTGGTATGGTGTGTATAAGTGTGTGCTTCAATGTGAATGGTGAAACAAAATTTATGTATCTGAAAAACTATATATCACACACTTAGGAGACCACATTAAAAATTGTGGTGCACATAATAAAGGCAAAAACAAGGTAACTTTCATCCACAAATAATGTGGAAAAGTAAAAATTAACTAGACTCATAACTACTACACAGAAGGTTTAATTTACGTATATCAAGAAGCTGTCTCCTATAATCAGTTACCTGCTGCTCCGTTTATGTAATTATGTGATAGTAATAATTGATAGTAATATCACAATTTAGAAAGTCATACAACTAAATCTGAATGTCCCACGGGCCTTTCATTTGCTTCCATTCCACGCAGCAGTCCTCCTCTAAAAAAGTAAATGCTGGGTTGTTTTGGAGACTTCCTGTAACTTCAAAGACTGGTCTGCAATATAGAGGTGTACATGCAGGCAGGAGGAAGCCGCTGATTAAAATGTCTTCAGGAAATACTGAAACCCTCGGAGAGCTTTCAAATGAGCTTTCTGGACTGATGCCAACATAGCATTACTTGCCACTAACTTGCCCACTGCCTGCTTAAAGAATTTGGCCTCAGAGTTTCACTCTCAAAGAATTAAGAAAAAAACAACAACAACCAGCAGCATCAGATGCTTCTGAGCTTCCACCCCCTTAGTCCCTGACACTTCAGAACTGTGATGAAACCTGATCCAGCTTCCATTTCAGAGATAAGTGGTAAGATATTAATCCCTTACAGGAGAAGGATCTTTTGTGACTGAGCTCCAACATTAATAGACCTTTCTTCGTAGGGAATCTGAACAACCCTTGTATTGCTTTCCACATATAAGTAAAAGTTTTATTATTTAATTTGATTCCGGGAATAAACCAGTGCTCTGACCTATTCTGTTTTACCTACGTTTATTTTAACTACATTGTTGTCATTGGCTACTATTATATCCTTTATTGCTAATTGAAAACTTCAGTAAACTGTGGTATAGAAAAAATTCAAATAAATAAAACTGAGTACTCACACTGCATCCAGTTTTTATGTATTATCGAGGTATATCATACGACTTTAATATGGCATTTGTATCACAGACTCTCAAACCAAAATGCTTGCATGCAAATTATTCTGAGCTGTATGACTTAAATTCATGGCATACATCAAAATATACCTTAATAAATTTTATTTTCACAGAAGTCTTTCATCCACCTGCAGCTGCCTGAGGGAATTCAACACAGAGGTGGACAAAACAAGCTTAATGGGCCATGTATGACCATCATCACATTATGTGGCCTGTGAAGCTTGCCTGCATGACTCCACAGTCCCAACAAATGCTGTCAGGAAAAAAAATGATGCTTCTCTTATCAGAGTCTTTCCTCATTAAAAGAATACCTTTCCCTTTTCTTTTCTTTTTTTTTTAAAAAAATCATCCAGTCACTTACAGCTTGGGGAAGAAAAACTTCAGAGGGCCTGTGGCCTGCAGTAAGTTCTAGAGGCTGAGGATTAAAACTGCCTCCTGAACCCACCAACATTTTCCCATCCCTGTTGTAAGATACCAGGGGACAGATACAATTGATTTCATGCTGAGACAGCAAGGGGAAATCCCGCATTCCAACTCACAATCTGCCACAAGAAGAAATCAGAAGAAACAAACAGTATCAAGGACCCTGCGCAGCATGAAGCGTAATTTTTTACCGTGCAAACAGTATGACTTAAAAAATGCTACACTAGATATTAACGTACTTATCGATAAAATCATCTGCGCTCTTCTTGGGCATGTTATCTGCATGTCGGAGAAGCCAAATAATTTCATCACGAGCAAAAGATAATGCCATAAACACAAAAAGTGCCTAGGGAAGAAGGGAAAACACATTAAAATGTTTCTTCTTACATGTAAGTTACAAGTATGAATACAGCACATGGAAATGAGCTATATGGTTTAAGATAGTACAAAAAATAAGCTACAAAGATAAACATTAGAAATTCAGTTTCTTTAAATAGAATATATTTACCTTGGGACCCAACAACCCTGGCTGATCTGACAAGACAGTAGCTAGTTCTTTCAATGCAGACCGTAAAAACTTGCGTCTTTCTCTGTGCATTGATCCACTGTTTTGAGAACAGAAATGCTGTGATCAGTCACCAACATACTGTATTTTAAAGATGACTTCAGATTGTGCTGAAGTCAAAGGCAGTTCACAGTCATACACAAGCAGTTCAAATACTACACAAATGTAGCTTAGACACAAGGGTTTTTTTTACAATCAAGGATTAATGCAATTGTAAAGACATAGTATTGTTATGTTGCCAATGGAAATCTAAACAAATAAACAAAAAAGCAAACACTATGTAAATTTTAACACTTGATATAGTTTGCATCTCTGAATTCTAAGGAGACAATTACAAA
Organism: Iguana delicatissima; assembly: GCA_948472985.1. Taxonomy (NCBI): domain Eukaryota; kingdom Metazoa; phylum Chordata; class Lepidosauria; order Squamata; family Iguanidae; genus Iguana; species Iguana delicatissima. The sequence continues at coordinate 666,464 of CAOKZL010000465.1, read as the reverse complement.
ATGCAGAGAAGAAGTAAAGCATGCCACAGCATTTTAAGAACATTTCTATTACCTACCACTCCTTCATACCCACATATGCCTCTGAAATTCTAGATAACACATCATAAACTGATGAAGTAGGCCCTTGCCCACAAAAGTATATACTAAAATAAATATATAAAGTCTTCAAGGAATTGCCAATTGATGTTTTTAACCCTAAAAGAATTTCACAAACCTACTTCACATGTCTATGTTCCAAACGCTATGGTGTACTTACTATTTAAGAACAGACCAAATATTTAAGACAGTACAGAGTGAGATCTGTGTTACAAAATACAGAAATGTCTCTGAAGATCATGCTAGATAGGCAGGAGGCAATTCTTTTCACAAGAAGAGAAAGTGACATTCACCACCACCCAAACCCAGCTCCAGAAAGCCTGAAGACCCAACAAAACATCTTTTCAGACTGTGTGAAAGCTGCAATTGACACCACTCTCCCTTATATGAGCAGAAGCTCCTTTTTGTGATTTGGGAATTCTAAACCACAGCCTCTTAACATAACTCATAAAACTCATAACACTTATAAAATCTGGCTAAAGGATGTAATATGTGGTATTTTATAAAAGTTATTTTACAGGACACTTACGCATGTGATACAGCAGCCTCCTTGCATTCCCTTATGTCGTTAATACGTTTGTTATAGCTGCAAGTGGAGATAAAATCTATAAATACGCTGGAGATTAAAAAAAAAAAAGTCCTGCTCTGTACAACTGTGGATGACAGAAAAAAAAACTTCCTTAAACTAATGTATTCATGGATGAAGGCTTCCTCAATGGTCAATTAAAGCACCATATTTAAATCAAACAACATAATTAAGAAGAACTGAGTAAGGGTCTCAGCATCTTATTCTTTGCAAAGCTGGGAAATGTGGAGTCGTGGCTGGCACCCTAACATACATAGACACAATTGGAAATATGCCTGAGCTTTGAACTTAATGTTGTTTTTGTGGAAGTGGCAATTCACTCTTCCACAAGGACTCAACTTTATCCTGCACTGGTCCCCCTCCATGTCCATTTAGTAGCTGGATGAGAGCTGTGGGGGCATTTGGTTACGTTCCTGTGACCAGACACAACAAAAGGCATCCTCCAGGACTGCTTGGGGGTCCTCTGGAGGTCCCAGAGGATAATGTCACTGTTGCCCATTTCTTTACAGGCACACAGTCAGACACTTCTCCAATGTCATGCATTCTCCATCAGCTAGTAAACAGCCACAGAAGAGGCTCCCCATAACAGGAAGGGGAGTCATGAGGAAGGGAAAAAGGGGAGATGTATCACAGTTCTGCCTGGGCAGAAATTTGCAATACATCTCCTGATGAAGGACCTCGTCCATTAAGTCCAAGCTTACTGTTGAAAGATTCAAGATATATGGAATTCCAAGCCATTATTATTATGCTCTGCTTCCTGATTCACATATTGCTTTTGGGCTATAAAGTGTACTGTGCCTAGCAGTGACCAGTCAATTCCTTCCCTTTATGGCTTAAGTCACTTAGTGGCAAGTAGAGGTGAAGTCACAAAAGTCTGATCAAGTCCTCTTCTCTTGCATCAAAGTGGTTTTGACAACTCTCATAATTTTAAAAATAATTTACCACTGTGGGAGAAGAGACTGATTTGAGAAGAGGAGTCAAAACTCCTGGGAGAGACAAAGAACTAACTCCAAACTCCTTGGATAAGTCTAGTAGAAACAGAGCTTTAGGTTACATATTAGTGCTGTAATATGTCGATTCAGGAGTGTCTGATACATTCTGAGTTGAAATTTACTGTACAAGGCCCATTAATATTAAAACAGCTTTTAAGACCTAGCACAGATGTAAAACCATCTGGAGCTGAAGGATAAGGACAAAAAATCACTTGCTCCTTCTCTTTTACTCATTACCCTCTCCCAAGTGTAAACATTCTGTCCTCCAACCAGTCTCATAAACATGTCTGAAAAATTAATAATCTTGATTAAAATGGACTTGAGAACACTCCTGATTCAGAATGCTGATTAAACCTACATTCTGAAAATGAGTTTAGGAATGTCCTTGGTTTCGTTTAGCTAAGCGTAGCAAACATCAAACTTAATAAAGGATTCTAGTGGGAGAAAGCAGGATAATTTCTACGACTGAGAAGCGGGACATACACACACATACTCTGCTGATCCTCAATCTCTCAAATCCTAACCCCAGGAATGATCAAAGATTCCTCTTGTTGAGTCATGTAATATTTAATTCCAAAAGAGAAGAGGTGTATGCAATCAAATGTAGTCTACTTAAAAAAACAACAACAAAAAACCTGTACCCTCTTATGTTTACAAACAGGTCTTCTGCAGCTTTGTGAATATGGAAAACTTCATCCCGAAACAGAGCCAAACAAGAGCTGCTTTGAAGGGCAAGCTTCCAAAGGGTCAAAGCTGTTGCATCACTATTCAGGATTCCATGGCACAAAATGAATCCAACTTTGAGAAAAGAAAAAAAGAATTTGAAGAGATGTAAGACAGATAATTAAAAGTTAGATAATAATTTGTATTCCACTATCAAACTATTAGTCTGATTAATCTCAGAACAAACATGAAATAGTGTGTGTGTGCACACACACATATATAGTTCTCTTAACATGCCAGCACAGATGAAACTAACATGTTGGGGGCAGGGAGCTTAATACACGGTAGATTATAACACATGATGGACTATAATCTGAGAACCACTGCAGCAGTGACATCAACTACATTTTTAAAGGTTATGTTCCAAGTCCCACCCTACTGGCAGCTTCCCACCCTTTTCTAGTTTACCAGTTCTTATTCCTTCTAGAAGGTTTAAGTTCCACAGAATGTACATATGTGTGATCTATCCATTCCACAAAATATATCAGAGATGAGCCAGCCAAGGGTAAAAACTTTAAATTTTTATTGACTTCAATGGAAAAAAACTTAATTGAAATTTAAGCTCATACTTACTTACTTTTCTGACTGGTATGTGAGATACTTTAAAATGCTTAACTTTGTCTCATCTTTAGAATATTTTTAGCTGAGTAATCATAACTGATACAATTCTATGTTCCAGTCTCAGTTTCTCCACCCTTTGTTAATGTTAAACAAGTGTTGATTTTCACTTAGATTAAAACACTGAACAGAGAGAAAAAGCTGATTATCATATCAAGGGTGACAAAATGTTAAGAGGGCCATGAGGGAAATTTTCAAAAGAATACTAGTCCTAGGGGCTCAGAATGAATTCTCCCCTGCAGCTAAGGAACAGATTTAGCACTGACTCTGTGAGCCCACTCACATTTCAAAACAACTGGTAAGAAATAGAAAGTATTTCATCAGAAGATTTAAACTTACAGATTATCCATTTCTCCATTGTATCCAGAGAGAGGTATTCACATGGCATCTGTTATGTAAAAGAAGGTTGTCACTTCAAACGAACAAACAAACAAACAGTGTAGTTCAGTGCATCTCAAACTATCTCATGTGGTAACCAGTAATTGTTCCCCCATACCACCATATTTCTGCCCTTTGAATATAACTGATTCTTTCTTTCCTGGAGACTCATAAGGGCCCAGTAGCTGATGGCCTGTGGAGTGGTCTAGGAACCACCACTTTGAGTAACATTGGTCTAATTAACACGTGAGTTTGTGCACAGTATCCTAACCAAGGCTGATTAAATAAGCTAAAATGGTTCTTCGCAGCTAGCAGAACCCTAAAGTGAAAGTATTATTTATTTTAGGGGAGAACAATTTGCAGAGCTGTGAAAAGGCGTTCAGCATACACATTTTAGGTTTCTTCCATGTCTGTTCTACATACATCAACTGCTGCTGACTCTTAGTGTGAGCACACCTGTAATAGTACTGTCAAAGTCGACCCTCAGCTCAGATGCTGTCAATCTAGAATTATAAATCTGAGAACCAGGACAGACTGGCTATAATTCTATGATGAAACTTTTAAGTTCCAAAGGGAAATGAACAATCCATGCTATGATGCAGAAGGTTAATAGGACACACCGAAAATATTCCTGACAGAAAACTGGCAAATTCTTAAAAAGCCATTTGAAATCTCCTCATTACCTACTCTGGATTTGAGGCACACTTTCCAAATCTGTATTTGCCTGATGACTGATTCATACTCACAACGGTTCCAGAGTAAGCATCCTGGGAAACTGAAGCAGTCTGTTCAGACTAGTTATACTATTTGCATACAGAGCTCTCATGGTGGAGGGGTTATCCCCCTGTAAGCATCCTTGTTCCCAAGATGCTTAAATGGAACCTAGCTCAAGTGAGATCTAGATGTAAGGCAGCACTGAGACACTGATGCAAAATATTATTATCAATATAATTATTTTGTCTTAGACATTAAGACAAGCTTAAGATTAAGCAGAACCCTTTTAGGTAAAATCAAATCTATCCCCAAATCTCAAAGTAAACTGCATTTCAGTTTGAGATCTATAAGGGATGTAAAATGTCTGGAAACTCTGAAGCTATTGTGGGGGAGGTTCGTAAAAACAAAATTGTCAGAAAAAGGGAAGGATACACAGAATCATTATCCCTATGGATTGAAATCTACTTTGTTCCTTTAGGAACATTGAATCTGTTAATTTAGTTTGGTATAAAATTATTATGTTTGGAATAGTAAAAGTAGAGTTTATGCAGAAAATAACAAATGGAATTTACTTATTAGATTTTTTTTAAAAAAATATTACAAATAGAGCTACAAGGTAAGTAACATCTAATGTGCAAGGATCCATTTTATCAGAAGTAGGTCAACTTGTACAATAAAAGCAGAAGAAATTATGAACATTAGTAACTCCAAGAAAATTATTTTGTCTCCTCTAGTCTTCCATAGTGCCAAACAGATATAAAGCACTTACAGAAGAACTGAGAAATGGAAATCAAGACCATCAATTGCAATGATGTGGAAATAAGTTTCCATTAGTTACGTTATGTAGACAGATCTCTGAAACAGACCCACAAAGTATAACAGAATGAAAACCAAAGTAACATATCGTACTGTGTCTGACTGTGCAGGATTGAGCATTGTGCTAGGAGCACTGATGAGGCTCAAGAGCTGTGCGTTTCTCCACTGGTCAGCTGAAAGGTTTCGTCGAGGATAGACCATCTGGAGTGATATTAGGGCATCTGAAAGAGCCTAGAAGATAAAAAAACAGTAAATACAGACATACTGTTTCAAACAATTTACAATTAAGCATAAAAAACATGTTAAGAAACATCTGATTTTCATAATACAGTTGGCCCTCCACGTTCACAAGGGTTAGAGGCACAGAACCCTACAAAAGTGGGGAAAAATATCAAAATGTATGTGTGTGTCTGCGGGAAGGGGGCTGAGACATGGTGAGGAGAGTGGGCACCCAAGGTCCAAACCAGGTCAGGGAAAAGAGAGGAAAGGGGGTGGAGTCAGCATGAGTGTCCTATACTTCCTCTCTCTCACTCACCTCCTTCCTTGGGTGTGTGTGGGGCACTGGGAGAGGGATGGTGTTGCTGAGAAACTGAGCTGTGAGCCATCTTTACCTGTCCAGACAGCGGTCAACGGAGGAAGAAATGAACCAGAGACAGATATTTAAAAGGCTGTGAGGCCTGATTGGAGCTGCCGAGAGGGAAGGTTCTCTCAGAAAAGAAGCACTTGATATTGCAGGGGCAGGGCTTGGAGAAACTAGTAAATAATCAAATCCATGAAATGGCAAATACAGAGGGCCAACTATACTCTCAACTATCTAATGTTATATTCCAGATATTCAAAATAAAACTGGGAAGTTTATCCAGCTACTCTCCCTGTATACATACATTAGCTGGTACTTTATACAGCTTTCCTCACCTTGCATATGCCTAGCGACAGAAGATGCCTACAAGGCTGCACATCTACTTGCATGCCCAATAACTGAAAGAATTAAATCATCTATTTCAGATAGCTGTTGTGAATGATCATTATTAAATAACACATTAAGAACTACTCCAGAAATTACAACTGTGGGAAAAATATCACAGGCTTTTTCTGACACCTGGCAAAAAATATTCTTATCAAAGGCCAGGACTGGAATCAGCTTCCAACCAGCTTAGAAATCAACCTAGCTACTTTCATTTTATACTTTTTGTAACTGCATTCTAAGAGCAGATAGAAGCCACAGTAATTTCAAATATCCTATGAAAACTGTGGTAAAATATGGCATAGTATTTGCTGCTGAAAAGGACGTGTCAAGAAGGAAAGGAAGAATGTTTTACTTGTTTACACAAAGTACACAGGTACTAAAAAGGTGCCAATTCAATGCAACTTACTTAATAATACTGCCTATTATGTCCAAGAGGGTTTATTTCCTAAAACGGATAACTAACTAAATCTTTAAAATACACACAGAAGATGGAAAATGATATGATAATCATGGGAGTTAAAAAAGAACTTTTTTAAGCAAGATAGTTTACACATACTTTACTGTGTGGTACAAATTCCTCCATCATTTTCTTCAAAGGATTCTCATAATCCACAATCATCTGGCCAAGACGCGGGTATTCCCTATCACTGAAGAAGGCAATAAATGAGATTAAGGAAAAGCAAGTCACAATTTGTGTTGCCCTAATTTACAACATTTCAGATTTATGCTTCTCTAGAAACAAGTAAGTAAATGAAAGTCTCACACACCATGCACAGGTCTCCCTTAATCCAACACTCCTATCATTGACAAATTCCTGTAACTCTTTTACCACCAAGTTGTTACAATTTTCCATTTGTTTACAAATTGATCCAAAGTCCTTTCAGATAAAAGCATAGATGATTTGTCTAATTCTATCATATCCAGAAGTTTTAATATTTAAATCTTCTACTGCTGGAGTTTACATTTATTTCCATTTTTGTTCACAGAGAAGTCTTGCTGATGTTATTACATGCAATAAAATTTTCTTGTGTACTGCATTTGTTTGTTGAATTTTTTCTGTCATAATTTCTGGAGTCACTGAAAAGTTTACAGTTAAGATTTTCAAAATCACGTCATGTATCTTTTCCCAGTATTTATTAGCTAATTTACACTTCCACCACAAGTGGAAAAACACTCCTATTTGGTTGCATTTCCAGCATATATATTGTTATTACTAGTTATTCTGGCTATCTGTGATGGAGATAAACACCATCTGCATAGCATCTTGTAATAATTTTCTCTCACATGGGCTGGTTTAATTAATTTCATTGTATTATTCCAGGATTTATTCCAACTGTCCAACACTATGGGATATCCTGTAGCCTGAGCCCATTTAATCATATTCTCTTTGACTGTTTCTTCTTCCAGTTCCAACACTAACAAAATTTTATATATTTTCCCAGTTATATGTTCAGCATCCAGTTTTAATATGAATTTTGGTGTGGTATTTTAAACAGCAAGAAAAGCTGGATGGACTTGATTTCTTCTGCCTCCTAGGCTGGGGAAGAAAGCAGCTGCAGTCTTGGCATTGCTGGAAGGATGGGATTTTTTCTACCTGCTTAGAAATGGCAATGTGATGGGGAGGAGGAAGCTGGAATCTTTCCTTAGAGGACAGAGTTTTCTTTGCCTGAAGAACAAAGAATCTTGAACTTTTATTGTGGCTCCAAGGGATTTCCTGTGCTTGCTTAGGTGGAACGTGAGCAATTAAGAGTCTTATCACCTGAAAGGGTGGGAATTTTTTGTAGCCTGGAGAACATAAACTCTTATGATTTATCCTTTAAACCTCATTAAAACTGGTGGTTGGCTGAGTAAAATTGCCAACTTTGTGGCTACTTCATCTCCATCAGAATGTATCCCCCTGGGGCACTTTCACGCTACGCAATTACAATTACAGGGCTTTAATTAACAGCCATGGCAACATTCTACAGAATCCTGAAATTTGTGGTTTATGCAGAGGTATTTAGAATTCTCTGCTACAGAGCTTATCTCGTGCCTCACCAAAGTACTAACCATATAAGTATGAACTGAGAGAAAAAGTAGTGCATGACCACAGAAGAGTGTAGAAGGTTTTAGAAACATGAAACACTATGTCAAAGAGCAGACGTCGTATTGGATGTACGGGCTCTGGTTATAATTGAAGAGGGCTGAAAGAGCAGATCACTGAAAAGTAAACTGCCAAAAAGTGGGAGACACCTGTAATCCAATTGTCCAAAGGCTACCAATATAGAATGCATTTACCTTGCTCCATGTGTCATTTCATGAGCATAATTGTACAATCCTATGATGGCCTTCCGTTCTTCAATTCGAGATAGCAATATCATTAGTGTTGTGTAGGTTATGATTAAATCTAGGTAGTTCTTTGTTAAATCAAAGTTTACAGTCTAAAATGAAAAAGAAAGAAGGGTTGTGCTGTGAATGTTTATGATAATGTCAGCTACCAGATTAAAATGTCAGATAATGATTTAATCAGATTACTTATGCCATCTTCAGATTCCAACCTATCACATATTTTTTGTATTTGAAATATCTTATTTAAGTATATACTTCTATATACTAGGTTAGGCAGGGGTGAATACTCAACAGATCTAATCTGTCAACCAGAACCAGTAAATTAATAATGAGCTACAGGAATAATTTGCCCTCTTCCCATCTTTACTGCAAGTAGGGAACACACCAGGACCAACACCGGTTCCCAGTTATTTCCAGATACAACACAAAGTGCTGTTATCAATTTATGGAGTGTTTAAAGAGTCTCCCCCGACCTGGAGAATTGATCATGGTGGCTGGGGACAAAAGGAAGCTAAAGTCCAAAACATCTGGAGGGACTAGGGTTGGCAAAACGTACCCTGAACAATATAGAGTCTAGGTATTTTAGGCACTACTTCCTCTCATATAAATTTACTACAGAACCTCTTCTCATGGTCTCACTATTGCCAAAAGTGACATAGGTCAGGAATCAAGATATTCATTTTTATTAATTAAATCACACTTTTGGTGCTCTTGGTGCTCCACCCTTGAAATTTTTTCACGATACCAATTCTACTGTCTTTTTTGGGGGGCAGGTGAAAATATTTTTTATTCTTCCATACTCTTAATTTTTTTTCTTAAATTAGGCTTTTATATCCTATATTGCTATCTGATTTTTTATTATTTTTAATTTTACTTTTTATACCACTCTTTAATTTATTTAATACTTGCGAGTATTACCCACTATGCCCATGTGGGCTTACACTCTAGTGAGCACATACAGTTGTTTTAACCACACTCCCAATCATTCATTAGATTTCTTTAAAAAAAACCCTCACAGACTTACGATATCAAAGAAGACTTGGCAAACGTCAATAGTGTTCAGCAATTCACATACATGATCCTTTGAAACAAAAAGAGAAAAAAACAATCAGCTTTCTAGTACAAGTGCTGGATATTTCTTCCTATATTTGAAATAAGAGAGCAAGATCAATACTAATTTTACAAAATAATATACATATTATTAATTAATTCAGGGTAGAAATCATAGAATCATAGAATCACAGAATCATAGAAATGTAGAGTTGGAAGAGACCACAAGGGCCATCCAGTCCAACCCCCTGCCATGCAGGAAAACCCTCAAAGCACTCCCAACAAGTGGCCATCCAGCCTCCGCTTAAAAACCTCCAAGGAATCACTGTATTTTTTTTTAAAAAAATGTGATTTACAGTAAACAGTTTAGGTTGTACTTGATATGAAGTTTTATGACACCCTAAAAGAATTCCTAAGAGCTCATCTGCACTTACAGTGCCTTACCTTAAATTCCATAACATCAACAAATGTGAAGTAATATAAAGCCAGATTCTTCAAAATCTCTGATTTCTCTTTTTGCAACTGAGCAAGCTGTTGCTGTAAATGAAAAACATACATACACAGTTCTTGGAACCAATGGATCATTTTTAAGAAATCCCAAAAATAAATTCTCCATACAAATATTACAGTTACTGTATTTCTCTGATACAAAGGTCCCCATGTTTGCAAATTGCTTTTTGAAAAAAATCTGAGACACAGTCCTTCTTGCCTTAAGTTTAATTGTCTCTTCTTCCATCACTCTCAATTACAGATATACCTCAGTTAATGAAACTAAAACATCTGGCATGTTACTTCTTTAACAGAAAAAATCTGGTACCAGAAGCAGAAAAAATACAGAAACAATAAGAATAGGTTTCTGTATTACAAAACAGAAGAGTGGGACAACACATTTCAACAAGCTTTATTCAAAACTAACAATATGCACATGTGAAATGAAACAACCAGGTCAGGTAAGCCTTCCACAAGTAAATAAAAACATTTTGAATCTTCCACGGATTACTTCAAGGCTTCTTTCAAAATGTAGAATTGTTTCCCTTGCCTTTTTTCATTTATTATGCAGCATCTCACAGTAGCAAGCTAAGTGAACATAGCTCTCTCAAGGCTTCTGTCAAAGGACTCAAGCCGCGTCCTTGGAAACCTCAACTCAAAGGTTCATTCTACTGAATTGGGAGGTGGCTTAGGGAATTCCCTGAAACCGCCCCCCTCCTCACACAATTGGCAGAGTTTCTGTTCTCATCTGTACATATGTATGTTTAAATTCCATTGAACAGGTTGTAAGCAACCTAAAGAGTTAAGTCTCCTGTCTGATCAGTAGTTATACGTGCTCCAAAGCCTTTGTAAAAAGAAACTTTGATCTCAGAGGCTTCATTAACTGAGGTATGTCTGTATATATATATAACTATCATATTGCTGGCAATCAATAGGGAATGAATGGATTTGTGGACTTTTCCTTTCTAGACTTCCCTCTCCAAACCAGAATGTGGCTTGGAAAAGAGGAACAGATGAGGAAATACAAAGCAAATCAGCCTTTCCATTCAAGGCAATGGGCAACATACTGCAGTGAATGTGTGCATGGCTGTCCATCTGCATAAGCCAAAGATTGGGAGAAAGAAATGAGGCACTATTAAACTCTGCAATCTTCCTGTACATGGCAGGAGAGACTGTAGCCAAACACAGCAACTAAATGTTCCCTTTAATAAGCACTAGCTATCAGGAAGTTAGTATATATTAGTACCAAAATGGTTGTATAGAAGTGCTAAAGACAGAATCAGAAGATGTTAAAGACAGTGTTGGTTATAGAAGTATTTAGCCAAAGGAAAACCATTTATGAGCACAACTCAGCATGATGAAAATAAGGACAGATTTCTTGAGGTGGGAAAAGAGGTGACAGCAAAGTTTACAGATTTTACTACAGAAAAACAATACGCTTTTAAAATTTAGAACTTACCAAAAAGAATATCCAGGAAAAGCCACGTTAAGCATGCAAAATAAAATATAGATACAAACATAAAATACAGTAACGGTTCTTTAACCAGTCCCATATAACACAATATACATTAAAACACAAGCAACAAAAGAAATAAAGATGAAAAAGAAGCAAGAGGCTAGCATGTTAGACATTGGTGAGGAAATGGAAGAGAAAGATATGAACAGAAGAATATTCAGTTGACATTAGAGTATATTTGCACATAATATTTTTCAGCAATATTCATATAAATTATTCCTGCATAAATCAAATTAATCAGTAGAGAGTGAAAACAGAAGGTTATTCAAAGACTAGTGGGAAAAGAAATGGAGATTTAGAATGGCTTCTTTAAACTCAGCATATTATGATATTTTCATACATTCTTTTTAAAGCATAACATTTCTTTCAGTACATTACATTTATAACACTATGCCATACCTTACATAAAAATAATGGGGCTATTTAAGATGACACAACAACCCAGAGATTTGTGGGAACCCTGGCTAATCACAGAGCGCAGGTACACACTTCCCAGTGGCTCCGGCTTGCAGCAGAAGTGTTTTGTGTTGCCCCTATGCAGACATTTTCTCTTCTGAGTTTTGTTTTTCTCCCAACAAACCAGAGAATTAATCCAGATACTTCTTTTAGGTTTGTTTCTCTGATTTGATGGAAGAGAAACGGAAAAGAAAATGCCTGTGCTTGGCCAACAGGAGAAACTCCATGGTCTGTCCCTTCCAGCAACTTAGGTTACATCCAGTTCTACTTTATAAACATTTATACAACATATATCAAATACAAAGAGTTACTACAACATTTCCAGTAAAAAACTGGGTGAAATCTAACCAACTCTACAGACCATGTAGAACAGAAATTCTAAAACAGAACAATGAAAAAAAGAAGCATAAATTAGTTGAAAAATTTGAACTGCCTCCAGTCTCCACTGGCTGAATTAGATGATACCACAAATATTCCAGGGAAAGGTGCTACTGGCAGAATGCTGAAAACAGCTGCTCTTGAGAATAATACATATGTATATGTGCATGTGCTTTCAAATTGCCTGTTGACTTTTGGCAACCCCATGGATTTCACAGGGTTTTCTTAGGCAAAGAATACTCAGAGGTGGTTTTGCTAGTTCCTTCCCTCTGAGTGACAAAGGTGAATTTGGAAGAGGGACTTGAAAAGGCCCAAGTATTGGAGATTCATTGTGAATTCACACTCTACTCATATATAAAGCTCCTTAGGAATGCTTTACCCTTCACCCTCTTTCATACGTATCTCAGTAAATAACTCCTTCTTGACACATTATAGTCAGCCCTACATATTCACAGTCCCCTGTGAAAGTGGATGATCCCTGTGAAGGTGGAAAAAACACAAGTATGTATAGGCTCCTCAAAGCATATCTAGCACACACAAAAAAAGGGAGAGGGGAGCAGATTCAAATCAGTGTGGATTCAAATGTACAGTACACTTGAATCCACAATGGGAACACGCCAGTTGCCTGTTTCTGCCTTTGAAGCATCAGGGTTCCTTCACAAGGCAGAAGGAGGCAGGTGGTAGGGCTTACCATCATGTCTGCTGCTGCCCTATGCCATTTTTAATAGAGACTTACAAGCTTTGCCTTGTGTTTGCAGTCTGTCTCACTCTTGCAAGGTTTGCAGAGCGACTGCAAATGTGAGGTAAGACTTACAAGTCCTTATTAAAAATGGTGTAGGGTAGCAGCGGAGGAACTGGCAAATAATTGGTGGATACAGTGCACCCTCCTCACCTGTGATGTCCGTATGTGTGAATTCATGTTTGCATGAAGCCTTGGGTCCTTGTACTTAATATAATGGAGACATGCACCTGAATCTGCAAATCCTATTATTTATGGGGGTTTGAGGAATGGATCCCTTGCATATATAGAGGACCCAATGTAATAAAATCTGCAGATGTGGAGGGCTGATTGTATACCAATCATGTTGACATACAGAGAATGCATCTTGAAAATATCAACAGTATCACTCCTGGGAGATGACATTCTGGGGAGGCATTAATAAGAATGGAAGAATTCAGGCTGTGACCATTTTTGTCTTTCCAAGTATGACAGGGCAGGCTACTTGGTATAAAATACCAATCAATCCACATTAGGAATTATACAGTTTTAAGACCTGTCACCTTCAATACAGTGGAGAAAAATACTGGTAGTATCAGTAAAATTCTCTTGTGATCCCCTTTTCACAGGGCCTCAGACCTTAGTGTTACAACGCAGTTTGGGTCTTTAGGGTTCCAGCAAGACTTACACAATGGCTTATTTGCAAGTTTATACCAAGGGCTTTCTTTACATACCAGTATCTGTGTATATGCCTTCAAGCTGCCTTTCAATTTATGGTGACGCCATGGATTTCACAGGGCTTTCTTAGGCAAGAAATATTCAGAGGTTCCTTTCAGTTCCTTCCTCTGAAATATAGCCTACAGCACCTGCTATTCGTTGGTCCCCCAACCGAGTACTAACCAGAGGTGACCTTACATAGTTTCCAAGATCAGAGGAGATCTGGTACTTTAGGTCATTTAGGCTGTAAATATATAAACCCTATTAAACTACTGTCTCAGTCTGCTAGTAACAACCACTGACTTAAAATGGAATTATTTATTACAAGAGAGATTCAAATAGGTTAGTATTCAAGACTGGTTTCGTTCTTAAGGATGCTGCTGTAGTAATATCATAACTTCAGTAAAAGTAATTGAGAAGATGGGAATTATCTAAGGATGCATCACTTGACTGTTTCTTCCGTAACTGAACATGAATGTGGAAACAGTAACCTGTACTAGGATACTGGGAGACCAGGGTTAGAATCCCCACTCAGCCACAGAAACTCTGAGCAAGTCACACTCAGCCTCAGAGGAAAGCAAGGGAAAAACCCCTCTGAACAAATTCTGCTAAGAAAACCCTGTGATAGGTTCACTTTAGAGTCACCATAAGTTGGAAATGACTTGAAGGCACAGAACAACAACCCTATACAATTGCTTTCAACTGTTTTTGATTCTATAAGATCCTAGAAAATATTCAGGGGCAGGCAGGCTGATCTGGAACTTTGGGAGTGTGTCATGGGCATTCTTGCAACACAGTAGCTACGACATGGGTAAGGTGCTGCCATGATGGACTTTGCCACTCATAGATCACTTGTTTTCTTGAACAGGTGATTTGTGATGGTCAAAGTGATGGTCCCTGGATGGTTGCTAGTCCCTGAGTCACGGCTGCTGTCCCTGGCAAGTTTCCAGAAAAGAAACAAACAATTCTACCCAATGGGCACAAATTTAGTGTCAGTCCCTGACACTTTGGGGGAAAAATAATATTGATTGTCCCTCACATCAAACAGCCTGAGAAGCACTGTTGTAGAGGACAAACATCTTTTGGGTGAGCTGCTTTTCTTTTAACCTCACATAAAGGTCTGATAAGGACTCAGATCCAAGACATATGCCAATATTTGAACCCCATTTTCTGCTTGAACATCCATTTTGCCAAAACCAAACTGGCACAGCTCAGAATAACAGACCTGGCTCAGAAATGGAGTACAAAGCAGAGGAAGGATCTGAACCTTAAATGCCAAATAACATTTTTAACCCCCGGAAACAACAAAATACCAAATTTACGAAAGGCAAAGGAAAACATGTACAAACACATACAGGTATAACACTTCTACACCCACTTCCAAAAACTACTCAGACAAATACACACCCAACCCAGCAAACACAAAGACATATATATGAAAATAAACCAGGCAACATAGTCCCCCAGAGACAGAACACTACAGAACCCATTCTAATATCTTAAAGATGGCATCCCAATCCACTCTCAGTTTAAAGAGTTCTTTTTAATGAGGAGCTGACTATGCTTCAAAATGAAAACTCAGCACCTTTTATTTTTATATTCTAAGAATCCCCCTGGGTCCCTGAGACATTCTTGAAAAATGAAGATGGTACAATTCTGGAGGCTGGGACTTCACTCTGGAGCATGCCAGCAACCCCAGTAACTAATTTTTGTGTCAGTTTGAAAAAAAGGGAGAGGGGGAGCAGACATCAAGGGAGGTGTTCACAGGCATATCGCTGCCCAATCATCACACTGGGGACTCTGTATTAACTCCTTACACTATTAACAGAACTTGGTTAGCTACTATTTGAATTTTTTTCCTCTTCACTACAACTGCAGTTTTATTTCTATATCTGAACCAAAACATATAGAATGTGTAGAAAAGTTGCTGATAATCTGAAGAGCCTCCTGAAAAAGCCATTTTTAGATCAAAATATACTGCTTTATTTCCTTTAGTTTGCAATTTTCTATTACCTTCTTTTCAAAATGCTTACAATTATATATGTACCTAAAAGCTCACAGGTTGGTAGAGGCTGGTAACCAATTGCAAACACTGTCGAAAAAGGTGAGCCTCATTTATTCAATACCTTTATGATGATGTCCTCAACTGTTTCACTAGACAAATAGAAAATTTCCAAGAACACCAACCTCACATCAGTGAGAGCTGGAGATTTTTCTAAAAGGAACTCAATCAGTCAATTTATTTGATCTGAAAGGAGACTGGATTCTAGGATAGGACATAAGAATATAACTTTATGGTCATTGCCTGGAACAACAATAATTCAAGTTAGGAAACAACTATGTTTCTACTGGTTGCAATGTCCAAACACCGTAGACGGATTTATAGTGGAGTATTTTGAAAGCTTAAGAGGTAGACATTATTTTGCCCACATAGAAAAAAAAAGGGTGTGTGTGAGAATCATCTTCCAATACTTAACAAAAGGAACAACAGGTAGGACCTCCTCCACTGCAGTCTTCCTATGCCACTGAGCCAATTAAACTCTCAACTCCAGACCCTTTGTTCAGAAACATTTATTTAGAACTGTTTCCATGATATCTTAATCTTTAAATAAAAATATCAACCACAATACCCAGTTGTTAAGGATATCCAATTTCATAAGCATATGAAATTAATACAAATGATACACTGTGTCCAGTTATTTGAATGGTAGGTGTTTCCTCGGTATGGCAGATGGCCCTGAAATGATAAATGGCCATATGTATATCATATACACACACACACATAAATGACACTACCTATTTTTTGCCTGACACATAAATTCTAGAGAACGTGTTATCAATCACCTAAACAATTCATAAAAATAAACTGTCATACAAATCTAAGACAGATCCACTCAGAGCAAGCACAATTAAGTTATACTGATTTTATCAGAATAATGAAGCATGTGGTTAAAAAATTTCTTACCCAACTCAATGGGATTTATGGATGCTCAGTGTGGCTCAATTATATGCATAGAAGATGTTAATATTTATTCAGCTGCCCCTTTCAGTTATTCATTAAGGACTGCTAATATATTGATGGCAACAGATTTTTTCCTCTGTAGTGTAATTTATAGCTTCCCTTATACTAAGTCAGCAAATTATAAAAATAAAAACCCTCCCTTCTTCCTATAAAATTAGAATAAAATACTTCCATGCTCAAAATTTATCCTACCTTCTGTTCACAATAACTATTGCTGATCATGGATCATTCTATGCTCCATCTGAGAAGTTTCAGCAATAAGCAGTCAAACGCAACCACAAAAATTCTAACAAAATAGAAAAAAGGGCATACCTTCCTCCCTAGTATTATATTTGTAGATGACACTAATTAGTGTTTAGTTCCATTATCAGGGATAACAAATCTCTACCAAAACTTACTCAACAGGTAAGGATTTTCTTTCTGTGAAGTTAAATAAGGACAAAAAGGGAGTTCTCCCAAATCCTATCTACCAGTAGGATTTCTAAGTGCTGAAAACTTTGTTAATAATATGAAAAGATCAAAAGAACAAAATCCATGGTCACTGATAGCAGCTGAAGACTGAATACTATCAGAAGAGGCATATGCATAGCTTTGGGAGCCTTGAAGCTGCCTGAAAGCTATATGGTTTTCAGAATTACAACTGGACTCCAAATCCTGATATTCAGTTATAGAAATTCTTTATTTCACAGTTCAATTCAGTAGGGAAGGCACTCAGTATTGTAGAAGGGAGGTAAAATTTGTTGCTGTTATTGTTGTTGTGTGCCTTCAAGTTGTTTCCAACTTATGGAGACTCTAAGGTGAATCTATCATGAGGTTTTACGGAGATGATAGTATACACGCAAGATCACCCAGCTGGTTTCCATGACAAAGTGAGAAATCGAACTCTCATATCGAGGGTCATAGTCCAACATTCAACTATACTATGCTGGCTCTTAGATGTAAAATACTACAACATAAAAAAAGGAGATGACAGTGCTTTTTCATCACTAGCTTTCACCAGGAGTTCCAAAGAGAAAAGCACTCACATCCAAAGTCTTTACATGTCAAATCCTTTACACAAATTATTAGAATTTTAAGGTACAAAAATATTTATACTGCATTCTTCTGAAACTGAACAAGCACCTTTTTCGAAGGTATAAATGCAGAAGGGGGAAAGGATTACTGCCATTTTGTGAACTCTTATGCAAGGCTTCCAATAGAAGAGAATCACAGTAACTGGCAGTTTGCACTCAAGTTTAAGAATGGAAGATGCAGGCTATGGAATAAAAACTGTAGTATGGTATAAGATGGTCTTCACAAAGGCCTTGCACAAAGTCTTGCAAAAAAGTATTCACAAAAAGAAAGAACCACTCAGCAACTGGGCTTATTTTTCTTATACAGTGTTATTTCTGCGAGGACAGAAACAGCCATGCGCAGATGAGACCTTCTGCTGAAGAATACCGAGCCACTTAGTCTGGAGATACAGGTATTCATATACTTTTAGAGGTTGGAAAATATTGTTGATTATTTACAAAGGATATATACCTATTTGTTTGCAGTATTGGATCCAGACTTAGACATGCTTGGAGTAGACTCAATAAAACTTACTGGGGCATAATCAATCACAACTAACTTAAGCACTATTAATTTCAATGAGCCTACTCTAACCATTATAAAGTATAGATCCAACACACAGTGATCATCAAGTGTCACTAATACAAGGTAAAAAGATATGTTGATGTTGCCACACAAGAGATTGTAAAAAAAGAGAAGCATGACTCAATATTATCAAAGCTTAATAACTGTATTGGGAATTGGAATTCTCAAGCACTCATGCAAACTGCTGCATGCAGAGGACATGCAAGCCCATTACCTGCCTCCCCTCTCCACCTCTGAGAAGAAAAACAAACACGTGAGAACATCTTCCTTCTGACTTCCAATTTAAAGACATAAAAACTAGTTTATACCTCTGTTTTCCTGACAGAACTCAACTAACTTTATAAACAATTTAAGACTACATGCCAGTTTTATTCAAGAATATACTAGATAACACAGAAGGATTATCTCTAAAGCAACACAACCAAAATAAACTAGAGATAGGAAGGAACTTGCATAAGAAATCTTTTCCTCAAGGAAATTTTTGAAAGAAGCTGAAGTATCCAGTTTCCAATCTGCCTCTATGAAAAAGGAATATTTTCAGTCTGGATGATAACCTAAGCTGGAAGTCACTCCATTTAACTTGTTTTCCATCAGTATGTCATTCTATATGACTGAAATTATTTCTAATCTGCTCTTCATGGTAATCTGTCTTCTTAATGTATATAGAAACAAAATAAATATAAAAAACAGCAGAAATGTCCACCTCCTGTAAAGACAGCAGCACTTTCTCCTGTGAAAACAGATCCTGGAGCTTTGTTTTAAAAACAGGGTTTGCAACATACTTAACTGTATTTCTAGTTACAGTCATCACTGCACGGCATGTTGTACAGATCAACAACACTAATGCCAAGGAATGCACTGGTCCACTTGCAAATGTTTTATATGACTAGTCTAGCAATGAGGAAGACAGATGAAAAGAAACCACCCTAGAAACACTGTAATTGTCCCACTAAAACCAACTTTGAAGTTGCCATGGAATCCTGGGTCCTAAAATGTTTGCAAGTCCCCAATTTTGGTGCATACCTCTTAACAGAACATTTATATCAGTTTTCAGACTGTATCAATTTTTCACCATGAACCCAACATTTTCAAAATGCGCATAACCAAAACCATGCTTTCATAAATGTTGCCATGCAATATCTAGAATGACCATATTACAAAATATTTAATTATAAGAATTCTAAAGCATACCAACATTCAGAACAAAGAGTTTCCCTATAATCTCACCAAAGAAAGCTGTAGGTACGGTCATTCTGCCAATCACAGACTCCTATTCCATCTGACATCTCAGCCTACATTCAGACACAAACTTCTATTCATTCTGATATCTCAGCCTGCCACTGAGATTCAGCCAATGTTATGACCATACCATGTTAACCACACACAGAAACTATACAACATGCTTTAACTGAACTAACAAGGGGTAACAGTTATTTATCACACTGAAATATTTAGAGAGTTGCTTTATTACTTACATTGTTGTTGCGTGTTTCAACAGCTGGAAACTTTCTGACAATGAATTTGACAGCTGATTCAAGATTTTTGTCGATAAGATATGATGGTTTTGCTTTTGGATCTCCACATGCCTATGGGAAAAAATGAAAAAAGAAGCTAAAATATATAATCCCCTTTTCGCTAAATGTCACTTTAGCTAAACCGCAATCAGAAACTAGGAAGACTTCTTTTGATCTTTAGTGAAGTGAAAAAATGAGTGAGGACTGTCACAGCTGAATTATGCAAATGGGAGACAGTACAGAGATGCTCTTCTACTGGAAAAAAATGCATGGAAGTTTCAAAGCAGTTAGTGCAAAACAGTAGTGAAGGTAAGGTTCAATCATAAAATAAGAAGCGCTCACTTTAAATCTAGTCAAAGTGTGTGATTCATCTTTAATTGCCACCATACATAGTGAGGCTAATCAAGCAGTAAACAATGCTGGGCAATTGGTGCAGGTGACATGTAATTACTATTGGTTTCTTTGTGATTTCTCTAAAATACAACAACCATTATTCCTGCTTCTAAAGGGAAATCAAGTTCCAAAAAGGCAGAACTGTATAAATGATGTCTTAACAAGGTTATCATTTAAGCACAGCTTTTGAACTAGAGCCATATTCAGTATACTCCAGCCTTAAAAACAAAACAAAAAACAAAAAACCCTACAGCCCCACACAGCATTACTTCCATCACAAAAATCAAGCAGTTAGATGGATTTGGTTTCAGTCATATCCCTTTGAATTTTACACTGTCTGTGAAGCGTGTGGTATGAAAAGTTAGGTTGCCAATGTGGCTATTACTGGCACAAACGACAGCTGTGCTGAAGGCAAAGCCTTATTGCCACATGCTGTGTTGGTCCCAACTCAGTTGCTAGGGCATGGCTTTAACCTGTAAACTTGGCCGCTATTTGCTATGGCACAATAAATTAAAGCAATGAAAAGCCTGTGCCAGAAGGGGAGTTCCCCATCTGCGTTAATTTGTAAATTCTTGATGTCATTTTCTCTTTCAGTCATTCCAAATGAAAAGCAATAAAATTTGTTAAGTAAGAATTATCTGGACCAGCCGTGACTCCTAGTAGCTACTTAGACTTTTCTTAAAAGTGCAATGTGCTGACCTAGAGTGAAGGCAAGCTTGAACAGAGAACAGAGCAATGATTTACAACTAAGCCATGACAGTGGTTCAATTTTCGCACCAGTTGTATTAACACAAGAGAACCCTGTGGAACGATTTTGTTTCTGTGCTAATAATTCTTCTTTGGTACAAAATTCTCACCTAACAGAGAACTGCAGCTCATGCAAACTATAGCATGCTATGTATTTCTACACAACATAGTGAAAAGCCAAGATGGCAGCTTATTAATTGTTCTATAGCTGTGTTGTGGATATAGACAGAAGTCATGGAGTATGAAACTGATCTGAAAGTTGGCAGAAGGAAGGTGAAAAAGCTTTGCAAACCTTCCATACTTGTCCTTGCTGGGTAAGCATTGTAATGAAAAAAGAGAAGATTACACATAAACATTTTTTTTTAATTTCCACAAGCATCATGTTCAGGAATGCAAACTAATAGTTTTAAATAAAGTTAAAGCTAAGTGCTAACACAGTGAAATAATTCTACTTACAATCAACATTCTAATAGGCACTATCTCTATTACATATATGACGCTTAAAAGATCTGTACAAGAATTTTCAATGCAAAACATCTTGTATCGCATGAGATTCCAAAATAATAATTCTGAGTCAAAGGGATGGTTTGGAAGGAAAAGGAGTAAACAGCAGACAGCACATGCAACTTCCAGGGGAGCAGAGCAACTATCAGTGAAATGTTACATACCTGAAACAGAAATGGTAGCCAAGAATGAAAAAACAAACAGTAGTTACAGGAGAATTCTAATGCTAACTTTATACAATTTATTGTAACAACTTCAGTAAGACATCTATATACAAGCAGGGTTCTCACTACAAGGCTAGTCAACATGCCTATTTTTGTGTAAAAACAAATATATCGGCTACCACTCTTAGATCATTTATCCTTATATAAAAATAATCTTAGCAAAACTGAAATTGCAGTTACACTATGTTGACTGTTAAAACATACAAGAGAAAAGCAGAGCAGAATTTAAAATATAATTTTATGTTTCATCTAACATTTCAGTTTTTCTAGTCCTTATTCTAAACTCCAAAGTAAGAAGAAATCTCATGTGTTTGACTACTCTAAGGCACCAATCCATTTGGTGTCCTGTCTACTTTCTTCTTACCTCCTTCCTTCCCTCATTCATTCTCTCCCTCTCTCTCTGATGCCTATACAGTATTTAGACCAGGGAAGGGAAAGGGTGGCTTTCCAGAGGTTGTTGGACTACAACTGCCAGCAGCCCTTGCCAGCATAGCTACTGGGGTGAGGAATGCTGGGTGCTACAGTCCAATACCATCTGGAACACAATTCCTATATTGGATTTAGACACTGACATGATTAGTAGGAAACAACCATTTTACTCAGTGCAATTATCTGAAAATATCCTCAGTGGTAGTTCATATAACTAAATTACCACCAAGTTCTAGAAAAAAGTATTTTCTTTTTACTAACCACATTATATTGTTCTAATGGATTGGGGACTAATCTACCGTTGCTAAAACAGCATGAGTACACCATGCAGGGCACGTAAAAGCAAACATATTTTTTCAAGTTCTCTCATGTTTTCAGAATTGTTTCATTTAAAAAAACCTGTATTTAATGCAGCTTCTTAAAAAAGTCACCAACCTCAGTACTACTGAACATCCTAATCCAGAAATCTGAAAACTTCTAAAAACTGAAACTTTTTGTCACCAGCCACAGTGCTCCTGCTCATTCATCTCCCAGATCCTCAGTTTCTCTCCAGCTTCTTATACACAACACAGTAGTGAATGAATGAAACATGAGGCTAAAGAGATGTGAGGACCTATGAAATGATGGGAATCCAAGCATAGGGCTCTGTGCAAATCCACACCTGCCATTTCAGATGCTCAGGTCTCTCTCCAGCCTCATGTCTTGTTCATCTATTCCAAACAAACTTTCACATGTCAGAATAAAACCTTAAGCAACAATATATTTTCCACTGCAGTTGGATGTTCTAACAGAAGATCTTGTTAAGAGTAAGGTATTTGTCAGAGCGAAGCTGAAGTAAACAGCTAACTCAAGTGTCCAGGAAAAGCATATGTACAGTTCTATCAATTATAAACAAAAGGGGAAAGGTTAAGTACTTCATTTCCACAGCAACTTCCTGTAATGTGGAAAGCTAGCAAATCAGGGGAAATGTTTAAGCCTAGATTTCCCCCTAAAATGCAACTTTCATGCACATGCACCATGCAACAAGAAACATGAAAAAAATGATAGGAGTCAGCAAAAAAAGCTTTACTGGCACTATAAAGACTCTAAAATAAAATCAGCATCATTTGTGCCACTCCACTTTTCAGCTTAACAGGCAAAATACTGCATGAGAAAAATCTGTCATGACATCTACATGTTATCTGACACCTGAAATAAATATTCAGGTAAATGGAAAGGTCACTGCTATTCTACATTAAGATACAGACTGAGTGATTTCTTGGATATTTTCTGACTCTAATGAGAATTCCAACACATTGATGATTAGGGCTAGGATTTAATGCGTATCTATTTCCTGACAGTAGTGATAACTCCAGTGCCTCCTCTGCAAAATGGAATCAACCTCCCAAAAACTAGAGCATATGACTTTTACTTTGCTATGACATGGTTCTCTGAAAAGTAGCACAGGATTTAATTTTTTTTAAGTCCCTATATGGGACAACATTGACTACAGGCTTCTCCCACTTATCTGACAGGTTAGGGACTGGAGCACTGTCAGAAAAACAAATTGGTTGAAAAGCAGAAAAACAGTACCACATTGTAAGGAGCAGGAAGGATTTACTTGTCACCCACTGTGTGCGCACTGCCTGCAAAGTCTCTCAGCCAACTCAGCACCTTTTCCCCTTCTCAGCTCACTTTGCAAGCAGCACACACATGCCAGCAGTTCCAAGCAAGCCTCCACAGGCAAGAAGAACTGATGAAACAGATGAACCCCCACCAAGATAATGGAACTTGTCCTTAATTTGGAACTGTCAAAAGAGCAAGTTGTCAGATAATGAGGCATCAAAAGGTGGGGGCTTCTCGTAAAGAAGTACCCCAACAAACAACAACCAGCACTCCCAAAGCAGCTAAAATTTGGGGATTTTTAAATAACTGTTCTGATGACCGTACTGCAGAATGCCTACAATGTAACTCAAGTTTTCTGTGGCTTCTGAAACAAAATGTGACTCTGCTAATTACATCCTGTGTTGCATGAAGTTTAACCAAATTGCCTAGATATGCAATAGAAGATCCAAAGAGACCTGTGTAGAAATCAAATACTGTGTGAAAAAATTCTGGCCAGAATTGACATGCACTTCAGTCACACTAGGCATGTGGGATCAAAAAGCCACCATTGTGGAGACAGCATGTTTACCTTCGCTATCTCTTTGCAAGCTGTGCATTGTGGTTATGCATCCTATATTTTGCATTGCAGCTGTGCACTATACTCTCCACTGTGGTTGTGCATCTTATATCTTGCATTTTGGTTGTGTACCTTATACTTTGCATTGTGATTTTGCACTGTGGTTGTGCCTTCTATATAATGCACTGTGATGACGCACTAGGTTGTGCATCCTATATTTTGCATTTTGATTGCACACTTAAGAGTTTGGATTGTGGTTGCACATCATGTATTGTATAATGGCAGGCAGTGACTGAAATGTGTTGCACAATGTTGCTATTCTGCAGGAGTTTACGTACCGCTGCCATAGTATATGTCCACATGCAGGTATTTATATTATGCTAAGAGGAGGTTGGATTGAGTTCTTTTATGCTAAAATAATCACTGTATACACACTTCTCCTAAAATAGAATTTATGAACATTTTGGTCATTTTAGCACCAAAAAGGTCAAAGAAATCTGAAAAGGCAAAGGTTACTGCATACTGATTCAGACAGATACTGCATATGTGCACATGTATGTATCTGTCAACATATGGCAGCCCCATGGATTTCGTAGGGTTTTCTTAGGCAAAGAATACTCAAGAGATGGTTTTGTCAGCTCCATCCTCTAAAATATAGCCTACAACACCTGGTACTTGTTGGTGGTCTCCCATCCAAATACTAACCAGAGCTGACCCTGCTTAACGTCCAAGATCAGATGCGATCTGGTGCCTTTGAGTTACTGGTGGACTACCTGCAAACCTAACAATGTGCATTAGTCCAGAAAGTGTGTTTGGTTAAAATTTTTAGTTTACAAACACCTGAAGTATCTCTATACAATACTGGAAAAGGTCACAGAATACTTTAAGAAAATGAGAGGAGAAGTTGCTTTTTACAATCCAGAATAAATCAATTGTTTCCTTAAACATATATAGGTTATGATGTGTTATAAACAACTGGAGTTGTTCCTCAGGCCACCTACTGTCTGGTTGCATTAAAAGTGAGTAACGAGAATGCCTCGCATGACATGGATTTTCTTGCTGTTATATCCCTCCAAGTCATTTCTGACATATGCCAACCTTAAGATAAACCTATCATGGAGTTTTGTTCATAGGGGATTTGCCTTAGCTTCCTCTGAGGCTTCTTCTGAGGCTTCTAATATTAAGTAAGTTAGGATTTCCAGAACTTCATAGATACATTTTTACAGCATGATACAAGTTGTACTTTGAAGCAATCAGAAATTTTAGAAGTAACCAAAAGGATAACTGACTTGAAGTGTAAACAATTACAGTCAAGATCCACACTAAAACAAGGAGACGGGAATATTAAATGCATGATTATCTTTATGATGAGTGTGATGAGTAGTGGCACTGAATTTAAGTAATCAGCAACACTTTAATAAGCTACCCTGAAATGAAGGAGGCATGACAAAAATTTGTCAATGAACTGGAAGCTATAAAGTACATACAGTTTCTGCTCACAAGAATATCTCCTCACTGAGTTAAACTCGGATTGGATAGTTTGATCTGAGGAAAAGTGTTAGGTGCTCTGGGAAAGATATTTATATCACTGATACGAATCACTTTTTTACCCCAACCCTGTCCCAAGCTTTAATAATTCAAGAGCATCAGAAGAAAGAGAACAGATCTATTTTTAAAATGACTATATTAAATGGCCCCTTGATCTCTAACAGTGCTTTTAAAGCTATGTGAGGTGGCAAACTAGCAGTTCTCCCTCCTCCATGCGCTAGACACTAATACCATATTTCTGCCATGTTATTACTTTATTCAGTTTCCTGGAAGCTCACTAAAGACTGGCAGACGACGGCTGTCAGAAACTACCATCTCTGAGTAGTATTGCTTAGACATTATGTCCAACTAATGAAACAGGTGATAGTTTCTATTGCAAGGGCTTGCTTACAAACGTCTGTAAAAAATAAAATATGCAACCAGGCAGGTATATTAAATCCTAACCCACATGGATTAAAAAAACCCAGCATTGAATTATTCCTAGGATTCTCTGAACCTATGAATTTCAAGTTATTTCAGAAAATAAAAATGCCTCATGTCCATAGGATTTATTAGTGTAGAATGAAAGGTATTCCATTAATGCACAACATCACTTATTTGTAAGATTCAACATTTGTTTGGAGTAGCCGACAGACATCCCTCTCCATCAAAGGAGCCAGAAATGATAGCCAACATAATTTCACTCTTCTAAATATAATTTCTGTATCCCAAATGAAACAAGAATTTGTTATGAACCCTAGAGACGTTTTAATTTTCAGGAAGACTTGGCACTATGGGTATTGTGAAGCAATATTTACATAATAACAAGTCCACGGCAAGAGAGATGCCTCTAAACAATATATACAACCAACCAGTGGTGACCTCTATACAACCAAGAGGTAACTGCAGAGGCAACTGTTTTGGAGGAGGAGAGTCTTATTCTATAGAATGCTGTCAGATTAGCAGAATCTTTGTCAATGCAAGATAGTGAAAAAAATATGCCTCCCGCCATATTTTCCTGCCTGTAACCACACTAGCTCTCTTGAAGTATACCATCCTGCCATCTTACCACAGCAGCAGCATACTTTTACGTCATATTTTTCTGATTTATTTGGCACATACCACTGGAGAGAATGTTCACATTTAAACTCAAACAGCTGTCCATCAGTAGTTAAATTGGTCCCTTGTGTGTTCTATCTCTGAAGCTACTCAGAAAAACAGTTCTCCTGTCCTGAAAGGGAGACAGTTTATCTATGGTCTGAGAATGGAGGCCACAACTCCTCCAAGACTTTACACTGTCCAAGAGCAGAGAACCAATGTATGAGTTCAGTTCAGTGACACCAAAGGACTTCCAAAACTCTGACTTTGGTTTCTTGTTTCAAACACTGAATACATGTCATGTATTCCCATTTGTTTCATAAATTATATGGCAAAGAATGTGCTCTGTGAGAAACAGCTCAAACGTTTCTAGCACAGCTTCTTTGTTTTCATCTTCCTTTGGCCTTGGGCATTCCTTAATATTATTTCTGGCTGCTTTGTAATGAACTATCTGAAGATATCTATGCCAGTTCTTTATCTCCCATGCCATCAGTATCTCCACTTTATTCTTAGTGAACAGGATCAAGTGAATATGCACTGACTGTCTTCCCATCTTTAAACAGAAGGAGAATTTATTTCACACGCGAGTGCTCTCACTGGCCTCTTTTCATCATGTTTCAGTGCACAAAATAACATGCAGTATTTTTTCTCCCAATGCATTATACTGAGTGAAACAAAAAAGGACTCAAATAGCAAAACACAGCACATGTGTTGAAAATTTTTTTTGTTCCACATGTTTTGGGTGCGGGGGAAACCTACTGTACATGTCAGGTGACTTAAGTCTGAAAATAATTGTTTAAATATCTTGACGTTGCAGTCGCTTCAAATGCTGCTCTTGTAGGTCTGCAACAAAAGGGACTCTGGGTGACTTAAGTGTAGCTGGAACATTATTTTCTCATAGTTCCCAAACTTCGCTGCAGACAGTGCAGAAGTACAGTGGGAGATATTTCAAATTTTCACTTCCTAGAAGCAGTGATGGTCCTTGGTGACAGGGCTTGAAGAGACACGACCCTGCTCCCAGGCCCCATGTGGTGGTAGTACTGCCAGGACTTCTCCATTGCAGCTCAAAGGAAGTTTGCTCACGGGGAATGGGAGCAGTAGTTGTGAAAATGAGTGGTTCCTAAACGGCCACTATGATTATTTCAGAGGACTGAGGAAACTTCATCTTCAGCAAAGGGGCTTGGGAATCTTTCTCTTCATCTTCCATTCTCGTCCATCCATGAAGAAGTATGGGGGTGAAACTCCACTGCAAAAATTTTAGAGCTAGTGCAGAATAAAATTTACATCCAGATACTTTAGTATACTTTTTAGATCTCTGTGTGGCTTGGACTAGAGAAAGGGAGGTGATGGTATTCCATCTCAAGAATATTTAGCAATTAACATGGATTTGGGTTAATGTTCAGATGCTAGTACACTTATCTGTGTGGCATAGACTAGTCTGGAGGAGGAGGGGAGGGAGGGAGGAAGGTGCAATTCCAACAGTGATCTTACATTTGGCAAGTTCCCTTGAGTTGCAAGTCTGGGAGACAGCCAGAATATAAATCAGTAAAACAACAAAAACACAGGTTGGGGTTAACTGACACACTAGGGTTTTCAACAAAATACTTCTGCACAGAAGGACCAGTGCACAGGAGGAGGGGAGATGATGTTTCAGCTGGCCCTCCACATCTGGGGGCTTGATTTTGTATTATTTGCGAGTTTCTCTAACCCCTGCCTCCGCCACCTCAGGTGCTTCTCTTCCAGAGGAACCTTTCCTCTTGATGGCTTCAATCAGGTCATGCAATCCTTTAAAAACCCACCTTTGGTCCTCCTTTTCTTTCACCAGCAGCTGCCTGCCCAGCTAAGGATGGATTGCAGGCCAATTTCTCAGTACCACAAACCCTCTCCCAATGCCCTCCACACACCCAAGGAAAGAGACCGGTGACAGAGAAGAAGCATACGGCCAACATGCTGTCCCACCCCCTTCCCTCTCCTTTCCCTGATCTGGGTTGGATCCTGGGTGCCCACTCTCCTCACCATGCCTCAGCCCCCTTCCCAAAGATATACACACAGCTTTTGATATTTGTGATTTTTCCACTTTTGTGGGGTTCCTGTACCTGTAACCCCAGCAAATGTGGAGGGCTCACTGTATGATCTCAATAAATCCTGCAGGCCTCTGTGTCACTCCTGTTTTCCTCCTCCTCTGGCATATATATGTTCTCCCAAAGAGGTACAAAAAGGAGAACTGGGGAAAGAAGCCTGGGATCAGCAATTATGCCATGGTGGGTTTTTTTTTTTACCTTCCCTAGGCTCATTTCAAGCAGTCGACCTCTGCCTTACCTCCTGCTTGGACAAAAAAACGAGTAAAACATACCAAGGGGCACGAACATGGCACAATTTCACCCATTACCCACTGGGATGCATTTTGGTAGAAAAAAATGCCTTGGAATTTTTAGAAAAACTCTAAAAAGCCTTCTGGAGTCTCAATAACAGCCATGAGATACTGGACGTCACCCCTAAACACAACTTGCTTGTCCAAAGAAACCAAATTTATTTTTGCAAGTAAGTGGAAGGTTGCTACCTCTCAACCACTAATTCAACCTCTGTGCTACAAATAACTCACCAATGTGCAGGCAAATATACTAGTAAACGTGTAGTGCAGTTTGGTAACTGTTAATTTATAATGCTACTCAAACGTTTGCCTGAAAAACACATCCAAAACACAGGCATAGAAAAAATTACAGGGAGGAAAAAAGTAACACTTGCTGTCTCTGTGGGGGTTCCATTCCAGTTTAATAGTTCTATTTGTACTGTGGACAGAATCTAGAGAATCAAATATCAAGCTGTGTGCATCCACTGGAATTCTACTGTATAACTCAGAGCTTTCCAAACTTTTCAGTTGGTAACACACTTTTTATACATGCACCATTTCACGACACAGTAATTCAGTAAGTAATTTAATAAGTAGAGACAGCCCCTCCACCCGAGCCTGGCCTGCCGCTGCCCTCGCTGGGGTCTTCTTCAGCTCAGGGCAGCTGTGGTGGGAGAGGCAGCCCCTCCACCTGGACCTGAACCTCTACCACCGCCCATGCCAAGGGCTTCCTTGGCCTATAGCAGAGGCAGCCCTTTCACCCAGGCCTGGCCCGCAGCAACAGTGGGAGAGGCAACCCCTCACTGTTACATTTGTGCAACACATCTACACACTGCAGCCAACACACTAATGTATCGCAACACAG
The DNA here is from genome assembly GCA_948472985.1 of Iguana delicatissima. Classification (NCBI taxonomy): domain Eukaryota; kingdom Metazoa; phylum Chordata; class Lepidosauria; order Squamata; family Iguanidae; genus Iguana; species Iguana delicatissima. The sequence goes on along the minus strand of CAOKZL010000465.1, from coordinate 636,450 downwards.
TTTGGAAAGCTCTGGTATAACTAATACACAATGTGGCAGCCACTTACCAAACTCAAGGCAGTTTTAAAAAAAAAAACTGTAACAAGGCATAGGGGTCTATAGTGCTACTGTTAAAAATAACCAAAACCAGACACCTAACACATTCACCCCCACAGTCACACTTTAATCAGCTCTTGGCAGATTTAGGCCAGTGATAAAATATTAAATATGTACATATCTATTCTGAATCAAACTGACAATTTAGACTATTTGGGCACAATATATGAAATTAAGGCTAACAAGGACCTTATTTGCTCCCACTTAAAATGTAATGAGTAACTTCTTGTTTTATTCAGCACCACCTTGTCCATCAGAAAAGGGGAGTGAAAGATTTGTCAACAAATAACTCAGGACCTTTTTTGAAAAAGGAACTCTTGCTACATAGGCAAACTGCCTTTCCTAATAAACTATGAATCTTCTGAAGCTCTGGAGCAGGTATACCTAATTCTTCAATATTAACAAATATTATGTGTTCATACAAGAATACTAGAGCACAACAGCTCATGTGTGCCCCCAGCTATCTTTTCATATATAAACTGTGCCAATTGTGTGAATTGGTTTAACTAGCAGTACTAGAATTAATGTCTTAATGCATCTTAATTTGGTGCATGATTCTGGTTCTAACAAGTGGCAGATCCTATGACAGTACCTTTTATCAGTTCCTCTCCACAAACCATTAGTTAACATAAAAGTTACTAGATTCAACAGAAGTTTCAACTTCTTCCACAGCAAGACAAAAACTAGCATCAAGGAGGAGGAGGAGGACAGTGGCTACTCCCACACTATCACATTAGCTGCTGCAGCTTTGAACATATTGTTAAACTGGTATTGGTAATTTCTTCAAACATTGTACAAAAACAGAAGAGAAAAAAAATGAAAGCATACTGTGGAACTTTTAAAACTAACCACATTACTTCATCTTAAACTTCCACAGACTCCAGCCCACTGCTTCAGATTCAGTGGACTAGAGTCCACAAAAGCTTTTGCAGAAATAAAGTGCTGAAATAAGTTTTAAATGCTCCACCTTCATTTTATATTTCAGCAGATTACTCTGTGAACTATATAAATACAAAATTTTAAACACCCAAAGGGAAGTTAATAGGCACATGAAACAAGACTTGATACACCATTGCTAGTGATTTCTCAAACATACTTTAGTTCACAAGCCTAAAGAGTCTAAAACAGATCAGCGCAAGACACACCTAATGTCTGTTGTCAAATTGTCTTGTTTTGGGGAAGGATTCTGTAGCAGGGCCACTACACAGGCCCAATAACTACAGCTATACTGAAAGCTTGCAGAAACAAATCCACAAGATAGGTATAAACTTTAAAAATGCAGTTTGGAATTACAAACAAGTAACTAATTTTTGGAGAGGGTGTGCAATGGGAATGTAATAAATTTACATTTGAAAAGCAATGTAGCAAGTAAGGGCAAGCTTACTTTATTGGTGGTTATAGTTGTTTAAAATTGTTTGCCATTATTCTGAAAAGTAATTTTTAAGGGTATTTGAAGAGGCAATTGAACAGGAAGTTCTCATGTTATATGCCATTCTCTTACAAATTCTAAAGCATTCCTTCCCTTCAAAAACATAACAGAAATGGAAAAGTAATTATTTGACATGCTACCCCTTTCTTAATATGAAACATGTAATGTGATGACTTGATTTTTTTCATCACCATAACGAACAACAGCTATGGGCTACTTTAAACAACGTAATGAGCAACAGTACAGATTACTTTGGAAAAGTAATTTTCTAAACTCTTAAAAATACCATTAGACCATTAACTCATCCTCATTCAACAAGTGAAACTTCCAACACTGAATGACAGTGAAACACACTGAGTTAGAAAGACACAACCCCATAAAAATCTGATTCTGATAATAAAGTCCGTTAAAAAATTCTGGTTTTAATCATAAAAGACCATAGTGTACTGGCCATTTCACATTCCAATTGACATACAGAGGCTGCACAGAGTAAAAGAAGTTGGAAAATCCTGGCAATTTGGTGCTTCCTATTTATGTTTACCACTACTGCTAAAAACTCACCAGCCATCAGTGAAATTGAAGAACAGGTATGCATAAACCTTCTGATTATGCAGAATAATTATGCTTCATTGGACAACTACTTACAAAGATACAAGGACTGTGATCTTTGCTTATCTTTTTTGTTAACTAGCACTAACATATTTTTTCAGTTCAGACAAAGCTTGTTAACTGCTGTTTAATGCCAGCGAAGAACTTCATGTTGGAGCTAACATGCAACTGACGGGAGGAGAAGCACAAGTTCACTGCTTCATAAGTCTTGATTTATGAAGCCTTGGTTTATGAAGCCCAGAAAAATCATTTAAATATAGTCACACCATCTATCTCCTTTCAAATAAGGTTAATACAACCCTTACAACCCTTCATTTCTAGAAGATGAGAAAGCACAGAGCAATGAATTCTGTAACTGTTGGTTCCATTCAATTTCTATCTCTGTTAAGAGTACTAACAAAAAAGAAGAGATGGATTATTTATCAGCCTTCTTAAGCTATTCACTGGTAGAGGGACGTGTAGGTTCCTCCACACACAAACATATCAAGTACTTGCATTGTACTTGTGCCCATTAGTTACAACTGTTTTCTTCCATTCCTGTAAACCTGCTGTGGACTAGCAGCCAATGGCTCACTGACTAGCAGTGGTCCATTGATCACAGTAGCACTCCTCTATACTGCCACTGAAAATATTGATGAAGAGAAACATTAGACTAAGAACTGTGTTGTAGCAAGCACAGGAGACTATTTTAGCCAGTACAAAAACTGAGAATTTCTTGAGGCAGCAACTAAAATGAAACCCTGTTTTAAACCAAGTATGATTAAATGAATAGTCATCGGAAAAAAGCATGCATTTAAGACACAGCAGCAGGCAGTTTTAAGTTACATCTGAGACAGAGTTAAATTCAACAATCAAAAGAACAAGGGCTTCAGAGTGCTCGACTTTATCAACAACGGACAACTGCTAATTCTGACAAACTACTATTACTTCCTCTTTTCTTTAAAAACACAAACACACACACACACACAAAACCCCAAACCAACTCTTAGTGAAATCATCTAGCCACAAAACCACATATTGCCTGGTAATCATCTCATGTTAATGCAGAGACCCTTAGAGATGAAAATATGCTCAATGGTATCGGAGATAAATGCTGTATCCCTTCAGGAAACTTGCTGTGTGGGAAGCAGAAGTACTGTCTGAAAACTACAAGCCTCCTCTGGCTTTCAAATATTCTCCTACTCTCCAGAAGGACTTTGCAACAGCATGATAAATGGCAGACTGCACTATTCAGAATCCCCTGAATGCCATCCTTTCTGCTTCATCTAACAGACCACAGCAGCAAGAGCCACTAAAAAGCCACTGATTTAAATAACAGACCCCAGTTACCATAGTGATGAATACTGCTCACCCAATTATTATTAATAATAATACTGCTCACATAAAAATGAAGAAATAAAACTGCCATTTCCATTAGTTGCAAAATTAATTTCCAAACAGCAGAAATCAATTATATCAATCTGTTTAAAATTGTCTACCATATTCTATTCAACATTTCATGAACTATCTGTCTACACATGGAAGTGGGATTCTGCTGGAAGTCATAATGAATGTACCAGCCAAATATGATGGGGGGAGGGTCAGAAAGGGAAACAACCAGGTTTTGAATCTACAGACCAAGGTAACACAGTCCTAACTGAAACAACAGAGATAAAATCTGGCATATCTTTTATGAACTGGAAATGATGAAATTCAAACAAAAAATATTTTGACTGAATAGGTTACTTTTTTGAGATCTATATTGTTGATATTTTGAAGCAGTCTTATCGGTTAAGCTTACTAACCCACATTATATATAACTAAGTTAGTAATTTGTAATACAGCAACTGGCTTAAAAAAAATCTTTTGCAAGTTTCCATGTTTGATTTCCTAAAAGCACCTCTTACTTGACACAGGTCACCTACTAAATTGCTGTGTACAAGCAATTATGGTGTACTTTGAGCCTAATGAAGCATTATTACCAGAAATCTTTTTCAATAAAGCAGTTTCAATTTCCCCTAAAAGTCAAATACTTTCATTCAACACAATTCTGATTAGGAAATAGGTTTTCAGCCGTCTCTTGTTTTCTTCTTTTACTATATATCCTATGATCCATGAATGCAGTTTACATTTACTAATTAAAAGTATATGCTCAGGACCTCTTAATATCTGAGGAATAATTGATCTGCATAATGGAAGCTTTAATAACCTTTTTCATGCCTATTTTGCTGAGGGAAAAAAAGCCCAACTGAACTCAGGTTTTAAGTAAACTTACGTATGATTGTGGTGTGTATGACCTGCTACATCCATCTAATCAGCCAGTGTTTGGAACTACAAGTACAATCAAAACATTTGCAGAGACACAACACAACAGGAAGCAAACTCTGTTGTAATTCCTACTTGTAAAGAAACATTGCCCCAGAGAATGTTGTTATTTATATGAACATACATTTAGATAAAAATGCTAAATACCAGAATACAGGTTTGACAGGCTAGTTTAAAAAAAATGCATGTCCACTATAGTTACTGAACTACATTTGAGACATAAAAGGAATTTTAATAAATAGTATTTGTTCAATACAACATAGTGATGAAATTATGAACAGAAAAGACCTCATTAGCTGTTGGCTTTTGTTTTAAAGTCCAATTAAGTCACAACAGAAATCTCACAGAAGACTGCACAGTTGTCAAAATTCTAGTGGGGAAGTCTAAGTGGTGTGCTGATTATTGTAATCCATCAAGTGTGGGTGATGGTCAAATGTCACCAGGTGTTCTTCAATCGCATATAAAAGTTTAACTGGTCACAAATGTCTTCTTTTTCCTTAAAAATCCCACCCCTTGCGCTAGCAGCAACCAAACAGGAACAACAGCGGCTACCTAATCCTTCAGCACAAACGTTCAGTCAACAACCTTAAAACATTTCCAGAAAGCATTTTTTTTAAAAAAACTTCAAACAGGAATGATGCATGTCTATTCGGGTAACTATAGTAAGAACGTGTCATTCCCTCTCTTTCTCAAACCAGCTGCATGACTCACAAGGTGAAGTGGGAATGAGGAAGGCTTCACAGCTCTGTAGGGGATCTTTGCTTATTTTCGTGTATATGGAAGACATTTTTAATTGCATGTTAGATGTGAAAGGCAACTACCCCCACTGAACTCTTTCCTTAAAAAAACCAAACCGGGGTTGTGATTTTAGGATTGGGGGCAGGAAGAGGCCGCCCCTCACAACAACGCATCTTCGCCGCCTCCCTTTTCCGGGGGGCGACCAGACTGATAAAGCCAGGCGCCGCATCGGCCCAAGCCATGCCTGCAAACCAACCTCCGGCCCCCGCTTCTCTTCCGCTCAAGGAAACGGGCATTTATAAAACAATTGCGAGCGGTGGGGTGGAGACGGAACACGGGCCGGGCCTGGCCGGGCCGCCTGGGCCTCCGCCCCAGAGCCAAAACAGTCCCCGCACACGCAGCACTAGCAGGCCTCGCTGACTAAGAGGCAGCCGCGGGGCTGGCAGGCGAAGGCGGGGGAAATGGAGGAGGAAAGAGAGCCTTCGCCGCCACCCCCCCAAATGTTTCCGTTGGTACCCTCCAAACCTAACCTCCCACCCAGCTAGCTCTCTACAACGGCCAGGCTCTGAGGAGGCGGTTAGGCCCACGCGCCGGACCGGGGGGAGCGGAGGAAGAGTAAGCGCGAGGCAGGGCCGGGGAAGCGACGCGCACAGAGGAAGAGGCGGCGGCGCGAGTCGCACAGGTTAACCTAATGGCGGCGGGGGAAAGGGGGGAGGAAGAAGAAGAAGAAGGCGGGAGGGGGAAAGGATGTAAACGGACGGAGAGAACCCACCCCTACCGCTACCACCCCGTCTCCTCCTTCCCTTCCTCCCCGCCGCCGGGCCCGCGCACCTTCTTGATGTTGTAGAGGCGGGTGAGCATGCCGACGCCGCGGTCGTTGAGGATGGTGAGCTTCTCGGCCAGCTTCTGCTGACTGGGCTGCAGCACCGAGCGCGACATCCTGGGAGAAGGAGGGAGAGAAAGAGACAGAGAGACAGAGCAAAGGGCCGCCGAGGCTGTTGGCTGCTGAGGAGGACGGGGGGCTCCAGGCGGCGGCGGCTCCTCCGTCCGTCCGTCCCTCGCTCGCCTCCGTCAACACCCCCCCTCCTCCTCCTCTTCCTCTTTCCCCGCCAGGCTCCCCAAAGCCGCGCTCACAGGGTCTCCATCGCCCGGCCTCCTCGGCCCCCGCCGCCGCCTCCTCGGCTTGTCCCCCACGGCCGCCCCTGCCAGACTCCGGCTGCGTTAGGCGTGGCGGCGGCGGCGACGGAGGAGGCTTCAGCCCGGCCGCTGCCCACGGAGAGGCCGGGCTCCTCCGCCCCACGTGACGCGCCTCTCTGCTGCCCCTCCAAGGTGGGAACCGGGCGGAGGCAGGCGCGCCTTCTCTTCCCTGCGATAGGGATACAGTGTGGAAGGAAGCACCCGGGGCACCGCTAGCCTTGCCTGCCTGTGCTCCCTATTTTCCAGAGGGGGACGCAACGTTTTAAAACTAATATAATGTGTTTTAGAAGCACCCCTCTCCTGCTCGCGAAGCTTTCCATGAGGAGGCGAGGCGCTGTTGGTCCGCCAGGGGCTCTGGACTACGGCTCCCACGGCGGCCCCCGCGCGCCTCGCTTCAGGGTGCCGAGTGGGAGTTGCGGGAGGCGAGAGCATCTGCGGGGCCAACGGCTCCCGCAGTCCTTCCGCGCGCCTAACGGGCGGCAGAATGGGACGACCACGCGGGGGCAAAACAGAACGAGGGCTGAGGAGGAAGTTGGCTCTCACACCATAGAAAGAAAGGGGAGAAGGAGAATTGTGAGAACTTTTAAAACCAAAGCGTTAGTTTAGTATGGCTTTTGCTGGATCATACTCCACTTTCTCAAACTGCGTACCTGTTTTTGAACCAGGCCTTATTTCCCAGTTGCTTGCAAAAGTAAAAGAGATCCACTTCACGACATAAAACTCAAATCTAGAAAATAAAAAACGCCTTTTCTTGTTACTAAGGCCATTTCCGCACAATGTTGCTGCCCCACAATGGGGATGCATTGCTGGTGGTCTGCGAGTCATGCTTTCATAGGACATCATTGCAGTCCCGTTGCCAAAGCATCCCCAGCTGTCATGATCACACGATATTTCGTTACCGGAAAAAAATCCAGTAACAGCCCCCAATCGCACGGCACTCCTATCGCCAGCAGGAAAGGGAGGAAACTCAATTTAGGCTCTTCCTTCCCCAGTGCAGCATGGGAAGCAGCCCGATGCACTGCAGAAGGAAGGTGCGCGTCGCTCGCGCTACCCTTCCACAGCCAGTTGGCCAAGTGCAGAGGGGAGCATTCACGTTGAACCCCCATCCAGGCAGTGGGACTGCTGGGATCGTGATGGGACGACGATGGAGACGGGTAACGTTCAGAAATGGCCTAAGTCTTCAGGTCCGTTCTGATGCTATCATAGGGTTTTCTTGACAAGATGTACAGGCTTCTGCCACTTACCTGACAGGTTAGGTACTGGACCACTGTCAGAAAACAATTGGTTGAAAAGTGGAACCCATGTACTGTACTCTAGGGAGCATGAAGGATTTACAGAGGCTCACTTGGGACTGACTGTGCGTGTGCCGCTTTCAGAGTCTCTTAGCCAGTTTAGTGCTCCCCACTCCCCTTTCAGCTCACTTTGCAAGCAACGTGTGAGTGGTTCCATTCAAGTGTCCATAGGTAAAAAGAACTGATGAAAGAGCAGAACCACGGTCAAATTAACGGAAATTGCTCTTAATTCGGAAGCTTCCAAAGAGCAAGTTGTCAGAAAATGGGACACTGAATGGCAGGAGTTTCTTGTAGTCAGAGGAGGAGGAAAGTATAACTTACCCAAGATACAACACTAGGTTTCCATGGCTGAGCAGGGAGTTTAACTCTCATGTCTGAGAATCATAGCCCAGCACTCAAACCACTACACCACACTAGCTTGAATCCAGCTTTCGAAATTGACAACTGCATCCTTTTGACTGGAAAATACAATGATAAAGGTCCTCATATAAATTTCCTAAATACAGTATTTATTTTTTGAAAATAAACCTGAGGGATATATAATGAGATACCTTGAAGAACATATGTGCTTTTAAAGCTTTCATCTTAAATGTATTAATTTTACCACAAACAGTTAATCTGAGTGATGTGCATTTGTCCAAATCAAGAAAAAATTTCAGCAGATAATACCATAGGTCTTCCATAACTGTGTGACTGGTATAAGTGATTTCAATTACCTGTGCTGAGATGTTGTCTGAAAATGGGAACTTTTAATAGTAATACAGTAGAACTCAAAGTAAAAAAGTGAAATACAGTACAAGATATAACAGTATAGTAACAAGTAGTGCTGTGGCTAAGTGACACAACTGGACTCCAGCTGAAAGGATGTTCAGCTGTTGAAATATTCAGAAGTGAAAAGAAAGTCCAAAGCTGCACAAGACATAGGAACATGGAATGTTAGAAACGTGAATCAGGAGAAGCTAGACATAGTAAGACAAGAAATGAAACTTAACAAATACTACAATACTTGGGGTAAGTGAGCTAAAGTGGACAGGAATGGGACATTTTGAGTCAAATAAAACACAGTGGTTACTCAGGAAATGAAAATCTAAGAAGAAATGGGGTGGCATTTACAGTGAGGAGAGATACAGCAAAAGATGTTGAAGGATACAAAGCAAAGTCTGACCGAATGAGGTCAGTAAGACTTCAGGGAAAATCCATCAATATAATCCAAGTTTATACTTCAACTAGGGGGGGCAGAAAAAGAAGGCATTGAAAGATTCTGTGCAGGAATCTAGGAAGAAACTGATCACACACCAAAACAGGACTTCTCATGGACAAAGGGAATGCAAAAGTAGGAAACAGAGCAGAATCAAATATCATAGGATTATCTGGCCTAGGATCAAGAAATGAGGAAGGAGACTGATTGACTGAATTTTGCAAGGCCAACAGTTTGTTCATCACAAACACATGATTCAAGCAACCTGAGAAGTGACTATACACATGGACATCACCTGATAGCCAGTATAGAAATCAAACAGACTACATAGTCAGAAGCAGAAAATGGAAAAATTCCAATCTTTCTTTGATCTAGTAATAACAGAAATAAAGGTTTCATAAAAGGAAGTGGACTAGGCGCCTGACACTCCCTCTCTCCCTCTTTTGTATAAAAAGAAAAGTCCAAAAATCAACGGGTCTGGATGTGATTCATACCGTTCATTAGGAAAGCCATCCATGCCAGGGATTTTTCCATTTTTCATAGATACACTAATTGATTAAATTTCTTCCATTATCAGGGTAGGTGCCAGATATTCTTTTATATTGTACATTCAGTTGTGACAAGGGACAAGCTTAAACTTAGAATAATAGTCTTTAAATCCTGATCATTAGGATTAACATTTTGAAATATTAAACTAATATTTGTACTTGAAGTGCAGTACAAAAATTGTTCGGTGAATGGTTAATGATTGCTATTATTATTTGTTTCTGTTTTGATCTATACAATAACACTTGGTCTCTTCCAACATCTTTGATGCAAACACATTAATGCAAATCCTGCTTTAGATGACAACAGAAAGTTCAAGTCAACATGTCATGTTCCAATGTACCATAAACATTCAGGAAGGTGATGCTCTCCATATACTTTTGTGATAGGAAGACATGTGTTCTTGAAAGTCTTCTGGAAGAGTGAAACTCACTTGTAAAGAAGACAAGCAGAGAGCACACGTCTTGTTTTAAAATAAAAGGCCACTTTTATAGTGAAAATACTAATGGGCTGGGTCTACATCACTAAATTTAAGAATAAAATTTGGTGATGCAACAGTGGTAGACACTAGGGATTGTAGGGCAGATGCGATACAAAGAACTATCTTGGATATCTTCCCAGCAGCTGGTGTCCAAAACTATGTCCAAAGCAGTAGTGTGTGTGTAGAGTAGTATTTAATTCTTTGTAAAGTAATGTTTTAGCTTAATCTTTTAAAAATTATTGTAAGATGCTTTGAATCCCATCTTTGGAGAAAGACAAGATCTAAATTTAATAAATAAGTAAATCAAGTGTGTCACTAGAATCTTTCACTGTTATAACAAGAGTCTCGTTCTGCAAGTGGCACCGCGAATAGCAATGTAAACATTTGACCATTCATCCATGTAGGTGAAGATGAATAATTTCCAGTTTTGTCCCCACAGTAGGAGAAAATTAATATTGCTATGTGGTTATCGCCCAATATTTGAACATCTTGAACTATTTAGGGAAATTATTCTGCTCAGAAACACAGTGGATTTTGTGAGATCATTGTGTGCAGAAAAAATACTTTCAGCACAAAACACACCATTTCCAGATAACCACAATTTTTGTGCATAGTTGTTTGGACTTTGCACCAAAAATGTGTTTAATACAAAAACCCCACTTTCCAGAAACCACATGGTCTTTGCTTAAAATCAGGTGGTGGTTGTTTTTTGCATTAAAAAAAAACATTTTTTGCATGCACACATAAATGTGAATTTCTGCAAACAGTGGGTTGTGTTTGAAAATCTGCTTTTGCACATTCCCCCCACAATTTTTATGCAGCTCCCCATTATATCTAGAAACCAACATAGATTTTTTTGTGTGTGCAAAACTTACTGCACTAGTTTTGCACAAAGATTACTACATGGAATTCTGCAGTGTGCTTTTTGCACAATTTTTTGGCAAAAAAACCCCCAAACAGGTTCCACATAGCCACACAAAGCACACAAAACATTCCACATGACTATCTGGAAATTGTCTTTTGTATGAAAAAATGTTTTTTTGTATAAAATCTCACAATACTCATACAAATACCGCACATGTATCACATACATTCAGAATCATTTCCCAAAATATTTTAGGCTTTACAAATAGTGTGTGAAAACTACGCAGAATTCTTGCCCTGCTATTATTCTTCCTAGACAGGTTTTCTCTGTGTTAGGAAACCCATTTTTCATCTGGGAAGTAAATAACAGCAAATATTCTTTCTGTCTCTATCACTGAACAGATATCAACTTTTCTCCTATTTGCTAAATATTGAACTTTGGATCAGATACGTGTAGTGTAGGAATCTTTTTAAGGTATGAATGCCATATTGCATAGCAGTGAAGGATGCTGAATGGAGAGCCTTTACCCCTCTTGCCAGAGCTAACAGGTTTGCTGGGAATTCTCAAGTTACTGTTTCTCACTGATGGTGTATATATACAGATCAAACAGAAAGCTATATGAATTACAGGGAGCGATATTTTTAATAAGAGCAATAGCAATTGCTTCTTCTAAGATGTTTTTTTTTCTTCAAGGAGTATTTTCCTGATACTCAAAAAATTACAATATTGAATTACTTGGAAAATACAGTCTCTCTCCATCCCTCACCTGTTCCCAGGCCCCAGCTAGAAGACTTGTGCTGTGCAGAATATGTTGTGGAGATGTACATACTACTGCACGCAACATTGTGGGGTAAAAACATTGTATCATCATCCCTATGGAAGCCATTTTGTGTAATGAGCGCTGCTTGTTTTCTCTTGTTGTTTTTCATCACTGTGTAATCTCTGTATAGCATTACTTACAAAACACTGAAAAATAGTTTCTGAATTAAAAGAAACTGTTAAGACCTACAATGCCCTGTAATTTCATGAATCGTTTCTTGTGCCCTTTTCCTTGGTGTATTTCATACTATGCTTTCACTCTCTGCTATGCATCTCTCTTCCTTTAAATAAAGGACAAAATAGCAAACAAATAATCACATTGTATGCACGCATAAGAGTCCACACACACACACACACACACACACACACACACACACACCATTTATGTATAAAATCAGGTACTGGAGAAGATGTATAAAAACAGAAAAGAAAGAACAACAACAACAACAACAAAAGCTAATGTCTGGAAAGGCCTACGGAATCAGTAATAAAGATAACAGTAACTGCTATTTGTAGACCTCATTCAAGAAATACTGAGAAGATTTTGAACGGCTGCTGATAATCCTTCCTCTTCTTCCTCTCACCTCCAACATGCAGATGGGAAATGAAACTGGGTAGACCAGTCTAGCAGTTTTATATGTGGTGGAAGTACAAGATCATGGGGAGTGGTGAAATTAAAATGGGAAAGACAAGGCAGTAAGACAATCTATGCAATTGCAGAGTGAGCAATTACTTTAAATCTCCTGTAGAGGTGTATATGCTGTTTTTCAGACATACAGAACAGCCTACAATAAATTAATAATGAAACAATTAGAAAGACTAAATCAATTTAAACAGAAGTAGCAAAAAACAGTCCAAGATTAAAATCAGCAGGGAAAAAAAAGCCAGTGTAAACAGCCACTCAAACTTCAGTGAATTATGAAGTTTGAATTTGTGAGAATTAAGCATCTTTTTTGGCATCAAAACCTGCATGTATCTGAAAGTAATGGGTCATATGTCAGCACTGTTTTGTGTCTTCATAAGCTTGGTTACAGTATAAGTGCTTATGAAAAAGTCTGATTTCTGAATCCACCTCAGTTTCCTCGAGACACTCAAAGATTAAAATCTCATGAGAAAAAAAAACTTTGATAAGGAGCAGTGTAAAATTATGGTGCGTCGAAATTTCCTCAGGCAGTAAATGCTGGCGGGAGTGTAGGGAAACAATGACACCTCCTGAACTCTCTGGCTGTTTCCTCTGTTGGAGGACATGTCTGGGAGTCCCGCGGGGGACACTTTGATTCTGTTACCGCAGTTTCTAGCCGGACTTAGGGGGGATACCAGATATCATTTTGATATCAATAATTTGGCCTTCTTATCCATTCCTTCCCACATGTTTGTGAGGCCCCCAGACAAGCACGCAAACAGGCTCGGTCGCTAATCGCTGGAATATTCAACAACAATACAGGCAGGCCAGAAACAGCCAAACTGCCGCTTCAGGAGACCTCAAGGCAAGTGCCCTTATTATGTATGCACGCTAACTACAAAGAACTCCCTGCCCCGAGCAGGCAGCTTGATGAGCCGAATACTCAAGCAGCAAGCACTCCACGTTTGCATACTGGCTACTCTATTGACAATTCGGACTTAATCATGCTAAATTCTGACCTTTCGGAGGCTTTGTCTCCAGCCTAAAACTCATTGTTTTCCCCCAAGTACGGACTAACCTACGGTCACATTTCCCCCTATAAGAACCCCTGACTTTGAGAGCTTCCTTGGATCGCTCCCGACTTCCCTCCAGCCTTGCTGCCGCTTTGCTTGGCGAGCCTTCCCCTCAGTCCCACGTACTGAGAACCTCCATATCCACGAACTCTATCTTCAGACTACCCGGGCTTCAGGACAAGTGCAGTATTTCCCGTACCAAAAACCTCGTCTCAAAATCCCTCCATCCAACTCCAACCTTTATTTCTCTAGTTATCTGTGTGAGTGTGTTGCATACACTTGTTTGATTGTATTTTAATAAAAACAACAATTATTATTTCTCTTCTGTTTGCTCCTTGACTCGTCCTGACCCCGTAGACGCTGGGTAAAAGATCTTGCTCCATTGCCCTGCCTCTTGCAGTGCTAACTTGTGCTCTTTGATTAATTTCCCCAGCTTGTATAATTTGGAGAGCATTTAGGTGTCCCTCACGGGACCCCCAGAAAACAGGGTAACAATTTGCTCCAAAAATGTAAAGGTTCAAGAAATTAGCGGAGCACTGGCAATAGAAAATGAGGGGCAGGGTAACCCAGCAGAATCTTTTACTCAATGTTTACAGGGTCAGGCCAAGCAAAAAGCCAAACAATCGTACTAATAAATGGTTTTAATTAATAAATGTGTTCTCACACACCAACGCACTCACTCACTCACGCACACCAGGCCTATTGAGAAGGGAAAGAAGTGAAAATTGATAGAGGATTTAGCGGAGAGGGTGTAAAGGTGGTGATACTGCAGCTATCCTGAAGTCTTCAGTCCGGGAAGCAGTGAGAAGGACGGAGCTCAGCGAAGAGAGGTGGCTGAGGGAATCACTTGACTAACAAGAGTCCCAGTCTGCTAGTGTGGTGGGGAGTTCTCTGAACAGACCCTCAAAACTGGGACTACCTATAGGGCAGAATGTACCTCGAGGGCAGGCCATCTCCCGGGAAGAACAATAGCCAAAACAAAGGGGAAAATGCTGCACAATAGCATTTGATAGTTTGTTGACCTAGTTTCGGTTGTTCGACCTATTTGTTTATGTACCCACCCAGGCAACCTCTCTGGCATGGCGGGCATATTTGATATCAATTTTATAACCCCCTGGGATGGGGTCTGCTATTGGGGTAACAGACAGATCTGTGTATCTAGAGTTTAGAACTGAGCTATAAATAATTACTGTAGCCACTTCTTATTCCTCTTTCCAATACCAAAGGTATAACTATGAACTTTTCTGCGTGACACTTTTATAGCGCGATGATTCCACTTTCAACCTCCTATGGAATCCCGGGGTTTGCAGTTTCGGGAGGGGCTGGCCGGCCGTGCAGAAACGGCCTGTGTTTCACATTACAATGGCAATGTAAAGAAGAATAACTTCACTCCTGTTGTGGTGTGCCTCTAACTTTTTAGTTCTCCATGGCCTCTGTGACTCACACAATGGGGTTTCACACCTCCAATCAGAATGTTCTAGAACTGAGTAGCTTGGGGAGAACCCCACCTACTCCATTGTACTGTGCATGTCCCAGCCTGCGAAGCTACCATCCCCTCAGTCTCTCTCTGTCTACTGGATTAGTCACTTCTATCAGTGGGATGTGCTGGGGAGTACCTTCTTTGCCTAATTTTTCTTACTTCTTACTCTTATTCCTTGTTTTTTCCCCTCCTGTTCTTTTCTTACTAAAAAAAAAGTCAGTTTACTTCTGTCTCCCCCCCCACTTTCCCTCTTGTGGCCTCTATGGGTCTTTCTGCCCTACACTGAACTATTTCGCACTAGCCTGTTATAGCGCCATTATTCCACTTGCAGCATCCTATGGAATCCTGGGGTTTGCAGTTTAGGGAGGGGCCAGCCGGCTCCTCCCTAAACTGCAAACCCCAGGATTCCATAGGATGCTGCAAGTGGAATAATAGTGCTATAACAGGCTAGTGCGGAAATGGCCACTGTTATAATGCTATTATTCCACTTTCAACACCCTGTGGAATTCTTGGGTTTGTAGTTTACTGAGGCCAAAGAGCTCTTTGGCTGAGAATTCTCAATGCTCCTCCTTAAACTGCAAACCCCAGGATTCCATAGGATGTTGAAAGTGGAATAATAGCACTATAACAGGGTAGTGCTGAAAGGCCCTATGTCTCCCTTTAATTTTTGCTCTTCTTGCAAGTGCAAGGTTTTGCCCTCAAGAGACTCACACTGAGTGTCAATTTTATTTGTGTATCTGGCTGTGTAAGATTTGTCAAGAGTTCATTTCCCAAACTTTGAAGAATTGGATATCCAGGCTGAAGTCTTATTGTTGGGGAAATCCCTCCAGTTTTCCAAGCAAGCTGTGGCTAGTAAAGCCCTTTTCATGACCATGATCACTATCTCCAGACCATATCTGAAACCAAAGAAAACATTAGTTCCAGCAGCTTTACTACTAATATCAATGCCCTTGGGATCAGTTTTGTCATCTTTGATACTAAAGGCAGCTTCTGCTCAATTAGTGGTGATACGGAAAGCCATGCCACAGACTATTGCTGCTTCAATAGCCAAGGAATCGATACTAACTGTATATTCACAGAAGACTGTGATTCTTTCAGCAGCCTTGGTACCATCGACATATCCATCATTGAAGACAGTTGTTAATAACAGACAGCATGGGAGTGGTGATTTGGCCCCTTCTGAGCAGCCACCAAAGGAGCTGAAGACAAAGAAGGCTTAACAAACTGATAAATCACTGGCTTTGCTACTGATGGTGGATATTCCAATGGGGCCTGCTCCATCTCCTTCAGCATCACTACCAATGGTGCCAGAGGCCCAGCTTGAGACCAAACCTGACATGAGAGACAGTGAAGTTGTACTTTGTGACTACCTGTTGCTTCTCTTCCAGCCCAGTCTTCGAAAGCACTTCCTTCCCTAAGGAAGATGCATTCACCAAGACAAGACCAATCTCTTTCCTGTCACGAGAAATCCTATGTCTCTTCTTGCCTACAGTACCATGATTATAGACACTGAGAATATCCAGCTTTAATCAATACCTTACTTTGATCAATAGCCAACAGAGCCTCTTATGATTCTCAAGGTAATTTTTCTTGTTGCAGTTATGTTGCTCTGTTGATCCAGGGAATGTACTTTTCTATGATGCGACAAAACCTTCCTGGTTTTTCATTGTGACAAAGTTATATTGTGACCTGATGTTACCTTTCAGGTTATTTGTATTGCTGTCATTCTATTCACAGCCTTCCACTCCTTTAGAAAGCTCTCTACTTTCTTTGGATGTTTGTCATATTCTTGCCTTTCCTCAGCCCTCTACTCTCATATAACACTATAGGCTGGACTGCTCACTTTGCATTATCTTCTGTTTTTTAGTGAATTGACCCACCATCCTATGGTAAGCTTCACAGTCACCCACTGTGTGAGGCACAGAGACCATGAAGTAGAACAGGTTGCTTACCTGTAGCTGTGGTTCTTCAAGTGGTCATCTGTGCCCTCACACCAACCAACCTACCCTCCCTCCCCTCTTTCAGGTTCTTGTTCTTTCAGCAGAATTCGAAACTGAGGGGCCAGTAGCGTGGCAAGCTAAGACGTGTACAGTATGTGGGAGGCAACAGGGTTCCTGCCAAGCTACTCAACTCTAGAACATTCCTATTGGGTCTCTGTGCTGGTGTGAAAACCCATTGTGTGAGTGCATAGGTGACCACTCAAAGAAACACAGTTACAGATAAGCAATCTGTTCTTACTTTTATAATTAACTAGTGTATATACCTGGCGTTGCCCAGGATTTTATTTTCTCACCGGTAACACATGTTAGAAATACCTTAGGAATTACCTTACCTTATCTTAGGAATTAGATGCGGTTGAAATACACAGATTTGAGATTCTGTGTCTCTAATTCCCCAAACTGTCCTGTCCAGTACCTGTAACTTATCCCCATATTCACCAATCCAATCTGTATTAAGAGTTTTTAACATACACAGGTTGGGTTCCTGAGGCAAATACACTGCCCTCCTTCTTGCTGGTAGGCTTCGTCTCCACAGCAACTGGCCTGAGCTCTCTGGCTGAGAATTCCTAAGGCCCCTCCCTGAACAGCCAACCCCAGGATTCCATGGAATCTTCCCAGCCAGCCAATCGCATGAGGTCTTCACCTGCCTGATGCAGAGAAACAGACAAACTCACTCACAAACTTTGACTTTTATATAGTAGATGGAGCCTTATTAAATGGCAGAGGAAGAATGCCACATGGTTCAAGTGCTGGCTTATGCTGTACCTCATGGGGATGCTTTGTCCTCTGTTATAACTGTTGAAGTGCCGATGACAAGGTGGATAAGAGGCTGTGTTCTGTACCCACAGACAGGCATCATCATCATCAAAAAATATTTATCAACTTTTAAGAAATGGGATTAAGAAACCAAGAAATCTTTTTTTAAAAAAATTAACTATAAGAGTACTGATTTGGTTTCTTCTTTTCCTCACTCGATATATGTCCCCTATGGGTCTGAAAAGGTTCCCTAGTGTTGTCATAGTATTCTATCCCAATTGGTAACTCTGATTCCTCCAAGGTCTTTAAAATCTATTGATTTATGCAATGGTTCACTAATTTCCACAAATAAATCTCAGCTACTGGAAAATCTCAACCAGTATTCTGTAATGTATTCTTTACATGAATACATGCAAATATAAAATAATGTTTCACTTGAAAAAGTTGCCAAGTATGTGTTAGGCGGATGTATTAATCACTGAGTGTCATTACAATGGGAAAATAGTCTTCTGTCAGGTTTAACACATTTAACATTAGAAAAGCCTGCACCTGTGAGCTGTTTTTTTTTTAAGTAGGTTTACTTTTCACGTAAAATTAAAAATGTATGAATGTTTGTTAGAAATGGCTGCAGGTGAAACAGCAGATGGTATTTATAATAATTTGCTTTTTAATTAAGCAAATATGAGAATTTGTAAAATATCATGAGCCTGGGGGGATTTAATGCAGCACAGATTCTCTCCCCCACCACATGCTTCAGTGTTCCATATGGAATAGAAGTCATTGCTAACATGTCATTTAATAAACTACCAACAGTTAATCATGTGAACAGTCTTCTTAATTTCAGTAAAATAATAACATCGATAATAAAAACTGCTGATGTGTTTGAAGTACATGCTTAAGGACTTTTGTATTTTGCTTGCTCGCAGGAGAAACATCTGACCAATTTTTTCCTTAATTTTAAAATTATGTTTGAATTGTTTAGCAATGGATTACTGAATAAGCAAAGGTTCAATAAAAGTAAGACAGTCTCTGGGTCCCTGTGACTGGGGCTGTAACACTGGTCTTAAATTTTCCCAGTGCCCATAGAAAAATAATAGTACAAAATCATCTCACTTCCTTCCAGATTCTTCCCTTCTGGTGACTACAACCAATTCCAAGCATCTAATATGGTAACTGAAAGTGAGGAGAATTAATATATGATCACATAGGAAATGTCCCATTACTTTCCCTTACCTTCTATCCAGAGGAAAAAAAGCCATGTTTGTTTTCTAAGAGAAATTTAAAAATCGGTGTGTTTATTGCAAGTTTGGTTACGATTGAGAGAAAGTATGCAGCCATCCTACCAACCTGTCTAGCAAGTGGTCCCAGAGGAGACCGAGCTATCCGGGAACTCTCCACTCTCACTGGGCATCAACATAGTCTGTATTTTTTGTCATTCAGGGGCACGGATCTCTTGTTGTGTATGTTGGTGCTGTTCTTCAGGGGTGCCGGCTCCCACAGTATCTGATAAGTGACCATAAAGAATGCCTCCTTGTTCATGTAAGAAGGAGAGAGGGCTAGGACAGAGTCACATTGTAGTCCTCAGTCTCATGGACCCAAAGGAGGATGCAGCTGATAAAGGTCAGCTGATGGCCCTCATATGTGTGATGCTGTCCATAAACTGGGACTTCCTGGATCAAATGGCATCTGGTAGAGTATGGCCCTTTCCTCCTACATCATGTTGAGCTGGATGACAAAGGAGCTAGCCATAATGGAGGCCTTGGCCTTGGCGCCTTTTTGGAGGCTTTGGTCAGGCACTGATCCCAGGGCATTCTGGCCCTGGACCCAAACAGTTCCTCAGATATATAAACAAGGACAAAGTTTTGGTGCAACCAGTTGGATTTTTTGGGCACAGGGAGCTACTTGTTGGCATTATGTTTACATGGTGGGCATTGTTTCTGTGCTAGGATGTGATAACTACTCTACATAAATACATAAAGCCAGCTACAAACAAGTCTGCATGCTGCACTATGAAGCCATATTGGGTGTTACACTTGTTGCTTGCGCTGTTCCCTCCATTCTTCTGTTTCTGGAAGGGCATGGTGGGGCCAACCTCTATTAAGTGCTTTATCTAGTTGCCCAGTTAGTGGCTTTCCTGGAAGCTATGCTTGGGAGTATTGCTCTGGGTGGTATTCTGCTTTCAGGTATACTAGTTAACAAGCAGGTTGCTCGTTGCTTGCAGATAGTTTTCTGGCCTGGTCAGTTTCCTATCCTCATTTGTATATGTTTTCTTAATCATAATACTGAACAGAACACAATTCTTAATCAGCTAAAGTCATAACTCATTCTTTGGAATCTAAGGAATCTGACAGAGATTGTGAAGAATTTTGGGCTTCAGATGACAGCTCCTTGTCCAAATCTGAAAAATTGCTGGCCAAAGCAGATGAGAGGCTTTCTTCTCAGCATGACTTGATAGATACTGAAGAGTCACCCCTTCCTCTGAAGTCCGACAAAGAAAGAAGGAACAACTTTGCCAGTGCCAATGTCCTTTAAATAAGACAGTTAAACTAATCAAGCACCTAGTGTCCAAAGGCAGCAGCTGGGAGTCCTTGATGCTCACGACAATTCTTCAACTGGCAGTACTCTCCACATTCATGTGTGTCTTGTGATTCTGAACATCTGGATGGGAGTGTTTAATGATTCTTTGTCTTACCCCTTTTGGGCTTTTGATTATCTGGACTACTGGCTTTGTGTAATGATTTCTGCACTGGCTGAGAGCTTGCCCTTGTGCCTCGCTTCATCTTCCTCGACTATTTGTGCATGACCTGGATTGCACTGACTCACTTGCACTTGCTTTCATTATGATAATCTGTCTTTCTTTGGACACTTGCTGATTGCAGGCACAGGGGAGCTAACCCTATGCAGTATGCGATAGTATTAAAAATGGGGAAGTTGCAGCCCTTCAAATGCAGTTAACTACAATACCCATCATCCTCATTCACCATGGTGGCTGGGACTAATAGAACTTGGAGTCCAGCAGTAGTTGCAGGGCCACCAGTTCTCCATCACTGGACTACAATACAAAATTCTTATTAAAACAAATGAGTATGCCAGCAGAGGGTGTCTTTTACTTTTTGGCAACAGGAGCAACATTAGCAAAGGATATAATGAGTTCCCTCGTGTTATTACAAAGTTCTTGCTCTGGGTGAATCATAGAATGTAGGTCTTTTTGAAGCACAGACTGTTAAAAGAGTTTTTATATCAATGTTTATCTACTAAAGAGATCTATAAATTGTATGATTATATGACTCCTCTTACAGCTCCAGAAAAAAGCTTTCAGTGGAGTTAGCCCTGTAAAATCATTGATAAATCATGTCCTTTGTGTGCAGTCCCATACCCTGTAAAAATGAATGGATCATTAGATATGAGAGAGCGAGAGAGAGAAAGAAGGAACAAAAGATTAAATGGGCTTGTTGGAAAAATGTTACTCTTCCTCTAATAAAAGAATGGGGGATTTAAGCCTTCGGCCATTGCAGAAATAATATAATTAACTGGAATTCTTTATTAAATAACTCTTATGAACAAAATCAGTAGAAAAAGTGACTCATTTCTTATTGGAATGTGAAATGTAAGTTTTACAAATTTGTCAAAAGGAGTATAATGGGGACAGTGTTGAAAAGTTTGCTGAAATCAAGCTATAACTACAGCATTTGCTTGATCTACTATGACACTAATTCTGTCAAAAAAAGAGATAAGATTAGTTTGGCACAATGAGTACCTCATGTGACACCTTTTTGATAATTAGATATTAGGTACATGTTTATATTTCTAGCTGTTGGCATACATATGCCATGGCATGAAGTCTTCACATTGACAGTAGGAGAATGATTAGAGCAAGAGGCTGCTTTTCTTAATGGAGGTACCACATACATAGAAAAGCTGGATTAATCACCAAATCAGAAGGTCTATCAAGAATACAACTGGTCAGAGATTTTAGCTTGAGGTTTTAAAAAGAACAAGTAGATGGCAGACAATGGGCAGTCAGAAGTTACCTAGTGTATCAATAGCTCAGAAAGAAGCAAGTCTCCTGGCTTGAAATAATTCTGAAGGAAAAATGGAGAGCAGACCTGGTTGCTGAGGAAGGAAGAAGCCATCCTGTGAGCTTATGATGAGGCTTCAAGTTGGCAGCAGAATCTACCATATGGAGATTTCAGGAAGAGGTCTCACCAGAGAGAACTTCAGCAAGTACGCCCTGAAACAGAATCATTCTAAAAGCCAGAAACAGGAGAAGAAGCAAGAGGCAGAAGGTAATCTAGCAAAATCTAGTCTTTGTAATGAAGGATTGACGGGTGAAAGTCAGAGAAATCTAGTCTGCAGAAAAAGCTGTTGAGAACTTCTTTTAGCTAGGGAAGGCTCCCATACCTATTTGGAACATAGCCTATTATTGAAAAGAGAACACTTTAATAATTATATTGTTTTAATAAAGATGAGTTTTCTTCATTCTGCATGGGCACACCTACATGGGTCTAAAAGTGCAGCTTAGTCCTTATTCTAATCCTCATGTGTCACATGATATTTCTTCCTTTGATATCTCATCTACTAACGCGTAAAAGTCAATGTTTGTTTCTTTGTCTGTGTCAGGCAACAAGACCTCATATGATTGGCTGTGTGAGGCAAAGACCTTATATGATTGGCTGCCTAAGAAGATTCTATGGAATCCTGGGGTTTGCAGTTTAGGGAAGGGCCTTTAGAATTCTCAGCCAGAGAGCTGTTGGGCCTAGCTGGTTGCTATGGAGATGAGGCCTAGCAGCAAGGAGGAAGGCACTGTATTCCTTAGGAACCCAACCTCTGTATGTTAATAACTCTGAGTACAGATTGGACTGGGGAATATGGGGAAAAGTTATAGGTACTGGACAAGATGGTTTGGGGAATTAGAGACACAGGATCTCAAATCTTTCTAACAGCTATTACCTAGGAGAAAATAAAATCCCAGGCAATGCCAGGGATATATGCTAGTATGTTCATATGTTTCTCCACCCACAAACCTGAGCAACCAGTGGCCAGTGCAACTGAGGAGCATGGACTTGCTTTCCACTGTTGATAGCTTCTTCACATGTGCACCTCACCGGCAGCTATGTACAAACTCAAACTTCTTAATTTGTGCATTTTTGTGGGGGGTGTCTTTATTTGAAATGTAGGGCTCACCGACATGGTAAGTGGATGTTACAGTACATATAGGCCCAGTGTGCCCTGTGTTCCCTATCTCCACCTAAACCAGAGCTTCCTCAGGCTCAGACCTCACTGCCTGCCACATACAGTAGAAACAGATATCTCGAGCGCTTTCTGACCAATGCCAAGAGGAAAAGGAAATGGCAAGGGATGTGAATGCCCCAAAACTACACAAGGCAAGGAGCAGGGGCATAGCTGACTTTCTTCGTTCAGCTTCTGTCACATACTATCTGCCTCCATGAATGCCATTAACAGTGCAAGAAAGAAACTTTGTGGTAGATTGCATGTGAAAACAACATAAGTGTTCTGAGAGACAGTCATTTGCTATTTTAGTTTCACTCCATTCTAAAAACCTGATAGGTTTTGCAGGAGGTACACCGCCATACAATCACTCCTGTCCTCCTGGAAAAAAAAATCTTTGGGAGTCTTCTCCTTTTTTAAAAAAAAGGTCAGCTTCTTTCACCTATGACTTTAAAGCAACCCTGCTTTGTGGATTAACACCACTTTCTGTGATGGTGGACTATGACTATGAGTCATTGGACTATGACTTTGAAAACGAGGGTTTGATTCCCTGCTCAGCCATGGAAACCTACTGGTTGACCTTGGGTGAGTCACACACTCTCAGCCCCAGAAAACCACATGATAGGTTCACCTTAGGGTTCCTATGACTTGAAGGCACACAACAATCATACCTTAAAGGGAGCACATCCTGCCTGACCTTGAAAGCTAAGCAGGATCAGTGTTGGTTAGTACCTGGATGGGAGATCATCAAAGAATACCTGGTGCTGTAGGTTATATTTCAGAGGAAGGACCTGACAATACTACCTCTAGGTATTCCTTGCCTAAAAAATCCTACGAAATTGATGGAGTCACCATAAGTTGACAAGCAACTTGAAGACACATGCACACACAATTGTTTCTACTATTTGAACTTCCTTCTCTGAAGAAGCAAAGCGGGCATTTGTTTGCAAAACATCGTAAATTTGTCCGTGCATTTGCACATGTGCTGCTGTGAAGGAAGGGTTACCGATAGAAATATAACTGTACTAATTTGAGCAAATGACAGTCAATACCTTATAAAGAGAGCCACCCACTGACCAACAGAAAACACACTGGAGTTCCCTGGTAGCCTAAGGACTAAATCCAGTGCAAGACATAGAGTCCTCATTGTTACATGCTATTAAGGCAACCCTGACTTGTGGTGACCTCTCCATAACATTTTCTTGGTCAGATTTTAGTCAGATGTTTGCCACCGTCTCCCTCTAAGACTGTGTTCAGATGATGGAAATGATCAGGAGGTGTTATGCAAGGTCACCCAGCCAGGTTTCCATGACCCAGTGGGAGATTCAAGCTCTGGTGTCCTAGTCCTTTCCACACTACACTGTTATAGTGCTATTTATACCACTTTCAACATCCTGTGGAATCCTGGGGTTTGCAGTTTAGGGAAGGGCATTTAGAATTCTCAGCCAGAGAGCTCTTGGCCTCAGTAAACTACAAATCCCAGAATTCCACAGGATGTTGAAAGCTGGATAATAGCACTATAACGGTGTAGGGCAGAAAGGCCCCAATACTCAGACTGCCATACAGCACTCACAGTGCAGAACACTCATAGAAAGTGAATGTGAATTACTAGTCAGAAGTACTTTAATTCTCACTTGTCTCAATGCATGTATCAGTATTAGAGTTAGCTTCTAAGTATGCATACAAACACACTGTCTCTCGGGATGCACTTTCCTGCTTCTCCCATGCTACAGAGCTCCCTTAAGGCCCTCTTTGCGCTTTCTACCCAGCGTTACTATATTCCCCCCAATAGCCGTAACCAGCCGACGAGCCTGTACACAAGCAGGCAGGTATTTCGTTCGCCAGCGGCTGCGGATAGCGCTTTCACGCCTTTCCGCGTCAGCCTCCCCTTTCTGTCCCGTCTCTGTCCGCATTATTTTGCCAGACTTAACGCCATTTCCACACTAGAGTGCTATAGCGCTATTATTCCACTTTCAACATCCTTTGGAATCCTGGGGTTTGCAGTTTCGGGAGGGGCCGGCCGGCCCCTCCCGAAACTGCAAACCCCAGGATTCCAAAGGATGTTGAAAGTGGAATAATAGCGCTACAGCACTCTAGTGTGGACATGTTCGGGCGCTCTCGAGCCATAGAAACGACCAAGGCGCGCGCGCGCGCGCTATCCCACCTCCGCTAGACAAGCCGCTTGGCGGAAGAGAACTCCTCTGACCAATCGGGACAAACTTCTCTCGGACCAATCACGGGCTGCTTTACACGGCGGTTTTAGGAAAAGGGAGCTTAATCGGCAAGGCTTGTGTTTTGCGCGCCCGCCCGCGCGCCCGCCTTCCTGCAGAGCCCTGGAGCTGTGGTGCCGGTGCGTTGGGGGCACGCTCGCTAGGCGTCCCGGCGGGGGGGGAGGAAATCGACCCAGAGGAAGAAAGAGTCTTAAGGCGCTTTCTTTCTTTCTTTCTTTCTTTCCCCTCCGCTTTCGTTGCTGTTAGCTGGAAGGCGCCTTTGCTCCATGTGATGCACTCGCTCACCCAGGAAATCAGATCTTTCTCCAAGACCAATCTGAGGAAACAATGCACCAGAGTCACGACTGTAACCGGGAAGAGGATTATAGAGACGTGGAAGGATGCGCGGATGCAAGCGGTGGAAGTAGCCGACTGCCACGACGGCAGCGCCTGCGGCTACGTGCGGGACCTCCGCTTGGATCTGCAAGTCGGTGCCGTCAAGCCCTGGCTGCTTCTGGGTGCGGAGCTGGAGCCCAGGCTGCAGGCTTGTTACGATCACGATGCGTGGGGAGGCGAACGAAGCTACAGCTGGGGCCATTTCCGCACTGCGCTGTTACAGTGCTATTATTCCACTTTCAACATCCTGTGGCATTCTGGGGTTTGTAGTTTGCTGACGCCAAAGAGCTCCCTGGCTGAGACTTGTAAAGCCCCCTCCCCAAACTGCAAGTCCCAGGACTCCATAGGAGGTTGAAAGTGGAATGATAGCGCTATAACAGGGCAGTGTGGAAATGGCCTGTATTTGTGTGGTAATCCTCTGTTTTAAAAGAAGGGGGAAGGAGACATCGAAGGCGCTGAGACGTTCTTTCTTGGCTCTGTACTTTTTTGCTCTCACGGTATATTTCAGTTTTGCCACAAAATATTCATTTGGTGCCTGCGGTGCTGCTGCTGTTGTTGTTGTTCATAGGTGTCATATTGTCTTCAGCTTACGGCGACCCTGTGAGTGAGGGACCCTGTCTTCAACAGCCCTGCTCAGCTCCTGTTGCCTGTATCCACATGTAATGTGGTCTTCCACTTTTCCACTGGGTTACTTAGGGGTTTTTTTCCCAGAAAAAAAGCTAAGCTCTCACTCCTCTAATGCATGTTATTCTTTGCCCATACCTGGGGTAACGTGGGCTTCTCTCATCACAGGGTCCCAGGATGCAGCTCATGATCTGGACACAATGAAAAAATACAGGGTAAGGACATGTTTGATTTTTTTAATAGTGATGTCTCATGTTAAATATAGATTGGACTTTTCGAACAGTTATTAAGTTTGTTCTTCTGTAAGACACACACACACACACACATATAATGTGTGTGTGTGTATATAGATATATATATATAATTGCTCAAGATTGTGAAGAAATTGCAAAACTTACTGTTGATTCCTCTTTAAGGAAAACTGAAATCCATCCTGCTATGTACACTAACATGGAACCAAGTTCCACTAAAAACCCGTGGGACTTAAGGTGCTGTCCTAAGCACACTTGCTAGGGAGTAAGCACCATTGGACTCATTAGAATTTCTGATTAAGCACACTCAAAATTACACTATAATCTAAATGCAATATATTTAGAATTGAAGTGGGTGGTTACATAATTCTTCATCCCCATGTTGATTCTTCATCTCCATTAGTTAACATTAAGTATAAAAACGTTAGATCCTATTGTTAAAGCTGTCTCGCTGAAAAAGGTTTTTTCCTCATTCCTGTCCTTGGTTTCATGACATGAAGCGGAAGGAAGTGTTTATGACAGATCCCTTAGCTTTTGGCTTGAAGTCCACAACCATGTCAGAAGCTGAAGGTTGAAAAGGTGTCTTGTTTTATTATCTCTCCAATGTTTTTCAGGTCACCCATGTTCTAAATGTAGCCTATGGAGTTGAAAATGCCTTCCCTCAGGACTTCACATACAAGACCATCCCTATCCTAGACCTTCCTGAAACTGACATTGTTTCCTATTTCCCTGAATGTTTTGAATTTATTGAGGAACTCAAGTTAAAGGTAATTATTGCAGTATGTGGTTATTGATTATTAGTGCATAGTGGTAGAAAAAAAATGGGCAAACTTGCATTTTTGACACTGCTTTGCTGAATTATTAGCATTGCCTTGAGATGTTTCCATGGTGAGAACAGTTAAAAACATCTTGAGCTCCTCTCGTCTTAAATGCTGAAAAAAAATCCAAAGATAAAAAGGAATATTTCACCAAATACAGAGAGCTGGTTATTTCAGTTACTCTAATATGTCAGCTTAACAGTTTTCTGTACATTTTATTGTAATCAACCAAAAGTGGTTTCATAGAAAATAGAGCCATTTGCTTAAACTGGGGCTTTTGAATATTAATACTTTTTAACAAGACAATTATTTTTAAAAGGTGACAGTACAATCCTATACAGCACTACTTAGAAGTAGGGCTGACTGATTTCAATAAGGCCTACTCCTGGGTATAGGATTGCAGTTTAAAATTTTTAAACACACTTGTCTAAGAGTAAACTCCACTGAGGTCAACAGAACTTTCTTCAGATATGTAGATGGTTGCACTGTAAGATAAGATTATTAAACTTTATATTATGCAAATAACTGGGGCATTGCTGAAGTGCTACAAGAAAAAACCCAGATGCTACAAATGATCACAGTAGACCCACTTATGTCCATTGGTTTCAGTAGCACATCTTAATTGTTTTTGGATCCTGGCACTCTCACACTTACATATAAGATTAACATTCGTATATGTGAATAGGATTTTGCTCTGTATTATCATTTCATGGGCCAGACCAAGATTATATAGTAGAATGAATATTTTATAAACACACAGTGTGCTGTCCTTTATATAGCCAGTATCTTGTAGAAGGAAATCAAAACTCAATCTATTTCATATAATCTGTTCATTTGATGCTACAGGCTGACAGTATCTTGACTTTTCAAACCTGGCTGCAGGTTATTCCATGAGATCTACCATTTTCATTATTTACATAGTTTGGAATTAAGAAAGATAATATTGCCCAATCAAGCTTTGTGTTATTTTAGAACGAAAGAACACAGCGTATTCTTTACAACTTAACTGAAAGGTGTATTCATTTCATGCCCTCCTGGAGGTTTCCAGTTACAGTTTCCATTTCGTTTCTAAATTAGATTTACCATCCTCAATAGCTTAGTATCACTGTTCTGCTTAAGAAGTTTAATACTTTCTTTATATTAGGGAATGCTTTCATAACCTCTTCCTGACAGTTCTAATAAATAAACAAAAATAAATAATGCAAGATGCTATTGTTATATTCAATATATAATAAATTGCTTGAAAATTAGATAATTTGTTCATTTCTCATAAAGACTCCCTACCAAAGCAGGCTGAATTAATAAAGCATCAGATTGTTAATTTGCCTGAGGAAGACCAATGAAAACTCTCAAAACAGAAATGAAATGTATAACTGGAGATAACTCAAAACACACACACACACACACGTGTCGTGAAATTGCTTTGAATAAGTTCCTTCTCACATAAGGGAGTTTGTTGATATTGTTGTGTGCCTCTAAGTATTTGCAACTCATAGTGATCCTAAGGCAAACCTGTCATGATGTTTTCTGAGACTGAGAGTATGTGATGCTCCCAAGATCACTCAGTGGGTTCCATGACCAAGCAGAGAATTGAACCCTGGTTTCCAGTGATCAAACCACTATACCATGCTGGGAGTTTAGGAAAATTATCTTATCTATCTATCCACTTTATCCAAAATTATCTACTTTATAAATGGGGGAGGGGGAGGGGGAGGGCGGGGCAGGGTGGGGCAGGGCAGGGCAAAAAACGAAACTGTATTATGTAATATGATAAAAGGAAACAAAGGCTATTTTTTTGCTTTCTGAGTCAAATGACCCAGGCAGATGCCTTCCTAAAGTTGTGTCCTCCCATTGTTTTGGACTACAACTCATAGAATCTTAGAGTTGGAAGCACTGTAATCAAAAATGCCATCTAGCTCAACACCCTGCCATGCAGGAATACACAGCCCCCCCCGACTCCCAGGTTCCCTCTGAATTTAACTGCAATCCCTACAAAAGCTAGAAAGTGAATGGCTTTTCCCGACAATGTGTTGTCATAAGTTATTCCTATTCTCAAAAAGTAGTTTGTAGTGGGTTGGTTTTGAGTGGGCAAGGCCCACTACTTTTACAAAAGATCTATTCCTGGTAGAAATAAAAACTTCTAAAAGTATGTGTGCATGTATAAGGAAAGGTAGACAGAGGCCATTTCCACACTGGACTGTTATAGTGCTATTATTCCACTTTCAACATCCTATGGAATCCTGGGGTTTGCAGTTTAGGGAGGGGCCTTGAGGTGGAAATGGCCAGAGTGAGCCACTTGCATTTTTGAATTCTTGGATGTGTTGCTGTACAGACTATCCTGATGAGGCCTGATACTTCAAAATTTACCACTATACTACTTCTCAAAAGCTCTTAGAAATTCTAGAGGGATCTGTGTTGCCTTTTCCTAATGCAATGGTATGTAAACAAACTCACCCAATCTGTCCCCACCCTACTCTCCTCCCAGCAATGCAGCAGAGGAGATCAGAAGCATCTATTTCTAGGTTTAAAATAACTATAGTCTGTCATTACATGTCACAATGACAAGTTATGGCCAGTTTAAACTACGGTTGATTAAAGCAAGCAAAGCTCAAACTTTGGTTTGTTCCCATGAGCTATTAGTTTAAATTAGGGCCGTTCTGCCCTACGCTGTTATACTGCTATTATTCCATTTTGAACATCCTGTGGAATCCTGTAAACAGTTTACAGAGGGGCATTTAGTATTCTCAGCCAGAAAACTCTTGGGCCTCAGTAAACTACAAACCCCAGAATTCTACAGGATGTTGAAAGTAGGGTATTAGCGCTATAACAGGGTAGGGCAGAAAGGCCGTTAGTCACCATTCCTAGTTAGAGGCATTTAAAGATGCACACTGCCCCTAATCTAAAACAGGAAGTAAGTGCTTCCAGTTTATTTTGGCTTGTGATGGTAGAGACACTTAAACCTCTTAACTGTGAGGAATTTTGTTCAACTTATGTTCAGTCTAAGTCAATGTTTCTGCTGAAAAAATTGATGTTCAGTGGGTCTTAATAAGTGGTCTTTATTTACAAAAACCACTTCTGTCCAAACAAAGGTGTGTTACTGATTCATCTCCCACATCTGCACTGAATGCTACTATGGATGGTCTCCCAATTATGGGAGACCATAGTCTCCCAATCAAGACTAGTTGTCTGGGGGCACAAAGGGCTGGTGTGGAAAGATATGCAAGAGCCCTAATGTGCACTTATTTATTTATAAAATTAAGATAGCACATTCAGCCCTATGGCCTAAATCCAATTGTTTATTCCAGCTGGAGTAGAAACATTGAATCAGTTGTTGAATGGTAAGTCAACACTTATAAAACCCATTCATTCAATGCATCAACTCTAGTTGGAAATAACAATTCTATTTAAGTCCATATGAGGATCAGCATATATTTGGACCCTTCAGATAACAGGATAAAATAATGGCTATATCTGAATTAAGCATTCTAGAGAAATGAAAACAAAATGGCGTAAACTTCCATGGAAATCACTTATTCGGCTAGCAATTTAGTAGCCAAATTTTAAAAAGGGGAAACTAATTGTTACTATTTTCCAGTTCAGTATAGGGTTGTTTTCCTTTTAGGCTAGTCATTTCTGTCTGAAATTACTCACTCGGAAAACAAAGGAGGAGAAGATGTGGGTGAGAAATTCGCTCAGTTTTCAAAATTGAACGGATTCACAATTCCCAGATCTGAAGACTAACTAGAAGGCATTTAGTCCTTGAAATCCATGTGTTTCTGAAATGGGGCATTTGTTTGTACAAAATGTGTATGTATACATGTACAAAATATGTATACTTTAAAAAGTATATACAAAATTGAGTATCTGTGTGCGTACAAAAATGCTTATAGTTTGCACACAAAAATGCTTTATTCAATTAAAAATGTTTGAAAATGTGTAGATTTGAAAAGTATGCACAAATATGTGCTTCTTTTTAAAATGTATAAATAGTGATATGCCAGAAGTCAAGCCCCATGTGCAATTTATTATATAAATTAAATGTCTGAATTGGCTGCAATTTCTTTGAAACACTTTCTTATTTACATGGCAGTGTGATCCATGAACATTCCTAAGTAAAGTATTGTTTTTTCTGATATTCGCAAATTCTAATTTGATGACTTCCTTTAGATAATCTAAATTGCCTATGAGGCACAACTTTGGGCATACCTTGTATTTTTCATATATTACAAATTGCTTTACACACTAATCTTTGTGCAGAATGGAAAAAATGATAATTCATAATCAGAATCAAGACTAGACTTTATCATATGAAAATGGGGATCTCAGTAAAACTGAGCTTTACAAATTTTCCCATCTCCATTGAGATGTTAGCTTAGTTAAAATCAGAATGACATATTTCTGAGTGTGATGCAGATTATTCAGATATGTAATATACTTTGTGTAACAATTTGGGGTTTTTTTAAGTTAACTTGACTGAAAAATATTTGTGCATTTGAAAATATTTTGTAAGCATCCACATTAGGAATTAGAAGGTTTGAAGTTTTTTATCTTTTCCAATGCATTTAAACTACTTCCATAATATTAAACCAGAAATATAGATGGAAGTATTTTTGTTTTTATCAGGGTTCAGTTAAAGATAGGAATTTTTATTTTTGGAAAATAGTTCTGTGTGCACCTTAGTGCAGATATCAAAATAGGAACCAATTTTTTCCTACTCATGTTGATAATTATTTATATAGTATTTAGATTTTAAGGTCACTTTCCCTTAAAATATCAAGGGCAGATTACAACAGAGGAGGAGGAGGACTAATGTTAATAAATACAAATTTTGTAGACAGCTGTTGAATAAGTAAAGTTGTAAAAAGTACCAGGCACCACCAGCTGAGTTGGGAGAAGTGATTCCATACCTCTGGTCAACAGTCTTCTCCTGAAAAGTGATCAGAGCAGACACTACTGACCACACTGACCAACGAGAGGTTTCTCAAGCACAGTAGAGTGCATGCAACTCATTAGGATTTTGATTCAAGAGTAATGTATGAAAGAAAAGGAGACCTTGTGTTGTATCTTAAGCTCTATGAGTTTTTTTAATGCCTTTTAAGAGGGACTGCTTGCTCGGATTGGTCTTTAAAATGCCTACTTTTCAGAAAATAGCATTAAGTAAACTGTTACTGGCAATTGTTTTCTAAATGTTTTTTCTGTCTTTCTCTTCGAGGATGGTGTCGTGCTTGTTCACTGCAATGCAGGAGTTTCTCGTGCAGCAGCCATCATAATAGGCTTCCTAATGCACTCAGAAGGACTCGATTTTGCCAGGGCCTTTTCTTTAGTGAAAAATGCAAGGCCTGCCATTTGTCCAAATCCTGGTTTCATGGAGCAGCTCCACAAATATCACCAGTTGAATAGTAACAAAACCAGGAACTTAAATGATTCAGAATGATGAGAGAAGAACTTTTCTGGTTGCATTGTAATGAGGAAAAAAAGTGAACTTTTTGGCTGCAATATTATGGAAGATGTCCAGAATTACTAAATTTGTCATTGCAAACTTGCCTTCACTTTTCAGTGTATACTTCTAAATCTACTTCAACTCAGATTAATTCTCCTGTGTGGATTGGCTGTGCCTCACTGCTTTGCTGATGGTTCCCTTACTCTGTTCACTTGCAATTATGTTCTAAAAAAAATGTACAGAATTACAGTCATAAAAGAATTTGGCCTTCTAGTACAGTATTCTTACATTCTCTCAAAGGACACTTTGTTTCAAAAATTCATTTTTTCCAAAATGATGAACAACAGTGTGACCTGGGGGAGGGTTCAAGATCTGGGCTGTTGGGCTTACCTTTGACCAGGGGTGAGGTTGGCTGTCCCCCCAGGTGGGTCAAAGAAAGATAGTGATGATCCAAAATGGGCAAGGATCAGGTTCTGGAGCAGAGCCTTCTAGCTTTCAAAATACATTTAAATTATTTTACTTAATAATGCAGCAAAAACAGAAATCAAAATTGACAATAACCATCAGGAAAGGAAGCAGGCAGCAGGCAGTGTTCTCATGTTAGGGACAAAGTTTCCCAAGAGAAAAGTGTGAGATACAAATTAAATAAAAGAGCATGCTGCCAGAGCTTGATATATCAAGACTGGTCATTAGAGTCAGCTGACAACACTCAGATCAGGATGGTATTGTAGCTTAGGTCCATAGTCCTGTTTGCCATACTCATAGTGAGACCAAAAAGTTGGTGAGGTGCTGAAACTTGACCAGTAGAAATCCCAGTTCAAGATGATCCCACCTGCAGTCTTGCCATGGCCTGGCTTTGTGGTAAATTTGCTAGATGATTCAACTACAAGTTTAAATTTTCCATTCAAAATTATATGCTAATAGGTACCAACATTGCCCAATGTACAGGCTCACTACTTCATTTGATTTTAAGGTCACATGTAGTCTATATCCATCTTAATGACATTATTAAGCAGATTTATCTCTTGAATTCTCAAATCCATTTCAGTAGATATTTGTTGACTGATCAGGTGTAACAGATGAAACCTGCAACAAAATGGAATGTACTGTGCTTCTGCTCAGTGTTTCAGCTTGCCAGCCATGACTTAAGAACACAGGATGTCAGAACATTGGTCCATTTAACTCTGTAGAGCAGAGCTTCCCAAACTTTTCATGTTGGTGACACACTTTTTTAGACAGGCATCATTTCGCGACACAGTAATTCAGTTTTACTAGCAAACCAAGGTTAAACTAACCCCTTATAAGAGATACAGACACATACATAAATTGTAATAACAAAATATATGGAAACACAACGTATCTCATGAAAACCTTTCATATATATTTTTAAAAATATATGATTTATAAATAACAACATACATTTCCAAGATTGTAGGCAACACACCTACACGCTTCAGGCAACACATTAACGTGTTGCAGCACACCGTTTGGAAAGCCCTGCTAGAGAGCTTCAGGCAAGAGTCTCCAAGCCCATCAGGAAATGTCAGGAACTGAACCTCTACAGTAATGTAGATGGAAGATCAATATATTATACATACCTTTAAAGTTGCAAAATCCCTAATATCAATGCAAAATATTAAGCACATTAGCAGAAAACAATAGCGGTATAAAATTCAGTTAAAAAAAACAACCACAATAAGCTGGAACATTTTACTCAGTTTCTTCAGATGTGCCCCAACACAACTTACAAACAGGCTGAATGCCAGAGGCTTTGAAACTAAGCAACCTGCTAACATTCCAGATCCTTAGAAATACCCAGGAATACAAGATACGAGTCTGTTACTACAGGTGTCCTATTTTAGCACGTTTGTTTTCAAGGGCTGCCTCAAAGCATGAATTTGTCATCCCTTCCCCGGGCAACTTAGCACACACTCAAGCTTTTCTATGAGTACTGAGGTTAGCCTCCTGACACACATGCTGATAAATTCAGTTTTCTTTTGGCAAGTGAAGTATCATAACTCAGCGTCAGAATTTGCCGTGGGCACTCATAGTAACAATAATCCAAAGAATGCTCTGGTATCTCCATGACTCGTCTATGCATGGACTCCAACAGGCATTTACAGTTGTTCATACAGGCTGCCCCACACGTGGGGAATTTGTGGACCTTCAAATGACTGAAGACTACAACTCCCATTGTGCCAGACCAATGGAGGAAAATTTTTTGGCATCCCATCATAGGAAACTGGATTTGTAAAGGAATTGTCAGATCAAAAACCCGTAACTGTCTCCAGGGGTTCACTAAGGGCCTTTCCAACCTGCACTGTTACAGTGCTATTATTCCACTTTCAACCTCCTGTGGAATTCTGGGGTTTGTAGTTCACAGAGGCCAAAGAGTTCTCTGGCTGAGAATTCTAAATACCACTCTCTAAACTGCAAACCCCAGGATTCCACGGGATGTTGAAAGTGGAATAATAATAGCACTTTGGGCTAACATTGAAAGTATTACCAGTAGAAATTAAAGGTTTTTGAAAAGAAGAAGTCTTGAAAGGAGGTAAGAGGTTCTTATAATTATTTTGGTGTCAGGTTTTAATGGTGGGGAGGTCTAGAGTGAAGAGAAAGAAAGTACTGTGAAGTATATTATAAATTATATCATAAATTATAAATTGCAATTTGGAAAATAGTAAAACCTAAACATCCAAGTGAAGGGCCTAGCTGTCAAAGAATTCTTATTGCTGTACTGTTGATTGACCTTGCTGCTAAAGTGTTAAACTATTGAGTGAATACTTATTTTTAATTAATTGAATTATTTATTGAATAACCCACTATTGTCTGATCTGAATTGAATTTTTGATTATATTACCTTTTGAAGTAGTTACAATTAAATTAAGTAACTAGTGAATTGTGAGATATTGTTTGCTCTTGAAATCATTGTTGTTTGCTTGAAACTAATTAAATAATTGATTAATTTAGTGAGGAGAACCAATTAACTGTGAAGTTGTGAATTACCTTAAGGAAGATTGGTGGTGACTAACAGGTCTATTAAATTAAATCAAATCAAACCTAACCCAGATAAGCAGCTGATAAGTAATAGATGGAGGAGGAAGAACCAGAGAGGGTTTAGGTGGAATAAGTAGGTAATAAACAGGCAATAAGGTAAATAGGTAAATAAATAGTGGGATAACTTGGTAGTTTGGTAATTATACAAATCGATAAAAGATTTAAATAATATAGGATAGGATAGGATAGAATAATAATAGCACTTTAACAGCGTAGGGCAAAACCCCCCTCAGGGAACGCCAGGAGACAAGAAACGGCGACACAAACCCCACCGTCTGAACTCGAAGACTACAAGTACACCCTCTCCCCCTCCCCGGATGTGACGTCCCACGATCCGTCGGGGAGGAGGGGGCTTCCGCTCTGTTTGAACGCGGCCGGTTCTGGGCGGAAGAGCGGGCGCGTGCGTTGTCGTCGTTGCTCTTCCCGGCGCGTGGCGCTATGGCGGCCTTTGCCATGGAGCTGCCGCTGCCTTCCCCCTCTGTGGGTGAGTGCCCTTTGAGCGTCCGGAGTCGGGGGGCTCCCCTTGGCGTCTTTTTATCTCCTTTCCTCCCCATTGCGCGCTTCCTGCCTCTTCAGGGTTTGGCCGAGTCTTCCAGAGCCCTCGGCCGTTGAGCGGCCGCCACCGGGACTCAACAAGTTGGAATGTTTGGCGCGCGAAAGCGGGGGCGGGGCGCGCGCGCATGGAATGCGCCGGCAGGAAGAGAGCGGCTTCCCTGGGCTGTGAGCTCTACCGGGCGGGCGGGCGGGCGGGCGGGGTGGCCGGTGGCTGTGACGTCAGTGCGGACTGGGAACGCGGAGCCCTCGGACTCCGGGCCGGGAAGGCGGGATCGCAATGAACCCCCGGGGCGCCTTCGGGCGGCCACCCCGGGCCCGGGCCTCCCCTTTGCTCCTGAACCCATTACCTTAGGTATGCAGATAAGGAGAGGGTGGGCGTCAGCCTTTGCTCAGCCTCAGTCGGGCCACGCCTGTCCGTTTTTATTTTGTTTAGGGGAAAAGAATGACGCTCTGAAGCGCGTAGGCGAAACGGGATCGTTTATTTCTGTCCTTTTTGTCAGTTCTTGAGGATATTATCCCCCCCCCTATTCATATGAGCGAACTATTTGAACACCCTTCATTTAGGGGGGGTTCCAACTCTAAGCAGTCCTAGCCAAGGTAATAGCGGGGAGGAATGCTGCAACGACACCTTGACAGGCCATCTGGGTGCTCAGGCCTACGTGGAGTAATCCATTCTGGTATGAAATGCTTCTCCGTATAGGTGCTGAGCCAATGACCCTGGGCTCCCCTACTTCTCCGAAGCCGGGTGCTGGTGCTCAGTTTCTCCCTGGATTTTTGATGGGTGATTTGCCAACACCAGTGACACCACAGCCTCGGTCCTTAAGTGGCCCTTCCGTTGGCGTTCTGGAAGTGAGAGCTCCGTTGGTGGCTGGTAAGGTGGTTTTAAATTAAACAGTGGTATTGGGTTCACAGCGGAAAAGTCTAGGTTAAGCTGGAATGTGACCATTGTCAAGCATACTTCTGATGGTTGTGAACTACATTCGTTCCATACTTTAGCTCCAAGGATTTGTGATTATGAGTGGCCATCTTTCAGTGTTACCCAGTCTTAAGTACAGAGATTCGACCTTGTTATATACCAGCAGATGAAGAAAACAACTTGAATGCAAAGAAGATTTCTGAGGAAAGAATTAACATTTGTTTGTTCTTTGGACTGCAACCCATTTTTGAAGGACGGAGCCTTATGATCGTAGGTTGATGAAGACTGCGTTTATGCAGACAGATTTGTTGTGGGAACCAATTAAGCATGTTTTGCTTTTACTGAGTAAGCAAAGCTTTCTGAACCATTTATTTGAACTAAAATGCTCCCCTCCCCCCAAAAAAAAACCCACAATAAAGTGAACCGACAAATCATTCTGATTATTTTTATGGGAAAACTTGTAAATACTTGCATATAGGACAGCTGAATGCCACATACTTTTTTTTACTGTTTAAATGTTAAGAGAAAAAAATGGGGCATAAAGACTTGTGCTGCTCAGTTTGCAAATCACAATTGAGGAACTGAGAGAAGCTCTTTGTCACTTTAAAACTTAAATACTGTTGCTACTCACAATAATGGCAAGCTTGCACATCCATTAACAAGCTGTTTAAAGAACTCTTCAAAGAATGTTTTGGCACAGCATTACTGGAAATTGGTAACGCTAACTTCAGCATGCCAGAAGCAGCATATTTGTAGGCTTTCTAAGACTAGTCATAAAAAATGGTGATTTTGAAACTGCGTAATTTGGCTAGAATATCTGTTCAGTATATTATTGTTTATATAAATCATTCTTTTAGAATCACATATTTTCTGTGCAAAAATTTTATAGGAATATCTTTTCTTGGCAACTGCTACCTCTTTACCAGCAAATGCATTGGATTTCTAGGTGCATTTTCAGTTTATAAAACTGCTTCAAGTGAGATGTTTTTCTTCAAGCAGAGCAGATTTACTGGGCACAGAATCTCTGTTTAGTTGTACTATGTAAATTGCCATACTATGTTAATCTTTCTTCGCTTGCAGATTTCAAACACAGGTGCTTTCAGGAGTGCCAGGTGCAAGAGAATATAAACATAGTGTAGGCTTATGCACATTGCATGTAGTTATGATCATCTTAAACTATATGCAGAATTCTGGAAGCAGTTACTCCATACCTTGTTTGTTATAGGCAGGCACACACAGCTACAGGACCATCAGCTAGAAAAGAATGCACTGTTCAGGCACACTGCTCCAACCTGACACTAAAAGTCTGTTTCTTCAGCCCTCCTTCACCATCCTTCTGCCAATGCTGCTAAAAAACCTTCCAGTTAGTCAGAGAGTGAGGAGGAAAAAGGGGTAGGAAGCTGTAAAAAGACCATTCTTCCTTGCAGCTGTCCCAGCTAGGTTTACAATGCAATAATCAAGCCTTGTTCAATTGCTGTTTTTAGTGTATGTGTTTTATAGATATTCGTAACTTATTTCCACATAATTGTGGAAGGTTAACACTGCAGTATGTAAGCATAAATGAGAATTGTGATTCATCTCTGCACATAGGTATGACACTTTATATAAATAACGTGAGAATTCTCATGTAAAATGTAATTGATAACTAGCAAGATCTGGCATGGTTTTTAATAGAATTGCACCTTTGTTTCTCAGCAAGGTTAGTTTTGGAAGCTAGGTTGACTCTTTGGATGTATAAATTGTCTTAAGAATCACATCAAGAATGATACACTAACAGTTCTTTTATGTTATGCTGTATCTAACGTAGGTGGATCTCCTCCACAACCAGTAGTTCCAACACATAAAGATAAAGGTGGTGCTCCACCAGTTAGAAGTATATATGATGATGTAGCTAGTCCTGGCCTGGGATCAACACCCTTGTCTTCAAGAAGACCAGTAAGTGACCTTAAAAATAGGTTGCACTATTACACTAAAACTTAGACAATCTCTAGATCAGATGTTTCAGTGGTTTGTAAATGAGGGTGGACAGAGAGCAATCTTTAAAAAAACAAAAAAACAAAGTATAGCTTGTGATTCTACTAATAAAATTAGTCTCCAGTGACTGTGCATGCATGTGCACTGTGTTTGCACACCACCCTGATTCTATGTTGTCTTTTATGTTTAGAAGGAAAAAAATGCTGCAGTTTTTATAGGTAACTTTATGAAACTGTAGAGCTGATAAAGTCTTTCATTGTTTCAATCTTCCACTAGAATTATTAATATTTTTCATTTAGTTAGGTGCTGAGAATTGCAGTTATTTTGATAGCAGGCCTCAGTCTGATGGTTAAAGAATAGACTGCAATGCAGCAGAATCTCTGTATTCCTGCAAAACATGTATATCTGCTACAATAGCTGTATCTATTTTCTTCCAATCTGTTGCTATAATTATTTCATTTATAAATAATATAACTGGACTGTTATTTGCTTTGTTACTGAAGTCAATATGTGTATTTAGAAGCAAACAATTACTTTGGAGAGGCAACTTCCTTTGCTTTCCCAGTTGTTAATGGCTGTTCTATCTGCTTGGCTGTTTGCCATCTCTTGGTTGAGACTTGTCTGCATTTGTCACTACACTTCAGAATAATGCAGTTTGAGTGGTAGCTGTGTATAGAAATGTTACTACGTATATTTTGAGGAATATTTTCCTTCCTGAGTTTGAAAACACAATTTTAATCCAATGTATATATATATCTAAAATCTTTTGCAGGCCAGTTTTTCTGTAATACAGAGTCCAGTTGTTGGAGCTATGCCAACAACTCCAGGAACAGGTAGGGCTTCTTGTGAAACTTGTTCTGTTTTCATATAGTATTCTAGCATGTTAACCATATAGTGTTCTGCTGATTTGCTAGAGTATTGTGACCAGCCTATTGTTTCTGAAATGAAAACAATAGGAAATAATGGAGGAAACCTGCTGTTGTGATGCAGTTTTCTTTTATGAACTTGAATAATCTGTGTTGTGGTCTTTCATTTGAGTCAAATCTTACCTATAAAGGAAAGCATTTAAATCAGCTTAATTTATGTATAGTTTATGTCAGTTCCTGTAGAGCGAGGCATATCTCCCAACAGAAAGAAAGTCAACATCTGCTTCTTGCAAATATTCTGTAGGGATTCCAGCTAGCAGCTAACTTCCTGATCCTTATTTGTCTCTTCTTTAACAGATATTTGGGGAAAAAATGCAGTAAGGATAGCTAGTTCTTTGAACTCACTTAAAATAAGTGGCAGTCCTAGGAAGAAGAAGCTGTAAAGATAAAAAACGTTTTTTTTCCCAGAAGTTCTGTCCTGCCCAAACCTTTACTTTTGCTAGCAGTGTGGAAATAACAGGAGAGATGTTTCTTGCCTCTCCCTTCCAAGTGGAGCTTTTGTAAAACTCAAAAATGGAAATTCTGTCCTATTGAACACACTTTCCTCTCATTGCAAACACAAAATTTCTATCCATTGCAAGAGTGTTGTGTGTATACCATGTATTTTGATGCATGTGTCATTGTAAGAAATAATAGAGAATTTATTTAGACCTGCCTAAGAGTTGATCTGTGTTCCTCTGTAGGCTGATGAGATTCAACCTGAAAGGGATGTGGATCCTGTGAGTCTATATTTTCCCTCCCTGCCAGTGGTACTTGATGGCCTTCTGTTGGGGGTGGACAATGTGTAGCCACCCACATCAACTCTAGACAGTATACACAGTGTTGAGTGCTTCTCAGGATTGCCATACAATGATACTTTTGCCCACTACAAGCATATACAGTTGGATACCTCTGTCGTGTCTTGAAGGAACTGCAGGAAAACACCACTATTGGGTCTCCCTCTATGGCTGGAGTTTCACTGAGATCTCAGAGAGAGGTCTCTGTTCAGTTCTATAGTTCCAGCAACCACAGAATTTCAGCTCTTGTAATGGAGGGCAGGCTGTTTGACTGGCCTTGAGATAGCAGCTATGACCTTCCCAGTGTTGTTAGACTTAAAAGTTCCATCAACTCTAGCTAGCAAAACTAAGGGCAAAAGATTTTAGGAGCTGGAGTGCACTGTCATTTGGAGAACCAGAAATGCGCATCTTTGTAGTATAGCTTCAGAACTTCTCTTGCTATCTGTGAAGTTACTGTGGATTCAAGCACTGTTTCTTAGTGTCTTAAATCCTTGGTGGTTAATGCATGTTGTCTGCTTCTTGTTTCAGATTAGAGAGGCTAGTTCATTTTTAGTATAATCACCTTTAAGGCATGTCCTATTACAATTTGACAGGAGCAAATGTGTTTAGCCCAGCAAGTCTTGCACAACCCAGGAAAACTACAATGTCTCCAGCTCAACTAGATCCGTTCTATACTCAAGGAGATGCACTAACATCAGAAGATCATCTTGATGACACTTGGGTAACTGTGTTTGGGTAAGGGATCTTTAATTCCGTAACACAGAGGGATCACTATGTTATTTGAGAACAGTGAAACATAATTGATTAAGGATCTTGAATATGAATCTTAAAAAAGTTAATCTAAGTTTTTCAGTGCATGAAATATAAGCTCTGTAGTTGAACAAGATGAAGGCTGTAAATCATAAGATGTAAGTAATGGGATAGATAACAATTTCTAAAATATTTACACAGAATACTTGCAGCATGATGACTTTGATTCATCTTAAGCTGGTTGGATGTAGATGTCAGCATTAAATCCTTTTTATTATGTATTTAGGATCTCAGTGGTTGTTCTAGTTTATGTTTAGGGTATTTTTATTGTGTTATTCAAGCTATTCAAAACAGTTTATCTAATTATGATAGAATTAAAACTTTTAAAACAATTCTTTGGAGATCTTAACTGTCAGGTTTACTGTACGGTTTCAATCTGTATTCCAGTACAGTTGCGTTATGTCTCAATTTTCTGTCTGCATACTAAGAGAATCCTACA
Source organism: Iguana delicatissima (assembly GCA_948472985.1). Lineage (NCBI taxonomy): Eukaryota > Metazoa > Chordata > Lepidosauria > Squamata > Iguanidae > Iguana > Iguana delicatissima. The sequence continues at coordinate 594,524 of CAOKZL010000465.1, read as the reverse complement.
TGAATAATATATTTTAGCCCATAAGTAACTTTAAATAGTGCGTACGATGGTCGGCAGAGTCTAAAGGTTGCCAGTGTCTTCCTGAAACAGTAAATTGGATTTCTGGGAACACTGCTAACGGCATAGCTGACAACAGACTGAATATTATGTTCTTACATTTGTTTCCAATCCAGTGATAATATGAATCTGGTTACAGGTTTCCGCAAGCATCAGCGTCATATATCCTACTACAGTTTGCACAGTATGGAAACATCTTAAAGCATGTGGTAAGTCTAAATGGGTTACTTTCTCTCTCTCTCTCTCTCTCTCTCTCTCTTTTAAATCAACTATGGTTTTTAGTTTGGTTTCTTACTCTGTCTTATCTCTTTTTGCTAATCTGAATAGATGTCTAACACTGGAAACTGGATGCATATAAAGTATCAGTCAAAACTTCAGGCTCGGAAAGCCTTGAGCAAAGATGGAAGAATTTTTGGTGAATCTATCATGATTGGAGTGAAACCTTGTATAGATAAAGTGAGTTGATTTTATGGGCTTTTGTGAACATTTTTTTTTGGAACTCTTACATAATGCATGTTGGATGCATGTAATCATGTAGACTACATAATCACCATCATTAAATTAATGGCTATTATCTGTGCTTCATGAAATAAGGAAACTGAACTATTTTAACACATTCTACGTAGGGCTGCCTTTGGAAACTGTTTGGAATCTTCACTGGGTTCAAAATGCTGCAGCCAGAATCTTGACTGGAGCCATTATAGGGAGTAGTTAACTCCCTTGTTAAAACAGTTTTGGTGGCTACCAGTTTGTTTCTGGGCAAAATTCAAAGTGCTGGTCATGACTTATAAAGCCCTATATGCCCGCAGTCCATATATCCCCATACAAACCTGTCAGAGTCTTAAGACCTACACGGGAAGGCTTTCTTTCTGTCCTGCTGGCATCACAGGCTCACTTGGTGGGGACACAGGAGAGAGCCTTCCAGTGACTGTTCATACTCTCAGGAACTCCCTTCCACAGGATGAGCTCGACCCTTCTTTGATTTCCTTTCACCAGCAGGAAAGATGTTTTTGTTTAAAAATATTTTTAATGTATGAGCAGGTAAATTTTTATTGGATGTTTTATTTATTTATCTTTTTAAATTTTTGTATGGTTTTTGAATTATGTTATGTGTGGATTTTAATTGTTTTTAAAACCTCATTGTTCTGTTTTTTAATTGACTTTTTGGAAGCTCCCTTAGGTTTCAGTCTGGGAGAAAGTTGGCATAAAAATTAAATAATAAATAAAGATAAGCCTTTCAAAGATATTAAATGTTAGGCTTGACCTGACATAGTGCTAAAATAATGTACTACCAGTGCAGAACATCAATAGGCGTAACAATGTGAAGAAGAGGTAGATATGTAGAATAGAACATTTGTATTGGTTTAATTAGTATTTTTCTTCCATTCCGGAAAGTTCAAGTGATTGTTTAACAGTCAAATGGCCTCTTTAATGGAGAGTAAATTAAAGAAAAGTCTATTGTAAAGAGCTGGTGCCAAAACTATTTTTTTTTTGAAAGAAAATGTATAGGATTTTCATTGCTGTGAGATCTGTTAAAAAAAAAAATCTAATGTTCACATTTTAGTCATATATGTGTATTTAGAAGCCACGATGAATATAGTAGAACTTCTGTGTTTGCTTGAAAGCCATGCTTGAGCTTAGTGCGAGTTATTTCCTTTTACGAGTATGAAAGGTTTGAACATTAGTGTCAGTCAACATAAGCAAAATGTTTTACTTGTCAGAAACTGTGAACCTTAACTTCTAACACTTTTAGTTCTCTTTAGCTCTGCTGTACCTGAATGTGGTATATGCTTACATGCAGCACAGTCTTTATTAGTGCAAATGGTCTTTTACATTTCCATAGGGCAAAAGGAATAGTGTCTTAGATTACCTCCAGTGAGGAAATGGGTTAGTCTGTTAGGTTTCTAAAATATTAATTTGGATTCAGATAACATAATTTTTTTTGTTTTTTAAAAAATAAATACTTTATTTGTAGAGTGTGATGGAAAACATAGATAGAGGCTCTACATCGTCACCAACTTCAGTCTTCACACCACCAATGAAAACACTAGGTACACCAGTACAGCCTTCAAGTACACCGAGGATTTCCACTATGAGACCTCTTGCTACAGCGTATAAAGCTTCAACTAGTGACTACCAGGTACTTAAAAGAAAGCGTTGTGAGAGAAATTGTAGCATGTTGATATGGAGAAAAGCAATGCATGTTATCTGATACTTACACATTTATTTTTTCTAGGTGGTTACTGACAGACAGACTCCAAGGAAAGATGAAAGCATTGTGTCCAAAGCTCTGGAGTACATGTTTGGCTGGTAGTGAAAAGAAAAATGACTATATATGGCTAAAACCTATGATTGACTGCCAGCATTTCTGGTTGGTTGTATAACCATTCATGGTAGCACTTCAGACATCAGCGCTGCCTTCTGAACAGAATTTGGCACACATGTAATTTGCACTTTAACCAACATCTGGATCTATGCTTGACTCCTAAGAGATTGAATGGTTGCAGTCATTGTTCTGTGGTCTGTTTGCTATGGCGATTGCATGACTCAAGGAAAAAATTGACTTTTAACAAACAAGTCTTGGGTTCAGGACATAGTAACACTGCATAGTTTTCCAGTAGCATGGTTTTCTTTCTGTCTGGGAAGATTATATTGTTAGCTGGAGGACAGGCTATGTAGACTACTGTATAAAGAGACTTGAGATACATTGTCTGTTTTAAACCGAATATTTTAGTTTGAATGGTTTTCCATAAGTAATCAGTGTTTATATAAACTTTGGCCAGGTTGATTCTAAATGTACTGATGTTACAAATTGTTTTTTATCTTTCTTAATAAAATTCATGGTGCTATGGATTTGTGATCTGACCATTGTTTGTGCAGTTCATCAGTATGCTGCAACTTGATATAAATACCACTGCCAGTGTTTCTGTCGCACAGGAATAAGCAAATATTTCCTTAGGCACAATCAATACACATAGTTGCACAGTTCCATAAGAAATGGACAATGAAATAAATTATTTTAAACATGACAGAAATACATTTGGCTATGTCCAGTATCTAGGACTTTTTCTGTAAAATCTAAAGTTCTTGCGTTCTGTGGCACAATTTGACACAGCTCTCTACAGAATCTTTAGATGTTCCATTTAGAACAGATAAGCCAGTATCATTTATTTTATTAAGGATGAAAGATGTAAAATTAGGAAAAAAGCCCACTGAGCTAAATGCATTTGTTAGTCCTATCTAGAGTAGACCCATTGAATTAATGGGACTTAAGGCAACACTTGTCTAAACCCTATTGATTCAGAGGATCCTAGGACCTAGGCTATTTGGAAGGGCCTAAATACCATAAAGGCACCAACTCCCATTTGGTCTTGGAAGCTAAGCAAGATCAGCCCTGATTAGTAGTTTGCTGAGAGACTGCCAATGAATACCAGACTATTGTAAGCTATATTTTGAGGGGGGGGGGCCTGGCAAAACCACCTCTGAGTGTTCCTGGCCTAAGCACCCACTATGAAGTTCATGGAGTTGACACAAATTGACAGGTGACTCGAAGGCAAATGTGCATACACAGGGCAATTGGAACTAACAGTTGGATTTTGACACTTGTATTGAATTTGTGTTGCTCATGGTCATCTACAACTTTCAATAGACTGGGGGCCAGGCAAGTGAAACATTAATTAAATCAATGAGTGAGCAGAACTGTTTCTAGGATACTTCTGAAATTGGAAGCCAGGGGTTACAGAGGATGATATTACCTGTAATATAGTACTTTGGGGTTACAACTTATGTTGTTAGTTTTTGAAAGCAGCATAACAAATGATAATGCTATCAGATTTGTTGTGCAATAAGTAAGATTAATTTACTTCTAAGTCATTTTGTCTTGGGATCATTTCAGAGCATTTTCAGTCATTTTTTTAAATTTTTTTTAAAAAACTAGTTAAAGTAATACACCAATAAGAAATTATATGAGTTGGTATTTTTCTGTTATTAGTCCTGAATGAAATAGGACTAATAACACTGAATCACTGAATCATTTACCTGTGTGTTGACTCACTATTCAGTAACAGTTTACATGGCACTATTCTAGAAATGCACTACAGGAGGGCAAACAAATTGAAACTCAGTCCAGACAAGACAGATGCACTTGATCAGTTGAAAGGAAGATCAGTGAATAGAGATTCAGCCTGTGTAACATGAGTTTACATTCCCCCTGAAGACACAGTTTCACAGTTTTGGTACACTATTGGACACAACTCTGAACCTGGAGGCCCAGGTAGTTGTGGTGGCCAGAAGTGCTTTTGCATATTCAAAGCTTGTGCACCAACTGCAACTGTTCCTCGAGATGCCAGTCTGGTCATAGTGGTACATACCTTTGTTACATTGTGTTTGGACTATTGTAACATGCTCTACTTGGCCTTTGAAATGTATTTGGAAACTTCATCTGCATCTTCAAAGAGCTGCAGCCAGACTCTTAACTGGGACAGGTTATAGAGACCATTCTGCACCCCTGTTGAAACAGCTCCTTCGGCTGCCAGTTTGTTTCCAGGTACAACTCAAAAGTGCTGGTTATGACTGATAAAGCCTTGTATGGCTCAGGCCCAGGTTATTTTGCAGACCATGTCTTCCTATATGATCTGGCCCAGGCTTTGATATCATCAAGAGACCCTTGGCTCACTCCCACCACCATCACAAGCGTGGGCTGGTGGGGACATGAGAGAGGACTTTCTCAGTGGCTGCCCCTAAGCTTTGGAATTCCCTTCTCAGGGAGGCCAGAATAGCCCCCTCCTTGTCATTCTAGTGGCAAGCTAAAACCTTTTTATTCCGACAGGCCTTTAAAACCAGCAGTTTTAAAAGGCTAGAGGGTATTATTTTGTTTAATTGTTCTTAAGAGCTTCTCCATTTTGTTTTTTTACTGAAGTGTAATTGGTTTAATACTGTAAATAGTTTTGTTTCAACATTCACTTTTTGTATGTCTTTAATTGTATTGTTCTTTTAAATTGTGAGCCACTTTGAGTCCCAGTTTATTTATGAATAGAAATACAAATATAATAACGGTAGTAGTAGTAATAATAGTAGTAGTAGTAGTAACTGGGACTAGCAAGCAGGATATCAGTCAATAATAATAATGAGTTACTTTTCAAAGACAACAAACAACTAAGGAATCACCTACTGTTTTTTTATTGCTTTGCTTGGCTTTTTGGCTTTGTTTTGTGAAAGGAAGAGCTACATTTTTCCTTCATGTTCTAAACATATACGTACCTACCTACTTCATCTGAAATAGATTTTGGCATATCAGGCTTCTGACAGATTAAATGAATTCATCTTTAAGGTGCAGCAGGATCCTTCTTGAGGTTTAGTTTTTGCTGCAGCTGACTCATGGTACCCCCTGGAAGATGATGCATAGGTATTTGCTGATGGATAAAATAGGAATGAAAGGATCTTACTGCTTTCTGACTTGGAATAGCTGCTTGACATCTCTAGTTTTTGAGAACATAGTGAAAAATGACGTATTTTATCTATGTAGATTAAAGATCTTGCCCATGTGCAAGCTGAAAAGTCATTGGATTGATTGAAGTGCTTAAAAACAATGTCAATATTAAAAGCTTTCATAAAACATAATAGCAATGTGCTCTCCATAGTTAATAAAACATCTTCTGCAGTTATAACTCGCTCCACTGCTTTTGCAGAGAGTTTATGCGGTGTGTTCGAACACTGCTAAAGATTTCTGTCACTTCAGAATAAATGAGATGCATCTAGATAATCATAATAAAAGTGACACGTACTATATCTTTTGCTTCCCTTCACTCTGTCAAAAGTATGTATAATAAGCAGATCTAAGGTTTTTTTGTTAAGGTTTTCTAAATCTTACCATTGTTGAAGGAGCACTTGCGAATATAGCAAAATTACGAAAACAATGGAAAAGGAACAAAATGAACATGAAAAAGCTGTCATGATTCATGTGCTCACATACCAAAACTTTTTTTTTTTAAAAAAAAAATTGGGATTCTCCCTGAGATTGTGGATTGGCAAGATTATGCAGAAAGAACATGTAGTATCACAGCCGTTAAGTGCACTTCTGATTCATGGGTTCGTTGGAGCAAAAGGAGGATAAAAATTGAGTATTTGATGACCTTTATTACTGGACACAGGGCTTAAATACCATAAAAGCACCAGTTCCTGTCTGACCTTGGATGCTAAGCAGTATTTGGATGTGAGACCACCAATGAATACCAAGTGCTGTAGGCTATATTTCAGATGAAGGGCCTGGCAAAACCACTTCTGAGTATTCCTTGCCTAAGAAAACCGTATGACAGTGGTTCTTAACCTTTTTGTTACTGGGGTCCCCCGGCAAATATAATTTGTTGCTGGGGACCCCCGAGACTTAATGCAAGATTTAAATATTTAAATTTAGATTTAAATATCCAAATGTTTATTTATTAAAGGCTTCTAGAGACTAGGATTCAAACCCCCTTTCAGACGCTGGGTGACCTTGGGCAAGTCACATTCTGTCAGCCTCAGAGGAAGACTAAGGCAAACCTACTCTGAACAAATCTTGGCAAAAAAACCTTGTGATAGCTTTAGTTTAGGATTGCCATAAGTCAGCACACAAAAACAAAGTGCTGCTGACAGCAAGAGATTGTTTCTAGCCGTTATGTCTCTCCCCTTTGAAAACTGCCTTATGGTGGCCCTAAGGTGAACCTATCATGGGGGTTTTCTTGGCAAGATCTGTTGCCTTTTGCCTTTCTCTGAGGCTGAGAGAATGTGATTTGCCAGAGGTCATGCAGTGGGTTTCATGGCCAAGTAGGGATTCAAACCCTGGACTCCAGAGTTATAGTTTGGACATGGGATACGCCTGTCACTGTCTCCCTTTTGTCAGGGATGTGGCAGTGGGGGTATGTGTGTGTGCACCCAAAATGCTCTCGTTTGCAAATGAGCAGTTTCAGCACCTGCAACCCCCACTGCTGCCACTCCCTGTTGCTACTGCCGTTGGTGTCCAGCAGGAGCAGGGCTTCGTGGACCCCGTGAGGGTTCTGTCCGAGTCTCCGTCTGAGTTGGCAGCGTGCTCAGCCTGGCTCACGACCTGTGGACCCTTAAGGGTCCCTGGATCCCAGGTTAAGAACCACTGCCTTCTGAAATTTGTTCTGTCTTCATAAGTTGACAGGCAACTAGAAGGCATGTGCACACACACACACACGCACATACACGCCTTACTGGACAGATTACCTGTGAAACATAACTGCTTTAAAAAAAATAATTTAAGTATTTAAAACACAGGCTATGATTTCATGTACATAACTGTGTTCAAATTTAGCGAAGCTTTTGTTGAAATATGCATAAGACTGGAATATGACTCATTGCCTTGATCAGACTGTTGTAGTATTGCCTCTTCACATCTCCATTAATCGTGTCTGAATATTTTGATTGTAATACCCATCTCTAAGCAGCACTAACTGGGCATGATCAATAAATGCGTTTTGTTTTAAAACAGGTACTCTATCTTTTGCCATTTAGAGGATCAAAATATCCTTCGCTTTCAGATAAATGGGGGTTTGCAAATTTTTGAGAGAGATCTATTTTAGGTGAGACATGATTAATAGCAGAGGGCTGTCTATTGTAGCATATGACTGAGTGAGGATTTGAAGTTGGTCCAAATCAATTATCTATAGGCTCTGAAGGACCCAACACTTCTTAAAGAAATAGCCATGTTAGTTTGTTGTAGTACGAAAAAGGAAAGAAATACATCTATGGCTATAAAACTGATTTATATTTTAGCATGAGCTTTTATGGATAGCAATGCATTTCCTCAGGTGCATCAATAGATAACTATGTTCCGATCAGCACATTTGAGGAAGTGGACTGATATCCATGAAAGCTTGGACTTACATATAAAATCAGTTTTAAAGGTGCTACTAGATTTCTTTCTACCCCACTTCCTTCTTCCTTTTTATGCAACATTTCTTTAAAATGTCCATATGTTGATCTCTTAAGAAAGATTCAGCTACTAAGAGTGTCTATTTGTGTGAGTATGCTGTGTCATTTGGGGATTAGTAACTGTAACACACAAATACTGGTGTGTGTTTATATGTACTATAAACTGCTTTGAGTTCCCGTCTTGGGAGGAAGGTGAGATATAAATCAAATAAAACATTATTGGGGGGGCACATGGTGATGACAGAGAAATAAACCTTTGCCTGAAAACCAGTGCATGTTCCAGTATGTAGTCAGCTTGCTTTTAGTGGAGATGCAGAGCATGACAGTTTCTCCATGTGATTGCAGTGAATAATGCTATCAGTGTTTTCAGTAGATGACAGGTGTCAGCATACAGTTCCTGAATGATTGACCCTTAGGAATGCCAGTTTGGCTTACCTTAGGTGGGAATGGGGAAAAGGTGGCTCATGGGCTGCACATGTCTCCCTCCCATACTCCTAAAGCCCCCAGATTGCCCTAAATCACATATTCCTGGCAGATTTTCATCAGAGGTTTACCCCTCCACGCTCAAAACAACTGTGAAATGCAGCAATTATTGCTCCAAAGGGGGGGGGCAAAAATTCCAGAGAAACAGCCAACAACTTGGAAGTGACATCATCTCACTTCCCATTTTGTTTTGCAATGGAATGTGCAGGTAGGGGAATGTGCCCACCTGGTCTTAGATGGAACTTCTCAATTACTGCTGTGACATGCTGGCTGGCTGCATTTAAACGGTTATTTCTTGGGCTGACAAGTGGATTAGCGTTTTTCCTATACAGAAAGCCTGCTTCCTCCTCTGTCTCTAATTGTTAGTTAAACTGCCCCCAAGTACTCTACTCTTGAAGGTGGACCTGATCCAGCAACACATTTCTCAGAATGTTGCCCATTCTGTTCTAACTTAATTTTTGGTTAGCTCCATTGAATTTCTCATGATCATCCAATGTCAATAGGTTATTGCATTATATCATTGATATATAAATTTAAATAAACTACTCTTAGAGCCTGTCTTAAGAAAAATGAATAATAAAGCACTGTTGAAATGTCTGTTCTTTTTGCAAAATTGTTCCTTCACATATGCCTCCTGCTGTAGATGACTGCCATCTTGTGGTATCTCCCTAAAGCAGTTTCAGCATGAAAGTAAACTGAAGGGTTACTGGATCTGAAAGTTGTACAGTCAACAGTGTTACCTTGGTAATTATGTAAGCCGTCTTATAGTTATACCTCCTTTTTAAGAGGATGAGCATCTGATCTTGTCAATCTTTGAAAAGATTGACTAGAACAGTGGTTCTCAACCTGTGGGTCCCCAGATGTTCGAGGACTTCAGCTCCCAGAAGCCCTGAGTATTGACCATAGTGGCTGGGGCTTCTGGGAGCTGAAGTCCACAAACATCTGGGGACCCACAGGTTGAGAACCACTGGGCTAGAATGTGTATTGGAAACTACTTGGGAAAACTGTTTTCAAGTCTTCCTTTTAGTAGCTGTTGCACTTGACAGCTTGACATGAGAGTGATTTTTTTTTTTTTATGAAAGTCATGGTGTTGAGGTGTTGGCATTATTGCATACTTGATCATAAATCAATGGATATTTTTTGTTTTATCCATACTTCTCCCTGTGAATGTGCAACTTAGGCACAGATTGGGAGATTGATTTCTGTTGGAAGAACACTGCTTGATATGCAGGAAATTGGTAAGGTGTTTCTAAATTACATCTGTTTAACAATAGTGTAGCTGGCTAGTCGCTCCTCTCTAAGCCTCCATGTGTGTCATATATAAAATATGAGTTGCCAGGGTTTTCTGCCATTGTATTGGGAAAAGTTTCAAAGATATTCACCCTCTTGTGATTTGTACTTTTATATATAGCCTTACTGGGGACAGGGGATAGGTTTTGGCTCTTCACTAACCACTATTATACCTGGCAGTAGTGGTTAGAATGGGAGGTTCACTCATAAACCAAAGTATGTCCTGCAAGCCTGAAGTCCTAGACTGTTCAGCTGAAGACAGCATTTTTTTTTTCTTGTGGAAATTGTACAAAGGAGCTTGTCATTAGTTTAGAGTTTAGAGTAGAACACTAGTGTTTACTTTTATAAAATGGAAGAGCAATCCATCTTGACCCCTACTTCTCTGTCTGAAGTAGTCCAGGAATAGCTTTACCATGTAAAACTTGGTGCTTGTGAAAAAGAACCTGGAATGCAGCTTACCAGAAGGAAGGTCTTTGAGCTGCCAACATGAAAATAAAGTTGGGCACTTAGAAGGCTGAATCTGGTGGTCATGAAGATGAAATTTATTGGTCATCAAGATCTCCCTTTTAGAACCTCCTTTTTCCCTTACTCCGTAACCAAAATAACACACACGAAGGGGCTGCTTGCTTCTCCAGACCACTTACACTAAAATAAAATTGTTCATAGGTTTTGCCTATAAGGGAGAGGAGAACCAGAAGCCCTTCCCCAAATGTTTGTAACATCTGTACATTTTTAAATAAATAATATACACTTATACCTGTGCTTATACATGTTAGGAATTCAGTTTGCAGATTTGAGTACCTCCTGGCCTAATATCTGAATCACTATCCCAGATGGTTTAGTATTTCTCCAAATGGCTCAAAGAACCTGTTGAAATATTTGAGAGAAATGGCTTTCAAAATGCCTTTTAAATCCTTTTTTTTTAAAAAAAGGTTAATGAATATGGAAACAAGATGAAGTAGAGTATGGAAAAGTTGCTTTTTTTGGATTGCAATTCCCACTATCCCCTAGCCAGCATGCCTGCTGGCTTTTCTAGTCTCTGGACTTTGTGGAGCAGGGATGGATGTCTGAAGAACTGAAAAAAAATGTCATGGGCTGAATAGACCAATCTGCCTGCATGTTCTTCTCTGAACAGATTAAAATCCAAAAGCACAATCGCCTGACCCAGTAGACTTCCCACACTGTATAGATATTGTGGAAAGGAATCCATGTATTCTTTTCAAAGGCTTGGAATCCATATGACCCTCATGAGCTGTAGCTTGGCTAGCTTTGTTGCTCTTGCTGTAGGCTATTTCTTACTATGTTCGTTAGGATATTGGGGTTCCATAGAACTGGATGCTAGAAAGGCTATTGCTGAAACAAATGGGAATTTTGCTCTGGCACTTTGGCTGTTACAAGCACACAGCATAGACTTATATTTCAACAGACTAAATAGAGCTGAAATGGCCAACCATAGCAGTACTGTAATAGGCTATTGATTTCAGACACCATTTTCTATTTCTTTGTAATTGAATTGCACACATAAACATAACATGTTCATTTGCAGGATGAAGGCAATGAAGGGAAAATCATGGCAGGGAGCATCAGATATATGAAGGATATACTAGAGAATGGTGGAATAAATATTAATTATCTCACTGTTTTCTGAATGACTATTACTAAAATTTAATTTGTGTGCATTTTAATGGCAATATGATTTCACTTCTTATGCCCGAATGAGACATCATACAATTTAAACACCTATTTCACTTTTATAGTGTCCATATATACACATTTACATTTCTTTTATATTGTGCTGCTTTTTCCAGCAAGTGTTATTTTCATTTAGGTTAGGGAAATAGCAACCTCTGAGGTCTGAATTCTTATTTTCCCCTTTTCTTTCTCACTATAGAAGGTGAATTGTTTGCCATAAAAAAGAAAACAGGCCTGCAGCATTATTCTCAAAGTGAATCCAAGGTTGGTTATAGAACCTTTATAGTGTTTATTTACCATCCTCTTCAAAGCCTTGGAGGTGCCTGATGTAGTCAAAATCTATTAAAATCGTTTGAATAAGAGATAAAAAAAAAAAGACCACAGGAAACCTTGAAAAATTAGGGGTTATCTGAGGACCCCAAAGGAATTCATGGATTGTGTGAGATTTAAACTGTGGGAAATAGTAAGAATGAACTTTTAAATTATACAACCTTCATCTGATTTGAGGCTCAAAGCAAAAACAGATAAACCTTATATGTTTGGCCTACCAGTGCTATGTGCAGTGTCCCATCAGTAGACTTCCTTACAGTCCCCAGATCTCCTGCAGGTGGTCTTGGAGCCCTCCACCTCTCCAGTAGGAGAGGGAGGGCAGGAGGAGTTACATCTGCTGGCAGATAGGTACAATCCTGTATATTTTACTGGACAGTAATTAACAATAACTAGACTGTTATCCTATTGGTTAGTCCCAGCTAGAGTAGACCCATTCACCAGTCATTGTTGAGTGTTGAGTCAACATGTAGATAAATCCCATTGATTCAATGGATCTACTCCACTTAGGATTGACAATAGAATTTAGACCTTAGGTTTTATACTGTGCTTTGTAGTGTATCATGTTGGCACAATATTTCTACAACAACATATCAGTTACTGGGGATCACAAGCTGGTGTAGGACCTTTTGCACTTATGTTCTACATGAGGGCTTTCCAAAGGCAAGTGGATTGCCGTTATGTGAACAAAATGAAATAGTGGATTAAATAGGCCCTTGGTTTGCCCTAGATTTTTTTTTTTTTTTTGTCAGCAATGACACTCCCTAGAGGTAGGAAAACTTGTGGAAAAAGTACCACTGATGTTAGACTTATGCCGAAAAGCCTAAAATCTTACATGAAATTTATATTGGAAAGGCAACATTGATTCCACTTTTATTCAAAAGATGGCATTTGAGTTTAAGTTACAGCATTAAAAACCTACCCCCATCCCTGTTTTGAGCTTGGCAGAGAAAGAAACATGCCATGAATTCTGGAAAATGCCATTTCTCACTCATCTACTCAACGAAAGAGAACCTGTGAGGTTAAAAAGAATACACCAAGGAAAGATACAGAAAAGCAAAAATGTTAACTCTATAAATGTAATTTAAAAGCCACTCCAACCCAGGCACCCTCAATAATGCCTCACAATAAAAATAAGATACTTGGATACATTCTGTTATTTTTAAGAAACAACAAACAGGCTCGACTTCTCAAACAAGAACAGTTCCCTTATTCTCAATCTGGAACATTTTGGAAAAGCAGACAGACCATCAGTTATACTGCTCAGTATCTGGGTCAGAATCTTCTTCTGGTGAGGGAAAAGGAGGTTACTCTGCTGTTCAGCTCCTGTTTTTCCTTTTCCTCCAGTGAGCTTTATGACCTCCTTCCATTTTTTTTCCAGGATGTGCTATCTGAAAGACGAAAAGGAAGAAAGAAATCCTAGGAAAGAGTTGGAGAGAAAAGCGCTTCACTTTCACAACACACTGAAAACACCTACCAGATGCTTTGTTATATGAAAACCAAAAGCAACCTGGGAGGAGTGCCACTTTGAGCAAAGCTTACATTAAAATGTTGTTCCATGTCAGATATTAGCATAGCTCTGTGCACATGACCACTCATGTGGGGTGGCAGCAAGAATTCCAAGTAATTGGCAGATTTTCCCCTTTTTTGGTAGTATGAGTTATAATGATCTCATGCCCCTGTCAGGGTACTACCTTAGTCAAGTCAAGAGTGAATGGGTGCGGGTCTCTGCACTTCTTTCAAGTCTGGAACAGTAGGAACACCCAAAGAAGATAAGCCAGTTTACTTTTTGATTTAAGTCAATTAAAAAAGAAAAGCTTAAACAATCGTAGCCTAATCTTGGACTAAAATGAACAAACGATTACATTTGCACCTATTAAATCACTTGATGCTGAAATATGACAATTATGTATAAACTTGTAGGGATAATTTCTTAACTGGAGCCTACTTCATTTTTAACCCCCATTTGTGTGGAGTTACTGAATTTGGAATAACAGTCAAAGCAATTTTATTCCTTAGGGAGAAAAAAATCTTTATAAAGTTCTCAGCTGTTAAAAAAAACACATCATTCTGTGTTTCTGGCTAAACATGCTCTTAACCAAAATGTTGAACACTAATTATATTACCCAAAAAATTATCCCTAATTTTATGAATCCTATTATTTTCTGCAGGACTGCTTTGAATCCTGTCTTCACTCTCTCCAGGGTTAGTTCTTTTTTCTCTCTATTTCTTTCATACTTTATTCTCTTACTTGACCTCTCTCAAAATTGCCTTCTTCTCCCATTATTTCAGCAATATCCATACTCTCTCTCTCATTCTATAGAGCCCTGTTTCCTCTGTCACCTTCCTCTGCCTTTTGTTTAATTGCTTATGTGTCGCTGACCCCTCCTTCTCCCTCTCTTCTCCAAGTACATTCATTTTGTCTTTCCCCCTTTTCTCTAAATCTTTCTCTGCCTCCATTCCTCCTTATTCTTCCTCCTCTTGTCTACTTCCTCTGTCCACTCAGTTTCTTGGCTGCCCTTTCTTGTTCTTGTCTGCACACTCATTCCCTCTCTCACTCTGGATTTGCAGCATGCCTTCCTTCCCATGTGCACATGCAGCACCATGAGACACCAGGCTGTGGGGTTCCTCTTTCTGCTCCCCCTTCATGTTCTTTGATGTACAGCATACTTTCAGGGGCTGCTCACCACAGAGTGAAAACCTCCAGTGAGGAAAGAAGAGGAGTTGTGAAGCGGTGGAAGAGGGGGCTGAAGCAAACAAAATTACTGTCCTGCATATGATTCCAAATTATACTGAATTCTCTTGTGGGAGAAGGGTACTTTATGTTCCAATTTTGGTTTAAAATGTAGTTTTTAGTGCAATATCAAAGGAGTAGTTCTGATATCTGCTATTCTCATGTACTGGGCAGAGACTTGGGAGAAAGGGTGCTGAAAAAGAGAGGTGATCACATGCTGAAGGCTGTTATTCCAGCAGTTACAGTGAAATATGTTGGGCAGCTCCATCTAACATGCAAATAAGTTCCTTTACAGAGTTGAACCCCATAATATTGCACTATCTGGTTTGAACACTAGATGGTGTATGTTCTTTTCTCTTCAGCTTTATGCTTAAGTTGTACATGTTCTTAGGAATACAGCAATAGGAAGATACTCATAAGAAAGTATAAAAATCTGGATATCAGTATGCGTCCCACTTCTGCAAAATATGGAAGGTGCAAAACTGCTGTAAGGTATACATTAGTGATAGAAAACACCATTCCTAAAAAAGTTGAAGCTACACTGCAAAACATGATAGGCAAAGAGGAGTCCGTTCAAGTCCAATTATGTGCAAGAGATGTAGCTAAAAGACAGTATTCCTGTTTCATTAATTTTCATACCTGTTTTGTGAGCTTTAAACTACATAAGAAGATCCTCTTAGCCTTAAGGAAAGTTATTTGTTCTTTCACATTAGCTGAAAAAGGATGGTTTGGGGGTATGAGAATAAAGGTGGCGTTCGTAAATCACATCCTTACTATATAAAAGGTGTGTGTGCTTTTCTCAAATTAATGATGCTGTTCCCACGCTTGCAGGTTGAAAACATAGCATCCCTGCTGGCTCAAACTAAAGGCTCATCTATTCTTTTCAAATATAGAGGTGGCAGCATTCCCTGCTTTGACTTCGGTATCTAACTTAGGATACGCATGCACTGAGCTAGCACATACATGTTCCATTTACCTATCCAAGCTAATAGCCTTTTTTGGCATATTTTTATTTGTTCTATGACCATAAATAAACAAATTAATCAATTAATTGAATAGCTGTCACTAGACCCGTCCTTGTTTTGCTTTGTGGGTGTAGGAATCATGCAAAGAACAGCTGCAGCCTCCAGGAGGTGGTTCTTCTTTAAAACAAGGTTCCTGTCACATTTGTTTTAAGGGGGAAGAACATAAAAACAAAACAACGTCCCCATACAATAGGTTTAGGATTCATGCAGAGGGTACATCCACATTTGCACACACTGATCCTGGAACAGCACACACCACTTAATTGCCACAAGCAGGAAAAATGCCCATTGACAGCAAGCCTTTAGTGTTTGATTTTGCTTGATTTTGCTCTGAATGGTTTGTGGTGGTTTGCTGCTGAAACCTGGCAGCAAATTGGGAAAATATATTTACAGTAACCAAATGCTTGCTTGAAATAGCTAGCAGCAGTTTGCTCCAAAGTTTGGTGGCATATTGCTACAAACCATTTAAAGCTAGTACACTACTTGCTTCAGGTTCTTCTGACCTTCCCTGTTGCTCCTGAATTTTAGTAATGTGCCACCTGCAGAAGGTCCTGAAGGGATCAAAGTGGCTTCCAGACCTATCAAAGATGCCTTCCCTTGATGTGGAGGTCCTCAAGTTCCCATCATGTATGAAATGAGCTAACGAATGGCCATACCAGAGCAAAGTTGCAAATAGAGTTCACAATTATATATTCTAGGCAATGCCTCTACTAAGACTAACACACACAAGCTGATAGCAGGTTAGAAGGCTGAAAAATAAGCAAAGGAAGTAAATGGACGAAGAGAATTACCTTGTTTGTAGCAAGTTGTATCATTGTTTTCAGTGTGTATGTTGATTCTGACTATTTAGTGTGTGGATGTCCATTCTTTGAAAGCTTGAGAAAAAGAAGGAAAACCTACAATAGAATGGTGTGAATGAGATTCTGAACACACCTTCAAGCTGTTTTTCTCCAACACAGTTTTAGGTCTATAAGGTAGAAATTGGCACTACACTCTTTTGAAAACTGCAGCTTGAAGGCTCTTCAAATGTATGTATGATAACAACTCCCAGGTGTTCAAAGCGTTTCTTTCCTCCCCTCCAGCGTTTTCCCTGGCTGGTTCCTTGGTGTCCTTTTTAACAAATCGAGACCCTCTGACTATATATTGGGCCGGCAGAACTCATTTCCAGGACAGGGTTTGAATTATGCATTGGGATAAGATTCACCTGTAGCCATCAAATGGGAGCAGCTTACTGCCGCTGGCAGACTCCAGGCAATGACTGCCCTTTCTGTGCCCCTTGTCAAGGCTTGTTTCAAAGTGCTGCCTAGAAAGCTTTGCCCTTTGCCTTCTGTCAGAGCACTTGCAGAGCTTCACAGCTTGGGTGACCTTGGCGGATTGGAAGGAGCACACCTGCCGACAAAGAAGGCAGACATGGGAAATGAGAGTCCTCTAGACCCGCTTGGATTGCAGAACTGCTCATCCCTCACTTTTGGCTATGTTGATGGGGCTGCTGGGACTTGCAGTTCAACAACATCAAGAGGTTCCCCCCATGCAACATGGCTCATGTAGCACGATTGCATTTCTTTCATCTAGTATTTTGGCCTGTTTGCATACCTTGTGCTAGACATTGATTAATACCAAATAGGCACTTATAAACGATGGGATCGATTGCTAGTTAGGTGCTAACAGGAGCTCTATGATTCTTAAAACAAATATACAGGTAGAAATGCATTTGCTCCCCCCCCCAAAGGTGGCATTCTTCTTTTGTAACAAAGAAAATATATCTTGCTGTCTCTCAACATGGAGACGGTGAAAGCTCGGCTTGCCTACAGTGTAATTTTTCTTTGCCTGTGATACTGTTAGGGCTTGATGGGTAAGAGTAATCATTCAGATAAGTGATACCAGGAATACAACTGTCCTGCAGGGCAGCCCAACTGTATTGTTGAGAAATGGTCTGATGCTCCAAAAAGGGCATCTTGCTTGAGAGAACCAAGGACTGTATTCCAGGTGTTCTGCTGTGACAGGCCCTTAATTCTCCTGGATTGCTGTGTCAGTTCTCCAGTCTGATAAGGTGCCCTTTCTTTATCACACAGCTCCGCCTCCCCTTGTGTATAACACCACCTTTGTTTAAAGGGCTGAGGGTTTTCAATGTTTATTTAGAACCACTTAATAATTTTATGTTAGCGTGCTTTCTGTGTTGCTTTATATACTGCGTACAACTCATCTGAGTCAGTGTTTAGAAAGATCAACTGTAACATTTATTAAGACAGCAATAAGAATAAAGCAGCGTTTTAGAGTTCAAATGCAGATCAAAGTCAACACATTTCCTCAGTGCAATTTTTAGACAATATAACAAGTAACTCCTTGCTCAGAAACAGTTAAATTATACTTTTAGGCTTTCATATAAGACACACATATCATATAACAGCCCTTTGGCTAAACTCCCATCAACCCCTAATCTAGGTCACACTCTCTGACTAGATTTTACCAGGGTTCAATTACTCTTCTGTCTCTCACTAAGCTTCCACTAAAAATTAATCCTCCCTAAACAGTCACACTTTCTGACTGCCTGGGGGACTCTGCTTCCTCACTCCTTGCTAGGCTCTCACTGAAAGGATCATAATACTCATAGGTGTTTGGTCTTACACAACTTTTTCTCTCAGCCACAACCCCCTCCTACACACTACTGGGCTGAGTTTTTCTCATGAGGTGCTATTCTGGTTGCCTAATAACCTGTTTCTAAGTTGACTTGGCACTTTAGATAGCCACACCTCAAATTTTGTCACATCTGCCTTTCCTTGCAAGATAGATGATTTTTTCCAGCTTGATATATGAAATGGTTCTTACAGTCCAACTAAATATGATGTCAAAATTGTGTGAATGGATCTCCAACTTTTTTTGGTTGCTGCTAAAAGGAGGGGATTTTGGTCCTGTTAATGGGATGGGAGAGCTCCCTCCTGCTTTGGTAAAACAAACAAAATCAACTGCTGCTATGGCTGTGGTCCTGACCAAAATCTTTTCCTACTCTTAATGCCATTATCCAGGGGGTAAAAAAGTACAGACACATCTTTGTTTCCCCTCCCATATCTGAAATTGGGGGTGGGGGAGGAATGCCAATGATTCTCATGGAGCAAAAGAGGTAATGCCCTAAGACCTAAAATAAAGACTCAGTAATGCAATGACACATTTCTAATCCCACATCCAAACAGGTGTGCACATGTGTGTATACCTTTAAGTCACTTGTCAACTTATGGTGACCCCATGAATTCCATAGAGTTTTCGTAAGCAAGGAGTACTCAGGAGTGATTTTGTCGGTTCCTTCCTCTGAAATACAGCCTACAGTACCTGGTGTTCCCATGCAGTACTAACAAGGCCTCACCCTGTTTAGCTTCCAAGATCAGATGGGATCTCTTGCATTTAGAGTATTTAGGCAGGTCTAAACAGGAAGAGTAAGTCCATCAGGGGATAGGGACCAAGGTGAGTCTCTTGGTACAGTGAGAACATGAACCTGGATCTCCCAAGTCTCAGTCCAACATGCTAAATATAGACTGGGCACTCTCAAGAAAAATCTATGAAAATCCCTCACAGTTTTGTGCCTTATCTTATACCACCCCATGCTAAAATAAAAGGAAACTTTTCTCCTAAGTGGAGCTTTGGAGGCCTCTTCTTCTTGAAGGAGACTTTTGTTTGTTCTGCACTGCTGGCACAGAGGGTTGCATGAGCTCATGATCTTAATGTTTTGATGTTGCTCAGAAAGCTGCCTTGGATATTGACCAAACATTAGAGTAATTGAATCTTCAAGTGACTTGTACAAATGGGAAAGTCAACAGTGTAAAATCCCCCAAACCAGCAGTACGCCTTTTCAGTCCCCTGGGAATGCATTTTCACTTGCCTGAAATGAGCTCTTTGTTTTCTCTAGTTTCTCTCTTTCCTTTCAGATCCAGGCCAAACCTGGACTTCATCTCTAAGGCCATTTCCACACTACGCTCTCATAGTGTGATTATTCCACTTTCAACATCCTATGGAATCCTGGGGTTTGCAGTTTCGGGAGGGGATGACTGACCCCTCCCGAAACTGCAACCCCCTGGATTCCATAGGACGTTTAAAGTGGAATCATAGCGCTATAACAGTCTAGTGCAGAAATGGCCTATGTCAAGTAGGTATGATGCTTGCTGATCCTTTTCTCTAAAGGAAATTTTGATACTGAGACATAAGGAAAATGCTATTTGCACAGTTGAATATTAAGAGGTCTTCTACCTTCATGGCCACGTGGTCAGAGCACTCGTATAGATTGTGGGACTTAATTGTGTTTTAGTGGACAATGATAGACACCAAACTGGTCATACAACTGAGTTTTTAAGTTTTTGGATCTCATTATGTATTTCTTAGAGAATTAAACAAGATCTCTTTTCCTTTCTTTCAACTTGCATTTGGACTTATTATTGCTAATAACTAGGGATGAGCTCTTCACATTTGAAGAATCCTGATTTCCAAATCAAACCAGGCTGATTTGGACAACTGCTGAAGTAGACCAAAACAGCACCTGAAAGTTCAGTAGCAATTTGTGATTTGAAGAAGAACAGAGGGCCTTTCTGCACTACTCAGTTATAGTGCTGTTATTCCACTTTCAACATCCTGTAGAATTCTGGGGTTTGCAGTTTACTGAGGACCAAGAGCTCTCTGGCTGAGAATTCTAAATGCCCCTCCCTAAACTCCAAACCTCAGGATTCCATAGGATGTTGAAAGTAGAATAATAACACTATAACAGTGTAGTGTAGAAATGGCCTAAGTTTTAGTCTGAATTGTAAAGGGGCTACCTAAGCTGTTGAATATATTTTGATACAACCTATTTTGTGGTAGGGTACAGCACAACCTTTAAAGTTTGCACTAAAACATGGAATGAATTCACCACCCCACTGACATGGAAGCCACCGCTGTTTAAAGATGCATGTCGTGAAACTTCCTGCATGTATTTGTCTGAAATTTGGCCTGATAAAGGGGCATTATGCCCACAAATTCTATCTAGTTTTGACAAATTGAAAAATCTAAAGCTATTTGTTCCTTTCCAGTGATTTTCAATGATGGTAGGTGGCATAAATTTGGGCCCAAGTCAAATGAGGTGCCCTTCTTCCCAACTACTTAAAGGTAACCATCTAATCTGTCACAGATAGGGCACAGAGTTATGTTTACTTTCTGTGTATTGCCGGAAACTAAGCCTCTGTGACCTACTTTACATAGATGTGGGATCTACTTTTAGGGAAACACATATAAGATTGCACCTCAGGCTGAAATCCTTGTACACTGACATGCTCCACAAATAGGAACGAGGCAACTGCCAGTCACCTCTGGCCATCTTGAATCACTCTATAGACTTATAGCCCAGCCAGGAGATCTGGGGCATGGAGGAAAATGTCTCGGACATTTACCTTGACCTTTGGATCACCCAATTAACCTACCCTAAGTATCTGAGGGGCAGAGTTTGTGTTGTTGGTTTAAAGGGGAGACCTTTTCCAAACCATTTCAGAATCCCCCTTCTAGTAGCCCATTGCCATTCATTAATTCTAAATCTGGAAGCTGAATGCCATCTAAATCAGAATGCATTAGCCAATTTTCTGCAGTGCTGTCTATCTTGGTATAATGCTGACTCTGTTATTCTTACAACTAATGTATTCCACTTGGCATGGATGTGGAAGACATAATTTTCATTACATGTGCTAAGCCAGGCAGCAAGGGAAACAACCCTGACTAAATCTTTGGATTTCACCCAATAGTGCAGCAAACTAAGGTTGGTTTTGAAAAAGAAAGCCACTGTCATTTTTCTTGCTCAGAAGCATTGTGAGGTTAAGAAAATGTAAAAGCCAGCAAATGAACAAGAGGGGACTTTTCAGCCATTCAGGTTTCCTTTGTGTTTGTTACTGTTCAAAATCCTTTAAATTAAGACCTTTATGAACAGTAAGGAAGAATATTGGTGACTAGTATGGGTAGCAAAGTGGGGAAGCTATAAAATGAAGGACATGTTAGGTGACAGTTTTATGTGGGATTGATGCATTGCTTGGCAACAGCAAACAATAAAAGTGAGTGGAGGTTTTCAGTAACTAAAGTTGTCCAAAGAACTCAAGGAGGTCAGTTTTGCAGAATAAGCTAGAAAACAAAGCAAAGTGCTAGTCAGCAGAGTTCCAGGTGTCCTTGAGAGAGCAATGCCGACTTGGAACATCTCCTGTGCCCACGTTATATTCTACCTCTCTTGGTTGCTTCCCAAAGAAGTGATGGATGCTTTTATTTCTATGCAGAGCTTGGAAACATTCCTGTTTTGGACTTAGAACTTCTCAAATTTGTTGGCTATGTTGGATGCAGTATTCTGGGAGCCTTAGTCCAAAAAAAGGAGCTTTTCCAAGCTGCAGTAGAACTGAGAGCCATCCTACACTTGCCTGGAATGCTGCAGTCCCCTGAAGTAATAGAAATCTAGACTTGAAGCACACACACAACATCATTTTTGAAAGTAGGTCCATGTAAAAAGCTCACTGCACAAACAAAAAAGTATAACAGGGTGGTGCTAAGCCTTTCACCCCACTGTATTAATTTTCTATACAGAAGGAGCTTTGATCAAGGACCCTTCATCCTTTCAAAAATTTGAAATCCCACTGTCTTCTCAGGTGGCACCGTCTAGAATTCTGCTCCTTATATCAATCCCCTCTTCCTGCGCAGCTCACATGAAAAGTCTCTGTTGGTGAATGCAGAAAGAAACATTAACAATGGCCAACTTCTATTGCTTTCTGATATAACTTGGGCAAGACAAGAACTTTCTGAAGTTCTTTAAAATAAATCTCCTGCTCCAAGAAAAAAAAAATTGTGTACAATATGGCAATAGTTACAATCGTCTAAGCCTATTGATGGTTTACACAGTTTTCAGTAGGGTCCAGAGGTGATGCATTTGGTTACATTCTTCCATGCAATCAAATATGGAGGCACTGGACCACATGTGTGACCCTGCAGGTGTTGTTGGACTGCACCTCCCATTAGCCTAACCTATAGTGAGAAATGATGAGAGCTGTAATCCAACTACATCTGGAGACAGCACAGTCACTATGAGGGGTGGGACTATACTAATTCTTTTTATCAGATGCATGCTAGCACGTGTGTGTGTGCAGAGTTTTTACCTCGGAAAGCTGGGTCATTCAAAAATAAACAGATTGTGAGAGGAGACACTTTCTTTTCTCTTACAATCCCCAGAATGCCAAAATTATGGAGAACTATGGGAGCAGTAAACCCAAACAATATTGCCCCCAAATCCTGGGTGAGGGTTGTATTTGCATGACACTTTTTTACAAGGCCAGGTACACAAAAATATATAGAGGATGGGAACCGATCATTTCATGATGTACAGTCGTAAAGATGGATGGCTCCCTTTCAGTGTCGGCACTGTCGGTACCTTGCCAGCAGATGGGGAAAGTGGCCAGGCATTTCCAGGGCTGATTTAGAAGTGGTTGTGAATTTACTGCAGTTTGGTGGTCATTCTCTATGTCAGCATTTTGCATCTCCCCTCAATGCCACTGTGTCTGTGGGCTGGTACTGTTACTTAGAACACTCTCCTTCTTCCTGCTTCACAAATGCTGACCCCAGCACTGGAGTGCAGTTTTTTTCTCTATTTTAAAAGGCTTTGGGGCTGAGTGGTGTTTTTATTCGGTCTTCCCCCTTCCCTCTTCCCTCTTCTGAGAGCCTGTGGACTGAATAGCTATTTTTTTTTAGAATGCATGACAGTTTAAATGGCTCTTGTCAACAATTGCCCACTTAGAGAAGTGGCAGGCTTCGTTTATGATGCCGTGATGAAAACTGATCGCTAAAGAAAAGCCTTTTAAAATATGGAGCAATATCTCTAATGTGTAGCAGGTGAAAGGTTGAAAACCATTCAAAGAATAAATTGTGTTATATAACAGGGCAGTGTGGAATGACAGCACTGAAGCTTTTTTATGTTTAGCTTTTGAAGAACATTTCCCCTCTCCCTTTTGGTTCTCCAATTAATTTATGAGTAACATAGCCAAAACTTGCATGAAACCATTAAATGATATTCTTTTCTTTGCACTTAATTTTCAAAATGGAGATCAGGGGTTGAAGTCTTTCTGGCTAATGTGTTTTCTTTAAAACCCCCAATTCATACTTATTTAAAAAAACAAAAACAAAATGAGGCTGTGGACTTCTGAAAAGAGTCGGTGAAAAATAAAGTTTTACTTGGACAAAGAATGATCCTCATCTCAAGTGAGGCCTGCCCTGATGCTGAGGGACTTCATTGCCTCAGGTGGCAAAAGCTGAGTGGCAACTGCAAGCCACCAGAGGAAAAAGCTTTGGTCTGTGAAGCCTGCACTACATGCCCTGAGGTAAACTGCTGACTGACTTCAGGCATGGTGTGGGATGCTGTCTTACCACCAATGATAAAGAAAAATCCAGCAGCCACTCAAGCTGGCTTTTCTATATGTAGTGGGAGGGAGTACCATCTTATAATTCACCTCAGGCAGGTAAATGGCTTGGGCTGGTCCTGCTCCTATCTTTGAATTCCCAGATTCCAGCTGAGAATTGATTTCAAAGGACTAAAACATGCTCTTGTCACTACAAGATTAGGAATAGTCCATGGTGGGATTTGTTTATTTTTAATTTTTTTAAAGGAAACTTAGGGCAACAAGTCCTCATACTAGGTCCCTCTCTTTAAGTGCTGCTCACTCAATGCTGTTGTTAGCACTCTTTGCTTTGTAGACAGAGCTAGTAACACAAGTGACAGCCACAGCAATATTCAGCTCTTCCTCTTCCTCTGTTGCTGCTGCCCATTTGTTCATCGCTGTACCAGTATTCTTCCTTCCACCTCCCAGAACCCAAAGCAGATTGCATATACTTAGTACAGAATGCTGACTTGCTTTTTTTTTTTGAGGGGGAACTGGTTGCTGGTGTCAGTGGCATGGTGAATCAACTGTAGGGTTTAAAGGAGCTCTCCGTGGTGTTGGACCTCAGTCTCAAAATAGGTTCAACACCTTGGGTCACTCCTTTAAAATTTGGATAAAAAACCAGAGGAGATTCACTTGCCACTAGTGGAAGACGGCATCAAATTGTGGGGAGGAGAGTGGAATGGAGTTGCTGAAACCCCTGAATAGAAGCACTCATGACAACATTGTGAAAAAGATATCAGCAGACAGAGGGCTAGCCCAAGGTTTACAAAACTACAGAAAAATCATCAGGACACACTGTTACCCCCCTAACCCCCCTAAAAACTATGTCCTGAGGGTCCTAATTATTTTATATCAAGCATAGTGAACCATAGAGACCTACTGGAAGAACATGTAGGCAGTGGAGCTATGGAGATAGATAAAAGAATAGCCTGTTTTCTGTCACGCATCTGAGGTGAATCTTGCAAATGGCTCACAGGCCACTTGAATGGATTTTCAGCAGTGAACAGGAGACAATAAATCTCTGGGAACAAATAAACAATGTAAACAGCCTGGAATGTGACACCTTGAGGTATGCATCCCCGGATGAGATACTCATCTTGCAGGAAAACTACAAGGATGCCTGGCTGTATTTTCTTTGAACTACAAAGCTAAAATCCATCTTCATAAAACTGCAGCCACCTGTTCCCCAGGACATGGGTCAGTTTTATAACTAGGGCCTTTTTCTCATTCTTTTTCGGAGTTCTCCCAGATCCGCAAACCATGAAGCTGGTAAGCTCCCCTCAGCCTCAAAAGGCGTGGCTGAGATCATTTTCTCCCAGCTGAAGACTTCTGGATTGGTACAGTATTACTCCAAAACCCTTATGTCTCTCTCTCTCTCTTAATTTTCACCTCTTTCTAAATTTCCATAGTCTTGTATGCTTGTTGGAGTGAGTGCAGCTGAGTGATTGTATGGATTTTAACATCTATGCCAATCAAATACTTAAATTTGAACAGTTTGTGTGATTTCTGACTGAGTCTGACCCCGTAAACATTGGGTTAAAGATCCTTAATTACCCTGCCCTCTTTGCATTAAAAGCAGTGCTCAGAGCTAATTTTCCCCACAAGAAACGATTTTGACAGCTGTTGGGAAGCCCCTAAGGGAGTCCCCAAGCAAGCAGGGTAACAACACACACAAAACTACCTTAAGGTGGGAACACTTCTCAAAACAGACCAATAAGGACTTGGGGTGCTCACTGTTAATGGGAGAATGGAAAACCAGTTGGGAGAGGGAACTGACTGGAGAGGTTAGGAAGAGAGAATGGAGCAAAGAGAAGCATACATATACAAAGGCTAGGGGAACTTCTTGTTGCCTGGCTAGGTCACTGATTTTGCAGAGAGGGACAGGTCATTGATGATTTACACTGATAAGCTATTTCAAATGACCACAGAGACAGAAGTGAACTTCTTATAGAAAACAGTACAGACATCCAAGATTTTAAAGATGCTGGAACTGGACACCAGTGAGTCCATCTCATACCACTGAGCCACCACCACCACCACCACCACCACCACCACCAAATGCGGAAACAGAAAACAGCACTGCGGAACCACTTCAAAGCTCAGCATGGACTGAGCATGCCTGGCCTATCTGGAACGTTGACTACTGAGGAGTGTTGAAAACTGATGAGGAGATGGACTGGAGTGGGTGAAACCCTTAGCAAAGCACTCTGTGTTGACACTTCTATTTTGTTGCTGCTGTTGCAGGGCTCCATTTCTATTATACCAGTGTTTTAGATCTCAGGAATCACCCTTCAGTCCTCTGTGAAAAATAATAATGGAGGTTATTCTTCTGTGTATCTTTTTGAACAGACTTCTATGAGATTGAAGACACTTAAAAAACAAAAACTAATTGAAAGCGAATCCAGCTGCGTGCGCGATCTACTTCTCTCTGTAGAAATAGGGTGGGCATGGGTTACAGTGCCATCTTGTCCTTCACCACAGGCAACAAAATGTCTTGGGCCATTTGTGGACAGAGCCAAACAACACTGTGTGCCATTTGTCTTCATTAGTTGTGTATACATTTTCAGAGCAGTACCTCAGATGAGTTATAAGGCTGCTTAATACACATTGACAGGATGACCATGGTGGATAATCAGATGGGTAGGTCATGGGCACAGAACTTTACAGAACTAACACCAACCATAGCATGGGAGGATGGAGGGAAACAGTGTCTGCATGTCTCCCATGGTTATACTCATTATAATGTGTGTTCTCCTGAATAAGAGCAGTAGCTATACTCTCATTGTTATAACTATTGACAAAAATGTATGCGGCTTTAATGGATAACTTTTTAAAAACCCTAACTTTTTATTTCTTTTCTTGTGACAGATGAAATCCAACTGAACTATATACTAAAAATTAGACTAGCTGGGCTTTTTCTTATGTGGCTTTCCCACATGTTTTCTACAAATCCTTAGAATAAAATATTAATGTCTTTATGCCTGCAAAACTCTAATGATGGTACAGAAATGCTGAATTAGTGTCTCCTTCTCCTCAGTGATCTTATTGTTCTTCAATTGTGTTTTGGAACTAGGGAGAGGGTGGTTGTAAGATGTCAAGAAGTTGTTCATGCCAATCTTTTTGTCTCATTGGGTACGGAATATTGTGACACATTTGTTCTTTAAAAAAAATAGCTGAATGTATGTGTCAGTGGCGTGCATGGTTTTAACAATGGACAGAATTGGCAACACATTTCCCATGTGCTTCAGATTTCCTGTGGAAAGAGAGAAGATCTTTAATCTGCAATGTAAAGCGACAAAGGAGATGAGGACCTTTTTCAAGCAAAAGAAACACTGAAAAGCAAAGAAGAATATTCTTTTGGCCAATAAAATCCAATTTGCCATTTGGTTGGAAAGAATAGAGCCTGTGCTCAAGAGATGTATGCCATTGGCACAATGAAGAGAAGATAAAGCTGCTACACATGAAAGGGATATCAGACATTTTGTTAAGCATTATAAAGATTTAAGGGTCAGATTGCTTGGATCTAGCAGTAAGATTTCTGATAGAAATAAATGATAGAGGATACTCCCCCTCCTTCCTTGAATTCTACCAGCAGGCTGGAGCTACATTTGGTGTTGTGAATGCAAAGTGAAGGCAAAAGTAGTTATTCTGAAATGAGACTTCAAAGACAGGAAATGGAAAGTTAAGTTCATTCTTTCCTGAGCAAACATCCTAGCCACCTATGTCTTTTCTACCTGTAGAGAAAATAGATGGATTCTTTAACCGCTATTGGCATAGGAGGAGACAACGGCCTGTACTTTCCAGACCAAAGATCCCTGCTTGAGAAAAGTATTTTCTGGATGTCAGCTCTTAGAATTCTCTAGCCAGACCATGCTGGCTGAGGGATTCTGGGAGTGGTCCACCAAAAAGTACTTTTCCTAAGCTCTTTCAGTAGTCTTTGCCTCAAAAGAGCCAAATGATACTACAACCAGAAGATGGCAGAGTAAAAACCCAGAAGTTTGTCTCTTGATTTATCCAGCCCTTAAAACGATTTGAATCAGCTATCTTGGTTTTGGACCAGGATTTTTTCTAGCTCTCAAAGTCAGCACTCAAAGTGTGACTGTTGGGAAGAGTCCTGTCTGGGTCCTGGGGCAAGGGCATGACAGAATTGGGGTGTACAGCATAGGAACACCTGAAGTTTTTTTTTTTAGCTGCTAAAGCATAGTGCTCTATCATTTAACTAAACCCTTCTCCCAGGGAGACGGTCATCACTTTGCAAAAGCATGCTAGGTTTTAAAGTTCTGTGTTGAACTGTGACAGTAAGAATGGTTCTCTATTCAAATGCAAAGGGATATGAATAATGATAACTGAGCACACCCTTTCCCAATGCAGTGCTCTCCAGATGTTTTGGGCTACAACTCCTAACAGCCCAAATCAGCTGTGGCCAATGGTCAGAAAATATCTGCAGTCCAAAACATTTAAACTGGATCCAACATTGGAGAGAGCTGGTTTAGGGGAAGGGCACTGTAACAAATTCAGATATCATTCCAAATTCAATGCCATGACATATACAATCAATACTTTCCTTTAATATTTCATCTAATGTATGAGGGAATCATAGAAGATGATTCTAAATGCACAGACAGTGGTGTTTGATGACAATATGTATTCAAATCTTATGGAATGTAAAGGTATTAGGAAAACTGATCTTAATTTGGCCCAATGGGTTGTCCATTTGAATGGCGGGACCAAAACAAAACCAGTCTGATAATGACTGAAAATCTCTTTTGCTTTTCCTGGTTGTACTTTCTGCACACTGACTGATGGATGGACTATCTGTCTCTTTTTCATATGGGCAATTACCTTGCCATATAGCACCTTTGGATTCACACACATTTGCAAGAAAAGGAAGAAAGGAGAAGGAAGAAAAGATGAATGTAGCAACGTCTTTAAGATTAACTGGTTTTTATTTTAGCATGAGATTTTGTGGATATAAACCCACTTCTTCAGATGCAGTATGGAGTGATATCATAGCCTCAGGTTGAAAAGCACATTTATACAGTTGTGATAGTGGGATGGAATATAACAGGATCCAGAAAGATACAAATCATGTCCCTTGCCCTAAATTTTCAAAAAGCTTGGCTAGGTAATACAGGCGATACTGATGTGGATGTGTGAAAACAAAAAAAATCTGCTTACCAAAAGTCGGTTTTCCTGGGTTCAAAACTCTCTCTGAGATTATTCATTCTGTAGTGATGACTCTTGTATTAATATATGTAGTCCACTATGAACTCATTGTTTTTGTCCATACTTCTGCTAATGGATTGGCATTTGTGAATATAATTCAATTCAGCTGAATTGAATCGAATCATGAGGACTACCCTTCTGCTCCTCAAAACTTACACACATGATTCAGTTCTGTGGTAATCTGGAATATTTCTTCCATTGTCTGTAACTCAGGGAAAGTGATACCAGCCAGGACAACAGTTCATGGGAGTTACCTCAGCCTCCACAACATGACAATGGGCATTGCATCAACTCACAAGAATATGTTTCCAAGCACTACAAAAAGAAGAACTCTGCATGCCCAAGGCTGGAACATGGAATTGGATTTCTACATAGAATGTTTTTGCCATCGTGCCCAAACAGAAATAATGAACAACAGACACAATTTACTCACAATCTCAGCTATATGGAATGAGATGTCATCCACAGTCTCAGAAACAATCCTCACATTATTGTATGACAAGCTGACAAGGATTGCTGTTGTCATCATGTACAAATGAAACTACATGCAGGAGTCCGAGAGACAACTGTTCATACTATATATTATGGAATCCTCTTTAAAGATCCCACTGATGAACATCTGAAGGAACTACACAAATTACTCAGAAAATTCTCCACTAATGTACAGAACTCAATTTCAATGGATATACCCCAGGAACCCAAACCAGGCATCTTCTATCCACTACACAAACAAAGAAATCCAGGAAGACCAATTGTCTCAAGCACTCTCACTATTGGGGTGTCTGGATATATGGGTTCTATTCTCAGACCATATGCCACCAACACTCCAAGCTATGTGAAGGATATGATTGATTTCCTGAGGAAAATACAGTCTATCCACAACCTCCTAAAGAGCACTATTCTAGCCACTGTGGATGTGGAAACCCTATACACCAATATCCCACCCTAGGATGGACTACAAGCCGTCAAGAATACCATCTTAAATGAGGCCAGCCCCCAGACTCTGCCACTTTGTACTTATTCATAACTACTTCATTTTTGGGAATAATATGTACCTCCTGGTCAGTGGCATGGCCATGGGCACCTGCATGGCACCACAGTATGCAAGCATCTTCATGGCTGACCTGGAACAATGCTTCTACAGCACGTGTACCCAGAAACTTCTCTTGAGGCTCTGATTTTTTGATGACATTTTTATGATTTGAACATATGTAAAGCAATCACTTGAGAAGTTTCACCATGATTTCAACAACTTGCATCCTACCATCTACCTGAAACTGGAGTAATCCATACAACAAATTCACTTTCAGATTTCTAAGCACCATGCTCTATCAAAAACACAGTAATTGCTATATGTGCTGACATGCCTCCAGTTAGCACTCAGAACACACCACCAGATTTATTGTTTACAGATAACCCTCCAGTACTCCATCTGTTCAAACCCACAAGACAAAGACTCAAAACTCTTGGATTTACAACTGGCATTTATCAAGCTATCTGCTTAAGGAGGTGAAGAAACAAATCAACAAGGCAAGATTAATATCCAGGAATCATCTACTACAAGATAGACAAAAATGACAGACACAAAATGACAGGACACCCCCAGTTGTCTCCTACAGTCCCCAGCTGAGACCACTCAAATATGTCATCAATGAACTACAACCAATTCTGGAAAATAATGAAGCCTTCTTACTCACTTTGGAGGCAGGGCAGGCCTTTATTGATCTACGACCAGGCTCCAAATTTTAAACAAGTACTCAAATACACAATAATATGGATGGGGATACAGGACAGGACCATGTCACAAACCCAGATGCCAACTTTTTTCCCCATATCTACTCTGGGAGCAATATTATCATCACCCACAACATTAGAGGAGCATTTACTTACTCTTCTTCCAGTGTGATACTTGCCATCCTGTGCCAGCAATGCCCTTCTATACTCTACATAGAAGGGAAGTTTCCATACAAGAGGATAAATGGACACAAATCTGACATTAGAAATGGCAATACCCCCAAACCAGTTGCAGAATATTTCTTTTTAGACATTGGCCATTTCCACACTAGACTGTTATAGTGCTGTTATTCCACTTTCAACATCCTATGGAATCCTGGGGTTTGCTGTTTAGGGAGGAGCCTTGAAGGTCCCTCCCTAAACTACAAACCCCAGCATTCCATAGGATGTCAAAAATGGAATAACAGCACTATAACAGTCTAGTGCGGAAATGGCCATACAGTAAAGGATTTACAAGCTGTGGGCCCCAGAAAAGGAAACTGCAAAGGAAGACTAGAAACAAAAACACCTGAATTGAATTATATTCACAAATTCCAATCCATTAGCAGAGTCACAGCCACGAGTCCACATTTAAAGGGTCACCCTGAGGCCTAGGAACCAAATCCAGGAAGGGATTCAGTGGAGGAACAGGGGCAGGGGCAGGATTTCAAGGGTTGGAACTGTGTGGCCACCTGGGAAAAGGAATTTGTCACATACGGTATGAACAAAGACAATGATGCGCTACATATATTCATACAAGAGTCCTCGCTACTGTAGATATAATAAAATGAATCTTTTTAGAGAGAGCTTTGAACCCAGGGAAATGGACTTTTGGTAAGCAGATTTATTGATTTCACACATCAGCACTAACTGACTAAAGATATGAAAAACTTGTATTGCCTTATGCAGCGCTTGGAAAATTTAGGGCAAGGCACATGATTGGCATCTTTTTGGATCCTATTGCATGCTATCCCACTCCCACAACTGTATAAATGTGCTTTATACCTGAGGCCTTAATACCACACAAGTGCTGCATTCAAAGAAGTGGGTTTATATCCATGAAAGTTCATAAAAACCAATGAATCTTAAAGGTGCTGCCACATTTCTTTCTTCTTTTTTTATCCCCCTCCCTTCATTCTTTTCATGCTGCAAGAGATTAACACAGCTATTTCTTTGAAAACAGATAGAATTATATTACACTGACTCTGTAGGAACTATACTGCTTGGCTCTGGGCCCAGTTGATGGTGCTAATGCTTAGTTATGAAACCCTAAACAGCTTGTGACCCAAACTCCCTATACCAGTCTGAATTGAAGGTCAATAGCTGTTTCATCGACATCCAGTTTAATAAATAATTTTTTGAAGTACACTAGGAAAAGAAGTTGCTTCACATCATACTGAACACCATTACACACCGTACTTCCGTGCATAAACCTCCAAGTGTTTCCGGTCAAAAACCAATGTGCACCTTTACCTTCTTAATGAATTTTCTGTGCTAAGAAAAAGAATATAAGAGGATGTGGGAAAACATAGAAGAGTTGCAAATAAAAACTTCTATGGAAAAGGGGATGATTGCACAAGAAAAGGCTCATTTAAAAGCACCTTGATGGTGGCAGGCCTTCTCAAAATGAAGCCTACCACCCCTCCGTAAATTGGAAGGGTCTTGAAAAAGATGAGAGAAGGCTCAGATCTAACTTCTTTCTTCTGTGGACTTCTCCTTCTTTTCCTGCTCATCACAGCCTTGATAGCTGGCATGTTGGAAAGCATCTACAAGGTAAGGTAAGTGCCTTCCATGTACCTTGTTGTACAGTTGTTAAGATAGGTTGCTGGCAAGGTGTAGTGATTTGAGTGCTGGACCAGGACTTCAGGAAACTAGGGCCATTTCTGCACTAGACTGTTATAGTGCTATTATTCCACTTTCAACATCCTATGGAATCCTGGGGTTTGCAGTTGAAGGAGGGGCATTTAGAGAGGCTCAGTAAACTACAAACCCCAGAATTCCACAGGATTTTGAAAGTGGAATAATAGCACTATAACTGTGCAGAGAGGAAATGGCCTCGGGTTTAAATCTGTGCCCAGCAATGGAAATCCACTGGGCGACCTTGGGCAGGTCACACTGTCTCAGGAAGAAAGTGATAAACTCTCTCACCCTCTCATCTGAATAAATCTTGCCAAGAAAGTGCACTGATACAGTCTCCACGTGTTACTGTCAACTTAAGGGTACATAACAACTGTGAGGCAAGGATTCAATTTTTTAATCCTTGTATATGTGTATGTTGCCCACTGACTTATGGTGACCAGATAAATTTCACAGAGTTCACATGAAGTTCACAGAATATTCACAGGAATACTCAGAGGTGGTTTGCTATTACCTTCCTCTGAAATTCTTGTTGTTGTTGTGTGCCTTCAAGTTGTTCCAACTTAGGGTGACCCTAACATGACCCTATCATGGGGTTTTCTGGGGCTGAGAGTACATGATGCGCCCAAGGTCACCCAGAAGGTTTTCATGGCCAAGTGAGAAATCAAGCCCTGCTCTCCAGGGTTGTAGTCCAGTGCTCAGATTCCTACTCCACACTTGCTCTTTGAAATCCTTAAGAAGTCCTTAATTTTTCACTTACATCAGCAGGTTAATGCCAAGGTCACGGTCAGGTTCCAAATATCTATGCAACTGGTTCTGTGAACCCAGAAGGAGTTTTGTAATGGCTTCCTTCTTTCAGCTGCTTCCACATTAACTGACAATCTGGTTTTGAAAACTGAGCATGGAAGAAGCTACAAAAAATAGTGTGTGATATGGCGTGTAGATCAGTCATTCAAAGAGACCAGAGATTCAAAGGAGAGAATGAGTGTGTGTCTGTGTGTCTGTCTGTCTAGGAGGGAGGGAATCCCATTAAGTTTATTTAAGCCCCTTGTGTGAGCCTTTGGATCCTCGCCAATGTTTGAAAGAGTGGTTATTCATAGCATGCATCGTGCTCATGGTGATATGGACAAATAAAGAGACCTCTGCAAATGTATCCAAGAGTGGTGGATTTATTATGGGGCAGCCATTCTGTAGCCTGAGGCCTCTGTCAAATTAGAGAGAGACAGAGAGAAGAGGGCCCTGGAGCAGCATGCGGTGTTCTGGCAGGAATAATTATTTTCCAGAAGCAATGTCGGAGCTTCTTCAGAGATTGAGGGGGTGGCAGGATGTACGTGTGTGAGGTGGCAAATGGGCATTGGAAAATATCTACTTGAAGCAACGTGAATTAACATGAAAAATACTACAAGTCAGAGTGGATGTGAGGCAGAAAGTCATTTCCCTTTACTGTACTTCTCAGCATTATTAGAAGAGTAAAGTGAAAATGGAAAGAGAGTGAGACGCTTCTTGCCAAGAGGGCTGCACGGACTATATGTTTTGTTAAAATAAAAAGCAGGGCTAGGTTGTGAGAAAGGCCTCAGGAAAAGACCGTTATGGTTAAACCTGGACATTTTCACACCACTTTGAAGTTGTAAAAAAAGTTATCAGGACCGTGGTTGCAAAAGTACATCACAAATCCCTCCCTCTCTTTCCCTGGCAAGAGTAGATAATCAGCAGCCAATGATTTACTTGCAAGAATGCTTGCAAAGAGAAGACAAAAATGGGGAAAGTCATGTTAGCCTCTCAGCCAAATCCTAGGGAAAGCAACACAGGAGCAACAACAGAGCATTGTTTGGTGTTTGATGGGAGCCAGCCTGCAGCTTTAGTCTCATTCTCTTGAAAGTGACATAGGAGAGAGAACAATTCCTGGCCAAAGGGGCCGTTTATTATCCTGTCTGGGTGTATTTAAGGAGAAGGGTACATAATATATCCATTGTTTTGGTCAGAATGTATTTATTGCAGCAACGAGAGGCTGTTTTGTATTGCTATGTACTTTAAGGCTGTTCGGAGCAAGGAAGAAATATTAATTACAGCAGACTATGACATGAGGCATTTCTGTGCTCGAGGCAGAAAGTCTAAATGACATCCCCATAGTAGTATAACAACAGCAGCAGCGTTCTTGCCGTTGTTGTTGTTGACAGTTTGTGGCTCTTTAGTGCTACTCCATATCCATCACTTGAGACTCACGCTTTCCTTTTGCCTAAGGGCAGAGGTAACTGACTAACTGTGAACTTGAAAAATATACATGTACCAGTCATTTACTCAATGTCTATTGCAATATATAAAGGACTGTGGTGTTGTCAGAGGATCAGTCTTGTGTCCTAGTGCTTCTCTTGAACATTATCTGACTTTCTTTTGATTCCATCTGTTCCAGTCAGACTTCTTATATTGGGAAGATGTGTGACAACATAACAATAGTTTACATTTCGGCTTTCCATACTGCACTATTGATTCTTGCTGTTACATTTTCAGTCCCTGCTTCTTTTTCTTGTATCAAATATTCCAGAGCAGGTCTTTCTACTTTCTACTATGGTTTTAAGAATTCATTTCTAGTTGATTATAGTCAAATGAAAACTTCCTACATCTCCTGTCCCATTCTCATTGGAATTTTCTTTATGGGGTGGTGGTGGCTATTTTGGGAGTTGGTTGTGAAAGCTGCAGCAGGTACTTTTTAACATTTTTCACAAATAGTTTAAAAATCAGAAGTAAAATTAGGAATTCCTAAAAATCAGAAGTAAAATTAGGAATTCCTTTAGCTTGTTGCGCACCTTGTTGCCCTTGTTTACATTTGAGTCTGGTGTTTCCTTCCATTAATTAGCGGTGCAGCTTATAGGAAATTTTGGGGGTTTTTCAAAGTCTCAGTGACTTTGGCCCCAATCATACCTGAACAACTTCATTTCTTTTATTAATAAATAATACTAATCTTAGGGTGGGTATTGACAAGAAACTAGGCATTCTCCAGGTTCTCAGAATTGAAGGAATCCATTGTCTGCCTCTCACTTTTCTCCATTTTTGTTACTCTTCTGAATCTATGCTTTACTCAGGAAACTTTGGTCAGGGTCTTCACTGGAAGTTGTTGTTGTTGTCATCATAACCAACATCATCAAAAACATTCTATGTATATAATGTTTGCTTGATAATACAAATTCATGTTGACAACACCTCAGAATTTGTAAAGGCTACACAGGCAAATTCTGTTTCTTGAAGCCTTGCTGAAATCTTCTTTAGCAGGGCTTGTTCTTCTATATGTTTAACAAGTCCGTTATTAATAATCCTTTCAACCAATGTACCTGGCACAGAAGTCAAGTTGACAGATTCTTCAGTCCATCTTGTGTCTTTTATAGTCTTTTATTTTATTATAGTCTCTTAACAGTTATAATTAATAGTGGTTATTGGGTTGAATTCAGGGAGGTTATACACCTTAGTTCAAAAGTTTCATATATAAATTCTTAAAGATATATCATGTGATTAATATATAGCCTCAGAGACATTCATATTGAATTTGCTAGTTAGTGCGAAACTGAATCTTTGGTTATCTCTGTTCAGCGGTAGTCTTCAGAAGAACTGCCACAAGCAGGAGAGCAAGGAAACTGAGCTTCTACACCTTCTTCATTTAAGAGCTCATTCTGCTAATCCTGCCATCTTCCACATCTACAAAAAAGAGGAGGAGAGCACTTTGTAGAAGAAACTGAAAGCAGTTGTTTCCTAATCCATTGAGAGGCAATAATATTTACTAATTGAATTGTACTAAGAAGAAAGGCAAGTATTCTTGTACTTTCCCTTCTCCGTCAGGTCAAAAATTTAGTACAGTAATCCCATGATCTTCTTATACAACTAAAAATCTTTCATCACATAAATTTGAACAGAATTGGACAGAATCAAACCTGAGAGAGGGTTCCTATGAAAAGACTAAACTGAAATCTGAACACTCCTGAAAATTCATAAGCAGTTTGGATTTAAAGACAGAGGCACAAAAATGTGTCGCCTGGGACTGGAGACGCAGTAGCAGAAGCAGGGGAGTTTTGTGGCTGGTCCCTTTGTGAACTGTTGCCAGAACTTAATGACTTCTCCTCAGTCAGCTGAGCAGTAGTTCCCATCCTGTGACAGAGAAAGAAAGGAAACTTAAGGAATGAAACTTAAGGAAAGAAAAGAAACTCAAGGAAGGTTAAGCAAGATCCTGGATCTCTATAATGGGAAATGAAAACACTCCAGAATGAGCCCAGGTGCTTTACAGCAGTTTAGATCCCCGAAGCAGCTCGAGATAGACAAAATGCTTACCATTACAGAATTTGTAAGTAAATGGAACTCTATTCCTACTTTGAACAGATATCTACTGTTAGATTCTGAGGAGCTTCCCATACCTGAGCCTTTGTTACACTTTCCAACCGTTACAGGTGCTCATAGCAATGATTTTTCTCCGGAGTCAAGTGAGAGTTTGTTCTTGAACTCCCTCGTATGTAAGGAATGTGCTTCTCAACAACAGCAATAGCAACAAGAGCCCACACTAGACTTTGCTGCATGCCAGTGCATCCTGACTGCTTGAGCAGTTTTGTCTATTTTTGAACAGTTAACTAAAATAAACAGCCAGGTAACTTACATTAAACAATCTTTTGATACTTTTAGGCTGAAGCACCCGGCATCTCTCCTAAACTTAGCAAATTTATCTGGCTCAAACTCACAGTGGAGAAAAATGAAGTGTGGTGATGAAGTAGATAGTTGTGGGAATGGGCTGATGGGTAAGGGAAAGGATTGCCACAAGGCCAGACTTTACAAAGAGAAGGTGATGAAAACTCTACTTGGACTTTACAAACACATCAAATTGTGCTTCATATTGTTTCTAACAAGATCAGTAGGGGCT
The DNA here is from genome assembly GCA_948472985.1 of Iguana delicatissima. Classification (NCBI taxonomy): domain Eukaryota; kingdom Metazoa; phylum Chordata; class Lepidosauria; order Squamata; family Iguanidae; genus Iguana; species Iguana delicatissima. The sequence continues at coordinate 556,823 of CAOKZL010000465.1, read as the reverse complement.
GTTGGAACTCACCAAGTATGGCCAGATTTTCTGTCAGCAAGATCCTGAGGGTTAACCCATTTGTTATTGATATTATTGTCGTACACTGGCTCCCAAGCACCTCTGTTTACAAAGGAGTTCCAATAAACTTTTACAAAGGAAGGACTTTCTATTTTTCAAATATTCCTTGTTAGAGTTTTCTGTGAGCTGACAACACACTCATTAATGACCTCAAACAAAATCCTTGGAACAGCTAGTGTTAATCGAAACAATATTACCCCACACAACCTGGAAGCTAGGGCACAACTCTTATCATCTCTTCCTTCTAAGCAAATGTCTTGAAAATACCCTCTGAAAGTTGCAAATGCTATTACGGAACATTTAGTGGATACTTGGAATTCCCCGTCATGTCATGCAGCATCACAGGGGAAGAGGTGGTTTTGCTGGCCTCTCAGGAGAAGAGGCCAATATATGCTTGGTGGGCCCCAATTTTAGCACAGCTTTTCACCTAGACTGATCATTTGGGTATTTTTCCTGAGGACTGGGGATTAGTAATCATTATTCCAGTCTATAAAAAAGGAGAATGATCAGATCCTGCTAATTACAGACCCAACGTCTTGCTAAGTATCATTAGTAAGTTGTATGCTAGTCCTTGCATTCAAAATTATTGGACAGGCTAAAACAGGGAAATATTTTGGGTGATGGGTAAACTGGTTTTAGATGTGGATATTCAAGTGTGGATCAGGGTCTTATTCTTCAGGATTTAGCTGAAAAATATGCATCTCCATTTGGAGCTGTTTTCTACATAGCTTTCATTGATTTTCCATCTGCTTCTGATCTAAGAACAGGTTGTGGAAAAAATTTGAGGACATTATAATTGATAAATGGTCGTTAACGCTTATTCATGGCCTATATGAAAATACTTACATCTTTCAGGTAAGATGCAATCATTTGGGGCACCTTTCTGACTCAGTCCCTACTTTTAAAGGAGTTAATCAGGACTGTATTCTGGCTTCTACCTTATTTTGTGTGACTGCCATTGTGACCTGTAGATAGATGATAAATTGGCAGTAGATAATGACAATAAAGTGCTCTCTTAGAAGTACTCAGGTAGCCATGTGGTGATGGTGGGATTATGTACAAACCTTGGGCTTATGTGAGTATTGTGACTTTCTTTCTTTTATTATTAAGTGTGAATTTTATATGTTTATTTTATTTCAGGTTGTTCTGTTTTAGGAATCTTCTTATACATTATAGTAAAAATCATATTTTTAAAAAATGTTGGTCTATGACTGTAATAAATTATTACAGCCTGGTGGCGCAGTGGTTAAATGCCAGTACTGCAACCACAAGGTTGTGAGTTTGATCCTGCCAGGCTCCAAGGTTGACTCACCCTTCCATCCTTTCGTAGGTCGGTAAAATGAGTACCCAGCTTGTTGGGGGCAATTAGCTAAAAATACATTGTAAACCGCTTAGATAACACTTAGTTGATAGGCGGTATAGAAATAAATGCTATTGCTATATATTGCTATTATGTTGCTAAACTTGGTATATTTTTTCTCAAGCTCTTTGTGTATGGAAAAGACAAAGGCCATTTCCTTACTACACTGTTATAGCGCTGTCATTCCACTGTCAACATCCTGTGGAATCCTGGGGTTTGCAGTTTAGGGAGGGGCATTTAGAATTCTCAGCCAGAGAGCTCTTTGGCCTCAATAAACTAAAAATCCCAGAATTCCACAGGAGGTTGAAAGTAGAATAATAGTACTATAACAGTGTAGTGTGGAAATGGCCTAAGTTGAGGAGAGGAGGAAGAGAAGATGGTGTTCCATTTGGGAAATGACAGCTCGGTCTTCTAATCAGGGGAAATGGTTCACCAGAGCTGGCCAGTCCCAGTGCTTTCAATTAGGGTGCTGAAAATCAATCTTTGTTAGTTTACTATTCCAAAAGGAAAAAAAGTTAACTAATGGAGTCTGTGGGACTTGTGGCAGGGCATGGTATTGGGTGTATGCTTGGAAAATGGTGGATACTCAAGTCATTCTGCCTTTTCCTCTCTGTGTTCCACATCCATCATCCACTCCTGTCCTATCACATGTTTTGTGACTATGATACCAACTAAGCAGAAAACAAAACAAACCTTAAAGTGTTTTTCTTTCATCACAACACCTTAGCACCTGCAAATATCTCTTTAAAGTTTTTGTATTTTCTTGCCTTGAGGCACTTCTATGTCATCTGCCATTTTCATATAAATTGCCCTGAAAGAGAGGGAAGAAGTTAAGAGGAGGCAAATTCCTACACCCTCCCATCAAACTGGAACACTCCTCTTCTGCCCCAAGCTTTACATCTATCCTTCTGAAAATTTTCAGTTCTTTTTAACAATAGCACCTCTCCTCCAGGGACAAGGGTATTCTTTGTGTTTTCATAATTGCCCACAGAGATTTTCACAAGAACTGCCCACAGGAATAAGTGTGTTCTTTGTTGGAAACTATCAGCCTGCAAATTCTGAGTTTGCACAAAACTCCCTGCATTTGTTCATCTGAAACATATCAGACCTGAACCCTAGCAGAATTGGTAATTATCTCTGAAAATTTAAACCAATTCTGCTAAGAAATTAAAAGAATTTTCAACAGTTTCCTTTTAAAAAGAACAATGACATTTAGAGGCATATTGGCTGCTGCCTGACTTACTGGGTGGCGACGCTGCAGATTGGGGAGCTCTGGCAGCCACGTGGTCTCCTCTGGCGTCCTCCTTTATCCCAACATGCTCCGGGGCCAGTTGCATCCGAGTCCTTCCCCCAGCAGCCAATAAGTTTAAATCAGCTGGTTTGAATTCATTGGCTGATGCTTTCCCTGGCTGGAGGCTCAGGAGTTTTTCTTCTGGTCGGGGAAAGGACTTTATAAGCTGGCCCTCACATCGTTCTGGACAACTCCCTTTCCCCCTCTTCCTGGGATTATGTGATACCTGTTTGTATTTCCATTGTCACAACTTTGGGGGCAGTTGGCATGGGTCTTGGATCCAGGACTGGTATGTTGGTGCTTCCATGTGAGGTCATCCTCAGCCAATGCAACGGGTGTTAGCAGGACAGTGGATGTGGACGCCACCCCTGCAGCCAGCGGATTGGTGGTTTCAGCACCTGCCAACTCTGGGTGTGGCAGGTGCTGGTCGGTTGGGCTCATTGATCAACAGGCAGGTTGGTCAATGCCTGGATCCAGACCTATCCAAATGCCAACCCTTGTAACAGCTGAAACCAAATAAAGTTGTGGCCTTCTCCTCTCCACATCTTACATTTTCATTCTTCAACGGCTGATATCTCTCTCTCCTGAGACCACAAGGCACACACACCCAGCACTTATTTGTGCTTTGAGACATGCAGTCTCCTCTTTAGTAGCTACTTTGTACACAAATGTTATCCAATGTTTAGGAAGAGATTCAGAAAAGAAATGCATATATTTTTAGTATATATTGTCAATGGAAAATAAAAAGATTGCTATTTTCTCATCAAAATTCAGTCCTGGATTCAGATCTGAGTCGAAGCAGAATGGTTTGAAATCCTTCTCTATAAGAGAAGTACTGGCTGGATGATTTATGAGTTAATTCTGAGACTTGACTCTTGGTAAGAAAAGCTTTAGGGTAGGTACCAATCACTATGTCAGCACATTAGGGAGGTGGTATATACTTTGTGCAAGTCAGCCAACACACCTGGCTTCAGAGATATCACAAACCTTTTTTTGGGGGAGGGGACAAAGGGCACAACAAAGTTATGTTGCTAAAGAAGTACAACTAGAAAGAACAAAGCTACTGATATAACAAGCAACATTTTCTAGTTTCCTTTAATACTCACCACTTTAAAAGCCCTTTAAGATATTTTACAGGCACAGTAGAGTCTCAATTATCCGACATAAATGGGCAGGCTGATAGTCGGATAGCCGAAAATGTCGGATAATCTGGAGGCCCATAGCGGCCGCCATGTTTGGGGGCGTGTCTGGGGGGCATGGAAATGCCTACAGCCACACCCCCAAGCAGCCGCAACATCAGATAATCGGGAATGTCGGATGACCGAAGGACGGATAATCGAGACTGTACTGTAATTTGATGGAATTTTTCAAATTTTATACATTCTCTTAACAATCCAAAGGTTTATTTTTAAAAAAATAATAATGAGAAGTAATAAAAAGCCCCCTCCCCATGAGCATCACAAGGTTTAACATAACAAATTACTTTTAAAACACTATAACATTATAATGAGTAATGGCAAATACTTTCAAATCACTATAATGAGTGGCAGGTAAAAATTACTTTTAAAAAGTAGCTTTCTAAGTGCTGATTACATGTTGCTTGTTGACTTGAACTGTCCTATGTGAATATTTAGGAAAATGTATGCTCCATAACTTGTGCTATGTTTAAAAATTCCCATCTCTAGGTAACCTGTAGGTATATTGAGTGCAAACTGGGACACCTTGATGATTAAGGTTTGGGGATACTATCTGAAAAATATCACTAATTTGGCTTTCCCTCGGGTTTGTTTTTACTGAAAAAGAAGTACGGCAAGGATTTTTTCGGAGTAATTTTAAAAATAAAGCTCTGGCAGATATGTGGATCATGGCTTGCTCCATGTCTCTTAGAAAGTGTTATCTCTCCTCAGTCCATGTATATTGTTGCTCAATTCTGCTTGCTCTCATTGCAAAAGAACACCAGGGATTATCTTGCTTAGTCAGTACATTGCTGATCTTAGCCATTTTGTCCTAGACCACAATATCTTTTAGTGGACTAAGGTGGGATGGTGGGTTAGTTTCGTCTTCCTTTTTTGGTACCTTTGTGCCGTGTCAGAGCAGTTCTGTGTCACTGCCTTATGGTCACATTGTTACCCTGTGAACTGGGGGTCCTGGGAGGGATGCCCAAATGACCAAACCAAACCAAACCAAACCAAAGATGGGGAAATTAGCTGGAGCACTCTCTTCAGCTAGCGAGAGGCAGGGTAACTTAGCGGGAATCTTTTACCCTATGTATACAGCGTCGGGTCAGTGAGCAGTCAGACCATTTAAAATAGCAACAATAATATTTAGTAACAAGCAGACAAATTATTAAGAAAACACAACCGCACAGCTAACTAGAAATAGGAACTGAGAGTTTTGGGGAAAAATGGGTGATACGACGCCTTTGTCGTAGTCCTGAAGAGGTCCAATTGAAGAGAGGAAACTCAGCGCAGCGACCGAGGGAGCTCGCAGAACAAAGCGACGGCAAGGCTGGATGGCACTCCGGAGCGGTCCGAGGAACTCTCGGAACTGGGGGTTTTTATTAGGGAAAGTATGACTGTGGGCTAGTCTAGTCTTGGGTGAAAACAATGGGGTTTGGGCTTGAGACAATGTCTCCGAAAGGTCAGAATTTACATGATTAAGTTAAGGTCCGAATTGACAATAGGATAACCAGTATGCAGATGCAGCTAGCTTGGCAGTTGAGCACTCAGCTCGCCAGGGTGCCCACTCGGGGCAGAGGTTTCTTTGGCCATTTCCACATGAGGGGGCGTGAAACGCGGGGAAATGGGGTGGCGCACGCGGGAATGGAGTTTACCTTGATCCGTCGCCGCGGGGAGCAGCGCGCGTTCACTGCTCTACACGGCGGCAGCACCCGGCGGCGCCCAAAATGGCAGCTGGTGGCTTCCGGTGGCTCTCCGCCAATCAGAGAAGCGTGCCAGCCGGAATCCCACCCCGGGCAGCTCTGCAGGAATGCGCTTGTGCGCCCCTGCAATTCCCCACAGGGCACTGCAGCGGGCTAGTGCGCGCGTGTTTCATAAAGACCACATGAAATGTGGTCTTTATAAAACATGCGGCGCCCCCCCCATGGCTGTTCGAGGGCGGTTTGAGGTGGGGAAACTCCACATTTCTAACCGCCCTAGCGCACCCCACGGTGTAGACGACCTCCGGGTGAGGTCGTCCTACCCCGTGTTACCCCATGTTTTTCCCCCATGTGGAAAGGGCCTTTGTTTTGATGCACATCTGTAATGAAGGTGTTTGTTTCGGGAGGTCTCCTAAAGCAAATCTGGCAGTTTCTGGCTTGCCTTGGTCTAATAGCTATGCCTAGCTTGGTGCTTGTTCAGAGGCCTTACAAACATGTGGCTGAGGGTGGCAGAACAGGGCCGAATTGTGATATCAAAAATGCTATCTAAGGTTTACCAAAGGCCAAGCCAGTTCACGGTGGTAACAACATCTCCGTCTGAATTCATCACACTATAGGAAAAGTGGCTGAGTCAGTTTAGTTCAGACTAGCAGCCCACTATTGCTGACACTGCTTGGCAGGAACTTGCCAGAGATGCAGTTTTTCCACCTACTAATAGGAGATGCTGGGGATTGAGCCTAAATTCTTTTGTTTCAAAACTATACCTTTTTTGGCCATTGAACTATCATCACTCTCCTGGAGAGCCAAAAATGACAATAGCAGCACATCATCTTGTCCAGGGGTTATTGATGTAGCAAACTTGGTGACCTAACATGTGAATCCAGTAGCCAATATGAATCCCAGTTTTGCAGAAAAAGTGGAGTATAAATAAAGATTATGATGATAATGTAGCAAACCCTGTCACTGAAAATGTGGTTCATGGTGGCACAGTATCTGAAGCAATGTGGAAATCTGTCTTTGGAAGAAATAAACTAAGACATTTAGCTGCATGAGACAAAGCATCAATTTTTTTATTTACTCATGTTTCTCCTGGTATGGGATCTGAGGTAGCTTTCTTTATGCAAATACATCTTACCTTGAGCCAGCCAGGCTATTTTGGCCCCTCTGGAAGGAGAGGTACAAAGGGAATAAATTATATATCCATTTGTTGTCCTTTCAAAATCAGCTGCCCAAGGCAGCCATTTTGCTCTGCTGTTGCTCTTCATTACTGTTTCACAATGTCAGGAAGTGTTAGTCCGCCTTACTCAGTGATGAATAACTGCATAGCTAAGGCACAGTATTATTGCAACTTCATCTTCTTCAGCCTAATGCAATACCATTATAAGGGGCTCTACATTGTCAACCACCTGCACTGGTTAGACTTGCATTTTTTGTGCTTAATAGTTTTGGATTTCACTCTGTCACCATTTAAAACTCTTCTGGGGAAGGTGATTCCATATCTTCTTTGGGCTACTTGCTTTGATTTACAGTTGTTCCCATTGCTTTGCTTTCCTACTGTTTTTACGCTAGAGGATGGTTATGTAGCTTTCATGATCCAAACTGATGATGCAAGCTTATGCCTATTGATGCAGAAGTAAATTCTGTGTAGGACTGCCAGTTTGAAAACTGGAAAGGGCTTCTATACCTTTAAAGCAGAGCTTTCCAAACTGTGTGTTGTGACACGTTAGTGTGGCGGCTGCAGTGTGTAGGTGTGTGTTGAGGAAATGTAACAGGTGGAGGGTCTGCCTCTCCTATCACTACTACCCCAGGCCAAAGAAGACCCCGGCGAGGGCAATGGCTGACCAGGTCTGGGTGGAAGGGCTGCCTCTCCAGCTGCTGCCATCTCAAGGAAGACCCCAGCGAGGACGGCGGCAGTGGGCCAGGCTTGGATGGGAGGGGGAGTTGCCTCCAGTTACTGAATACCTTACTTAATTACTGTGTTGCAAAATGCTGGATGTCAAAAAAGTGTTCCACCAACATGAAATGTTTGGAGAGCTCTGCTTTAAAGGTTACATAGAAGAGGAAATTTCAGCAGCTGTTGCTTGTCATGGAATCAGGTAACAAGCAACAGCTGCTGAAATTCCCTTTTCTATATAACCATTAAAGCAGTGGTTCTCAACCTGTGGGTCCCCAGATGTTTCTAGACTTCAGCTCCCAGAAGCCCTGAGCATTGACCATAGTGGCTGGGGCTTCTGGGAGCTGAAGTCCACGAACATCTGGGGACCCACAGGTTGAGAACCACTGCATTAAAGATATGAGAGTCCTCTTCAGTTTTCAACCTGGCAACCCTATACATATGTCTGCTGGTACTTATGCCATAGTAAATATTGCACTCCATGGTTATGATCTAAGCCAGCTCTTCTATACCTGATGTCCCTCCAGATGTCTTGAACTGCAACATCTGTCATCTCCAACCAACATAGTTTATAGTCATGCAGGGAGCTGTAGTCCTACATGTCTAGATGTCACCAGCTTGGAGAAAGCCAAGCAGACTTATTTGAAAATGTGGCCTTGCACTGGAAATGCAGACATGCACTCAGGTGTATGGAAGGCTGCTCAGTAATCAATCATAACCCATTTCACATGCTTCAAGCAAATCACCTGTCTTAAAAATAAAATAAAATTTAAGGGCTGCATGCAAATTCCTCATTCATTCAGAAGGAGGAAGAGGAGGACAGATTGTTTTTTAAACTGGAAAACTGCTGCAGGTGGGAGGAGAGAGGGTGTTTTTAGTGACACTAAAGAGGGAAAATATACTGGAGAAAAAAAGCTGTTCTTTTGAGGAGGATGGCTTATATTAATACATAGAGCTGCTTTCAGATGCAGCTGAGCTGGAATAAGATGGGTCTGATTCACAGCAGGTAGTGATACTGAGAAAAACACTGCTTTAAATGTGAGTGCCTAAATCCAACTGTCAGTTTCAACCAGAGTAGGACCACTAAATCAATGGGAACTTGGTAAGTCAACATTTAAATTCCACTGATTCAGTTAGTCTAGTCTAGTGGGGACAAACAGTTGGATTTAGGCCAGAGTGGGAATCAGACAGCCTATGAGATGCTATTGAACTGCATTTTTCAATAGTCCTAGCCAGCATAACCAATGGTGAAGAATGCTGGAATATGCAATTGAACAACTTCTGGAGAGCCACTTCTGTTTTAAAGTGAAGACTACATCCAATTTTCTTCATTCTGAGTTTAGCTGAACATTCCACCTGGATTAATTGAAGTGGAGGTTGCAGGTCCACCTGCAATGCCAATGTCTCTTTAGAACAGTGGTTCTCAACCTGTGGGTCCCCAGATGTTTGTGGACTTCAGCTCCCAGAAGCCCCAGCCACTATGGTCAATGCTCAGGGCTTCTGGGAGCTGAAGTCCAAAAACATCTGGGGACCCACAGGTTGAGAACCACTGCTTTAGAATGTAAGGAAATTATAACTCAAAGAGGTCTGTGAGAGGAGGGTAACAGTAGGATATTTTCACCTATGTATACCACTATTAAGTATAAAGAGGACTCCAGTTAATGTTAGACAAACTATTTTATTTGAATTGACAAACATACAAGAAATCAGAAACTCTTAAGAACCATACAAGGCTATTGGAAAGTGAGACAAGAAAGGTTGGATTGAGAGAGTTTGGGTAGAAAGGGTGATAATTACCAGTCTTGAAGAAGGAGGTTGAAGCAAAGGGGCTCTGAAAGTATCTGAGGGTAGCACTGAGGAACGGCAGTCTGGGGCACTACTTAACTACAGACTACAATTGGATGAGGTTGAAGCTAGGATTTTTCCACCCTATTTCACACCCTGCAGGGGTGCACTGACAAAGCTGCAATGGCCTTCCCATGGGACTGACAAAGGGGTCCAGACTGGGCTGATTGCTAAACTCCAGAGTGACAAAGCATTGATGGGACTCATGACAATCTCTTAATGTTCAGTTAGGTATGGTGAATAGGGAAGATCTCCATAGGATAAGATTGAGGGATGGTCTCTGATTGACAATCTGGGCAGTTCACTTTTCATTGTATTTAAAAATGCCAAGAGCCTGGAGTGGTGAAGGGATTAGCACAAACCCATCAGCATTGAGATTTTCCACGTAATCCTATCTGACCTTTCATGACCCTGAACACATCTCCAGCCAGCATAAACCTGAATACCAGCATGGCCCTAATCATGTTCTCCAGTCATTAATAAATCCAGTTTATGAAAATTGCATATCTTGTAGGAGGGGTGGTAGGGAATCGCAACAGGCTTTGTACCCATGCTAAAGAGTGCGAAAGGAAGATGCTGCTTGAACTCATTGCTTGTTGCACTTTTTTTTTTTTTTTAAACTTTAGCATATCTTCAGAAGTCATAAAAAAGAACCAACAAGCAGATGCAGTACTTCTTAACAGAGTGGGTTCTCATACCCCACAGAATTGTTGGCAGCTGAGAAACCAACATGCACACAGGAATTAGCAGTTTGCACTTCTAGTAAACAACCTGTCAACAGTAGCTTTTAAACACTTAAAACCAATGCTATTTTTTCCCCCTGAAATGATATGAGATTAAAAATGTAGCAGCCTATGTGTCACTTGTCTTGAACCACCTCTGATCTTTTGCTCTTCTATTAGTCTACTCTAGTTCTACCGATTTATAGATATTATTTTACTGAAGCCCAGATGCAACGTCACAGTAGTAAAATGTTCTGTGCTTTGCACTGAAATGAAATACACATGTTGGTGGGCTCTGGGCTGGGAAAAATATCAAGGATTCAAAAGCACTAAAAATAAATACAACTCTTGCAAATGAGCATGCAAATGAGAGCCAAGATTTTAGTGGCTGTTGTCAAAGGAGAACCTGGAGGCATATATCCTTATCAGGTGAAATGATCACAAATTTAGGAAAGAGAAGAGAAGCAAAGCAGTATATTGTAGCGGGATGGGGATGGGTGAGAAGAAAAGAGTCAGTGTGGCCTTGAAAACAGTAGGGAAGAGATGTGAGGAGACCTTCCACCACCTTGCCTTTTAGATCACTAAACTAAGTGGTGTTTTAGTCACTTCCTTTTACGATTGTGGAGCTGATCTGATTATACACAGAGGGAAGTAAGTGAGGCTTATTTTCTGCATAGTGGGGAATAGCTCAGATGCTGACTGAAATAAAATGTAACTCACTTGACTTCAATAGCTCAGACCTAATAGCAGTGCTTTCTGTAACAGGACATAAAACAGTTAAAATGTCTGTTTATATAGATCAAAAGAAATGGTATACATCCAATGTCTTACCTAGACTATACTAGTGTGAGTTTGTGTAACTTTTGAAAAGTTTTTCATCTGCCACATAAAGTACCATGGTCAAGGGTAAGGGGACATATGGCCACTGGCGAATCATGGTCCAAATGAGGTGAGTGTGTACCTCACCCTGCCATTTCATGTTGAGAAGGCTCCATGTGCAGATCACAGCCCACACAAACATGTGGCCCCTCAGATGATGCTGAGCTGTAATTTCCATCAGCTCTAACCAGCCTAGTCAGTGCTGAGGCAAGATGGGAATGGTAGCTCATTACGAGTAGGTGTGCTGAAAGTTGACAACAGTCTTTATTTAAGGCAGAAAATTCAGCCAGTTTTCTGCCCAAATGTTAATTGCCATTAACTGAGGTCATTTCTTTAGAGCTATCTTTTCCTATGGAAATATCTCATATTGAGAGCTATAAAATACCCCACAATAAGGAACTGGTCAAGAAAATAAGTGAGTATTAGCTAGTCACTAAAGAACTAGCCAATGGAAACTGTTTCTCAAATCCCAATTTATCAGTGAACGTTTTAAATGGAAAATGAGACAGTCTGCCATTTCTTAACAGGCAATATCTGTGCAAGTCTGTACCTATTTCCTGTTGTACTAACTGTGAAGGGCCAGTCTATAAATTTGGGGAAACGTATCTCATGAGGCAAGAGGCTGTAGGCAGGAATTCTCTTCAGTGTCAGAAACATGTGGAAGAACTTCCATGTCAGGCAGACAGATTCTAACATCTTCTTGCCAGGTTTTATATGAAAAGAAAGAAAGGTATGTGCTTTTTAAAAAAAAAATTGTCAGGGTAGGGATGCGGAATTAGCATTTACAGACAACATTTAAAGATGTGACTCTCCATTTGTGTTTTAGTATGGTAGAGAACCCTCAAAGACTTCAATATGGTGTAATCTCCCACAGTCTGTAGCATATGATTTTAATTTTTTATTTTTGATTGGTTTTTAGCAGATGCACTCTAGGATGCCCTTGGTTTGGAACCCATTCTCTGTGGCTGACCCAGAGATAAGAACTAAGGCTAGGGTTCATCCTGATTAAATCCCACTGAAAATATAGGGCCATAAGAAGTTGCCTTTTTACTGGGGCCCTTTCCGCACCTTACTTTCTTCCGGCGCTGGGGTGTGGGGATTGCGCGAGCAGCCTCCGGAAAGAGGCTCTCGCATCCAGGGTCCTTTGGCTCTGCATGAGCTGCCTGCTCATGTGAGAGCTCCGCCTATTCATTCCGCAGCGCAGTCTGGGAGTTTACCAGGCTGGGGCAGGAAGCACGACTGGCATGGCTCCGGAGGCTCCACACGCCAGGTAAGTGCACGCAGGGCCCGGGAGCAATGTGCAATTGTGCATCATTTTTGGCTTCTAGCCGAAAATGAAAAGCCGGTCCCTGGAGCGATTGTGAGTGCGTCATGCAGATCGCTCCTCTCAATCGTAGGATGCTCCAGGCCCTCTTTCGCATGGAAAATGCTGTGCGGAAAGGGCCTGAGACTTACTACTGGTCCAATTAGCTCAGTATCATTGATTTTGGCTCTCCAGGGTTTCACATAGGCATTTTTGCAATAGAACCTGAAGGTACTGGACCATTTGCATGCAAAACATTTGCTGAGATCCAGACTTCTATTATAGAATTTAAGTGTATAGGATGCAGGTAAGCTACTTTGGGTCTCATACAGGAGAAACGTGTGACATACATCAAATAACTAACTAACTATTATTTTCAATGGAACTCACTCACAACTAACTTCAGCTGCTGCTGCCTTCACATCTGCCTGTGGAAACTAGATCAGTTTTGTCAGAGTGCTGTAGACCCACTGAGACCTGTTCAGGTCAGAGGTAGGTAATATGCAGCCCTCTGGATGCTGCTGGACTGGAGATCTCAGCACTGGCTCCCCATTCTCTGTGTTGGCTAGGAACTGTTGTTCAACAGCATCTGAAGGGACCCAAAGTTTCCCGTTCCTTGTTTAGGTTGTATCTAAACTCCAGATTTTCTTGCTTGCAAAAGAGAACCTGGGAGCTGTAGTTTGGGGACAGGATAGGGGGATGGAATAAGGATTTCTAATAGACAATTTTAAGCACTGTCACTAAAGCACAATCCCTAGAATTCTATTGGGGGAGAAATGACTGTTAAACTAGTATACCAATATTCATTAGAGCTAAGGGTGCACTTGAAGTACAGAATCTTGTTTGACAATTATTATTCTTTAAACTTAACTGAGGAATCTTAATCCTGTCCATTAATTCACATTCATACAACCATCTCTTCTCCAATTCCAGTAGTCGTTTTTCTGGTCTTCTACCCATCGTGCACTTTTGATGCAACTTAACATACATGAAGGAGTAAACTGTTGGAGTGAATAAGAAGTTAATCCACAGTGGTTATTGCTGTCTATCCATAGACTGGAGGTGAGGAATTTGTTTAAATGCCAGGTTGTCTAGATATTTGAAAGTTCTCTGGACAGTATGTCACAAGGAATTCTCCTCTCCCTATTAGAAGGTGCTGACAGGCCTTCATGTAAGTAATTAGTTTCAGTCAGCTAACATCGTAATTTTTTAAACAGGAGAGGAAGAGTAAGTAGCAGTAGCCAGCCCTGCCAGGGCATTGGGACTAAACATGTACCAAAGGGTGACGCATGTTGGTGTCAGCTGTGTCCAAGGATTTGTGACTTGTACTACTCACAGAAGATAGTTGAGGTCTATAGGGTGGCATGTGGGGAACTTCTGGCATTCCAGAAATTGGTGTATACCAGTGCTCATCATGGCCATTTCACATCCTTCATCTGTAAAAAGAATTGCTGGTGGCCAGACAGGAGATATTGGAGACCTGAATCAGGTCACAAGTCCTAGCTGCCTATCTGTAGTCCACAGGGATCATAATTCTGCTCCTTGTCAATCTTAGAACATTGTCAAAATAGAAGTCATACGAATTACCAGCTGAATGTAGAGTGCCAACGAGTACATTTAGAAAATGAAGTGGCTGAAAAACCCAAATGATAACTTACAGAAAAAAAAACACACATTTTTAGACAGTCACATCCTTGGCTTGCAACTTAAACTCATCATGTGGGAAGAAATCTGTACCTCCCTTCCTACCAGTCAGTGGCTAAGCTGAACCTCCATTTGCACCTCCCATGTCATAAAATGATGCTAATGTAAGAGAAGAGCACTGAACAATAACAAGTCTTGTAAAGAGCCTATCACCCAGATTGGCTTCATGTTTGGTGATGCATTACTTTTCTGGAAGATTAGAAGATCAGCATTTCTGAAGTGGACCTCGATCTAATATTCATAAGTGTGGGAAGGCTGCCAGGATGTGTGTTTGCATTAGCAACCGATTGGCTCCACTGAGAGCCTCATACCAGTGTTTATTCAGGATGTTTCCATTAAAACGTGCAGGGTTAGAAACTTATTACAGTATGGTAACACACTGCAGAATAGGGGAGCTCTCTGAGTGGTGGTTGAAAGCATAAAAAAGTAGCAGTTCTGGTTTCCAAATGTGCAGGCATGGAGCAGTCTGCCTTTCTTTGTATTGCCGTCATTAAAAAAAAAAGTAGTCAGGTAAAAGCCCTGGAAGAGGGAAGACAAACTTATCCCAATTGCTAGAGTGTCAAAAGTGACCAAACAAACACCAGAGTAAAAGAATTACTTTGTGGATTAGAAAGCTCTTCAAAGCACTCCTGCTTCTTTGAAAGATCAAAGGTCTTTAGCTAGTATTAATTGACAAACACATTTGTTCTGGACTGTCCTTTGCACTTAATCACTGCTCACAGTATGTCAGAGGCACCACACAATTTGGGATTGTTTTGATAAATGAGTGTGTTTTCTCTTAACAGGACACAAGAACCTGTAATAGTGTGTGTGTAAGTCAGGACTGGAGTGCTATATTATTCTGATTTTTAAACTAGGGAAGTAAGTGGAAGAACATGCAGCAAGAGAAATGGATTTGCCTCTCAGTGGTTTGTGACAGTGTTGCTCCATTTAGTTGTTGTAGGGATCAGTCCCACATCCCAATTACTTCTGGTCCTAAAAGGGGAGGGGATGTAGCTCAGTGAAAGAGCACAAAGTCTGCATGTAGAAGGTCCTAGGTTCAACTGCTGGGATTATTTTCCGATAGGGCTAGAAAGACCTGAGTCTGAAGCCTTGGAGATCTACTGCCAGGCAGTACAATATCTACTAAACAATATAGCGATAGGTGGACCAACAGTCTGACTTGGGATAAGGCTGTCCCTCACTTTCTTACTTGTCACCTGTCTGTAGGGTAATCGGCTGCAAATAAAGATGTTAGGGTTACAGGGAGGGCACTTAACCAGATGCAGCTCCTTCACTTCTGTATAGATCTTGGAAAAGAGCCTTTTTTTGGACTATGGCTCCCAGAATCCATGTTGGCTGGGAGATTCTGAGAGTTTTAGTCCAAAGGGTGAATTTTCCAAGCATGACCCCTGAACATCAAGCAGTAGCAGTTGAAATTCTGATTTTTTTAGACAATCCTTATATGTCCATAAGACCTGGGCTCCTTTACATTAATATTCAGCCTTTTCTTTTAACCGTTGCTGCTAAGAGTAGGAATCACAAAGCCCCCCAGATGTTCTTGCCATACAACTCCCAGCATTCCTCTGTTGGTTCTGCTAGTTAGGGTTGATGTGAGTGGCGTTTTGAGAGCCACAGCATTCCCACCCCTTCACTTGACTCAACTGCTACATTCCTTGCTGTGCAGTTCTATGCATGTCTACTTAGAAGTCAGTACCACTGAGTTCAGCTGTTGGTTTCCATCTTGGGTGAGAATCATGAGGACCTCAAAGTACAGTTGGACTGCAACTCCCGGCACTCCTCACTATTGACTAGGCAGCCTATAGCCGCTAGGACTGCTTGTCTACATGTATCTCTCTCCTATTTTAATACTGCAATTTAATATTACAATTTGTCCACAGGGCTTTTTTGTCTATTTACCGTAACTTCTTGTCCCTAACTTCTTTTAATTTTTTCTGACCAGCCTTAACACCCTGATTTGAGGATTAGGAAAACAGCCCAGTTCACCCCAGACTAATCAACAAATCGCAATAACTCCCCCGACTCTGCTTTGACAAACTTATGTGGAATTTACAGGCATGGTGGCCCGTTATGTGATTATCGCCAGCATTGTTACTTGACATATTTTGTCTAATTTGGTTTAAGCAGCTGGGATGATTAAGAGTAAATTGAATTATATATTGTTTTCCTCATTTTTAAACAGTCACAACCTAAAACAGTAAAATCAACAGTATGGTAAAGCAATTTATAGAGCAGAACAGATTAGGCTTTTCGGCATGCTGTAACACTTCTGCAAAACCAATTGCCCATCTCTCAGCAGCTTTAATTCAAAGGTATTTGACTGTGTATCTCCTGAAATCAAGGCACATCTGCTCTGCTCAGAAACAGTTCTCTATGGCTTACGTCTACAGCTTTGCAGCTGCTGCTGAAACCGGGAGTCCAACCAGAAAACCAGATACTTTTGTATATTAACACTAGCACTGTTTGGATGCTCTGTAACTGTAGAGAATACACAGGAGTGGAAGGGAGCCCTGCCCTCTCTATCATCACAGTTGTTGCTCTCATCATGCAAAGAATGACTTTCTGAAGAGTTCAGCTTCTTCTGTCCATGGAGGCTCTCTGCCAGTGGCATATGGTAGTGGCTCTGATGTTAGTGGAGTGAATCTCTTCCAGAATGAACACTAAAGGAGCTATCCCCAAAATAATTTCAGCACCTTGGATAGCTGTTTAAAACTTAAACTAAGACCTGGAGTAGATTCATCACTCAGCTGATGTTGGAATTACCAGCTCTAGTTGGTCTCTCCATGGCCAGGGGTCCTGATTTCCCATAGTTCTGAATGGATGATCATGGAGAATGGAAGATCTCTTCTTTGGAAAATCACATGTGGTGCATAGTAGACATTCATTTCCCCTCCTATGTGTTTATTCTTCACAGTTACAGAATGCCTGAGTAGAGTGACTATGACCAGAAGACTTCTTTCAGCCTGGAGGGCTTTAAATGGATTTTCTTTCTGTTGATTGAAAAATGACCAGCAGATGGTGCAATTTGCTTGTATTTATCATTCTTTGCCAGAAGGTTTCTTCACAGAGCAAGACCTTTCCCAATGTATAATAAACCATGGCAGTCAGTGCTGGTTTTTCCACAGGGCAATATTTTTCTACCATAACAATTGGGTTCTGTCAGCAGCTGTTAGTAATTGAATACATGAGTTTTTAATAAAGCCACTGTGGACTATGCAAACATTCTGAGACTGCAGTCCTGTACTCATTTACCTGAGAGTAAGTTCTACTGATGCCAGTGTGGATTTACTTCTGAGTAACCACATATGAGAGCCAGCATGGTGCAGTGGTTTGAGTGGTGGACTACAGTCCTGGAGACAAGGGTTCAATTCACTGTTTGATAATGGAAACCTATTGAGTGACCTTGGTGCAGCACATACTCTCAGCCCCAGACAACCCTGTGATTGGTTTGCCTTAGTGTTGCTGTAAGTCGGAAATGACTTGAAGGCACACAACAAGAAGAACATAAAGGGGTACATTCTGATACATCAGTGTCCAAGTTTATTGATGACTGAAGCCTTTGTAAGTTTAGGATCTTGTGGGCATTCACAGAAATGATACACTGATTATATGTTAGAAACTCTTGCCCTCAGGGCTGGCCCAAGACAGTGAGACCTGTGATAGAAAATCTAAATGGTGGTCCTCTTTAACAGGGCTGGCTCTACTGTTAGGCAGAGTGAAGCAAGAGTCTCAGGTGGCAGATGCTGAGGAGTGCCAATAGCAGCAGTCCCTGGAATGTTCCTCCTTATCCTTCTGGTTATTACTTACTGTTGCAGGGCAAAGTTCTGTGTGCCCCACAGCCTGTCCTAACCCCTCCACCAACCATCTGGCAGCACACAGGTATAGTGAAGGATGATCTCCCATTACCATGGCATGCATGGTAGTGGCGGAGTATATATTGTCAGTTCCAATATGAACATTTAAAGAGTTATCTGAGGTGATGAACCTAGCCTTTATATAGGTTCAGCACCTTGAATAGATCTTTTAATGTTTGGGTTAAAACCCACAGCAGAATCACTGGGCCTTTCCACATTACACTGTTATAGTACTATTATTCCACTTTCAACATCCTATGGAATCTGAGGTTTGCAGTTTAGGGAGGGGCATTTAGAATTCTCAGCCAGAGAGCTCTTTGGCTTCAGTAAACTACAAACCCCAAAATCCCACAGGATGTTGAAAGTGGAATAATAGCACTATAACAGTGCAGTGCGGAAAGGCCCACTGTACCTCTGACATGAAATCCCCCAGCTGCTACTGCCCATCACCATTGAAGTAAGACTCATCTGGCAATCCAGTCACTTTCTTTATCAGAGATGTGGGATAGGGTGTCCATTTTGCCCTTTACTTTGGGCAGCAATATGTCTTGCGTTGGCCTTGCTCCTTTCTACGTTACTAATATAAACAGAAAGGTTGTGATCAAGCCTAGGCTAAGACCAGTCTCCGTATGGCGTAGTAGTGCTGGTCACATTTTGGAATATATATATTCTGGGGATGAATCTCTAAAGCAAAACAGAAGGAAATAGGACAAAATGATTTAAGGAAATGGACGCAGATAACAACAATTGTGATGAGCCACTTTTCTCCCCTGCCCCTTTGACTGTTTTTAAAGCCACTGGATTAAAATCCAGAGGGACTCTGAGAAAAAGGAAATGACAGCAGTGGTCTGAAGCTGCTAGAGGAGTTACAGTTTTTTTTTCTTTCTGAAAGAAAAGAAAGAGAAGAAATCTTCCTCTGTCACTTTAAGCCATTCTGCTGCTCCTCAATTTGGCTTTTTGTTTCAAGGGATGGGATTGCCACCTTTGAAATGGAACTGAAATGACTATTGCCCCCCATTTTCTACTGGAGAATAGGGCTGAGAATATAGCAGGAGATAGTTATTGGTCATGCTGGCTGGGCTAGTTAAGCCCATCTAGAGGACACCAGGTTGAGAAATGCAAAGCTATTGAGTAGCCATGGCTATGTATTCTTCCCACACTATTAATTTTGTCACAGTCGCGACTTTATAATTCACTCTCCTGATTTATTTTATTTTATTCAATTTATATCTTGCCCCCTCGGCACACCAGTGCTGCAGGGGCAGCTCACACTAATGATAGAGTGCATCAGGAGACATTGCACAGATGGAATCAAAGACGTGTTTCTTTATGAATAAAAGAAAGAAATGTGAACAGGGAGAGGGGCTGGCCTGAGGGAGAGAAGAGAAAGTCGTGGGTTTCATTTATTTTGGAAACCCATGAGATCTTCAGTAATCATGAGCTAAATCTAGGCAGGCGATCTCTGCAGTGTCTGGAATACTGAATCTTCGGATAACCTACATACACTATATTAAAAACATAGGGAGAAATTTAGGACCAATGTGATAAGTATGAACAATGCTGGTCTGGATTAGAAACACTGCATGTGAGTGAGATAGGTTTAAACTTCCCCTTCAGCTGGTTCTTGTTTCAAACTCACCTTTCTCCCCAAGGGGGGATAGATAGAAATGGGTGGGAGGATAAATCCTCCTTTGATACCAGCGGAGGTTTTGATTTTTTAAGAACGCTCCATGTGGTATATGTGGGGAGAGGATTTTGTAGGGAGAAACTAGTGAGGGAAAAAAGAAGTTCCCCACTTATGAATGAAGATTCACATTAATCTTTAGGTCACAAGTAGTTGAAAGTGAAAAAAAGAAAAGAAAAAGAAAAGCTATGCTGCATTGCACGCTGCATATTTAACACAGTCTGTAGCTTAGCTTTAGAACATCAGTACTCCAAAGAAGGATTGTGCTGTCTTCTCTCTAGTCTAAACAGCAGAAAGACAAAGCAGCATCAATTCAGGTGGAACCTTTCAGATAACAGATCAGGATGAATGGGAAGTTGCATTATCCCAAGTCAGGCCTTGGATCCATTTAATAGCTGCTACTAGCCACAGTTTTAGGCCATTTCCACCCTGCACTGTTATAGTGCTATTATTCCACTTTCAACCTCCTATGGAATTCTGTGGCTTATAGTTTACTGAGGGCCAAGAGCTCTCTGGTTGAGAATTCTAAAGGCCCCTCCCTAAACTACAAACCCCAGGATTCCATAGGATGTTGAAAGTGGAATAATAGCACTGTAACAGTGCAGGATAGAAATGGCCCTATGCTGAGATAGCCCTCGGATACATAGATTCCCACCCATTTTTGTGGCCTCCAGGCACCCTGGAATACCACCCTTGTACTCTAAAGATCATCATCATCCATAAAAATAAAATAAGCTGCAACAAGGAGCACTGTGCTCCAAGAAGCCCAGTTCTTCCATGAAACAAGTTGCATAACCTGTGGTACATTGTTTCAACAAGAAGATTTTTTTTTGAAACTGGAAGTGACTTATGATAATTTCTGCTTTCAGTTTTCAATTTTGTTGTTGTTGTTGTTGCTGTTGGTGATTGTGACAGGGGCATGATGGAGTTGTGCCAGGTCCTGCAGTAGAATTGTCCCCCCTCCCAAGCCTGGATGAAGTTCCCCTTCCCTAAGTTATACTATTGACTATCAGTAGCTGCCCATGTTTTCCCCATAGGCTTTTCTTTTTGCTGTTTCTTTTAAAAATTACTCTTGGTTATGTATACTGTCAAGACAATATGTATAAAATAGCATAAAAGCTCTTTCAGCTGGAATGAAACTCATGAAAGGGCCTCAGAAAATGACAAGAAAACAATTTAGGTGCCAGATTAACCATCCTGAGGAGAGCACCACTGTAAAGATCCTGTGTTGCCTTACCACCCACCTCACCTTACGTGGCAGGGGCACCCTCCAAGTGCCTACTGATAGGGATATGGGAGAACTCTTACAGGTCTTGAAAGGCAAGCAACAGCACTTTGATTTGCATTCTGAATGGACTGGCAAAATGTGATTCCAATGCGTACTTGGCCATACACATTTATTGTATTCTATTCTTTCATTGAAGTTATCATAGGAAAGGCATTCCACTCTAAAATAGAGTGCCCTAATGTGAACATGTGGCTCTCCAGATGTTGTTGGACTCCATTTCTCATTTGCTCTAGTCAAGGTGGCCAAGGGTCAGATACATACTCTCAAACATTTTACAGATGAAAATTGGAACATATGTGGCTAAGGAACATCAGAGTGTAGAAAGAACACACCAGCTGGTAAAGGTTGTAGGATTTTCCTTTTGGGCAGGAACCCATCTCTTCCTCTCTTCTCCTTCTGCTGAGCTAATTGAGTAAAACTACTTTTGCATCATGGGCTCAGTTTGCAGCAACTGAAGTAAGCATAGGACAAAGAGGGAAAGTGGGAAACATAAATCAGGACATTTTAAAAGGAGCTGAAAAAGTGAGATGACAAAAGATTAATCAGGACAGTTGGAGTCCATGTAAGCAGGATAAGAGATGTAATTTAAAAACATCCAGAGAATCACTGGTTCCCCATTCTTGCATGAGTTCATGTTGAATACATGCCTAGTACAGGTCACAAGCATTGCACATTGTATGAAACCTACTCAGAAGTAAGGTGCATTGGATCCAGTAGAATTTTCTTTAAGGCAAGTGGATATAAGTTTGTAGCCTAAACAGATTTTGAAAAAGGATCCCCCAGCCCCAACTAAACTAGTTGTATTTCTATCAATGGCTCCAAGCAAGAGTTATCAGGCAAGCAATTTCTGTTTTCAGGGATTCATGTCTGATTTCCAGTACACAGGGGCTTGGTGTTGCAGGAGGCTATTGTACCCATCTCCTTGAAATTCATATGATATCTGACTGGTCACTGTTGCCCGATTTATTCAGGTTAAACACTCAAAATTGGGAGTCAAGGTGATATAGTGGTTTAAGTGTTGCGCTGGGATTTGAGGAGACCAGAATTCAAATCCCTGCTCAACCATGGAAACCCACTGGGTGACCTTGGGCAAGATCACACTCTCTCAGCCTCAGTGGAGGGTAATGGCAAACCTCCTCTGAATAAGGCTTACCAAGAAAAAAAAAATAGGATGATAGGATCTTTGTAAGCTGATGTCAACCTGAGGGCACATAACAGTAAGAAATTCCAAATTGGATGACACAACAAAGCATTCTCTCCCTTCTGCCCCTGCCTGATCATAGAAATGCTCAGTTTCACAACTGCAAGGGAAAAGAAAGAGCAAGAGACTATGAGAGACCACACTGTTATAATTTATGCTCCTCCTGGATGTTGTTGATCTGACCTCTGGCCTCTGATCCATAGCTTTTAAATGGTCCATTAGATAACCTTATCCCCTGACAATATTAAAAACTAGAACCAAGCAAACAGTCAGCAGAAATCTGCTTCACCATCCAAAGGGCAGTCAGTTTTCCTGTAAGACTGAATGCCTAGCTTATAAATATTTTATTAAATCCTTTTAAATGGTTGCTCTTTCCAGACTGTTCTCTTCCGTAGGTACCTGCCTACATCATTAATGTGGGTAAAGTGTTTCTGGGAAGATCAGGAACAGAAATCAGACTCTAGTGAACACTCACAGTGCTCTCCTTCCCCTGCTGCTTTTCAGCACCACATCACAAAGGGATTTGTGTTTGGGTCTTGCCTCCACCTCTTGCAGACTTCTTTGTGTAAATATCTCTGTGTACTTGACCATTAAATATGTTCAACTTCCCAATTGAAATGGTGGCTTCATGGAATCACAATGGCTATATGCAGTTCTGAGGGAGGGGAAGAGAAGGAACATAATAGTCTGAAACAGATGCTATTTATTTATTAAGATTAAAATATGTATTTATTTATAGAGAATGTGTGAAATACAGCCTTACAGAGCTCTGATAACCATCTCTGTGGTCCTATATGTAGCTACTCTACAGGAAGTTTCACTTCTTTATAACTTTATAAATGGCCAAGACCCTGGATTGGAAAATGCATCATAAAGTTCTGCTCAGGCAGAACTGATATCTATCTTGCCTCTCTTGTGTTTAACTCATATTTAAATACTTATGTTTAACCATATTGTTGTGTGTCTTCAAGTCATTTCCACTTATGGTGGCTTTAAGGTGAACCTACTACAGGGTTATTTAGGGCTGAGAGTGTGTGATGCACCCAAGGTCAACCAATGGATTTCCATGGCCAAGTGGGGAATCAAACCCTGGTCTCCAGAGTTATAGTCCAATGCTCAAACTGCTACACCACCCTGTTTAACTACTGCACACCAATTTATGGCCAGTGGAAAACAAAGAAGTGGCAGAAAAGAGTCCAGCTATGTTCCTATATCATAAAAATAATAATAATGAAACTCTTATTCTCAAAGATAGAAATTCCCTTATTCCAATCTGAACTCAAAAGTCTTGAGATGCCCATCGTCTAGAAGGCTAAACAAATTAAGAGCCCTGGCTCCGTTTTGCATTTTTTAACACCGAGGTAAGAAAGTGAGCCTCCTCCTCCTTAATTTTGCAACTGTTAATTGCATTTCTTGTCTAAAGTAACAGACCTTCTGAACTAAGCAGACTCTCAAGTTCCTGTTAGTTGAATTGTATATGTTCTCTGAACATGATAGACAGATTGGGATAGTCTGGAAGTGTTGATAGATGTCAGAGAGAGAGGATGTGCTTTGAACTAAATGTTGTTTACTGAACGTTTACATGAGGAAACCCACCTTTTTAGTGTATATAAGGTGGGTGCTGGGAAATGTGTTTTGTCTCAGTTTGGACCTCCACAAAGTGTGTACCTATTTCTGCTTCCCTTAACTCCTTGCACACATTACTCTGCTAATTTGGACCACACTGCTGGACAGCAGACTTCACTCTTGTGACACCTATAGCCAGATGCACAGTGATGAAGCATCTTCGTCCCAGGTGTCCTGTGGTGGAATGGAAGGATGACATCACTGCTGTATACTCAGCTGTATTCATTTCTGCTGTTCATCTGCTTTCAGCTGGCCAGTAAATTGGCATTTGGAGGGGCTGTACTAGCTACAAGATGGCTTGGGTTTGATCACTGTATGAGCCATTTGGACTTCTGCAATATTAAAAAAAAAAAGACTTATAAAGGTGTAGGTTGAACTTAATGATTTAGTGTGTTAAATCACTAACAGGATGCTGGCTGTTTATTTATAGACTCCATAGATCTGAAAATTTCAAAGTAGTATACAACAATTTAAAAACTTATTTTCCAAAAGTGGAAAAAGGCTAAGGGAACAAAGGATGAACAGCTGGAGAGCTGCTACTACTGTCCCTCAGCATCGCTGTCTGAGACAGTTGCCTCATTCTGACTAATGGTTGGCTCAGTGCTGGTCATTTGACTGAAACGCCTCTACTATAGGATCTTGCTGGCCTGGTGAGAGATATGAGTCAGACCAATAAAATGTTGCTGTTTGGTTTATAGTGCAGACCATTTTGCAAAGAAAAGCTGAAGATTATGAGATCAGTCAGAGTAATTCTCTCTCTACGGAGCCAAGTACTGCCTTGATATCTTGAACTGTAATGCATACAAGGGAACTGAATTCAAGTGTTTTCTTTTAGAGATGGCAAACTAGGAAGATTTGCCTTTATTGTAGATCAGCTGGGAGTAAATGCAGCTATTGTCGTTTTTTATGGCTTCCTGAGGTGTCAGCAGTTCACAATGGACAAAGAAAGATGAAAATTGTACCTATGTGAACCAAAGAGAAAAGGTGCTGTGATAATTATATCAGCCTCATTTGCAGCGTCTACACTTTCAAAGTATCCCCTTTTGAAGAAGTGCTGTTCTTTGGACAAAATTGATGCCCCTGATGTTACAAAGAAATCCTGGCTCTGACACCAATTGCAAAGGGCTGTGTGAATGCTTTTGTTCCTTCTCTTCCATGCATTGTAACTAGTGCTCTAGAGGGATTTTAAATAGGTACCTATCTGCATTTAGCAGAACTTCATGTTAATGAGAATTCAAGAGAAAAAAGAATACATATGTAATGTTTATTGCATAAAGGGTAAGACACACAACCATAGGGCTTCAAAATGGGCTTTTATCTGCCGTTGAGTTTTTGATTCTTTTTTCTTTCCCCTTAAGGATACATGAATGGGAGAAAATAAGATAAAGGGAAATTGATCTGAATATGCATAATAATAAGGAAACGAGAATCATCTGTCTTTGAATTGTCTTCAGACTATTGTTTCTGTGGCCAAACAAATGATTTCCCCTTTACAGCTACACCAAGACATACATGTGTAAATTACAACAGAATTCCTGGTTATTTTTATTTTTTGTTACAACAGAACTTCAAGTACTGACTCAGTTTGAGCATGTAGGTTGAGTAATGCAATCTCTACAACATTATCTTCAAGATCTGAGAAATCTATATACCATGAAGAATAACAACTTGTTTTGAGCCTTCCTATACACAATTAATACCCAGTTGTTATCAAGCTTTTCTCTTTAATTAATTATAGATACATTAAAGCAATTTTTTCAGGGGTACTCCCTTACAAGAAGAAATATATAAAAAATATGTATAGGTCTCTATGTAGGGCACTGCACTTAAGTGGTTCTGGTCCTATCTCTCAGATAGATACCAGATGGTGATGCTTGGGGACAGCTGCTCCTTGAAAAAGGAGCTTAAATCTGGCGTCTCTCAGGGTGCCGTCCTGTCCCCAATGCTATTTAACATCTACATGAAACTGCTGGGAGAGATCATCAGGAGGCATGGAGCAAGGTGCTATCAGTATACTGATGACACCCAGATATATCTCTCCATGCCTCGGATAACAGCATCAACTAAGGGTGGCATCTTGCCTCTAAATGAATGTCTTGAAGCAGTAATGGACTGGATGAGGAAAAACAGACTGAAGCTGAATCCAGATAAGACGGAGGTACTTGCTGTCAAGGGCCCTAGCCCAGGTATGGAGGTTTGTGAACCAGTTCTAGACGGGGTCACACTTCCCCTGAAAGACTGTGTCCGCAGCTTGGGGGTGCTCCTGGACTCACCATTTCAGATGACAGCTCAAACTGATGCGGCAGCCAGGAGTGCCTGCTATCAGCTTCGGTGGATATGCCAGCTGCGCCCCTTCCTGGAGCTGGAACACCTAAAAACAGTGGTACATGTGCTGGTAACTTCACGGCTTGACTTCTGCAATGCACTCTACATAGGGCTACCCATGTGCTTAGTCCGGAAACTTCAATTAGTTCAGAATATTGCAGCCAGGTTGGTCACCGGAAGGTCTAAAACTGACCATATAACACCAATTCTGAAGTCCTTACATTGGCTGCCTATTGGTTTCCGGGCACAGTACAAGGTGTTGGTTTTTATCTTTAAAGCCCTTTATGGCTTGGGGCCAGCCTACCTGCGGGATTGCCTCCTTCCATATAATCCACCCCGCACACTAAGGTCCTCTGGGAGGAATTTACTGCAGCCAGTCAGAACTAGGTTGGCTGCAGTTACCCAGAGGACCTTCTCTTCTATTGCTCCCAAGTTATGGAATGGCCTGCCGGAGGACACCCGGCATATTACCAGTCTTGACTGCTTTAAAAAAGCGGTCAAGACTGTTCTCTTCCGACAGGCCTTCCCAGACTAGTACTCCACCGCCTCCCACCAACTGTCCTGCTGTTCTTTAATAGTTAGTTGATTGTAGTTAATGTGTTTTAGGGGGTTGGTTTTAGATGGGTTGGTGGGTGGGGAGGATTGGTTATGTTTTTAATGCTTTTAATGTATTTAATGTATTGTTGTTGTGCCGCCTCGATCCATGGGGAGAGGCGGGATATAAATAAATATGATGATGATGATGAGGATGAGGATGATGATGAAATTTTTTTTACACCTGGGCCCCTTCTTTTTACACAGAAATAGCGTAATTATTCCACATCAACTGGTATGCCTGTCTCTTATGGAATCCTACAGTTTGTCGTTTAGAGAGAATCTAGACTGAGAATTCTAAAGGCTCTTCTCTAAATTGCCAAGCCCAAGATTCCATTGCTCTATAGTGTGAAATCTTAGCTCTGTGGAAGGGCCTATGGACATGGAAACAGATGGAATGAGCTTGATGATGGAATGGAAATCTCGATCATAGCATTGGAAAAGACCCCAGGGGCCATCCCATACATCTCATACATCAAAGCACTCCCAACAGATGGCCATCCAGCCTCTGCTTAAAAACCTCTAAAGAAGGAGACTTCACCACACTACGAGGCAGCATATTCCACTACCGGACAGCTCTGACCATCAGGAATTTCTTCCTGAGGTTTAAGTGGAATCTCCTTTCCTGCAGCTTGAATCCATTGCTTCTTGTCCTAGTGTCTGGAACAGTGAAAAACAAGCCTGCTCCTTCCTCGACATGACATCCCTTCGAATATTTAAACATGGGTATCATGTCCTCTCTTAACCTTCTCTTCTGAAAACTAAACATACCCAGCTCCCTAAGCTGCTCCTCATAAGGCATGGCTTCCAGACCCTTCACCATTTTAGTCGCCCTCCTCTGGACATGCTCCAGCTTGTTGATATCCCTCTTGAATTGAGGTGCCCAGAACTGGACACAGTATTCCAAATGAGGCCTAACCAATGCAGAACAGAGTGGTACCATTACCTCCCTTGATCTAGACACCATACTCCTAATGATGCAACCAAGAATCGTGTTGGCTTTTTTGGTTGCTGCATCACACTGCTGACTTATGTTCAGCTTGTGATCTACCAAGACTCCTAGATCCCTTTCACACGTACTGTTACTCAGCCTTGTGTCCCCCATCCTATATTTGTGCATTCCATTGTTTCTGCCTAAGTGCAGGACCTTACATTTGTCTTTGTTGAAATGCATTTTGTTAGCTTTGGCCCAGCTGTCCGATCTGTCAAGGTAATTTTGAATTCTGATCCTGTCCTCTGGCGTATTAGTAAGCCCTCCCAATTTGGTGTCATCTGCAAATTTCATCAGTGTGCTCTCTATTCCTTCATCCAAGTCATTGATGAAGATGTTGAATAGCATTGGGCCCAGGACAGAACTCTGTTGCACCCCACTAGTCACTTCTCTCCGGGATACAAAGCAACCATTGGTGAACACCCTTTGGGTTCAGCCGGTCAACCAATTACAAATCCACCTAATAGTAGCACTGTCTAGCCCGCATTTTACTAGCTTCTTTGCAAGAATGTCATGGGGAACTTTGTCAAAGGCCTTACTGAAATCAAGATATACTATGTCCACGGCATTCCCTTCATCTATCAAGCAAGTAACTCTATCATAAAAAGAGATAAGATTAGTCTGGCATGACTTATTTTTGAGAAATCCATGTTGATCCAATGAAATCCAATGTGATCATGTTTGGCAGCTCTGCTCATTTCTAGTCCTGAGCTGGACCAAACTAGTGGGGCTTGACATGGATACTGAAATCCAGCAGGGCCAGGAGGCTTGGGTTTCTCAGCGCTGCTTCTTAGACCATCTCTGCAAGCCCAGGAAAAGAAACTATTGAACAACAAGATGTCTGGGACATCAGGTTTCTATTCCTACTGAGTTCCCAAGGCGAGATACAAATAGTCAAAATGGGAAGACTGTATAAGCAGATTTTTAACTGCAGAAGTGGAAAAATTGTAGAGCAATGCTCCTCTGCATATACTGATGTCATTTAAAATAATTAACAACTGGCTGGGGGTCCCGTGAGGGACACCTAAATGCTCTTCAAATTATAAGTTGGGGGAAATTAGTCAAAGAGCACAAGTTAGCACTGCAAGAGGCAGGGCAATGGAGCGAGATCTTTTACCCAGCGTCTACAGGGTCAGGCCGAGTCAAGGAGCAAACAGATGTGAAATAATAATTGTGGTTTTTATTAAAATACAGTCAGACACGTGTATGCAGCACACTCACACAGATAACTATAGAAATAAATGTTGGAGTTGGATGGAGGGATTTTGAGAGGAGGTTTTTGGTATGGGAAATACTGCACCTGTCCTGAAGCCTGGGTAGTCTGAAGATAGAGTTTGTGGATATGAAGGTTCTCAGTACGTGGGACTGAGGGGAAGGCTCGCCAAGCAAAGTGGCAGCAAGGCGGTACGGAAGTTGGGAGTGATCCGAGGAAGCTCTCAAAGTCAGGTGTTCTTATAGGGAAAAATGTGACCGTAAGTTAGACCGTACTTGGGGGAAAACAATGAGTTTTGGGCTGGAGACAAAGCCTCCGAAAGGTCAGAATTTTACAAGATTGAGTTAAGTCCGAATTGTCAATAGAGTAGCCAGTATGCAAACACGGAGTGCTTGCCGCTTGAGTATTCGGCTCATCAAGCTGCCTGCTCAGAGCAGGAAGTTCTTTGTACGTAGCGTGCATACATAATGAGGGTACTTGCCTTGAGGTCTCCTGAAGCGGCAGTTTGGCTATTTCTGGACAGCCTGTATTTGTCTTGAATATTCCAGCAATTAGCAACTGAGCCAGTTTGTGTGCTTGTCCGGGGGCCTCGCAAGCAAGTGGGAAGGAATAGGTGAGGAAGGCCAAATTATTGATATCAAAATATCTGGTATCCCCCAAGTCTGGCTAGAAACTGCGGTAACACCTAGCTCTCCTCCATGGCTCTGAATGATCCAGTCCTTCCCTCCTTTTGACCTTTTTGCCTCTGCTTTCTCCTCATCCACTCTAGTCTCTTTCTCCTTCCCCCATTTGCTACTCCTGGTTCCCCTTTTACCTTCCCCATCCGCTGTGACTTTTAACAATTTTAACAAGTTCTGGTGAAACAATGCAAACCGGCAGAATGACACCACAGCATCCTTTCCAACCTCTGCTTAAATTGTGACTGGAGTTCTATATGAAAGCCCAATGGAGAGGTTCAGGTCCATAAAGGCCTAAGAGCTATTCTAGATCTTACCAGCCGAATATTCTCTTGCTGCTATGACCAGGTAGATGCCAACGAGAATCTCAAAAGCTGGATAATAAGCCCAGTTGTACTTTCTGCTGATCTCTTCTAGCAACAGGTTTATGGAGGTATAATATCTCTGATGGAGAGCCAGTGTAGAGTAGTGGTTTGAGCTCTGGACTACAACTCTGGAGACCAAGGTTCAAATCCATGGCCATTTCCTCGCTACACTCTTATAGCGGTATGATTCCACTTTCAACATCCCATGGAATCCTGGGAACCCCAGGATTCCATAGGATGTTGAAAGTGGAACCATAGCGCTATAAGAGTATAGTGTGAAAATGGCCCATGTTCAGCCATGGAAACCCAGTTGGTGGAAGGAAGTCAAAGACAACCCCCTCTGAACAAATCTTGTCAAGAAAAAACCCATGATAGGTTTCCCTTAGGGTTGCCATAACTCAGAAACAGCTTGAAAACACACAATAACTGCTCCTGATACTTGAAGTAATATGTAGCTGTTGTGACAAGTAGCCATTGATAACCTTATCCTCAGTGAATTTATACATTCCCATTGTAAAGCCATTCAAGTTTGGTACCATCACTATGTTTTGTTCACACGCCCCTCCTTATCTATCCAGATTTTAGTTACACAAGTAAGGTCAGCATATTAACCCATGATGAAGTCCTTATGGGACAGCTTCCCATCAGCTGAGCTAGCATGCATAAACAGCTCTTTCAGACTCAAGAGGCTTGTGCATTAGTCACCCACCAGGGCTGGAAGACAAACTAGGACAGTTTATTGAAATTTTTACATCAACTAGTTTTTGAAAATAACTAGTGAAAACAACTATTTAAGTTATTAACTCACTTGATTTTTCTAGCATTGTGGCTTAACTGACTAGCATTCCCACTGAGGTTCCCACAGTCCACTGTTCCAAGCAGCTGATTCATTTTCAAATTTTAGAATCTTTTTCTGGCAGATTCAGTAAAACAGAAAGGTTTAAGAAGAAGGAGCAGGAAAGGAGGGACCATTCATAACATTGCTCCGTTGCTTCCTAGCAGAACTCAGTAGAAGAAGAACTGGAAAGCTGTTGAAGAGCTGGATTGGTGAGTAATTGAAGAAGAATGGAAAGAAGAAATACCTACAGAATGTCCAGCCCTTTAGGCATGAAAGGATGGTCTCTCCCTCACCCCTATTGGCTTGTGTGTCTTTCTGAGTGGGATGGGGTATTGCTGATTCCTTCATTTCTCCTTCACCGTTGATTTTATTCTGGTTTTGCTCACACACTGTTGCATAATATACAATATTGTGCATTATTATTTGTGTTTGTTGTTGTTTACACAGTGCTGAACACATGTATAATTAAATTAAGAATTTTCCTCAACCTTCCCACCCTATTTCCTCTTCCCTTGGCTTCTGCACCTCTTTCCCGTTAATCTGCTTTCCACACACTTCCTGATTCAGTAGGTTATACATTTCCAGAAATTTGATGAGTCTGAGATTTTTGGTTTGGAAGCAAAGGATTCATTTAACCAATCCATGTTCCTGTGTCTACTTAGAAGCAAATGCCATTGTGTCCCTTTGTGATCCTTTATTGTGTTTAATATTGTGTATACAGAGCTGGGCATTTAGTTAACTAAGTTTCAAATTTTCCTTCAGCCCCACATTGTTTCTTCTCTTGGACTCTCTCTCCTGCATATTCTCCATTGCTCTGATTCTATTTTTCATCCCCTGCTTCATTGGATCGCACTCTTTGAGGAGTCTGGTAAGATTAGAACTTGGAGCCAAAAGATTCAGCTAGCAAACTATGTCTTTCAAATGTACCGCCCCCCAAATCTTTATCTGTATTCTCTCTGCTATGGAAAGAGGAGGAGGGGAAGGGGAAGATAGAAGCGGCAGTGGCTCTTTGAGTGGGCTAGCTTGTCTGGTTTCTCTTCCCACAGTGTTTTTGATCCAGAACAAATTCAAAGGAATCACTGGGCTCCACATCACCCTGCCTCCTTCCCTCACAATTGCATGTGAGTGGGATGGCTATAAAAGAAGCCATCACTGCTGTGCTCCTCAGGCTGCCCTCTTCTTCCTCTATAGCAGGGACAGAAGAAGTGAGATGGGCACAGCTGGCAGCCCAGGAGCCTTGCCCTCCTGCGACTTGCCTTGCAATATTGTATGAATAAAGTCAGCTCCAGCCTATTTGATTAGAAAATATTTCTTCCTTAACTGTTAAAAATTATTCTAGCAGACATTTCCCTCTCAAATGAAAGTATCTGGTATCTTTTATTATGCATGCTGTGCTAGTTTTCACACATAGTGAACTGAGACAAGATAAACTGTCCCTTTTATACACCATAGAGAAAATGCCAACAAGGCACAGCGTGTGCTTGGGCTGGGCTGGGTTAGGAAGATAATAACAAGTCAGAATTTAGTGAGCTGAACTGCTTAGCACTTGCTTTACACAGCAATCGAAAGATCTCAGATTAATAGCTGGCTTCCATTTAATCTCTCACATGAATGCCACTGGCATAGTCTTCATAATTATAATTAGGCAAACTCGTTACCTGCTTGATGCTTACAATCAGAGCTTTATAAAATAGCATTGCAGCTGCAAAGATTCACTGACTGGAAGGCTTGCGCACAATCCTATTATTCTCTAATTGAATTGATCCAGCTACCTAGTGTTCATGGAACATATGAAATTTATCCTGCTAAGCACATCAGACCACTGGGCAAACCTTCCCTGTTGTGGTAACCGAGGAGAAATTTCTGAATTCTGATAAGGCAAATGATTTCAAATTGCTTTCCTTAGCTGTACCAGTAAATCAAAACAATTAATTTGAGGTGTTGGGAAATGATGCATGTTGGAAACTAGATCTCGGGCCAATTATTGCTTCCCAGTATGTAGATCAGCATGTTTTTGCTCAGTGGCAAAAGTGATTCACTGAAGACTAAGGACTAAGATATATGCAGCTGTTCTTAGTAGAGATAGCTGCTTGGGCATGGACATTTAAGCATTCATCTGATCTCAGGGTCTCCTAATGAATTATTTCAGCGATACAATGCCATCGTCTTTCTTTGATCAGGAATTCTAGAAAAGGAGTAATAATGTCAACCTGTTTCACAGATTGGTTTTTTTAAAAAAATAAAATCTTAAATCCAGTCTCTAGCTCTCCCTTATCGAGAGCTGGTGCAGTGTAGTACTTTGAGTGTTGGACTATGACTCTGGAGATCAGGGTTTGAATGTTTATTCAGATGTAGAACCCCACTGGGTGACCTTGGGCAAATTCCATTCTTTCAACCTCAGAGGAAGGCAAAGGTAAAACCCCTTCTAAACAGAAGCTGTCAAGAAAACCCTGTGATAGGTTCACCTTAGGGTCACCATTAGTTGGAAACAATCTGAAGGCATAACAACAACAGCCACCTTCATCTCATTAGGTTCTCTCACTGTAGTGGCTCATCATGTGGCACCTTGGGCAGAAGAAAAGGAATTAGAACACTATGCAGGCAAGTTTGAAGCTGTTGGAAATATTCCGGATGGTGTGTCTTCAAGGCCTGTAGTTGTAAGATTGAGTTGGACCACTGGTGATTCCCTAGAAGTTGTTGGACCACTGGTGGCTCCCTAGATGTTGTTGGACTATGATTACCATCAGGGCTAGCAAGCATAGCCAGTGCCAAGAGCTGATGAAAAGTGAAGTTCAGCAGCATCTGGAGTGCCATAAGTTACCCCTCCTATTAAGGCTGTACCCAGATAAGAAGTCAAGATATGATGTAAGAGGAGCAAGCAATAAGGTACAAGGCCAAAATCTATTTGCAGTAGAATATTTGAAAAGGAAGTAGTTACAGTTTCATGTGTATAACACTTCAGACTACAGAAACAAACTGTTCCAGGTCTGCCGTGTTCCCTGGTGTCAATAGTGTTCTAGACATAGGAAACACAAGTGATACTGATAGAGCACTTTCATCACATGCGGAAGGTCCCTTATTTAGTTTCTGCTTATATGGTTAAAAGGATCAGCTAGCCAATTGTGGTAAAAACCTCTTCTTGAGACCCTAGAAAACTAACAGGGAGTCCTAAAATATGTGGATAAATCATCTGACCTGGTATAAGGCAGATTCCATTCTTGTTGGCAATCATTCATTAAGACTTTGCAAGCTCTGCATGCCTGCATCCTTGCTGTTCTTTTAATAGTCAGTTGATTGTTGTTAATTGTTTGTGTTTTAGGGGGTTAGTTTTAGGTGGGTTGGTGGGTGGGGAAGATTGGGTATGTTTTTTAATGTCTTTTAATGTATTTAATGTATTAGTATTGTTTGCCACCTCGATCCATGTGGAGAGGCGGGATAGAAATTGACAAAAACCCGCCAGAGGCATTCTTGCCATCAGTAGAAAAAACTCACAGCCGAAACTAGGCAGCAGGCTAACAGTCTTTATTGCGGGCAGTAAATCAAGCTATGGCAATTAAGTCACAGCGAAGTGAGCCATCTCTAACAGAGCAGACAAAAAAGGAACAAGAACACAGCCTGTTCAGAAGCCGTGTTTTAAGTATACATGTTCAATAACAAGGAGCCTTTTAAACCATAACATATGAACACAGCTGCATGTTCCAGACGGCCTGATTACATTTAGCATTCTCACGGGAAACACTCTATCCTGCTAGCCTAAACAATTACAAGCTGTTTTGCATTCTCACCCTCTGGTGGTGGGAAATGTGCAGCAAGGAGTAACAACACATCTCTGCGTTGTGACACTCCCCTACTCCTTGTGTAACGTTTTCAGCCACCATGCACTGGAGGCTCCATCAACCCCAGCTTGCTAACGCGTTGACCAAATGCATCAGCAGGAAGTGGCTTAGTAAACACATCAGCTACGTTTTCTTCTGAAAACACATAGGTAAGGGACACTTTTCCTTCTCGTACATACTGTTTCACATTGTGAAATTTGATGTCAATGTGTTTTGATCGAGAAGACACCCGGTCAGACACTGCCATTTGAATACAGGCTTGTGAATCACAACATATTTGTATTGGCATTGGCACAGACACATGCAGGTCTTGTAGTAACTGCAAAAACCAAACCAACTCAGTACAGAGCGCAGACAGACACACAAATTCTGCCTCTGCAGTGGATAAAGCAAGACAAGACTGTTTTTTAGACTTCCAGTCGATTACTACGCCACTGTATTTGATAAGAAAACCAGTTGTGCTTTTGTGGTCCAAAATATCCTCAGCAAAATCACTGTCTGATGAACAGATGAGGTTTGGCATCTGATCAGGACAAATGCTAAGGCAATAATCAAGGGAACCTTTTAGGTACCTTAGTACCCTTTTCACACCCTGCCAATGATACTGGGTTGGCTTAGCATACACTCTGCCCAAAATGTTGACACTTAGAGCAATGTCAGGCCGGCTGGTGCCAGCTAAGTACAAAAGGCTCCCAATGACAGACTGATACAGGTGTATATCAGGAAATAATTCCTCACAGATATTTTTCAAAAATCCTGGCACCATTGGCGTCTGTACAGGTTTGCAGTCAGACATTTGACACATTTCTAACAATTTCACAATCTTTTGTTTCTGACACAGCAGAATACCATTTTCAGTTCTCTGTACTTCAATTCCAAGAAAGTTCTGTACTAGGCCTAGGTTCTTCACCTGAAACTTTTTCCCCAGCTCATTTTCAAACACTTGCGCTTGTTTTTGTGTAGCACTGACCAGACACAGATCATCCACATATGCAAGGAGAATTTCCAAACTCTCCCCTTTCCCCCGAACATATACACAGGGATCAGCAAGGCTTTGTTTGAACCCACACCCTTGCAGGGCATTGTGTAAACAAAAATTCCAACACCTGGCAGATTGCCGTAACCCATAAAGCAATTTCTTCAAATGCCAAACTTGACTTTCTCTCCCCTCTACTACAAATCCATCAGGCTGGAGCATGTACACTTCTTCCTCCAAATTGGCATTGAGATAGGCAGTGGTAATGTCAAAGTGTGTGATGACAGCTTTTCTCTGAGCTGCTATGGAAAACACCAACCTGATGGACTGTGCTTTCATAGTCGGGGAGTAGATCTGATCCAGATCACTGATGTCTTGTAAGAACCCGCGTGCCACAAGGCGCGCTTTATGTTTCACATGCCCATCAGCAGTGGGTTTTAACTTGTAGACCCATTTGCTGTCAATTGGTTTCACACCCTTGGGCAAATTACAAAGAGAATGCACATCATGCTGAACAATGGAATCCATTTCACTCTGCATTGCATCCCACCAGGGTTCTGCCTGCTGCTCAGGCATTTTCACAACATCAGCAAAGCACTGAGGCTCACAGTTTACAGCACACACACGAACTGCAAGAGACTCAGGGGAAAAACGCTTAGGTGGAATGCCTTTCGTTTTTCTTTGTGACCCTCTGGGGATGGGACGATCCTGCAAAGGCTCGTCCCTGTCCTCAGCACTGCGAGACCTCTTCACTGAGCCCTCGTGTTCTCTCTCCCCTGTGCAAGACCCTTGCACATCACTTACAGCTCTTCTCCTCCATGTGCCTCTCTCCTCTTCTGTTTTAACCCTTGAGGAATTGGTAGCAGAGGATGGTTTTGAGAGGTGTTTTTTGAAGTGTTTTTACAATGGCTCATGTGGCGCCTGGGGGCCTGCCTCTTGTTAAGCTAAATGCAACTAATTACTTGGCATGGTCAGCTTGCATGGAAAAGTATTTGCAAACTGAGGGGCTATGGGGTGCCTTCACAGCTCCGCCGACTCTGCAGGGGACTGCTGCGGAGATAGCAGTGGCAACGAGGCGTGCTATGTCTGTCCTTTTTCTTGCTGTGGAAGATGACCAGCTCACACATATTAGGGATCTTGCCACCCCTCGAGAAGCCTGGGCGAGGCTGCGGGAGTTGTTTTTGAGTCAATCGGCAGCTGCAAAGTATGCCCTGTGCGCCCGTTTATATGGGATGAAGCTGGCCCCCAGTGTCCCGGTGAGGCAGCATTTGGCAGAGTTGTCAGAGCTGTTTTCGTCACTTCGGGAGAGAGGCAAAGTGTTGCCTGAAGGTGACAAGGTATTTTGCATCTTGAATTCCCTCGATAGTTCCTGGAATCTGGTGGTGTCCTCGCTTCAATCCATGCCAGAGAGAGAGTTAACTGTTCCCTTGGTTTCTGCTCGTCTGCTGGAAGAAGAGGAAAAGCGCACAAGAAATGCAGCGCCTCCCACTCAGACGGCTCCAGCTGCAGAGGCCTGTGCCGGGAGGAAAAGTTCTCCGGCTGCTGAAGCAAGGCAGGAGGGGCTGGTTAGAGCCCATGCTGTGCGAAGGTGCTTTCGCTGTGAGTCTGCTTCTCATCTTAAGCGTGATTGCCCGCTCCTGAGGCAAGGGGAGCGAAGTTTCACAGGCGCCGGTGCCAGGGGCCGTGGCAGAGGGAGAGGAAGTCAGGCCAGAGGGCGGCTGAGAGTTGCTGTTGCCGTGGGAGATGCTGTTGCGGACACTGTGTCGGACTCTGAGGAGGCAGGTGATTCCGTTTGGCTTCTAGACAGCGGCTGTTCCCAGCATCTGGTCAATTCTGAAGATTTATTTGACTGTTTGGATTCTGCCAGTGTTTCTACTGTGACATTAGCAGATGGGACAAAGGCTAAAGTTTGTGGTGAAGGTGTAGCTTTTGTCCCTGCTCTTGGCATGGGTTTGAAAAATGTTTTGTTTGTTCCCTCTCTTGATTTTTGTTTGCTTTCTGTGGGGCAACTAACAGAGTCTGGGTTCAAGGTTGAGTTCTATGGGAAGCAAGGTAAAATCCTCAAAGATGGGGTGGTGTGTGCTGTGGCTACACGAGAAGGGAGGCTGTGCTTTCTTGAGCCACTACACACTGTGTGTAATGTGTATGGTAATGTCCCACAACATGATGAGTGCCTTCATCTCCTCCACCGGCGCGCGCACATGCAAGTTTTCCTGTGTTAAAGAGGCTTGCTGGTTGTTGTAAAGGGTGTACTTTGAAGCCTTGTAATGTTTTTCTTGACTGTGCTATTTGCAAGCAAGCTAAATCTAAACAACTCCCAGCACCGAGGGTTAGTTTTCGTGTGCCAACTGCCCCGTTTCAGTTGGTACACTGTGATATTGTAGGTCCTATGAGTAAACCCTCCCTAGGGGGGCTAGATATTTCGTCGTCCTCGTAGACGATTTTAGCAGGTACATTTTCTGCTATTTGTTGAAACAAAAGTCTGATGTGTGTCAAGTTCTCAAGAACTGGTGTTCCTTGGTTGAAAGGCAGTTTGGTTATTCCCTGCAAAAACTTCAAACCGACAGAGGAATGGAATTCCTGTCGGAGAACTTGCAACAATGGTTCAAAAAGCAAGGGATTGTTCACAGAACAACTGCCAGCTATTCTCCTCATCAAAATGGAGTGGCTGAGCGGAATGCAGGGGTTCTGCAGACTCAAATGCACAGTTTGCTGCTTGATGCAGATCTGCCTCTGAGTTTTTGGGGTGAGGCAATTCTGACTGCCTGTTACATACACAACAGGCTGTGGAGTTCTGTGGTTAATGCTACTCCCTATGAATGTCTGTTTGGTAAACAGCCTTCCATTGTACATCTTAGAGTTTTTGGGAGTTTTGCTTGGGTGCACATCCCCAAGGGGCAAAGAAGGAAGGGGGAGCCAAAGGCCCAGTGTATGCGTTTTGTTGGCTATGAGCCCAACTGCAAAGGGTATCGTTTTCATGCTGGTGGCAATTCCTGTGTGGTGTCTAGGAATGCCTCTTTTGAGGAACACGCAAATTGGTCGCGTGTTCAAGCAGCGTCTGAAGTTTTTCTCCCTGTGACTGGTCTGCCAGCTTCTCAGCCAGTACAGCCTTCAGCCTCTGCTTCGCTCCCAGCCTCCGCTCCCAGTTCCTCAAGGGTTAAAACAGAAGAGGAGAGAGGCACGTGGAGGAGAAGAGCTGTAAGTGATGTGCAAGGGTCTTGCACAGGGGAGAGAGAACGCGAGGGCTCAGTGAAGAGGTCTCGCAGTGCTGAGGACAGGGACGAGCCTTCGAAACCATAACATATGAACACAGCTGCATGTTCCAGACGGCCTGATTACATTCAGCATTCTCACGGGAAACACTTTATCCTGCTAGCCTAAACAATTACAAGCGGTTTTGCATTCTCACCCTCTGGTGGTGGGAAATGTGCAGCAAGGAGTAACAACACATCTCTGCGTTGTGACAGAAATTAATAATAATAATAATAATAATACTCTAACCACCTAGTTGTAATGTTGCCCCAGGGCAGTTTGGCCATAGCATAGATTTATGGATACTGGTGTTGTTCATCTTCTGCCTTGCCAATTTGATGATTCTGCTTGAGAGAGACACTACATCTCTCACATTTCCTTACATTATCTTCAATGTTTTATTCTGTATCACTCACATATAAGCAACAGTATAAGCTCTACTGTAGTTCAGTGGCAGAGCTTGGAGTGTGTGGAGGGGGGGTGAGTGGAGGGTGGGGCTAAGGCATAGGGGGTGGGGCTACGGTATGTGGGGACATGGTCACGGTGCATGGGGCAGGGCCACAGTGTGGGGAGGCAGGGCTACGGCATGTGGTGGCATGGGATACCCCCCAAAAAATTGCTGCTTGGGGCAAACTGCCTCCATCGCCCCCCCAGTCCCTATGCGACTGCTGTAGTTTCTTTGACCTAGTTTAATTGGTTCTAGTTTAACTGCTCCTAGTTTAATTGTTCTCCATTCTCCACATCATTTTTCCATTACTTTTTGTATAAGAGTCTCCAACATGACCTTCATGTATAGGCATGAAATAGATTTTGCGAATGTTTCACTATGTTCTTCTAAGATCCTGAAGTGACACTGCAGCAGCTAGTATAGCTATTAGAAAATAATGCCTGACTTGTTGTGTGCCTTCAAGTCATTTCCAACTTATGAAGGGCTTTTCTTGGCAGGGTTTGTTCAGAGGGGATTTGACTCTGCCTTTCTCTAAGGCTGAGGGAATGTGACTTGCCCATGGTCATCCAGTGGGTTTCCATGGCTGAGCAGAGATTTGAACCCTTGTTTCCAAGTTAATAGTCCAACGCTCAGACCACTACATCACTCTAGCTCTCACCTAATTCACTGAGATAGTGATAGTCTGCAGCTCAAGATTCATGTTCTGAAATGTCCCTCACAGCCCTGACAAAGATTCTTTTTCTTTTCTTTTCTCCTCCCTCCTCCTCTTTCTCCTCTGCCAAGAACATGCTCTACTGAAACACTCCAACTGGCCTTTTGCCAATCGTGAGAGACAGCTACATAGGAGAAAATACAAACCCATTTGATCACATTATTTCCCTTCTGGAACTTTATATGTGGGGGAAAAAAGGTAATTTTTCAAAATAGGAATGGGGGCACAGTCATGATGCTAGCCAGAGACTTCATTTCAAGAAGAAAGATCTTGAGTGCTGATATACTTTCAATCCAAACTGTAAATCCAATCCAAAGAATCATGAAAGGAAGGAAAATAATAGCCACTAGTTCTCTTTCACATTTCCTTTAAGAGTTTGCATATGTCGTGCCCTGCCTTGGAGACCCTGGCAGGGAAGAGGAGGAGGATTCTGACTCTGAGACAGAAGCTTCCCCAGAGGCAGGAATTTCACCAGAGGCTGGCCTAGAGGGAGAAAACAGACAACAACACAGGCCTGAGCCAGGGGAACAAACAGAGGAAAACAAATCAGAAATACCTACTTTGCAAGAGAAATGCCATGAGAGAGAGGTCCTGTGCCCTTGGTGCATTTAAGTATCAGACGAGCCCTAACGAGGGAGCACCTGTGGTGACAACATCCATAGATAAAAGGACTCCAGCTGGCCTTTCCTCCCAGGGTCAGCAAGTGGTCTTTTAGGTCCTGAAACCCTGTGCTGTGCTCTCGGATCTGGTTTACCTTGGAACTCTGTTTGTTTGGACTATGTTTTGGATTCACTCTTTGGATTTGTTTGCTCTGGACTTACATTCTGGCCATTTCTGCATGGGACGTGGTAATCGCCCCGTGCCGCTACTTACCGGACTTCTTGGCTCCCCGGTCCGGTCCGCGCTGCTCCAGAGCAGTGCGTGCTCGTTGCTCCGCACTGCTCCGGGGACAAAAATGGCGGCTTCCGGTTGGTCAAGGGTCTTGACCAACTGCTGAAGCTCGCCAGCCTAAAGCCCGCCCCCGGCAGATCGCAGGGTCACACTGTGCGAGCCTGCAAATCTGCACTGGAGAGCGGGCATGGAATGGCACGCTCTGTGCTTTTGAAAGACCTGTTTTAAGTGGTCTTTCAAAAGCACACTTGACGACCACTTGAGGTTGTTCCAGAGCGGGCTGAGGTGTGGATCTATGTTAGGTAGGTCTGATCCAGTCTGCTCCTAGGTGCAGATGTCCTCCCTGGAGGACGCTCTGCACCGTTTCTATTAGCCCATGCAGAAATGGCCTCTGTTTGGGCATTCTTTGGCTCAGTCTGCGTGAGTAGGAACTGAGCAGCTGCTTGTAATTTATTGCCTGCTTAGCCTGGGACACAACAGCATGGTGCAATAATAAAAATAGTAATAAATTTTATTTGTTACCTGCCTCTCCCCAAGGCGTAAGGCAGAATGTAGCATAGATACAACAAAAAACAAATCATAGTTAAAATACACTAAAACACAGACCATTTAAAATACAAAGATGCTATAATTAAAATATATCATAATTAAAAGTACAATTAAAAGTACAATTAAAAATAAACTGGGTAGGCCTGTTGGAAGAGATGGATCTTTGGTACTTTTTTGAATTTGGACAGCATATTTTCCTGTTGAATCTTTTCTGGCAGGTCATTCCACAGTCTAGGGGTGGTCAACAAGAAGGTCCTCCGGTTAGGTAATAGGTTCCATAGCAGTTGTGTAGGAGTTAGACAAGCAAAATTATTGTTACTACCCCTTACATACTGCATCTTGAGGGATAGCGAAATTGGCATGAAATATCGTCTTCATATACAAGCTGGACACTTATGGCTGGGAAATATTCAGCAAGCAGAACTCTGGCTGTATGCCTGGGCTAGGTTAGCATGGCCAGATCATAAGGTCAAAAAGAGTTAAGCAAAAAGCCCAGAGTGAATAGACTTCCAGTAATCCTGTCAATGACTCAGCATCTGAATATAATAGTTAACAAAACTGCCCAGGTACAGCAGGCAAGCACCCCTGTTGTGTGCATTTCCTACTGAAACCTTCCTCATTCACCTTACCCAACCAAGATCATAAGAGGCTGCCAAGACTGCCATCAATGTTTTGTCACCCGAAGTAAGACAATCAGGCCATTCTGGATCCCTTTTGTTTACACTGCTAGAAAGCAATTTACACTTGCCCCTTCAGGGTAGGAAAAATGGTACTTAAAGCCTAGCTCAGACTCCTGCATTTTGCTAGCACTTTGGGCATTATGTCGTCCCCCAGACTTCTGTTCCTCTGTGCTGCCCTCAAACTTCTGTTTGTGCCACTCCTCTTCAATCTTCTGCTTCAGGATCAGTAAATATCACCCTCTACACTCAAAATGTTTCTCTATCCAACCTTTCTTGCTTCTCCCTTCCCTAGTTTTGTATGGTTTGTGAGACTGCTTGATTTCGTGTGTGTGTGTGTATTAATTTCCAATAAAAATACCCTATTTAAACTTTAAACTGGAGTCCTCTCTACAGTTAGTACTACTATACACAAGTGACAAGATCCTGCTGTTTTCCCCTCTTGCAGGTTTCCTTTGAGTTGTAATTCCCCCTGTTTCTAAGGAGATGCTGGCACTGCTGGTGAACCTCAAGGTCCCCACCTTTTGAGGTAACATTATCATCTTGGGATTTAGTTTCCCTTTGCTCATGCAGTGTTTTATGGAGAGATATAAAGCAACCCATGTATGAATGAGGGGTAACTTTGGATCCAGTTCAATGTATTCTGTGACATTTGCACACTCCGCTGCAACATGTTCTATTATATACTGAAAGGTATGCCTATATTGACACAACTGTTTTTTTTAAAAAATTGATTGACTGTTTGCATTCATCTCCCGCCAAGAAGTTCAAACTGGCATGAATAGCGCTACCCTCCCAATTATATCCTTGCCATAACCTTGTGAAATTTGTGCACAAAAAATGTTTTATGTGCAAAAAAGTTCATATGTGCAAATTTTTTTTCACAGAATACGTCCTGAACTGTAGCGAGAACAATGGTGAAATTATTCATTATTGTCCATGAGAACAAAATTTATGAAGATTTACATCCTTATTGTTGACACTAGTCCAAAGTTAGCCAGTGAGCTTTATGGCTGACTGGAGATTTGGACTTGGGTTTCCTCAGGTCTGCTTTGAGATTATAAATACCACGCAGATTTGGTTCAAGCAACACAACATTTTAGAAGAAGAAGGCCAATGCTTATTTGGTGATTAGAAAATCCCCCATCTGAATTTTCTGGGGTGCTTACAAAAGGCTGTCACATTAATTCTCAGCCCCATTAATTAAAACTGACCTCCTCTTTGATAATTGCTTTAGTGAATTGATTTACCTATGTTTAGCTGATTACTTTATGTCTTACATCTAGTGGCCCTTGTAATTTTACATCGTCTCTGAGTTCTTTGGACTTTATTTAACAAGCCAGTTGAGAAAGAATGTGAGCATTTCTTTTGAAGTCATATTCCTTTTGAAGTGACTTCATGTGCTGTAGGTCTATTCCTTTACATAAACATTTAGAGGCTTCAGCTGGTGTGTAAGGGGCCCAGCTCCTATTGATTTTTGTGGTGCTGCAATTTATATAAGCTGAAAATCTGGTACAGTAACTGCAAGGTAGTGATCCTCCTGTGGTGAACAAGGGTGTCAACCTACATAAGCCCAGGAATCAGTTGTAAGGAAAGGAGCTATTGATTATGGATTCCATTACAGGAGGCTCTTGTTAGGCCTCCTTTGTGCTGGCGCGTATACAGTCTTGGTCCCCCAGATTTAAGAGAGGACATATTAGCACTGGAATAAATCCAAGAGCAAGAAAGCTGGTCTAATTTTAGTCAATTCACTCACTGTCATGGAGAACACAATACCTTTACTTTTGGAACAACAACGACATGAAGATGAAAATGACTGAGGTTAAGGCTACAGTCCTATGTGTGCACTTCCCGGAGAGTAACCCCATTCAACTCCGTGGGGCTTTTACTTCTGAATAGAGATGTACAGCTACGCACTGCCAATTAGGAAACATAAGGAATAACTGGAAACAAATCATGCATAGCTCAAGGCAGTTTAAAAGGAATCTTTCCCCACTCCTGCCCTATAAAAGAGTCCATTAATAATTATTACTTATAGATTTATTGTCTGAGTCGCAATACTGTATACATTCCTTTTACTGTAGAAAATCACAATAGTGATGATGCTGGCTGAGGACATGGTAAGTCAACCTGGTCTGAAACAGGGGTGGGGCAGTAAATTCACCCTGAGTTTTAGGTCAAATCTTAAAAGGAGCTATGGCAACTCTAAGGTGAGCCTGTCATGGGGTTTTCT
Source organism: Iguana delicatissima (assembly GCA_948472985.1). NCBI lineage: Eukaryota > Metazoa > Chordata > Lepidosauria > Squamata > Iguanidae > Iguana > Iguana delicatissima. Next base: position 512,657 of record CAOKZL010000465.1, on the reverse strand, counting down.
TGGCAAGGTTTGTTCAGAAAAGGTTCGCCTTTTGTCTTTCTCTGAGGCTGAGAGAGTGTGACTTGCTCAAGGTCACTCAATGGGTTTCCATAGCTGAGAGGAGATTTGAACCCTGGCTTCCAGAGCTCTACTCCAGTACTCAAAGCATTATATCATGCTGGCTTCATTGAGTAGCTTATACCAACTGAATTACTTCTACCACTAACAGTTATTTAACAAATCTCATTTACAGTTAGAGCAACGCATTTACAAATTAACATACTTTACTACCCCATGGCATTTGTGCCAGATGAAGAAGCTACTAAGCACAGTGTATGAAACTGATTAGTAGTGGATCTGACATATTTAATAAAGGAAGAACAAATGAAAATGTCTGCACACAGTAGTTGTTGAGGAGAAGAATACTGCAAGTTTACTGCAAGAATACTGCAAGTAGGGATGAGAAAAGGCTTCTGACAGAGTCAATTAATAGTGCTTTAGTTTGAGTACACGTTTACCTTGGGGTATGCACACAATTTTTTTTTTTTACCCACTCTTGATTCTTTTAGCATTTGGAAGCATTACCTAAAGTTGCAATGGCTACTTACCAGTGACTAGAATAGAATAAGCCCTCAGATCTTCCAGGGCAGCATTTCATCCATGACATGGTCCCAAAGCACAAGATGAAGTCAACTTGCCCAAGCTGAGCAGATTTCCCTTTGGTCAAGGCCTGGATGGGCACCACTTGGGAATCACATGGAGATGCTCTTGATTCTCCTGATGGAAGAAAGGTAGGAAAGAAATATTTTAAATAAGAGCAGTAAAAAATGTTTTGCTGCCTGACGTGGAGAACCACAAAAGGCACCCAAAGAAATGAAGTAAATAACTATTTGCTTTCCTTTTACAACCCAAATCTTCTGTATGAACTGGTGGCCTCATTCTGCCTTTTGGTAGGGTCTGCCATGAATAGCAGGTAGAACAAAGAAAGTTCCAGCTTTCTGAAACAGATGTCTTCTCTCTCCAGGCCAAGAAAATGACTGGTAAAGTCCAAAAGCAGAAGAGGAGCTCATTTAATGACTACTGTAACGAGTAGGATAGAACCAATAAATAAGGAACAGTTGGTTATTTTGCATAGTTAATGAGACAGAGAAGAAAGAGTAAGAAGAGTCACAATGGCAAGATGAGAGGAAATCAATGGATCATCAAGCAGAGCGGATGGGATGCAATTATAAGAGAAATGTAAAGGAATTTTATGAGGGTATAAAATATGAATGGTTAAGACTAGTTACTAAGCTGGGCCAGTGGGATTTGAGAATAAAAGTGATCTTCGTGGTTAGAAGCGAACTAAGCAAGAGAGTGGAGGAAATAGTTTTAAGCGTTAAGATGTCAGTATACAGAATAATGGGGTGTGCCGGCTCTTAAATATAGAGGAAATGGAACACACCGGAACCTGCATCTGAGGAAACTGTGCAAAACATAATGGCTTGAAAGAAAAAATAAAGCACCTGGGATAGGGGTATTTGTTGCAGGATCACTGAAGTATGAAGATATTTCTTTGTGTTTTTTTTTTAAAAAAAGAACTTAATTTGAAACATCTGGAGAAGGAACAAAACAGCAGAAGAACAGAATATTACAAGTATTTTACCTTAATTGTAAGAAAAGGAATAAATGGGGCCTACTCACAATTGATGGACAGTATGTTCACTTACTAAAACAACCTTATGTCTCAAGAAATTGCTTATGATGGAGAAAGCCTTGACAGATATTTGTGTGGACTCCAGGGAAAGAAATTTGAGGGAACTAGGTGTTCTAGCTATAGTGGTACTATTCACACAAGTATGGAAGATGCACAACTGATCTTGGAAAATATGGCTCCAAAAAGTCCTCCTTTGCTGCCTCAATATATAAACAAAACTTGAGCTGGGAAAAGGTGATATTCTACTCTAGGTGATTTTATTGTAGCCACTTGTGCCCATCTACAACAGGCAAGGTAAACAGAGTTGCCTCCAGACTCCCTTACTGATCATGTGCGAACAGCAAAACAGAGAAAAGGAGGAGAGCAGATATGTCTGCCTCACCTGTTACTATCAGCACATTAAAAAGCCCAAGATCTGTAAGCAGGGCCACCAAAAGGGGAAATCATAAGAAAAACGGGAGCTGGTGAAAGAAATGTCATGTCTGGATGGGTTTTGGAAAAAAAATGATTCTAAATATTTTTCTTTATTTCTGGAAGGCTTACTCAGTCTGGTTGTTTTATTTCACATGAGCATATGGTTAATAAAAAGTTTGCTGGACATGCTGGACTGCACTTCTTTTTTGTAATGCAGGGACCTATCCATATTATTTTTCTTCTGGTATAAAATTTTCTGTTGCAGTAGTAATGCCTGGGAACACGTCTGCTTCTTTAACTGTGGTATACTTGTAATTGTGACATCATTCCTGGAATTAGCAATTGCAATTTTTTTGGGGGGGGGGGAGAATAAACAATAGGTGCTGTCGGGGAGATGAACTGCATAGGGAGATTGTTGAAGGAGAGCTTTAACCCCTTATGGTTTCACAGCGGCTCCATTTTGTACTGGACAATTTCCATTGCAAATAAAGCTTCTTTTGACACTAATAGGAGCATTCCTCTCAATGCACATAGGTGGCATGGAATCCCAGATTTATGCAGGAACCAAAATGGGTTAAAGGGTCAAAAAGTAGCTCTAGCTTCTATCAGTATCTTTATTTAGATTGACAAATTTCTGAGAGTGTGGCTACTTGAAGTGACAGAGCAGTCTGGAAGCAGGTTGCCAGGCAACCAGAATAACTCCTCAGGAGAGAAACCCAGCCCAGTAGTGTGTGGGAAGGGCTAGTGGCCGAGAGGAAATGTTATATAAAACCAAGTACCTGTTGTTAGTTTTTAGTCCTTCAGTGAGATTCCTAGCAAGAAGCTATGGAGTAGAATCCCCCATCCATCCATCCATCCATCCAGGGAGGTGAACTGTGTAGGAAGGTTGAATTCTCAGTTGAAGCCTAGTTACAGTCAGAAGAGTAATTGAACCTTAGTAGAACCTGGTCAGAGAGTGTGACCTAGATTGGGGAATAGGCCTTTGGTGGGAGTGTAGCCAAAGGGCTGTAATATGATACTTGTGCTTTGTATGAGAGTCTAAAGATACAAATGAACTGTCTAAAAAGTGCACTGAAGAAATGTATTAACTTTGAACTGAACTTTAATACTTTATTCTTATTGTTAATCTAAATAAATGTTACAGTTTATGTTTATAAATGCTGACTTCGCTGAGTTGTATACATATTTAAGGTGCCACAGAAAACATGCTACTGTTATTGGGTTATAGTTCTAAATAAACATTGGCCCTTTCTGCACCGGGGTATTAAAATGGTGCAGAGCGACCTCCGATGGAGGTCTTCTGCACTGTAGAGTGGACTGGGGTGGACTACTTTTTGCAGTTCCGCACCTCAGTCCGCTCTGGAGTGACCAGAACTGGTCGCACAGCATGTTTTTTAAAAACTTCTTTTTAGAGGTTTTTAAAAAGCATGGAGCGCGTGACTCTGTGTCTCTCCGTCGCCGCGCTTCAGTGCATATTTGCAGGCGCGTACTAGTGCGTGCCTGCAGATCTGCCGGGGGCGGGCTGTAGGCTGGCAAGCTTCTCCGGTTGGTGGAGAGCCTCCACCAGCCGGAAGCCACCATTTTGGATGCCAGAGTAGTGCAGAACGACGAGCTCGCACTGCTCCTCGTCCTGATGGACTCGCCCGGATGCTGAAGAAGTCTGGTGAGTCCCGTTTTTGCGTGGTTCCTTTCCCACGTGTGGAAAGGACCATTGAAAACCCTCACATTTTTACATAAAGGTGTTGTTGTAAGGTGGGGGCAAAGCTGTGTGGTACAGTCAGAATGCCTTATCAGATTGAGAACTGCCACACTAATCCAGAAGAAGTAAGGACTGGTCACAGTTCCTATATGCCACTGTTTACATTTAACATTCCATGCACACAATTGCTGATTGTTTCAGTGATGCCACAATTAGTTTAGTCCGTAGCAACCACTGTGGAAAACTGAAGAGGTGTCAAAGCCCATTCACAATATTTAATTGTTTCAATAAAAGAAATGCCACAACATCCACTGGGGGTATGCCTCGAATAGTCCCCTTTTTAAGTAGTACTCAGTTCTGGTTCGGTTTATGCTTATGTGAATGTAAGAGCAGAGAAAAGTATGAATTTTAACAGAATGCTGGATGTGAAAGGTGGATCAGTTTACTACAGCTTTATGGATTCCATATTTCATTCAACTGCTTTTCTCTGGAAATTAGGAAAGACCAGAAATTAATATCATAAACCCAGGCGGCCTTGAGGCAACTGAACACCTCCTCATGCTACGTAATTTTTTACGGTGGAATGGGATGTCAGTTTAATTCACATAAAACTGACAAGACTAACAATCAGCAGGAGCTCCGTGGCACTAAAACAGCTTTTGGCATATTAAAACCAGCCTGATCACTGACTTCATGGATGCCATCAGTATGCTGTTTGAAAAGTGACTGACACATGCAATAATCATGTTTAAAGAAACCACTTATTCACAGTGAGAGTTCTTGACCATTTAAAACAACGTATTAATGTGTTTAGCAGGCTGATATCTGAGAAGATTTTCATGTTTTCCGTGCCTAAAAGAACTCTTGCAAGAGATTGCTGCAGATGCCCTGATGTTTTCCAATTTGTATAAAGAAAGAACAGGCAATTAGATCTCTTTCAGAAGCCAGTACTAACTTTTTTAGGGCCATGCTGAATGTGTATCCATTTTATTTTTGGGAAAGAGACAAAAATTTTTGAAGAGGGGGTGTTCCTTTTCACCACTTTGTCTTGCTTGTAATCTGTTTCCTATCCAGTTTCTGGTTTGTTCTCCTTAATATCAGCTGCTTCAATGCCAGTTTTGTCATCTTTGTTGTAGAATGTACTCCCAGAAAACCAAGGATGACATAATCTCTATGAATATTTTAAGGAAGTGTGGAGTGGATGCATAACTTAATATGCTTCTCCTCTTTGATTTTGTTTGAAATTTCTGAAAACACTTGCAATGAGATTGGGATGTGTATATGTCACAAAGCAAGAATTATTCTTGACTTGTGGTACAAAACACATTGGCCTTTTCCGCACCTTCTTCCGGTGCTGGGGTGTGGGGATTGCGCAAGCAGCCTCTGGCGAGAGGCTCTCACGTCTGGGGTCCTTTGGCTCTGCACAAGCTGCCTGCTCACTCGAGAGCCTCGCCTCTTCCTTCTGCAGCACAGCCTGGGAGTTTCCCAGGCTGCACTGGGGCAGGAAGCACGACTGGCGTGGCTCTGGAAGCTCCGCTCGCCAGGTAAGTGTGCGCGGGGCTCGGGAGCAATGCGTGATCACACACCATTTTCGGCTTCTAGCCGAAAATGAAAAGGTGCGTGATCGGCGCCTGCCAGCCCCTGGAGCGTCTCATGACTGTGAGAGCGTTGTGCAGATCGCTCCTCACAATCGCACGATACTCCAGGCCGTCTTTCGCATGGAAAATGCCGTGTGAAAAGGGCCGTTGTCCTGCTGTCTATGTCACTGTCTTGTCTCATCTACAATAGATCCTGCAACAGCAACATTAGGCATAGGACAAGCTAGCATTTGAACCTTGTGATATTCCTCTTTCATCATTTAGTGAGCCACTCCACAGTAATGATAAAAGTCACCACAAAACAACTTGAGTTATCCTTCTTTAAGTTGCAATTATCATGTGAATAAGTTATGGTTTCATTCTTGTGAAAAGGAATAGTTTGCAATGAACACTTACTTGCAACTATTTACTTCCAGGTTCGAGGAGCAAGCCTTATTGCTTTCTTCAATGATATCCATGTGGATGGAAAATGGAGAATCCCAGAGACAGATGATATGGCCATCACTTGTCTTAGGCCACTTTCTGTGCTACACAGTTACAGTGCTATTATTCCACATTCAACATCCTGTGAATTCTGGTGTTTGTAGTTTAGGACGAGGCATTTAGAATTCTTAGCCACAGAGCTCTTTGGCCTCAGTAAACTACAAATCCCAGAATTCCACAGGAGGTTGAAAGTGGAATATAGCACTATAACTGTGTAGTGCAGAAATGGTCTTAGTGACACAGACCAGATTTCAGAGCTTCTCCAAGTATAGAATTAGTTTCAAGTCTTTTTTTCTGAATATCTCCCCAACTAAAATTCATTGAAAACAAAGGAAGGTGAGATAAATGCAGTTGATATAGTGTTTGTTGCACAGAAAATATGAAAAAAAAATGTAAGAGGATGGATACTAGACACAGGCTAATTAAATCAGCTGGAATTAGACTTTGTGATGTTCAAATAGTTTGCGATGTTCAAATAGCTGAAAGGCAAGTGGACTGGCTTAAGGGACTTGAGAATCACAGCCTGGCTTTCCTTTCTCTCCATCTCCTTATAGCGCTACTGACATCTCAGAGAGAAAGAACTCAGGTGCAAATTTGCAGAGAATAAATTTAATAACAATAAATGGGAACAGAAAGCACAAAACCATATGAAACAATACAAAATCATACCTGACAGACTCTGCTGTATAACCCAATTCTTTTGATCCAACACACATTAATTTAAATCTATTCTTGGAGAGTAAACCCCAAATTTGATTTGCTTACATTTTCTCAATTTCAGGTAATACGCAAAGCCTGCCAGATCTACCAGTGTGTAAATGCTGATCTGTTTCATATATCTTCCTTCGTACTGGGAGAGCAAGAGAGCATTTTAATAACCCTGTTAAGTGAATAAAAACATTTCCTTTGTTCAGGGCTGTAGATCAAAGCTTTGACTATTGCATTGGGTTGCCTATGTGGAGCAAAAGTGTTCAATAAGGACGTCCCATATGAGGAAAACCGGGCTTTTTAAATGTCCCATTTACTCTTTCTTCTTCTCACTTTGCTCTCAGCTTTCTTCAGTTGCTGCAACTGAGTTCAAAGTGCAATAGTAATTTGCACTCAGTTAACTTAGTAGAAGTCAACAGAGAGGAGAAAGTTCAGTCTTGCCTTTCTTAAACTCAATACCTAAATTTCAGGTTTTGTCTTCTTAAATAGTAGTTTTGTGTGTTCTCCCTTGTTAATAACACCCTTTAGATGACATCCTGATATATTTGGCCACACATTTCTCAGTTTTCATCTGTGAAATGTTGGTCAGTATGTGTCATTGACGCCTCAAGAAGCATAGCTTTTTATCTTTCAAAATGCACATCCCACTTTAATTGCAGACATATATACTCTCTCTTTTAGAGAAGAGTCTAGACTTAGGCCAGGCCTGCAGCTTGAAATGTTACTTTGTCTATTTCTAACTTAGCTCTAGGCAAATCTTGCAGGTTTGCACAGCTTTATTGTTTCCCAGCAACATTTAGAAGGAAAGATGTTACTATAAATTAAGGGTGGGGGCAAAGTATGGCCCATGGGCCGCATACAGCCCTTGTGACCCCTAAGTGTGGTCCATGGGGTATCCACCAGAAACCCATCAAAACTCCCACATTCCTTCATTTATATTTAAAACTGCGGGGCTGATTTTGTTGCCAAACCACCCGAATCTCCCAAAACCTCCTAAAAAGGGGATGGTTTGCTCCCTTAACCCTCTAGCCTACTAAACCTTCCCTAAACAGACAAAGAAAGGGGAAAAATCAGCCAAAAATCAGCCAAAATAGCAGCCAGAAGTGATATTGGATCACTTCAGGTGTGCTGAAATGCACTGTTACATCCCATTGGGCAGGTATGGGAAAGAAAAATGGCCCCTGCCTTGTTTGCAGTTGCACATTCCTGCTATAAATGTTCTCAAACACTCTAGTCTTAATTATTTTTCTATCTGATAATGGTAATGGAGTCAGAATATTCTGGAACTCTGGGTCCCAGGAATGTGTATCTTCCTCACACCACTGGGCAAAAACATTAAAAGAGTTTTGCTGTCCTTGATGGACAGCAGAGGTATCTGAATCAGAAAGATGAGCTGAGAAAACTTTTGGTCTGATTTAGCAGAGTTTTTTTTTTTTTATACAGTACTCTTATGACTACCAGTTGGGGAAAAAATTGCTGCCAGCTGTATTTTTATTTACTTAGATTTTCTTTTCTACAAAAGATATTCACAGCAGCTAATTACAAGATTACAATGTAAACTGTTACCCTGATTTCTGTAGGTCCCGGGAGGGACACCTAAATGCGCTCCAAATATTACAAAGGTGGGGAATTCAGCGGAGAGCACAAGCTAGCACTATGAGAGGCAGGGTAACGTAGCGAGATCTTTGACCCTATGTTTATGGGGTCAGGCCGTGACAAGAACCAGGCACGGTTGTATAATTAAGAGATTTTATTGTAATATCCACAGTTAGGCACACAAGGAAACACGCACTCACGCACTCATACAAGAACTATAAAAGTAGAAAGTGAGGAAAATTGATAGGGGTTTTAAGCGGATTTCTGGGGTGATACTCCACCTGATCCTGCAGTCGGGGGGAAGAGAAATAGAGTTCGAAGCTTGAGGTCGTGGTTTCCCAGCATGTGGAGGCTGAGGGGAGGCTTGCCAAACAGAGCGGCAGTAGTTTGGGATGCAAGGCACGAGCGTTCCGACAAGAAGCTCAGACTTGGGGTTTTTATAGGGAAGATTGTACCTGGAGGCTAGCCCTCTCCCGAGGAGAACAATAGGGATTTGAAAGGAGACAAAGCCTCCAAAAGGTCAGAATCAGAATTGATGAGATTTGGCCAGCATTGCCAATTGTTAGAACGGTATGCAGATGAGGAGCACTTAGCAATTGTATAGACGGAAGCGCTAATCCCGCCAAGCAAGCAGTTCGGGGCTCAGAGCCCTTGCATTTACCTAATGGTTGGCTATGTCTGGAGGGCACTACCGGCTGTGCGACAGATTGTTGTCTGCTGGCCTAGACCTAGCCTGCATAATTAAGACCATACAGCCGTGCCTGCCTACATGGGCCTTCCGTGACCCTTTTCAGACACGTGGAGTTCATCTTATGGAGTGCCATGTGGAAATAATTGTAGACCTCGGGCTTGGGCCAGATAACCGTGGTAACAAAACTATAGTTATTAGAATACTGATGAAATAAAAATGTATACAATGAATAACATATAGCCGTATGAAGCACGTATCAACAAATTACAATTATAGAAGGAAAAATCAACTGGTAGCCCCATGGCTGTGGAAATAAATAAGCCTTCAGTGTGGGATGAAAGCAAGCAATGCTGAGGTAAGACCTCTCTCTGCCAAAAGCCTATTCAGTTGTGCCAGTGCAAAAATGGCTATGTCTCTTGTGCTCACCATGCAAACCAAGAAAGACCATCACAAATACATAAACAAAACACCAAAATAGTTTAGACTATAGTAGCAATTAATAATAAAAATAATGGCCAGAACCCTTTTGAGCAGTTACAAATAGATACCTAGAGTTACACACTTGAAACTGTTTCATATTCATGATCCATATATAGCTCTTGGTTTCAGAGCCACTTAGAGACCGTGAAAGTTCCTCAATCCCCATTACTGGGCAGCAGCTGCTGTGATTGACAGGGGTCTGTTCCCCTAGAAAGCAGCTGAGCAAGAGGGAATTGCAACAGGGACCCCACTATGGAACTGGAAGCAGAGTGTATCCCTCCTTTGCTTATTTAATCTACCCATTTCCGAAATGTCTAATTTAGGGATGGATGGGTGGGTAGATAGACAGAGGCCTACAAAATAACTGCAAGTGGAAAACTGTATTGAGTGAAGGTGTTCTCACTGGCTATTGATCTAAAAGAAGGATGGACGACTTGTGATCCTCTGGATGTTAGGCTGTGGTGTCTATCAGACCTATTTAGTACAGCCAGTGTTGAAGGACTGATGGTAACAGTAGTTCAGCAACCTGTGGAAGGCTACAGTTTTCTCAGCCCTGATCAACATCTGAAGAGCTATAGTTTTCTTATCCTAGATCAAAGATGGTTCTCTAACTCCTGGGAAAGCTCTCTTGGTCCAATAAAAACTTATCTTGCTGCAGTAATAAAGAATAAGGTTGCAAAGAAGAGATTCTCCTTCCACATGTTTCTCATACTTTCTAACATTTCACAAGTGAAAACAGGAACATGTGTGGCCAAACAACATCGGAACATGGTCAGGATACCAAAACTTATTAATGAGAATGAACACCCAAGCTTGGAGAGGCTGCAGCAGTTTGCTTTTGCCCAAGCGTACTGGGAAGGGCAGTACTGTGTCACCTCCTTTCTTTCCTGCTGATTTCATAGAATGTTAACTACTTTTGCACTTTGAACTTTGTTTGCATTGATGGAAGTGAACTGAGGACAAAGCAGGAAAGTGGGAGGGGGACAGAAAAACTGGAACATTTTTAAAGCAGCTGAAAAAGTGGGATGACAGATGATTAATTGTGATAGTTGGAAGATATAGATTTTATAATCTGTCACCCACTGTTTGAGAGGGAAATATTCTTCAGATATGGACAAGTTCAAATATGTGTTAAGAAATGTATATAGGTGTGGTAGGACCAGAAGAACAAAAGAAAAGAAACCAACTACAAGTAGACAGATAATTCCTCATTATTTTAGTGCTTCTTAAATTTCTCTTGTTTTATTTCTTGAAAGTGACCAAGGACCTATTGTACTTTTTGCTGTTCTATTGTTTTGCTGTGAATATAAAAGAGCTTATTGATTTGACTAAATATCTCAGAAACAGTTCCAGAATATCCAAGGAAATCTGGCATCTCTTCCTAAGACAGCTTTCTTTGTCAAATGTCTCTCTCCCTCTCTGGTCTTTGATCAGTTACAGCAGAGTTCTCTGTGTGTCTCTTCAAAGCCCCATTGAGTTTGTTAGGATTTATTCTAAGGTAAGTATGCATAGGGTGGCAGCCTATAAACAGACTGTAACATTTTTTTCTTTGAAAGTTAGCAGACTGTTCTGCAGAAAAGGAAATGATTTCTCACAATGCAACAGGACACATGCAGATGCCTCTGTGATGGAGCCTGGGTGTGTGGCTAGCAGAGCAGCCCTGGCAACAGGTGGTCGTATAACCAGACTGGCTCTGTCTGAGCAAACCCAGCCCTAGTAAGAGGGAGAGGCTGTGGGTGAGACAGCAGAAGGCATATATAGAGAGAGCGTGAACTGGATTCTAGCTTCTTTCAGTGAGATTCTTGGAGAACTTTAAGTCAGAGCAGGTTGCCTAAAAAAAGAAGGTTGTCTTCTCATTTGCTTTATTGAGTCAGAGAAGAAACCAAACCACTTCTGAGCAGGTCAGAATGTGGGACCCTGAGGGGTGTTTCAAGGGGTGCCAAAGGTGTGTGTGTGTGTGTGTGTGTGTAAAAGTTCTGTTCTGGAATACTGTGGTGAAGAAATGAGTTAAACATCTTTGGGGAAGTGTTATTTTGTTTGAATACTCTTGAAAACCCAATATCTTTTCCCTGTGTGTTATTTTAATAAAGATTACATTCTATTTTTATAAGCTCTGCCTTTCTTCAGTTTTACTTTTCTTCACTTTTACAAGAACATGCTTCCACAGGTTATCGGTCCTTTTTGCGTAACCATTGATAAGCTTTGCCCTTTATCCACTAAGGTGATGGATTTTTAGGAAAAGCTGGGATGAATAAGTGGAAGGGAGGGAGCCAGGGTGCTATAGCAGGAATAAAGGGACTCCGCTACTTCAGTCAGGGAGAAAGGAAAGCAGGCTCTGGGCTGGGCGGCCCTCCCTCTACAGACTCATTTTTCCAGAAAAGAGAGGAATGAACATATTCTGGAGAATATAGCTGGAATGCTGTTGATATCTCTTGGGATAGCCTCTTGTTCCACTAGCATATATACTTTCATAATTGCAGAAGGAGGTTTCCAGTATCTCCTTCTGCAATGCTTCTCTCTTCCCTGTCCCCTTGTATATCATTTTCCTGCAGGAACATCCATTACCCTGGAGGCCATGAAGGGTGATGACTCTTCCTTTTCCTCATCTACACAACTACAGATGGATGCTGTCTAACAGTCTCTCATTTCCCTGGTCACTGACTGGTCATGGTGGGGTGCATCCCAGTGTAAGCTGAGCTTGACTGCACTGACACAGTGACGATGGTGGAAGTCAAGGGGAAACACACTGGTGGAAATCCATCCTTTGCTAGCAGTACTTTTGAGTGTGTCCAGTGATATTGTCATTAGGGCTGCCCTATGCTTGCTGGTCTTAGTCATAGTTAAATGCAAGTAAAATGCATGTTAGTGGAACTGGCAACAACATCATAATGCAGACTGTGCCTCTCATGTAGGCATATTTCCTTCAGTGTCTTAAGTGACATGCTTACCCATAGTTGGTCATAAGCTGAACAGAAGCCAGCAGTGCAATTGCTAAAACTACAAACAGTCTTAAGCTTTGTCAATGGAAGCATGGTCTTCTAATGACAAAAAATATGCACTCCACTGTGAGTGAAATCCTGTGTCTAATTCTGGGTGACACATCTTAGGAAGGACATTGCTCACCTGGTTGGCATCCAGAGAAAGGTGAACAGAATGCTGAGGTATCTGGAAGCCAAGTCCTGTGTCAAAAAAATTAAAAGAACTGAGGATCAAATTGCACACTGTGGGAAATGTAGATTTCCTGCCTTTACAATATCCCTGCTTGCACCCAGGCGTACTGTTCCTTCAAATCTCTGTGTCAGACCAATCAGACTTGTAAAAAAAGTCCCGGGTTATCTCTACATAACCAGTAACAAAACAAAAGAAAACCAATTTGATACTCACAGAGTAAGACAAATCTGTGCTAGATTCAGAAGGCATCTTTAACTTTCAAGAAAGCTCAACTTTCAGTGACGTACTAACTTTATCATGTAGTTTGGACATGAATGTATTTAGCCTGGGGAAGAGATGATTAAGGGACTATCTTCAAATATCAGATAGACTGTCATACAGAAGATGGAGCAAACCTGTTCTTTATTGTTGCAGTGAGCAGGAGAAGGACTACAGAATGAAAATGGTCAGGAAGCAAATTTTAGCTAAACATTAAGAGAATTTTCCTAACAGTAAGAGGTGATTTAATCTATGTTATAAACTGCCTTGGGTCACAAATTGGAAGAAGGCAGGATGTAACATGAATGAATGAACAAAAGAAAGAAGATTCAGCTAAGTAAGGGACTATTATGAGAGGCAGTGAGTTACGGTTTGCTGAAGGCAATTAAGCAGAAGCTGAACAGCCATCACTTAGGCCATTTCTGCACCTTACCTGATCCTGTTGTCCTCCCGTTGTGATCTTGGCAGTGCCTTTTATGGGAAGGGAGTGCAATGGGAATGCTCCCCTCTGCACCTGGCCAGCTCCCTGAGGAAGGAAGTGTGAGTGACTTCACCTGCCTTGCACTGCACAGCCGGGTTCTTTCCCACGCAGTGCTAGGGAAGGAAGCACTTCCATCACACTTCCTGCCCTTCTGCATGGCTGGAAAGGATGAGAGCATCATGTGATCATGAGCGCTTAATGGATTTATTCTGTTAAGTCAATATCACATGATCGTGATGGGTGGGGGCAGGATGGCAGCGGGACCGTGATTACGTTGTGCACAACTCATGGACCACTGTCATTGTGTCCCTAACCCACTACTGCAATGCCGTGTGGAAATGGCCTTAGCTACATACTGCAGATTTGGTGTTCTGCAGTTGGATGGATTCAGTGGTGTCATTCTGCTCGTTCACATCGGTTTGCCCGAATTGGTTGTTAAAATTTGTGATGTTCACTGAACCACTCATTGTGGGAACAGAAAACATAAAGTTTCATTGCATCCGCCCCCACTGACTGGTACATGCTATGATTCATTCTGAGCCACCCTCTTCACTAGCAGCAGAAGCAGGCCAAAAGCTTTCCCAGCCAGCTCCAGCAGTTTGGGGAAAGGCTAAGGAAGAGAAGAAAAGACAGTCAATAACTGCCTTGGAAGCAGCCCTCATTGGGCAGGGGAGGGGGAGAGAAAAAAGGAAGGAGAGAAAAGGGGAAAAAATAGAGAGGGAGGAGCCCTGATCCATCTCCTTCCCTCTGCTGCAGGCAAGTGCACATCCACACATATTTCTCTATGAGGTAATCCTGGCCATCTAATAGTAATCATCATCATCATCATCATCATCGACTTCACAGATAATGGCTGCAAAATAAGCTATTTCCGCACTAGACTATTATAGTGTTCTTATTCCACTTTCAACATCATCAAAGGCCCCTCCCTAAACTGCAAACCCCAGCATTCCACAGGATGTTGAAAGTAGAATAGTAACACTATAACAGTCTAGTGCAGAAACGGCCATAGCTTTGCTACAAAATCTCCACAGAGCTTCCCTGAAACTATCTCCTTATGTGAACAGATAACTTTGATAGCATTGTGAGATGGCCCTGGGAATCCACTAAAATCTTCATCAAGGTGATACAACAGTTGAAAACTTTTGGTTAACATGCACAAATTTTAGCCAAAAAACCAAGCAAAAAACCAAAACCAAAACGAAACAAAACGTAGAATAAAATAGAATGAAAAAAGTAGAACATGCTGTAAATTATTTTAAATGACACCACTGGTTGGACTAGATGTCCCCCAAGATCCTTTCACATACTGTTGTTCTGTGACTGTAAGTATAATATTGGTCAAGAGTGGAGCCTTCTGCCAAGAAGGCTCTATTTGGCCATGCTGCCTGGGCATTCTGGGATTTGTAGTCCAAAAAAGGTAATTTTGCCAAGCTTGGATTCATTCTATATACCTTTAGCTTCTGGAAAAAAAGGCTTTTCCTGCCTGTTAAATTTTTGCCCACCAGATAGCTCATAATAGGGTTCCGTTTCCCCAGTTTGTTGGCAAAAGGCGTTTGAGATAGTTTTTGATTGGTATGGATTTAACACGGGTTCTAGTCTGCGATCCCAACTGACAAGCCTGGTTAGTATTAAGTCAATGTTCAGCTATTTTGGTCACAATCACTTCCATGAAGATTTTAGTGGATTTCCAGGGCCAGCTCACAACGCTATCAAAATTATCTGTTTACATAAGAAGACAATTTCAGGGCAGCTCTGTGGAGATTTTGTGGCAAAGCTATTTTGCGGCCATTATTTGTGAAGTCAATTGAGAGACCTTTTGATGACACATGGATTTTTTTATTCTTTATTATTATTATTATTATTATTTTTAGATGTCCAGTATTAGAAGGGAAAGCAATTTCATTTAAATGCTGCTAAAGCCATGCTTCAGCACAAGCTGTTAAAACAATTGCAGTTTGAAGCAGAGTTTCTGTAACTGCTAGATAGCTAAAATTGCTAAAATTGCTAAAAGGTTGTCTACTTAAAAAACAAAAAGACATTTCCATGTAATGTAACACTTGAGTTTTTTTGGTTATATAAGATAAAGGTCAAATTCATCGTGAAGGTATTTGACCAGCACTGATTGTATGGGCCTACTTATTTGTCCATACCAGATAACAGGCATTTTGTAGTTCCAAGGGAGGGAAATGTGAAACTTCGAGTTACGAGATAAAGCAAGGAGGAAAAGAACAAGGAGAGGATGTGCAATTTTCTGAGGCCAAAGAGCTCTCTAGCTGAGAATTCTAAATGCTCCTCCCTAAACTGCAAACTCCAGGATTCCACAGGATGCTGAAAGCGGAATAATAGCACCATAAGAGTGTAGTGTGGACAGGCCCCAAGTCTTATGAGAAATGATTGATGGAGCTGGATATTGTTAGTGTGGAGAAGAAAAGACCGAGGCCATTTCCGCACTAGACTGTTATAGCACTATTATTCCACTTGCAACATCCTATGGAATCCTGGGGTTTGCAGTTTCGGGACCGGCCAGCTGGCCCCTCCAGAAACTGCAAACCTCAGGATTCCATAGGATGTTGCAGGTGGAATAATAGCGCTATAACAGTCTAGTGCGGAAATGAGCTGAGAGATGACAGGATAGCTATCTTTGAATATCTGAAGAGATATTTAAAGAAGGTCAAGAAGAAGAAAATGGCTCAAGCTTGTTTTCTGCTGCTCTAGAGACTTGAGCATGAACCAATGGACTCAAATTACAAGAAAATAGTTTCCACTTGAACATTAGGAAGAACTTCATTACTGTAAGAGCTGTTTGATAGTAGATCAGACTGTCTCAGGGAGTGGTGGATTCTCTTTCATTCAAGGTCTTTAAACAGAGAGGTCACATGGCCATCTTTTGGTGGTGCTTTAGTTGTGCATTCCTGCATGGCAGGAGTTTGGGCTAGAGGGCTTGGCACTCCCTTCAACTCTAAGATTCTATGACACAGACCTAGCTTAGTAGAAAACATCAAGGTAGATTTTTCATTAAGATCTTTTTCCATATTTAGTCCCTGCTTCATACTACATGACTATATCACTATGGTTCCACTTTAACTACCATAGTAACACCCTATGGAATCGTGGGATCTGCAGTTTTAGGAGAGGGATTTAGACTCCTCAGCCAGAGTGCATCTCTGAGACTTCTGACCAAATTACAAATCCCAAGTTTGCTTTCATTTTTAACGCAGCTTTGTTGTTACTCACTTGTACAATTGTGGGATTTCTGATTTTTTTGAGGGGCAAGGGCAGAAGCTTTAATTGCTGGTTTCCTTTTCACAGGCAAGATATTTGCTCATCTTTTTTTCTTTGATCAGGCAAGCAGGAATCTACTAAATAAAGGAACAACAGCTTTCAAAAGCCAATGTATCACTTTTCCAGTCCAGACTGGAACAGGATGGTGTTGCAACAGCATTTCAGGACCAAAAATACCATCCCACCCCCGAACAAAAATCTTAGCCAGAGAAAAGACAGAAGACAGAAACCGCTGGATATAGTGATTTGAACTTCAAATTCATCATCAAAAGCAACTGAAACAATTATCCCTGCTCCTCAGAAAGGAATTAGTATGGAAGCAACCCAGGGCCCTCACTGAGGGTTGCCTGCAAGGATCACTGAGGACTCACATAAACTCCCTCATATATATTATGAAGCCACAGGGATGGTATAGCACTTCTCTGTTTTATTCTCAACTGAGGGTCTCTGTTGAGGAGGTAATCATCAAAACCCATATTTCTGATAATAACTTTTTAATTAAAGTGGAAAGAATGATCTCTTTTAAAAGCTAGCAAACACGTTTGCACTTTCGTAAATCTGTATGGAATTCTGCGTGGTGCGTGCAGGGTCCGTCATTGGCTCTCTGTTAACATCACATGATGTCTCCTGACCTAACCACATGATGCTGCAACAGGCAATCCAATCTGATCTGTTTGCTCATTTGTCTTATTTGATTGCTCAGCTGTTCTATTTGATTTGTTTGGCCTTTTCTTGAGTCAATACACATGGGGGCTTACCTTATTAAACTTCTCCACACACGACAGTAAAGAGTTTGTTCAGCTGTACTTCAATTAAGTTCCTAGTCTGTTGTTTTTGTCTTTCAACCTGTCATCAATTTGCCCATCTCTACTTACAGACTATTGTTTCTTTCCACACTTCTTCTGACTCTTACCCCTGATATGTTATGCTTTGTTAGCAATTTCAGCACCAACATGTCATTTCCTGCATTTCAAGCAAACACTGCTATTACATTTTCTTCATGACTGATTTCTGTGTGGGATAGCTTTCCTGAGTTCTTCCAAGAGAGTTGTGGCTCTCCTTGTTATGTATATCCTGCTTGAAACTAACTCTGATGGAGAAATAACAAAACAATATATCTGTAGGAAAAAGATAGACACTGGTCTAAATCCAATTATGGTACCAATTGAATCAACAGGAATTTGCACAAGTTCCATGGGTTGAATAGGCCTACTGTAGATGAGATTAACAATTTGATTTCAGCCATGATGTATGCAAGAGTGGGCAAAGTTTGGCTCTCCAGATATTGTTGAACAGTAACTCCCAGCATTTCTCATCCCTGCTTATGCTGATTGGAGCTGCTGGGAGTTGCAGTCCCCAAACATCTAGATTACTGCACTTTCTCACCCCTGGTGTACAAGGAAAGTAGGGTATTCTTTGGCAGACTACCATTTTTTCCAGAGTGCTTCAGGTGGTCTTAGTCTGTGGAAGGTTACCTGGGTTGTGTTAGTAATGAGTTAAAAATAAGGGAGTTAATTATAACAACTTATATTTGGGGAGAGGGTTTGTGAAATTGTAACAAAACGATATTTCAGACTCAACACAACAGGTTAATTTTTGTTTGTGATGAATAATGTTTTCCAGCTACTTTTCGTAATTACTTTGAAAGGGCTTTTAAGACATTTAAAGGAGAATTTTAAGTGGAATTTTCCAAGGTCTTGTATCAATACCAGCCCTGGCAAAAAGTATATAAAAATGAATAATGGAGCAAGTTAATAACGTTGACAATGAATAATAGCAATTACTCATTCAAGAAATTATGATTTCTTTAAATGCTTTAATGAGCAAAGGAAAAGAAGTACTTTTAAAAAGTAGCTTTCCAGCATCTGGCACACACTTATCCCATTACTGCTTTGGGTGAACAGCATATTGTAGTGTTTCAAAAGCTTGAGAAATCTGTTTGAGCCAAGACAACAGAGGAACAAGAGGAGTATGTATCTGTGTGCGTGCACTAATATCTGTGTTCCCGGTGTCCAGGTCTGATAGACATTCAGGCTTTCTACAGGATTTTTGAGGGAGATCTGTAGTTTTATCTGTTTGTTATGTTTATATGCTATATGTGATTAAGAAAGATGTTGTACAGGAAGCAAGTAGGCCAAAAGCTGGCCTTTGCTGCTTTGTATTAGCCAAAAGTCACTTTGTGCTTGCCTTGGTTATGGCTGCAGCATACTTAATCTGGCAAATTAATCTCACTGAGTGGGTCATGTGAAATTACAAACTTCGCATAATCAAGAAGACCCCCTTGCATTCCCTCTCTACCAGCATACATAGAGTTGAAAACAATCCAGACTTTGGCCCTTTTCGCATGGCATTTTTGATTCAAAAGGGCCCCTTGAGCGTTGGTGCACATGTGAGGAGCAGTCCACATGATGCACTCACATTTGTGCGATGCTCCAGGGCCTGGCAGGGACCGCTCGTGCATTTTTTCATTTTCGGCTTGAAGCCGAAAATGCTGCGCGGTTGCGCATCGCTCTGGGGCCCCGTGCGCACTTACCTTGTGTTCGGAGCTTCAGGAACTGGGCCGGTTGCACTTCCCATCCCAGGCTGCACTGTGAAAGGAAGAGGTGGGGCTCTCGCATGAGCCGAAGAAGCAGGGAAGTGAGAGCGTCTCTCCGGAAGCTGCTCGCGCAAGCACCGCACCCCAGCGCCGAAAATAGGTGAGTTGCGGAAAGGGCCTTAGTGATGCTTAGAGTACAGGCTTCACCCACTTATCTGCTGGTTAGGGACTGGAACACTGTAAGCAAATAATTGGTTGAAAAGTGGAACCCATGTATTGTACTATAGGAAGCATGAAGGATTTAAGGAGGCTCACTTGTTACTGCCACATAAAGCTTGCAAAGTCTTTCAAGCAGCACATACATGTGAATGGTTCCAAGTGAGCCTCCATGGACAAGAAGAACTGAGAATGACCAGAGCCCACATTGAATTAATGGAACTTGTCCTTAATCTGGAAATGATAAAAGTGTGAAAAGAGCAAGTTGTCAGATAACCAGGTGTCAAAACTGGGGATCTTCTTGTAAACCCACTGCCTTCAACAGGACTTTTATTAATCATGACTAAATGAAGTTTCATAGATTTTGATAAGTCTGTTCTAAAGAAAAGTAAGACTAAAATAAAACTATTCATTTTTGATATATCTATCATGTATTATGTTTTTATCTCATCTTTCCTTCAGGTTGCTCAAGGTGGTTAACATGTTTTTTTTCTTGTTCATTTCTTTATTCTCACACCAACTTGAGCTCTCAAAGTACTTGACCTAACATAAAAAGGCAGCATAGCTCAACCAGTTTTAGCAACAGATTTCACAATGTACAAATGCAAGAAAGTTTTTTAAAAAAAAGAGCACTAGTAATGGATGAATACAATCAGAAATCAGCTTCCTGGATTATAGAATCTGTTGTATAGTTGTTACATGCCTTCAAGTCATTTCTGACTTATGGTGACCCTAAGACAAGCCTACCATAGGGGTTTCTTGGGGGCTGAGTGTGAGTGAGATGTGCCCAAGGTCTCCCAGTGGGTTTCCATGGATGAGTGGGGAAAAAAACCCCTGGTCTCCAGGGTCACAGTCCAATGCTCAAACCTCTACACTAAGCTGGTTCTCTATAGAATCTGTATATTCTTTAATACTTTCTCTGATGTTATTGATAGGAACAGCGAAGGAAAAAAAATCAGGTCACTAATGGACACTTTAGGTAAGTTGAAAGGTCTGGATGGTAAATTGACTAACAGAATTATGCAAAATATAGCAGATTATGTATAGTTTAATTTTGACTTATATTGTGTTATGAAATATAGGATCTGAAATACTTTTCAATGGAGGAAAATGCACAATTACTAAAAATGTGTTTACTCAAGCATTTGAAAATGATGGTGTAGGTGAATTAAGTCTTTCAGCTCAACAAGCAATTATGGCTCAAGTACAGAAGGATGAAAATAACCTTGATTTATGGCACAGACCTCTTGGACATTGTGATCCAAAATCTATCCTGCAACTATAGAACAGAATATAAACTTTTTCAAAGCAAGTCCACAAGATAGGCTATTTCCTCACTACACTGTTATAGTGCTATTATTCCACTTTCAACCTCCTGTGGAATTCTGGGGTTTGTAGTTTCCTGAGGCCAAAGAGCTCTTTGGCTGAGAATTCTCAATGCCCCTCTCTAAACTGCAAACCCCAGGATTCCACAGGAAGTTGAAAGGAGAATAATAGCACTACAATACTGTAATGCGGAAATGGCTATCATAAAGACACTACTAGTTACATGGCTTGTTTTGAAGAAAAGTCAGTTAGCTTCTCCTTTCAGTCAAAAACTGATAAGAGGAGCAGCCAAGTGCTTGATCTCAAACCCAGTGACATGTGTGGTCAATTTAACATGCTTTCACTTGGGAGAAAGAGATAGGCTTTAATTTCTGTGGACGATTTTTCAAGCCATCGTGTCACCTATCTGCTGAAAGAGAAGAATCAAGTCCAAGAGAAGCTGCAGTAGTCAGCACCATGTTCAAGAACACATCAAAAGCAATCCAGGCAGATTGAGGTGGGGAGTACCTTTCTTATCACATGCACACTTCCCTCAAAAAGCATATATTTTGCAGAGAAGTGTGAAGCACACTCCTGAACAGAATGAGACTGCTGAAAAGAAACTACCATCTCTCCTAAAGATGACAAAGTGCACACCGGCAGTCATTCATCTCCCCAGCAGAATCTGGGATGACACCATCATGACTGCAATGTATCTCTAGAATAGACTGCCAGCCAAAGGAATTGTACAAACACCATTTCAGTTATGGCATGGCACAATTCCAGACATGAAGCATGTTAGAACTTTTACATACGTATACATACCAAAACAAAAGCCACACAAACTACCGTATTTGCCAGTGTATAAGATGCACTTTCCCTCCAAAAAATACTGTTTGAAAAGGGGGTGTATCTTATACGCTGGCAAATTTCGCATCTAGGCATTCCCTGACCACTGTTCCCACTGCTACCTGACAGAGAACAGCCCTCCCCTCCCCTCCCCTCCCCTCCCCTCCCCTCCCCTCCCCTCCCCTTCCCTTCCCTGGGATCAGCCTAGCTCCATCTCCCCTTTCTCTCTTCCTTCTTACTGCCTTCCTCACACAACCTTTCCACCATTTTCCAAAGGGTGGTTTAGCTCAGCAGGGGCTGCCGTTGCCACCGCCACAGAACGTGCTCACAAAGGGCCTTTCCTGCTCTAAGCCGAGCCACACAAGGCAATCATGCTGCCCAAGGGAGCTCATTGGCCAGTGAGAAGGCAGCTTGGGAATACCTAGATGTGAAATACAGTAGATTAGAAATGTACTAAATTTCTTTTTCATGAAAAATACTATTTGAAAATGAGGTGCATTTTATATGCTGGCAAATACAGTAGATGCCAGAATAGAACAGATTATTTTAATTGGCTATATTCCTGGAAAAAAAGATATGCGGCTCACTTTGATGAACAAAACAGCACTGATTAGAGAGCGTGCTGGGTGAGAAAGTATGCCAGATTCCCCAGAATAACAAGGGGCCTTATTAGATTGTTCACAAGAAGAGACTGTGTTAGGCCATTTTTGTACTAGCCTGTTATAGTGCTATTATTCCACTTTCAACATCCTATGGAATCCTGGAGTTTGCAGTTTAGAGAGGAGCCTTTGAAGCCCTTCCCTAAACTGCAAACCCAAGGATTCCATAGGATGTTGAAAGTGGAATAATAGCACTTTAACAGGCAAGTGCAGAAATGGCCTCAAGGTCTATGGGAGAACAAGAAGGAAATGTCAAGAAAGAAAAGAAGAGCATGATATGGAAAGGGAGCTAAAGATGGAGAGCAGTACATGGAGAGAAGGGAATGCAGATGAAGATGACCTGATGACTGAGATGAAAGACACTTTGTAGACAAGCCAGGTCCCATGACGGCTTCCTGGATGCTGAACATCACACAATAAAGATGTACTTAGTGCATGCTTGACCCTCATCACAAGGTCAGTGTTACCCAATGAACACAAATCAGTTCAAGTTAAGGAAGACAACCACAGTTGTATTAGGCTTTCTCAGGCAGAAATGATGATGCCATGCAGTAAGTACTTTGGGAAGAGATACAACAGGGTGTGTAAAAGCCTGTCTAAATTATTGCAAAGAAGTGAGATCTCTCATTACAGAAAACCTCACATTACTGGATGGGAATTCCTGGAAATTCACATCTCTTCACTCAGCAGAGAGAGGAGGGAAGATAAAGGAAGCTGGGTAGGCAATCTGGCAAATAAATATTCAGATTTCATAATGCTATAGAAAATTGGCCAGTCAGAGATCTCTTTTGTGTCTTTGCTCGCTGTTGGTTCTGGAGACCTGCATGGGTATGCCTTTTTTATTTATTTATTTAAAGATACAGTGTTCTAAAAATCTTACTGTCCCAGCAAAAGGCTCTGTACTCTTCCTCCTGTCTACCACAGAGACATCAAAGAACCTCACTTGTTTAAAAACTTTTTTTTATCTGTGATTTATCCTGGAATAAAAAGAACTTGGCTTCTAGATAGCAATAAAATATCCTGAGACTTGCATCTGTATGTTTCATGAAAAGGGGAATATCATGTGGATGATTGAAAAAAAATGTTGAGTCCTCTTGTAATGGCAAGAAGACCCAACATTTCCTCTGCTTTTCTCCTGAGTTGGTTAAGGAAGGAGTAATCAAGATGATCTACTGTCCAACTACTCAAGCCTTGACCAAGCCTTTCCCAAGAGACTTCAAGTCGTTTGAGAACCTATGGTTGAAAAGGGGTGTTAAAATCAGTGACCTATGCATGGCTGTAGTCATTAGCTACCAGTTTGCATGATACTCTTTAGGAATTTAGGCACAGCATATATTTATAACGACCTCTTGATTGTTTACCCCTTAGATCAGTGGTTCTCAACCTGTGGGTCCCCAGATGTTTGTGGACTTCAGCTCCCAGAAGCCCCAGCCACTATGGTCAATGCTCAGGGCTTCTGGGAGTTGAAGTCCAAAAACATCTGGGAACCCACAGGTTGAGAACCACTGCCTTAGATTCTCTTCCTGCATCACTCCAACCTGCGGTAATTTTCTTTTTCCCCACCTCCGCTGGACAATATATTTGATTATGGGCAAGTAGTTCGTAAATAAAACAATTTTTCTTTTTTTCTACTAAGAACTAATTTTTCCGCTAGACTTTTTGTGTAGGTGGGTGAGCAAGGGTGGGACTGGCTGTTTTTCAGCTTATGTGTTGCCTGTTTTAGTATTCTTTTCAGAGATTGATTTCTGTCTCACATTTTCCATCAGACAGTGATTGGCCCAAAATCATGCTTAAGCCTGGGATGCTGGCTGGCTCAGGGTTAGAAGCATGAGTCAAATACCCTTGTCAGTTTTGGTTCAACTGCGTCTGTGTAAGGATTACTAGTGAAAAGACTGGAACACCTTTATCATAGCGTTGGATGCGTTCCTAGATATTGTTGGACTACAATGATCATCAGCCATGACCAAGCCAGCCAGTGGTGAGGAAACATGGAAGGAGCAGTCCAGCAATTTCTGGGGGATCATATGTTATTCACTTTATTAAAACCTACTTGATCAGTTGTGAAATTGGTGGTGTGAAGATTTGCCAGTGGTAGACTGAGGGATCAGAGCATCCCTGGAAAAGGCTACAGTTAAGGTTGGAGGTGGTGGACGTGTAGTCTAGAGGCCACAGATTATGCACAATACATAACCTCAGAAGAAGATTCTTTACCTGCCGAAGTAAATTGCAGCTATTTGAATAAGACCTATTTATAAGACTGTAACAACACAGAACAAGTGTTAAGGTTGAGAGTAATGAGACATGGGAGTTAATTATCCCTGGTTCTGTTTTTCTTACTCTGCCTTTTCTTGTTATGGCTGCTCATTCCCATGCCCTCATGTTAAACTATGGAGAGTAATCTTATTTCCATTTCCCTCCCCTCCCTTTAAGCAGCTCAGTGGCTGAATGTAATTGATAATCCGGCATCTCAGGGGTGGGTGAAACGCATTACGCAGGTGGAGCTTGGTTATCGAGTTGACTGCTGCAGCCCTTGTGCTTGATTGTGGTCCAGAGGCCCTGTTATTCTGAGAATATCGGAAATCATTTTCAGCAGCCCACAGGATGGATGGGAAACAGCCGAGCCAATCAGCTAGGAGAAAGTGGATTTAGCAAATTCAATACAAAGTATTGCAGACAGTCTAAAAACTTTCACTGTCTTAGGAGGACAGGATTTATTTATTTTTTGCTTACTCTGGATAAATAGCAAGGGAGATATTTTTTGTTGTTGTTGAAAACCAAAGCTTCAATTTTCTGAACGCTTTGTCAGAAGTAAAAACTACCATGCTCAGTGGGATTTATTTCTCAGGAAATCTGCATAACCTTGGGCTACCCAGCTGCAATTTGCCTAGAGACACAATGCGTCTTTTACTCATGTTCGCTTGCTCATGAGCAGAACAGCTGTACAGACTTTGTCAGACAGGGGTGGCAAATTTGGGGTTTGAGGGAAAGTTGATGGTAGAGCTTAAAGTGGCCCCATTCATCTCCAACGAAGGTAGGAATGATATAGCTTCTTAGATGTCATTTGACTATAACACTAAATAGCCTTAGCTTGTCTAGACGGTAGTGAGGAAGACTGGGAGATGCAGCCCAAAGACATCTGAGGTGGCTTATGATTGCTACCCCTGCTTTGCATACTTCACCTATTCAGGCAAATGTCTTAACAAGGCTAATAATATCAGCATAACTGAACCTCTGAGTAAAGGGCAGGGGTTAGATTTGCAGTGTAAATGCACCTTTTTCTCAGTAACATGTATAAATTGCACGTCGGGTTTTTTCCTCCATGTGCATCCTTACAAAATAACTCCAAATGTCTCATGTTATTGCTGTAGTAGGTGCTTGTTATGGGATGGCTATTTGGGGTATCTGGTGTTTTTTCCCGCCAACATAAAGAGCTTCCCAAGCTTGTAATAAACAAACATTTTGGTGCTTGTAAGTCCTTCAGAATGGCATGTACAGATAGAAATTACACGTCTGGGAGACACGCTACTCTGTGGTAGCAAGAAAACCACTAATTTCTCGTATAGTTCAATTGTTCATAATCAACATCCTAGGGTACTTTTCAGTTCTCATCTGTAAGAAATGAAACTATTAGGGAATGTTTTTGTTGAGTGGCTTATAAATGTGGGGCTTTCTTCAGGTGTCTCTTAGGGCTTTTCTGCACTTTGAGGGGGAAACGGGGCAGTCTGTTACTCACCGGACTGGCACGCTCCCCCCGACGATCCGCGATGATCCGGAGCAGCGCGTGCCCGCGCTACACACTCTCCGAAGACGAAAATGGAGGCTTCCGGTTGGCAGAGGCTCTCCACCAACCGGAGAAGCTCGCCAGCCGGAAGCCCCCCCCCGGTAGATTTGTAGCCTTGTGCTGGCGCGAGCCTGCAAATCTACACTTAGGGCAGTGACGGACTGGGGCGCGCTGGGCTATTGAAAGTCCTCTTTTAATCGGTCTTTCAATAGCACGGGGAACCGCCAGTTCTGGGTATTCCGGAGCAGGCTGAAGTCCGGACAAACATTAAGTAGTCCGGACCCAGTTCACCCCCAAGTGTAAACGTCCTCGCTGGAGGACGCACTGCCCCATTTTAAATATAAAATGCGGAAAAGGCCTTAGTTCAAACAGTATTTTACAATGGGGTTCTCTTACCCCCTTTGTTTAGTTTGTCCCCTTTCGGGTGATGTCCAGTGATGGGCAACATCCATCTGTTGACAGACAGATACACAACTGGTAACAATACATCATGAGTCTGCCCATGAATATGGCAGAGTTACTTTTTTTAAACTACAGCTTCCAGAATTCTCAGTGGAAATTGTATCTGCGGAGTCCAGGAGTCCAGGCCTGCTAACTTTTCCAAGCTCGGCCATATATCTATATCAGTGTGTGTGTGTGTGTGTGTGTGTCTGTGTGTGTGTGTGTGTGTGTGTGTGCATATGTATGTGTGCGTATGTGTATATATATGTATGTATGTGTGTGTGTGTGTACATATACATATATATAAAAATCTATCTATCTAACTATCTGACTATCTATCTCTATCCTAACTAAACCCCAAATTATAAAGAGGGGTGGCAAAAAAACAGCCCATAGGCTGAATATGAGCCCCAAATCCCAAACTATTCCCCTTAATTCCCCTATTGACCAACAACCACTTTTTTTAAAAAAAAGAATTGGCAATTGCCAATTTTCAGGCTATTTGTTTTCTTGAAATCTGTCTCTAACCCTACCGAAGCAGCTTTAAATGTTGTGGTTTAGGTTTCATATTCCCATTGAACCTCCATCCCACCTTGAACTGGAAAATCATCCAAGAATCAGCCTAATTGGGGGTTGGAAGTGTGTGACAACCAAAGGCAGTGGGTAAGGATGGAAAAGAGAGCTAGTGTGTTGTAGTGGTTTGGGAGCTGGACTACGACCCTGGAAACTAGGGTTCGATTCCCCTCTCAGCCATGGAAAGCCACTGGGTGACCTTGGGTCCATCACACATTCTCAGCCCTAGAAAAATCTATGATAGGTTTTGCCTTAGGGTCACCATGAGTTGTAAATGACTTGAAGGCACACAACAACAACAGGGATGGCAAAGAT
Source organism: Iguana delicatissima (assembly GCA_948472985.1). Classification (NCBI taxonomy): domain Eukaryota; kingdom Metazoa; phylum Chordata; class Lepidosauria; order Squamata; family Iguanidae; genus Iguana; species Iguana delicatissima. Next base: position 485,443 of record CAOKZL010000465.1, on the reverse strand, counting down.
TCCTGCCTTTGTCAGCTCAGGGTCTATGATGTCACAGTTGGACTCCTCACATTCAAAGACTTTCCCCATTCTTCAAAGCCATGCCCCAATGTCACTGATCTTCCAGGTCAGCAAAATAAAAATGTGCTGTTGAAAAGAGATAAAGCCTCAGGGTACTGAAAAAAGAGATGACTTTATTCCTGAAAATAGTCCAATGCATTTTGACTTGGAAATATTTTTATGGCCTTCCGGAGGGGCTGCTGAAAGAAAAGGGGCAATACATAGCTGACAGCAATTATAACAAGAGACAAGTTGCAAGGAATTCTAAAAGGAGCACCTCCAAAGATTATGCCCAACACCTGATAACTTACAGAACAGGAGGCAGAGCATTATACTGTTTCATTTTTAACCCATGTGCCTCAAAGGCATCCTTATCATTACACTGCTACAGGAAAGCAGAGACTTACGGGATGTGTGGAAACTCAGGTTTTACAGTAGATGGATGTACTCTAAGTCCACCTTTAAACCATGGGGGAATAATGTGTCAAGTCTCAATATCCTATCCATTTATTTTCTAAGCAGCTCCTACCATTCTGGAAAAAGTTTCTCAAGCACTGAAGAGCATAGATCCTTGAAAGAGTGATCATGTTCCAGCAAATGGTCAACAGAGGACCATCTGCTTCTTTATTCCTGATACTACTATGGTGTTCCCCTAGGCATGTGAGGGAAGGTTGGACAGAACCTAAGGCCAAATAAAATATACATGATATACATTAAGATTTGCACCTGGGGAAGACAGTGGATGATGCAATTCCATGTAATACCTGCATGAATCATTGGGTTATGTAACCAGGGAAGAAGGTTGCATCATACATGGGAACTTGCAAGGTTGGCTAGAGTTGCATCAGAAATGTATGTATATAAGGGTGTCTGTTCTAGCCAACCGTGCCCTCTTGATGTCTGAAGGAGTGGCCGGAGGCTATGTTGGATGCATATCTTTCTTGCTGTTGACTGCTGAAACTCCGTTGGAGGACCGTATATATGTATGTATCGTAACTGGAAAGTAAAAGCCTCCTGTTGGAAGGTAACATTGCATGGGAGTATTTTTCCTGGCTTCAAGGCTTCGCTGCTAATGTTTAATACTCTGCTGGGATGCTTCTAAGCTGTGTGCGTAAAACTCTGCTGTATGGTGATTTTTTCAAACACTTGACTCTTGTAAGCTGTTTTGCCAGAGCTCAATGCTGGAGGGAAGTGCTACCAAGGTTTTTGTGTAGCTCCCATCATCCACCATCCCTCTGACAAGGCAGACTTTCAATGCCCTAGATGTTTTTCCTATATGCAGTTTCTTGCAAGGACACCTACTAAAACAGAATCGTAGACTCATAGAATTATAGAGCTGGAAGGGGTCTCATGGATTAAGTCCAACCCCCTGCTCAGTATAGGATCTCCAGCTAAAGCATTCCCAACAGGTAGCCATCCAGCCTCTTACTGATGATGTCCAGAGAAGGAGACCTCACCACCCCTCTAAGCAATTAGTTCCACTGCCAGATGAGGCCTGACCAGTGCAAAATATAAGGGGACTATTACTTTCCTTGACTTGGAAACTTCTATTAATGTAGGCTAAAATAGTGTTTGCCTCCTTTGTTGCAGCATCACACTGTTGGCTCACATTCAGCTTATCTTCAACAATAATCCCAAGGTCCTTTTCACATGTTGCACTGCAGAATTTTGCATTTGTATCTATTGAGTTTCATCTTATTAAATTTCATCTTATTAAATCAAATTTCTTTTTGAATTCCTTCCTATCTTCCACCTCTCCCAGTTTTATGTCATCTGCAAACTTCATAAGGATTCCCTCCACCCTATCAATTACATCATTGATAAAAATGTTGAAGCATAGGATCATAGAATCATAGAGTTGGAAGAGACCACAGGGGCCATCCAGTCCAACCCCCTGCTATGCAGGAACACCCATCAGAGCATTCCCAACAGATGGCCATCCAGCCTCTGCTTAAAAACCTCCAAAGAAGGAGATATCACCACACTCCAAGGCAGCATATACCACTGCTGGACAGCTCTGACAGTCAGGAAGTTCTTCCTGAGGTTCAGGTGGAATCTCTTTTCCTGCAGCTTGAATCCATTGCTCCTTGTCTTAGTCTCTGGAGGAGCAGAGAACAAGCCTGTTCCCTCCTCAACATGACATCCCTTTAAATATCTAAACATGGGTATCATGTCCCCTCTTAACCTTCTCTTCTGCAGACTAAACATTCCCAGCTCCCTAAAGCGTTCTTCATAGGGCATGGCTTCCAGACCCTTCACCATTTTAGTCGCCCTCCTCTAGACACGTTCTAGCTTGTTGACATTCTTCTTGAATTGAGGTGCCAGAACTGGACACAGTATTCCAAATGAGGCCTAACCAATGCAGAATAGAGTGGTACCATTACCTCCCTCGATCTACTCCTATTGATGCAACCAAGAATCGCGTTGGCTTTCTTGGCTGCCGTGTCACACTGCTGACTCATGTTCAGCTTGTGATCTACCAAGACTCCTAGATCCTTTTCACACGTACTGCTATCCAGCCACACGTCCCCGATCCTATACTTCTGACTTACATTTTTTCTGCCCAACTGCAGGACCCTACATTTCTCTCTGTTGAAATTCATTTTGTTAGCTTTGGCCCAGCTCTCCAATCTGTCAAGATCGTATTGAAATTTGATCCTATTCTCTGGTGTGTTAGCAACCCCTCACCCCAGGACAGAATTCTGAAGCTCTCCACTTGAGACTTCCTCCCAGTTTGAAATACAGTCACTGATGATGACTCTTTGAGCATGGTAGGATGGTGTTTCCATCTATTCCCTATTTAGTCAGTTTGCTAATCAAAATATCATGGGGGACATTAACAAGTGATTTGCTGAAATTCTGTAAATGACATCCACAACATTCCCACCATTTACTAAACTATCAATATCAAAAAAAGATATAAAGTTAGTTTCATAGGATTCATTCTTGAAAAACCTATGCTAACTCCATCTAATGACTAATCACTGCGTTGTCATCAGGATACTTGCAGACAGACTCCTGTATAATCCTTTCTAATATTTTTCCTGGTATTGAGGTCAGGCTGAGTGGCCTGTAGCTCTCTGCATCTTCTGTTTTTCCATTTTTGAATAGAGGAACAATGCTTGCTTGTTTCCAGTCCTTTGGCACATTAACAATTCTCCAAGATTTCTCAAAAATGATAGCAAGTGGTTCTGTGAGTATCTCAGCAGGTTCCTTCAATACTGTGGGATGTAGTTCATCTGGTTTTGCAGACCTGAACTCAATTTAGATTAGCTAGGTGATTTCTTACTCACTCCTTATCAGTCTTGATTTGCAACCTGGACTCCTTGCCAAGGTCTCTGCTGATTCATAGAAGCTCTTTTTGAGGAAAAAAGTGCTGAAGCGAAATATGTATTGAGTGCTTCTGCCTTTTCATTGTGATCTGTCAGCATTTTACTCTCCTTACTGAACAAGAGTCCCACCATTTTCTTAATCTTTTGCTTCAAGCATATTTGAAAAGCCCCTTTTTGTTGATCCTTGCATGCCTTGCCAGTCTCAGCTCAGTTTGAGCTTTAGCTTTCCTTACATTTCCTGCAAGTTCAGGCTACACATCTGTATTTTTCCTTGGTGATCCATCCTAATTCCCATTTCTTATATATGCTCTTTTTTCTCTTGTTACTCTGTTTACTGGGGGTCCCGGGAGGGGCACCAAAATGTGCTCAACTATAGGTGGGGAAAATTAGCTCAGAGCACTGCTTAGTGTTACGAGAGGCAGGGTAACTTCGCAGGATCTTGTAACCCAATGTTTACGGGGTCAGGCCAAGCCAAGGAGCACACCAAGTTTAAGAATAATTGAGATTTTATTAAATACAGACAAACAGTGTATGCAACACACTCACACAAGTAGCTAAGGAAAATAAGGGTTGGAGTGGTATAGAGGGATTTTGAGAGGGATTGTTGAATTGGGCGATATGACACCTGTCCTGAAGCTTGAGTTCGTTGGTCTGGAGTCTCAGTACGTGGGACTGAGGGGACAGCTCGCCAAACAAAGTGGCAGCAAGGCTGCATGGAAGTCCGGAGCGATCCGAGGAAGGTCTCGGAATCAAGGGTTTTTATAGGGAGAAGTGTGACTGCAGGCTATGCCTTACTCAGGGACAACAATGAGTTTTGGGTGCGAGACAATGTCTCCGAAAGGTCACAATTTAGCATGATTGAGTTAAAGTCCGATTTGACAAAGAGGTAGACTGTATGCAAATGCTCAGTGCTTGGCAGTTAAGCTTCTATCTTGCCAAGTTACCTGCTCGGGGCAGGGAGTCCTTTGAGGGTGTTTGCAGAGAGGTCTCCTAAAGCGGTTATCTGGCTATTTCTGCCTGTATTGTCTTGGGATATTGCAGTGTTTGATGGCCGAGCCTAGTTCTGTGCTCGTTCAGGGGCCTCACAAACATGTGGAGAGGGGTGGTGCAGTAAGGCCGAATTATGATATCAAAGTGATATTGGGTGCTATCGCCAGGTAGGCCTAAACTGCAGTAACACTCTTCACTTCCTCTTTGAGTTTACTATGTAGCCCCATTGGCTTTTTTAGATGTTTCCCATTTTTCTTCTTTCATGGAATTATTTTTGATTGTGCTTTTAGCAATTCCTTCTGTATGAAATCCCATCCATGCTGGGTATCTTGTTCCTTTAGTATATTTTGCAATAAGATTCTGCCCAGTACTTCCGTGAGCTTGAAGAAATCAGCTTTCCTGGATCCAAGGTTCTTGTTTGATTGTACTCTTCCTTGTCCTGACCCTCAGTCATGAATTCTAGCATTACGTGACCAAGCCTCCCAAAATAACCTACTGGTTTGATTCCAGTGATCAACTTCTTCTCATTGGTTAGGCACAAGTCCAAGTTTCCTGATCCCCTTGTTCTTTCCTCTACCTTTTGAAAGAGGAACTTTGACATGAGGAACTTCTTGGAGAGCCTGTGCTTAGCACAGCTAGTCTCCCAGCAGATGTCAGGATAATTGAACTCCCTGATAACTACCAGTTCTTGTTTATTGGAGATTTCCCAAATATGTTTCAGAAATCATCATCCATCACCACATCTTGGTTTGGCAGTCTGTCGTAAAGCCCTACCATTGTGTTGTTTTTATTTTTTCTCCATTTATTATTATGCAAATGCTCTCCACTGCTCCAGTTTGATCACTCACATGGATTTCTGTACAAGTTGATCTTTCTTTGACATACATAGCTACTTCCCCTCCTTTTCTTCCCCATTTATTCTTTTTGAACAGATAATATCCTTCAGTTGTTATATTCTAGCTAGGGGAGTCATTCCAACAAGTGTATGTTGTACCTATAAAGTTATACTGTATTTGCTGGTGTATTAGGCTCACTGGCATATAAGACGCACCCCACTTTTCAAGGGGTATTTTTCAGGAAAATTTTTTTTAGTTCTCTTGTGAGCAAAATGCACAGGAAAGGGAAGGGAAATGAGTGTTGCACCAGGAGAGGAGGCGAATGAAAAGAGTGGTGCACTACCGCCTCTCCCTTGCTGTCTTGCTTGGGCAGATTCTCCGGACAGAGTCAAAATGCACAAGAGAGGAGGGGAAGATAAAGAGAAACTGCAGAAATATTTATCTATGTTCCTATAGAGCAAGGCTTCCACTACCGCCCTCCCTTCCTGTTTTGCCTGGGCTGGGAAAATGCCTTTCACTCTACCTCCCTTCCCTATGTTTTTAGCATTACCATATTTGCTGGTGTATAAGATGCATCCCATTTTCAGAAGGTATTCTTTTTTTAGAAAAAAGGGCATCTTATACACCAGCAAATACAGTAATTACTTTCCTGCACTAGGACTTCAAACTTATCTTGTTTGTTTCCCAAACTCTGTGCATTGGTGTAGTGACATCTAAAGAATTGTTTGTTCTCATCTTTTATTCTATTGTGAATTTTACTGTGGCCCCCATTCTCTTCCCCATCTTCTCCTCTAGAATTCACATTCTTTTGTTTAGAGCTTGCTTTTGGCACATGTTTAAGCTATCATCTCCAACCCCCCAAGGATTTAGTTTAAAACTCTCCTGATCAAATCTGCCATGCTGTTGCCAAAAATATTCTTTCTGGACTTCATGAGAAGTAGCCCATCTGTGAAGTGAAGATGATGGTCCCAGAAGCCAAACCTCTCTTGTTGACAACACCTGCATAGCCAGCCATTCACTTGCATTAGCTTCCTATCCTTGTGGGGTCTTCTATCTTTCTCTGGTAGAATTGGTGAGAATTCCACTTATGCCTCTAAACTCTTCAGTTTCCTGCCCAGGGCTTCATAGTCCAGGGTAATCTGCTCAAGGGATGTTCTTTGAAGTGTCATTGGTGCCCACATGAATCAGAAGAAATGGGCACTCCTCTGTGTTCTTGATGAGCTTCAACAACTTGTTGGTGACATCCTGGATACACGTACCAGGAAGACAGCACATTTCACAATTCAGCTTGTCTGGCTAGCAGACAGTTTCCTCTGTACCCCTGAGCAATGAATCTCCTACCATGAGCATCTTTCTTTTCTTCTTGCTGCAGTTGGTGATTTGGTTGGCTCCTTCCTAACCATGCAGACTCTCTTGCTGCTGGTCTTTTGTTTGTGCCTTTTTGCCACTGTTATGCTCAGGAAGATGTAGGAAGTGACTGCTTAGCTGAAGGCGGTTCCGAATCCCTTGTGCATCATCTGCTCCGGATGGTGACTGTTCTCCAGGGCATTCTCTCAGTGTTACAGCCCTCTTCATTTTCATTGGCAGTTTCTTCCTGTTGCTTCTGTAGGATCAAGTTCTGAGACGATTTTTGTTTTGTTTTACTAAGCACAAACCTTCAACATTTTTTTAAAAAAGGTATTTTTTTTAAAAAAAAGGTTACAAAAGTACAGATACCATCTGTCTCAAACACACATACAAATATGTAAGTATTGCAGTTTATTAAGGTTATACATGAAATATTATCTTGCAAGTGTAAAATATAGCTGATACTCACTGGCAGAAGTCTTTGGTCTTTTAAATGTGTAAACAGTGGCCTTGGCAATCATGTAACACTGCCTATCAGGACATCCCTCCAAATTTTCTGTTGGACTGATGTAATGCTCGTTAAGCTTCTGTTCTTCAAAAAGTTGATGGACAGATCCCGATGTTCAGTAAAGTCATCTAATTTTCTCTCTTCTCTGATGCATTTAATCCTTGCTAGGTTTTTCATTGAGAGCCATATTTGGAATGCTTTTTAACCAAATGCTCACATTCAGGTCCTCATTGTATTTCAGTTGTTGTTTTCGGCAGAGTGATGTGGATTGCTTTCATTAGGTAAGAGATTAGATGTTTATTTTCTAAGTCCTCGTTATTCTCCATGTAATTTGTCAATAAAAATAACTTACCTTTTAAGCCCATAATTCTTGATAACTGCAATAATAATAAAAGTTTTAATACTATCTGTGCACAATAGTCCCAATACAAGTATAGGCTTCCTCCATTTAGCTGACAGGTTAGGGACTGGAACGCTGTCAGAAAATGGAATTGGTTGAACAGCAGAACCCAGGTACTGTACTGCAGGGAGCACAAAGGACTTAGGGAGGCTTACCAGGGACCAATAGTGTGCATGCTGCTTGCAAAGTCTCTCAGCTGGCTTACCACCTCCGTTCTTCACAGTTTGCTTTGCAAGCAATATGCACATGCCAGAAGTTCCAAGCAAGCCTCTGTAGGTAAGAAGAACTAATGAAAGAGCAGAACCCCCATCAAATTCATGGAACTTGTCCTTAATTTGGAACTGTCAAAAGAGCAAGTCACCAGATAATGGGGCATCAAAAGGTAGGGGCTTCCTGTAAATGCCTATGATTGTATATTAGCCTCTATATATTTAAATGTTAAGATTTAACATTGTGGATAGTATTTCCCATAGCTCTTCTTTTATTCAGAAACAGATATGGGGGGCGGCGGCAAACCAAACATAAACCAGAATGCTTGTTTCCTGTGATTACCTGTATTCCCTCCCACAGCTGCATTTCTTCATACAAACATGCCTTAACAAGCAGACTTGCTAATTATGACTTTGTTCACCTTCCCATGACAAAGCAGCTAAAAGCAAATTACATACGTGAGGGAAATCATGTGCTATGACCACCAGACATTTTTCACCATTTGAGGGAGCACTTCTGTAGTCCCTCTGTCTCTGCTAAATGTATTGTCTAGTTTGACCCTGAAGATATTTCCTCCCTTTCCTCCGTCTATGAATCTCTAGTATTCATTAAAGAGAGAAAGAGAGAGCATTAATTCAACCTGATTTGAAGAGGAAGTGCATCCAAAGTAATATGTATCATTTCTGTTGCAGTATAATTAGAAACCAACAGCGACCAACCACCAGCATTACTGTTGTTATCATCTTTAGGCTCAGGAATCAAGCAGCGTAGAAACTAATACCATTTAATTCTTGTCACTCCAGCAAATTAGTGGGAACATGACAACTCTTGTAATGCTATCTACAACTAATAAATGTCAGGCTCAAATGGTACAACATGTCATCAGAATATCAATGTTTCTGTTTTCAATATCAAGCCTAATTTCATGTCTGGAGCTTTGAGGTTTTTTTTTTTTAAAGGAATGATTGAGTAAGTAAACAACAGAGTTAGCCAAAACAGAACGGCAACTACCAACAATTCCTTCATTGTTTTTCCCAGTCCTGAAGTGCAAATGATTTTCAAGTGATCAATACCACTTATCAGCCTTGTGACCATTCTTATCCAGTTGCAGGTTCTTGTTTACTCAAAGAATCAGGATAGACTCTTCTGTTCTTTTTCTCCTTCTGGGCATTGGGTTATTCTTTAGGAGCAAACTGTCAAAGCTGGTTGACATGGGAGTGGCAAGGTCCTGCCCCTACTTCCTCTCCTGCCATCTAGACTCCTACCCTCCCACCAACAGGATTATGGTTTTGATGCCTGGAGAAGCAGGAGACTAGATAGTACAGTTGGTGATAGGTGGAAAAAGGCTGAGGGCAGAGTGGCCATTATAGAAGTAACACAGTTGTTCCAGGCTAGTTGCTTTTGTCTGCACTCCTGGATCAAGTGGATGAGAACAAAGTACCCTACCATTGTCCTGGCAGCTCTTAAGCTTTTTGTTGGGGCATTGGTTTGGCTGTTTACTGGCTCAGCCTGGAAGAAGAGAGGGAGACAGACAATGAAAAAGCAGCTGGTCTTGGCTGTGAGGAGAAATGGAATGAGGGTGCTCTCCCAGATGAAATGTGTCCTTGTTTCTCTTTACCTTGCAGCCGAGACTGGGTACTTCTGCATTGTCTTAGTCACCACTTCCTTCTTCCCACATCTGATAAAGAGGAGCAGCAGCAGGCTTCTCAAGTTTTGACAGCTCCTGGTGTAGAGACAGATTTTGGACAGGGTATGAGGAGCTAGAGAATAGCCTCCTCGTACCCTGTCAAAAATAAAACATATATGTGCATAATCAAGAATTACTCATGTGTGTTTCACTAGCAGGATTCACTCCTTTGTCTGTTTTCCTTGACTATTGCTGTTTGATCCTTGAAAAACTGCAATCACCGAACCAAAGAATTTTAGCCCAACTCCCCCTTCATAGAACTCTAACTGCATGGAGAATTCCCCTGCTCTCTCTAATCTTATACTGGAAGTATCACTGCATTCTGCACCCCACCGCTCCCCCGCTGGGAATGCAAGTATGTGTAAGTGTGTGGAGGAGTTCAGAATCCCAAGTTGGAGAATCCCAATTTGTAATTGTGGGAAATGGACTCTCATGTTTGCATGTTGCATTCCCTATTGATAGCCAAGAGATCAGAGGTATCTCTTTCCTGCTCTAGATGTCGTTTCATATTACTGAAGGTATGAGACACTTTTATGGGAGTAAAGAACACAAGAAGAGCCAGCATGGTGTAGTGGTTTGAGCACAGGACTATGACCCTGGAGACCAGGGTTTGGTTCCCTGCTTAGCCATGGAAACCTACTGGATGACCTTGGTGCTTCACATACTCTCAGCCCCAGAAAACCCTGTGATAGCTTCATCTTAGGGTCACCATAAGTCAGAAATGACTTGAAGGCACATAACAACAACAAACATAAGACTTGGTTTCTGAAGAGAAAACTGCTAGTGTTGAATGGAGCAGCTACCATGTACCAAAGGTTTGAAAGACAAAGGTGTGTTTGTGTGTTAGCGGTGCTAAGTATTCCAATCTGTTAAAGAATATTTGTATGAGAAACAAGCATATGTATTTCCACAGAATGCAAGAAATGCCCAGTGATGAGATTTCCTCCCACCAGCGATGTAGTTGTTGTCTTGTTGATAAGATGCAGTCTTCCTCTCCTTAGTTCACACTCAAACTAGGCTGCATGTGTAAGAGAAACTAGGTGACTTTTGTGACAAGTCAGTGTTCATGTTTTGAAATACCTTAAGATTTTTCTTTTAAAAACAACAATAAGAGCAGGAGAAGGACCTTCAGCATTTTGTATTTAAAAGTAAGATCAACATTCTTAAAACCTGCCCTCCTCCTGAAGATCATGCTAATCTTCTCCTCCCTGTTGACTTAATAGAAATTGCTGGGCTGGCTAGCTCACTCTAGCATTGGTTCATGCGCTTTGCTAGCACTAACAATGCCCAAGACCTAAATAATCCCAGCAAAGCAGAAGGCTTGTGTAGCCAGGCTTGCTTTTTTCCCTCAAAGACTGGTATGGCAGCTTTCCCCTCCCCTGGTCTGCTAAATCTCTTTGCTACTTTATATGCAGCTCTGCCTTTCCCTTTAAAACATCACCTTTGTGTAAAAGAGGTAAAGCCTTTCAGTTGTTATCTGGAATGATGTTAGGTTGTTTCTGTTTGGTTAAAACTACTAAAAATTATTCAGCTGAGTCAAAATCTATAAAAATATACTATAATCTGTAGTAAAATAACAAACAGAATACTGTAGAGTATTGATTTTCATATGTATATCCAAGCTTAAGCAAATCTTCAGAATGCATTTAGACAAGTTCCTATATCTTTACAGTAGCATAAAGGCACAGGTCTCTCTCTCTCACACAGTCTTCTGGCTATCCTTTTACCAAAGACTAAGTTCCCAAATCTAGGTGCCTCTCTCTGACCAGATTCAAAAGTGAGTTGATTTCTCTTCTGCCCCTCTCTCTACGCTTTCTCTCAGAAAACACACCTTCTCACTCAACCCCTCTTGGTTGACTGAGAAACTCTCTGGCTGAAGGAGTGACTTTTAGCCCTTTTTCCTGGAAGTCTGACCAAACCAATTCAGTGTGTCTCCAACCTCTCCTTCAGCCTAATTGGCTGTGTTGCTCTCTGGAGCGGCCATCCTGGTTGCCTAGCAACCTGTTGCTAGGCGGCTTCTCTGACACTCAGAATAGCTACTCCTTGAGAGTCCATCACAGCTTGGCTGACAGTTACACTGCTACAACCTCCAGAAAATGAGATGGTAAGTTTCTTAAACTGGTTATTTCCACAATGTCTGAATCCTAGGGGTTCTTGGATCCAAGGCACCGTGGGAAGCATGGCTTGGAAAACTACCTGTAGAGTCAATTCTCCAAGTCAGCCATTCTGTAGTGCCTTGGTTATGAGGACCCTGGGACCCAGACATTGAGGAAATACTGTAGTCAATGGAAGATGTATGACAGTTGGTCATCTCTTTATTTGGCTGCAGCGATGGCATGGAATTATATGGGTGGCCAGGGTTGCTTGCCACTGTTTTTCCCCACTACTGCTTTTCAACTCATGCAAGGTGGATACATCCTTATATGAGTCCTCATGCTGTCAGGATGGCTCATGCTAAAGTCCTTTCTATGGCCATTTCCACACTACGTTGTTATAGTGCTATTATTCCACTTTCAACATCCTGTGGAATTCTGGGGTGTGTAGTTTACTGAGGCCAAAGAGCTGTCTGGCTGAGAATTCTAAATGCCCCTCTTTAAGCTTCCAACCCCAGAATTCCATAGGATGTTGACAATGGAATTATAGCACTATAACAGTATAGTGTGGAAATGGGGTCAGACTCAATAGATGCTGACCTGTGTGTATCATTCAGCAAAAAAGCCTTTGAGAAGGGGTGAGTGAGTAGATAACATGAGCTTCTCTGAGCTAAACCCACCTGCCACATAATAAATACCATTTTCCTCCAAAATGTTAGCTTAGCGTCTTAAAAGCAGCAAAAACTTGTCTCATAAAGATGACCACATTTATTATGGCATAAGCTTTTGTGACTGCAGATTACTTCATCAGAGACACGAAGTAATATCCCCAGTTTTTAAAGAAAATATATACAAACTCCCTTAATGCTATGTCACCATAATGTCTGTGCTAAATTTTACAGGACTGCTGGCAAGGGCTGATAAGTGAATTGTCGTGAGGGCTTTATTGTGAAGTTTTTAATTATAGCAAATCAGTACCGTAATCCATACTTCAATACCATGCTTGCAACAGCAACACTCCTGCCATAAGCAGCACAAGCAGGGTGCTTGTTCATACACTCATTTCAATCTTCTGTATATCCTGAAACATTCTAGCACTAACAATTTTAAAATGCATTTTCTTTCCATTTAGCAATAAGATGACGTTTTCCATCAAATATGCTATAAAAAAGGGCTGCTCTTAATTCTGCTTGGATATAACTGCCTTTTAAGCCCCTTCTGGCTGGGGCTTACTTACATACAACCAGTTGTGAGGTAAACTGCATTGCCTCTAAGCTGGGGCTGAGGAAACTGTGATTCTCTGGATGTTGTTGTACTCTATTTTCCATCAGTCCTTGCTAGCCTGGCCAGTAGCGAGGGATGAAAGAAGTAGCAAGTCATCAAAATCTGGACTTCCCAGTCCTGAGCTGGGCTGCTGCAGTGGATCTGACAGATAAGGAGAGAATATGAGCAGAAGCTGGAGCTGGGAGCTCACACTTTTGCAGATAAGAACTGCTTTTGTGGACTAGGGAAGAACAAAAGGTTGTGGGTGGAGCATGATTTATTTCAAATATTTTCACCCTGCTCTTTAGTCAAATAGGATTGCATTCACAGTGGATTACAGCAGATCAATAACAAATAGAACAGTTCTCTGTCCATGGGCTTACAGTCAAAAACACATGGCAGACTTGGGCAGGGAGAAGGATGAAGAGAGAAGAACAAAAACAAAGAAACACAGCTGCTCAGGCCCTTTCCGCATGCAGTTATTAAGGCGGGCCAATGCTTCTTGCCACAGAGGTCTTCTGCACATTTGAGCAGGCTAGGTTCGGTTTATTTACCTTCGTTCTGCATATAATTCTGACCAAATGCGCCCCCATGTGGTGGTAAAGCGCGCTATTTGAAAACCGGAAGAAATCGGTTTTCCAATTTTCCAGATCAATCCAATTCGTACTTTCACAGTGGTGCAGACATGTGCATTTGCACCAATGCAAATTGGTGGTCAGGGGAGGGCTCATGGGAGGGGCCAGGGGGTAGTATGGACTTTCGCACATTATGCACGTATGCAATGACGTACTAAACCATGCAAGAAAAAAAAAGGACCAATCACAGCCGACGGGGTGGGGTGAGGGGAGTAGTGGGAGTGGCCATGGCGGAGACAGTGTGGATTCATGAACTCGTACTCCTCCGAATCAGAATGGAACATACGCAGTAGCTGTGCGGAAGGAAATTAGGGAAAGTCCACCTTGTTTCGATCCCAGAAAATCCAGTAAGAAACAGCACAAACCGATTCACCAGCCTCGTGTGGAAAGGGCCCCACTCTAAAAATTACAGAAGATTTAAAAGAAGTAGCTGTGTTGGTCTCTTGCAGCATATAAAGAAAGGAAGAGAGAGGGAGGGGGAAAAAACAGAATGTAGCAGCATCTTTTAAATTAAATGTATTTTATTTTATTATTTTTATTTTATAAAACTACTTCTTCAGATGCAGTACAGAGTGATATCAAAGCCTCAGGTTAAAAAGTATATTTATACAGTTGTGGGAGTGAGACAGAATGTAATAAGATCCAGAAATTACAGAGGAGTCCTTACCATGATGTGCTGAAATGGAAAACAGTTCAGACAGATGCTGTTCTCTCATCAGAGTCAATGGAGCAGCCCTCTGTCTCCTCCCTCCCTCCCTTGCTTGGCCTAACCAGTCTAGGGCCTTCTTATTGTCTTCTCTGTCACAAGCATTAAAGAAGGGCAACTGCATTTGCTCTTAAGCTTGAACAGAGACAAAGCCTATACAGGTGTTTGACTGCATGTGGCTTCTGTTTGCAAGGAGTAAGAAGGAAGACAAGCATGCTAGTGCCACTGTCTCTGTTGTGGTTTGTGTATCATCTCTAACTATAGGTCTAGGCATGACGGTAAAAAGCAGAAAACACCCTCTTTCTGAAATTCCCATTTCCAGGATTCTAAACTGTGCAGAGCACCTGTATGAGCAGAGGAGACTTTCCACTGTAGATAACTGGCCTCCATGCATAGAGGGCAACAATAACAACAGTAGAGGAGTGTGTGGAATGAGCATGCTCAACACTGTTTGCTCTTTCCTTATGCAGTGGCTCCCATATTGGGGAGCAGTGGCTCCACATGGGGTTTCAGTCCAGACTTTAAATGGACTAGCCAAGGTGCTGAAGCTTGGGGAAAATAGGGCTTCATATCTTGGATAACACCTTTAAAATTTAGGCTAAAACTCAGAGCAGACTCACCACCCCACTGACAAGGAAGTCAGCAGCTGCCAGTGGTGACTGCATGCTTTTAAATGTCTGCATAGGACTCTAGCAGGGTATGGCCTAATATGCTAGATTTGACTCTGTCCTTGGGCTCCTGCGTTCCAGCACTGTTTTGAATGGAATGTTTGTAATGCTCTCAGCAAAATCCCACTGGGCTGAGTAGGCATCATCTCAAGATTGGTTAGTTCAGACAATTTGAGCAAAAGTTACTTCTTTGCTTAAAAAATGAAGTTCACAGATCTGTACAGACAGAAGATATTATTGTCATAGTCAAATAATTCCAAATTAAATCCAGATGTAACAGCAGTACATGCAAAGGCGAATTCCAGCCATTCAAGGTTAAAACAACTGAAGCAAAAGAGGAGTAAAATTTTCAATAAATGAGCTCTTGCCCTTATTGCAGCATTTAATCTATATCGGGGTTACTGAACAGGAAATCATTCTATTTAGATGAGTATTGCTTCTGTTGTGCAGCTGCTGTCTGTGTTGTGGTTGCTTTTATTAGATCTTTTAAAAAATCAGTTTTAAATCATTATTTGATGCCCAGAGGATTTCCCCCCCTTGTTTTATCTGTAGACTTGCTAATGTTAAAAAAAAAGTAATTTAAAAAAAGCAAACATTATAAGAACTATACCTTACAATACTGAACAGGGTTTGAAGTGTGAGCCATGGTATTTTCAGCCATGTGAGAGGAAAAGGGTGGGGGGAATGAAGTATGACGATACCAACACTTCATGTTTTTGCTAACAGCCAGGTAGCAGAAAAGACCACAAACAGAAATCTCTTCTTTTGTCAATGCATTGTAAGGAAAGAGCATCTGCAGGCTCTGGAGTACCCTTGAAATGGCCAAGAACGCCAAACGTATTTGGAATTCTGCTCAGCGCTGCCAGTTTAAGTACGCACACCATCTCTGAAAAACCGTTCTTTGGAGCCTAGCAATTTTCTTCCCACTGTGAGATGGGATGTTATACAGGGTTGTTTATTATAAACTTTAATAGAACTGAAGCCCATGGTACAGGCACCGTGCATTAGAGATGGCCTTATGATGAGCGTGCACAGTGTGGTCTGTTATTGGAAGATCTGAATATAGTTTCCTGCATTCAGGACAGAATAAAGCCAGAAGCCATAGGCATGGTAGTGGTCCCAATTATCCCCTCGAGAAACTGCTCTGCTCATCTTTGCTTAGATAAGAATAAACAAAATGCAGCACTCAGCCTGTCACAGCGCCTGATGGAACTGCTTCTCTCCACTCTTTCCAAGAAAAAGGTTGAAATGAATATTACAATCTACAGCATTGCACCTGGATGCTAAGCTTGTATGCGCTACTGACAATAAATGTCTGGAGCGATATGGAACTGGATTTTCTGCAGTTGGTATAAGGAATAAATGGAGCTGGTCTCCCCTGCTATTTTGTCTGTCAGAGCTAATCCTGCTCTCATGGTTCCCTACAAGATATTGAATTGCCTAAATTGGCAGCAGCTTAAGTAGATCCGTAGTATCTGGAATTGGTTTAGAACAATCACAGCATTGGCCTGTGACCTCTGTGTCTGTCCACTCTCAGTTGAGCTTCTCTCAATGTCCTTTCTTTGTCCACTTTCACAATCTATTGACTTGCGGGATATTGCCTGAGCATAAACATCAATGTTTCTGGTATAATGAGGCAGACCCACCATATTTACTCCAATGATCTCCTCAGTTTGTGAATAGTAGTAGCATTGTTCTGGTGTGCTTAATGCATCGCCGTCAAAGTATAGCATCATCCAGTGGTCCCACAGTGTGCAAAGGACACAGGTAGGGTGTGCCCTTAGAAATCAATAATCAGGGAAACGCCCTGTGCCCAAAAGGAGATCTCCATTGTGGGCACTGAACACATTTTCTGTTAAAGAAGGTTTAGAAAACAAGAACCTTTGTGTGTCGAGGGAGATCGTACTCCTAATTGGCAAGTCTGTACTTGGCCTGGTTTGGAGCTACAATGGGTATTAGACAATTAGTCCCTTAAATTAGAGCTGTCTAGTGACTATTTGCTAACAGATTAGACTTGTATTGAATTTTATTTTGAAGACTGAATAGAAAGTGCTTGAAATATCAATCATGTATATGTGCTGGCCTGAGCAAGAACTGTGATTTCTGTCAAAGAGAGGGGGAAAACAATGTGAAGCATAGTACCTTTTTAAAAATAAAACTTAGATAGCATCACACATTCCTGACGACCTGCAGCTCTCATTCAGAGCTTCCAATATCCATAAAAAGCATTCCAGTATTCAAAACAAACATATTTTCATTTTTTAAAAATAGTGCATTGCTTAGTAATTGTCAAACAGGAATGACCTAAAGCAGTGGTTCTAACATTGGCTTTCAACTATTTCTGCAGATGTGGCAGCCACCTGAAAAATCAGTATCTTAAATTTTATTTTGCCGTAGTTGACACTGCATGTTTGTACACAAAGCTCTGTGGTATGGATTGAATTGCTGGTATCTCTAATCAGATAGCAGGTAACAGAGCAGACCCACCTCTTGCTAGAGAACCACTGTCAATCTGCAGAAACACATAGCCAACTTATTCACAACTGGCTTGATCCAACTGGCTTAAAGAAGTTTCCTGTATTTCCATATGTTTATTATTCTTTCATTTGTTCATTTGTGATTTGATATTTTACTATGTGCTGCTTTAGTTTTCCCCCTAAAATGTGATATAAGTAATATATATATAAAAGGTTAACAACTTCAATAATAGAGGCTACTGTCACCATATGCTACATCCCCATTCTGTGGGATGTGCTGTTTTCGTAATTGAACATATTTATGGCTGGAAAATATAGTTGAAGACACACTGGCTGGAAGAGCACCAGGTCAGGCTGATCTTAGACATAGTCAGGTCATAGGTTTTGGAAACCTAGGTGCTAATGGATCTTTGCTAATCCTTTCAACACTTCAGGTTCTGTGCAAACATGAAAACAATTGAAGCTAAAACTGCCCAGGTAAAGCAATCAGGCACCATCCCTTTATCTTGCCCTGCAAATATCTTTCTTAGACCCCCTGTCTGACCAAGACCTTAAGAGATTGTTAGGATTCCCATCAATGTTTTGTCACCTACAGTTAAGGCAATCAGCCCATTCTGGACACCTTTACCAATCCTATGAAAAAACTGTTACTGCTTTGTCTATGCACCCCCTTCAGGGTAGGAAGTAGGGTATATAAACCCTAGCTTCGACCTCAGCAAATTGAAATACCTGGAATATGTGGTTCCCAGATGGCTTTTTATCCCTGCCACTCTCAGATACTGAGTCACTCCACTTCAACCACCTTCTTCAAGATTGGTAACTATCACCCTCTTCACTCCAATTTCTGTCTCTATCTAACCTTTCACACCTTAGCTTTCCCATTGCCTTGTATGATTCTTAAAGTGTCTGATTTCCTGTGAATTTTTTAAATCCAAATAAAATATTTTGTTAACTTTAACTGGAGACCTCTCTACAGTTAGTACTGGTATACATAGGTGAAAAGATCCCGCCGTAACTCTCCGCTTGCAGCCTCCTTTAAGCAATAATTCCCCAAAATTCCAAGGAGACGCTGACACTGTGGGTGCACCTCAAGGTTCCCCACCTCTTAGGGTAATGCTGCACTTTGTGGAAAGAGCCAGTACGATGCAGAGGTTTGAGGGCTGTATTAAGACTCTATGTACTCTAAATCCCACTGATTCATGGAAAACCTACGAGGTAATCTTGAACAAGTTACACTCTTCTAGCTTTAAAGGAAGCAATGGAAAACTTCCTCTGAAGAAATCTTACCAAGAAAATCCTATGATAGGCTTGTTGTAATTTGGAGTCAACGTGAAAGCAGTTAACAACAAACCAATCAACAAACCAATGGCTGCTGCAAAAAGTGGTCCAATCTGCACTGTAGGGACAGCCAAGGCTTCCAGTGTCCTCCTCCTAATACCATCACCCTGAGCTGGTTCACCTTCCTTCCACCAATGTCCTTCCCCCAACACCATCACCCTGAGCTGGTTCACCTTCCTTCCACCAGTGTCCTTCCCCCAACACCATCACCTTGAGCTGGTTCACCTTCCTTCCACCAGTGTCCTTGTCCCAACACTATCACCTTGAGCTGGTTCACCCTCCTTCCACCAGCTGTTGGTTTAAAAACCAGATATTTAAGGGCCAAAATGTGAATAATGTTGCGTCTAGTTGTCCCTTAGAGAAGTCAGAAGAGAGACATTTGCTGAGAGGGGATTCAACCTTTGAAAAGTTTCACATTTAGATCCATCCGTTTGAGCTATACAACTCAGCCCTTTGTGTCAAAAACGTAATATTGAACCCAAAATGAACATTTTTTTTGGGAAAAGGCTGAAGCTGTGTGACCTCTGTAGCTTGGCCAAGAATTTTCCGATTATGCCAAGTCAGGTGATTCTTTCAGTAGCTCTCTGAAATGCCATCTGATGATGGAGTCTCTTTCTGGCCCTTCAAGGTTGAATGCTGCTGCGATAACAAATCAGCAGTCGTCTGCGCTCTTGGAACTAATCAGGTAGTCAATGCAAAACTTTGAGCAAAGCACCTTAAAGGAAGCAATAACTAATATTACAATTTAGGATCCTGGCAGCCTGTGAGGATCTTTTGTTGTCTGTCTGGACATTTCGCTTTAGCTGTATTCTAACTCTTGCAAATGCATATGGTGTTGATTATTTCCCCCCTTCTGTTTTCCCTGCAAGTTTTATTTAAGAGTGAAGGACGAACTGTTTTATCTAATGCCAGCCTGCTGGTGTGACCAGCCAAGCTGATACAACCCACTTGCTGGAAATGACAACTGTCAATGGTATGTGTGTGCATATGTGTGAGATAAATCATCCTCTTGGATTATAAAAAAGGGGTCCTGAGGAAGGGTGGGTGTCACATCATCATCTACCTTTTAGGCTGCAAGGTACATGGCTAGTAAGCCTAGTGGGTCACAGATTTTATAGACCAGGTATAGAGTTCAGAGTTGTTACCAGAAGGATGAGAGAGGAAGTGTACATGTCAACAAGACAGGTCCATAGCTGGACATTTTGTGCTGCCAAGGCAGGGGTTGGGGAGAGGTTGAATAGTAGTGCTGAAGGGGGAAGAAAACAGAACCTACATGAAGGTAGCCTAACTGTTTTATATATGAACTAGTATATATATCCAGCGTTGCCTGGGATTTTATTTTCTCACAGGTAGTACTCGTTAGAAAGATTTGAGATACTGGGTCTCTAAATCCCCAAACCATCTTGTTCAGTAGCACTAAGTTTTGGCCATATTCCCCAATCCAGTCTGTATTCAGAGTTGTTAACATACAGAGATTGGGTTCATGAGGGGACTTGCAGCTAAGCCTTGTCTCCATAGCAACCAGCCTATTCAAAGCACTCTGGCTGAGAATTCTAAAGGCCCCTCCCTGATCTGCCAGCCCCAGGATTCCATAGAACCTTCACAGCCAGCTGATCATATTAGGTCTTCTCGCCCTACTCAGCCAATCATATGAGGTCTGCGCCTGCCTGACACAGACAGACAAGATCACTCACAAACTTTGACTTTTATATAGTCTATCTGTTTGCAATTTTCTAGGGGTTTTTTTGCCTCAGAATGCCCCAAATGTCCCCTAGGGGGTGTGAGGAGCATTTCCACCACATTCTTTGGGTCCCCTGGGCCAATTTAGGCCCGGGAGAAGGCTATTTTTGAAACCAAAAACATAGTGAAGAATGTCCCCTTATCCCTAGAGGTCTTTGGAAGCAATTTTTAAATTTTATTTTATTTTATTTGCTAGGAGCAGGTGTGGCCCTTCTAACTTCTCCTAGGGGGGCTAATGTGATCACCTACCTTTCCACACTTGCCCACCCCTGGTGGAAGCTTTTGTGGCCAGTGCACACATGAAAGCATATTGCTTGATAAACTTGCTAGCCTTTAAGCTATAACAAAGATGTCACTATTTTTAGTTCAGGAGGCAAGTTGATTGTTTCCCATCATACTGAAAATTTCCAGGATGTTATTTCTGCACTGCGTTCAAAGAAAACCACAGTTATTGTTGATGGTGTGTGTGTGTCTTTGGGATTCTTAAATCTAGAGCTAGTGGAAGCCATTTTGCTGCCTGATATTCTCCCATCCAGTTGAAAAGGAAAAGTATCCAAGCCAGGCATGTTTTTAGTGGAAGAGGCTGGCTTATAAGTTTGCCACCATCCTCAAATTTGTCAGCACAGTATTTCTGCATTGTGTTCAAAGAAAAGCACAGTCATGGGCAAGATTGGGGGAGAAATCCTAAACCCAGAGCTAGCTGAAGCCATTTTGCTGCCTGACATTCTCCTAACCAAGCCAAGTTATTTTGAAACATGAAGAAAATCCAACAAGCACCTCTTTCTATTCTAAGCAGGGAAAAATACAATAAAAAATAGAAAACAAGAATAACAGTCTTCTCTTCTTTCATACAGAGGAGGGCATTGCCCCTCCCAAATAAGAATGCTGCAGCCCCCCATGGGGTTTTCCTTTGATGCCCAAATTTTTAGCACTGCAGTAACTCAAAACTTCAGTTGAATGCTCAGAAGTGCAGTTTAGGGATCTGAAGAAGAGGGCTGGCAAAGCTACCATGGGAATGTGAACACAAAAAAATATAGGCGTTCTGAGTATGAACAATTTTCAACCTCTCACTCTCTGCAATGCTAGAAATTTGGGGGAAAATTTCATTGGGAAACAGAATTTTTGTTAGAGGAATGCACATACTCCCCTCCTTCCCACAGCTACACAGCTTGACACCTTGAATCTACTACCTGGGATGGCTACCTTACTAACCATAAAGGTAGGGCTAGTCCTGCTTAAACCACAAAATGTGCCCTCCTACCACAAAAATAGGCTTTATCTATGAGTGCTGCTTTCGACATTTGTACTGCAGACTTCTAATACCTATAGTTCAAGATGAAGTGACAAAAAATTAATGTGGGAGACAAAGCAGAACATTAGATAACGTTCGTAGAATCACAGTTGACAGGGTTGAAAAGGACATCTTGGGTCATTTACTCCATATACTTGCAGTAAAGTGTGGAAGATTGTCCTCTACAGTAATCTCTTAAGTGTTTTATCCGATGCTGACACTCTGCGTTTGCTGGTACAAACAGTGCTAATATACTGGCTAAATTAATACTATTGGCAAGTACAGTGTAATGCAGGCAACTTTTCTCTTGCAGCACTCTCCATAATATATAATAGCTGAGAATGGGTCCAAGAGTAGATTGGCTTCTCCTTGGAAAAACTAGCTAAGTGTACAGAAAAGCTCTTGCACTGAATGCTAATTTTCCTATTTTTTCTTTAAAAAGAGATGGTAATATGTTGGGCCCAGATCCTAGAATTGGCTAAGACACAAGAGCTAAAATAGGCTAAAAGCCAGAGTTGGACAAGCTCTCAGGCCTGTCCCCCTGCCCCAAGAACCTGTTTGGGCCATACAAACCCTGCTCCTCTGGAAGTAGACAGAAATTAAATTCCACTTTTGTTTTTGGCAGAGTTTGGGGGACAAAGGAAAGATGGTGGCTGCAATGAGCAGGGATTCTCCTTTTAAGGCCATTTTTTTCTTTATGGGGGAGCTCTGTGAAAGAGGGGACCGAGGGCCTGAGAAATGGACCTGGATGCCACCGATTCCCATCTGTGCTCTAAATTATTGAAATTAGAATTTAGGAAGTTATCATTCTGTTTGACTCATGTACTACTTTACCTTGTTGAGATTTTTTCTCATAATTCGCAAGGTGGTGTTAGGCTAAGCTCACAGTTTAGAAAGTTACCTTCAAAAAGTAATGAGTTATAGTTCCAAGGCCGCAGCTGGTTACTACAAGTTTAAAGCAATTCTTTACTTTCCTGTTTCTCAATAATAACTGAAAGAGTTGCTTTTTCAGGATGCTGTCACACTATGCTGTTATAGAACTATTATTCTGCTTTAACTGCCATGGCAACATCCTGTGGAATTCTGGAGTTTGTAGTTTAATGAGGTCCAAGAGCAATCTGGCTGAGAATTCTAAAAGTCCCTCCCTAAATTGCAAACCCCAAAATTCCATATTATGTTGCCATGACAGCTAAAATAGTGCTATAACAGGGTACTGTGATAGGGCCCTCAGTTTTTTAATGGTTTGAATACTGGAAGTCACTTGCCTGAGGTGCACAACACACTTTCTTCTTGTTATTGAAGGCTATTCACAGTTTGGGACTTGCGTATGAAAACTGTACAGAAAACAAGATTCCTGCATAGAAAATGATACTTGTTGTGTGCAGAAATGTTGTTTTCTGTGGAAAAACAAAACAAAATAAAAACAAAAAACAAACTTTTCTATCTCATCAATGTCTCAGTGCTAGGGTTGCCAGATCTCAGGGCTTGGGCCTGGCTCTCCAGTTTTCATGGGTCATCTCCAGGTTTGGGGAGCTCCACTCCAGGCAAGAAGAAGGCACGAGGTGCCAATTTCCAACTCACCAAGTTGAACAGCAGCTTGATATAATTTGGAAGGATTAATTGTTGCTACAGTTTGCAAAGACTCTGTCCCAGTTATGGTGTCAGGACTTACCCTCTCCTCTGTTCTCCTTCCACTTTCTGTCTAGAATCAAGTAGGCTAGATTAAATATTCCTTATCTCATCTCACTAAGTAAATGAGAATGAATAATTTTCCCATGTCACCTTGATCTTGATTAGTCCCTTTAGCTAAGACTTCTGTCTTGATTTCCAACCAGGAAATATATATTCTGTGTGGGTGTGAGTGTGTGTGTTTGAATGACAAGCTGTGAACAACTGTGATCGATACACAATGCATAATGTTTAATGACATAATCAGGCACGGTTCCTGGGTCTCAGGTTTTGTCTCGGAAACCTCAAGGCCTGGGATGGTCCTGAATTGGCAACCCTGCTCAACACTGACAATGGGACATAAGTCAGGCAGCACAAGACACAGAGCTGCAACAATGTGCTGCTTGACCTCCACTATTTGGTGAGGCTGTGGAACTGCAACTAGAAAAGTAACTAGAAGTTACAGTTACGTCATGCAAGGGGTGAAATGATCCTCCCCTAAGTTACTATCATTCGTTAAGTTACTATCAAGTTATACTTTCAGTAGGAATAAAAGGTATCAATTAGAACCAATTCATTATTTGTAATGTGTTACTTCCAAAGTTCTGCTTAACTTTCTCTCAGCTTGAACCATCCTCATTCTACCAATATGAAGATAATAGTACTGGCCTATCTCACTAAACTGGTAAAGAGTACTGAATTGAAGTCTGTTCTTTTTTCCAGCTACAGAAATTAAAAGGCGCCCTATAAATGTGGGGCATAAATAATAAGTATTATTGCCATTTGCTTTTCTCAAAGACTTATAACTCCAAAGGAAGACTGAAAGGAGTCTAATAAAAGACAACAACATTTGGAATCTCCTTCTCAAAAGCAGCTCCTGTTTTCCGATAAGAATCACCACTAAGTCAGTAGTTCCCAGTGATGTGCCAGAAACCCTCCAGGATTTGTTCCAGGAGTTTCAGAGTTCCAGGAGACTATGCCATAAATGTAAGCAATTTAAATTGGCTACTAAAGCAAAGTCCTTGAAGAAAACCTTTTAGCTCATTGTGAAGCTTCATTTTTTTTGTCAAAAAGAAAGGGGAAAGTGTGTGTGTATGGGTGTGTGTGTGTGTGTAAGAGAGAGAGAATATGCCTTCTGTCTTCTGACAGTGAAGGGAAAGATTACAAATGTGTGGTTGAAAAACCTGAAGCAGATTCTCGAAAAAATGGACTCTGTGGCCAATTACCTGTAGAGCTTCATATTGTTGTTGTAATTGTAATTGTAGTTGTTATTGTTATTATATTATTATTATTATTATTAGTTATTTATTATTTCTACCCTGCCTTTTCCTCAAAGCAGCTTACAACAATTAAAAAAAGATATTGTTAAAAAAAATCCACAAGATACAAAAGTTTTAACAAGATTAAACAATAAAAAAATTAAAATACAGGTTAAAACATACAACATTAAAACACATACGCTATATGTCAACATCATCCTACATATGGTGTGCCATAGCGAAACTTACTAGTAGTTTTATTACAAAGGGAAAAAGATGAGTAAAGAGCTATGGTGAATGGTCTAAAATGAGAAGGAGAAAAGATCATACCACTTTGGACTACTTATTTAGATGCGTTAATTTTTTTAAAATAAAAACTCTGCAAATAGAAAATTATCACAAGAGCAGGGGAAAAAATGGGCCTGGAAATCTTTTCTTTCATGTACTCCAAAAAAGGGAAAAAAAATCTATAGGAGCATGAAGTAGTATTCCTCATCTGCAGTCTACTCTTCCTCCTCAGGAATATACAGCATCTTTAGAAGAAATTGATGTATTAATACTGTTTTGAACCATTTCAGCCAAAAGGGGTCCTGCAATACCCAATATACAGTGAAGACAAGAAAATCCTTTTCTAAAGAGAGATGGTAGAAAAGGAGGAAAAAGGAAGGGAAGGAAAGAAGAAGGCAGCATCTTTCAGCAAGGCTAAAGGAATAGCCTGACTTCTTACTTCATCTCCGTTGGCTGCAGCCTGCTAGAAAAGGCTGCTGGTTGTGACTACTGAAGGGGAATCTTCAGGGAGGCAATTCTTCAGCAGAGCTGGTGAAATAATGCCTCCCTCTACTCATTCTCTTTCTCCTGCATGTATGCACCAGATTTAAAACATGCAGGGCGAAAGTGAGAGAAGGATTCAACAACCCATACTATTCCATGGATTGTGTTTGTGAAACATAAAGGAATTATATCAGGCCATTTCCACACTAGACTGTTATAGTGCTATTATTTCACTTTCAACATCCTATGGAATCCTGGGGTTTGCAGTTTTGAGGCCCCTCCCTAAATTGCAAACCCCAGATTCCACAGGATGTTGCAAGTGGAATAGTGACACCATAACAGTCTAGTGCAGAAATGGCCTCAGTCAAGCCTGTCCTTTGACACATAGAATTGAAAAAGGTAAGCACATATGTTCTCACTTATCTGCCTTTAGAAGCTTCTAAACAGCTAATGGTCAGCATTGTGTCATCCTCTGGGCAACCATTAATGGGATGAACCAATGGGAAGTTCCAACCAGTAAAAAACAAAACAAAAATGTTTGGGCCACAAATAATGAAGATGTGATTTGAGGAATCCAAATCCTGAGGCTATGAGGAAGCTATCCAACACAAGATGTTCTGCCCTTATTGGCATCCATTAGGAAGGTCCAGAGACAGAAAAAGAACACCTCTTGCTTTCTGAACCTCTAGCTGGCGGGGAAGTGCAGGCCGTGGATTCACAACACCACCTTTTCAGTTGGTGCCATTTTAAGAGACAGCAAGAGTTGAGCGCACTTCTTGCCTTCTCAATGTCAGGATGCATAGCATCTCCCACGGGAAAGGAGCAAGGTCTGTATTGAGCCAATTGAGTCAATTTATTTAACCATTGTAGAAGTAGTTACAATGTACCATTGCTGAGCTTGGCTGTAATTACTACAAAGTATTGCTAATAGTTTTATTGCCTATCTCAACAATGTATCTGATGAGAGGGGGAAGAACAGATACTGGCAAAAAGGAAAGTGTAGCCTGTAGAGGCTCACTGTTTTGAGAACCTGGTGTCTGTGAGATAAGGGATAGGAAATATGCAACCGGGTCAGACTGGTCCAGGATGGAGGGAATTGTTGGATAGGTCATGTGATGCATGGATTTATGGCCCTAACCAATCATTTCTTTGTGCACCTAGATTTTGGAATGGGTACCTATAGAAGATTTAAGCGGTATATATACTTTAGTCTCAGCAACTTCTGGGGAAATGTGCTGTGTTGCTCCCTGTCCATACAAATAAACTACTGCCTACCTCAGAATGAATTTTGTAGAGTGTGGGTTATCCAGTACATAGCACTCAGTCTTTCAGGTCCAGTATTTGGAAACAGCAAATCACAAGAAAATACAACATTACTTGTAATGGATTTCTTGTGGGAGAAACTCAGAGGTGATAATATAATTTCTGTGAGATAATGCAGTGTAATGAATTTTTTTAAACTAACAAGTAGCAATAGCAATAGTATGTGTATTTCTATACTGCTAAGTGCTCTCTAAGCAGTTTACAGTGTGTTAGCTAATTGCCCCCAACAAACTGGGTACTCATTTTACTGACCTGCAGAAGGATGGAGGGCTGAGTCAACCTGGAGCCTGCCTGGATCAAACTCACAACCTTATGGCTGCAGTACTGGCATTTAACCACTGTGCCACCAGGGCCCTTATGTAATGTTTAGTATGTCTCCTAAAATGTTTTGAAGGGACATTTGGGAGGATTTTGGCCATGTTTGTATTTTTTTTTAAAAAAGATAACAGTCAAAAACTAATATAACATTAGTGCTACTAACAAGTTACTTCTAAATAAATTATGCCACTGAACTACCTTTAAAAATTAAAGAATGACTTTAAAAAGAAAACATTTCAACTTCTATTAATGCCGTTTTAGAATCTTCTTCTCCCTGCTGGATCTTTGCTAAAACACTCTCTAATTATTATTTCTTCTTTTTTCAAAATAGACCAGTGAAATGGGACTTCTAATGCTGGCAAGAAAGCACTTGTGGGGGAAATATTTCCTCAAATGTAAAGTGTGACCCAAGAGGGTTGTGATCCAGCATACATGTACCCCTGGCATTAAATTTGTGTTAAATATTTATAAGTAGATAAAACAAAGGTTAAGAAAGGAATAAATTATTATGGGCCTTTGGGCAGCACTGAAACATACACATTATACTGCCATTATTTGCCTCACTATGGAAACACAATTACTTTGACAAACTCTGTGGATGCTGTTTTTCAGGTCTTGTGTTCAAAGCACATTTGTGATATTGAACTCAAGATACCTACAGTTGTGCAAATATATCAGAAGGCGGCTGTATTTGTTGCTCTTGCTGTTTTTCTTTTTAAAATTCCAAACAGCATACTCTACACAGTACATATCTTAATGTACTGTTTTAGTACTTATGCTATGCTTTAGTAATGATGTGTTGTAGCAATGTGTGTATGTATGTGTGTGAGAGAAAAAGAAAGATAAAGAAACAGAGATGTGTCTGCATCCTAGATATCTTGCAATCTAGAAATTAAACCCACTGATCCACCCTTGACATATATTTCCACTACAGTGGACCCTTCATACAGGCAACCTCTGGATCTGTAAATTTAAGTGAATGTGTCCTACACCCAAAATGACTGAAGTGTCTGTGATCACGTCATGGCCTTTTAATAATATGGTATGTAAGCATTCGCAATTTTCCCCATAGGGTCCTGGAACAACCCACACAGATAAGGTGGTTCCACTGTATGTCTTTTTTTTTTTTTAATGCCACTATTTTGTGGCATTCTTGGATTCTTTCATATACCATACTTAAAAAAAAATATCTGTTGCAAGTCTGCCTTTTGTGAAAACTTGGGATGCAGGGAAAAAAGACAGCTATTCAGATGCAATTGCACATGATCTCACACTTTAAGGTGGGCGTAAACCATATTACTAGCTGCAGAAATTACATTGTTTTCTATTGTGATTGTCGGATTTTCAGTCAGGGTTAATCCTTTAATAGTAAAACCCCTATGCATGTTTACCTACAAGTAAATCTCACTGTGTTCAAAGGAGCATATTCCTTTAGAAGTGTAGGAAAGAGACGAATCTGCAGCTTAAACAAACCATCCCAAAGATTTCTTGCCATGCCATCAACAATCACTTTTAAAAAGTGGCATGTTTGTTACATAGAGCCAGCGTGGTGTAGCGATTTGAGCGATGGACTATGACTCTGGTCCAATTCCCTGCTTGGCCATGGAAACCCACTGGGTGACCTTGGGCACATCACTCTCAGCCCTAGAAAACTCTGTGATAGGTTCAGCTTAGGGTCACCGTAAGCTGTAAACAACGGGAAGGCATGGCACAACATGTATGTCACCTACTGCTTGCTTTCTGCAAAATGCTTAAAGAAGTGAATATAATTCAACAATGATTGATCCACTTTTTGGGAATTAGTAATTTCCCTATCAGAAATGGGCAACTGTGGCCCTTGAAATATTGGCCTCAATCCTCTTGGTATCTTACACATGTGTAAATTCCTCTTCAGAAGCATCTGGACAATTTGGTCTGATGCAGAATATCTGCATTCAATTCAAGGTTATGGAAGTAGAATTGCACATTCAGTTCCATTGCTCTTTGTGCAGTGGGCAAGAATCTATATTGTGCCTTTCACATGGATCCATAAGCACATTCTATTGTTCATTTTGGGGGGCATTTGGAATCTTGATTCAGTTGCACATTGTTCATGTTCTGCCACAAGGGTTATGCGGCACATATAACAAGTAGCTCTGCATGCTGGGATTCATTCTATGCAACCGATGCAGAATCTGAGCAATTTTTAACTACAGCACTAGCTAGCAGAGTCAATGGGGACTGTGGAATGTGCAGTCCAAAAAATCTGCTGGGTCACAACTGCCCAGCAACTTCTGCTTATGGGCTCATTAAATCTAGCACAAAAAGGCACTTTTTGTTGTGATTACCTGAGTTAGCCAATGTTATCTAACAAAATCCTTAGTACTCTTTTTTGTATCACTCTTTGTGACAGATCCCTAACAGATTATTTTCCTACTGACCTCTTCCAAAATGCAGTGTTTCTCTGAATGCCTGAGACAGGGAAACCTCATTTACCCTTTCATTTTAGCAATGTGGCAGTTATGCTGCCTGCCAAGATCGACTTTTTTGTCCTTTATGTTTTTATTAGTGCCCTTAATTATCTTTGAGTTGGCTGGAGGTGGATGGGTGGTCGAACACAATGATGCTCACCAGATCCCATGTAACTGGCAGTACAGATTAATAATTTGTGAATGTATCATTTACCATCTATATTACAAAGGCCACTGTGGAAAATACGGATATGTAAAATATCACAGTAAAATAATAATGATAAAAACAATTTATAATCCACTACGGATATTGTGTGCATGAGTGCATGTGTGTATAGATAGATATATTTAAAAAATCATGGTGAATTTTCTGAGCTGCTATTGCAAGGTTAAAAAAAAGGAAAGGACCTTATTTCTGATGGATTTACTACAATCTGTCAGCAAATCCCAAAATAATATCCACCAGGAGTTATGATGTATAGCTGTTGGTCCACAGTTGGGGAACTTCTACAGTTAAGTATATTGTATATTGTACAACAGTATCAATTCCTGGTGATTGCAGATCTGGCTAGAGTGATACCTAAGCCTTGGTTACATGTCATTTGAACAACTCTAATGTCTTCTATGTGAAAGTGCATTTGAAAAGTTATCAGAAATTTCAGCTGCTTCAACATGCTGGGGCAAGATGGTTATCAGGGGCCAACAGTAGGAGGCATGTGACTTCTTTGTCGTGATAGGTTCTCTGGATACCAGTCTGCTTCTGGGAACAATTTAAAGCGCTTGTCATGACCAAGGAAGTCATGTATGCCTTGGACTTTTTCCAGTGGAGCTTTCCATCTTTAAAGATCTCCAGGAGAGCCCAGCCTATTTGGCCCAACAGGCTGACTTCTTATGGCTTCTGTGAATATTTCACGATTGGTTCAACTGTCTGCTGTTCTTCTTCTTCTTTTTTAATTGATTTTATCAATATAGTTCACCTTGTTGTTATTGTGTACCTCCAAGTCATTTCCAACTGATGGTAACCCTAAGACCAACCTATTATGGCTTTTTCTTGTCAAGATTTGTTCAGGGGGTGGGTCTGCCTTCCTCTGAGGCTGAGAGAATATGATTTGCCCAAGGTCACCCACTAGGTTTCTGTGACTGAGTGGGGATTTGAACCTTGGTCTCCAGAGTTAGAGGCCCTTGCCAGACAATGCCTCAATAGCACGTTATCCCATTTCAATCTCAGCATTGCCATTTCCATGATGGCATTGAGTTCTGAACTTTCTCTGTTGCACTATTTTGACTTGAGAGGATGATTAGTGTTATCGCTACTGGTGTTCCCTTCACATTGCAGCGTCATTGGTGAATCCTTTTCTCATCTTTTCTTTGCCTCACAGATTGTGATTAGTCATTTTTTTTGTTTTTTTGTAAGCTGTACTATTGTGTTTTTGCACTATAACACTAAAGAAAGGAATAAAAAAACTCTACCTGTATTTGCCGGCATATAAGACGCACCTGTATATAAGATGCACTGGCAAATACTATTTGCTGGCATATAAGACACACCGGCATGTAAGATGCACCCCATTTTCAAGCAGTATTTTTCGGGAGGAAAAGTGAGTCTTATACACCAGAAAATACAGTAACTCAAAGAAGAACTTTAAAATAAACACTGAGAAGTGATAGATTTCAAACTTGCTATGCCATGGGAGTTGCTGAGGGTGGGACAACCTGGACATGCTCATACTTTGCCCACTCCTGAATCAGTAACAACAGGAAGTGCTATCAAATGCTTTTGAGGAACTGTACTCACCCAGGTGATGGGATTGTGGTGGGAAGGAGGCCATTACTGGACTTTTTCCAGCAATGAAAAAGCCCTGATTTGCAATGCATGTGAACATGAAAAGTAGCTGGTTAATGACGAAGTTGTGCAATAGTATGGGTCCTGGACTGAGAACAACATGTTGCTGTGACAGGATGACAACTTCATACCATAAGGGCCTTAGTCCAACACTCAAAGTACCACACTATGCTGATTGTCATGTTTCACCTATCTTGGCCTAAATCCAGTATGATACTGATGGTAATAATGCATTTTTCAGCCACTCCTCGCTGAAGCTCTCTCCAATACTGAAAACCTTCTTGCGAGCAGCTTTTAAAATGTTGTTTAGGATAGGGTTGAAGGAAGAAAGGAGATTTCCTGCTTCTGAAAATGCTCATGGAAACTGCACTATGATAGCAATGGCCATACTGGGTATATGACCATAGGGTTTATTTATTTTTTTAAAAAAAAAATCATGGTGTTTCTATCTTGTATTTTGCTACTGTTAGCTTCCTTGAGGATTCTTTGGTTAAAAATATTGGAAACAATTTAATATCCTGTTAAACAAACAAGTTAGAGCTAGACTGGGGTCAGAGTGTTTGATTGGTGTGAGAGCTATCTTTTTTTTTTTTAAAGAAATCTCTCTTGATTTGTTACAACAGTTGACCACAATAAGAGGTCGAGTGAATCTATAATATTTTTTTTCTATCTATCTTGTAACATTTATTGCAGTTTAATGTGCTGAGATTTATGTGGGAAGACATTTATTTTTACGAGTACTTAAACAAAAAACATATTTCACTGAATCGTGGCAATGGAATGGATTATAACAGCAAATTAGAAATGCCAGAAGCATCATTTCAGAGTTGGTCTATGCATGATGCTCACCAAGAAATGGCATCTCTACAGCAAACTTCCTAGCCCCCAGCTCTGTTGGTTGGTAGGCCTCACTCCATTAATTCTTCTCATTACCTATTTTTTCCTCCACTTGTTCCACATCACTGGCAGCTTTTTTTGAGTACTGGGGAACTGGCTGTTGTTCAGATGGAGAGGATTCATGAACTAAATAGGTTTGAGGGTAGGAAATGTGCCATGGAGGGAAAAAAAAGTACCTTTGAGTCCCTACACATCTGGGATTAGAGTGAAGACCTACTAGAGCAGAGGGTTTGATTTAGATCTCAGCTTGATACTACTCAGTACTAGAAAGGTAGTCATGCTTTGTTTGCCATTCTTACTGGGTTCGATCCATAGGTGTCCTTTTGACAGGATTGCCAGATTAGATCTGGGATGGGGCACCTGTAAATTTCAACCTCAACATACTTTGGAGCAGGGTGAGGTATGATGTTATGCCTCTATCACATGATCCAGGCAGGATGTTTCTCAACAGCTACAACACAGAAACATGAAAGAGACAATAGTTACATCAGCCAGTGCAGGTGGAAAAGGGAGAGCCCAGGGCACTCAGAGCGTTTATATAGTGAGGATGCATCAATTAGGCAAACAGCTGGGGGAGGCTGTAAACCTCTGTAAACAGGAGAATGAATGGCAAAAAGCCATTGGAGGCAATTGATATTATCAGTGGAAGCAGCATGCCTCACATTTGGATCCCTTGCTTATGTTCTTGAGACCTTGACCTTTGCCTTGTGTACTGACTTCTCTGCTGGACTGTCACTCTGAATTTACTACAGACTTAGACTGCAAAACGATGACTAGCAACTTGCTAACAAACTGTTACAAATTTTGTTCTTGGTTGCTGCTGCTCTCGGCTGCTGATAACAGACTATAATTAGAGAGCTGCAGGCCTTGGCTACTGGTACAGGACATATGATAAAGCTCCAGCAGGTGGGGTGATCATACCTGTCCCCTCTCCCTTTTCATCTCAGCACAGAAGCAGAAGGAGAGGCTATAGAAGCACCAGCAATGAAAACAAAGCTCAGTAACAAGAGGGGAGATGGGTATTGCTCTGTGCCCCCTTTCCTCCTTTGGTGAGGGATCAGCCATGTTGGGAGAGGACAGCTGTGGCTGAAAAACTCTCAGTTACAGAGAGCAAGAAAGAGAGAGAGAGAGAGAGAGAGAAAGAAAGAAAGAAAGAAAGAAAGAAAGAAAGAAAGAAAGAAAGAAAAAAACTTCTATGAAAGTAGCATTTCTTGTGGGAAGAACTCTCACCCAACCCTTTGCTTTTAAGTCTACTTCTTCTCTCCTCACCAGAAATTATTTTGCAAGATATTGGGATGAATGTGTATAAATCATAGTTATGATAATCTGTTTTTTTTGGACTTAACATTTCTTGAAAAACCCCCAAAACGTATCTATGGAACATTATGTTCAAGTTTGAAAAATGAAAAACACATTTTTGAGGTTTTAAAGTTTGATACGTGTTTATTTTGCTCCCCCCGCATTCTACTCACAGTCATCCATTTGGAAACAAATTTGTTCCTTCTTACAAATTATAGCAGAAAGAAGGGAGACAGGCCCCTCTTTAAAGAAATTAGTAAAATGACAAGATCAGCTTGCTATGAGAAATAGTGCAGGAGGAGGATGTCTTGATATAATCAGAGGAAATCCTCTGGATGTAATTATTTCTGGAACAATTGGCAATGAGTAACAAGGGACAAAGCTTTTAGCAATAATTCCACCTAAGCACCCAGTCATGTTTGCTTAGATTAGAAGCATGCCCCATCCCACATTGGCATACTGGGAAATTCTGAAGTGTGAATGCTCACTGTGACAGTCTCTACAGGTGCCATCAAAGTCTAGAAATGCAGGAAGCCAACAGTAACCTGCGATTCAAGAAAGGAGAATGGGCAAAAGATGAGAGCTCTCCTCCCATTTTGACAATGGGCCACAGGTGAGAGCAGTTATCTGTACTAGTGTTGTGGTTGCCAGATGAAATAAGAGATAGTGCTCCTGTACTTTTAATAATTGTTTAAAAGGGGGGATTTCAGCAGGTGTTGCTTGTCACAATCATTAAAGAGCCATTACTTCATTTTTTCCTGGGAACATTAACTCATTAACTGGTGTGTTTGTATGTGATATAATATGCATACCAACATACAGTAGCAGCTGGCAGTGGAGTGATGGAACTGCTTCAGTTTCATCTGAACCTCAAAGCAGCTGTCTAAGGTGCTGAACCTATTTTGGGGATAGGATTCAGAGTCCATTTCCACACCTTACCCCCTTCCGTCATGGTCCTGGCATCATACTGGCAGTGCCTTTGCTGGAATGGGAGTGCGATATGAATGCTTCTCTCCAAAACTGGCTGGCTTCCTGTGGAAAGGAACACGAGCGACACACGCCTTCCTTCCACAGTGCAACTGGCCTCTTTCCTATGCTGCACTGGGGAAGGAAGTGCCTATATCATGCTTCTTCCTATTTTGCATGGTCGCCGGCGATGGGAGCATTGCACGATCACAGACCATTAACAGATTTTTTTTAATTATTGAAATATCCTGTGATTGCGACAGTTGGAGGTGCATTGGCAGTGGGACCATGATGACATTGTATGAAAGCATGACTCATGGACTGCTGTCAATGCATCCCCATTGCACGATAGTGATGCCATGCAAAAATGGTCAGAACTTTGGATATCTCTTTAAAAGGTCAGAATTTAAAGCCTGGAGTGGATTCACTGCCCTAGTGAAGGGGAAGCACCAGCCACCACTGTGCACAAGCATGTCAACTCAGTATTTCCCAGAAGTCTCTTTTCTCAGCAGTATGGAGAATATTAAATCTCTAAAAACAACATACTTGGTGTATTGGTTCCCTCCACACTGCTTCTCCTCACCAGATACAGAGTGAAGACTGCAACTGAGTTGAGAGGGAACAGGAAAGCGGCAGGGAAGGCTGAGACAGCTAGTGGATGATGTTATCATCCCGGCTGGTGAGAGATGACATAGTGCTTCAACTCTGGTTGAATATGTCCTTGAATATGTCAAACATGTCCTTATCTGTTCAGTGGAACTGACCTCCTAGAAAGGATTTTTAGGACTGGATTGTACATAACTTTTAAGAGGGCAAGATTGTTTGCTTGTTCATTCATTCATTCAAGGCATGTCTTTATTGCCTCTCGACCCATAAGAACCCCCAAGACAATCCACAATCAATAAAAGCACTTTAAAAAACATTTAAACTAACTAAAAACCAATTAGAAACAGACTGAATGCCTCTTTAAAATAAGTCTAAAACCAGGCAGTTTGTAAAACAGCCACAGCAGAAACCCCTAAATTTAAGAGTCAGCTGCTACACAAAATAGCATAGACTTCAGGGCTTATCTAATTTTATATAATTAGTTATTAAAATATTTGCATCCTGCCCTATATGCAAAGATCTCAGTGTGGCTTGCCATAACAATCAGATAATAACAATTTTAGAAGATTAAAATATTTTAAATAGTTTATCGATTAAAAAAAACAGACAGGTCAAGACTATTTAAAAGTGGCTAAGGCAATATTTCACTGAATTGTGGCAGTAGATGGAGCCAATCTGACTTCCTTTGGGAGAGAGAGTCAGGTTGCTGCTACAGAGAAAGCCCTGTTTCATGTAGTCTGATCTTGTAGAACAGTGGGATATGTGATTGGGACTCCACTGATGATCTTAAATTTCAGACAGGCTCATATGAGAGGAGGTGGTCTTTCAGATATTTTGGCCCCAAAGCAATTTAGTAGATGAATATCCTAATTTTATAACTGCATGCAGAAAAGTCAACATTAAAACAACTTGATGCTTACAAGAATGCTTGGATGATAACTGGAAGGAAAATAATGATGATGGAGCTTTTGGGCAGATGTGGGAAAGGAACTTTTAAAAATTCCTTTAATATTTGTAGAAGTTTTAGAAGTGCAGTCTGTGATGTTGCCTGGAAGGGCTTAAAATGGCACCCTGGTGTCCCTTCTCTGTTTTTCTGCTGAAAGAGATACTTATGTTCTTTAAGGGCAGCTATGTGCATTTTC
The DNA here is from genome assembly GCA_948472985.1 of Iguana delicatissima. Classification (NCBI taxonomy): domain Eukaryota; kingdom Metazoa; phylum Chordata; class Lepidosauria; order Squamata; family Iguanidae; genus Iguana; species Iguana delicatissima. The sequence continues at coordinate 449,341 of CAOKZL010000465.1, read as the reverse complement.
TGGCATTTTCATTACAGCCTATGATCCATTTACTCCAAAGTAACTCTGTTGGTCTGAGAAGCATTACAACAAAGCATTGTCTGTAGGGAATAACTGGCAGATTGATGATGTTGTGCCTACATGTAAGTTTTTCTTTTTTCCTGCAGAGAAGAAAGGTGTGTTGCACACACGCAAAACAAAACTGGGAAAGATTTATTCCTGGATGGGGGAGAAAACAGACTAGGATTAGCTTTACCATATCTTTTAAATTCAGTGAATCTCATCAGAATTCCTGAGCCCCCTTTTTCCAGTAACTCAAGATTCTAGTAGATAGTTAACTATGTCTAATGCTTTATGAGGAACATCTTACCTGTAATTCAACATAGCGTTCACAGGTATTGACAAAGGTTGTATTTTTCCTTTATGTTTTCTATCTTTTTTCCCCCCTTCAAGTTGGGAAGCACTGCTGTTTGAGACCATTTTAAAAACATTTCTATAGAATGGAAGAACTATAGTTATTCAAGCACTGGCACCGGTGATGTGACACTCACACAACGAGCAAAACAGGTGGCTTTGAAAAAAATTGAAATAAATGCCAAGAGGTCACAATGGTAAAGCTGTTGCACTTTACCTGGAAACTGGTCCCCCACATCATATCTTTGTGTTTCTGTTTAGACAGTGGCCTCAAAATGTCCCCCTGCATTCACGCAAAGGAAAAAGAAGGAGACTAGCCATTGTGTATGCACAGGATTTTGATTCTCAGAGCCCTTTTTCAGTAAGATGAAAGGGAATAAAAAAAAAAAGAAGGAGGCTAGCTTAGATTCCTGACAGGAATACTTCAACCCTCGCGCCCACAAAATGTGGTCATACTGAGGGTTGTGTGTGTATGCATGTGTGCGTGACACACAGAGAGGGAATGTTTGCATAGAAACATGCATACACATCTGCACCCCAACTAGTACGTTAGGCTGAGATAAAGCAACTTGCTCACCTCTATTGTTCATTAGGGTTCTATGGCTGAGCAGAAATTTTGCTATAGGTCCCCCACATCCTCAAGTAGTCTTCTTTCTACCATATTATGGTATACCAACTGCTAGTGTGGAACTCTAGGACCATTTTTGCACCTTATCTGATGCCTTCATCCTTTGGTTGCAAGCTGGCAGTGCCTTTGGCAGGAAGAGAGTGCAGTGGGAATGCCCCTCTCTGCACCCAACTGACTCCCTGTGGAAGTGAGTGTGAGGGATATGACTCTTCCTTCTGCAGCACAGCCAGGCTCTTTCCCATACTGTGCTGGGGCAGGAAGTACCTCCATTGCAGTTCCAGCCCTTCTTTGTGGTTGAGAAGGATAGGAACATTGGATGATAGGAGTTCATTGATGGAGAAACTCCATCAATGATTTACCCCACAATAGTGCTGGCTGGTGATGGGGGAAGGTGGGACCAGAACAGCGTCATACAGAAGAGGCATTGCGGTCTCGCTTGTGTCGCATCTCCATGCTGGGATGCCGTCGTTGTGCAGAAAGAGCCTCAAATATGGTTCAGCAAAGGATTCCCATATAGTCTTTAGCCCAGTGTGATTAAGGATGTTTTGTTTACTCAGGTGGCAAAATAATACCACCTGAGATATTTGTATAGTAATCTATCTATATTAGCTATGACAGCTAAATGGAACTTTCCACATTTGCAGCCCAAATACCTTTGAACACCATGTGCTAAAAACATACAAATAGAGAGAAATAAGTCACTAAAATATGTCATACTTTCACATTTTGAGGATATCCAGCTAGTGACTGTTCGAAGTAAGGGGTTAGATCCAGACTTAGCGTTATTTAGAGAAAAGCAATGGAACATGCTAGCCTGAATTAAATTAAGCTGAGTTTATTTTGATGGATCTACTGACATTCTAAGTGAGAGATGGATCCAGTCCTGAATGCTGGGACTGGATGAATCTTTGGATTCATAACTGCCTTCCAACCCAGATTTTGTTGAACTGTTAAAATGGGAAAGGGAAACCAACATTTTCTAGTAAAAACACTTGTTAAGACATAATCCAGAAAATCATGGTGCTATTGTTGTTGTATATCACGTCTGTTATAGCAACATGTACATTCTTAGGGGCTGTTGCCATTCCTCATCCTTTTGGCTACACAAATCAGTTTGAAATAATTTATATCTTTGGGAACATCAGGGTGAAACCAGAATATTAATTGAATGTCTAAGACAGCAACCACTTACTAGCTTATTTTGCACACTGGGGTAAACTTTCAACATAGTGTGTGGTGGATTAGATAGATGCATAGCTTCCAATGTTGTACTAAAGGGATTTGCATTTTAAATCACTGCATATGACAGTAAACATTTGCACTTTTTGTAAACTGCTGGAAGCAACAAATGTTAGGCTCCAGCAGCATCACCACATGCTCAAATATTGAGAGAAGAAGATCGGAGTTTATTAATTCTCATCGGAATTAGAATTACAGCCTGCTCAGCTACCTGAGGTCATAGAATTCCTAATGAAAGCTGCATCCAATGGGGGGGGGATATCATTGTTTCAGGTATGAGTGGACTGGCCTTTTACCCTAGAAGAAAATCTAATACAGTACCTAGAAAAGTTTGGCATTTTATAAGTGTGAAATGAGAAATAATAATGAGCAGAAAGGAAGGATGGAGGCGTGAAACAGAAAGGAAACCAAGGCTTAACTATGGTCGCACACATGTGAGGAGCGGTCCACACGACACACTCACATTTACATGATGCTTCAGGGCCCAGCAGGGACTGATCATGCATTTTTTCATTTTCAGCTTGAAGCCGAAAATGTTGTGCTGTCGCGCATCGCTCTGGGGCCCCGTGCACACTTTCCTTGCGTGAGGAGCCTCGGGAGCTGGGCTGGTCGCACTTCTTGTCCCAGGCTGCACTGCAAAAGGAAGAGGCGGGGCTCTCGTGTGAGCAGGAAGCTCGTACGGAGCCAAAGAAGCAGGGAAGCGAGAGCCTCTCTTCAGAGGCTGCTCGCGTGAGCACCGCACCCCAGCGCCAAAAATAGGTGAGTTGCAAAAAGGGGCTATGAAGAAAGAATTGTCAGAGCAAGGATGACAAAAGGACAATATAAGAGAAAAGATGGATGGATGGGAAGAGAGACAGAGAGATAAATGGACAGGGAGCAACCAGAGAATGAAGTGATTTAATTGGCCTAGAAAGGAAGTGAAGGCCAATGAAGGAAGTGAAGCAAAGTGAGATGGGAATGGTTGTTGGTGTGATGTGTGTAACTTTAAAATGTCTCATGACAAAAATGTGCAGGAAATGTTTGCTTGAACCTGTAGCCTGGGACTAGTACCACAATTCTGTACATGGCTATTCAGAAGGAAATGTTGGAAGTGCTGGAAGAGCAAACAGGAAGAGTTTGGAGCTGGAAGTCACCATAGAAGCAGATGGAGCTCCAGGACCAGAATTCAGACATTCATCCTGATCAAACAATGCAATGCCACCTCAGAGCCTGTCCTACCTTGCAAGCACAGTGGCAACATACAAACCTTCCACTTGGGCAGAAATTGAAAGACTGACTGCAGCACAAGCAAGCTGACAAGACAAAATAGACTTTCTTCACAAAAATCAAATCTGGACATTCATGAAGCTACCGATAGGTAAGAAGGCTGTAGGAGGCAAAGGGGTCTTTCAAGTCAAACTAAGTGCAGAAAGGGAGATCCAGAGATACAAAGTCAGATTAGTAGCCAAGGGCTATTCACAGAAATATGATGAAGATTATGATGAAATTTTTGCCCCTGTAGTGAGGAAGTCACAATAAAGACACACTTAAGTGGGGCAGCATCCAGAAAAATGTACATTGAACATTTAGATGTCAAGATGGTCTTCTTATATGGGGAAATCAAGAAAGCATTTGACATGGAACTGCCTCCTGGGTCTGAGAAAACAGGAAACAAGTTATTTGTTTGCACACTTCAGATAAGTATTTATGATCTAAATCAAGCTTTAAGAGCTTGGAATGAGAAACTAAACAAGATGCTCATGAAAGATGGCTTTTACACAAGGCAAAGCTGATCCCTGCCTTTAAACACCATACAAAAATGATAAATGGACTCGCATATTGACTTACATTGATTTGATTTTGGCTCAGCAAGATGAAGCTGGTTGTGAAGCTGGTCATGCAAAATCATGACTTGGGAATGCTGCCAACACGTCCCCATTGTGCGACAGTAACACCATGCGGGAATAGCCAAAGTCCCTGTGAATTTACTCCCAAGACAGCAGTTTATAGTATTGTAGCCTAAATCCAGTAAAATGTAGTAGATCAGAGGCAGACAGGACAATTGTCATCCAGTGTCATAATTTGAGGAGGCTTTCAGGAACAATTGGCCATGTCTGCTTATAATTTGCTTCAGAATTTGGATTACAGGAGGTTGTTCTCAGGATTTTTTTTTTAAATTCTGGCAATTACCCTCTTTAATCAAGCAGCTGCTGGGTTTTAATCTTTGGGTTTCAGATTCTTGCACATAGTGAGCAAAAGAAAAGTTGAGGAAAGGACTGTTCACCTCACTCCTGCATAAGAACTGGGCTTTGACTGCCAGTTGCTGGCACATACATGTGGAGGCTATCCGCAGTAGTGTGTGTGTGTGTTTTTTAGAGAAAGCAACATTTGTTTTGGACAGTAGATAATTTTGGAGGTATTTCACATATTGCAGGCTTTAACTGAGCTGTTTTAATGGTTTCATTGGAAACCCTGTCACCCTTAGGTTAATTCCCTCAGGTTACATGTTGGACATTTGACAGTTGGGGTTTTTCTGTATTGGAGTCTGCCTGATACTGACTCCAGCATTAATGAGTTCATTAGGTACATGAAATGGGCTTAGACTGGGGGAATAAATCTAATCTCTGATTCATCAAGGTTTTATTAAGCTGTCAATAAAGAATGTAGCAGCAACATGTGACATTCCACTGAAGGATCATTAAACAGGTGTAATGTCTCCTGATAACTTTGACTGGTGTAGTCCCATGTACTTCCAAGCCAGTGAGAGGTCTGAGGGTCCTACCTCATATTTAAACTAATAGTGTTTCCTCTAGATGTCTCTAGCTAATACATTGCCAAATATTGAAATATTTGTGTTTCTGTCTCTCTGTGTGTGAATGTCATACTCTGAAGTATTTCAGAGATGAAAACCAGGACACATGTGGATGAGCAACATCAAAACATGGTCAAGATGGTAGAAGTTAGTAATGAGGAGGAAAAGACAAACTAAAAGAGGCTGCAGCAGTTTGCTGTTGCCAGAGTCTACCGAAAGAGGCACAATTCTACTTCTGCTCTCCTTTCTGCACTGCTGAATTAACTGAATGGAAAGTATTTTTGCACTTTGAACTTGGTGTTTGACAATGATAATAAGCCATGGACAAAGAGGGGAGAATGGGAGGATGAGAGAGAAACAGAGATATTTTAAAAGTGACTGAAAAAGTGGGAAGCCTGAGGATTAACTTGGACTGTTCCTGACAAACTGGGACAGTTGAAAGGTAGGGTATGTGGGGCAGAGTTTCATACTACGAAAAAGGAATGGACTATGATAATTCAGGCCCTTTCCGCACCAGGCAATTAGAATGGGGCAGTGCGTCCTCTCACGGAGGTCGTCTGCGCTTTGGAGCAGACTAGGAGTGGACTACTTACTGGAGACCTGCACCTCAGTCTGCTCCAAAATGACCCCAGGTGGTCCTCCAGCGTGTTTTCTAAAGACCGCAAAAAACAGGTCTTTATTTTCCTGGAATGCGCCATTGCGTTCCTGCTCCCTTGTGCAGATTTGCAGGCTTGCACCAATGAGAGCCTGTGATCTGCGGAGGGTGGGCTTTAGGAGTGGTGAGCTTCAGCAGTTGGTCGGGACCCATGACCAACCGGAAGCCACCATTTTGGAAGCCAGAAGCCGCCATTTTGGAAGCCGGAGCAGTGCGGATCTACGGACCTTGCACTGCTCCGATTCACCCTGGACCAAGGAGGAGCCCTGCGGAAGGGGTTCAGGGACAGTCCATGTTGCTTCGGACCCCAGGAGAAGCAGTAAGTAACTGCATGGAGCGATTCCGTCACCTTGTGCGGAAAGGGCCTCAGTTTCTTTGGTAGCATACCTGAAGCCATAACAAAAATCAAACCCCATTTTTTATTTGTTGCCATTTGTACATCCCGTTTCTTATTTTGACTGGTGATTGCTATGATGACAGAATACAAATAGTAATTGATACATCTGTATGAGAGAATGTTAAAACTATACTCAACATCTCAGCAATTGACCCAGACAAATATTTTCTCTATAGAAAAAAAAATCAGTAAAGATGTCATGTAAAGGAGATATTTTGCTATCATTATCTCTCCAATTGCTATGATATTTACAACCCCCTGCATGTCCAAAGAAAGCTGCTGTAATTTTCTTTTATGTAGGAGTCACTGAAATGAAAGCTACCCTAGTTCCCTGATTGTTTCTGGTCCCCTTGAAATGTCTAGACTCTTGGATCTTGATGAGCGGTGGACATTTCAGGTTCATATCTACTTTTTTGGTCTTTGGTTTAAAGTTTGGGCAGCCCACAATCTGTATCTTTTTGCTCTCAGACAAATTTTTTTTTTAAAAAAAAAAGCAATGCAAGATTTCTGGAATACATAAATGAAGGATTCACATCTATTAGCTACTTTTTTTAAAAAAAGATGCATAATCTTTTCTTTCAGTCTATGCAACATTTATATCCCTTGACCTATTTCCCCCCAGAGCTTGGAAATAATGTGTTTAAAGCAGGGATGGAAATCTTAATGTGATCCATTATCTGAACTGAGATTCAGAACACCAAAATTTGAAGTCTTCCATTGATCTACACTGGGAAGTCAAAAGAGCTGTAACTTTTCAAGCTGTAGCTATTACACATACACACACCGGTGCATCAAATTTGGGGACATTACTGAAATTGACAAATAAAGAGAAAGAATAGATCAAGTGAAAGATTACAACATCTTAGATAGTGGAAACCATTCAAAAATTGAAGTCTGGAAAGATTCCAGATCCAGATAGATTTGGAATCCCTTATTATGAAGTTTTACAGGAGAAGCTGCTATCTCCTTTGCAAAGCATAATGAATGATGTGATAGAAACAGGATTAATCCCTAATTCATGGAAGGAAGCTAATATAGGATTGATTCAAAACGAAGGATAAGATTTGACTTTACCAAAGAATTTTAGACCAATCTCTTTGTTGAACAATGATTATAAAACTTTTGCTTTAATTTTGGCAGAAAGAATGAAGAAGCTACCTGTTAAAGAAGTACATTGATGAAGACCAATGTGAATTTTTACCTGGAAGACAAATGAAAGATGATATTACAATTGTACTGGATGTGATAGAATATTTTTGAATGCCACAATGAAAAGCAAGGTGCTCTAAATTTTTTTGGATACAGAAAAAGCCTTTGATAATTTGAACTGGCAATCTCTTTTCAAAGTTATTGAATGCATGAATTTTGGTCAAAATTTTTGATGTGGATTAAATCAGTATATACAACTTAGTCAGCAAAAACTATAGTTAATGGAGATATAACAAAAGCATTTGAAATTTCTAAGGGGACATGACAAGAATGTCTACTATCCCCCTTGTTATTCATCTTAGCAATGGAAGTATTGAATCATGGAATTAAACAAGATGCTGATATAACTGGAATTAAGATGAGGAAAGCAGAATTTAAATTGAGAGTTTTTGCTGATGACTTGTTGATTATGTTGGAAAAACCATTGAAATCGATACAGAAATTGTGAGAGAAATTAAAGGAGTTTGGACTACTAGCTGGTCTGAAGATAAATAAGAATAAGACTAAGATTTTGAACAAGAATATGAACTTTTTAGAAATGAGTGAATTGCACTTAAAAACAGGCTTCAAAGTTGAAAAGAAAGTGAAATATTTAACTATCTACTTAACTGGAAAATCTAGTTCATTATATGAAAATAATTATGTGAAGACATGGGAAGAGACTGAGAAAGATTTGGATAAATTGCAAAAATTGAATTTATCTCTTCTAGGAAGAATGTCAACAATAAAGATGAATGTCCTTCCAAGAATGATTTTTCTCTTTCAAATGATTTTAGTTTTGACTAAAGAAACACCTTGTAAACAATGGCAAAAGGACTTGTCAAAATTCATCTGGGGAGGTAAAAAACCCAGAGTGAGATGTAAAGTTATATGAGATACAATAGAACAAGATGGCCTTGGTTTGCCAAATTTGAAGATGTACTTTACTGTCTCTTGTATAGGATGGATTTAAACAAATGGATTGTGCTGAAAGACAACAAACTTTTGAGCTTAAAAGGCCATGACCTAAGATTTGGCTGGCACATATATTATGGTATGATAAAGTTATAGTTAATGTTGTGTTCAATAATCATTGCACTCGATGTGCCTTGCTGATGATTTGGAACAAATATAAATTGAGATTATGTTCAGAAACTTCAATGTGGATCTCTCTGCAAGAGACCTTTTATGGAACAGAAAATGAGAGCTGACCAAAAATGGTTGATATACTATAACTTATTAGAGAAAAAAAGACCAAGATTATAATGTGAAGTTGTTGCAACAACTCTGGGAGACAGGTGACATAGAAACGTATTAAATAATATCAATAAATTAATTTGCAATGGCTCTCATATAGACAATCTAATATATAAAAGTCAAAGTTTGTTTGTCTGTGTCAGGCAAAGACTTAATATGATTGGCTGCCTAAGAAGATTCTATGGAATCCTGGGGTTGGCAGTTTATGGAGGATCCTTTAGAATTCTCAGGCAGATCGCTCTTGGGCCTCAGTCAACTGTGTCTGTCTTGAATAGGCTGGTTGCTGTGGAGATGAGGCCTAGCAGCAAGGGGGAGGGCAGTGTATTCCCTCAGGAACCCAACTTTTGTATGTTAATAACTCTGAATACAGATTGGATTGGGGAATATAGGGAAAAATTACAGCTACTGAACAAGAGAGTTTGGGGAATTAGAGACGCAGGATCTCAAATCTTTCTAACAAGTATTACCCATGAAAAAATAAAATCCCGGGCAATGCTGGGTATCTACACTAGTTATATATAAGATTCAAAGAAAATAAGAAGGCTAAATAATTTGAGGAGACTAAATCTGGACCTGGAAGTACTATTATGTTTAGATGATGATCATTTGATTGCTAAGATGTATAAAGTTCTGCTGAAACTGGAGATAGAAGAAGAACAAATAAAGGAATATATGAATAGCTGGGCAAAATTTTTTGGATATAATATACATATGTACCAATTGGGAAAGTTATGGAGAAAGGATATAAAAATATATTATATTATGATCTAAAAGAAACTTACTATAAGATAATGTCTCATTGGTACGTCACTCCAGAGAAATTAACAAAGGGACAAAAAACAAATGTTGGAAGTGGCAGGATCATGTTGGATCCTTGTATCATATGTGCTAGACACGTGATAAAACTAAAGAGTTTTGGATGAAGATTCAAAATATGATGCAAAAGATACTGAAGTCTTAAATACCTAGAAAAGCTGAACTATATTTATTAAGAATCTGGGAAGAAGATACAACTGTGGATAAGAAACAACTTAAATTGGTCCAACATATACTGTTAGCAGCAAGACTTGTATATGCAAAGTACTGGAAAAAATGGATTTACCAACAATGGAGTGGTTAAGGAGAATGGTTAGGGAGAATGATGGGAATTGTGGAAATGGACAGTCTTACAATCTTACAGGCTAAAAGGCAGATCGCAAAATGAATTTGTGTCTGAATGGAAATAGTTGATTGAGTTCTTAAAGAAAAATGAATTGATAATTCTACGTGAGAAGTGTTAAACTAGAATTAAAAGATGTATTCTAATTGTTGCTTTAAAAGGTCATTTTCTACTTTTATATGGATGGTTATTATTAATTCTTGATGTTTACTACTATTTTCTTGAACATTGATTAGTTGTATTACTGTTCTGTTGAATATTGTAATATTATATTAATTAATATAGAATATAGAATAGGCTAATAAGGCTTTAACTTAGACAATTAATTAAGTAGATAATAAGTAAGGAGATGATAGTTATACTGATAAATGATAAAAGATTAGTAACAATCAATAGTTGCGGTATAAAAGAAAAGATTTAATACTTAGATGCAATTGTTTAATTAATATGGGCTGTTTGCAAGGGAGTGGGAACCAACTTTTAAAATTATTTTTACTCATGTTATGTTATGTTATGTTGTGCTGTGTTATGTTGTGTCATGTATTGTTCATAATGTATCATATATTATTAATATTGTTTATACTGTTTGAATTGTTAATTTTCATTCTAGTTATGTGTATATTATGTTAGTTTCTTTGTTATGTCTGTGTTTAATAAAATAAAAATTTATAAAAAATTTTGGTGACATTGTAGCTCCTCTATGATTTTAATGCCAAAGGTCTCAATCCTGGGCTGCGTAGTGATGTGAGTTCTGGACCATATCTTGAACATTCAAGTCCCCACTGAAATATGAAATTTACAGTCTCCCCTCCACATTCACAGGTTTGACCTTTGAAAAGTTATTTGTGAGGCTTGTGCTTGCCTCTGCCCCCACCTCATTTTCCAACTTCCATTCCTTTGCATTCCTCACCCCAGGCTTGTTAGGCTTGTGTTTAAAATGGACTTTTTTTCCTTTTGGGTGATCAAAGCCTCCCCCCACTGTTGGAGGTTATCCACTCTGCTGTGTGACTGCACATTCTACTGCTGATTAGTCAGGTGCTCTCTTTGCTCCTACCCCTCCTTTTTCAAGATGGCTATTGGAAATAGCTAGAAAGCAAGAATTCTGTGCTTCTCCTTCTGAGGGGAAAGTACCTGTAAGCCCTTTCCTTTTCTTTTTTCTTCCCCATCCTGGGAATGCTGGGGCCAGAGGCAAAGGAATGGGACGATGGAGCTTTGGAGGGGAATTGTGGCAGAAGGGAGTTGCTTGTGGTTTTTGCCACTTTCATGAGGGTTCTGTGCCCCAAACCCTTGCGAATGTGGAGTGGCTACTGTACTAGGTAACCTTGAGCCATTCATTAGCTCCCTCAGCCTGGCTGACTTGACAAGCCTGTTGTGAGACTACAGTAGGTAAGAGGAAAAATGTTATACTGTGAACTCAGTGGAGGAACAGTAGGATATAAATGTTGTTATTAAATAAATAAAATAAAATCAGGAGAGATATGCTGAACAATGCTTTGTAAACTGCATTTTTGCTGGGTTGTGTGAGCATGAACTTTCAAAAGGATAATGCCTCCATAGGTTTCAGAAAGATTTCAGATAACTTCTAGACAGGTTGCAGTGCATAAAATGTCTTCTAGTCTTTGTTCTAGTGTAAGAAGTCTTTCCCCCCCTCTTTTTTAAAAAAATCTAATCCTGTGGCACATGCATACATCAGTGATTTAGTTCACTACGTTCACCAACAGATGGCACCAGAATTTGTTTTCTTTGTACTTATGAGTATACTCTATACTTCTTTATACTTACTCAATTGCTCACCATAGTGTTGCACAGTAGTCTAACAGGACAGAAATAAGAGTGATTTTCTTCTTTTTGGGAATCTATAATGGGTCAACAAATTTATATTAGTCTTTGCTGATATACTGCCATTTAATTTACAATAAAAGGTCTCTACCACCATTTGTTCCTTCACAAGGGATCTCATTCCATTAATTACAATTCCAATGAGAGTGGCTGAGAGGCAGCGGAAATGAAAGGTGCTTATTCACCAAGGGTCAAAAGCCAGTCTGTTTCTGGTTCAACGTACATAAAGAAGGAATGTAAAAATACTGGCTATGAGAAGTATCGTTTGGGTTGTGTACTTTATGTTTCACATATTTGGTAATAAAAAAATTTCACCTCCTGTATTATTGTTGGATTATGCAACAATGAATTTTACAAGAGGACAACCAGGGAATGACACTACCTTCACTCTGTATTTCATACCTGTTCCCATCAAAATAATTAATATATTTGCATCTTGGTAAACAAAGAAAAAAGCTGAGTTCCTGTGTGGCAGTGCTTATGACCTAAATTTGTATATTGTGGAAGACAAGGCAAGATAAATGTGAACAAATGCAGGTACAAGTCTTTAAAAGTAAACTAAGTTTCATGTGGGGAGAAACACTAAAGTATTATAAAAGAAACAGTGAGAATAATAGTGCAGTCTAATGCAATAGACCACTTGTAGGCAGTCACAGTTGGTGGATCCTAAAGAGCCTCTGGGAACCCTCTAAAACCTGAAAATCAGCCAAATCAACTTAAAAACTAATTGCAAATGTGTTTTTCTTTTGAAGGTCTACATACTCTTTACCATTTCAGAAAGCATCTGATTTTACTCTTAAACAGTGTTTTTATAGTATGTTATTTGTTTTAAAGTTTCGTTAGTATTTGGTTTGGTTTTATTGATTTTTGAAGTCTCTTTAGTATATGTATTTGGGGGTCTGAATTACTGTATTATTAGCAGCAGTAGGAATATTAAGGCAAGAGTCACTGGGAGAATTTAGTCAGCTCATCTTTATATTCTAATCTCATGTCTATCTTCTAAGACATGACAGATATGTCAGTACAGTTCTCAGTCAACTGAAGTACTATGCAATGTTGATAATATAGTAATGCTATGTAGTATTCAGAGATATTCTCATGGAAAAGGTAGAAGATTTGATTTTAAAGGAAAAAAACCCCACTTCCTTTCCTTTCTATTTAATTTTTTGGAATTGGTGTTGGGTGTGTTGAACTGAATTTCTTCAGGAACAGGCAACTGGCTTCCATGGATAACTTTCTAAATTTCAGGAGAAGCTGGACAAATGTCCTTGCAACTGGTCTAGGAATGAACTTCATAAATATCACCATCTGCAGTATGAGTCATGGTGGTATTATGTGGAGTGGCATCTTATCAACATCCTTTTGTTTCTATCCAGCATGAGGGTTCAGAAATGTTGCTCATATTTATTTCAGAGGAAACTGAGTAAAGCTCTTCATACTTCTACAGCTCTAACCAATAGTGTCAGCGTTTAGTACTGATGGTCTGTGTGAGGTATTTCTATTTCATAATGGGGTATGTTCTATATGATTTCATACAGTTTTCAATATGTCTTGTTAGCTGTGTTGGGGTCTTCTAGCTGAAAACTGGAAGTTACCCATGTATTGATAGAATCATAGAAACATGGAAGAGACCACAATGGCCATCAAGTCTAACTCCCTGCCATGGAGGAACAAATACCCAAAGCACCCCCAGCAAATGGTCACCCAGCCCCTACTTAAAAACCTCCAAAGAAGGAAACTCCACCACACTCCGAGGCAGCGTATTTCACTGTCGAATGGCTCTGGCTGTCAGGAAGTTCATCCTGATGTTTAGGTGAAATGTCTTTTCCTGTAGTTTGAATCCATTGCTCTGTGTCTTAGTTCCTGGAGCAGCAGAAAACAAGCTTGCTCCATCTTCAACATGACATTCTTCAAATATTTAAACATGGCTATTGTGTCTCCTCTTAACCTTTTTGTCAGGCTAAACATACCTAGTTCCCTATACTCTGGTTTCTTTTCAGATCATATAAATCTTCTACTAAATGGTGTTATGATCATTATAATTATTAATATGAAAGCAAGTCTGTAGCTCTGGTGGGGCCAGCCCAAAACATTTTGCTTTCTGAGCCAGAGCAGCAAATGGTGCCTGTCCACTCAACCCGGAGCAAGATCCAAAGCCAGGCATGTTACTTTTCTAACATAAAAAAGAAACCTCACAAACTTTCTTCTTATCCCTGGGAGGCAGCATGGTATAGTGGTTTGAGCATTAGACTACAACCGTAGAGACCCGAGTTGTAGTGGAAACCCACTGCTTGACCTTGGGTATATCTCACAGAAAACTCTGTGATAATTTTACCTTAGGGTCACCATAAGTTGGAAATGACTCAAAGGTACACAACAATAACAACAAAATAAGGAATTACATTACTAACCATCTCCTGCTTTTTCATGATGCCTCTGTATGTTCTGCTTTTCCAGAAGGTAGGGCCTTTGGCTTTTCTAGGTTGCCCCTTGTGTGTTCAGTGGTAACACTGCGTGGCTATGTGATAGAACATAGCACTGAAGGCACAGAGTGATCATCTCTCTTGTTAAGGGGGGATGGATAGAAATAGAAAATGATGTTGCATCTATATCAGTTTTTTGAACAGTAAGAAATCCAATGATGTAACAATCTGTGGTTATGGTGATTAGTAATACCAGTAAGTTGCATTTAGTTAGATCTGTCATGGTAGAAGAAGACACTTTCTATTAATCAGTTTTCCTTTTTCACTACCGTTTGTGGAGAGGAGTTGGAATTCTCTTGTGTTTTAGTTAATGTAGCTACCTTGTCTTTATCATAATAAATCAGTGTTTTAGGATTGTGTTTTAATATTTTGTCTTAATTTTAGTTCAGTTTAACTTAGTTTAGCTTAGTTTAAGCTATGCATGTAAATTGTTTATGTACAGTTTTTTTCTCCTTTCTATTGTTGTAGATTAGTTTGTATTAAAATTAATAAATATGAATTTGAAAGTGACAATGCATTTTCATCTGTTGAGGGGCTTTCTTCGTGGTTTTTGGGCAAAAATTCCCCCAAATTGTGCCATTTTTAAAATTGGGTATTGAATTGGGTGCTGGTGTCAGGGATTCAGCAAGGAACCCTGGGAAAATGTTCAGCCCACTGATAAATGTTGCATCATACTCTAGCTATGTATGATTGCAGTACATTGCATCAGAAAATGGAGAAGGGTGCAAAAGGTACAGGGTGGTGTGCAAACCCTCTACCTGATTGGATGTAGATATGTACATAAGGAAGCAATCCCCAGTCTCTATTGTCTGTTGACCAAACCCGGCGCCTGGCGCAAGCTTTTGATCGTCTGTTCTCTGTTTTGTATATAACGGAACCTTGATGATAAAGTGCCTCCTGTTTGCAAGAAACTCCTCTGTGTGAGTATCCTTATTGGGGAACAAGGTTGCTGCTGTTGGCTTTCTGAAATCTGGTTTTCCGCTGCGTTTCCGTGGGGCTGAAACTCCTATCATCTCCCAAAAGCTGGAGGGTCTCAGGGGCCACAGAGGTGGGGTCCACAAGCCATATGTGGCTCACAGGCCACTGTTCGCCCATCCCATTATATAGGATCTTTGCCAATAAGTTCAGTTACCCCTTATTGTGGGAAACTGAGCTTTTACGTTTACATTTCCAGTTCCAGTTCCTAATTCTCAGTAAAAACAACTAATAATGGCATCATTTTTCTCCACAGGTCTAGCATCATCCTTATCCAGAGTCTGTTCTGTCAAGTTCACAGGAAGCTGCTGAATCTTCCCAACTCACTTTGAAAGAAGCTCACCTAGTGCTTCTGTTAGGCAGAGCAAGTTATCTGACTGAGAATCGTTGGTTATTCAATTGACTATTATTAGTGCACATATGTGTATGTATGTGTGTGTTTTTGAGGAAGCAGAGCTCTTTCTGCAGAGAAAGGAATCTGCCTCAAGCAGTTCTGAGTTCCATGAATGGATGACAAATTAACAGTTGTCTAATTGAGTAAGACATTTGTTTATTTGTTTGTTTAGTGCTAAGGGTGGGGAGAACTGCCTGTGGGATTTTGCATCTCATGTGCCAAAATAACCCTCCTAGCTTGAGATACCTTTTGCTGATCCACCATGGGCAGAAAAATATTATGGGTTGCCTTGAAGGAAAGGAGCTTCTCATAGACATGAATTTGTAGAGATGGCTGTGTGTGTTGCCATAGCTGTGTTCATATAGGTCTGGTCCATAGGCCAAATCCTGGGGGTAGATGGTAGCCTGTCAGTAAGAACTGATTGGAAAAGGATACTTCATTCTCTAAGGGAGGCCATTTCTGCACCTTACTGGTTCCTGTCATTTTCCCGTTGTGATCCAAACAGTGTTCTTACTGGGTTGGGAATGCGATGTGAACGCTCCCCTTTGCACCTGGCCAGCTACCTATGGGAATGAGTGTGAATGACACACGCCTTCCCTTCACAGTGCAGCTGGCCTCTTTCTTTTAATGGAATATTCTGTGATTCCGACAGGTGGGGATGTGTTGGCGGCGGGACCACAATGATGTCATATGAAAGTACAACGTGTGGACCACTGCCAATGCGTTTCCATCACAGGACAGCAACACAATGTGGAAATGGCAGAAGTTCGCTGAAGCAAATACACCTGCAAAGTAAAGAATCCATCTTTTAGATATCATACAGAATCAACACTGCTCCCCATTCATCTTCTGGCCTATAGGTCTTACAACCAAAAAGAGAAGATCTCTCTGGAAAATACAAGGGGAAATGTTCTCTAATTAGACTGTGATAACAGTTTTGTGCCAAAACTTGAAGCAAAGTATTTTTCCTGAGGCCAAATATTATCAAATGTAAATCTACTTTCTTGCCTTTTCTTTGGCAGACTAGAAGAAGAGATACTAGAAGGGTCCTGTAAAATTATGTGTGTACACATGGGTCAGCAACTCATTCTAGACCTCCTGTGCCTGTTTTCCAAGAAGCGATTTTAAAATGTGGCCTTTTGACCTGTTTGCTTCTGAACCCTGGGGATAGAGACAGAGTTCAGAGAGCTAATATTTATTTCCAAGGGAAAATGTGCAACATTCAGATTTTCAAGATCTTTAAGTGTTATACTTGCACTTTTGAAAGCCAAACATTTACTGGCTCCCTGCTGAGTGTAATATTCAGTTTTGTAATTAAAGTAGCATTGTGTCATTTTTGTCTGTGCTTAGAATTAGTTTTTGTTCCTTAGAAACTGCACTCATTTCATTTAAAAGAATATTCTGCTTATTTAAATGAACATGAACAACAACAAGTGAGCTGGGCTGGAAAGTAACATGCCATTACTTGTAACATGTTACTTTTTTGACTATCAGTGATCGATGGTGTTACATTTTAATGACAGACAGACTGATTAAAATGACCAGAAAGTCCCAGATTTTGTTCCTGTTCTTTCTGATTTTATTT
This sequence comes from Iguana delicatissima, assembly GCA_948472985.1. Classification (NCBI taxonomy): domain Eukaryota; kingdom Metazoa; phylum Chordata; class Lepidosauria; order Squamata; family Iguanidae; genus Iguana; species Iguana delicatissima. The sequence continues at coordinate 432,358 of CAOKZL010000465.1, read as the reverse complement.
TGGAGATCCAGACGTGTTTTGTTTATCCCAGAATATTTTCTGTTAGCTCCCATTATGATTAGAGACTATTTGTACCAGTGCCTCAAATTGGTTTATTTTAATCCAGTATAAAATCAGAATGAGCCAGAACAAAATCTGGGACTTTTCAATCAGTCTGGATACACCCATAAAATGTTAGCACAATGAGTTCTACTTACTTGTTGCTGTAAAAATAGAAGGATTTAGGAAGGATTTGGAGTGGCAATACAGTTTTTGCCAATTTACATTATTTTGGGCAGTATAGATTGAAAAAAAAAGTTTTTCAAAGCCAAACATAATTGGAAGGCCCATCATAAAACTGGAAGTGGCTCAAAGGGTCTACCATGCTCCCATGAGCCTATCTGGCCAATCATGTTTCTGGAGGTTTCCAGGCCATTTTGGGCTCACAAATATTTGGGTATACAGCAGTCAGGGGGCATGCCTTCTTCCTATGGGCGGGCTGGCTGGCTTTCTTTCTTTCTTTCTTTCTTTCTTTCTTTCTTTCTTTCTTTCTTTCTTTCTTTCTTTGCTTCCACAAAGCCCATGCATCTTGGCCAAAATAAAATATTGGCCGGGACTTTTGATGGATATTTCTATTAGGTTTCTCTGATTATACAGCCCTGCAATTCATTTCCATGATCTATTGTTAGCCTTTGTTAGTTTGCTTCATTTGCTGATCCAGCACTTATTTTAACCTTTGCAACCTCATTTGGTAAAGCTATTTTACGTTGTTATAATTATAATTCTCTGCATGAAAAAGTGCTTAGCGACATCTGCTCCAAATTGGGGGTTTTGTTGTTCCTGTTGTTGTTTAATTAACATGAAATACTCTCTTGCCCTATCAGTTTTGTTAGGCTGGAAATGACAAATCTTATTGACGTTATTTTCTGCCCCCTTTCTCCATATTCTCAATATTTGAATTCATCATTTCTCTTTTCTTCCTCCTCTGCTACCACCACTCTGATGATCTTTAGACTTGTTGTTTGGAGCTGATGTAACATGAACAGAATATAACATACCTTAATTTGTGACTGAATGAGAAGGAAAGAGGATTCAGAGAATCAAGACCCAGATCCTGGGTAACTAAGGACCTCCACTATTAATTTACATTAGTTGTGCAGGTTACAGCCAAGGTGGAACGGGGGGCAATTTGCCCCATTTCCCTCCAGTGAGGGCTCCAAACTCAGCTCTAGTGTTTGATGTCACTTTGTATCTGGTGAGGAGGGGAGAGATAAGAAGGAGGAATGTGAAGCTAGTGAGAAAGTATTATGGGAATGGGCATGGCATCTTGTCTCTATTCCTAGGATGAAAGATATGTAAACAACAGAAAGGGTCTGGGAAAATGTGGTGCTGGTGGGGTGATGTGACATTTATGACTTTCACCAATCATTGCTATGCACGACTAAATTTGTATAACAAGGGATAAAACCTGTAACTGTCCAATATGTGGTGGTCTCAACAGCTTCTCAGAAAAGTTGCTATGTTGCTTGTTTTGCTCCAAATAAACACTTCTGTTCAAACTCTGAATGCTATTTGTGAGTGCAAGTTATCCAGGACATGACATCTTACCTTCAACCTTGCCAAACATTTTTGTCTTTTCTAGTGAGTCATGTCTTCTCATGATATACTCAAAGTATCATAGCTTCAGTTTAGTCATTTTGGCTTCTAGTGAGAGTTCAAGCTTGATTTGGTCTTAGGCCCATTTATTTGACTTTTTGGCAGTCCATGGTATCAACAGATCTTTCCATCAACACTATGTTTAAAAATATTTCATATTTGTTTCTTTTTGTCAGATTTCAGATTTCACAACCATACATAGAAACCAAAAATTCTATGGTATGGCTGAGAACCCTCTTCTAGGATATATTATACGACCTCTTTCTCTTTTCCCCATGTTGTTCAGTCTCAGCATCTCCTCTGCCCCATCATTTCCATCTTCTTTCAGTCACACTTTAAGTCACGCACTCTTGCCCTTGGACTCTGGAACTTTGCCTCCTGATGGCTGTCTTCTTTCACTGAGGTTATGTTGATTTTCCACATCAGAGCGTCAGAACTTTCTCTCTCAGCATTTAAATTTATATTGTAATATGTTGGTGGAAAGAAGATTATTCCATTATGGCAGTGGCATTATTTCAGTACACACTAGATAATAAGCATTTCATCTGCATTTCCAGATATAGTTGTGGGAAACTGGAAAATGTGTGCTGAACAAATGAGCAACCCAGTTGGTTTTATGATGATGAAAACAAAGAAAAAGTGCATAATTATCAGAATGTGTTCATTAGCAGTTTCTTTAAAATTCAGTGCAATGCAACTTTTCTTTCATATCATTTACTTTCTTTCTCTCTTTTCCTCCCCGCCCCATATTCAGTATGAGAATTCTTGAATCTGTACCTTGTTACTTTCTTTCCGCAGTTATACATCTGCTGGCTTCAGTGCCTGGGAAATGTGCCTTCCTCATACTGCCAACTGTCACTGGTGGGCAGGGGGACAGTTGTGCTGATGAAGCACCAGTGAACTGTCTGCTCAGCTTTGGTCAAGAAAGAGAGTTTTGTGATGGCTAGGAATCTGGCTGAAATCTTACCCAAGTTCTCGTGATGCTGGCTGAGTCTCATGAGATCTCTCAGTGGGCGTTATATAGGGCTTAGGATCAGCCATTTTGGATCACACTTCAGGCCAACCTTCCCCTACTCCCTGTTTCTTTATTATATTATTTGCGTGTTGTTCTAGACTCATGCTGCTCACCCATTTGTAGCCAGGAAGTTTACCTCCCTCATGTCACTGTGGCTACTTTTTTCTCCTATTCACACTGGATTTTTTTCATCATCTGCTCTCTTTTTTTCTGTTACACTATAGAGGTCACACCCAGACTCTCTGGAACTACCTCAATATATGCTTCTTTGTCACATCATCACCATCATCATCATCTACTACTACTGCTGCTGCTGCTACTACTAGTACTACTGATCCCTCCTTTCTCCAGTACAGAACTTAAAGTGGTATGAAACTGAAGTTGAGAGAGAAAGCAGGTCAACCTAAATGTGTGGGAGATGCTCAATTCTACTACTACTTTCCTCTCCAATCCAAGGAAGCTGTTCTGGTCCTAAACCACTGACTGTCATAAGTAATGGACTGGATGAAGGGAAAAAAAAATTAAATTTAAATCACACATGAGAAGGGTGTTCCTGATGAGGGAGGATCAGGGAATAGGGATTCAGCCTGTGTTAGATGGGTTTACAATTCATCTGAAGACAAAAGTTTACAGTTTGGTTGTACTCTTGGGCCATTTCTGTACTAAGTTGTTATTGCACTATTCCACTTTCAACATACTATGGAATCCTGGGGATTGCCGGCCCATCCCCTCCCTAAACTGCAAACCCCAGGGTTCCATAGGATGTTGACAGTGGAATAATAGTGCAATAACAGCCTAGTGTGGAAATGGCCTTGGACTTAGCTTTGAACCTGGAGGCCCAGGTTGCTGTGGTGGCCAGGTGCGCTTTTGCACATTTGAAGCTTGTGTGCCAGCTGTGCCTGTTCCTTGAGATACTGGACCTGGCCATGATGGTACATGCCATACCTACATCCTGTTTAGACTACTCTAACATGCTGTACTTGGGGCTGCCTTTGAAGACTATTCAGAAACTTCAGCTGGTCCAAAGAGCTGCAGTCAGACTCTTAACTGGGACAGGTCATAGAGACCACACTACACCCCTGTGAAAGCAGCTCCATTGGCTGCCAATTTGTTTCTGGGCACAGTTAAAAATGCTGGTTATGATCTAGGAAGCCCTGTAAGGCTCATGTCTGGGGTACTTGGCAGACTGTATGAACTGACCTGGGCTCTGAAGTCATCGGCCCTTTCCTCATGGCATTTGTCCTGCGAAAGGGACATTTTTCATTTCATTTTTGGCTGGAAGCTGAAAATGGTGCGCTATTGCACATTGCTCCTGGGCCCTGTGCGCACTTACCTGACATGCGGAGCCTCCAGAGCCACACTGGTCGTGCTTCCCAGGCTGCACTGAGGAAGGAAGAGGCGGGGCTCTCACGCGAGCAGGCAGTTCGTGCGGAGCTGAAGCAGCAGGACGCGAGAGCCTCTCGCCGGAGGCTGCTTGTGCAATCCCTGCACCCCAGCACCAGAAAAAGATAAGGTGCGGAAAGGGCCATCAGGAGAGGCCCTTCTCTCAGTTCCACCACCTTCACAAGCACGGTTGGTGGGGATGGGTTCCTCTAGATTCTGAAACTCTTCTTTTCAGAGAGGCCAGAATGGCCCCCTCCTTTTTGTGCTTCCAGTGGCAGGCTAAAACAGTTTTTATTCAGGTAAGCTTTTGATGCAAAAAGTTTTCAAAGAATGGGCCAGGGGGTTGCTGTACTGTTTTAATTTTAATTGTTATCCTTTACCCCCTTTGAGCTGTTGTTTTCTATTCTTTAGCAGTTGAATTTTATTTTAATATGTAGTATTCATATGTTTTTAAGTTGTATTGTTTCAAAGTATGAGCTGCTTTTGGAAGGAAAAAGTGGAATGTAAATAAATAGAATTAGAATGATAATGATAATAATAATAATGTAACATAATTGGCATATGAGTTCTCTGCCCTCCCTTCATATGGTAGAATCCATTCTCCTTTCTGTTAAGCTATATTCCAGGTAAAGTTGTGGCTTACTATAACTTTGGAGCCTACCTTCTCTTTTACTGCACCTTTGTGTTTTATGCACTTTCATGCTTGTGTCCATGTATACCTTCCATCCATCCTTCATTTTATTTATATCTCACCTTTGTCCCATGTCAGGACTCAAAACAGCTCATTAAAAAAAGAAAGAAAGACAATCCAGAATACAATAAAGCACATGCAGTTAAAAAGCATACAAAATCAAGATTAAAAGAATTTTAAATTAACAACAGAATTAAACCAATTAAAATCTTACTTTAAAGATGTAAAACAGATTAAAAACAGTATAGTACCTAAAAGCCATTTTTGTTAAAATCAGTTTCCATAAGCCTGCTGGAAAAGAAAAGTCTTAACTTTTCACTGAAAGGAAAACAAAGAAAGAACCATCCTAACTTCCCTAGGGAGGGAGTTCCAAAACTGTGGGACCAGTCCCCAAGAAGGCCTTCTCCTGTGCTGCCGCCAACCGTGCCGGTGAAAGTGGTGGGGCAGAACTCCAAGGTGGAGCTTCTGCCTTATAAGAAACACATCCAGTATCTCTGAAACTGTCTCAAGGTGTATATGTCCTCATTTTTACTGTCCTGTCATGTAGATTAGAGTGAGACACACACATGAACAAATAGACACTGGCTGGCTCAAAGTTACTCACACCATTTCTGCACGATGATACTCTCCTGCATCGTCCCATTGCAATCCTGGTAGAGCCATTGCTGGGAAGGGAGCATGACAGGAACAATCCCCTCTGCACCCAACTGGCTCCCTGTGGAAGGGAATGCAAGAGACATGTGTCTGCCTTCCACAGTGCAGCTGGGCTCTTTCCCATGCTGCACTGGGAAAGGAAGCACCTCCATCACATTTCCTGCCCTTCTGCATGGCATGTAAGTACAAGAGCATTGCGCGATCTGGGCACTTAATGGATTTAATCTGTTAAATGAATATCCTGCAATGACAACACATGGGGACAGGATGGCAGCAGGACTACAACAATGTCTGGTAAAAGCACAACCTGTAGACTGCTGCCATCCCGTGGGACTGCAACACCATGCAGAAATGGCCTCAGTCACTTTCATGGTTCAGTATGTGATAGATCCAAGTTCTAGTCCAACACTCTAACTATGAGATAGATAAAGTGGGTACCATGGGTTAACATGCAGCCACAGAGTCTCACAGACCCTCCTCTGACCCCCAATCCCATGTACCCCTCAAATTGCACCCTCAGAAACCTTAAAAAGCAAGTTTGCCTTTGCTTTGGCCACAATGGCTTGTTTTAAAGGGAATTTTGCTGTTATTTGGCCTGTGCCTTGATTTTCAGAAAGACAAATGCAACATGGAAAATCTCAATGTTAGTATAAGACCCAAATGCTTCCTTCCAGTCCAAGTACAAATGTGTAACCTGGGGGTGGAGAACAGGTGTGGCTGGACTGCAGCTCCCATTGATCTCAACAATGGATGGACAAAGTAGAATCTGTTGGCTCAATGTGACTCTTAAGACTCCTTTTGCATCTTCAACATCCTCTAGGAACCCCCACATCATAAAGCTGGTGTAATTGCCACCCTATAAGCACTTTGCATTTTTAAGAGTCCGTGGCCCTCCCATTTTGCTCTAACCTCATATTCTCAAAACTAAAGGTGGAATTCCATTTTTTCCCCGTATTTTATTTGCTAGGGGAAGAGCTGATTTGCCACCACTGGGTTCTGACAGCAGAAAATAAACCCTTCCTCAACCAATGACTGTCTGTGTAGAGTAGATAGGAGTTGCAGCCCAACTTCTAGAGGGCTACATGTTGCTCTTAATATAATCCAGCCCTCCAAATGCTTTTGGACTTTACCTCCCATCAGCTCCAGCCAGTATAGCCATTGTGAAGAATGCTGGGAGTTGCAGTCCACAAAATCTGGAGCGCCACTATGTTTTTAGTCTTACTCTGAACCTTTGCTAAACTGCTTCAGAATATTTCTTGCTTACTTGACAATGTACCTCAAACAAGCATGTCATGCAAAGGATTGAGCTCAGCACCCATGTGAAACTTCTCTTGAGGCTGAGTCCTTCAGCTCCCACCCCCAAGGATACGTTTGTATAACAATTACAGACATGGTGGCATTGGATGAAAATTTTTCAGAGTTCAATAAAAAAACTATTTTAGAAAATCAATCGCAATTCAAAAGGCCGTGTAAAACATTTATTTTCATCAGACAAGGAGGACATGCAGTTCCTAAGACTAAAAGGAGGTAATTTGGAATGACAGGCTGATGATTCAACTTTGCTGATGTTGCAAATGCCTGTCCGCATTAAAAAGCTGGTCCTTAGAGTTTTGTTGTGCTTTTGTTGCTGTGAACAGGAAACAAATTCTCAGCAGCTGCCAGTCTTAAAACATCAGTGGATTACATTATGTCTCTGCTGTACTGTTGCAGAAGTTTGATGCTACTCCAACCACTGTGACTCCATCTTATGGAATTGTGGGACTTGTAATTTGCTGAAGTACTTACATTTCTGTTACAATTATTCCCTGCATCCCCCTGAACCACAACACTAGAACTCTCTGGTAAAGAATTCTTAAGTCTCCCACCAAACTATAAACTCTCTACAGAATTCCATGGGATATAGCTATGACAACTAAAGTGGTCCCCAAATACTATAACTGTGTACTACAAGTACATTGTAAATCCAAATCTAAATCAGTGCCTTTTAAGTTTGGCTGCTGATGAGAATATCGGGCATCAGCCCAATCATGCATAAACTAGACCTATAGAAATTAGTAGGACTTAAGCTGAACATGATAAACATGATAAAGATCTGTATATTTATAGATGGGTGAGATTGGAATGACTAAATCTGGATCCAGCTTCATGAGGCCAGGGCAACATGAAGCATATCAAACATGGGGTTTTCCAGAAACAATGAACTAATGGAAAATAGCATGCTGTCATGAACCAGTGCTATAGCCTGATACCATAATGGATCTTAGGCTGCTTACAATTTAGCTTTTCAATGCGATTAAATATGATCAAAGGCTTTGGATTTAAAACTAGGTAACTTAAATGACTGCAAATAAATTCTTGGGTTTAAGACATTTTACTTGCTTGAAAAAAAAAAGCCCCACCACAGCTCACTCTGTCTCTCTTTCTCCCCCTCCTTTTGTTAATCATAGGACGAGGCTTTCTCCTTGTCTTTATACACCTGTCTAATTATATATGGATATATTCAGACTGTTATATCCACAGACTGTATGAAGAGCTCTGAAAGGGTTTTTTTTTTAGCTTCACATGTTAAGTTATTACGTAGATTAACGGTATCTTTCCTTTAAACCAAGTATTAAAGAAAGATGTATTCTCTTCCTCTCTTTGAGGCTTAGGCAATAGATTTAGTGCTATTTTGTTGAAAAAGTGAATACAGTTTCTATAAAATTGTAAAGAGGCTTTACAAGACTGTGTTCTTCCCGTATAAGCCTGCCTAGTGTGAAGATCTTCAGAAGGGGCCTGTCTCTTTGGTCTGCCACCAATGGAGGCAGGTTTGGCTTTGATAAGGAAGACAGCCTTCTTGTTGGTTGCCCCTGTTGGCCTTTGGAATGCCCTGCCACCTCTTTCGGTGGTTCTCAACCTGTGGGTCCCCAGATGTTTTTGGACTTCAGCTCCCAGAAGCCCTGAGCACTGACCATAGTGGCTGGGGCTTCTGGGAGCTGAAGTCCACAAATATCTGGGGACCCACAGGTTGAGAACCACTTTAATCCATAGAAATGTAGAGTTGGAAGAGACCACAGGGGCCATCCAGTCCAACCCCCTGCCATGCAGGAACACCCTCAAAGCACTCCCGACAGATGGCCATCTAGCCTCTGCTTAAAAACCTCCAAGGAAGGAGACTCCACTATGTGTAGTTTAGAGTAGTTTATTTTCAGTTTAGTTTAGTTTGATTGTTTTTGCTTTGTTTATTGCATTAGTGATATGTCGAGTTTGTGGTATGTGTTTGATGTGTTTTGTTGTTTGTATTTGGTTTTTTTTTTTTGGAGTTTCAGTAATTAAAAAAAATTAAAGAGCCATAAAAAAGATTTAAAAAAAAGAAAGAAAAAAAAGGAATGTCCTGCCAGGGTAGGCTGTATTGGCCCTCTACCTCGGATTGCCATATGCTACCCTCTTCAAATCTAGGTGACTAATTTTCGTATTACTCAAAATTGTTATGATTATGCACATTATTTATTTGTATGACAATTATACAAATATAGCACTGATTTTGAAATTCTTCTCGGGTTGTTTTATCTACCTTTCAAAACCTTTGTATGTTTTTAAAATGATTTTATACTGTTTTATGTGGTGATTTTAATTGTTTTTAAATTTTATTGTGAAGTTGTTTTTTTTAAAATTGATTTTCTCTAGAAGCTACCGTGGATCCAATTCTGGGGGAAAAGGGGCATACACATTAAATAAATAAACAAATAAACAAACAAACATTAAAAAATAATTTAACATTAATTACTATTTATGTAATTGTACTTTTTTCTTGCTACTATGTTTCAGTCTTGGTGCCTTTTTTTAAAAAAATAGTGACTACTGTTCTTACAGGGCGAATTTAGAGTTATTTTTGAAGCGATGGACTCATCTTGCCTCTCAGCACATCTGTCTTATATAGTTGTTGTGTGGCTTAATACCAAGAAAGGAACTCTGTAAAATGGCCAGGTACATTTCTCTGGATGGTGGAACAATAACAACAACTACAATAACAATGACATTTCATTATCTATAAGCACTTCTAATGCTACTGCATTCTCATCAGGTCATTATAGTATAGTATAGTATAGTATAGTATAGTATAGTATAGTATAGTGTGAGAGCCAAGCCGTTTCCGCACTAGACTGTTATAGCGCTATTATTCCACTTTCAACATCCTATGGAATTCTGGGGTTTGTGGTTTCGGGAAGGGCTGGCCAGCCCCTCCCGGAACTGCAAACCCCAGGATTCCATAGGATGTTGAAAGTGGAATAATAGCGCTACAACAGTCTAGTGCGGAAACGGCCCCAGTATGGTGTTGTGCTCTGAACATTGGACTGTGACCGTGGAAACCAGGATTCAATTCCCTGGCCATGGAAACCCACTAGGTTGATGCTGGGTGTATCACATGCACTCTCAGCTCCAGAAAACCCTGTGTTAAGATTGCCTTAGGCTTAGGGTCACCATACATTGGAAACAATTTGAACAGTATAACAACACAACAACAATAACATAGCATAATGTGTAGGGTTTTTTTTGCCATTTTTTGTAAAAAATGTGAAATGTAAAAAAAAAAAAAAGGTACATAAAAATATCACTAAAAGCCCCTGAGAGTCAGTGCCATTTGATTCACATCTATAATGCAGACGAAAGTAAAGACAAAACTATAAACCTCACCTCCTTTTCCTATGCTCTTCTTGTACCTTTTATTATATTTCTTTAATCGTATACCTACTTCCCTTGCTCCTTGTAGTCTCTCATTGAACTGCTTCTCATTCCCTCTCTCTTCTTTTCCAGTCTTGCCGCACCTTACAGGTTCCCATTGCCACCGTCCCTGACATGGCAACTGTGTCTTCCTCTCTTCTTTGCTTCTCCTTCATCTTTGCCATGCTCCCCTTCTTTACTTCTTGCACTCTATCATTGACATCTCCCACCCTCCATTCCCTCTTTATTTCACCCTGTGCCACCACAGTTCCTTCTCTTGCACCTTCCATCACCTTATGCCTACCTCACGCACTTTGTTTACTCTGCCAGTACGCTTCTCACAATCCTTCTCTCCTTTTGGCTCATCTCACACATTTGCCATGCTTCCTTTTCTTGCTTCCTGTGCTCCAGCGTTTGTATCTTTCTCTCTCCATTTCCTCCTTCCTATCCCTTTCCCCTGACCTTGTGTGGCTACACCTCTCTTGCACCTTGCACCCTCATGTACTTCCTTCCCCTCTATATTTCCCCGAACTTGCTTCACATTGCCCTCATACTATGTTTCTGTCCCTTGCTGCTGTACCCCCAAACTTCTTTTCCTCCCTCCACTTTTATTTCACTTTGTGCTGCCTGTCATCTAAAGTGCTTTAAACAGAGGACATATAAGCAGACATATGAAGGTAGTGGGTTCACTTCCATTGTAAGACAAGGAGCTGAAAGAAAGAGAGATAAAGCAAGATGGGGGCAATGTTAGCAAGAGCAGCAGTGGGGGTGAGGCAAAGTGGGATGAGAAAAAATGGCATTAATGGGGATAGATCTTTTCCTACCACATCAGGCAGTGGGAGAACACTAACTGCCCCTCATAAAATGAAACTTTTTTTTTGCTTGACATGAAATAAAAATGCATAATATTGCTGTATCAAGCGAGACAAGGAAAACAGCAGCCTCCATTGAACTGGAAACTGCAACTTTTACCTTGCTTTGTTGCAGCCATCCTCCATCACTCTAATGCCTCTTTCATTTTCTGCACAGTCTTTTCAAGGAACCTTGCAAAAGAAATACCCTAAAATCCAGTATCTCTAATGAGACAAGCATTAATGTAGCTTAACCTACCTAACAGGTTTGCTGTGAAAACGATTTGATAAACAGCACTGAAGAAATAGTTAATACCACTTCTGATTATCATGAATATTGGTCTTCTTAGCTCATAAGTTATTCAGTAGAGTCTGCTTGTTCTTTTTCTTTACATATATTTATTACTCCACAGTAGTTTCAAGCAGATGTTAGAAACACAGACACAGAAAAAAACATATCAGGCTTTTTCAGTCCTAATTACAGCTGGGATATTTGCAAACAGCAAGTGCAATTTGGACAAGAGCATTCATGCAGAAAAGTGACACTACCATAAACCACACATGAAAAAATGCTGAACAGCTAATTATCACTATAGATACCTATTTATTAGAAGTGAGGGAAGGGAAGATTTGTTGAGAAAAGGCGTTATGTGTGTGCTCCTAATATTAAACAAGGAAATGAAGGAAAGAGTGAGTATATGAAGGTTATGATGACAAACAATTTCTTTTGTCATGTTTATGGTACAACTGATTCCTCCCCCCCCAAAAAAAAGAAAGAAAAAGAAAGAATACTAGAAGATTTTATTACTCAAAGTTGTTAGATCTTAAGTTCTAGGGCTGCAATCCTATGGATACATAGTAAAGCCTGCAGAACACAGTGTGCTTTGCTTTTGAATAAACATTCACACACTTAAGTTACTGGACTTAAGTTATTAGACTGCAATGCTGTGCCCACTAACTAGGAAGGGAGCCTTGTTGTGCGTACTGGGAGACTTGTGGGTAGATGTGAGCAGCCTTGCACTATTTGGGCTGCAATCTTATGCAGTGGGAAACTTTTTGGGCTCAAGGGGTGCATTGCCTGAGGCAGGCTTTCAGGGACACATACCTGTAGCAGGCAAGGTAGCAGGCAAAGTGAGCTGAGCATCATTCATACATGCATGTCTACATATGCTCAGAACATTTTTTTTTTAAAAAAAACAACCCTAGTTTTACGCAAGAATGTAGTGGCAAATTTTGAAGTGCAGATTGCAATTCTCCATCGATACTTCCCCAGAAAGAAGTGTAAGAAAATGTATAAATCCTTCTTCTGCTGTATGTATATTTCCATGCGTATGTATGCATATGTATGTATCCAAAGACATCTCTTCTCCCAATGATCAGCATCTGTTGTTTGTATCAGGTTGACTTCAAATGATGGTGACTCTATGAATGAGAGATCTCAGGATGCCCGGTCATGAACTGCCATGCTGAGGTCTTGCAAACTCAGGGCCATAATTTCCTTGTTTGAATCAACTTCCCTCTTTTCCTATTGCCCTCTGCTTTTCCAAACATGAGCATACTCTGCCTTCTCATAGTGGTGGGATTGCTTGCTCCTGTGAAGCAAGAGGCTGAGGGTCGCACTGTGGCTGGTAGGGTCTCCCGCCTCAGACAAACTGTTACTCTAATTTTGGGGGTCCCTTGGGGGACACCTCAATGTGCTCCACTTGATAGGGGATGGAAACTAGCCAGAGCACAAGCAATAGCACTGCAAGAGGCAGGGTAACCTAGTGGGGTCTTTTTACCCAGTTTTTACAGGGTCAGGCCAAGCCAAAAACCAAACTAAATATCCAATAAATGATTTTATTAAAGGTAAGTCGCACGCACAATGCACTCTCGCACACACACACCCAAGAGCTATTAAGAAGTAAAAGAAAGGAAACTGGACAGAGGGAGTATTGAAGGGGTGTTGTCCTGGGTCCGGGGAGGCAGCAAAGAAATGGGGCTTAGCACAGAGAGGGCTGAGGGGATTACTCGATGGATGGAGTGACAGTCAGCTGGGGTGACCGGGAGTGATCTAAAGAACCACTCAAAAACTGGGACTATTTGTAGGGGAAAAAGTACCTGGAGGACTAATCCTTTCCCAGGGAGAACAATGGGTGTTGGAGCGCTGATGAAGCTCCACCATGGTAATTTCCTTCGTGTGATGGGATTGCAAGGTGTTGCCAAAGTCTCAGGATCTTCAGCTGTGCTAGTTTGTGGTGTGACTTCATGTAAATGGTCCTCGCCTGATGGAATATTTGCTCAACTTGGGGCAGACATGCTAATCCCTTCAAGTTAGTATCTTGGAGCTGAGGACCCTTTGTTTATTGTGGGTTTACACATCTTGAGATCTCCTGGGGCTATGTGACTGGGGATTTTACTGGCCTGACCTGGTTGTCGGTCTTCCGTCTGTGCCTGCCTACGTGCCCTTTTGGAGAACCTCTCTGGCATATGGAGCTATAGTTTAATATTAAAATTGTAGACCCTGGGATAGGGTTTCTCCATCGGAGTAACAAAGCTTTTGCTGAGGAATCAGACTAAATGTGGCAAGCAGCTACTGAGCAGCAGCAGTAATGGGGTGTGTATATGTGACATTAGCAGAAGAGGTCTTAGAGAAAATGGAAGTGGCATCATAGCTAACTTGAAATGAGTGAGTATTGGGCAGAAGAAAACAATGATAAACCATTCCAGAAGGCTTTTACTGTGAAAATCCCCTTATGATTATGTAGCATAATACCCAGTTATTTCAATAATCATGGAACAGTCTGCAGGCAAAGAGCAATGTAGTTGTTCGAATATTGGATTGGAGCTTAAAGAACCTGAGATTGTATAAGAAAGGCAAAGAAGGGGTCTTAATATGTCTCCCAAAGCCATATAAGACCACCAGTTCATGATTTTCCAGAAATTCCTTTTCCCAGTACTGGGATAAAAACATATTCACTCAAAGTCAACAAAGTAATTCTAGCAGTTTTCATCCCTACTAGGAGCAGGTGACTTTTGTAAAGTTGTTGTGTCTTACCTAACCAATCAAGACCCAAGCAAACCAAAATATTTTGTATTACAACAGGGAAATCTCACAATAATTTATTGTTACTGAGAAAATCCACTCATCTCAGTTCTTGTGAAGAAGAAAATGAAGCACAGTGGGAACAAGAAAATCTGAAGGGGTAGCAGATGATGTCATCAAAATTGCTAAGTAAAAATATATATATATACATAATCTAGCTTTAATTCTGAGAGTCATGGTTCCACTATGCCATCATGTTTAAGATCAGTATGTTTCTATACTGTAGGATCATACTGCTCAAAGTTACTCTTTAAAAAATACATTTACGTTTCATTGTGAAACAAGAAAGTTCCCATTCATTTCTCCACTGGATATCAATGTAATTCTCTTAATTAGAGTGTTTTACTAAATTATTTAACTGGCCTCTTCATTGAGAAATTGTCAAGAAAACAGAGCATCTCTCTCTCGGTGGTTGGTAACTCAAATGTTAGTGAGGTGATAAACTACTTAGACTTAAGTATTAGTTTATTCTTTAAGAGAGCTATCGAAGGTGTTGAACTCTATCTCCCCAATACATTTTTATACATTTATAACCATCTTTCCATCAACTGTAAAGAATTCTTTTTTCCTTCAGCTTGGGTGCTTGAGCTTTAAGGGCTAGATATTGCCAAAACCTTTGCCCTGTAGACAAAGAACCTCTACCACAAACAGAAAGCAATTCCTCCTGGAGACCTTGCTGGGCTCTGCCAATTCACCTTCTCTGTTAATTGCAATGATGTAGGTGGTGCTGCAGGCCATTTGGTCTGATCCCTCAGTACTTAAAAGAAATGTCTTATGGATAGGCAGATATAGATGAAGTGAGATAGAAGAACCGGAAAGTCTCACTGCATGGATGGAACACTTAATACTTAATGTTTTCTTTGATTGATTTGGGAAATCTATTGTGCTCTTATTTTAGTGTTAAGGGGTACAGTTCTTCTGCTTTTATTGAGAAGACAGTAAAGTCTCTCTCTCCATTCCCCTCCCCTCCCCCTCCCCCTCCCTCTTTCGAACTTTTGCTCTTAATCTCTCCCCCTGTTTGTGCATGGAGAAAAAGTAACATTTGATCAGAAAAGATGTGCCTTGCCTTCCTTCCAGCATTTTTCAGATTATTTGGATGCTGTAATAAAGTACAACAGCAGATCAACAATATCTTATTGTATGCATTGATAGTAATGGGCTTGCTCCTCTTATCTGCTACAGTGGGTGAGAGGAATGGAAACCACATGGGTTCCTTGAGATATTAACTCCTCTTCCTATTACCTTAGTTCATGCCCCTCCAATATCTACCCCAGTTTCAAATGACTATAAAACAGAGCAATTTGCAAGTTTACATTCTGCTGTTTATCTCTTATTTGGGTCTTTGGGCAATATTAAAATGATGCCATATTATATATGGGAAATAGCTTTTCTATCAGCTCAGAACAGTCCACCTTATTGCAACTTATTAAAAAAAATACGAGTGGCTTTTCTGCTGGCATCCATGACTTATAATAATAACTGTTATCAATAAGCAATTACCTCTGTTACCCTGGAACATATTGATATTCATTTATTTAAAGATAATGTAAGACATTTGTATTCATTGAGGTAATCTGTTGATATGATTAAATGTGAATGGCCATCTTGTAGTTGAACAGTAAAATGAAAAATTGCCACCTTGATATTCAATGTGACTAAAAATAGGTCACATTTAGTAATGGAGGCTTACATTATTTTTTAAATTTAAAACTAATTTTTTAAAAAGTAAATACATCCTCAGATGAACAACATAGATGATTAGTAATTGGAACAGACTTCCTAGTTGAAAAAGAACCAGCAAGGTGAATCTCGAGTTTCTAATGAATTACAATCACTTATGAAAAGATAAGATATCTGTGTGGATATCTATTGTCCTTAATTCAAGGACTAGACAATACCAAAATACAATGAACTTATATAGGCTTGACTGTCTGTACAGAATGCGAGTGTGAAATTATTTGGCTGCATTTCAGTGGAGAGGGAGAATTTCCACAGCACTTTGGTGTGGAAAAGAGCCATGCCAAAATTAGAAGGTAAATACTTTCCCATTTATTGCTTCTGTTTGGCATGATATATTGGGAGCACTGCTCTGTAATGGGAGATGAGGAGATGCCTTAGCAGTGAAATACTTTAGCTTGAAGTATTCTTCCGTCTTTTCAAATTCATGTAAAGTCTCTGACAAAACAACCCCATCATCTGAACAAGAAAACAAACAAAGGAACAGTAATTGCTTGGCACATTTTCCAATGTATTTGTTTATTTATTTAAATTCTTAATCTCTGTTCTTTGATTTACATCAAAGTCTTTGGCCACTTCTGCACTAGACTGTTATAGCGTTATTATTCCACTTTCAACATCCTATGAAATCCTGGGGTTTGCAGTTTAGGGAGGGGGTGGCCCTTTGGTGACAAAGGGTTTCCTGTCTGTGGGAGACTAGCTGGAATCCTCCTGGAGATTCATTCTGGTGTAACTGGGAAATCTGCTAGCATAACAGTTTTTGAATGTTGTGTAACTAGGTATCCAGTATCTTCTTACACAACAGCTTCAAAAGTCTATGTCAGTGGTGCTAGGCGTGTCTGCTCCTATTCTCAGCTTGGCTCCTTCGTCTTCTCTTTTCTTCAGCATCATCACCTTCTTGGAACAAAATATCTTTTCTGGCTTTCTTCAGTTTGAACTTTCAAGATCTTTGGCATAAATATGCTAACAGAACTTTACACTCCACCAGCTGCAAATAAGCTTGTGGTTTTTCTCCTCTGCTCCTTGGGCAGGGCTGTTGCTTTATGTCTTCAAGTCATTTCTGACTTACAGTGACCCTAAGGTAAACCTATTATGGCGTTTTCTTGGCAAAATTTGGTTGGAGCCATTGCCTTTCTTTGAGGCTATGAGAGTATGACTTGCCCAAACCACATGGTGAATTTCCATGGCTGAGCAGGGATTCAAACTCTGGTCTCTAGAACCATATTCTAATACTCAAAGTACTGCACCAAACTAGCTCCTTGGGGTAGGAATGCAAAAATCCATTTGTTCCATTTTTGTTGCCTTTCTTAGAAATGAACCACCATTCTCATGTTGTCCAAGTTATGTTTTGGATTGCCAAACTATTCCCTCACTCATCCAACTATATATTGATTTGTCATTCACATTTACTTGTAAATAATTCAGAAGAAGTAGGGGAAAAAAGAATCTGAGGCTCCCAGTTTCTTTGGATGATGGGGAAAATGAAACATGTTTGTTTTCATCAATAGTCCTACAGATCATGGATTGGCTACATTTGTAAACAGTCGTGTTTGATTCAGATTTCTTTTCCATCTCTCATTAGGGGTAGGGATTTTTAGACTACTACAATCCAGGCCAGACACACTATTGTTCCCATGTGTCAAAGAGGGCTGGTGGATGGAAGTTAGTCACAGTAATGAGATTTGACAACAAATACTATCCTTTCTGTTGCCTGTCTGTGTGGAATATTTTGTCCCAGTTCTTCTACTTGTTAAATTGGAAAAGGATGGGTCTTTGTAGTCCTAAGGTGAAATACCCATTAGGGCTCTAGGTGTGCACAACATTATCTTCCTGTCTGCTTGCTCTCATTGTGGACAGCTGCTTTTGTTCTTATTGTTTTCCAAGGTTTCCCCTTGTGAGCAATAAGTAGGCACAAAATGAGACCAGAGAGATATGGGTCCATGTCATGGATTCTTTCATCTGAGTTGTGGTCCCCTAAGTGGGGTTTTCATACCAGTGATAGAATGCTGAGAGCAGATGCTGAGTTATGCCATTTCCTGCATAATGTGGATGAAGTTATTATCACTCTGGAAGCTGCACTTTTCAAAATGTTTCCTTTCCCACTGAAGTTAGTAGGAAGGACATTTCCTGAAATAAGTCTGAGGTTAGTGTTAGGTTGTGCCATTTAATGGTGGCGTGGCCATGGATTGAAGTATATAAATGTGATCATCTCCATGTTACTGTCCCTTTCCCACAATGCTGTTCAGTTTTAGCCATTATACTGGTAGAATTTCTTCCACCAGAGCTTGGGTCATTCCTTTGGCAAACGGGTGGCTGCAGATAGTTTTGACCATATTTTCAGCCCCAGATTCCTGCTAGAGTTCCCCAGGTGCTTGGGGAAAAAATCAACCAAAAATGACGGAAAGCCACCCCACAAATCTCCAAGGAGTGATTGTTCTTTTTTAAAAGAGGTCTGAGCCCCTATATCTTGTTTTGCTTCCAAAATCCAAAAGGGAGTTTAAAGAGGAAGTGAAGTTCAAGACATTTTCAGTCTCTTTTTTGGGGTAGAGATGGGGAGGTAGCCTGCAGTTGAGCCTGAGAATATAACATTTGAACTTGCCCACCCACGTTGTGGCATATCATGGGACAACAGAGTGGGGCATCCTCTAAAACCAATAGTGATTCCATTAGTAAATATAAATGTAAGGAGAGGAGTGCACACTGAAAAATGTTATCCTTAAAGCCAGATTAGTAAATGGAAACTCATCTCGCTATCCTACGCTCCTGCTCTGATTATAAATTTTAATATTAAAATTTGTAATGAACACAATGCAAGAAAAATATTTAAAGCAATGCAAGATGGTAACAAAAATAAAACTTTTTTTAAAAAAATCGTATCTGATTAGTACAGCAAGCACTTCCTGTCTGACATTTCATCTGGTACTACATAATAGTGATATGGGAATTCCTACAGGGTACCCTGATTTTCCACATGTACTTAAAATATGGAATCATATTCTTGAGTATGGTATGCTACAGTTTATTTATCCATACCGCCACTGTAGGTGGGTAGTTTCCTCTGCTTACAGTATTTCTGCAAGCAAGATTTGGGAAGCAGATAATTCACAATCAGAATCCTTGTTTTCTCCCTATAGGGATTTTTACAGCAGGCCAGCAAAATTACTAATGGGATTTAAAACTTGTTAATCTTTTTTACATTTTATTATATGACTTTCCAAAGAATTCTGTGTATCCATACTAGTGCTACCAAATATGTACAATGTCAACTTTCATATTAGTTCATCTGCAGAACCACTTTTAAAAAATGTTTATATTTAATTTAGAACAAATTGTATGAGTGTACCGTTGAGCTGCCATCTGTAGAATCTCTTGGACCATTCTTGCATCTGGACTACTGTTATTCTGAGATCAGAAACAGTAAGATATTTTTCTCCAGCTGTGTTCATATTTCAAGTCACTACCCCCTCATCATGCCTTCATATGCCAATGTGTGGCTTCCATACATTTAATGAATTGTGCTTCAGTGTTTAAGTAAAATTATAATATGAGGAACTACTCCTAATTCTTAGCCTGAATTACAGTAGACCTCTTGAATCAATGGAAGTTTGACTCCAACCTTTATTCAGATTCAGCTGATTCAGTGCATTTAATATAGCTGTGACCAGCAATAAGATCTGGGCTGAATTGTGAATTAATTAGACAATGCACTGCATCATATAGCCAAAAAAGCAGATTTAATTTCCATAGATTTCAATAAGATAATTTATAGGAATTAAATGTCTTTTCATTTAGCTGATTATGTCTGTGATTCTTTGAAAAAAGCAGCATAAAATTTTCAGAAGGAATCAGACAACATAAAGATTGAACAAAGCTCAAATCTCAGTCACAGATCTTATATAACAAATATCCTGTGCTATTTTTTCTTTAAATTGTTGTTTTTCATCAGTGTAAAATCATTGACATTTTCTTCACACACTGTAAATACATGACTTTAATGAATTCTAATTTTCTTAAGTGCTGCTTTATAGCTACCAGTAAAAATGTAATAGCCAAACATCTGTATTTCCAGCACTGCCTTTTGCATATTCTCCAAATCAAAAATAAAGTTGCAAATAATTACAAATATCTAAGAGAGACAAAAATCCTACCAACAGTGTTATATTTCACAGGAGATCACAAAACTGTAAAATCAGAACACCATGCAATGGCAGCATCCCTTGTATCCATTTGGAAATCACCTCAATATTTTCTGAAAAAACTGTAGTTTGCTTCTCCATGAAAACCTGACAAACTTCTCCATGGTTGAAGCTCTCTTAAAAGTTGTGCAATACTAGAAAGACACTTCATGTTGATCACTCTTCTATGGGATGTGGCCTTCCTGAAAAAACTGACTTGTGAATCAACGTTGTAAAGAAACATGACCTAGTCTCAGAAATTCTACTACATTTCACATGATGCCCTTCATGTTTTCCATGAATGATCATCCCTGAAGTACTAGACTATAGTGTCCTCAGATGTTTTGACCAGATATTCTTAGGATAAAAAAATTCTGTATATCAGATTTTGCACTAAGTAATCACCATTTTTGTTCATTATTAGCTTTGGATTTTGTAATGCTTTTAAAAATTAATATATATGTGTGTGACATAGAGATTTTGTGGTGCTGCACAGATGGCTGAAGAGAAAGGGAGAAGATACCCAATGACCTGGGCCATTTCCACACCACACTGTTATAGTGCTATTATTTCAGCTTCAACATCCTGTGGCATTCTGGGGTTTGTAGTTTACTAAGGCCAAAGAGCTCTCTGGCTGAGAATTCTAAATGCTCCTCCATAAAATGCAAACCCCAGGATTCCATAGGATGTTGAAAGTGGAATAATAGCACTATAACAGTGTAGTGTGAAAATGGCCTTATAGGGCAATTTTCTATTGACTTCTTGTTGTTGTGTGCCTTCAAGTCATTTCTGACTTATGCTAACCCAAGGCAACCCTGTCATGGGGTTTTCTTGGCAAGATTTGTGCAGATGGGATTTGTCTTTGCCTTCCTCTGAGGCTGAGAGTGTGTGACTTGCCAAGGGTAATCCAATAGGTTTCCACGTTTGAGAGGGGATTTGAATCCTGGTTTTCAGAATTGTAGTCCAATGTTCAAACTACTATACTACACTGGCTCTCTGCACAGAAGCACAAAAGGTTTTGAAGCACATTGAACATTTTTCCAGTCAAACTGAGAAGGTTGCTGCTTGCCATCTACAGTCAGAACCAAGTTAATTATTAGTACAAATATTTTCTCTCACAGCATTGAAGACTGCTGCTCTCTTGATTGAACAGAAAGCTTTATCAAAAGGCTCACTGCTGGACTGGGTTTCAAAGAATACATGCATAAGGAAAAGTACTTCCATATCTCCATCCAGTAATGGAACTTGTCGATTGCCTCTTCCAATTTCTTCCCAGGACCATAGTGTGAAGGGCATACAGTGTGCCTACGGATGTTGGACTGCAACTTGCAGGAATCCTAGCCAGCACAGCCAATAGTAAGAAATGATGGGAGCTGTGACCCAACAATTTCTGGAGCACCACACAATTCCCACCCATGGTGTAAAGCTTGGATGTAAGCAGATACAAGTAATGAGGTAATGGAGTAACATAAGGTAACAGTATTATAAGGAAGCAACATAAGTAACAGGTAAAGTAGTTGGAACTTGTAACCAATTATTTTTGGCATGTAATAAGAACAGTATGCCTGGAATTGGCTATCACTGTTACAAATGTATAACCTAATGTTACACATTCATGACTGGCTCATATTTATGACCCTAAAGTATTCACTTGTGTAGGGAATGTAGGGATCATGAAACTCCTACAGTCCTGACATACCAGACAGCAACCACTGTGAGGAGCATGGGTCTATTCTCCTCTTGAGTGGGAGGCAGCTGACATTTCCACCCCCCACATGCAAGCAATCTCTGGTATGATGGTCATAGAATCAGAGTTTGAAGGGGATCCTTGAGCCACTGAGTCCAGGATTGGAATGCCAAAGCATTCCAGTCAGGTGGCTATCTAGGACATCAAGAGAAGGAGACCCCGACCACCTCTCTAGGCAGTTGGTTCCATCACCAAACCACTCTCACTGTCAAAAAGTTCCTTCTAATGTTCAACTGAAATTGACCTTCCTGTAAGTTAAAATCATTAGAGGTAGTTCTGTCCTCTGGGGCCAAAACAAAACAAAATGCCTGTACCTCCTCTTTGTGGCAGTCTTTGAGATATTTCAAGAATGCAGTCATGTCATTCTTCAATCTTTTTCTCAGCAAGCAGAACATACCCAGCTCCTTCAACTTCTCTTCATATGTTTTGTTCGCCATAGCTCTTAGCATCTTTGTTGCTTTTCTCTGAATCCACTCCAATTTGTCTATGTCCTTCTCAAAAATGAAGTGCCCAGAACTGAATGCAGTATTCCAGGTGAGGCCTGATTAGCACAGAATATAGTGCAGAGGTGGCCAAACACAGCTCTTTGACATATAATGTGTGGCTCATGGAACTACGTTGACTGAGGTCTTTTTTGCATTAAAAAAGATTATTATATTAAAGGTTGTTTTTTTTAAAAAAATTCAAGCTGTATAATTTTTTACTGGGTATAAACCGAGAGCCCACTGAATTAAAATGTAAGTTTAATATTTACAGTGAGAAAAAACATGTAATAATTTAAATCCCAATTTTAATGCTAGATTTGAATCAGGGATTAAATAAATTATTGGATTACTGTTGATTTGCCTATTTTTTCCCTCTATGTTTTGATTGGATATTTACTAAGACAAATGAATATCATTAAAAATATGTTTTTAAACTTTTTTATTTTTATTTTTGGTAATCTTATTTAATGTCCATGAAGTGCATATTTTTCTTAGATGTTTACAAATATAACAGTTGAACAAGTACATGTATGAATAAATATTATTACATATAGGTATTTCCCATTATTTATAAAAAATAAAATAAATATGTTTTTAACTTTTCCTATTTTTATTTTTGGTAATCTCATTTAATGTCAAGGAAGTGCATATTTTTCTTAGATGCTTACAAATATAACAGTTTAACAAATACGTGTTTGGATAAATATTATTGCATATAAGTATTTCTTATTATTTATAAAAATGTAATAAAATATGTATATAACAATAGCAATGCATGTGTAATATTTGTTCATGTCTGGCAGCTCTCAAACATCTGAAGTTTATTGTATGTGGCTGTTATGGAGCTGTTATAATTCCTCCTTGCACCAGAGATCACTGGAGACAGGAGTGAAAATGTCAGTCTGCTGCATTCCACTTGACAGGAGAACAGATCCTGTTGCTTGCAATGGCTGTTGTCTGCGATATCAGCACTGGGAGGGTCTCAGGCTGAGGGATGGTAGGTAGCTATATAATAGGGATGGGACGAATCCAGAATTTTCCAAATCCGAATCTGGATCTGGATCCCTGGAAGGTTCTGGGAATCCACGAATCTCGAATCTTTCGAATCCTATTTTAAAAAAGAGTTTAAAAAGCAAGGGAAAGAAAAATAATCTAGGGCAAGACACACTCTCTCAGACTTAGCAAAAGCCTAGGCAAAGGCAAACCTCCCTCTGAAGAAATCTGGCCAAGACAATTGTCCTAGTTTTGCCTCAGGATCTCCCCAGATTGAAAATGACATGAAGGCCCTTTCTACACGGGCAGGGAAATGTGGATTAATGCCACATTTCCCTGCCTGTGTAAACAGGGTCACATACTATAGTAGAGAGATAATCCAGGTCAAAACTGGCTTTTCTTTGCATAGCTCCTTCGGGCATCCTGGGTTTGTAGTTTGATGATGTATCAGTACACTTTGGCAGAGAAGGCTGTGACATCTTGTAGAACTAGAAACCACAGAATTGTGTCTGAATGAGATTTGCAAGGAAGCTGTGCAAAGGAATCTTTCAGCTGTCCTTGAAATCTCAAGCCTGTAGCTTCCAGTCGAGTACTGAACTTAAAAATGAAATGTTCAATTTAAATATCTTAGAATACAAGCCCAGATGTAATTTGTGAAATTGTTAGCAAAGGCCATTATTACTCCAAGGGAAAACCTCACCTGCTTACTGTCTTCCCTTGTACGTATGGTTGCCCAAGTTTTCAGGCATCCCGGTCTCCCTGGTTTTCAGGCATCGAGGTCCCCAACAGTCTATTTAGTTGGCGGATTTGAAAGATTCGGTTTGCCTATTTTGGCACAGGGATTCTGATTTGGGAATCTCAAATCCTTACCCAGGATTCGAGGATTCGGTTGGCCCATCCTTACTATATAACTAAGGTTGCTATGTAGCTAAGTGGCTGATCTAGAATCGTGGCTTACTTTTCAAGAGTAATACAACTAATAAAGGCAGTGGTGTGTCTTGGAGTTCTGCATGTGTGTGACAATCACCACTTTCTATTTTTTGAAAGACATTTTAAATTATTTTTACCAGCAATTTGAGTAACTTTTTTCCCAATTAATCCTAAGAAGCTTCTTTCACAAAACGGTATTAACAAAATAACAGGTAATGGAAAAACAGTATCTATATTATTTAAAAATGATTCCTGCCTCACTGGCAGAGAATTATTTGGGAGGCACTGCAACAAGTTACAAAATGAGTGAATTTTTTTTAAAAAGTAACTTTTCCACTATTGCACATTTCTCTAAAGAGCTGCTAAATGTGGTCAGAGGAATGAGAAGCTTCAGCGTGGAAGAAGGGTAGAGAAACTCCAGTGTAAGTGTAAATCTCCCCATTAGATTTTGAACTTTTCTTTTCTGTCTAAGCAAGAATCAGAGCTAAGATGTAATGAGTTGAAAGTAATGAAGCTGTATGAAACAGTTACTTCTACGGAGGTAACACGGACTTAAAGTAATGCAGTAAGCAAAAGCAAAGTAATGATTTTTATTTATTTTCAAAAGTTACATTAAAAGGTATTTTTATAGGAAAAGAAATTTTTCATATTGTTTTCCATTCTTTCTTCAATTCTTGGGCAGGAATTCCTCTTAGAAAAGTGATAAACATAGTTCAAAAATAATGTGTAGTGCAACAAATAATGTAACAACTTACCTGCTTTTCTAGTTGCAGTAACAGCAGTGATTACTTTTAAAACAATGGAATGAGTAATAGAACAAATTCCCTTTTAAAGAGCAACATTTCAAGTGCTGGGAAGAATAGCACACATACCAAATACACATCCAAATACAAATACACATTTTTTCTCTTTCAAGGACATCAGTAGTTGAACAGATATTTACTGGCAGATGTAATGGCTCAAGAACACATTCAAACTTGTATCTTTTCTGGTTAACAAGGGGATGGATGTAACGTGCTAATCTGCCTGTTTTTCTTTTAGATGTGTGTGTGTGTGTGTGTGTGTGTTGCTGTTGCTGCTGCAGCAGTCTTGCTGCTTTTGCTGCCCTTGTAATCCAAAGAGATCTGACAAAGATTGGTCACGTTGGGTGAAACATGTCTTTGCATTATGCTCATTCAATAGACTGAGTCTGCAGGCAGGAACGTGTCTATTTTGTTCTGTATAAATTTTTACTGCTTGGTATTACTATGTATGATTGTAATAATGTGTCCTTTCCAAAAACAAAAACATTAACAACACAAAAACCAACACAGAAAACCCTTTCCAAAATACCCCTTCTCCCAAAAAGAAACAAGATGAGCCCACAAACCCCAACACAAAAATACACCACACAGGAACATTGTACTTTCATAAGTACTATTGGGGTCTTTTTTGCACGCGCGCGCGCACACACACACACACACACAAAATTCTATTAGTAAACAGAGAAAATAATAATAATAAAAATAAAAAAACCCCTCACTCACTCTTTTGGTCCTGCTGAAGGTTGAAAATCTTGTGGTGATTAACAGTTCTATCAAAGACATGTCCCAGTGTGGCCATTTCTGCACTACACTATGATAGTGCTGTTATTCCATGTTCAACATCCTGTGGAATTCTGGGGTTTGTAGTTTTCTGAGGCCAAAGAGCTCTCTGGCTGAGAATTCTAAATACCCCTCCCTAAACTGCAAACCCTAGGGCCCTTTTCGCATGGCATTTTCCATGTGAAAGGGCCCCTCGAGCGACGCGCTCACATTTGCACAACACTTCAGGGCCTTGCAGGCACTGTTTGCACACTTTTTCATTTTCGGTTTTAAGCTGAAAATGGTGCATGGTTGCACATCACTCTGGGGCCCCCCCCCCACACTTGCCGTGTGTGCGAAGCCTCGGGAGCTGAGATGGTCGCACTTCCTGTCTCAATGAAGCCTGGGAAGGTCCCAGGCTGCACTGCGAAAGGAAGAGGCAGGGCTCTCGTGCAAGCAGGCAGCTTATGCAGAGGCCAAGGACCCTGGATGCGAGGGCCTCTCTCTGGAGGCTGCTGGCGTGAGCACCACACCCCAGCACCAAGAATAGGTGAGTTGTGGAAAGGGCCCAGGATTCCATAGGGTGTTGAAAGTGGAATAACAGCACTGTAATACTGTAGGGCAGAAATGACCCATGTTTCATGAAAGATGAGAAAAATCTGTGAAAATTCTTTCTTTTTGTTGTGTGCCTTCAATTCATTTCCAACTTATGGTGACCCTAAGATGAACCTATTTCAGGATTTTCTTGGCAAGATTTGTTCAGAGGGGATTTCCCTTTGCTTCCGTCTGAGGCTGAGAGAGTGTGACTTGCCCAAGATCACCCAGTAGGTTTCCATGACTGAGTGGGAAGTCAGCTCTGGTCTCCAGTGCTCAGATCACTATACCATGCTGGCTCTAGTGAATATTTTTTACGTTTCTAATTGTCATTAACAACAAGAAAGAAGAGTTCCTAGGTTAAGAGGCTCTTGGTCTTAGCACTGGGCCCTCTGCCTTGGTATGGGTGTTGGCAGGAGCCCATCTACCTTCTGGTGCTTGCTCTGGGCACCTTCCCTTTTTTTCTTGTTTTGTGGACAGGGCATGATGTGCTTTTTAAATACTTGTGGAGCTGGGCAGAATGCAGCCTGACTATATATTTCAGAGACTCTGCTTTTCTATGTGAATTCATTCACCATTTTATGGAATGTATGGCTTCACTACAATATTGTATTATGGCTGGAAGTTTGCATCCAATACTCTGTCAATAAGAAAAAGTAAGAGACAGTCCAATTTTTCACACCCGTGCAGTTGGTGTATAGGAGCAAAATAAGCCTCAAATCTCACAAAAACTTTCTTACCTGGCCAGTGACTTGTCTAACCAAGACTCAGTGGATGTAAGTGTTCTCTCCTCTCAAGCTAAAATGTCTTGGTTTGAGAAAAAAGGAAACTGGGAATGATTTGCAGCAGAGAAGTGGTGGACATTCATTAGGGATCACTCCATAGAAGGGGAATTGATCTATGGATCTATCTGTCTATCTATGGACATTTCTGCCCTACACTGTTGTAGTGCTATTATTCCACTTTCAACATCTTGTGGAATTCTGGGGTTTGTAGTTTACGGAGGCCAAAGAGCTCTCAGGCTGAGAATTCTAAATGCCCCTCCCTAAATTGCAAACCTCAGGATTCCATAGGATGTTGAAAGTGGAATAATAGCGCTATAACAATGTAGGGCAGAAATGGCTATCTGTCCATCTATCCATGTGTCTAATTTCCTTCTTCCACACCTTGATGATAAGCTGATTCATATGATTCAAGCTCCAGCATTACCTGTGTAAGCATGGCAGGCAGGGGGAGAGAGCAGAAAAGTAATGCATAAGAAAAAAATTAAGTATACCTTTCCCCTTTGCTAAAAATTTCCTCCCTTGAAATGCATTTTGTCCTGGATAAAGTAAATATTCAGATTATAAAACATATTTCCTTGGTTAGCCTTTTTGTTGCAAATCGTGACCTCTAGATCTGGGGTTTATCAGAAGAGTGTGGTGATAATACAAAACTTTACAATGTTCCCTCTCATTTCCCCCCACCTCTATATATAATCTCTGCTGAAGATTTCTAGATGCATTTTGGAGAGAGGAATTAAAAGCCATTTTACTATTATATACATGATTGTATTCCTTATCAGTCTTTCTTTTGTGGAATTCAGTAGATATGCTGTGAAGGTCAGGTGTTAATTGCACTTTTCCTATCAATGAAGGCATAAAGCACAAAAGGCTTGACTTATTAAGGTAAGGATTCATTCAGATGTGCATTTAATTTTGTCAAAGAGGAGCAAGAATGTGGAAGTGCTGCCACTGTGAATAAATGAGAAGCAAAGATAATTCAGCATACAGTTTTCTATTCTAATCTCTCATTTTTGTGCAGGACTGAGAATTTTGAAAACCTAGCAATACTGAGAGGGTTCTAAAATATTTTAGAAGTTTGGAGGAGCAATATAAGGACTATTCACAATTTTTGTTATTATCAATTTTTATTATCAATTTTTCCTGTGCGTCAGAACACAGAGACACTCTGTAAAGGAAATTAACTATCCTGAATTTCCCTTTTGCATTTATGTGAAAAATTCATCATTCACAAAAAGTTGTGTCTTACACACACAGAAAAGCCTTTGCATTGAAAATAGTGTCTATTTATGCAAAATGTGTTGGGTTTGTTTTGCACAATTTATTTTATATATTTTATATATTTTATATATGTTTTGTGCTGAACACAAGATTTTTATGCAAAAATTTTTCTTCAAAAGTCATGAAATGTGAAAAAAAAAGTAAAATGTGTAAAATTTTTCATAACTTTACCTCACTGGGAGAAAATAAATCAAAATTATTTGTCCTTGCCTATGAGATTGACATAAGTGTTTTACATCCCTAGTTTGGAGGCAAACCAAAACCAAGAAAATTGTGATCTTTTGGCACTTAGTGGAAGCCTTTTTTAGGCATTCAAAAAAGAATGAATGTGTGAAGGGAAAAACAAGGGCTGGAATTCACTTAGGTGGTTATGAATTTATAAACTAGAGTTAACACATTTGTAGCTGGTCCAGATTCATGATCTCTATCTATTCCCTAGTTTAGAGAGGACTAGTGAATTTTCACGGTCCCTATGTATTCCCTAGTTTAGGGAATACATAGGGACCCTGAAAATTCACCAGTCGTCTCTTCTTGGGCAGCTGTTGCCGTGAACAACTGGGGTCTGTTCTCCTGTTAATTGGAAAAGAAAGCTGACTGATGTTTCCACCTACCCTCCCATGAGCAATCTCTGGTGTGAGGGAGAATTGAGATAGGGACCCTTCTTCTGACTGTTGCACTGCAGATTGCTCATGGGATAGAGTAGCTGCTTCCTGATTGACAGAGGAACAGATCTCTGTTGCTCTTAGCAGCTGCTGCCCAGTAAGTGAGGATTGCAGGGGGTCAGACTGGGAGACACTAGGTATCTATGTAACTAAGGTGGTTACACATTCATAATTGCCTTAGTGAATTATATTCAACCAAATAGACTTCACTGCCCCTTCACCATTTGGCAATGGCCTCTGTTACTGCAGAGTTTCTGGTAATATGACGGGTTTCTACCTATGTTCTTTTGAGTGTGCTTTGATGCCAAGACCAGAATGTGTGAAGTTATGTTTTTGGACTACCGCTCCTAGAATCACCCAGTGGGGCAAAAGGCTGAGAGATTATGAGAGTCATAATAAAAAAGAGACTATTTTTGAGTGTTGCTTCCAATTTTCACACTGAATGCATAGAAATCTGAACATTATCACTCAGGAATAAGAACACAGGAAACACAAAAAACCTACTTTATACTGTGTCAGACTAAGGGCCCAATTAGACCACTTTTGGCAACTCTGATTGGCAGCAGTGGATTTCCAGAGTTCAATGCATGACTCATCCCTTGCCCTACCAGAGATCCTGGTTTATCTGATGGTGTCACCTACAAGTATTAACCAGACCTCATCCTGCTTAGCGTTCAAAATTAGGCAAGATGAGGAGTGTCATTGTTGGAATGGGAAGACTGGGATGGGGATTGGGACGATATCTTCATGTATTCATTTTAAATGCCAAAAGAATTTATATCTCAAGAGTGTAATATCTAGAGAAAACAGACGGACTTTTTTTAGAAGAGCAAAGCTGCACAGCAAATCAAAAGAATAAGCAAGAAAACATTAATGGGCAGAAATCTGCAAATATACACAAGTATGTAATTGCCGAGCTCCTTCTAGATATATTTGGGACATTTTCTCTCTTCTCTCTCTCTGGCCATTTCCTCACTACGCTGTTATAGTGCTATTATCCCACTTCCAACATCCTGTGGAATTCTGGGGTTTGTAGTCTATTGAGGCCAAAGAGCTCTCTTGCTGAGAATTCTAAAGGCCCCTCCCTCAACTTCAAAACCCCAGGATTCCATAGGATATTGGAAGTGGAATAATAGCACCATAACAGTGTAGTGTGGAAATGGCCTCTGTCTTTTAAACCATTCATCAAGAAGAAAATTAGATAACTATCTTAGGCAGGATTAAAGGTAACATCTTTTTTGTGTACAGCATTAGAGTGGAAGGCAAAGGACCTGATGCCATTCCAACTGAACTCAAGCTTGTTCAGATGTCCCTCATTTGTAGCATGGAGATGAATGGAGCACATACTCAGCCCTGCCACATCCCTCTACCTTCGACCTACCTGTGTTCATTAGGAAGGTCTGCAAAGGCACAATGTTTAGCTAAACAGGATTACAGCACTCGACAGAACTGGTAGCAGAGATTAGAAGAAGTATCTTTAGTACTACAGTTCCCATAACACTCCAGCCATGATTTTGGAAATTGTAATCCAAAACAGTGCTTTTTCCAAGCTCTGATTGGGAGCCTAGATAAGGCTGGGTGCTCAGTTACACAAACAATAGCCCCTCCATATTTGTGAGGGTTTGGAATACAGAACCCCCATGAAAGTGGAAAAACTGCGAATAACTCCCTCCCCATAATTCTTCTCCACAGCTCCCCCTTCCATTCTTTTCCCTCTGGCCCTTGTATTCCTAGGGTAAGAAAAAAGATAAGGTAAAGGATTAACCAGTACTTTCCCCTCAGATGGAGAAGAATGTAGTTCTAGGATTCTATTACTTCTGGTGGCCATCTTGAGAAAGGAGGGGTAGGATCAAAGAGGGCACCTGACCAATCAGTGGCCATTACAGTGGCAGAATGTGTAGCCACATGGCAAAGAGGACATTCCTCCAGCATTGGGAGGGCTTTACTCACTCAAAAGAAAAAAAATCCATTTTAAATAAGAGCCTTGCAAGCCTGGGTGAGGAATGCAAGGGAATGGAAGGAGGAAATTGGAGGTGGGGTGGGGGAGGTAAGCATGTGACTTGTGAATAATCAAATTTGTGAAGGTCAAACCAATGAATATGGTGGGAGGACTGTACTTCTGACATAACATTCAGCCAAATCTGGTTTTAGCACCTTTGCAGACTTCTCATACTGAACATTATATAGTAGGCTGCAAAGGCAGCTATTAGCTCAGTGGTTCTCAACCTGTGGGTCCCCAGATGTTTGTGGACTTCAGCCCCCAGAAGCCCCAGCCACTATGGTCAATGCTCAGGGTTTCTGGGAGCTGAAGTCCATGAACATCTGGGGACCCACAGGTTGAGAACCACTGTCTTAGCTTCAGTAGGGGAAGTGCCTCACCCCAGTTTGGGAGTGGGGTACATGATAATAAGGTGGGTCCACAATTGTGGGCATAATATCCATATGGATGTATGGGGAAAATATCTTTTGCTTTGCATTACAGTCAGGATGTGGGGGCAGGGTCACAGCCCTATTGTGTATTAGGTGTATATGTGTCTTCTTAATTTCTTTTTCTTCTTTCCCTTTCTTTGTTTTTGTTTGTATATTACTTAGATTGTAAATTAGATTGTTCTTGCTAAAAATTAATAAAGAAAGATTAATTTCAGAGGGGCAGCACATCCTTTTGCTCTGGCCATGAATGGCCAATGGCAGGCAGGTATAATGTGGTTCTCTTTATAATAGGAATAGCTAAGCTTATTGAATGTGTCTGGTATTTATAGGGGAAATTTTTGTTTCAGGTCATTTTAGAAAAATGTATCAGTATCAGGATTGAAAGAATTTGAGGTTTAAACAGCTTGAGTGCAAAAGAAAGCAAAAACAACAGAGTTTTCCAGTGTTGACCTTAATGTTGTTATTGTTGTTGTTGTTGTGTGGCTTCAAGTCATTTTCAACTTATGGCAACCTTAAAGTGAACCTGTCACAGGGTTTTCTGGGGCTGAGAGTGTGTGATATGCCCAAGGTCACCCCGTGGGTCTCCATGGCAGAGTGGGGAATCAAAACCTGGTTTCCAGGGTTGTAGTCCAGTGCTCAAACTGCTACACTACACTGGCCATCATTAACCTTAATAGAGGTGGTTTAATATGCAAGTATGAAAAGACTTCCATCTGAAACTCATGAGTTTTCTTTTTTTCATTAGGAGCCCCAAAGATTTGTTTTGTAAATGGTAGACATGATGGTGCTCTGAAATCACATATTTAGTCTTCCTTCAGGTAAATATTTCCTTTTCAAGTGGTTTTAAGACATTTCCACACGATAAGGCTGACCCTCTATATGGGGACAGGATGGCAGCGGTTGGCAGGTCATACTTCCACATGATGTTGTCACCAGCTCACTGCCATCTGGTAGCTACCTGTTCTGCAGAAGGGCAGGAAGCACGATGGCAACGCTTCCTTCACCAGTGCAGCCTGGGAAAGTGCCTGGCTGTATTGCAGAAGGAAGAGGTGTGGTCATCACACTCCTTCTGCAGGAAGCCGGTTCTGTGCAGAGGGGAGCATTCCTGTCATGCTCCCTCCCCTGCTGGGACTGCAATAGGATGACTCACAAGAGCCTCATTATAGGGAAATGGCCTTAGATCCGTGGGAGAAAAAAAAATAAACAGCATATGATGCTGTTCCTGTGTTTACCCTTCTGAAGTTAATTGCAGTCTCACGCCCTTTTTGCATGGCATTCGTCATGCGAAAGGGCCTCCAGAGAGTCGCACAATCGCAAGGAGCATTTCAGATGGCGTCCTTGCAATCGTGTGACACTGCTGGGGCCAGCAGGCACCAATAGTGCACTATATCCTTTTCGGCTTTTAGCCGAAAATGGTGCACAATCGCGCATTGCTCCGGGGCCCTACATTCACTTACCTTTAGTGTGGAGCCTCCAGAGCTGCCGCCCTCGCGCTTCCTCCCCAGTGCAGCCTGGGAAAATACCCAGCTGCACTGTGGAAGGAAGAGGCAGAGCCCTGATGGTGCCTCCCGGCTGGCAGGCAACTCCTGTGGAGCAGAAGCAGCAGGGATGTGAGAGCCTCACGGAAGAGGCTGCTCACATGATCCCCGCGTGACCGTGGGGTAAGTTGTGGAAAGGGCCTCAGTCTTTCTCTCTGTCTCTGTCTCTGTCTCTCTCCTATTTACATTGGGGAAAGGGCATAGGAAAAAGAATTAAACATCTTGTTTGAGAGCAACCATATCTCATTCTTCAGAGCACCCAGAGCAGGGTGTTAATCAGTAAGTGGGAACCACAGGTAGTCCTCATAATGCATGAATGCAGTTTGTAAACTTTCAAGTAAAGAAACATTGTTAGTTATGTTTATCTTTGCAATCTTTTGGAATGACATAACTGCATTATAAGCAATTTGAATAATCATTAGGAGAACAACATAGCCCACCGTGTTAGCCAGCATGAGAGGACAAGGCAAGAGGAGGGAAGGAAATGGGGAGTGCTATCCTTCCTTTTCCTATGTGCTTCTATGCTTAACTACCACTGTTTGCATGATATGAGAAGGGAAAGGAGAGGAGTTGGGGAAAATTATTGAGGGACCATTTGAAGTAGAGCTTTACGAGGTAGCATGAGGAACAGTCAGAAATTCTTCCATGGCTTAAATTTCGATCTGAGCTAGAGAAGAAATGTGGAAGAGGTAGATCTTGCCTCTACTTTTAGGTGGGCTTTTATAACCCCATATAGTTTATTCAGAGCTCAGTTTTGGAGAATCTCATCTATAACTGTAGATTCCAGACACATTTTCTTTTATTGACATGGATATGAACTAGTTAGCTTGGCCTCAATATGCAGCATAATCCACTATTTACATGGAACAGGACCGTAGGTTGAACAGATGCCATACAGTTGCAGTTTCATGTTGTTTCCACATAGAGGCAATAGCATGTGCAGAGTCCCTGAAGATCACAGAAGATAAAATTAATTGTTGGCACATGAAGTCTTCACAATGAGCCATCAATTCTTAATCTGTGACATTTAAAAAATCTTGTAAATAGTCTTTCTTTGGCAAGTACATCTGGTTAAAGGAGGAGGAAATCTGTAGGAAATAAAACTCCCACTTTATTTCATTGCTCCACAAGATGATTGTTATTAATGAAGATGATAATGGGATGCTTACGTTTTTCCCAAAGCTTGACTTATCTCCACAGTATAATGAGTGCATCAGGTTAAGTTTGGAAATTCAGCCTCAAAGGCAGGGGCACACATCTGCTTACTTTACATTATTGGTTGGATACAAATAGCTAACTGGGTTCCTGCCATTTGTCCATTACTGTTAATTCCATTCTAAATAAATCACAGTTGATGTGAGAAGAGGGAGGACAAGGCTCAGGGTTTTATCAGTTATAATGAGCAAGAAAGAGAGCATCCTGTCAAAAGGCTCTCTTCATCTTGTTTCATTTTCCAGCAAAACTGCTGTCTTGTCTATGAACATTTTAATAGTCATCAGATTAAGAGGGCTGCATCCTTCTCTTTTTCTAATATTTACTTGGTCTTGAGACCTGGAATTGCATGAAATAAATGGATAGACTAGGCTAATGGTGGCATAGGTATTTCTTGTTATCAGACTGCATGGCAAACAACATTCACTGAAATTCCTTATTCTATACAACTGTTAAAGGTATGGGAGCCCTCTCCAGTTTTCAGTCTGATAATCCTAAGTGGAATGCTTCAATCTACTTCAAAGGTCATGTATTATTTGCTAAATTTGTATTATGCCCAACACAAGTTAACATGCCTAGCTGACATTAGCCCATGACCCCTTTTTTTTGTTGAAAGAATATGTAAGGGAAGTGGCTTGAGTTCCTACAGAGAATGCCCAACAGGTGAGTCAAACTGGAGCAGAGTTGGTTCCCCTTGGCTGTAGGTCACTCATCCTGAAGTTTCACAGCTTCTCTGTGAGCTA
The DNA here is from genome assembly GCA_948472985.1 of Iguana delicatissima. NCBI lineage: Eukaryota > Metazoa > Chordata > Lepidosauria > Squamata > Iguanidae > Iguana > Iguana delicatissima. Next base: position 397,472 of record CAOKZL010000465.1, on the reverse strand, counting down.
TGCCCAATGCTGTGTAAATGGACTACTGCTTGCATGAAGGACCTTTCCCTCTTCTTCTTTCCCTGAAACCTCTGTGCACATCAGCTTCTGCTCTGGAGAGTTCTCCAACCCTCCAGAGTGGATTTTGGAGGGACATAATATGGTGGTGACTGCAGGGAGGAGATGAGATTCAACACATATTATTCCACCAGTGGATGGACACAGCTTGCTTTTACTTCAAGTGTGAACTTCTAGAGCTAGATCCACTGTTCTTTTTCACAACATGAGGGGGATGGGATGCCTTGTCCTAATCAACAAAATGGCACCAACTAATGCTGTACAGAATTATGAGCCAAAGCTATCACGTTGAGTTCCTTCATTGTTCCTTCTGTGGTACCCAGTGGAAGAGCATGTTTGAAATGAGTACTTCTATAGTTGGGACAAAACAAATCAAAAATAGTGACTTTGATACTGGGTCTCCAATAGATAATAAAGGAATCTCTAGAAAACTCCATGAGCAAGTTATTTCCACTCCTGAGTTCTTATTACCTACTAAACTCACATCTATCAGATGCCAGAACTGGAAGGAATGTTCAGTTTGTCTTTTGTAGAACCAAAATTCGCAAGGACTCTTGGTGTAATAATAGTTTTTTTTCCTAGACACAAAAGCATACTCAGTAATAACAATAATGAACTGAAACTATGTAATATATACAAAAAAAATTAAAGAAAAATCAATCAACAGTTTAATTAAAAAATCACATAATGACCCCAGCTATTCAGTGTAACCAAAACAAGGTAATTAATTCAGTCCCCAAGTTAATCCTCTTCTTCTGCAATTATCCAAGAGACAAGAGGATGAATTAGAATCTAATCCAGTTAACCCTATCTTTCACCCTCATTTGAGATATATGAAGCTTTTTAATTACTATTCACATACATCAATAGCAGAATTATTATGTTGATATTTCCAGACTCCCAGTACCTCCGAAAAAGCCTCCTAATGTTATAATAAGAGCTGACCGGCAATAGCATCCAAGATGGAATGAATCTCAGCAATTTGATCAGCAAATTGTTGTGCAAATTTGTCCCAGTTGGCAGCTAGCAGTTTACACTTTTTTCTCTCACAGACTTAAGTGCAATATGTCTTAAAGGGCCAAATGAAAAGGCTGAGTGACTTTTTGCAAATTTGGTAGTAGCAGAGAAGAATGATTTATTTGCTGCCGCCATTGCCATGGAGCAGGCTTTCAGATGGGATATAATCCATGTTCAGTCACTCTGAGATGTCTGCCATTGTCAGTGTATTCAACATCCTATTTGCTCCATCATACTAGCTTGTTAGAAAACTGATGAACTCTTTTGGATCTACTCAGTAGCAGGAGATGCTCAAGAACAATTGTGTCAAGGATCTGGGCCATTCTCCAATTCAGGAGATGAAAAATGCCTTTGACAGAATAACCTATTTGGGAGGACAATCCTCAGCTCCAGGAAAGCTGCCATCAGACTTGGAGCATCTGCCAGAACAGCCATAAAATTAAGCATGGATTTCTCATCTCCAAAGCAGTAGATCCATTGCACACCTCGGAGGTAGGAGCTTCTGTCTTTCTCCCTCTCAAACATCACCCTCACCCTTAATTCATCCTAATATGGCTTCCCCAAAGTACAAACCTCTTGGGCGATGAAATTGGTCACAGTGAGTTTAGGCACCTGCCACTGGTCCTGAGAGGAGGAGATAACGTCTATGACTTCTCCTGCCAACTTGTGTTTCCAAGATGCTGATGGATATTGCATATGGTGAGTGGGTAGGAAAAAATGGCAGCTGCCACAAAAGGAATGCTATCCCAAACAACAGTGGCCTTTTTCTTCTGGAATATCGTGGAATGATTTTTGGGGAATTCTGGAAATTGTAGCACCCACTGACAGCAGCTAAAGAGGCAAGCTTCTTTCATTGCTGCAGCAACAAAATGTCTTCTACAAAAATCTCTTGTTGCTTCAGCCAAAGAGGGGAACTCCTCTCCCACAATGGAATGAATGAGCACAAATGGGAACTGGGAGCAGGACCCACATGTATTCCCTCTAAACATTTCTGGACAAATTGAAATTGAGCCAAATGAGGCCCATTCAGTTTTGTTTTATATTTCTTCAGAAACAACTGCACATCTCTCCTAAGGCTGTAGGTTTCATTGTTGTTGTCGTGTGCTTTCAAGATGTTTCTGAGTTATGGAGACCCTAACCTATCATGTAGTTTTCTGGGGCTGAGAGGGTATGGCACACCCAAAGTCACCCAGTGCATTTCTGTTGCCAAGTGAGGAATCAAATCCTGGTCTCTAGGGTTGTAGTCCAATACTCAAAACCACTACACCATGCTGGCTTACATAGGTTTGATAGCACAACTGAATTTGTCCTAATGAACCACAATTGTCTGATTTTATTAGCACAGTTACTTGCTGAAGAAATCCACATCCTACCTATGCTGCTGATTTGCATATCCAATACAATGATAGTTAAAACTCTTTGTTATATTTTATGAAACTGCGCAACTATGAAACCACATAAGGCTTTTTCTTGCTTTTTCTGCCAGCAGTGATAAGCTAAGTACATGAAATGTATTGTTCTTCATCCTCTTTTTTTTTTTTAAAAAATAAAGATTCTTGAAGATCTTTCCACTAGGTGTTATCTTCAAAAAGTTATAAAGGTATACTATATTGATAGGCATATCATATAAAATAATGTGGAAGCCATATTCTATTTACTATATAACAGTTGTAAAAGGTAGATTTAAGGCTTGAACTGCATTTCATTATGTATGATTTAGTAGAGTCCTCCAAACCGTTTATAATGAAATGGGCAGCCCTTAAAACAGAAAGTGTGACTCCAGTAATTGCAAATGGATGCTTATATTGTAAGGTGCTGGAATTGCCTGAGCAGCTGGAATGGTATCGCTTGTATTTCTTTTTTGCTGCCGGAGCTACATGGAAAGTCAAGCTGTCATTCAAAGGAGATGGAAAACTTTGAGATGAGAAACTGGAATGGAAAGACAGCAACTTGCCCAAGGCTGAACAAGTTTAAAAGCATCCTCCCACATTTAGGATGAAGAATATTTTTGCAACCAGCCAATACAGGCAGTGTTTACTAATAATAATACGACATAAGACATTATAGCACGTTGATTGTTAAGGCAATGCAACAAGTACACCTTGTGTCTCCGTGTACACACTTATACATGCACAGTTCTTTTATATTTTGGCAAAGTGTAAAATCACTTGCAGAGCATGTATAGATTGACAGAATAGTAGGTGAGTTGCAACCCTAAAAATAAATTAGAATATAGCAATGCTATCAAATCACACATCAAATATTACACTTGCCAAACACGCTCTCCCCTGTTGGTGCTGTCCAGTTGGACTACACTGCTCATAATCCCTAGTCTGCACAGGACTCAATAGCATCCATATTGACCAGGATATATATACGTTGATTATGTGTATGTTATCCATCAGGCACGTCAACAATTGTTATGCTCATTAGCCATTCTACTCACATTACACCCAAAGTATACAATTATGCACATCACTACCTTAATCCATTGTTTCCTGCAGCTGGCAATCCAATTCATTTTAATTCCAAGTTTATGTTAATATAGTACATGTTCTACCTCCTCTGGATGCAGCCCCATGGTTCCAAACTGGGAGGATTAACAAGAAATATTCCAATTGCTCAAATATTTAAAAGTGATGTTAAAAGGGAATAAAATAGGCAGGCCAACTGTTTATTCTCAGAGGACAAGTGATAACATTCTCGGACATACCAGAAGATTGTTCTTACAAGGTCATACAAGTGAACACTTTGGATAGTTTTAAAATTGGCCTAGAAAAGTATGGGAACTCTGCTGAAAAAAATTCAGTAGAATTTTTAGTAGGAAAAAGCCCAGTCTTCATTTCTTTCTCCCTTGTCCCCCACAAGAATATGTGTGTGTGTGTGTGTGTTTTCCTGTGAGAACAGGAATATCCAAAGATGAAGAGAAATTTGAGTTAGGGTTACCATTTTTTGAGTTAGAATTACCTTACATCCTCCTTTTCTTGGACTTTCCTTCTTTTTCAAAAGCAAAAATTTCTGTCCAGCTGGATTTTAAAATAGCTGGGGATTTTAAAAAATGTCTCCTGCTGTTTCACTTCCTGTCCACTGATGCCATCTCCTCATTACACCCTTTCCAGATCCATCAAGAACTCTGCTGGAGAAGGGATGGAGGCCAGTCTGGTGGAGTGCTCACAGAGAGAGAAAAGAGAGAGAGGTGGGGATGGGAGAGACTTAGGGTGGCAGTGTGAATGGGAGGGGGGAGACAGACACGGAGGGGGAAGTTGAGGTATCTGAATGAGGCAGCTGAGACAGCCATGAGCTGTGTGAGGACAATGGGATAGGGTAGGTTGATGAGATAGCTCAAGCAACTGAGACAAGAAAGGTAGAAAGAGAAGGCAAAATTGTTCTTATTGCAATACAATGGAAGTTAGAAATATTAGCCATTACCACAGCTTATACAGCAGGGGTGTTTGAAATGAGAGCTGTCATAGTAATTGATGGTTTGAAGTAGTCGGTAGGTAAATGTGTTTTCTTTTTTTGCTTTGCAAAATATGACAGTTCTATGTTAGTTTGCTTTTACTGACATAAAGTCAGTTTTGTTCTACCCTACCAGTCAGAATAGCTGAATAATTTCTAACTTATTCTAGAGAGGCTTCAAAGAGATTGCTCTCCTCTAGCTCATTGCCTCCATTTATTTTATGTGTTGACTCCAGTGCCTCGCTTGTGGCACAGCTGTTGTCAGGCAGTTGATGTGGACTAATCTGGTAGGAGACTGCTTTCTCTTTCATTGCATAAGTTCAGATGAATGATGCTCAACGCCTTTTCCACACCTGAGACAATGGCAGCCACTGACCATATATTACCTTAGAGCCAAAGACCCATGACTGGAAGGAGAAAATTTGTTCAGGGTGAAAGTGGGTGATATTTATCAATCTAGAAGAGCAGCGAAGAAGCAACATGGTTTAGACACAAGTTTAAGGACAGTACACAGGAATTGGAGTGGCAGAGTGATGACCAGCAATCTGTGTACTGCCAGTTGACTGGTCAAAAACAGAGGTTTAAAATACCTGATTTTTGCCTGGAGGGCAAGGGTGTTACCAGCCCTCCAACCAGGTAAACAATGGAGTTTGTAAAATGGACAATGAGGTCTGGAATGGGCTAATGGTCTTAGCATTAGGTGACAAAGGGCTAATGGCTGCCTTGATAGCTTGAGTACTTGCAGACAAGTTTTAGGACAAAGGAGAAATTTTCTTGGTCAGAGGAAAAGAAGTTAAGACAACCAGCCATCTTGTGGGAATCTTCCAGACACTATTGTCTAAAAGGTTGGGTCGTTAAGGCTAACTGCAAGTCTATTATTTCTGGAGTTTCCTGAAGATTTCCTGATTATAACCTGTTTATGCCTCGAGGTTTTTTCTGACCTAATTTGCCATACATGTGTTTGGCCAGTCTTTTCCTCTTACCCAGCCTGGGCTATACAACCATAGCAGGGCATGTTTTATATTTATGCCAATTAATATATTTTGCCAATTAAATCATATTTTGCCAATTTAAACCATATCAAAGTGTGGGGGTGTAGGCCTGGTAACATTCTGACGTGTGTCTGTTTTCTTCAAAACTGCTGATATTGTACAGCTGTTGTCTGATTTTAAAATCCCTTTGAAAGTCCATAAATGCTGATTGTAGCCAAATACCATTTCTGTTCTGACCCAAAAATGACTCAAAGAAAAGACAAAATAAAGAGCAGGGAAAAGGATAATATCATTGGCTCTTTATTAAAAAACAAGAACTTACCTAATTTTCTCAAAAATTCTGTTTCTGGGGCAGTATCTGTCCCAAAATGTCTGAATTATTTCATTATCCATTTGTGAAAGGTAAGGAGTGCTTCTCTTCTCCTTTGAGTTTTTTTTGGGGGGGGAGGGGGCAGACTTCAGAATTAAAACAGAGTGTAAATATGAGTGACATTATTCCCGCTGAGCTGCATGGCATGGCTTGATATTTGGCATATTTAAGCAAGGTTAGCTGTGAAAACCCTTAACCCGCTTGGTCTTTGATCTAGTCAATTAGACTCAGCAGAGTGCTGCCTTTAGAAACAGCCTAGCCATCATGGAATTTTAAAAGACGCTAATCTTTTGAAGACATTCTGTTGTGATAGCAAGTAAAGAAGACTCTGAGTCTTCAAAAGTGGTCAAGCCAGAAAAAAATATGGAGACAGGAAAAGGTTTATGATAATGAACAGGAGGAGAGTGTCTGTGGGTGGGGTGGGTGAGTGGGTGGATTAATGAATATATGTGGCTGTCTCCCCACTAGGGAAGTTTGCATCCTTCAGTCAGGCTTCTTGAGATGGCTGCTCTTAATACTCTGAGAGTAGTGTGCTTGGACTTCTTTTGGGCCTTTTGCTGTGACATTTAACTGCAAATCACTCAATGCATAGGATTGCCAGATCCCAGGGTCTGGTCTGGAGCCTTTGGTTTTCATGGATCATTTTCAGGTGGGAGATGAAGGTGCAAATTCTTCTGTTGTCGTGGGCTCAGCTCCAGGAAATTGGAAAGGTTTGTGTGAAAATCTCCACTAGCAGAGCAGTAGTTTACTACAATTTGCAAGGCTTAAGTGATTTGTTGTTGCAACTTTCAAAACTCTGCAGGGGATCTATGTATTTACATAGTTAGCTTCCTCCTTTCCTTCTGGTTATTGTAGTGCTCATGTGTCAAACACAAGGCCCACAGGCTGAATCCAGGCCGCCAGGCCATTTCATGTGACCCTGGCACCTCTCCTGCAGCTGCAGCACTCCCCCTGCCGGGGGAGCCTGATCCCCACATTGTGGGCCCTCAGCTGCTGGTATTCTGAGGACGGGCCAGCAGCCAGCACTCACGATCTACTTCTACTTCTGACTGCTCTTCTGTCCAAGTCTCGCCCTCAGAGCATTGACGCAGATTACCATGGCAATGATCCATGTGCCTTGCAAGAGTTGGACAGAGGAGCAGTCAGAAGAAGAAGTAGATCGTGAATGCTGGTTGCTGGGCCCTCTTCAGAATACCAGAAGCCGGGGACCCACAATGTGGGGATCGGGCTCATCAGGTACAAAGAGGGGCAAGTGGGCAGAAAAAGGCACAGGGGAGGGCGGAGCAGAAAGAGGCACAGGTAATATTTGTCTGATGATTAAAAAGAATAACTTTCTGTTTTCAAAACTCATTTTGCAATGAAATGTACAATAGTTGTACACTTGAATATCTGCTTGCCATTATTTTTCCTAGACCACTCATTTCAGAGCTAGTCATTATTAAAACCAGTAACAATTGAATGCAGAGGCAATTATTTAATATGATAAAAGAATAGATGCATTTATATAATCTTACAGATACAACAGGCCCTGTGAGGACAACCATAATGCTGATGCGGCAATTGAATTTGACACCCCTGTTGTAGAGCCAGGGCTCACCATCCACTGAGCTGTTACATCTACCTTCTGACTAGAAACATAGTCCAAAATTCAACAAGACAGTTAAGAATGTGTAGCCTATATTCAGGATCCCTACGTTGTCACTAGTTTAGGGAATATTTAAGGACAATGAAAATCCCCCAGTCCTTACTTACAGGGCAGCAACCACTGTGAGCAACAGGGATCTGTTCCTTTGTTGATTGGGAAGCAGCTGATGGATGTTTCCACCCATCCTCCCGTGAATGATCTCCAATGCAAGGGGGAATTTTGACTAAGACCCTGCTTCTGACTATTGCACTGGAGATCACTCACAGGAAGGGATGCAAACATCTGTCAACTGCTTCTTGATCAACAAAGGATCAGATCTCTGTCAATCATGTTGGCTGCTGACCAGTAAATGAGGATGGAGGGGTCAGACTGGGAGGCGCTACTTAGATATGTAACTAAGGTGGTTATTTAGCCATGCAGGTGATACAGAATTCTGGCCATATTTCTTATCTCCCTAAGTGATAAGGAGTAATCTCCTCCTTTTAATTTGGTCAGGGAATAGCCTCCTAGGTAAGATTTGTGTTTTAATTTTCAAATAGGAAAATATGTTTTGTATATGCACATGTTTCTGAATGACAAGCTATGAGCAACTGTGATTGATACTTAATGGATAATGTTTGATGACATCTCTTGGTTTCAGGTTTTGGCCCTGGAAACCTCAGGGCCTGGTATAAACCTGAACCTTACCCAATGGCTTGCTGGCATCATCATGGCAGGCGCAAGGCATTTTTCTGCCTGAGGTGAAGTAGAAAGTAGTATCTATGTCACCATCCAGGCCAAGGTGTACACTGTCTGGAAACAGGCTAGTCTTTTAGGCATATCAGGCAGAAATACCTTGTGTGCCTACTATTTGTTGTTGTATGCCCTCAAGTCATTTTGGACTTATGGTGACCCTAAGGCAAATCTATCATGGAGTTTTCTTGGCAAGATGTCTCCAGAGTAGATTTGCCTTTACCTTCTTCTGAGGCAGCAGTTAACATATACGAGGTGGACCCAAACAGGGACGTATGGAAATCTCTGCAGCCTCTCCACTGATTTTTTTAAAAGTCTACTGAAGATCATGCTTCTTTGTAGGACTATGGTTATATTTTATTATGTGTATTGTATTTTCAGTTTGTTTGATTTCACCTAGTTATATTTATTGCACATTGTCCTAATATTTGTAAAGATCATTCTTGGTCTGTAGCTGTAGCTATGCTTTAGATTTTAGTACTATTTCGGCAGGTTGGTTCATTTCAAGTATTTGTTGAATTATTATTACTATTACTGTTATTATTTGTATCAGTATTATTGGCTTTCTTATGATAGTACAGGATTTTACAGTACTGGAATTTATTATATATGTGCATGTGTATAAACATGTTCATATATATTATAGTACAGAAATGTATTCTGTAAGCTACCTCAGAAGGATTTTTGCCATTAAATGAAGTCTACTCATAATTTAAATAAATAAATAATCCAAACCGGAGCCTTTTTTTTAGGGTAGGAGAAATTGGCAAGTCAAAGGAATTGAACAACATGGAATAGGGAATCATGAATATTCTTTATGTTTGAATAGGTTCACAACAGTATCCTATATTCTGGGGATAGACAACACTTGCACACACTTCCCCAGAGGGTCTCTGGTGTCTGCTCGCTACTGGAAAGAAATCATAAGAAAATCATAATGCTGGCATCTTTGCAGAGTCCTGCACAGTATGTTTATCTCTAAAGCAAGGTGTGTTGCCTTGCTTTCTCAAGAATAGGAGTGTGGGTATGAAAAAGTGGAGTAAGAACGCTGCAGCTGAATATTGCCAACTGAACTTGCTGAAGTTATCCATCCTTAATCTGGGCACAATCCAGAGATTTCTGGCAGTGATGTATTTAAGTCTTTTACTCCAACTGTCAAGTCAAGTCTCAAGTCTCTACTTTCAAGTCTCAAGTCAAGTCTCAAGTCCTTGAAGATACTTTCAAGTCAAGTCTCAAGTTTGGAAGCCAATTTTATACCTCAACCAAAATTCCAGAATTATTGGATAGAGTGAAATAAATTCAGTTTTAACAATTTAAGCAGAATTGGGTCTCCACATTTGCAATTTTGCCATCTGCAGCTTCAGAAGTGGGGAATAGGATCATATCTTAATCCTCATTACTGAAGATTCAAAAGCTTTAAAGGAAGGGTCCTTCCTCCTCAAGCCCGTTGCCTAACACAGTTGCTGTTCCCCTCTGAGAAATGCACCCTGCACTCTGGGGGCGAATCTTATCTTTTGCTCTTAGGAAACATTTTAGAAGGCTTCTCTGATATGCAGCGGGGACAGGTTGCCGAGCAGACCTCAAGCCTACCTCAAGCTCATTGCCTAACCTGCTTGCTATTCCCGACTGAGAAATGCACCCACACTTTGGGCTTGGGAGAGATTGTCATGTGACCAGTAGGCAAAAAGAAATGTAGGTGTTGTTCAAAGTCATAAGGTTTCTGAATGAATGTGTTATGTTACTGAACCAAGGGCATCAAGTCAGTCATTAAAAATATACAAGTCTCAAGTTGAGTCAAGTCAGTGCATCATTTATGGCTGAGTCGAGTCTGAGTCGAGTCAATGAAGTGACTTAAGTCCGACTTGAATCCGAGTCTATAAACTCTAGTCTACATCACTGATTTCTGGAACCAGAAATCTCTGGGCAGGGGCCATTCATGGAATAAAGTGCTTTAGCTTCTGACGACAGAAGAAAAAAAATGATTTCTGGGCACAATCCAAAGTACTGGTGATGACTTTTAAAGCCCTACACAGCTCAGGTCCAGGTTATTTGAAGGACCATATGCTCCCTTACAAACCAGCCTGGGCTTTGAAATCTGCTGGGGAAGCTCTTGTTACATCAGTTTAGGCCTACCTGGCGATAACATAAAGATATCCTTTGATATCATAATTTGGCTTTATTCTACCACCCTTCTCCACGTGTTTGTGAGGCCCCTGGACAAGCACAAAACTAGGCTCGGCATTTAACTGCTGAAATATTCCTAAACAATACAGGCAAGCCAGAAATAGCCAGATTGCAGCTTCAGGGAGCTCCCTGGCAAACACCACATTATGTATGCGCACTACCTACGAAAGGCTCCCTACCCCAAGCAGGCAACTTGACAAAGGCTGAACCATCCACTGTCAAGCTTTGCGCATTTACATACTGGCTACACCATTGTTAATTCGGCTCTGATTCCATCATGCTAAATTGTGACCTTTCGGAGACATTGTCCCGCACCCAAAACTCATTGTTGTCCCCGAGTAAGGCATAGCCTGCAGTCACACTTCTCCGTATAAAATCCTCTGATTCCGAGACCTTCCTTGGATCGCTCCCAAGTTCCAGACCGCCTTGCTGCCACTTTGTTTGGCAAGCTTCCCCTCAGCTCCACGTGCTGAGCCACACCGAACCCCAGCATTGCTCCCTATCTTCTTCTGGGCCTCAGGAACAGGTGTCATATCACCCGAACTAGCTATCCCTCTGAAAATCCCACTATCTTACTCACACCTTTATTTTCCTTAGTTATCTGTGTGCTTGTGTTGCTTACACTGTGTGCCTGTATTTAATAAAGATCATTCATTGTTTTCAAACCGGTCTGCTCCTTGACTTGGCCTGACCCCGTAAACCAGTGGTTCTCAACCTGTGGGTCCCCAGATGTTTGTGGACTTCAGCCCCCAGAAGCCCCAGCCACTATGGTCAATGCTCAGGGCTTCTGGGAGCTGAAGTCCATGAACATTTGGGGACCCACAGGTTGAGAACCACTGCCGTAGACACTGGGTTACAAGATCCTGCTAAGTTACCCTGCCTCTTGTAACGCTAAAGCAGTGCTCAGAGCTAATTTTCCCCACTGATAGTTGAGCACATTTTGGTGTCCCTCCCGGGACCCCCAGTAAACAGGGTAACACTCGTCTCTCCATCCCATCACCCTCACAGGTACATCTGGTGGGAACATGGGAGAAGGCCTTCTCAGTGTCTTCCCCTAGGCTCTGAAACTCCTTTCACAGAGAAGTCAGACTGGCACCCTTCCCACTTTCTTCTCATAGTCAAGTAAGGACTTTTTTATTCAAACAGGTGTTCGATATGTGACTATATGTGGCCTGTCTGATAGACTGTGCTGGATATTGTTAACTATTTTGCCGATGTGTATGTGTGTGTGTTTTTAAACTTTGTTTTATTTCTGCTTGACTTTTAAATTGTCTTTTAACTTTTATATTCTGTGGTTTTTAACTATGTCTTTATAATTTTTGTAAGCTGCTTTGAGTCCCTCCCTGGGAAAAAGCAGAATATAAATAAAGATGATGATGATGATGATGATGACATTTTTGCCAGTAGTTCCTTTCTCTGCAGGCCCATCATAGAACACTGTTGGACTGCAGCTTCCAGCAGCCTCAGCCAGCATGATTCATTACAATAAAGTTGAAGCCCAATAATTTCTGGAATTGGTTTCCCACTCCTGGACTGAACTGAAGCTATCATAGTACTGCATCCTTTCAGAGGATGAGCTTCTCCTGTCCCATCTGAAAACAATCACCATATGTATTTTCTATTCATAAATTTTAATAATCTTCAACATTCCAAATTTGCCCATGCCAAACCCTTTTGGAAAATTCAAAATGAGAACTTCTTACTTCACGAGAGGGTGCAGTTGTGGGTGAAACTTACAAAACTGATTGACTGTGAAAACTATCGAGATCCGGTGAAAACTAGCAAGTTGGTTGTTCAAACAAAACTCATTTCCAGTGTAGTGTAGTGGTTTGAGCATTGGACTATGACTCTCGAGACTGGAGTTCAAGTCCCCGGTCAGCCATGGAAAGCCGCTGGGTGATCTTGAGCAAGTTGCACTCTCTCAGCCTCAGAGGAAGGCAAGGGCAAACCCCTCTGAACAAATCTTGCCAAGGAAACCTCACAAAGGGTTCGCCTTAGGGTCACCATAAGTTGGAAATGACTTGAAGGCATATGACAACAAAATAAACAAACAGCTTCCCATCATGGATGGGTGCTGCTGGATCCAAACCAGTGGAGGTCTGGAATCACATTCACTAGTGAGACCAAGACATTGACTGACATACTATTGATGAATTATGATGGTGTAAGCTAGGCTTATGCCATCACAACTCACTTTTTTGGTTGTTGTGGAGATTTGAATTCTCTACTGACTGTGCAATGACCAAAATCCCCTCCCTCAACTCACCCTTTCTCAGCTGCAGCTCCCTGGACATAACCATTTCTTGTCCGGTAGAGGTGGGGGAAGAGAAGAGAAGTATCCAGCTATGTTTGTATAAGTTGACAGAAAGCAATTACATCATCTGCTGGGACCTATAGAGTCCCCAACGGATTCCTGTCATGGTGCATCCAGTATAGGAAAATCACCAGATGTGTCTCTGCTACCCCCCGCAACTTCCCACCAACCAGGAAATAGCCAGATTTGGAGGGCTGCATCTGAGAATGAGAGCCACTAAAGCATAGCAGTTCTGGAGACTAGAGTTTGAATCCCTGCTCGGTCATGGAAACCCACTGGATGGCCTTAGGCGAGTCATACTGTTTCAGCCTCAAAAGGAGACAAAGGCCATTCTGCACTACACTGTTATAGTGCTTTTATTCCATTTTCAACATCCTGTGGTATTCTGGGGTTTGTAGTTTACTGAGGCCAAAGAGCTCTCTGGCCAAGAATTCTAAATGCCCCCCCCCTCAACTGCAAGTCCCAGGATTCCGTGGGATGTTGAAAGTGGAATAATAGCACTATAACAGTGTAATGTGGAAATGGCCAAAGTCACCTCCTTCCAAACAAATCTTGCCAAGAAAAACCTATGATAGATTCACCTTAAGTTGGAAATGACTTAAAAGCACACAACAAAAACAACAACAACAACAACAACAACATGCTGAGAAAAGGTTGGCTTTGAGGGGAGGTAGAAGGCAGACTAGCATAGCTATGTCTTGTAGTTGCATCTCCTGCTGCAAGATCACAGCCGTTGTTTGCAGTGAAACAGAGCCTCAGAGCCTGCTCTGTGTTGCAGTAAAATTCAGGTGCATTCTTGTTGGCTTCTCTATGTGGATAGGCAGGAGGGCACCCTTGTCTGCTTCTCAAGCAGTAAGATGACTTGGCCTAGTCCTAAGTAGGAATAAGCGAACTAAAGTCTTGTTGAAAATCAAACAGGAAAAAGAGAGACACTTAAGCAAAATACAAGGCCAAAAGTAACACAATTGCCAAGTGCAAAGGCATAAAGCAAACGGATTTGCTTTTTGTGATCAGATTGCCCATGTAATTTATGACTGAGAGCGTGGTTTGTAGCCAAATGCCAGCTTTTCTCAAAAACCAATTTGATCCTTCACACTGCAAATCAAAGGTGGTTACTATGCTCTTGCTTCTTTCAGGGGGAAAAAAATCCCAAAAACAATAATTTCAAAGCAAGATGACATTCCCACTCCATAGCAAAATATATCTGGGCTGGTGTAGTGTACGATTATCCCACAGTCCTGCTGGTGCTGTAAAATTGTCAGGCAAGATATATTAAGATGTTTGTGCAAGAATAGAAGGGAAGGAAGAGAAGGAGGAGGAGGAGGAGATCTGTGAATACTAGCAGTAACAGGAAAAAGAGGGATGGTGATCTAGACAAGACGTTCTATATGCACAAAAAGTTGTTCAGCAGCCTCCCAGAATGATTTCCTCTAAACCGGTCAAAGTTTTGCATTTGTGCAGGTATGGATGTGTGCTGTCTCTGTCTCTGTCTCTGTCTCTGTCTCTCTCTGTGTATATGAGAAGAGCTCTGTGAGAGCCAGTATGGTGTAATGGTTTGAATGTTGGACTAAGACTTTGGGTATCTAGGCTTCAATCCCCACAGAAACCCTCTGGGAGACCTTGTGAAAATTGTTCTCTCTCAGCCTCAGAAGAATGCAATGGCAACACCCTTTTGAACAATTCTTGCCAATAAAATCCTCCAATAGAGTTGCCTTAGGGTTGTTTTAAGTTGGAAACAACCTGAAAGCGCACAACAACAGAGCTCTGTACACTCTAAATGGTTAAATCTCAGTCCTGACTTTCCTCTTGTTTAGTAATCTCCTGTTGTGGCTAAATCCAGTATCTTCAGATCCAGGAAACGTATTCAGGGTTAGTTGTATTAGCCACCATATAGCAAAATAAAACCAAATTCAGAATCCACAAAAGAGTGATACCTCTGTTGGCCAATCAAAATGCACAAAACACATCATGCAAGCTTGTGAAGCTCCACTGCCACCTTCATCCAGCAGAAGATGTAAAAAACCCATACAGGAGAAGATAAGACTTAACTCTTTAAAATTTCTACCTCCAAGAAAGGTAATATTTTTTTCATTTGGATGAGTCTTACCTATGAAGCACCTAAGTGTTTTTCCACATGTGGTAGTATAGAGACTAATGTGGAAATTCAGTGTACTCTGCATAAGAAAGAAGCCTTTTGTAGATTTCAGATTTTGTTTTACTTTCCTGCATTGCCAGCATGGTTACCCTTGAATATGTCTTCTGGTGACTGTTAATGATTAGATATGGAATTCCTCATCTCTTTGCAACAGCCATGATCTGGGTAGCTCTCTATATATGTCCAAGAACTTCTGACCTTGGTAGCCTCTTCAACTCTTTGTGTCACACTGAAGGCTGCCTCAAAATGGCCTCTGACTTTCCAGAATAGCTGCCTTGAGGTCATGATGGGACTCAGAAGACCTGCAACATATGAAGATATTCTACTTGCAGTTCAATAGATGCTGTGTTCAAGGTGTAAATGGTCAACTGATGTTGCAGACATACACTGTGGCATTCCTTTTTTCAAAATGCATTGATTTTTTTCAGACCTTAGGGATTCTTATCATTGATCAGACTGCGAGAAGAATAGGATATTAATCTGGTATGTAAAATCATCCAGATTAAGTGGGTTTTCTCTTTCTGTAGCTTTAGAAGTAGTTCTGTATGTCTCTGTATGGAAGTTAGTCTGTCTACTTTTTGGTCCTTTGAAGCCCTGAGTCTATACAAAATGCTATACAGCTGCTTTCACTCTTTGCCCTTGGAGCATGTTAAAGCCGATCCAGCCCTGTGCCACCTTCTTTGATCTCCCTCGGTTCCACAGTAATTGGTTGGGATGAAATATTTTTTCCTACCCTCAAGAAACATATTTCAGCTCTTCTTTTAGTTGTGGGGGGCAAAGGGTTCCCCAATTACAGTGCCAGATTCATAATAATTGGACCTGGATTGACATAACGAAGTCACTGTAGCACTTATTAAGCTACCGTTGCTACTTAGAAAAGATGTCTGAGTAGGTCATGTCCTGACATTTAACAGTTTATGAGTCACTTCGTGCTGTACCTTTCAATTCAAAAGGACATGTTCTGTATACTTTCCCATTTCTTCCAGTGCTGTGTTTGTGATCCAGTCCTCAAAAACAAAACAAACCCAACAAAATATCAGGAATGTGAACATGAGGGAAATGAAGCTGAGTGAAACAGAAAGCAGCAGAGCATTCCCCCCAGATGATCTACTTTGCTTTAAATGCATGGATTTTTGGAGTGGCAAGTGGACTCAAACCGAGCAATGTGAAAGGAATCTATGACTCAAAAAGATCTGCTGCCAGGAGAGGGATAGAACGATTTTTTGAAAGGGCATGAAATACTCTTGACTTGTACTGGGGATGCATATGTCTTGTTATGCTTTGTTTTCTACTAGCTAGGAAAAAAAATACCGCTTAGCCTTAGTTCACTTATATGGTGCTGTCAGTTGGCAGAACGGTTTATTGGCCATCCTGGGTTATGATACAAACAATGTGTCCGTGCTGTCATCTGCTGTCTGAGCCTTCCTGTG
Source organism: Iguana delicatissima (assembly GCA_948472985.1). Lineage (NCBI taxonomy): Eukaryota > Metazoa > Chordata > Lepidosauria > Squamata > Iguanidae > Iguana > Iguana delicatissima. The sequence goes on along the minus strand of CAOKZL010000465.1, from coordinate 381,117 downwards.
TAACTCTAACCAGAGTAGAAGGTTCTATGTGCTAGAAAGTCTCCAGCCTGTATTTGTGTTTTCCAGCATTTTATATGCTGAGGCAAGTGTTGGACTTGTCAGCTATTAAAGTAGTGTGAGAAAGAGAATGTCAACTCAATTAAGTCTCTTTATGAACACTTGGAGAGGCTGTGAAGCAGAAATGTTGGAATAAGGGCCAACGAAGACTACTAGTAAAACAGACAGTGCTGGTAAATGTTAAGGCAAATATTTTGTTTATTTGCTAGAATCAAAATGACTTTTACTATCTAATATCATCTATCCATCTTTCTTTCTTTCTTTCTTTCTTTCTTTCTTTCTTTCTTTCTTTCTTTCTTTCTTTCTTTCTTTCTTTCTTTCTTTCTTTCTATATGCACAAAGATAAATTGAAAAATGCCATAATTTCATCAATCACTTATTGTTACGATTGAGTTGTTTGAAATTTAGAAAGTGGAAAAAGAAATCTTCCCTCACAAGCCAACCCCAGGATATTTAAAATAATGAAATACATTAGATTTGAAATTAATCCCTCCCCCACATATGTCAGTCACTTCACTATATTCATTTAGAAGCAAAAATCTCTCTTTTTTTTAAAGATGGCAGTGCATCTTTATCATGGAAGATCTCACTTCTACTCAAATGATGGAGGAATGGGAAGTGTCTTCCAAACTTGAAGTGTACAAAAATCCAAATACCCTTCCTGCGTGAGTTGATCCACTCCATTTTTGATTTGTCCCATTGTTGAGGTCAGATAAAACTGGCTTACATCCTGTCTGCTCTACCACTTTCTGTCAATCTCTCCCCTTCTCCAAAAGAAGAAGGAAAAAGGAGAGAAGATGGAAGGGGTGCCATGTAATTGAGATGAAATAAATGGTCCATAAGAGTTCCCATACAGGGCCTCGCCTGACTGGCATATAACACGTTCCTGCCAACACCAATGCCCTCATATATGAATGCTAGGCCATTGTATTTGACCACAAGTTTCTTGATCCTCACAAGAAATTATGATTGGAGCATGTTGTTTTTGCACTTTTGGAACTTCTCTTGGTCTGCCACCAGACCTCACCTTGTCTGCATGGTGGAAACAGAGCTTGGATAACACTGTTTTAGAAAACAACTGCCAGGATTCCTCAGAGAGTGTGGCCACTAAGCCATCTTGCTGCCTGCATGATCCTGGAGGTTGCAGGCTCTAGAAAGTATTCCCCCCCCCCCAAACTGTTCTCCTTCTCTGCTCTTCAGTGCTGCTTCTGCTGTATGTCTTCCTCTGCTTATTACCCCAGGCTGTTTGTTTGTTCAAAAACTTCTAAACTGCTTTGCAGATTAGGAAAACTCTGACAAGGCAATGGTCCGTTCCGTGGAAGAAAATTCAAACGTTGTTGTTGAAAAACCCTTGCTAGCTCTTAATAATCATGGGCATTCCTTTCCTAAGCATTCTCAGACCAACTATTTAATGATCTCTTATAGAGTTTTTCCTGGTACTGATGTCAAGCTAACTGAGGAATGGTTGTCCATATCCTCTTTTTCTCCTTTTGCAGAAAACAATTTGATGATGTTGGTAGACAGTATGGCAAAGCTTCCTAGCTACATGTTTAATTTGATGGAATTCCCCTCCCCCTCCAAATAATTTTTTCTGTACTCAGGTCACTCTCGTACTGCTTCTTTTATATTATTCCATTTTCAAAGATAATATCTGCAGTAGCACTGGTGGGTCAAATCTAATTATAATCTGTCTAATTTTGTGTGATAAAACAAGGAGAAACTGTGAGCGGCATATCATGCTTTAATGAAAAGAAGCACTTTCTAAGAAGCCCGTGTAACTTAAGAATTGAGTTATTTGTTAAGAAAGCTGAAGTTAGCCTTATCATCCTAAGTGATAAGACATACAGCTATTGTTTCTTAGAGAGATGTCCATTCTGTTGTGGGGCAAACACCACTGGATACAACCCTTAAACCTGGAGTGGAGAGAGAGCAGCTAATAGATCACAATCAGCTCCCTTGTGCAGTTTTTGAAGCCCCAGGCCCCAGCCAGCATTCCCCAATTTTTGGATTTTTTTTTTAGAGAATTGGGAAGGGTGCTATAGGGATGAAGACCTCCAGGAAGCCATGGGATGGTAATGTGCCCCCCAAGTCCCAGCAGTTGCCCACCCCTACTTTAAACATAATTGTAGAAAAAACAACCAGAGGTGAGGATAAATAAAAAAGTGGCAGTGCGTGGAGGCAAAGTATTATTGTAATTATAAATATATATAAGGGAATAGAGGAAAGCAAGAGATTATGTCTGGGGCTAAAAAGCAATAACATTCATGCTGACTCTGATGCACTTGATAGACATTTTCTGTACATCAACTTCTGCTCCAATTAAAGTTCTAGTAGTCACTCTACTCTATGCATTGCACATCATTGGCCCTTTCTGCACCGGGCTTTTAAAATGGTGCAGAGCGACGTCCGATGGAGGTCTTCTGCATCGTAGAGTGGACTGGGATGGACTACTTTTTGTAGTTCCATACCTCAGTCCGATTCTGCGCAACTGATACTGGTCACGCAGCGTGCTTTTTAAAAACCTCTCTGTGCTGCTCCGTCGCCACACTCCGGAGCAGATTTGCAGGCGCGTGCAAGTGTGTGCCTGCAGATCTTCTGGGGGCGGGCTTTTGGCTGGCGAGCTTCTCTGGTTGGTGGAGAGCCTCCACCAGCCGGAAGCTGCTGTTTTGGATGCCGGAGCAGCGTGAGGTGATGAGCTCATGCTGCTCCTTGTCGCGACAGATTCACCTGGATGCTCAGGAAATCCGGGGAGTCCCGTTTTCACATGGCTCCTTCCCCACATCTGGAAAGGGCCATTGTTGGTGTGGAAGAGCTGAAATGAAACCATCAGCTTTAATAACATTGTTATCCACAGTCATCAGACTTTCATCAGAGTCCTATGTACCATTAAAATATCTGAGGTACTTCATCCCAAGTGATCTGTATCTGTGAAGTGATGTGCTGTTTTTTTAATTTTTTAATTATGTTTTAAATATGTTCTTATTTTTTTTAACTATTTAAAAAATAATATTGTTTTTAAACTTTTGTAAAATTTAAATTTTAAATTCTACACCCTTATTCATGTCTTTCTAGAGTTCCAGGATCTGCTAAGGGCACGGTTTATGCCCATGGAAATGAAAGGGACCTGAACATGACAGGGCTATCACAAAATTCTTTTTGATGAGGCTCATGAAGAATGGATTATGCCTTAAAACTTTTACTCATTTTAATTACTGTAAGCCATCTTGGATCCATCTCAGGAGAAAGGCAGGATATACATTCAATAAATAAAATTAATAAGAAACAAACATATCCGAACACGTGATGGAAAGACATAGTATGAAAAATACTACAGTTTGACAATGATGTGGTGTGGTTTCCTTACAAAAACTGAGTGACGCTTATTCCAGTTTTAAAAATCTACTGTGGAAGCAAGCTTGCCATGGAAATAGCCGTATCAATTTTTGTCCAGTATTCCTCCAAACTCCTTGACAAATCAGGGCTCTCTGAATTATTTTTTGACTTCCTTTGCTTTATTTTTGCTGAAGGCATCAGAAAAACATAATGATAACATAATCCAAGATTCTTTCAAAGTGCTTAAAAAGCTTTAAGGCAATGAGAAGAAATGGTAATGAGCGACAGCAGATGTTGCTGCTTTGGAGCAATTATGGAACGGTAATTACAGATAGAAATAGAAACTTGCAGAAGCAAGAATCTGATCCGAAAGTGTTTGGGAAGATAGCAAAAGAGATACTAAAACCTACTGCACCACCAAGGCAAATGAGTGAACACTGTCAATATGACCAGAACGGCTGCTGATAACCTAAGAAAAAGTATTTTTTTTTTAGAGTGGTAAGTCTCATGCTATCACATATGACAACGGTCTTGAACAATTTTCCTCAAAAATTTATCAGAACTGACAGAGATTACATGTCTACAGTGGAGCATCTATACTGATCAAGGAGCAAAGACGCCAATAGCTAAAGTTTTAAAGGTTTTATTATAGGAACTCTAAGCTAGGAAAGTTACTGGGTGCTATCTAGTCTGTTTGCATTCTAGGGAAGGACTGCTGGGAAGAGAGTGAGGGTCTTGAAAAGAGACAGAGAAACATCCCTAAGAGTATCAGTTTACATCACAGAGGAGTCAGGATAGATAAGGAAGGACACTTCAGGTCACTCAAACTAACTACCTCTATTACTGCTGCCCACTGTGAGACATTCTGGATTCTTCAGTGCTAAACATTGTTGCACTTTTAACAAGAAACAAGTTTCCTGGATATATATGTGTGTACTAAAGGGAATCATCAGGTTCTTCCATGTTTTCCAGCTTTCCTTGTCTTCCTCTTTCTCAAGTGTCTGAGGCCAGGTGTAAGACAGTGGTGGGGATCTAATGGCCCAGCAGATGTTTTGGTCCATATCTCTGATCAGTCTCATCGATAACAGCCAAAGGCAGAAGATTATAGGTGATAAAACATACCAAGGTGTAAAGACTCTACTTATTCTTGTCCCTATGCTATATGTAGTCTCCCTGAATCATCTTTAATTTCCAAGGAAGTATTTCCTTTAAAATAGTAGTAGTTATTTAGCATGGAAAATAATGTGCAATTCATATCTATTTAGTGCAGTACCAATTCAGCTGAATTCCAAAGAGGCTTTGACCAATTTGTAACACTTTCAGATCAGATCAGATCAGATCAGATGGGCCCAACTTAGTTTCTGAGCAGAACAGCACCATCCAAAGAAATTCAGATGGATCTGAAGATGCAAATCTCAAAAATAAGCGGAGAAGAGTTTGCTGGTGGGTCTTCATCATGACCATATAAGGAAAACACCAAGGTAGTGTGATACAGAAGGACAAGAGGGGAACTAGGTTTTGCTCATTGTTATTGCCAATGCATAATCTAGGGCAGGAATCTCACTGTGCTGTTCAGTCACAGTGTTCAAGGAGAGGGGCTGGAGTTATTTAGCCCATTATCTCTCACATCTCTATTCATTTTCTAGATTTAGCTGTTAGTAGCAGAACATTGAAAGACTGCTTGTGAGGAAGGCAAAGGCAAGCTCCCTTTGAACAAATCGTGGCAGGAAAATCCTATGATGGGTTTGCTTGTTGTAAGCATTGTCTGTCTGTTACCAGGCAATGGAGTACAGGGCTAGCAGGAGGCCATTCAGCAGACAAACTGAGACAGCTTAGCAGTTCAGTAGAACTTGCCTGTTTGGAGTGGAAGGAAAGTGTATGCCATTTCTGCACTACACTGTTATAGTGCTATTATTCTACTTTCAACATCCTGTGGAATCTTAGGTTTTGTAGTTTAGGGAGGGGGCTTTAGAGTTCTCAGCCAGAGAGCTCTTGGCCTCAGTAAACTACAAACCCCAGAATTCCACAGGATGTTGAACATGGAATAATAGCACTGTAATGCTGTAGTGTGGAAATGGCTGTGCTCAGCAGTTGTTCCAAGAGTTCAGGAATCCAGCGGGCATCTAGGTTAGACAGTCTGAAGGTTAGAGAATCCAAGCAGACAGCAAGCAGGGCAAGGGCTGGTAAACAAGGAATTGTTTCTGGCATCTGGCCAGCACACCCTGCCTTCTTTAAAAAGACTGGAACCAGCTGGCTCAGATCCCAGCCTGACTAGCTTCTGGTGTGCTTGTGTTTGCTTGTCTTCCCTTGAGGCTACTGTTGACCTGGAGAAGCTGAGTCCTATCCCATGACATTGCCTTAGAGACTCAAAGTGAACAGATGAAATAGAAATTAGGGCAGTGAGAGACAGGGTGAGCATCAGAATAGGGTTTTGGGAGCTATGAACGAAGATAGAGTTCATGGTTAACCCAGTTGTAATATAATAAATCTATACTTGTTTTGTTTTCTACAACTGTGTTTGACTGTTCTGTTTAAGAATTGATAAGAAGAATTAGTCACATTTTGCCACATTGAACCCACTGACCAACTGTCCCTTGTCCAGTGCAGAGATTACTTTCAGGTCTGAGGGTAAAGGAGCAAAGTGAATGACAGGAGTGCAATGGCTGGATCTGTGGAGCCAGCCTGGAGAGGGGTTCTGCCACATAAGCTTGTATTTTAAAGTATCCTTTTTAAAATCTACCAGCTATGTATGCCATTAACTTTGGCAACATAGTGGTAGCAGTGATCCCAGTCAGGCTGCCTGCATTTTTAATTCCTATAGGCACTCGGGAAAAAATACCTGTGTGGGTAGTAGGGATATAATTCTTTGCTAAGTTTTTTTCTCAATGGAAGCATAAAGTAATTTTAACCATTTGCTTCCCCTTGTGATGAAGTATTCAATAACAGAGTAGTTTTTGAAGACTATTTGCAGGCCAGAACTTACTTAGCACAAAATTTGCATGGTTTTCTTTTTGGGTGTACCTGTAAAAACAAAACAAAAACAACAAAACCCAGAGTTTTCCACACAGGAAACATTTTATTTTGTGTGGACAAAATGTTGTTCGCTACACAGAAAATGCTGCACACCTCCCCAGTTCATGCAAACAACAAGCAAGAAATGATGTACACCAGCCATTTATACAAAACATACATTGAGGCACCAGCATTGCTTTTAAAAGATCTCTCTTGTTTCCAGAACGTTTCCAAGCTTCGCATTGGAAAAACTGTTAGCAGTTGATGGAGATATCTGCATTGTTCTGTGGGCTGTATTGTAGAATCAGCAGTTGTTTTTGAAAACACTCCACTTATACCCAGTTTAGCCTCCCCCCCCGAACAGAAGTGCTAGCAAAGTAATCACCCTGTAATGTTTTGATGGCTACACCATCATTTGGAAATAGTCTTACATTATCTCAGCTTGCCGATCCAATACTTCAATACGCTTTAAAAGGCTCTGAGCTGCTCTCCACAGACTAACAGTGTGGAAACGGCTGCATTTCCAATCATTACCACATAAACTGCAGCCTGATTTCTCAAAAAAACACCTATTCATCAACAGCCACTCTGTGAAAAGATCATCCCACCCAGGATGTCAATTGATTAGTAAGCGAAAATACTCTTCTCTTGCATAGTCTTTCTTTCTTTTTTTTTTTGCCTTTTTGTCTTAACTAGGGTCATCCTACTACTTGCAGTAGGATTGAAAACATTGTCTGCAACATCGCTTCGTTAAGGCCACATTGGAAGCAGAGTTTTTTTTTTTTAGGGTGGTGTATAAATTCATTATGAGAGCCAGCATGGTATACAACTCTGGAAGACCAGGGTTTGATTTCCTGCTTGGTCATGGAAACCCATTGGGTGACCTTGGACATGTCACATACTCTCACCCCCCTGAAAACCCCATGATAGGTTTGCCTTAGGGTCATCATAAATTGGAAATGTCTTGAAGCCACACAATATCATGATCAACAACAACATAAATCATTTATGCACTAATTTTCACAAGTTATTGGCTGAATTCTGTAAGCCCTGTTTTAAGTTGCCTTTGTCCTTATTAGAAAATAAGGCCATTTTTGCACTAGACTGTTATAGCGCTATTATTCCACTTTCAACCTCTTTGGAATTCTGGGGTTTGCAGTTTTGGGAGGGGCTGGCTGGCCCCTCACGAAACTGCAAACCCCAGGATTCCATAGGAAATTGAGCGTGGAATAATAGCGCTATAATGGTCTAGTGCAGAAATGTCTTAAGAGTTGACATTTGGGTTATTAATGAATTGAAATGGAATGAACTGATACAACTTATGACCCGTGTTTATGACCCAGTGGATTTCCATGGCCAAGAAGAGACTTGAACCATGGTCTCCAGTGTTGTAGTCCAATGCTCAATGCTGGCTTTCATTTTATGACCCCTATGGATTGACCAATCAAAGCATGTAGGACATTTATCAAGTCTCTAATGTACCTCCGTATTTGATTGGTGCTTTATGCTTACATTGGTGAGTCACATCAATTAATTATTGAGTTAACCTGAACCAGCTCCACCATGAGGCAAAATGTGGCACTCACTTCAAGCATCGTATGATGGAGGGTAAGGGAGCAATGGCAACTCTTTAGCCCTTTCTGTCTGTTGGAGAATAGAACTTGTTCTGCAATGCCTAAACCAGTCTGCTGCTCCTAGTGTTCCAGATGTCTTCTGCTCATGGGATTTTGTGTGTTTGGCGTCTTGTCCTTTGCCTCAGACAGCAAAACATCTCTAGCTGGCACTGAATCTGTCAATGAAATTGAAATTGAAGCTCACAGCTTCAATTTCCTTCCCTTCTGGGCCATCTCTCAGGAATTCTTTGATAGTGCATTTCTGCATGGCCGGGGGTTGGACTTGGTGACCCTTGTAGTCTCTTCCAGCCCGATGATTCTATGATTCTTACTCATGTATCTTTGTTGATTTTGTATATATCTGATACTCAAACGTCATTGGATCCCTCTTCACTTGAAGATGGTTCAGTCATTACCTGGCAGTGCAATGTGTGAACAGGCTCCTTTGAGGTGCATTGCATCTGAGGTGATATCACAGTTCTACCTACCTTTGGTGATTGCTCAGTAAGGCATATGGCAGCTAACATTGCAATCACCGAGTGATTAAATGCAGAAGTGTGAACTCATCCCAGGGATTGTTAGCATAAAATTTTCCATGTGAATAAAAGTCAATTTGCACGCTACCCTAAATAAGTGGTGTTGATGTGTAGAATAATGTTTCTTGCTCTTGCTCCTGGATAAATGGAGTTAACTATTATTAATCAGTTTCAGTAGAAACCTGTGGGGAATGCTTTACCATTTGGTACAATTCCACTATCATTGAAAAAATAAAATAAAATGAAAAACAAACATGACCACCTTTGAAATCTAATGACTCTGGATGGGTACTTCCTTTGGATAATCATGCCATCAGAAACTGGTAGTCTGTGTGCGTTTTGACAGATTTTAATCTGTGTGTCTTCAGAGCTAATGCAACCAATGTTAAAACAGGATTTTGCATCCTATGTTAAGATAAGATGTTGGTAAAAAGTCCTTTCTGAGTTCCTAACACTGAGTCTGACACTGAACCACAGTTGACACAGGCAAGATCTGCACAACAGAGTGCCTCCAATTGTGAAAGATTGTCATGTAACATCCAAACATGACTCCCCTGGCTACTGACCTTTTCACCCTCTCTGTAAGTGATAATGGGTGCCTTACTGAGAAACTGGCATTATTACACAAGGAAATAGGCATTTGAAAAAAATATCGAATGTGACAACATGTCACTTTGCATGCAATACAAGCCCAGATCCTTAGTGTGAATGTCTAAGTGTACTGTGGTGGGAAAAAAAAAGACATCAGACACTGTAAGATCTAACATTACAACACAGCAGCTAGGGAGAATGTGTTTTGACACCACATAGAACAGCTGGTGAACTTAGAGCACTTGGAGTATGAGTGGCCAATATGGAAAAGGCATTAAATAAATGGATTGGTGTAAACTTCACTATTTAGAACTTTGATTCCTTCTTTCATGCTGGCCCCATCTGTTGTACAGCACAGATCAGTGTAGAAAAGCAGAACAGAAATATTTTAAACTAACTAATGGAGGATTTAAAAGTGAGACAGCTTTTCTTTGATAATAGCCAGTTCACATGTGACTTTTTAAAGCTAAGGCTTCGTTAATTCTATTCTTGAAGTAATTTTAGCCATTTTCTTCATACTGTGAGAAAGTCTTGAAAACCATTGAAGACTATTCATAGTTTGGAATTTATTCTGTGCAAAATTACAGGAGGTTTTCTTCACACAGGATGTAGCATTTTTTGCACAGAAGATAATATTATGATGTTTCATGAGCAAGAAAGGCTACAGTTGGTGATTTGTACCTTAAAAATGGATAAGTAGATTTTCTTCTTTCTTCTTTCTTTCTTTCTTTCTTTCTTTCTTTCTTTCTTTCTTTCTTTCTTTCTTTCTTTCTTTCTTTCTTTCTTTCGGTACAGAAAACATGATACGCTGTTTCCTGTATGGGAAATGCTGCTTTCTTGAAACAAACAAACAACAACAAAAACACTGTGAATTTTGTACAGAGTAAGTCCCAAACTGTGATGATTCTCAGCAGCTCAGGATTCTGTTACCTTAAAAGGTGGGGGACTTTGAGGTCCATTTACAATGCCAATGTCTCTTTAGGATTTTGTGGAATTATAGATCAAAGGAGGACTGTGAGAGAAAGGTAATGGCAGGATCTTTTCACCTGTGTATACCAGTACTAACTCTAGAGAGGATTCCAGTTAAAAGTTACACTGAATATTTTATTTGGAATTAAAAAACACACAAGAGATCAGACACTCTTAGGAACCATACAAATCTATCAGAAAGTGAGGCAAGAAAGGTTGGATACAAAGAGATTGAGTGGAAAGGGTGCTAGTTACCAGTCCTGAAGAAGAAGATTGAACTAGAGAAGCTCAGAACATGCCTGAGGGTAAGATGTGCAGCACGATACACCCAATGTATTACAGTTTTCTGGGGTTGAAGTAGGTGTTTTTATACTCTGTTTCCCACCCTGAAGGAAAGTGTGTGGACAAAGCGGTAAATCTCAGGGGGCTGACAAAGGAATTGGGATTGGGCTGATTATTTTAACTCTTGATGACAAAACATTGGAGTCATGACAGTCTCAATGTCTGATTGGGCAGGGGTCTAGGAAAGATTTCTGTAGGGCAACATCACAGGATGGTCTCTGGGCAGTTTCGCCTTCTATTCTTCTTGGAAGTGCTTGTAGCTTGCTGTCTTGAAAGGATTATCACAAGCCCATTAGCACCTGGTTTTTCTGCCTAATCCTCTTTGAACTGAGATAATCCTGACCTGACACATACTTCCAGCCAGTGCGCTTTCAAACTTTTCCAGCCATAAATATGTTCAATTATGAAAATAGCACACACATACCCCTCTGTGGTATGGTAACAATTTTCCTCATCAGGATTTCCTGACACTGAAGAAACATATTTTTAAATGTTTTTTTGGAATATTTTCAAATACTCTTTCCATCTCTACTTTGGACTAACTGTGTTTACAGTGGTGCATTTGAGTGAATGCTATAACATAAGTGGTGTGATATTGAATGAAAAACTTTCCGTAGTCGAATCTTTCAATGTATTTTAGAGGTTTGTGATGGAATATTTGTGTCAGATGTGAAATTATTTTTGGATTCCCTGAGCTTAGTATGACATGACAGACTGAGATGTTGAGAATTTTCCCAGGGAAAATTACAGCCCCTCCCCTGTCCTCTCCCAGTTGACTCATCTGTCTCCTGTAGGGGACCTTTGACATGACCATTTAGGAGATGGTGGAGAGTATAGGTGCTGAGAAATTTCCAAGCTAAGTCTCTGTAGCCAAAAGCGCAACAACAAAGGCATTATCTTGGATGTCCAGAGGTTCTCTGAAGGTCCTGGAGGATACTTTGTCATTGTGCGTCCAGTTACAAGGACCTTTCTATGATGCTCTCCACTCTTACTGACCACTAAGTGGGGCCTTTGCAAGATACCAGTAATTTTTGAGGGAGTGGGAGTAGAGTCAAAATCCCTATGGAAAGCAGTGTTCTGGTTACAGGTTTACGCAGACCTAAAGATCATATAATTCTGAGTTTATCTGTATGAAGCTAAAGTCTATGATTGCTTCTAGGTAAAGCCCAATGCAGTAGTTCTAATTTCATGCAATCTTTAGATATGGAGAGTGAGAATGGGGATGGATGAGATATTCAAATCCCACTTTGAGTGTATTTCAGCTTGGAACTGCTTTAACTATCTTGTCTTTATCTTATGGAATCCTGGGATTTGTAGTTTCATGGGAAATATTTCGATTTCTCCACTACCAAAATCTAATCACCTCCCCTGAACCACAGCAATAGAGCTCTCCAGTGGAAAATTTTCAGTATCCTCCAGGTTACCAATCCTGGGATAGTGGCATCAAAGTGCTATAACTATGCAGGATAGATACACTCATGGCTTTTATCTCTACTTTTACATGCCCTTGCATGCAGAGACCAAAGTACTTACAGAATACTACACAGAAACAGCCCCCATGTTGTGCTTTAAGATCCACTGATGTGTGTGCAAATGTCTGTGGATTGAGTATATTGATATTTGATAAGATATGTATAAAGGGAAGATAGATTCAACTGGTAACCTTTGATATATAGAAGTGGGAGGGGGAAATAGAAGAATTATAATAATGATATATGCTTTTATGTACTTTGAATATAATAAAAAAAACAACAGAAAAAGATCCACTGATGTGCTAAAAATATGGAGTGTTGTGCCAGTTAAACATGAGACCCTCTTTCACCTTTAAAAATTTTGGAAGTTATTTTAAAGAAGAATGAACATAACAACATGTTGAGGAGCATCATCTTACTATTGGTCATTTAGGAATTGCTTTTGCATGTCACTACATTTGTACTTTAAAATAATGTTTCAAGCCTTTGCAATTCATCTAGTACCTTTTGAAAATGTTTCTCTACATATTACTGCTCATTTGCATGTCGCCCACCTCAAACACACTGTGGTTAAAATAGACTGGTCCCTTTTGCTTCCTGCCTACTTTTAGCAATGTGTTTGCTTTCATGCCTCAAATTGTATAGTGGCTGTTAGGAATAAGAACGGTTATGCTATGCTTAACCTTGTCTGTTTAATTCATGTTCTCTGTTCTATTTACATGTTCACACCTATGTAGGTGCTGATAATGGAATCAGTCATGTTAATTGGGAGTTTTATTTTATGCTATTTTATTTTATTTTTGAGGGTAAACCTATGTTCAGCTTTCCATTTCCTTAACATTATTAGTACAATTTAATGATATTTCAAGTTGTGCCCCTTTCATACTGCACTGTCATAGCAATTTGATACCACTTGAATTCCATTCCATAGCTCCATCCTACAGAACTGTGGGATTTGTGGTTTGGGGAGATATATGAGCTTTCAAAAGTGAAATAGACCTTAGATATAGTATCAAAGTACTTAAAGGGCCTAAATACCCTAAAGGCAACAGACCCTGTCTAATCCTGGAAGCTACGTAGGATCAGCCCTGATTAGCACTTGGATGGGAGACTGTCAATGAATCCCAGGTACTGTGGGCTATATTTCAGAGAAAAGAAGCGGAAAAACCACCTCAGAGTATTCTTCTTCTCCTAAGAAAACACTGTGAAATTCATAGGGTCACCATAAGCTGACAGGCAACTTGAAGGCTTACACACATACACAAGTTAAATACTGAAGGATACTTAGAAGTGAGAGAGCCAGCATGGTATTCCCAGCATCTAGAAAACTAGTGACACAATAAAAACAGATACAAGGTTAGGCCCTTTCCACAGGGCAGGATTCTCCTGGCATGGGGATGCGAGAAGAGTGGGACTGCAATGATGCTTCCGCACGATGTTGTCATGGTCCCACTCTTCTTGTGTCACGAGCCAGAGTGATTGTGGGGTGTATCATTGACAGAAAAAGTCCGAGCTTTCTGTTGCAGCCGGCCAGGCAGAAGGGCCAGAAGAGCAATCACGTGCTTCCTTCTCCACTGCAGCATGGGAAGAAGGCTGGCTACAGTGTGGAAGGAAGGGACGTGTACCTTACACTCCCTTTTGCAGGCAGCCAGTTGGGTGTGCAGAGGAGTGCTGGGGACAAACTCTTATCCCAGCAGAGGTACTGCCGAGATGTGACAGAACAACACACGAGAGCATCATCCTGTGGAAAGGACCTTAGTTTGGCAGACTTCGTTCTTAACGAACTCATGGTAGCTCCTACTGATCACTGCATTATCACTGAGACAGAATTGCAATCCACTCTAATATTTTTCCTGGTATTGAATGAGGTCAGGCTGAGTGGTCTGTAGTTCTCTAGATCTCCTCCTCCTCCTCCTCCTTTTGCTTTTTTTTGAATAGAAGAAAAATATTTGCTTGTTTCCAGTCCTTTCTCCAGTGCTATTTTCCAAGATTTCTCAAAAAACAATGGCATGTGGTTCTGCAAGTAAGCATTTCTGCTTGTACATCTTTTTCTATATTTTAATATATGCGATTTTTATGCAAATACCCGCCCTCTTTAGACCTCTTTTTTTTTTTTTGGTGATACATTTACTCTTTTTTGGGAGATGCATCAGTGGTACACTGCCAAGAAACTTCCTGGTGGGCGGGTGGGGTCTAGGCCTTTACCACTCTTGGAAGTACTTTGAGAGTTAAGGGGAGATTTTTGCCATCAGCTGTGGGACCTGTGAACCCACATGCTGCCTGGAGGTTTTCCACTCTTTAATACATGCACAACCATGCCTATCTTGTTGGATACCTGAGAGCTTACTCAACCCTGAAACAGTAGGAGCTCTTTTTGTTAGTCTGGAGTTGATGATATATGGCTCACCACTTTTCTGATTTGCCTCTGGGAAGTAACTATGCAAACCAGTGTGGTGTAGTGATTTGAATGTTGAACTAGGACTTTGGGAAATCAGAATTCAATTCCCCATTCAGCCATGGAAACCTGTGGGGTTACCATGAGCAAGTCACACTCTCTTATCCTCAGAAGAAGGCAACGACAACGCCTCCTTTAAAGAATGACTTATCGGAAATGTCTTGAAGGCAAATCAACAACAACAATAAAATAACTGTGCTTATTACTTTCCACCTTGTGAGCATTGTGTGAGCTTTCCTTTTGTGAACCTTTGAAATTCACTAGGGGGCCTGGTACATTTGTGTCAATTAGAAAGGGTGAGCATGTGTGGAGAAGTACCCATGTCAACTATTTGCAATGTGCTGGGGCCTAGAGTGCAGCCTTGCTTCCAGACATCTAATGTCCTTATGGTGACTGCTTCTGCCTCCATGGATGTGGCTGCTGGGGTTTGGCTTTGGAATCTGATTTGTCTTATAGTCAACATAGTTATTCCTACATTTTTATATCCATGTAGGAATTATGCTTCCACATTTAACTATTCTCTCAATTGGAGTAGCTGTTATATCTTTCTCAATGTTCTGTTTCTAACTGGGGTCATTGCTAGCTATGAGCAATCCGAAGCCCCTTTTTTTGAGTTTCAAAGTGATCTGAACACATTCAGTTCCAAACTCTGGCAAATGCAATCTCCTTTTCCCCCTAATAGCCATCAAAAAGAGAAATCACATAGAAAGACAGGACAACAGAAAGAGAAGACCAAGGCGGGGGGTGACCTACTTCATTTTGGCATGTCATTGCACTACTGGTTTCTTACACAGAGCATAGACTCTTGATGGATTCTTTCTTACAGAATGCAGCTCTCAACAGAAATAAAAATGGTTGCCCCATCCTAGTGGACAGGATCATTACCACTGCACCAGTTAAGTTATGTAATTCATCTCTGAACCCAATGTCAGAACCTACCTTCTGCTGCTCCTGGGTGTATTTTATTGAATTTTACACCCTGAGCATCTTCTCTTGGGTTTCATCCCAAATTTCGTAATGTCTAATTTGTTATCATTAGTTTTACCCACAGCTGCCCTGATTTTGTCTTAAATAGCTTTCCACATCTATTCATTATCCATTCTGATACATTTATACAGAGCTATCATATTCCTACTTAGGCTATTTTTTCTTAGCTAAAAATGTTTTGATGTAGCCAGCATAATTTTCCAGCTGTGAAAAGTTTTGCATAATCACTTCTTCAACCAAAGCATTATTCTACATTTTGAACATACATTTGTAGGCAAGTAGGGAAGTCAAAGTTAAGGAAATTTGTTTTCCAAGTAAATGCTAGGGTCATCCCTCATTTGTCAGACAATGCTGTAAAAGGAGCTTGAAGCTATATGGAAGCTATGGCAATGGAAAAACTTGTGTGTTTTATACAAACTTCTTAAAAAAGAAATGCAGAGTTAGGCCAAGATTCAGTGGGGAGGATGGAACAGCTTCCATGAGTGGACTAGGAGAGGATTGAATTGTATTCCTCTGCGATTTCCCACTCTGGCTCAACCTCTCACAATTCCTCCCCCCAAAATACAACAGCTGAAGAACCTCCAATAAAATGTGCTCCAGGATTACAAAGTGACCTGTCATTCTGTTCCACTCCTTTTCTTCCCATCTCCATCACTCCTGGGGTGCTCCTCACAGAAATCATGCTAGTTTTGATAAGAGATTCTCTTCCTTTCTGAATGATGAAAGAGAGTTCTGTTTTTGGTTCTGTTAGCTTTGTAGGGACTCTCTCTTCACAACAGGAAGACCCTGCACTAATCTGAAATAAGCACAGTTCTTCTCAGATTGTGGAGTTCAGAAACCTCCTTCGTTGGAGGTTTTTAAGCGGAGGCTGGATGGCCACTTGTCAGGAGTGCTTTGAGGGTTTTCCTGCATGGCAGGAGGTTGGACTGGATGGCCCTTGTGGTCTCTTCCGACTCTACATTTCTATGATTCTATGAATCCAGTGTATGTCCTTATTTATCTACTTGCCTAAGTTTACACACAAAAATGTATAAAGCTACCACACAAAAACACAGAGGCCCTTTTCTGCAGGACATTGTTGTCCCACAGTGGAGATGGAAGAAGGATGGGACCATGGTGATGGTTGTGCATGACATTGTTGCAGTCCCATCCTTCTCTTGTTTCCAAGCCATGCAATCATGTAGTAAATCATTGGTGGATTTTCCCCGTCAATGATCCACAATCGTGCCCCCATCCTGCACTTAGCTGGTCTGTGGAGGGTCTGGAAGCACAATGGCTGCACTTCCTGCCCCAGCACAGCCTGGGAAAGTACCCGACTGCACTGTGGCAGGAAGAGGCTGGGCTATCATACCTCTCGGATTGTGGAGGCAACTGGTGCAGAGGGGAGCACTCCCGTTGAGTTCCCCTCCCAGCAGAGCCACTGCTGGGGTCGTCAGAGGGATAAGTTAGGGTGTGCAAAGGGCCAGAGAGGTCATTTAATTTGAAATCCTCTCCCAATCAAAAGTTACATGGGTTTTTGAAAGTATGATTGTGGCATCCATACTACTCCTGCTGCTGCTGTTTCTCCTCCTCCTCCTCCTCTTCCTACAAAGTAACACTAGAGTAATTTCTAGCGTATCTCGAGTAATTTCATGTAGCATGTAGTAAATGAAAAGTGTAGTTCTATTTCGCTCATTCACAAACTGTGTTGACAGGTCCTCACTCTGGCCTTCCATTTTCAGTGGAAGGTAATAGTCTGAAGGTGAGAGTCTCTGCCATACATAGTGACTCTTATTGTGACTTGGAACCCTGATTTTTCAGGAGTTCAACTCATGTGGAGAACCTTGATGGATGGTGAGGCTTTGTAGCTCAGACCTTCTGGCATTGCCCTGCACGCATGCACACACACATACACACACACATGTAGGAGATGACAGAACTGCAGTGGTGCGGCAGGATTAGCATGTTTGTCTCCTTGCATGTTGATCCAATAGTCTTTATGGACAACTAAACAGAGCCACACCCATCTCTTACTACATGAAATACAATTAGAAAACCTCTGTCACTTAAAGTTCCTTCTATTTTTGCATTTTTGATCTCTTATCTTTTGAAAATTCTGCCCCAGAGTAAGATTTAAACAGCCATTTCATAAAGTAGATAAAGCAGTACTACAGAGCTGCGTTGGAACATTTGGGATATGGGAAAACAACTCTATATTGGCACACAACTTGTAAACATGCAGACTAAAACTGCATGTTTACAAGTTGTGAGGGGTGAGGGCATGTAGGTACGTCTCCAGGAAAGGAGGGGCACATCTGAAGACTGTGGCATGAATGTGCTTGCATCTTTCCAGGCATTCAGAAACTTTCCTTAACAGGGCTGCTAAATCACACTTCTAAACCACACTCCATCTGGGTCTTCATGGTTAACATGCAAAGAACTGCAGAGTAACCAGCTGCATGTGGATATGTGTAGAAGGAAATGTAGAAGGGAAGGAGACAGAGCTTATATGGGCCTCACACGACCACACTTTTAACCCTTATGTGTGCAGCTGTATATTGAGTGGAGGTGCTCAATAGTGAAGATATTTTGAGGATAGGGTTCATTTTGGATAGCTCCTTTAAAGTTCAGATTAAAATCCAGAACAGACACACCATTCCAATCACATGAATCTACCAGCCATTTGTAGTAGGAAGACTCCAACAGTACCCATGCTCAAGGCAAGGATATGAAAATACTTTAGTATCAGTCCATTTCTGCACTACACTATTATAGTGCTATTATTCCACTTTCAACATCCTGTGGAATTCTGGTTTACTGAGGCCAAAGACCTGCCCCTCCCTAAACTGCAAACCCCAGGATTCCATAGGATGTTGAAAGTGGAATAATAACACTACAACAGTGTAGTGTGGAAATAGTCTACGTTAAGACAATGGACTTCTACCAAATAATAATCAATACAGAGGGGCTATAGGAAAACTGTTATACCTAGAATAGGATTGAATGCTGAAAGTGGAATAATAGCATCATAGCAGTGTAGTGCAGAAATGGCCTCAGTTTTGTTCTGATTCACTGAATCCCACTTGCATTTTCATCTTTGAGAGAGTTATGAAACTCAGGATATGAGACGTCGTATTGGCTTTATTTTTTTCATGGCAATTTTTGGCTCAGTTTTTTTTTAAACCCTTTTATCACTGAACCTGTTTGTTTATACCTTCTACTGAGCTTACAGATTTTTCTTTTTAACTAAACCACACATATGCTTGCCTTTTTTTCCAATTGTGTGCATTTTAGCTGTTCATATTTTAAAAACTCTGCATGCTGTTTTCTGCACAATTTATTTTCCCAAAATTCTTTGCAAGCATCGCTAATGCGATTATTCTTGAGGCAAGGTGCATTTCTTTTTTGCAATGAGTTTCAGGAGGTGCAAGACCCCTACCTGAATGAAGACCATCAAATCCAGGAAAAAGTCTTTTCTGTTCCTAGCTCAGACTTATTGAGTGATGGAGTGTGGAGAGCCTAAGTAACCAAGCCAAAGCAGATGATTTTTGAAGTTTCAGACTAGAACCTGAACCAAATCCTGTGGCCAGTGTGTATATCCCTACTGTTTAAACAATTGCATCAAATAAGCAAAGAAAGACCACCAAACAGACAGGTGAAGAAAAGATGAACTTTGATCTGGCACTTTTGTCTGAACGAGGCTCCCAGGCAGAGCTTTGCCTGCAAAAACCGGTCTCTTGAAGCGCTCCTTAAGATGTCAGACACATGATACTTTCTTTTTCTTACATATTGAACAGCTAACAAACTTCTCTGATGTAGATGCTGGGTCAGAATGAGAACGGGAACACCTTTGTAATGTAATTCTGTTTCCCTAATAACATCAGAAGAAGACATTTTTGCTGAGGCAAAGGATAAGATAGTGCCCTCCCTCCAACTTGTGGAAGCCATGGCAGAAGAATCTGTCTTTGTTATTGGTGACAGGGCAGCATCCTTCACTGCACTGGAGAGGAGTAGGCTAGCTGTGACACAGAGTTTGGTTTGTTCCCCATCCTTCAGCATCTGTTACCTGAGGTGGTTGCCTCACTCTGCCTACCCAAAATTAAGGCACACAATTGTGGACTGCTGTTTTTAAGCAAATATACTAGAAATGGATGCCTTGGATTATTATGCATATCCAAGTTCAGAAAAGCAGGTAAATGAGCATATTCAGCATGGATGACTGCCACAAATGATATCGCTCACCTGTTGGTTTCTTCCAGGTGGCATCCACTTGATGGAGATGATCTTTATCATGTACCACCAGCCTCTCTTTTTAAAAACATATTAAGAACATTATTAATGAATGTTGTCACATCTCTCATCAGAAGGTTACATTTATGCACTCAACAGGGTGAGCTAGCATAAGCTTGACTTTCGTTTCAGAATTAATTTTTCTCCATGCACGGGTGATGCTTCTAAACTTTAAACAGCTTGATGGATGACTTGGCTCTGAGTTTCAGTGTCAGATAACAAATCACATCTCCTCAGGAAGTCTCAAAGAAACTGAGTGCAGCAGTGTGATTGTTTTAACAGGTGGATGTTTTACTACCTGACTTCTCATGTACCATACATCAATCCTAGATGCCCTGTTTCTTTTTTTCCTTCCTTTTCTGATCATCACTGGAATAATATTTTACTTGTTGAAATTTTCTGAACTACTGAAGCTAGGAGAACATTTTTGTTTGTTTTAAAAGTGTAGCCACATAAACAATCATGAATAGCAAAGCAAAGTTGGAACATGCAACTGAGGTGTATGAAAATTCATGAACCAAAGTGGGGAGACTTTGCTCAGAGAAGCCATTTCCAGCTCCTCACAAATTTCTTAAGTGCCAAAGCTCCTACAAAGGACAAGGGTAGGGACTACATAGTCCCCCAGGGGCCCTATCACACCGCATGTAGCTCTGACTCCTCTTGAACTGCCATGATTGCCTCCTATGGAATCCTGGGGTTTGTAGTTTGGTCACAGGCACTAAAAGAATTCCCTGAGGAGTGCAAATGCCCCTCTGCCTAAACTCTAAATCCCAGGAATCCATAGGAAGTTGAAGTGGAATTGTAGCACTATAACTATATAATGTGAAAGGGCATCAAAAGTTGCTGAACTGCACTTTCCAGCATTCCTCACCTCTTCCTCATATTGACAAGGACTGATAAGAGTTGCAGTCAAACAATATCTGAAAGGCCACATAAGTCCAACCCCTGACTTAGGGATACTTTGAGAGATGAGAATTGGGGAAGGGATGAAAGAAGGATGGGTCCACAATGACATCATGAGTAACCGTTGTTGCAGTCCCATCCTTCTGCCATCCCTATGGTGGGTTGGGCGGGTGGCATGGAAAGGGCCCTAGTCTTCTTTTGATTTCTTGACTATAGTCTCCATTCTGCTTATGTCTAAACCAAAATATGGAGACTATTTCAATGTCTTCATTGTCTGCTTTAAGGTTGTGTAGATCATTTGTGGCCAACATTTTTGTTTTCTTAATGTTCAGTTGCCCTGGCATTTTCTGCTTTGACTTTTTTCAGTAAGCATTCCAAGTCTTTGCTGTTTTTTGCTGGTAATATGGTATCACATGCATATCTTAAATTGTTGATGTCCATTCCTCCAATTTTCATGCCCCCTTTCTTTGAATATAATCCTGCTTTACATGTATGTTCAGTATACAAGTTAAATGTATATATAGCATACAAGCCAATTGGAAGCCATTCTGTTTCTCTGTACTCTGTCCTAACAATAGCCTCTTGTTCTGCGTACAGATTACTCATCAGGTCAATCAGATGTTGTGGCACATCCATTTCTTTATGACCGATCCATATTTTTTCATGATCTGCAGCACTGAAGGCTTTGCTAAAATCTGTGATACATGGGCTGATTTGCTTTTGAAATTCTTTGGTGCACTTCATTATCTGATGTATGTTTGCAATATGATCCCTTGTACCTCTTCCTTTCCACATGGCATTTCTTGCTGCACATATGGTAGAAGTTTTTGCTGTAGAATTTTGAGCATGAGTTTGCAATGGTCCTGTCATGACTGCAATCCCTGGTGTCCCCTTTCTTGGGAACTGGAATATATATTGAGTGTTTCCAATCTTGTTGACTGATTTTAGTTAGAACTAGAGTCGATTCTGTCTCTGTAGACTGAAGCAGCTTTATTAACATGCCATCTGTTCCTGGTGATTTAGTTCTCCCAAGTGCTCTTAGCGCAGCTTTCACTTCATCTTCTGGAATTGGCAGTTCATCTTCATACGGTTCTTCTTTGAATGAATCTGTCAGCTTTTAAATAGTTCTTCCATGTATTATTTCTATCATTTCTACTTGGTCAACGTGGTCCCCTGTTGGTTGTAGAGCATCCTCACTCTTGGTTTAAATTTCCCTTTGATTTCTTGGATCTTGTAGAAAAGGTCTCTTGTTCTTCCTTTTTTTTTGTTATCATCTGTTTCTCTGTATTGATTATTATACTATTTCTTATCTCTGTGCACAAGTTGTTGAAAAATTACATTCAGGGTTCTGACTCTATTGCTGTCACTTTTTACTTTTTCATCTTGTCTATCCATAACTGCTTGAAGAGCTTCATCTTTCATCCTTGGAGGCATCTCTTTCTTTTTGGCTACAGATAGTGTCTTTTGACATTCCTCCTTGACAATGTCCCTTGTTTCAGTCCAGAGTTCTGTTAAGATTAATGGTTCAAATCTATTTTTCACATTATCTTTAAATTCTACAGCATGTTCTTGAGGCTTTATTTCAGCAGGATGGTTGGTTTATTGTTGTTCTTTAACTTTATTCTAATTTTTGATGTTAGTAGTTCATGGTCTGTGATGCAATCTGCTCCTGAGCTTTTTTTCAAAAAAAAAAAATTCAGAAAGATTAGGGCGTCCTACATCTTCTATTTCCAATTATGTAGTCTATTTGATTTCTGTATTGGCCATCAGGTGATGTCCACATTTATAGTCAACTCTTTGGTTGCTTAAAAAATGTATTTGTGATCAACAAACTGTTGGCCTCACAGAATTCAGCCAGTTGTTCTCAACTTTATTTCTTGATCTTGGGCCAAATTTTCCTACAGTCCTTGGTTCTGCTCTGTTTCCTACTTTTCATTCCATTCACCTATGATTAACACGATGATTAACAAGTGGTTCCGTTTGGATGTGTGATCAATTTCCTCCCATGTGATGGATTGCGACCATTGTACCTCTTCGCACACCTGCTGGGAATCAGTTGTATGGGGAGAAGTAAGTCCATTCAGCCAGAGACTGGGTGAATGGCATTTCTGTCATGTTTGTGGGGGTCAAGCTAGGGGAGATTAATTAGTTGACTTAACTTAACTTACTTAATTAAGTAACTAAGTGGTGATACACAATACTGGCTATAATTTCTTTCCTGGCCCTGTGTTAGGCCAGAAAAGGATTTTTTCCCCCAGAAAAATGATGTTACTTCTAGAATCTTTTTTTAAAAAAGTCTCTTCTGGCCAGAAACATTCCTAGGGGGTACATTTAATAGTACATTGTGCTTCCTAGAGGTTTTTAGAGGCAAAATTTGTTCCTTCAGGAAAAAATTTTCACATCGTGCTTGGGAGAACAGCTTATGGTTGCTACCCTGTGGACTCCAAAGGCTGCATATAACTTCCAGGCCTCATTTCACCCACCCCTACATTAAACTAATTTCAAAATAAGAGCAACCTAAAGAAATCCTAGCTATGTTGAACATCTTTTTCATTTTGGCAATTTGGGCACATTTTATTAAAACCAAGGAGTACCCTCACTTTCCATGTAAAGTGTTTTAAACATACACACACACACACACACACACACACACACACACACGCACGCTAAGCTACTTTTGCTTTGTTTGATACTGAGGGCTTTTCATTTTTGGCTTTTCATTTTTTTTCGTAGTAGAGTAAGTGAAATCTCCTCTAAAAAGAAGGACTATTCTTTTGATGTGTTACATTTCACCAAGTGTCAGTACAAATCAACTCTAATGTGGTATGAAGACAAATAACCTGCTTTCTACCACTGGAGAAATTCAAATGCGACCAAGTGCTAAAACCAAGGCTTCAAGAAAGACACCGTGGTGAGAGGCTCATAGAACAACAGTGCGAGTGACAATGATCCCTGTTCACTTAGTATATGTTTAATAAAAAAAGACATAGCTTTAAAGAAAGGTGGCATGGGGAATGGGTCATTAACTGAGATAAAGTGGCAGTAATGTAAAGAGAGAGATTAATAATGACAGTGATGATATCCTTGATGATGATGAATGCAAAAGCAGTGGCATTTCTCAGTGGTTTTTGTCCCTAAATTCCATTTAACCTGCCCTTTGCATGGACCATTTCTACATGTCCATTCACATTGCTCAAGTCCCTTCCTGGCTTGCGTCCAGCTGTATGACCTCACGGGCAGCAACAGGGACGCTGATTTCACTCTTGAAGGAAAAGACAAGTAATGGCGGCAATTTTATTCCCGCAATGAGAAAGTCTGTGAAAACTGCCATTTTGAAGACAGTTCTCAGCTGAGGACGTATTCTGCACAAACTCCACACATTTCTTTGAAGAGAAAACAGCCTTTCTGATGGAGAAAAGAGCGTCATCTGCACAGAAAAAATAATTTTTCTGCTCAGACATAAAAGAAATATTATTTTCAGAACAGAAAATGTGATTTTCAGCATACAAAAGGCTGTTTCCTGTGCAGCTGGCCTTCATGTGTGCATTTTGCATAGAATAACTCCTGAACTAGGAAGAGTCTTGTCAATCCAGGATTCTTTTCATCAAAATTTCTCAACACTTCAGAAGCACATTTTGTGGATCATTTTTGAATATTTTTGGATATTCTTTGCATTCTTACTTAGCAGACATAACTTGGATTATAATTGCCAAGAAAAGAGCAGCTGTCTTAAGGTGATTGCTGGGTCACTAGGGCCATTTCCACACTACACTGTTATTATTCCACTTTCGCCATCCTGTGGAATCCTGGGGTTTGCAGTTTAGGGAGGGGCATTTAGAATTCTCGGCCAGAAAGCTCTTTGGCCTCAGGAAAATACAAACCCCAGAATTCTACAGGAGGTTGAAAGTGGAATAATAGCACTAGAGCAGTGTAGGGCGGAAGTGGCCTCGGTCTGCAGCTGAGCTTTCACATGATTCTTTCCCCTGCACATTTGTGACAGATCAACTTGAAACCATGCATAATTGCCTGCCATATTTTCCTGTGTTTAATGGTAAACACCAAGGACAAACATATCAAAGAAGCCTTCACAAGTGCTGGAAGTCCCCTGGACAGGTCATTACTCACTTGGTTGCACAGGAACAGGGACAGGAACCAACTACCATTTGATCTTTAATGTTAGTTCTTAATTGTAAAAATGAAATGGAGGAGAGTGCAGAAAAACAATGGTCATAGATGCAGTTTGGACTTTGTTTGTTCTCCCAGGAATTGATAGGAATATTCTGATGAGAAAGTGGTAGAGTGTACCTGTTACCACCGTGAACTGGCCTGGCCTTTGGTAACCTTAGATATCATTTTGATATCATAATTTGGCCCTGCTTTGCCACCAGCCAAGTGTTTGTGAGGCTACCGAACAAGCGTGAAGCTAGGCATGGCTATTCACATTTGTTTACACCAAAGCAAGCCAGAAACTGCCAGATCTGCTTTAGGGGACCTCCCGAAACAAACACCTTCATTACAGATGCGTATTAAAACAAAGAGACCTCTGCCCCGAGAGGGCACCCTGGCGAGCTGAGTGCTTAACTGCCAAGCTAGCCGCATCTACATACTGGCCATACTATTGTCAGTTCGGTCCCTAACTCAATCATGTACATTCTGACCTTTCGGAGACATTGCCTCCAGCCCAAAACTCATTGTTTTCGCCCAAGACCAGACTAGCCCACGGTCATTCCTTCCCCTATAAAAACCTCCAGTTCTGAGAGCTCTTCAGATCTTTCGCTGGAACGCTCGGACTTCACTGAACTTCCATCCCGCCTTGCTGCCGCTTCTTCTGCGAGTTCCCCTCAGCCGCCACGCCGGGTTTCCTTCTTTCCAATTGGCTTTCTTCAGGACTGTGAGAAAGGTGGCGTATCACCCATTCCCCAAAACTCTCTTTTTCATTTCCTATTTAGTAGTGAGGCTGCGTTATCTTAATAATTGCTCAATAAATATTGCTAGTTTGAACTGTTTTTTCTGCTCACTGACCCGACGCTGTATACACAGGGTAAAAGATCCCCGCTAAGTTACACTGCCTCTCGTTAGCTAAGAGAATGCTCGAGTTAATTTTCCCTATCTTGTTGTATTTGTTTTGGTTATTTGAGTGTCCCTCACGGGACCCCCAAGTCACAGGGTAACATGCCCAGTGGCACCACCTCAGGTAGTCCACTGAACATTCCAACTGTCTGCTGCTGGCACTGCTACCAAGGAGGCAAAGAGGCTCTAAGACATTTTGCTGCCTAAAATGAAAGATGGGAAGGATGAAGCATGATGCTAACCTATGGTGCTACCATTTCATTTGCAAGAAGCAGCTGGACGGGCACCTGAATCTTTCATCTCTCTCAATGGGACAGTATCTTTCACCACACTAGTGGGTAGCAGGCTCCTTTGCTGGGCATGGGGCTGGCTGCTTGGCACACAGAATTCTTGTACCCTCACTGCCACCTGCCCGAAATAGGTGCCTCGCTCTGCCTAATACCAGAATGAAACCTAGTGATTTGGGGTTTCAGCTTGGTGCTGTTCAGGCACACATTTACTGAGCATCTTGCAGCAGTACTTAGCAATTATCATGACCTGTATCCACACTGGATGCTATTAGCCACAAAACAGCCATGACTAATCATTGAGCTGAACTGGCAGCTCACAGATACTGCTGAAGTTTTTCACACTTATTTATTTCCATTTATTTCCATGATGCTTCATAAGTAGCTGCTGATGCTGCTTTTACAAGCTTCACATTTCTTTTTATTCTGTGTTTTTGTTTTGCTTTCAGAACCAGAACTATCTATTTCAAAAAGAAGAAATAACTCAAAGGGATATGGGTGTGTGTGTGTGTCGGGGGGGGGGAGGGATGATAAACCTACAACTGATTAATTTTTAAGAGGCATCTAAAATATAACAAAAATAAAATATATTTTTGCATTGCTGGGCTCAGTGAGTCTTAAGAACATCTATGAGTAGCTGCACTGTTGTGTCCAGCTGCACTAGACACCTCTCAACTGTTTAACCAGGATATTGCAATAGACTGCCTTGCTCTCTCTTGTTTCTCTCTCTATAGATCCAATCTGAAAACAGTCAAGGTCTGTTGAATTTGTGGTTTGTTAAATGAAAGGTTAGTTGAGAAGCTCAGACAGTTTTATTGAGAAGATTAAAAAGAGTGTATGAGGTTGCTACAGGAGAATGCATGACACCCATAAAATTAAAGAAGAATGCTGGATTATTCATAGTTGGCCTGTAAGGCTACCTAAGCTGTTTGGTACTTTTCAAAACCCACCACTATTAAGCTAAACTAATACAGGTATTGCAAAGTATTACAACAACTGTGGATTTTATTGGTTTGCTTGCATTTTGGGTTTTTACCCCTCCAGCTCTTATTCTCATCCTTTCTTAAGAAAATTGTATAAAAATGTTTTCCTTTTCAATAAAAAAAAAACCTGGAGTGAATGAACAAGCCATATTTGTTGTCTTATCAGTTACTTATTTCATTTCTGAAATATTAAAATATTATAGCCATTTTAAAAAAGAAAATTGTGGTAAGTCAGTCTCTGTCTGCAAGTCTATTATGGAAATGGAATGATACCAAAGGAAAAAGTGATGCTAGGGAAGAGAAAAATAATCAAATGATAATAATACTTTTTTTTTTTAATGGACGTGAAACCCAGGGATCTTTCACAGCACACAGTTATGGCAGTGTGATTGCACTTTGACGGATGTGGTTCCACTTTGGAGTTTGCAGTAAGAGGCAGGTGAAAATTCTGGGTTCTTTTTCTGTACCACTCTTGGAATATATCTCAATGAGCAAGGAGAATGATCTATGAGCTAACAGCACACTCCAAAGTAAAGTGCATTTAAAATTTATTGAAATGATGGACAAGCTGGTGAAAAGCAATACCTGAGTATAAAATGGTGAGTAAATAAAATATGAAGTTGTGGTAATGATAATGGTTACATAACCTATAATATGATTAAGAAAATAATACAAGATATTGAATAAGGCACAACTACTAAAACTTTGACTGCACACTTAATAAAGAAATTACAGTTGAACAAATGCAAAATAACAACGTTACACCCTTCAGCCTTTCTACTTCAAGAGTTCAAGCTTAAGATTTAAAGTTTATTAAATTGTTAAATATTAAGTGCAGTGTATCTAGGCACAGTCTCATTCAAATGTCCAAAATATGAACCAAAGTAAAAACTACAAAAAAAGAAGAACAATTTTTAGAAATAAGTAGAAGGAAGTAACAAAGTGACCCTTTCAGAAATTGCCTAGTCTGATTGGATTCCAAATATCCCAGTTATTTTTGGGTCAATTCTGCATAAGCTTAGCCAGAGGCATGCTCATACAGTTGGAAAACCAAAAAGTAACCTAAGTAAAAATGCAAATTATATATCTACCTGTCTTGAAGTGTCATGTCTCTTGATGAACTTCAGCCACTAAGATGGAGCAATTAAGAAAGAAAAAATCCCACAAGGATATGAGGAAAGATGACTGAAGGAAAAAAATCCAAGTACTTGTCTCCTAAGTATCTGAAAACGCTTCTCAATTTTAAGGAGAAACTTCAGAAGTTAAGTTTGGCCCAAACCCAATCAAAGTTGGTTTCTTTCCCTCATCTTATGGAAAATCTGCAAACTCATTGGTTCTTTTGCTAACTTTCTCATTAGAGCTTTATGTCATTTAAAAACTGTTCTGCCTGAATTTATTGTTGGAGCAAACATTTAATTATTTTTCTGTTCACCCACGCACATCCCTTAAATTTTTCCTCCAGATGTTCAAAAGGTCATAGACAACCATATCCCAATTTCCTCCTTGGTGCTATGCAGACAAGCACCTGATCCGGGGTCATAAATTTGTCCTCATTTGAGAGTTTGATTTGAGAACAGTCCATATCAGTAGTAGCTAAGATCAAAGCCAAAATAATTGACATTGAGTAATCACATCAAATAATATGCTTAAACCAACTATTTCAGCTCTGTTAAATTTCTAACAATTTTGTAATGAAATAATAACATTTCTGTTGTTTTACTGTGAAAGCATACAAGAGAAATTTTATCCTCATTTCAAACACCATCATATAAACAAATAATTTAAGAGTACATTAAGAAACATATATTCCTAAAGAGTTAAAACAAACATTATGCTAAAGTTAATTTATGTAATTCCCCTTCTTCCATCAGAGTATCAACTCTACTCTTATTATAGAAAACCAGCTTACAGGGTAATAACCACCAAACATTTTAAAACCATTATTAGGCTTTTAATTTTGTGCTCTGTATTAATTTACAGCCACATGACAACTTAAGAAATGAGTTTTTAGTTTTTAATTTTAAACTAGGAAGCTTTGAAGCTGCTGAATGCAGGTGCCTTATCTTCAAAGGTTCTTCTTTAGATCATCTGCAAATGGGCAACTCACTCATCAATAGCTGCCCTCCAATCTTGTGTTTCATCTTCAAGGACACAAAACCACAAAATTCCATCATGGCATTCATGAAGCAAAGTCTTCCTGAACCAGAGTTTTGTTTGCTGGAAATGGCTAGCTTTTGTGCCCCACATAAGCCCTTTTCGCATGGCAGTTTGCAAGTGAGAGGGCCCCTTGAGCGTCACGTAAATGTGAGGAGCGGTCTGCATGACGCACTCCCATTTACGCAATGCTCAAGGCCCTCACGCGCAGCGAACACGCATTTTTTTATTTTCGGTTTTTAGCCGAAAATGACCCGTGCTTGTGCAACGCCCATGGGCCTGGGCCACACTCACCTGCTGTGCGGAGCCTCTGGAGCTGGGCCGGTCGTGCGTCCTCTCCTCAGTGCAGCCTCCAACTCCCAGGCTGCACTGTGGAAGGAAGGTGCGGGGCATGGGTGGGGCTCTCGTGCGAGCAGGAAGGAGCTGTGGAACTGAAGCAGGAGGCTTGTGAGAGCCTTTCTGCCCAGGCTTCTCGTGCGAGGACCCCAACCCAGCAGCGTTAAAAGATAAGGTGCGAAAAGGGTAATAGTTTCCTTTGCTTCTAGTACTTCAAGACATGCAATGAAATAGTACACATCCATGTTCTTCTGATAGGCTTTCCATAGAAAATTGAACTAGTCAGATCCAGCATTTCTCATCGTATGTTGTTGTTTGTTGTTGTTCTTCTGCATTTACAAGGGATACGTAAGAATTTTCAGCCAGAACATTTTAGTGTCTTCCCAAACTACAAATGCCAGAATTCTCTAGGATACAGTCATGGCAGTTAATGTGGGGTTAAAGTGTGATAACTGTATAGAGTGACAGGACCCCAGTAAGGTAATGTAATAAAACTCTCTTAAACATTATTTTTAAAATAGGCCTGGGGCAGGCTGTAAGAATGAAGCATGCCTAGAGGTTGGAGAAGTGACTTTTTGGACTACAGACCCCAGAGCATACCAGTCAACATAGCCAGGCAATATACTTGTCGTGGTATTTTGGGAGCTGTAGTCAGAGAGCCAGTGTGATGTTGTGCTTTCAGACAATGGACATTTCTGCACTAGACTGTTATAGCGCGATTATTCCACTTTCAACATCCTATGGAATCCTGGGGTTTGCAGTTTAGGGAGGGGCCAATTGGCCCCTCCCTAAACTGCAAACCCCAGGATTCCATAGGATGTTGAAAGTGGAATTATAGCGCTATAACAAGCTGTGCAGAAATGACCTATGACCCTGGAGACCAGGGTTTGATTCCCTGTTCAGCCATGGAAGCCCCTGGGTGACCTTGGATGTGTCACACACACACAACCCCAGAAAACCCCATGATAGGTTCACCTTTGGGTCACCATAAGTCAAAAACAACTTGAAGGCAGACAACCACAGAGTTTGAAAAAGTAATTTTTCCAGGTCTAGGTGTGACTCTGTTTCTCCTTCTGGGGAACAACAACAACAACTTCTGTGTCCCTCAAGGCCAGCGAGGTGTGATGTGAGAGTTCTACAACAAACTCTGTTGACATCGTGCAGAAAAAGCAACTATAGGGGGGCATTTGGGGTCATGGCACAGGATGACATGGTATAATCTTGCTTCAGTTTAATGGTATGAACTCCTTGTCCTTCCTGGCATGCAGTATACAAATGTGTTTTATAACCTGTGGTCCGTAGTAGCCTGGAGATATATTTTGTTTGCCACAGAGAATCAGCTCGCAGGGCAGGGTGAGGAAGGGAGAGAATGGGTCAATCCAGGATGATCCATTGATGTTTGGGGGGGGGGGGGAATCACAGATCTTCCACTTCATGTGTAGCATGGGCCCTCAGCTACCAGACATTTGGGAAACAGTACCTTCAAACTTTTAAGATATGGGTCAAAAATAAAAATACTGAGCCAAACAGCTAATCCTTTACCAATAAAGTAAACAGATCTTGTCACTGCTGTAGACAAAGTCACAGACTGACAATTCTTTTAAAGAGGAAATGTTTTCCTTTAAACAACCCAGAAGGTTCCATTTTAATATTCTCAGCACACATCTCAGGGTGAAGCATTTTCAGCTTCAAAAAAGAAGAAAAAAGAAAAGTGCAGGCGTGTTTTATTCTCTCCTCCCTCCCTTTCATTTCTGCACATTGTCTCGAGTCCTTGATGCTTCCAGCCCCAAGGGAGAAGAGACTGGCTTGATATTAACTGTTGTGGCATTTGCTGATACTTTGCAATGGCTAACTGGTGTGAAAGAAACAGGTTATGGAGAAAACTTGACCTTTCAGATTACTAGTTGATTTGTGCTGTCAGTACATATTCAGCAGTCTGCAGTCCTGGACTGAAGTAAATAATATAAGGCATTGGGGGGCATTCCAAAGAAAAGTGACCCAACATTTTGTTGAAACCGTGATAATAAAACCCTTAATCCTACTAATGACAGATGAAAGCCGGGTTGAAAATGGAATGCTTACAGAGGAAAAGGATGATCACTGTCTTATCATCATATTTTAAGAGCTTTTATTGAAAAATGGGAGACACAAGGCAACAGTAAGTAGTAGAGATTACAGTAAACCAATTTGCTGTTTATATGGCTTGGAGATTTCTTGCAGGACTGTTTAATGAAGTGAGGAGGTTTCCCACTGACTTTATATTATCGTGCTGAATAATTTTTCTTGACTTATACTCATTTGTAAACAACCAAACACAACGCACACACATACTCATTGCCATGTGCTTGTTCTTTGTTATACTGTATAGGAGCTATAAGTTAACACTTTCAGATTAACACAGATATAATAAAATAGAGGAGAGCCAGCATGGTATAGTGGTTTGGTCATGGAAACCCACTGGGTAGCCTTGGGCACATCACACACTCTCAGGCCATTTCCACACCACACTGTTCTAGTGCTATTATTCCACTTTCAACATCCTGTGGAATTCTGGAATTTGTAGTTTACTGAGGCCAAAGAGCTCTCTGGCTGAGAATTCTAAATACCCCTCCCTGAACTGCAAACCCCAGGATTCCACAGGATCTTGAAAGTTGAATAATAGCACTGTAACAGGTAGTGCAGAAATGGCTTTAGCCTCAGAAAACCTCATGATAGGTTCACCTTAGGGTTACCATAAGTTGGAAACAATTTGAAGGCACACAACAACAAACTGGGGCAGGGAGGGAGAGAGAGAGAGATCATGAGTATAAATGAAATAAGACAGGATGTTTCTGTGTCAAGAGTGGTTCCTGGATAAGCTGAACATTAATAAAAAGGTTTCTAATTAATAAAAAGGTTCTAATTAAAGGATAAATAAACTGAATAGATTATCCTGGGTATATTAAGAACACACTAGTTGACAAATCACACAGTGATTTGTTGAAGGAAGCTTCATCTGCTCTGAGCCTCGAATTCTGGAAAGTTCTTGCCCAGTAGAAATATCTAGACTTCGCTAACAATCTCCTTGGAGGAGTAACTAAATGCTGAATCTATCATGGATGTGCAGGACATTCTCCCTAATTAGGTACACAATCCTATGCATGCTTACTCAGAAGTAGATTCCACTTTGTTCAAAGACTTTACTCCTGGGTAAGTGTGCATTTGATGGAAGCATTCATTTATTGGAAGCACGCTTATTTATGAACATGAGAGACTGTACTATCACAATTTTTTACCCTAAGGTTATATCTTTTTTTAAAAAACAAGTAGTTAGATATCTATATCAAAATTATTTATTGCAAGTACCACCTTATGATCAGGTTTTTTTTTGTCATGCGTCCCTCTTATCTCTTTGAAATTTCAATGTAAATTAAAAGAGTTGGGCTGCAATTCCAAACACAGGTAGTAAGAAATAAACCCTACTGAACACTGTATACCTTACTTCTGAGCAAATCTGCAGTTAGGACCATGTTGTTGTAGCATAGATACTGAAAGACTGAGAAGTGGGCAGACAAACACTGATTCAATACATCTCACTGCAGTTTCTAACATCTTAGGTCACCAAAGACAAGCTCGAGTCCTTTCTCCCCACTGTCCCTGGTAAGAAGATTGCTTGCTTTATGAACTCGTTTTAGCATTTTATTGAGATAAATAGATGTTAAACATATTGGTTGGTTGTACTACTGTTTGTAGCATTTTGTGCAAATATCAGTATGGTGTATTGTTTGGAGCGGGGGGGCGGGACTGTGTGACTTTTCAGATGATGTTGTGTTGCGGTGGCAATAATTATTGACCATTAGCTGTGTCGGTGAGGGTTGCTGCAAGCTTCAGTTCAACAACCTTCAAAAGGTCAAATGTTTTCCACTGCTGGTTTGAAATGTTTAGTAGCACTGGAATGACCCTAACTGTGAATTGGTACCCCCACTCAATCATGATGCCACTGGGGGCTACCCACAATGATAGTACACAGTGATAGTACTATCCACTTTAACTTCAGTGGTTGCATCCTATGGAATCCTAGGCCACTTCCTCACCAGACTATTATAGTGCTATTATTCCCCTTCCAACATCCTGTGGAGTCCTGGGGTTTGAAGTTTAGGGAGAGGTCTTTGTGAATTCTAAATGCCCCTCCCTAAACTGCAAACCCCAGGATTCCATAGGATGTTGAAAGTGGAATAATAGCACTATAGTGTGGAAATGGCCCTAGCATTTTAGTCTGTTGAGCCACGAGAGCTCTCTGGCTGAAGATTCTAAACACCACTCCCCAAACTGCAAATCCCCAGGGTGCTATAAGACAGAAATATGGCAATATCACTACAATTGTGTAGTATGAATGGGCCCTGTGTGAACCTTGGACTTGTCACCACAATCTGTTAACCTAACCTGCTTCAATCAGTTATTAGGAGGATCAAATACAGGTAGAGGGGACTTAGAAATTATTAGAGAAATATTGAGATGTAAAGGTCATAAATGATCAACGCATGGTTGATATGCATTAAGGGAAAGCTTCGTAGCAGACAGTGTTGTGAAAAGGGTTTCATAATTTTGTCTGCTGATGCATTTTTTTTCTTTACCAGCAAAGATTCATACCTGGACTATGCAAACCTAATTAGATAAGGAGGCAGTTTTTTCCTCAGAGCAATGGGTTCCTTCAGCCAAGCAGCCTACTACCTTTGAAGTAAATGTCAAGTGTAGCAGGTCGGCACGTCTAATCGCCTCATTTATTACAGTTTATTCTTCCTCTCAAATAAAACCAAATTAATAATGTTTACTTCACTTTTACTGTCATACTTTTGCAAAGGATATTTAGGAGAAAGATTCACTGGGTTGCTAGTGAAGGCAACGATGGGGTGATATATCATCATTACCGGCAGGGTGGAGATGATCATTACTGAACTCCCAAGAGCTGTCATGGTTATTTTCTTCATTTTCTAATAGGAGGATATTATCTTGAAATATGTTTGTTGTGGCCCATTGAACACACTAGAAAATTCTTACTTTAAACCTTGAGAGCTCCTTGCGGAGTAACATATATGCTTCGTAAAAAATAGGAAGGCTGTCTCTCATGTAGTGTCTGCCTTTTGTTGGTTTGTTCTTGTTTTTAAGAGACACATGTGGCTCAATACTGGGCTAAATCAGGAGCTCATAGGTTGCAGATGGAGTTACAACAGTATGAAAGAACATAGGTTGCTACCTTCAGAGGTTACCCAAGACTTTTTTCATGCATTCGTGAAATGCATACAGAGATGCATTCCAGTTTCTCTCTTACAGGACAAGTTGAGAGAAAAGGAAAGCTCTGGGTAATTTTATGCTAGCATTCTTGTGCCATCAAGGGATGATTAATTAATGCCCCTAAAAATAATGATGCCTAGAGAAATGTTTGACTTGCTTATAGGATGGCCATGTGTTCCTATAGGACAGTGGTTCTCAACCTGTGGGTCCCCAGATGTTCGTGGACTTCAGCTCCCAGAAGCCCCAGCCACTGTGGTCAATGCTCAGGGCTTCTGGGAGCTGAAGTCCACAAACATGCTATAAGACAACCTACAGGCCATTTCTGCACTACACTGTTATAGTGCTACTAGCATATTTACCCAGCGTTGCCCGAGGTTTTTATTTTCCTCTTAAGAACTCACCAAACTGTCCTCTCCATTTCCTGTAACTTTGCTCCATATTTCCCAATGCAATCTGTATTCAGAGTTATTTACATACACAGTTTGGTTTCCTGAGGGACTATACTGTCCTCCTCCTTGCTGCTAGGCCTCTTGTCCATAGCAACTGGCCTATTTCTGTGCCGGTAAATTTTTCCCATATTCCCCAATCCAATCTTAATTCAGATTTGTTAACATTCAGAGGTTGGGTTCCTGAGGGAATACAATGTCCTCCTCCTTGCTGCTAGGCCTCATCTCCATTGCAACTGGCTATTCAGTACCTGTAACTTATCCCCATATTCCCCAAGCCAACCTATATTCATAGCTGTTAACATAGGCCCTTTTCACACGCAGTTTCTTTTGCGAGAGGGCCCCTTGAGCGTCGCTTAAATGGGAGCAGTGGTCCGTACGACGTACTCCCCTTTATGCGATGCTCACGAGCCTAATTCAAACTGCGCATTCACCTTTTCATTTTCGGCTTCAAGCTGAAAATGGTGCACGCTGCGGTACATCAGGAGCCAGACCGGTCGCGCTTCCTGCCTCAGTGCTAGCCTGCAATTCCCAGGTTGTGCTGCGGTAGGAAGGGGTGGGGTGTTCATGCGGCACTTGTGTGACCGGCAAGCAGCTGCGGTAAGGAAGGAGAAACGAAGTGAGCGCCTCGCGCAAGAGGCTGCTCGCGCGAACGCCACCCCCCACCTCTGTGAAAAGGTAAGATGCGGAAAGGGCCATACAGAGGTTGAGTTCCTGCAGGAATACACCGTCCTCCTCCTTGCTGCTAGGCTTCATCTCCATAGCACCTGTAACTTTCCCCCATAGTCCCCAATCCAATCTCTGTTGTCTGGTGACTTTGATGTACTGGCTTTTGATATATATATATATATATATATATATATATATATATATTTGCTTTCTGTTGAATTAGCACAATGGCTTCATGTTTTTCTGGAAGCATTTTTTATTTTGAATTTCAGCTTTAAGATTCCTCACATATGGAACCCATACAATCTACTGTGTGAGGTGAGAAGACCTTGTAACTATGTGCATTTCTGCACTACACTGTTATGGTGATATTATTCCACTTTCAACATCCTGTGGAATTCTGAAGTTTGTAGTTTACTGAGGCCAAAGAGCTCTCTGGCTGAGAATTCTTAAATGCCCCTCCTTAAACTACAAAACCCAGGATTGCATAGGATGTTGAAAATGGTATAATAGCACTGTGACAGTGTAGTGTGGAAATGGGTTATGTTGTGTATGTCACTTTATTTTCTCCCACATAAGCCTCCCAAATGTTTTCTGGTGTCCTTATTTTTTTTTTCCAAGGAAGACATGTTTTATTGCAGTATGATTTTGTTTTTTTGTTTTTTTTATTTTTTCCCTTTTTTTTATTAAATACACATGTGACACATACACATATACCAACCTCCAAATGTGCAATACAAATTCACATATATAAATTCACAAATACAAAAAAAGAAAAACCCTAAACCCTGAACAAACATTCTATATAATACAATACAGTGCAACACCAACATAAAACACACAATTAAGTTCCCAGTTACCCCCCTCCCCACCCATCATTGCTGAAACTAATATGCTTCCTTATCTGTAACTTCCTTCTACTTCCTCAAGCGAGATGATTAACCAAAATAGATAAAATTCCGCTTTAACAAAGTAATCTTCATCATCGTTGCTTAAATCTTATACCTACAATTTAAATATATCATAAAACATTAATCTAAATGTCCATAATGATTGCTTGATCATTCCAAGATAACTTCTCCACTACTTGTTTCACTCTCAAGTCTCACTTTTTATCTACATATACCCTAGATTTCCATTTATGATTCTGAACTTTCCTTCATCGGATCAAAACCCTCTCAGCCTCCTACAAACAAAGGGGGAAAAAAAACCAGGAATATTATTTCACATTTACTCAATAAAAGATGCCACCTTAGTTCCCCACTTGTCAATCCATGTCGGCAAAACCATTTTCCATCCCTCAACAACATCTCCTTTCCCTCTACCCTCCAAAGATTCCATAATAATATCAACCTCTGCCATATCATATAATTTAATAAGCCAATCTTCCAATCTTGGACATTGAGGCTCCTTCCATAGCTGGGCATAACATATCCTAGCTGCCGAGATCATAAAGAGGATTATTTTCTTTTTACACTTGTCAATTTGTAATTTTTTTTGTCATATTTAATGAATATAATTTAGGGGATAATGAAAATTCAATTTTTAATATCTTCTGAATTTGGTTATGTACCTCTTCCCAGTACTTGTTAGCTACATCACATTGCCACCATATATGAAAAAATGTACCCTTCTGGGTACATTTCCAACAAGCATCCCTTTGATTCTTTTTTATCTTTTGCTAACCCGACAGGGGTTAAATACCATCTATGAAATATTTTACAATAATTTCCCCTTAAACTGGCTGGTTTTACTAATTCCCAAGTAGTTGTCCAAGAACTTTCCCATTCTTCCATGTCTTTATTGATGGTAGGCCGCATCTCCATAGCAACCGGCCTGAGGCCCATGAGCTCCCTGGCTGAGAATTCTGAAGGCCCCTTCCTGAACTGCCAACCCCAGGATTCCATAGAACCTTCACAGTCAGCCAATGAGGTCTTCTCGCCTCACCCAGCCAATCATATGCTCAAACAGACAAACGCGTGAACATTCATTTTTGTATAGTAGAGTATTCCACATTCAATGTCTTGTGGAATGTCTTTGGTTTACTGAGGCCAAAGGGCTCTCTGACTGAGAATTCTAAATGCCGCTCCCTAAGCTGCAAACCCCAGCATTCCATAGGACGTTGAAAGTGGAATAATAGCTCTGGAACAGTGTAGTGTGGAAATGGCTACAATTTAGAAGCATCCTTTATTGCTGTGGAGAATCTTTAGCCCTCCACATGGATTGTCTTACAACTTCCACAATCCCTCACAATTGGCTGTACTGGGTGGAGCCACGCAAGTAGGTGCACAGGAGAGTGTATCTACCTCACAGTTATAGATGTTTAATACCATTTTAACTATCCTAGCTGCATTCTGTGTAACCTTGGGGTTTATGGTTTGGTGAGGTGCTTAGAATTCTCTGCTAGGAGGCTCTAGAAGTGCTTAGCTCAAGGGACAACACTGGAGCTCTTTAGAAAAGAATTACTGAATTATAAATCCCAGGATTCTATAAGATGGAACTATGGCAGTTAACGTGATGGTATCAAAATGGCTACGACTGAGTACCACAAACACACTCGGAGTCTCCCACTACTACAGTGAGATGTATTATATTTCTATTTAATGTACTTACTATATATGTACATAAACACATTTATGTAAATATCAGTATACCTATGTCCTCATTTTTGGGCAATGATAGGTAACTAGTTGCTTGTATGGTTAAGATGAATCTATGCTGCCTTCTAGCCATAGGCCATATCCACACTACATTGTTATAATGCTGTTATACCATTTTCAACATCCTATGGAATCCTGGGGTTTGTAGTTTAGGGAGGGGCATTCAGAATTCTC
Source organism: Iguana delicatissima (assembly GCA_948472985.1). Taxonomy (NCBI): domain Eukaryota; kingdom Metazoa; phylum Chordata; class Lepidosauria; order Squamata; family Iguanidae; genus Iguana; species Iguana delicatissima. Next base: position 342,528 of record CAOKZL010000465.1, on the reverse strand, counting down.
AGTCAGAGAGCTCTTTGGCCTCAGGAAACTACAAACCCCAGAATTCCACAGGATGCTGGAAGTGGAATAATAGCACTATAAAAGTGTAGTGCAGAAATGGCCCTAGTGCTGGTGCAGCAGCTACTTTGGCTCGTAACTGGAGGGTCCCTTTCATTCTCATTTTAATGAAATTAAAAATAACATATAAGACTTAGCTTTTGGAGCACCCTCATACATGATGATCCTAGAGGTGCCATGCAGATAGCTTTTTTTGTGCAATCCCAGTTCTTCAGGGAATAAAGCCCACAGACTATTTTGTGAGGGGAACTTCCACAACTTTCCTGGCAGGCAGAAAGATGATATACCATATAGCTCATCTTTTGCTGCCACCAAGAGTTAGTGCTGCCAACAACGTGGACAGCTTCAGAAGAAAAGCAGATGAATTCGTCAACTGCTGCAAGTCATGACAACTAAATATTTCCTCCAGTATCCTGAGGTAGTGTGTCTCAGAATACCAGCTGCTGGGAAACCTGAGCAGGAGGGAGCTATAATATCTATGTCCTGTTTGAGGGCTCCCTATAGGCATTTGCTTGGTCTCTGCGCGGACTGTTGCAGCAGGGCTCTTATTATGCTTTTATGGTTGTGATCATGAGTCTGGCAAATAGAGTTTTGAAACTAGGAACATCAGAGTAGCCATTGTGCCGCCAAGGGGGATAAGCAAGCTCCATAACCTTTCGTTCTCCCAGCTGTCTGCTTGTTTGTTTTTAGTATTATGAAGAAAGCTGAGGAATCTTCAACAGAGGGCCTTTCCACACTGCAGTGTTATAGTGCTATCATTCCACTTTCAACATCTTATGGAATCCTGGGGTTTGCAGTTTAGAGAGGGGTGTAATGAGTGGGGAAAAAAAAACACTGCCCGTCAGTGCTGAATGTGAAAGGTGCACCAAAGCCTCACACTCAAGGCTGCCCAGCCTGACACCTCTTTGTGATCAGACCTGAACAACCAGGGAGATCTCTGAATCAAGCCAGGGTCAGGACAATCGGGTCTGCCTCAGTTCTCTCTTTTGAGAAAGCAGTCCCTTCCTCACTCTTGTCCCTCGCTGGCTTCTTCCTTTCAGGACTCTCCCCCTTTACTACCTTCCCTAAATCTACCCTTCTCCCAGATGTAAGGATCAGCAGCGATTTATACTTTCCAAGACTGTGGTACTGTTGGCACTATGGTCAAGATGATATTATTGGTAGCGTGTATATTTCAAGATTCAAAATAAGATTCTGTGACACTGTTTTAAGGAGCACAGAACTTCAAACATGTATTGTAACTCTGTTGCTTTAAATGTGTTTTGTATCTAAATGTTTATAAACAGTACACCATTCTTCTCTCTCTCTCTCTCTCTCTCTCTGTTTCAATTCATTCACTATCTCTTGTACACCCAATTTCTCAGTTCTCTCCCACAGAGCTCTTCAACCCTCCAACCTCTCCCAAACACACCACAAATCACACTCCCCTTCAAAACACACCCCAGACAGTTAAAATCCGTTATTTTCCTCTTTCCACCAGCCCCTCCCCTGGGCTATCAAGGTTCCATTTCACCAGCCAATCAGCTTAAACACTCTCAGTTGCCAAGGAGACCCCCTCCTATCAGGTTCATCACAAGAGGCCTTTAGAATTCTCGGCCAGAGAGCTCTTGGGCCTCAGTCAACTACAAACCCCAGAATTCCACAGGAAGTTAAAAGTGGAATAATAGCACTATAACAGTGCAGGGTGGAAAGGCCCAGAATTCTGGGCACATTATATCTCTCTGGATTACATGTGGGAGGCCATGATTGTGGCATAGATATAGCACTGTCAGAGTAGGTAATATGCTCTAAATGGGGGGGGAACAGTTTGATTTGGTGTTCTGTGCTCCCACTTCTGATAGGTTTTGCTTTTCAAAAACAAAAACAATTGTTTACCAGTTTCCTAATTTGAAATCCAGGTCAAGATAGTCCGTTGCATAAAAGGGGAATATAATATAACTGAGGGTAGCAAAGTTTTTGTATAGTAGCAAAGTTTTTGTATATCATGTGTAAGATACGTTCTCAAACGGTTAATAATAGCAATAGTGGCTGATGCGAGCCGTTTAAATTTTGTTATTTGTTTTTGTTAGTTTTTATGTATTTATTCTGTATTTATTATTGTTTTATTGGTCAATGACCGAAATAAAGTGTCTGTCTGTCTGTCTGTAATATAACTGAGGTGGAGCAGCTGTCAAAAATGGATAACTACAAGCGTCTTGGAGAGGAAGACAGTGGTCTTTTGGAATGACCTACCAATGTGAAAATAGAGAACAGTTGTTGTTGTTTTTTAAAAAAAGTTCAAATTTTATTTTCTGTTTACATCTGTGAAATGTTGGAGAGCACACAACTATAGAAGACAGGAACATTTTTGTCCTGCTTATAAATATTATATCGGATGGCACCCCACAAATCATTCCTTTGAAAAAAAAAAAAAAACCCAGACTTTCTCAGTTTTGGACAGGATCTCTTTATTTTTTCAAGTAACTTCTCTCTCCTTTGGCACAAGCTTGCACGCATGCAGTGTAACAGGTCTTTATAGGTAATGGGTAGTGTGAACTCTTTTCATCCATCCATCCATGCTAGTTGTTTGATTTCTGGACTACAATCCCAAAACAGAAGGGAGAACAGAACAGAAGGGAGAAACAGGGATATGAATATTTTCTTCCATGGTACCTGTGGAGGGAAAGAATGCACAAAGAAGATCAAATAATTGTATAAAAAAGTAAAGAAGCAATGGATTGATTAAATTGCCTTTGTACCCAGTTTAAAAAAATACGAAAGATCTATCTGCAGCTTCTCCTAATTACCCAAACTGATTTTCTCCCTGCTGACTTCAATAGAAAATGCATCTCAAAAAGACGTCTCAGCAAAAATAAAAAAGATCAGATCAGGAACTTAAATGGTTCTTAAAAAAAAAAGAGCAGGTAGGAAAATGTGCTTGCAATTGCAACATAGCACTTATAACAAAATCTACATTAAATAAATAAATGCATAAATCACCCTGCTTAACCAGATCATAGCCCATCTAGTCCAATTCATTTTCCCAGCAGCTCTGTGGCCATAAGCTCCTGCTAAATAATCTATATAGGAATTAATAGACATTTTATCATTATACCTGGACATGATTGGCCAAACTTAAGTTTTAAGTCCCTACTGATTTCAACAGAAAAACGAAAAATGCATGCTTAATTCTCCAGTTAGAAAGAATGAGACTTAAAACTACTTAACCCTGGACTCTTGCTAATATTTTTATTTTTTCACTGCTTGCTTTAATAATCCACTCTTACCAGACTACTTCTGAAGACTTATAAAGCAAATTTTATGATGAAGGAAAAGCAAGAAAAATGAGGTGTACCCCATTGTCCCACTGGAGTGCAGATGAATCTCTTTGGCAATTAGTATCTTCCACGTTAGTGGGATAGTGGATCTGCTCTTGGTTGAAAACTGAACTTGAAATTAGCTATCCAAAGTCCTACGATTACTTTGGTGATAGAACTCAGCATGTTGGATAGCCCCTTTAAATATCAGACTAAGGCCATTTCCACACTACGCTGTTATAATGCTATTATTCCACTTTCAACATCCTGTGGAATTCTGGGGTTTATAGTTTACTGAGGCCAAAGAGCTCTCAGGCTGAGAATACTAAATGCTCCTCCCTAAAGTACAACCCCAGGATTCCTTTATCTAGTCTTCTGTATTTATTTTTAATATTAATCTATACATTTTTGAGAGTGAGATTCATCAATGCATAATAATTTTTCAAATTCATTTATACTATTTTCAGAACCAATTTTTTTACTATTCTCCTTAAATATCTCCTTTAATTGGTAATATACTAACCATTGGATTTTGTGTCCTTCCTTTTCTAAACTTTGTATTTCCTTAATAGTCGATTGATTTCCTTCTTCTCTTATTATATCACTGTATGTTCTCCTAAACGACCCGTTTCTCTCCTATCAAATGCCATCCTGGGATTCTTAACCCAGATCTTTTCTCAGGCAGACAGGTAGAATCTTAAGTCTTCTCAGTCTGTGACCATGGCCCCAATCATGGATATGTGTGGGGAAGTACATGAGCCCAGGGGAAGACACCAAAGTGAGGAACGGATGGGAAACAATGTTCAAAAATCAATAGAAATGTGTTGAGTGCTCTCCCTTCCACCTTGCCAGCTGAAGACCAACATGACTTTTGATACCTTTGATACCCTGTCTTTGCAATGCTCTGAGTTAAAGAATACATGGAGTTCTGTTCTGTACGAACTGGTTTATACTCCTGTTAATAAAAGAAAACATCTTTGATCCAAATAGACACACAAATATGTGCCAACTCAAATATGTACCAATTCCAAACAATGGGGTTTATATATGGGAGTTTTGGAAGGGGAGGGTTGTTTCCACCAAACTTCTTTTCAGACTTAATGTTCAACAAAAAAGTGAATATGGACTGCCCAGAATATTGGGAGCTGTATTGTACTGCACACTGGGTTTCTTTACCGTGCTATCTACTAGCAATATGTTTTGCTCCCTCTCCAATTCCCCCATCCTAAAGGAAGAATCCTGTAAAACCTGGAAGCCTGCTCCTTTTGTTGATTTTAGTTGGTACAGATAAAGGTATTCTGAGATAATGTATCTACATGCTTGCATGTTTTAATAAAATTATCTGAGCATTATTCATAGTATATTATATATTGCAACTCAGAAAGGAAACTAGAGGTATACAATGGAAATTTTCTCAGAACTCCTGCCTAGGTTTGTATGGTGTTAATATCCACCACCCTCAGTGCATTGACGCATAATTGTTCTGCAGGTTTCGCAGTGGCCCTCCAGGCTTTTTAGCATCCGTTATAAACAGCATCCTGTCTCGATCCAGATGCCACTTAAGAAAAATGTTCTTTTTTTCATGCCTCAGCTATAATCTTATATGAAAGGCTCTCAGGCCCATTATAATCAGTAATTGGCAGATTGATGTTGCCACTCCGTAGTACATTATGAAGCATCTTTAAGATTGTCCCCCATGGGCAAAGGAGGTAATGAATACCATGGGCAATTGAAAAATTGCAGCAGCAGGGTCAAGAATTGCATCCCCTTTGTGCGATGGACTGGAGCTGCTTGGTAAGTGAAACAGTGCACTATTTAATTTGTTTCTTTCAAGAGACAACTGTTAAATGAAGAAATTTAAAGTCAGCCTGGCTGTATTATCAGCACACTTCTATTCTCTCAGCATCTCTCTCACACACAAGACTGGAAAGGACAGCAGCCCAACCATTTAGGGAGAAGATTGGGAGCTTGGTCACTCATTGGCCTCCAGCAAGTTATCTGACCTTTGCGTGGATCAGTCAATCCAGAAACAAAATTGGTTTGAAGTTAAAAAGCAAACCTCGTTGGAAAGCTAGATGCTGAATCTGAGTTCATTACCATTTCTGGTGAACTTTGAGTAACTCTCAGCCTGACCCCCATTTTCAAGTCAGTGTGTGCTGGAGGAATCCAATGAGAGAGAATAACTCCAGTCAAATGGTCAATGCAGTTGACCACTCTCTGCTTCTGGTAGTCAGTCCCTCTAGTATTAGCCTTTTGTTGGAGCTGGGCCAAATTTTTGGGAATTTTTATATCATAATTGGCATACACGGCAGGGGAGAATCTTTTGGTCTCTAAGCAGGGATGGAAAGAGTATTTGAAAATATTTGAAAAATGCTTGAAAAACATCATTTTTGGAGTATCAAGAAACTTTGATGAGAAGAATATTGAAGTGATAATAATAAGTACAGAACTTATTTTGTGGTTGTTTTGCATGGAAAGCAGCTTTTTCCTATGCAAGGAATAGTATTTCTGCACAGAAAAAGCTGTTTCCCATATAGAACATGCTTCAGCTGAGAACGTTCCACACAAAATTTGCTCGTGGTTGATTTGCACTGAAAACAACATTTTCTATGTAGGAAACAGTTTTTGTGTGTGTGCAGAATTTGCTATTTCCCTGCAGAATTTGCTATTTCCATGCAGAAAAAGCTGTTTCCTACACAGAAAGTCTGTTTTGTGGCAATCATCCATGTGTAAATTTTGTGCAGAATAAGTTTTGGATTATGAATATGCTTCAAAAACTGTGGTTTTCAAAGTCTTTCTTACAGTGGGAAGAAAATTGCTAAAATTACTTGTGGCTTCCTTCAAGAAGATTAGTGACGAATAACATCCCTACCTCTAAGCAGCTAAGCGAATGGTACAGAAAGTTCTTTTCTTTCCTAAAGATTAGAGCTAGACAAAGGCCCTTTCCGCATGTGGTTATTAAGGCGGGCCAATGCGTCTTGCCACGGAGGTCTTCTACACCTTGGAGCAGACTAGGTTTGGTTTATTTACCTTTGTTCCGCATATAATTCCGACTAAATGAGCCCCCATGTGGTGGTAAAGCGCGCTATTTGAAAACCGGAAGAAATTGGTTTTCCAGATTGACCCAATTTGTACTTTCACAGTGATGCAGACACATACATTTGCGCCAATGCGAATTGGTGGTCAGAGGAGGGCTCCTGGGAGGGGCCGGGGGTAGTATGGACTTACGCACCTATGCACGTACACACGTATGCACATATGCAATGACATACTAAACCATGAAAAAAAAAGGGTCAATCACAGCCGATGGGGTGGGGTGAGGGAGTAGTGGGAGAGGCCATGGAGGAGGCAGTGTGGATTCATGAACTTGCACTCCTCTGAATCAAAATAGAACATATGCAGTAGCTGTGCAGAAGGAAATGAGGGAAAGTCCACCTTGTTTTGAGTGCAGAAAATCCGGTAAGAAATGGTACGAACCAATTCACCAGCTTCGTGCAGAAAGGGCCTTAGTCATGCTTAGAGTACACCCACTAAAACCAGTGGGATTTAAGTTAGTCATAAGTTATTTGTTCCATTGATTTCAGAGAATCCACTCTAAAGTAAGGATCTGTAAATCTGCAAATCCTGAATTTGTCATGGTTCTCTGCTTTGTACCTGAAAGCTTCTGACTTGAGCCTATATGACATTGTAAGAGTTATTTCGTTCTCACAATTGGAAATAAATATGTTATTTCCATGTGCCTTTCCCCCCTAAATGTATGCATTTTGTGTGCACATCTTAGAAAAGTACACTTTTATTTCCATTTGACAGAAGCGTGGCCGTGCTATGACTTTTTCAAAAATATCAGTTTTGAACTCAATTTTTGAATGAATTTTTTTTTAATGTGCAGATTGGTTTAGAAGATTTCAACAGCTGAGATTTCAGATCGCAAATTGCACTGGGTACCCTGCTAAGATTTAGGGGTTGTGAGTAGTGGATTACATTTGTCATCTCAATCAATTTGTCATCCAGCACTACTCTAAGCATGACTAAATCTGGATCCAGCCTTATATTACACACACACACACACACACACACACTAATTACAGCCCACTTAGAGTTGTGTAAGATCTGGAAGGCAGATGTTTTAGAGCTCTGAAAAATTATATAATTCCTCAAGCCAGCTCTGTGAGCAAACCCCATGAACAAAGGAGCTATGCAGCCTTACATTTGTGTGATCATCCTGACTGAATAAAAGCATATATTAAACTTTATAAAAACAATAAAGAGTTTAAATAATAAAGAGAATACAATTAACATTTCACTATAGTCTCAAACCAGCAATGGTGGCTCCCATCTTAATGAGCAGTGAGTCTGCTCTGGATTTTAGTATGAATTTTAAAGGAGCTATACAAGGTGATGATCCTAGTTTGGAGACAGGGTTCAGAATCTTCAATAGCTCCTTTAAAATTTGGACTAAAGCCCAGAGCAACTTCACTGCTTCAATGATATGGAGAGGCTTCCAGCTATTACTGCAAACTGGTACTACATGCTACCTTAAATGTTTAGTGGAACAATATATTTAGAAAAAACTTTTAAAATAACAGTTGTGGATGGGAGTCCAGGTGGGATGATACCCATGGCATGTGCCTTAGTCTTGACCACATGACCCCCTACTTTGAACTTTGTATTACTTCTAGAAGAGAAACTTCTACTGGTGCCACCAGCAGTTTTGTGTCTGCAGCAACACAGAATTCAAAGACAGAGATAAGAATGTCACTAACTCTAAAGCATAAAACAAAAGAGTTAACATCCCCATCTTTACATCCAATGGGCCAATCCTAGCAGCCTTTCTCAGCAGTTGCTTTTATTAAAGTAAAAATAGGACAAATGAAATGAATATACCTATTTAACATATGACATTGCCTCTCCATTTCTGTGCCCTGTTGGTTAGCTGAAAGATTAGGTAGCATGCTGGAAAATGTGAATGCTTAAATAATAAATGGAGAAAAAAATAAAATATATATATAAAACTGTGGTTCAGTGTATTGTCTTCCCATTGCATCTCTCTCATAGGAAGAAAAAAAATCCCTACAAACTCCACACAATATAATGACTAAGGGTGGAGATGTGCTCCTCCTCAAGTTCCAAACATTTCATTCTGTTCTCTCTCCTCCCCAATTTTTCATTTGTACCCAGAAATAAAGAAGCAAAATACAGGTAAGGAACTAAAGTACACCCACCTTCATTTGCTTAACTCTGAATCAATGGCCCTTTCCTCACGGGGGGGGGGCGAAACGGGGCCGCGCACGCAGGGGCAGAGCTTACCCGCGAGTGGATTGCTCCATCCCTGCAGAGAGTGCAGATCCGCCGTTCTAAACGCCGCCGAATTTCGGCGGCGCTCGGCGGCGCCCAAAATGGCAGCCGGTGGCTTCCGGCGGCGCTCCGCCAATTAGGACAGCGCACCAGCCAGAAGCCCGCCCCCGGGCAGATCTGCAGGGGCACGCTACCGCGTCTCTGCAGTTCTTCACTGGGGGCTGCCATGGGGCAACGCGGGTGAGTTTTATAAAAACCACTTGAGAAGGTGGTTTTTATAAAACTCGCAGCGCCACCCCTGCGGCTGCGCTAGCGCAGTTTGAGGTCTAGAGCCTCACTTTTTTTAACTGCTCTAGCGCACCCCGCGGTGAAGAAGACCTCCAAGAGAGGTCGCCCTAGTGTGGGCAATATACCCATGTGGAAATGGCCTAAGAAAATTGGAATTGATCAAATCAGAAGTCTATGTAATAATTTTTTTTAAAGAGCCATACATGTGGTAATACATTGGGGTGGAAAAAGAAACAATATTGGAATTAAAAAAATTGGACGCATTATATATCTCTCTTATTCGACTTTTTAGGGTAAAGTGAAGAGAGATATAGCGGGCAAATAAATGAAACAAATTGGTGGGATGACTGGGGCCTCTGGAATGAAAAAATTAAAGGTGAAAAGGGGTACAAAGAAGTGAGAGAAACTATTGATAAAATATTTTACATTTTGGGTAATGGTTAATAAAATTTCCCTTTAAAGACATTGATGGGGATTGAGGGGGAGTTGGAGGGGGGACTGGTATGAGTATTAAAAAAAATGTAATTTGTAACATGTAATTTTTTTTAAAAAGAACCTACAGCCATCTTCATTTAAATATAGGTGCCAGACCTATAGGAATGAGTGTGTGAGAGTAGCTCTTCAAGGATCTGACAGACATCCATCGCTGATATTGTTTGGATGATTCTGCCCCCTTCAAGGAAAGAGGCAGTAATTTACGTCACTCCTCCTTAGCCATATCTTTTCATGTGAGGAGGATGTGTTTTGCAGTCACTCCTATGACCTGTAACCTCTGAGTTGGTGAGATATTTTGGCACCCTAGAAAGTCCATCGCCTGATAGACAAATCTCAGGATTCCAACAGCCATGCAAGGTAGGTCAGAATGCACTTGCCAATAACGGTTCTATGGAATATTCTCTAATACAGGTAGCTTTCCTATAAAATTTTGTCATGTTTTCAAATGCACTGCTAACATGTTTTAGGCCCAGTAGGGCCTTTTTCAGAAGCACAAGGGATATCTGGTCCCCTACCCCTTAGAAAAAAAAAATCCACAGGTCTAAAACATGGTTGAAGAATGGAATGAAGAAAGATATCAAGACTTAGATACAGATACAGATATATAGACATTATACTCTACTTCTTTCTCTTTCACCCATGTGTATGCATAAAGATCATCCCATTAATACAGTCGAAATATTTTCCCATCCATTCACTGTGGAAATACAAGCAGTAATATGTGGCCTGCCATGGAGGCAATATAAGTAAGGGACTGCAAAATCTGCTCTGTCCCCTTTCTCGCACATCTTGACCATGAATGATTGCCAGTTGTTTTCTAAAGTAATACAAATTAACTTGGTTCTGGCACTGGACCAATGCATTTTCTATCTCAACACAAACCTCTCAGGAGCTGGTACAATTAAGATGTTAGCAGCTAGCTGTTTATTGTCATCACACGAAATGAATAAGCAATCAGTAATCATGGACACTGTGATCCAAAAGATTTTTTTTCAAGGATGATTAATTGTCATCTTGCCCTGGAGTGTCTTTGAGGAGATTTACATCATGATACCTGGTACCTGAACCTGAGGTATACATTTCAAATCTACTGCTCCTGTTATAGATATCAACTCTTGTTAACATTGTAGACACGTACATATTCCTGTCAACGAAGAAGAAAATCAGCACACTTCTGAATCTAACTGGAAATGCCTTGAGTTACTTTGACTGCAACGCTCTCTACATTCAGATGTTGAGAAGGAACTGAAATGTGTTTCATAACATTCCAAAACTCAAGACAGCAACGGTGGGGTGACTCAGGACTTTACCACCTCCTTCCTAAAAGCTGACAGCCATCAGAACACCTTGTAACAGATTCTATACTTTATGCTCTGCACAGGAAAAAAAAAAATCCCTTTTTCTGTCCTGCCTTTTCACAGCTTAACAACATACTGTGTGAAGAAGATGTATGTCCTTTTAACTGTTCTGAATTCTATTTTATTCTGTTTTACAGGGTGACCCTCGATTCTGATATTACCAGAACAAAAACAGTTTCATTTTTTCCTGCACTGTGCATAATTTTCTACATACCCATTCATCATTCATTAAACTAAGTTCCGCTGGGGAGGGAGACAATATTATTCAGGGCAAGGACTTGGCGAGCGCAGGGGGAAAAGGCCCAATTGATACCGGACAAGTAGTACAAGTGGCCAATGGTGGGAGGAGTAGAAACAATAGTACAGGACTTGCAGAAAGGACCCCGGGGACTTAAGTGTCTCTACACTAATGCACTGAGTATGGGAAACAAGCAGGATGAACTTGAACTCCTAGTACAACAAAATAAATACGATTTGATAGGCATCACTGAGACCTGGTGGGATGAGTCTCATGATTGGAATATAGGAATAGAGGGGTATAGCCTATTTTGTAAAAATAGACCAAACAAGAAAGGAGGAGGAGTAGCCTTGTACGTCAAGGATGTTTTCACCTGTGAAGAGATCCATGACTTAAACCCAGTAAGCCAGGTCCAGAGCATTTGGGTAAGAATTAAGGGAGCAAGAAACAATAGGGATATTCTGGTGGGGGTTTACTACAGACCTCCAACCCAGGCTGAGGACTTTGATGATGCCTTCCTGAACCAAATGACTGCACATTCAAAAAGGAGAGATACAGTAATAACAGGAGATTTCAATTACCCGGATATATGCTGGAAGTCAAACTCTGCCAAGACAGCAAGGTCCAGCAAGTTTCTTGCTTGTCTTGCAGATAACTTCATGGTCCAGAAGGTGGAAGAGGCCACAAGGGGATCAAATATTCTAGATCTGATCCTGACCAACAGGGATGACCTTGTTAATGAGGTAGAAGTGGTTGGATCTTTAGGGGGGAGTGACCATGCCCTATTGGAATTTGGCATTCAGTGGGAAAGAGAAGATAAGGGTAGCCAAACACTCATCTTAGATTTTAAAAAAGCGGGCTTCTGTAAACTTAGGGAGCTGCTGGCTGGAATTCCATGGTCAAGAATAGTGAAAGGGAAAGGAGTTCAGGAGGCATGGGAGTTCCTTAAAAGGAAGATACTGAAGGCACAGTCTGAAACTGTGCCAATAAGGAGGAAAAATGGAAGGCATCTGAAGAAACCAGAATGGTTGACTAAAGAACTCTCAGCTGAGCTAAGTGTTAAAAGAAACATGTATAGGAAATGGAAGAAGGGGGAAACCACCAAAGAAGAATTTAAGCAAGTAGCCAGGAGATGTAGGGAGGAAGTCAGAAAGGCTAAAGCACAGAATGAACTTAGGCTGGCCAGAGACATTAAAAACAATAAAAAGGGCTTTTTTAGATATGTCTGCAGCAAAAGGAAAAAGAAAGAGATGATAGGGTCACTGCGCAGAGAAGATGGTGAATTACTCACAGGGGGGAGAGAAAAGGCAGAACTACTTAACACCTTCTTTGTCTCAGTTTTTTCCCAGAAGGATACAAGCACTCAACCTGGCGGTTGGGGAGCAGGTGAGGAAGCAGGGGAAATGAGGCACGTAATAGGTAGAGAGGTGGTACAGGAATACCTGGCCACACTGAATGAATTCAAGTCTCCAGGGGCAGATGAATTGCATCCTAGGATATTAAAAGAGCTGGCAGAGGTCATTTCGGAACCGCTTGCTATAATCTTTGAGAAATCTTGGAGGACAGGAGAAGTTCCAGCAGACTGGAAGAGAGCAAATGTTGTCCCCATCTTCAAGAAGGGAAAAAAAGAGGACCCAAATAATTATCGCCCAGTCAGCCTGACATCAGTACCTGGAAAGATCCTGGAGCAGATCGTTAAGCAGTCAGTTTCTAATCACTTGGAAAGCAAGGCGGTAATCACGTAAAGTCAACATGGATTTCTCAAAAATAAGTCATGCCAGACTAATCTTATCTCTTTTTATGATAGAGTTACTAGCTTGATAGATGAAGGGAATGCTGTGGATGTAGCATATCTCGATTTCAGTAGGGCCTTTGACAAAGTTCCCCATGACATTCTTGCAAAGAAACTAGTAAAATGTGGGCTGGACAGGGCTACTGTTAGTTGGATTTGTAATTGGTTGACCGACCGAACCCAAAGAGTGATCACGAATGGCTGCTTCTCATCCTGGAGAGAAGTGACTAGCGGGGTGCCACAGGGTTCTGTCCTGGGCCCAGTGCTGTTCAATATTTTTATCAATGACTTGGATGAAGGAATAGAGGGCATGCTCATCAAATTCGCAGATGACACCAAATTGGGAGGGGTTGCTAATACCCCAGAGGACAGGATCAAAATTCAAAATGACCTGGATAGATTGGAGAGCTGGGCCAAGGCTAACAAAATGAAATTCAACAGAGAGAAGTGTAAGGTCCTACACTTAGGTAGAAAAAATGGAATACAGAAATATAGGATGGGGGACACATGGCTGGATAGCAGTACATGTGAAAGGGATCTAGGAGTCTTCATAGACCACAAGCAGAACATGAGTCAGCAGTGTGATGTGGCAGCCAAGAAAGCCAATGCAATTCTCGGCTGCATCAATAGGAGTATAGTATCTAGATAGAGGGAGGTACTGGTACCACTCTACTCTGCTTTGGTTAGACCTCATCTTGAATACTGTGTCCAGTTCTGGGCACCCTAATTCAAGAAGGACATGGTCAAGCTGGAGCAAGTCCAGAGGAGGGCGACCAAAATGGTGAGAGGCCTGGAAGCCATGCCCTATGAGGATAGACTTAGAGAGCTGGGTATGTTTAGTCCGCAGAAGAGAAGGTTAAGAGGGGACATGATAGCCATGTTTAAATATCTGAAGGGATGCCATGTAGAGGAAGGAGAGGGCTTGTTTTCTGCTGCTCCAGAGACCAGGACAAGGAGCAGTGGATTCAAGCTGCAGGAAAGGAGATTCCACCTGAATTTCAGGAAGAACTTCCTGACAGTCAGGGCTGTCCAGCAGTGGAATATGCTGCCTTGGAGTGTAGTGGAGTCTCCTTCCTTGGAGGTTTTTAAGCAGAGGCTAGATGGCCATCTGTTGGGAGTGCTTTGAGGGTGTTCCTGCATGGCAGGGGGTTGGACTGGATGGCCCGTGTGGTCTCTTCCAACTCTACATTTCTATGATTCTATGATTCTATCATATCTCCTCATGATCACTTTTTCCTCAGTTAAAAAGCCTCCTGTCCCCTAAAATTTCAGCCTTTCTTCACAGGGCACTTCATTTAGCCCCTTAATCATTTTATGGCTGTTTTACGGATGTTCTCCTACCCTTCTTTGAGATACAATAATGAAAACTATATAAATTATGACCAAAAATTTCTTCTTTGGAATACAAGTCCCAGAATTTCCCAATCAGCATGGCCAGACCTTGACGATGGTGATGGGCTAGGGGGCTTGGAGGTTTTAGTCGAAAACATCAATGTTTCCAAGCTCTTCTCTGAAGGGCTGAGGACAGATTTGGAGCTGTGTAGCTGGTGGTATGTAAATTCACATTGCTGGAAATCATTTCCTTTCCACATGAATTGCGAGAACCTTCTTCTGAATCGAAGAACATCACTTTCAGTAGAGTGGTATCAGTTGGATACACACCTATGTATTTTGCCTCATCTTTTTTGCTTGTACTTTTTAGATAACCAAGTGCTGTAGTATAAGAAACAAAGGGGAGGAGAAGTAGGGATCTAGCCATACCTTTGAGATTAACTGGTACAGGGTCCATTTCTGTCCCACACTGTTATAGTTCTGTTATTCCACTTCCAACCTCCTGTAAAATTCTGGGTTTTGTAGTTTACTGAGGCCAAAGAGCTCTCTGACTGAGAATTCTAAAGGCTCCTCCCTAAACTTCAAACCCCAGGATTCCATAGGATAGAATCATAGAGCTGGAAAGGACTGTGAGGGCCATCATATCCAAAGGTCTTTCCATACTACACTGTTAAGTAGTGCTATTATTCTACTTCTAACTGTGGAATTCTGGGGTTTGTAGTTTACTGAGGCCAAAGAGCTCCTCCCTAAACTGCAAACCCCAGGATTCCATAGGATGTTGGAAGGGGAATAATAGCACTATAACAGTGTACGCAGGAAGGACTCAACTCTCTGCAGGAATACATGAAGACACCCCCAAGAGGTGCTCATTGAACTTCTGCTCAAAGACCTCCAAAGTAGGAGAATCTGCTCCACTCTGAGGCTGTCCATTCCACCATTGAAAAGCTCTTACTGTTAACAAAAATATCCTACAAACATATTTAAGCAGAATCTTTTTTCTTGTAATTGGAATCCATTGGTTTACGTTTAGCATAAGCTTTTCTGGGCTCCACTCCACCAGATACATGCATCTGTGGACAGATGCGCACGTGTGCGCGTGCGCGCGCGCGCGCGCACACACACACACACACACACACACACACACGCATACTGCTCATGAAGAATTGTGAGAGGGACAAAGATGGGAGACAAGCACAGATAGGCTGACAAACACACATACAATGGAAAAAAGTCTCTGTCAAGTGTACTGGTATTGGTAGAGAAAGTGAAATACTGTCATAAAGCAGAGAAAATGAGAATCCTTTTGTTACATCTGTAGCTGTGATGAAAACCCATGTTTTAAAATATGAAGTATTCCAGGACACTACTGTCTCTTTTCAAACCATTGCTAATGGAGGGGAATTTGTGGATGTATTCCAGTTTCTCTTTCTGAGGCATCTTACAGAGTCATGATGCTGCAGAATGGGAAAGTCATTCAAAAACTTCTCAGGATCCATATTGGCGCTCAGCACTCAGCCATAAGACGCTACTGCTAATGAAAAATGCAGTCAGAAACTATGAATGATAAAACATGTTGACTGTCTACAACTGTGGTGGACAGACAGTAGATATGGATCTGCTTGTAGATCTCTGAGTAATTTGCATGAAAATAGGTTAGGATTTCTGACTCCTAGTAGCTGAACAGTAGCAAGATCAACATTACTCAGTCCCCTCACCTTAATTATATAGCTGAAATAAAGACAACCAGATATGGATGTTGGGGTACAAGAACTGTGCATGCCATTCTGTTCTGGTGTGTGAAATGAATTCCTGGGATCCATTCACAGTACACAGTTATAGTCCTATCATTCCATTTTAAGTGCCAAGGTTCTGTCCTATGAGACTGAGAGCTTAGGAAGAGGCATTTAGAATTCTCAGCCATCAAACTACAACCCCCAAGATCCCTTAAGATGAAATCATGCCAGTTAAAGTGGAATCATAGTACTATAATTCTGTAGTGTGAATGGGTCCCAGGGCTCAGAATTCTAAGGATCTAGTTGATGAATCTTGGGCCCTTTCCACAGCACCTTCCCATCCTGCTATGGGTGTGTGTGTGTATGTGTGTGTGAAATTCTGCATGATGTCATTGTAGTCCCATCCTTCTCCTGTCCTCTGGTGGTATGATCATGGGTGATGTTTTTTTTCTGTCAATGACCCATGATTGCATCACCATCCAACACATATGTGTCCTGTAGAAGGGCAGGAAGTGTGATGGCGGTGCTTCCTGCCCCAGTGCAGCCTGGAAAATTATCCAGCTGCATTGCAGAAGGAAGTGGTGTGTCCATTGTGCTCCCTTCCACAGAGAGATTTTCCTGTACGGAGGGGAGCGCTGCCATCATGCTCTCCTCCTGGCAGAGCCGTTGCTGGGATTGCTCCTAGATACTGCTGCAAGAAGGTAAGCTGCAGAAAGGGCCGTGATCCGACAACCCTGATCCACTCCTGTCCCTTGATCTATGTATTTCCTCATACAAACCATCCATCTCTCTGGTTTGAAGGTAGATTTGTATGGCTAAGCATGTCTTTTTGTTATAATGTGCAATATACCACAATACCGGTGTCAATGGCAGCTGGCAGCTTCTATGCGACTGTGGACTTTGGGTTTTACTCTGAATTTTAAAGGAGCAATCCAAGGTGCTGGACCTGTTTGGGGAATGGAATTTAGCACTTAGGATAGCTCCTTTAAAGTTCAGATCTAAAGCTGGCAATAGGGAACACACAACTCCCTTGTTGGAACAGCTCCTCTGCCTGACAGTCTGTTTGTGTGCCCAGTTCGAAGTGCTGGTGGTAACCTGTAACAACCTATACAGCTCAAGTTAAAGCTATTTGAAGGACCATAGTGGCAATGTCTCTTTCATGCTCAGAATTTCTTGCTACTTACTTGTTTTGACCCTCCTCAAAGGATTTAATTTATTAGGAAAATACTAGCCTGAGTCACCGTGTGGAAAGCTACAAGGAATCCATCCTGTCTCCCTTTTGTTTTGGGCCGCTGAGAAATGACTGTTGTGGAATTGCCCTCCAAATGAAATGAAACGCTTGCAGTATTAAGAGGAGAAATGCTATGCTTGCTTAACAGTTGAGTATGTGAACTATTTTTTGGCCTTATCACTCATACTGTTCCTGAAGTAACCTCTGTCCTCTGACTTTTTAAATTTAAGAAGAAATACTTGCACTGTGGGCTGAAGTTGAGTTATCCGAAATGTACAATGGCAGCCAGAGTAGGATGAAAGTTCTGCAGAGAAGCTGGGCACAGAGATGTAATAGGATGCCATAAATGCATGGAAGAACCAGCTGTGAATATTTGAAAACAATTTCTCTGAAAAATTCCCTGTGTATATCAGAAGAGAAAAGACAAAAGAAAAAAAGAAGATAAAAGAGGAATTCCAGAGTCTGTGGTTTCCCTGGACTGTTGATAGGAGAGGAGGGTTGAGGAGAAGCAAGCAAAATGAAAGGGAGAATACTGATTAAGCAGGCAGTAAAATGCCAAAACCTACAACAGCAGTAGTAAAGTGCTTTCCATACTCTAACAGAGTTAAACTCTTGGTTTTGTTCATTTACTTTTCTCATAACTATATATACTGAAACCTCTCTCTGTCTCTATCTCTCTGTCTCTCACTTCTTTCTCTAGTTTGCACTTAGAATCTGTTATATGTATTAGTGTTCGTATTTACTACTACACTAGGCTCCTTCAGTGTATATGATTGATATGTTGGTGTCAAAACTATTTCAATTTTATTTTTTTTAAATAAGAAATTAATTGATAGGAGAATATTTTAACCATCCTTTCTTATATTTCTTTTTTTCTTTCTCCTTTTAACCTTAGTTTTTTAAATGGTAAGCTAACTATAATTTTAATTATTTACTTTTTTGATACTGACCACAATGGTTTTTACTAGACAGAGTTACAGAAATTTGGGCATTTCTCCTACCTCCATAGATTCTTTCCCTACCAAAAGGAAAAATAAACAAACAAAAATCCCTGCATATTTTACCCCAGTAACAGATACAAATGCAGCAGAATTTGAACCTTCTTCAGAGCCTGTCTTAGGCCCTTTTCGCACCTTACCTGGTGTTGCTGGCGTCATGTGGGGATCGCACAAAAAGCCTCCTCAGGGAGGGAATCACATCCCCTGCATCTCCCTCTGCATGAGCTCCATGCTGGACAGAAGGAAGCACGAGAGCTCTGCCCCTTCCTTCCGCAGCACAGCCGGGTACTTTCCCAGGCTGCGCTGGGGGAGGAAGCATGGCCATTGTGCTTCCTGACATTCCACACGCGAGGTAAGTGTGGAAGGGATGTGGGAGGAACACACAATTGCGCATCATTTTCAGGAAAAACCTGAAAATGATATACTGTGCGATTTCTGCGGGATCGCTACGGAAGTGACATGTGATCTCAAGAACGTCATGCAGAACCATCCTCGCGATTCCATGTTGCTCCTGTGGCCATTTCACAAGTCGTATGTGAAAAGGACCTTAGACTGGTCTTTGGACCATAGGCAGATTCTGTCTGAAGCTCAGACATAGGGATTTGTTGATCTAGTAGCAGAAATGACTTTTGCTGAAAATATCAACCTCTCAGCTGAATGGGAAAGTCAAATAATTCTGGATAACCCAATGAATAAAGAAACATAGGGTTCTACATGGTATCTCAGAATGGCACATTTGGTAAAGGAGAAGGGGAAATTAACAGAATTAACAGGCCATGTCAGCAGTGTAATTAAGCCCTAGATTCAGTTAAGATCTTTGTGTCTGAGTGTAATGGCTTATTAATTGTAGTTGTGGAATTCCTAGTTCCTAGTAAAGATGGAGTCCATGAATGAAATCAGTGCATCTGCTCAAAAGGCTGACCCACAACACCCCGCCTAGTACAAGAAAGAAGCCTAGTAAGGAACAGAAGCTCAATCAAAAGAAGACTTATGCATAAAAGAAAAGTAAAAATATTAAGATACCAAGGAAAGGGCAGAGGTCAACAGAGAAACATGAGAAGATGAATTTTCAGAAACTGTTTAAATTGATGGGAGAGAAACCAGAGAAACCAGAAAAACAATGGAATGAGAATAAATGGAGAGTGCATTCTGAGCAGGACAAACTACCAGTTGGTAACTCTGCTGGTCTCTCATCTGCTCCTTCAAATGATAGTGGAGAGATAGTCCTGGGACCCTTGGGAATCTCAAGAAAAATCCTAGTTGTGTTAATAAAAAGTCAGTTCTTCCTGCTGATTCCCAATCTTTAACTAATCAGGACAATTTTAGAAGTGAGGGCTGAAATCTGAAATCAGTGAAACACAAATTGGTTTTTAGTAACTATCCAAAACCAGAAGGTATGTTGACTCAGTTGAGGCACAGGCATCACCTTTTTATATTTTAGGCCCTGTGGATAATGAGATTCTTACTGCTACTTGTTTTGTAAAAGTGGAATACTTTTTCTATAACTATATATACATGTTCGAGCTGTTTGTTTTACAGATCTGTTGTTTCTTTTACAGATCAGCACATACTGAAAAAATGTATTTGTCACAGACCAATATTCTAAACCTGGGGCTGTTGGTTTCTTGGTTCTTTAAAAAAAAATGTTCCTCCAGTGCCAGTAGTTAAAAAATTATCCTAGGCCACTTCCTGCTATCAATCAACTTCCTAATGGAATGGACAATCTTATTGATCTGGAAGACTCTGAAGTCACTTTAGTCCATACTTCTCAAGATGAACAAGCTTTAGAGTATTCTAATGTATTCTATTCTATGTTTAATTCTAATTAATATTCTATAATAATAATCTAATTTTAATTAATATTCTACGTTTAATGAATCTACTGTCTCTGAGAGGGACGCTCTTCTGAAGACCTTTCAAATTCTTCCTCCCCATATACAGGCCTTTTCCGCATTTTATATTTAAAATGGGCGGTGCGTCCTCCAGAGAGGACGTTTACACTTGGGGGCGAACTGGGTCCGGACTACTTAATGTTTGTCCGGACTTCAGCCCGCTCCGGAACGCCCAGAACTGGTGGTTCCCCGTGCTATTGAAAGACCGATTAAAAGAGGACTTTCAATAGCCCGGCGTGCCCCAGTTTGTCGCTGCCCTAAGTGTAGATGTGCAGGCTCGTGCCAGCGCAAGGCTGCAGATCTTCCGGGGGCGGGCTTCCGGTTGGCGAGCTTCTCCGGTTGGTGGAGAGCCTCCGCCAACCGGAAGCCTCCATTTTTGTCTCCGCAGAGTGTGTAGTGCGGGTGTGCGCTGCTCCGGATCATCGTGGATCATCGGGTGGGAGCGTGCCAGTCCGGTGAGTAATGGACTGCCCTGTTTCCCCCACAAAGTGCGGAAAAGCCCACAGACTGAAATAACAGATAAGTTAGCATCTTTGAAAGCAATTCTACATGTTGAAGAAAGGAGAGGCTCAAGTCCAACAAAATCATCAGGCTGGGTTCTAAACTTAGCAACAAAGTGAACAACATCAGAAAAACCAATCAGAACAAGCCTGAGCAAATGAATATTTATGATATTAATGAATTGGCTGAAGAAAGTCATAGTAAGAGGTATGGGACTCACCTTTGTAAAAGATAGCATGTTACTTCTCCTAGGAAGAATAGGGTGCCAGGATGACTCCTTCTATGTTGTCTTTTTGGGAGCAGGTGAAGACTTTTTTATTCCAAGAATCCTTTGGGAACTGATTGTTTCAGAAGAGAAGGGCTTTTTATGATGCTGTGCTGCTTTCATTCTTTTATTTAAAGTAATATTTTAAATGGCTTTGATTATGTTGTTAGTTTGATACTGTTTTGATCCCATTTTTTAAATATGTCTTTACTATAGGTATTTTTACTTTTTAAAATTTTCTGTCTTTTGTAAGATCCCTTAAATTCTGCTTTGAGAAAAAGAAAAGGTAAAAATAAAGTGATGTACCACTTGGAAGTCACCATCTGTCACTCACTGGTACCAAAGAAAGAATGAAGTTCTGCGGTACTGATTTGTTTTTGTCCAAAACAGTATCTTAGTGGAAAAAAGAAATAATAAATATACAGTTCTGTTAAACGGCAAACGTGGGAGTTTCTAATGCTCCAAAGTGGGTAAGAGGTAACTGGCTTTGCTTCATGTATTTAAGGCATTATTCACCCAGAGATATGTGATTTAACCTCTTGTTGGGTGTGTGCAGTATGTGAAATGAGGTCTTATAATTCTGCAATGCAGGGCTGAATTCCAATGCACACAGGCTTAGGAATAAGCCCCATTAAACACAGTAGGGCTTATTTCTAAGTTAACAGGCATAGGGCATCGCTGTTAATCTTTAAAAAGTGCTTATGTTTGCAGGGATTATGTCCACGGTACTTAGCTGCAGTGATGCAACAAAATTCATCTCAGGTTGGTCAACAAGATCAAGCTGTTTTTCATGAGGAACGAATTCTTTTTGTTAAACTATCAAAATGTTGTATGTATCACAACACTGTCATTTTTATTTTATTCAATTGAGTAAAACAACAGACTCTTTCTATAGCTGACAGCGCCTCTGTTGATTTACTGCAGTTTTAGGAGAACACTTTCTGCTGGTCTATGGCCACAATAAATCTTTGATTGATGGTAAAAACAGTTAAATGGGAAAAAGATTGGGGTCAACCGACTTTCAGTGGAGCTATGCCAGTATCATAACAGTGCAAACCGTTTTCCCGTTATCATGTCAAATAAAACAAAACCCCAATGTTGTGTTCCTTAGAATGAAAGGCCATATCTTTCAGTGTCCTTCCAAAACCGATAAAAATTACTTTAAAAACTATTGTTAGCCCATGATTTTTAGAAGATAATCTTCTTGTCCTTTATTCAGCAGGCATGAACTAATAAAAGCAAAGCAACATTGTTCACTTCCCCTATTTTAATTATATAGTGGAAATCAAGATAACCAGATGTAGATTTTGGTCTGGAAGAACTGTGAGTGCCATTCTGTTCGGGTCCAAGTTTGTACATGGGGGGTTAAAAAGCTCACACTTGCACACATGCATCAGTATCCAAAAGTCTACCATTCTGACCGGGAAGCTGGAGCAACTAGTGGTCAGACATTTCAACTCAGAACATCACAGCCTTCCTGATTTGTCCCTGTTTGGTACTGATGGTCCATCTCATTCAGGCATTTTGGACAAAAGGGAGAATTTCTGGATTCATAGGCGATTTCTGCACTACACTGTCATAGTGCTATTATTCCACTTTCAACCTCCTGTGTAATTCTGGGGTTTGTAGTTAACTGAGGCCAAAGAACTCTGTGGCTGAGAAATCTAAAGGTCCCTCCCTAAACTGCAAGATTCCATAGGATGTTGAAAGTGGAATAATAGCACTATAATGGTGTAGTGCAGAAATGGCCATAGACTTAACACCACATGGCCTCAGACTAGAGGACAATACCATCATCTAGTGAAGAAAGTTGAAAACAGAGTGTTTTGAATGGCCACCTTGGATGCAACACAGTTTCATTATTAGCAGCTGAAAAAGACAGAAGCTGTAATCTGTTCATTTTATATTTTTTGGTTCTGTTTGTTAACCATGTCAATAGATAGATAGATAGATAGATAGATAGATAGATAGATAGATAGATGGATGGATATGGAATCTAAAGCATCAGTTAATAAGGTATATGAGCATTCTGACAGCTTCTTTGAAAATACCTGAAGAAACCCCGGTCCCCAATGAGGATCAGTCTAATGATAAGCTAAACAGCTCATCCTAGAGGCTCCCACTGTATTATAGATGTATTTTTAGTTGCACTGCACATGATCTTCCTAAGTTACTCTGCCTGCCAAAACTTTGACATACTACACAGGAGCATGAATGTACCACCCTGAAAAGATAATGAAAATTACATTTAAAAAGCCCCCAAACATTTGAAGAGGTAATACAAACATATGTTTGCATTAGGGACCTGGAAGAATTTTTGTTTAGTCCACATTTTACACAAATTTATCTAATTCAGATTTCCTGGGTGTCTGTGCAGATAGAAACACAGCTATCTTTTGGATTGTGTGCTCTTTTCTGAATTTTCCAAGGCAGTTCTTTGATCCACAATAGCAACAGCAGTGCTAAATGTCTATACTGGAAGAACCTGCATACCAAATATGTTTCTAAGACAAAATTGCATATGAAAATAAATGCCAATTTTCCTGCATTTTCTGGTTTTATTTTTACATATAGACTGATGCAGAAAATGGTTAGACCATAATTGTGATTCAATGCACATGAAATTGGTCTGCAACAGAAAAACACTGATGCACCCATCACTGGATTATTTAGATGCTGAACCAGCCCGTACCCCAAATCGAACATTTCCATTCCCTGTCTCCAGGCAATCGTTCACTTTTAAATGTACCAGTGCACGAGAAAGAAAAGACAAGAGGATAGTTTTGTTACTTATTCATAGTACTGGTTACAACCTATAAAAACCTATATAGCTCAGGACCAGATTATCTAAAGGACTGTATTTCTCTGTTTGAGTCTCCCCATGTCTTGAAATCTTCTGGGAACATCTTTCTCTCTGTCCCACCGCTCACAGAGGTACATCTGGTGGGAACATAGAAGAGGGCCTTCTCAGTGACTGCCCCTTGGCTCTGAAACCGCTTATCTAGAGAGGTCAGACTGGGTCCCCCCTTGCTATCCTTTAAGTGGAGGGTGAAGACCTTTTGATTTTCCAGGGCTGCTTGCTCAGAGGGAAAGGCCTTTTCATATGCTGTATTGTTTGTATTTGTTCTTCTTCTTTTTCAATGGATTGTTTTAACTGCAAATATCAAACCTGTGTTAGATAGTTTAATTATATTTTTAATTTTTGTACATTGCATTTCTTTTAGCTATACTCTTGTAAGCCACTTTGAATCCCACACTGGGAAAAAGGTGGGATGATCGCCTCCTCCTCTTATTGGCATCTTCTTCCTCCACCCTCCTCATCCTCCTTGTTTTCCCCTCTTCTTCCTAGACATGCAGGTCTAGGGAGGCAGATTGCCCAACCTGGTTTGGCAATTTGTTGATGTTGAACTTTCATTGGTTGACAACTCAACCAACCTCCACTTTGTCCCATCTGTGGCATTTTACCTATAAATGAACGAATTACTGTAAGTATAACTGCACACTGAGCACTTCAGAACAGCCAAGCACCTATAGCAGTGGTTCTCAACCTGGGGTCTGGAGACCCTTGGGGGTCTGG
This sequence comes from Iguana delicatissima, assembly GCA_948472985.1. Classification (NCBI taxonomy): domain Eukaryota; kingdom Metazoa; phylum Chordata; class Lepidosauria; order Squamata; family Iguanidae; genus Iguana; species Iguana delicatissima. Next base: position 318,180 of record CAOKZL010000465.1, on the reverse strand, counting down.
GGAGCCCTCACAGGAGGTTAGTGAAACCCTGCTGCTGGACACCAACAGCAGCAGCGGCAGTAACAGGGATGTGACACCTGGGGGGGGTGCAGGTACTGAAACTGCTTTCTTGTTTGCACATGAGGGAGCAGTTTGGGCATGTGCACACATACCCCCTCTACCGTGTCCCTGACGAAAGAGACATGACAGCACGTGTGTATGCATGCCCAAACTATGACTCTGGGGACAAGGGTTTGAATCTCCACTCGGCCATGGAAACCCACTGGGTGACCTCAGGTAATCCATGTTCTCTCAGCCTCAGAAAAAGGCAAAGGTAACAAATCTTGCCAAGAAAATTCTCATGATATTCTCCTTTGGGTCACCATAAGTCAGTTTTCAAAGGGAAGAGACAAGATGGCTAGAAAGAGCATCACGCTGTCAGTGGCAATTGTTGTTCTGTGCCTTCAAGCCACTTCTGACTTATGGCAGCCCTAAGGTGAACCTATCTCAGTTTTTTTTTTTTTGGTTAAGATTTGTTCAGAGGAGGTTTGCCTTTGCCTTCCTCAGAAGCTGAGAGAATGTGACTTGCCCAAAGTCACCCAGTGTCTGAGCGGGGATTTGAATCCTACTTTCCAGAAGCCAGAAAGAAAGAAAGAGAGAGAGAGAAAGAAAGAGAGAAAGAGAGAAAGAAGTAGTTGATCTAAACAAATATTTGAATATTTAAATCTAAATTTAAACATTGAAACATTGAGTTAAGCCTTGGGGGATCCTGGCAACAAACTATATTTGCAGGGGGTTCCCAGTAAAGGAAATGTTAAGAACTACTGATCTATAGCACTGACAAGGTATGTGAACATATAGGCCCTTTCCACACGGGGGAAAAAAACGGCTTAGGGAGACTCATCCGGAGGTCGTCCACACCGTGGAGCACGCTAGAGTGGTTTGAATAGTGGAGGTTCCACACCTCAAACCACGCTAGCACGGCCGCAAGGGGTGGCGCGGCGCGTTTTTTAAAAACCACATTTTATGAGGTTTTTATGAAACGCGAGCGCGCTAACCCATTGCAGCGCCCCGTGTGAAACTGCAGGGACGCGCTAGCGTGTCCCTGCAGAGCTGCCCAGGGGCGGGCTTCCGGCTGGCGCGCTGCCCTGATTGGCGGAGCGCTGCCGGAAGTCGCCGGCCGCCATTTTGGGCGCCACCGAACACCGCCGAAACTCGCCAGCGTGTGGATCGGCAAACGCGCGCTCCCCGCAGGGACGGAGCAACCCGTTTTCAGGTAAGATCCGTCCCTGCGTGCGCTGCCCCGTTCCCCCATCCCCCGTGTGGAAAGGGCCATAGGAATGTATTATTTCATGGATTTAAATTGTCCAAAGCTGTTTTATAGTAGCCACTGCTGTAATGCCTCTGTCTTACTTTAGTGTCTTTGCATAGATTGGAATTGTGTGTACCTGCTGACATGAAAGGGTTGCTACATATTGCGCTAAATAAGAGGAACTATTTTTAATAAATAATTCATACAAATGAATAATCATTGCAATGGTGAAGGCTTACTAATGCAAAAACAGTTAACTATATTTTATGAGTCACCTGGGATGTGGCCCTGATATACTATTACCAAATTGGAACAGCACATCTTCTGAACTTTGTTCCTCACCAATTTGAAAAAGAGATCTGGTTGACTTCCTTTCCCCCATCTTCATTCATTAAAATGATTGATTAAGTTGTTTACCAGGTTTAAACTCTTGGAAGAACGTCTGGTCCAATGTCATTGTGCCCTGTTATTAAGGTTTTGGCATCTTTCTTTTGTTCCTGGCATGTTTTGTACCATTTAAACAAAAGATTTGGATTTGCATATTCTAGTATTTTTATGAATTTTTTGGGGGCCTGACCTGAATTTCCCTGTCAGTCACTGTCTGAGTTGTTTTTATTTCATTAAATGGGGTGGTGGTGGGGAAAATGTGTCATCCTCTAGATGCTGGGCTTTAATTCCCAGTAGCAAAGGTTGAAAAATATTGACAAATGCAATATAACCAAAGCTATGCATCCCTATTCCTGGAGTATAGCACAATGGATGACTGGATAGAACCTTTGATGAAGTTATCCTTTCCATGCTGGGTTGGTGTGTTCGGAATTTGCTGTTTTCCCCAGTCCTTATACACCTACAGTACCAATTCATCTCCACCCGCCCATATGATCTCGCATGGTGGGGTGGGGGACACCTTTGCTGGCCTCCCATGAGAGGACACCATGCAATCACCATGTGACAAGTGTTGCGTGGTAGGAAGGGGAGGGGTGGGTTCTGCAGACCCCTTTTAGGGCCACGCTGCCCCTTCCTCAGCCTCTTTGTTTGCTGGCGAGACTGACGGAGGGGGCTGCTGCTGGCCCAGAAAGCCAGCCATGTGGTGGGGCCTGGACAGGCCTTTGTTCACAGCAGTGCGGGGAGGCAGCTGGTGGTTGCATTGGTGGCTGGCCAGGCCAGGTTTTTTTTCTCTTTCTTTCTTTCTTTCTTTCTTTCTTTCTTTCTTTCTTTCTTTCTTTCTTTCTTTCTTTCTTTCTTTCTTTCTTTCTCCCTCCTCTGTGCCTCTTCCCCCCACCCTGGGCTGATCCTTGGCAGTGGCAGGATTGCTGTGGGCCCCCCGGTTCCTGGGGAGGGCTGCTGGTGCAGCAGTGGTGGCAGGAATTTTTTTTTTTGGAGCACCAGAGAGGTGACCACTGGGCTTGGGTGGCCTGGATGGGGGCAGCAGCCCATTGGGGAGTCCCTTAGGTGTTTGGGAGCCTATTTGGGGAGGGTAGTTGTTGTGGCTCTCCCTCCCCCCACTTTTTATTTACACACACACACACACACACACACATATCTTTCTCTTTTCTCTCTTCCCCCTTCCCCTTCTTGCTCCTCCTCCTCTATCTTCAGGGGTGTGTGCTTGCCCTTTGAGTCCGTTTGTTGCTTCTGGACCATGAGAGTGTATTCTAGTTGTCTGTGTGGGCTGAGAGAGTCTGCCTTTCCCCCTTCTTCTCCTCCCCCACTTCTCTCTTTTCTCTCTCTTTTGTGCCTCTCTTTTGGGGGGTGTGCTCTTTTGCATGGTTTTACTGCATCTGGGCTGTGAAAGCGTACCCAGTTTGCCTTGGTGGGCTGAGAGATTGTGATTTATTTCTTTGTTTTGTTTTGTTTTGTTTTGTTTTGCTAAGGGAGTTTTAGGATTTATTGCATTTGGGTCGGGAGGGGGACAATGTTCCAGGTTTCCACGTTTTGGGCTGAGAGTGTGTGAAAGGACTTACTCATTTACGTGCTTCTTGGCCTCAGAGCTGAGACAGCATGACAAGTTGTGCTGATTGAGTTGAGAGAGTGTGGAGGTACCCTCTCAGTGGCATGATTCCCTGCTGGTGGATTGGGGGAGTGTAACTGGTTGTGCTACTCGGGCTGAGAGAATCAGTTTTGGCCTTGTCAGTCCATTGTGGATGGTGTGCCTGGATTCATTGCATGGTGGCTGGATTTTCATTTGGGGCTGGGACAGCACAATTCATTCTCTCCTTGGGGTTTTGGCTGGAAGATTGGTCTGATTTGCCAGCGGTGCTGATAGCTTCCAAACAAGTTTCATCAGCATCGAAGGGTAAGCAGCCTGCCAAGAAGGCCATGCCAGCCAAAAAGGCCACACCAGCCAAGTCCTTAGCTGCCCCAATGTCAGTGACCTCATCTTCGGACGAGGATGGGGGAGCAAATGCGGCAGCTGCCATTTTTTGCTAAGCTTCAGGCCATTGAGAGTGGCCGGCGGCCTGTGGGGCAGAACAGAGGAAGGGAGGAACAGAGGGTCTCCATGCCTGTAAGTGTTATTAACCAGATTTTGGCATGACTAGACACTACTGAGAAGGACGGATCAGGCGAGAAGTAGAGTGAATTGCCTTCAGAGAGGTGGGAACAAGCATCCTCATCACAATATGACAGTTGGGAGGCTGGGCCCTTGGGAGAGTCAGAAGTGGCAGGAGTGGCGCCAGGTGAGTCTATTGGTCACAAGGAGGGCACTGTGTCTGTAGCATGGCCCTGGAGCTTCATTATCCCTCCAAAGAATATAATATGGGCCCCGCCGGCAGGTTCCCCAGAGCTGTCATTTTCTTCTTCCCCTTGGGAGCAAATGTCACCCCCTCAGCTGCCATCAGGAGTGACGCTGCATTCCCAGGATGTCCCTGGCCCTGTTCAGGGTGGGGGCCTGGGGTCATGGGTGTCAAGCAAGGATTCAGGTATTGAGGAGAAGGCAGGTGAGCTGTCAGGAGTATTGGGTGATCACCTGACCTCAGCCACTATTGAAAGGATTCTGAAATGAGAATACATAGACCTATTCTCCCTTTTGTATCGGGAGCTTGATAAGAAAGAAAAGGAGGATTTGGATGCAGGTGAGAGAGAAAAATTGAAAAAATGCAGGATCGACAAGAACTGGACTAATTGGTGTATAGGTTATCTCATTTACATGGATGTGATAGTTAAGGTCCAGCCATTGAGAGCTCACTCCCTGGTGGTGTATTTGAACACGATTTTCAGGGCTTATGCAGAGTTCACTGGGACTGGTTGGCTGTACTATGATGAGTAGTTTAGGATGAGAATGGCCAAGCAGCCAAGCCTGTGCTGGGACAGCATCCAGCCATATTTGTGGATGCAGATGTTGACTTTTCCTCTCCCCATTTTCAGTGAGAGGTTCCACTCCAGTCATATTGTGTAGTTCAACAAGTCCAGGGGGCCTCCTCGCACTCAGGGCTCACAGGAGCAGCAGCAGATCCAGCTCTGCTGGGAGTTTGGAATGCAAGGGTTTTGTGCCTGTCGCCCTTGCAGATACAAGCACCTATGTGGGATCTGCTGGGAGTCTCACTCCATTCCCAACTGCACCAAGGAGAGAGGGGGAGGGACAGGCCCTAGGGACGGAGGTGGCAAGCGGGGGCCAGGAAATCAGCCACCACTTCACAAAGGGGCCCAGTCCAATTAATGTTGAGAGGCTGCTGGCTTGGTTCCACTTTTATTTGGACTGGGTTGCAGCTCTATATCTGGGGGAGGGATTTACTTGGGGGTTCAGGATCCTGAGTGTGGGACCTTGGCAGTTTTTTATGGCTAGTAACCTTAAATCAGTAATAGGCAAAGAGCACGTGGTAAGGTAGAAAATTAGGAAGGAGGTTGCTGAAGGTAGAGTGTCAGGCCCATTTGGCCAGCCTCCCACTCCCAACATTAGAAGTTCCCCACTAGGAGTCGTCCCTAAAAAGGCTCCAGATGAATTCAGGTTAATCCACCATTTGTCTTACCCCGTTAATGATGCCATTCCGGCTGAATTATATTCTGTTAAGTATACTTCGTTCGATGCAGTTGTACAGGCGGTGCGCAGGCATGGCGTTGGGGCTGAACTGGCCAAGTCTGATATCAAGTCAGCCTTCCATCTGCTGCCTGTACATCCATGTGACTTTGAGCTTTTGGGATTCACCTTTAAGGGCAAATTCTACTTTGATCGCTCCCTCCCTATGGGATGTTCTGTGTCTTGCTCTGCCTTCGAGATGTTCAGTACCTTTTTAGAATGGGCCATCAAATATAAATCGGGTCTTAAGGGCATTGCACATTATTTGAATGATTTCTTATTCGTGGGACGCTATGGTTCTGGGCAGTGCGCATTTCTCTTGGCAGAATTCACATCTCTGATGGGAGAGTTGGGTGTGCCCTTGGCACATGAGAAAACTGAGGGCCCCACACAGCAGCTTATGTTTCTAGGCATTGAATTGGATACAGTCAACCAAGCTTGTAAACTACCACCAGCAAAGTTTCAGGTTCTTAGTCAAGGGTGGCTTCCTTCATGGGTAGGCACAAGGCTACCCTTAAGGAATTTCAGGAGCTGGTGGGGCACCTGAGTTTTGCCTGCCGGGTGGTTGCACCTGGCAGGGCATTCCTTTGGTACCTGTGTGATGCCATGAAGGGCATCACCAAGCCGCATCACAAAATTAGGATCACCAGAGGGATTAAATTGGACTTGGGGTGTGGCAGGACTTCCTGGCTGACTTCAACGGTGTCTCTTTTTGGCACGATGAGATCAAGGTCAGGGATGCACTGAAAATATCATCTGATGCAGCAGGATCCATCATTTTTGGTGTCTTTTTCAGGGGCAAGTGGTGTGCATAGAGATGGCCTGCGAGTTGGGCAGAGGCAGACCTCACAGCCGACCTTACATTTTTGGAGTTTTTTCCAATATTAGTGGCAGTTCACATCTGGGCACGTGAGTTAGCAAATACCTCAGTGCACTTTTGGTGTTGTGATGAATGAATGAGTTCCAGAGGGAAAAAGTACGGTCCTGAACCAAACTGAAATGGCCGCGCGCAGTGCATTGTTGTAAGGAGGGGTTTGGATTGTGAAGCGAGGATTCCTTGAACTGTGAAATTGAGAACACACGGAATGCCGATTTGGCTTGAGAAGAAAGTTTGCAAAACAATAAGGACTTGGCACCAACAGAATGTACTCTTGAGATGCACAGATCCAGAAGTGTGACTTCCTTAATTGCCATGTGATGTTGCCTACAATGCATATCTTCTTTGATTGTCTTTATGTTTCATCCACCTTCACGAGGAAAAGAGAACTCTCCCCGGGGCTCCCTTCACAAATTCACGATATTCAACAGTGATCAATACCTTTATTAAGAGAACAGTTAAGTTCTTATGTGTAAAGGCAGAAGAAACACAGAGCGGTGAAAGCCTGGCACACCCTCAGACGGGCAAGCGGTGATGTATTTCTGACCCTACCCTACCCTGCATGGCCGAGAACCACTGAGGCATTTGATACATTTCCTGACAACATGTTATATGACCAATTCTTCTGCAAGCAACCTTTTATTAGGACGGCACAGAATGATATGAACTATTCTTTTAATTGCTTGATTGCCTTTATACAATGAAAGTCCTGGAACCCTGGCAACTGGCAAAACATGTCCTTTTCTCAAGAAGTGAGAGACATGACTATAAAGAGGGGAAGATTTTCAACTCACTTTCATGACCCTTGGCTGCAGCAGAGGGCATCCATACCTTCGAGGACATCTGGCCAATGTTCGGCGAAGGACCATCTTGTGAGTATGTAGAATGAATGTGAAATGTGAATGTGTGAGTGAAAGAGAGTTCTTGATACAGAAATGTGATTTTTGTATTTCATGTCTTAATAAATGTTACATGCATAGTGGTTAAACCCAGATCTAGTTTCCTATGTGTCTTCTGTTGGGATCCTATAGTCCGGGGTGGCTGAATTTCTCTCTGGGTCAAACGTGCCAACAATCGCGGTCCATGACAGTGTGACAACTTGGCCACAGTCAGGGTGATTAACTCTCTGTCCTCTAGGTGGCAGCACGTAATGCATTTGGTGCTGGCTTTCACGCTTCAATGTATTCATTTTAACATAGTCTTCACACCTGTGCATATTGCTGGTGTGGATAATCCCCTAGTTGATGCTCTTTCTTGTATGCAGATGGAGTGTTTCAGAGAGCTGGCACCAGACGCTGCCGTCCTCCTGGAACCAACGCCCTTCGATCTGTGGAAGCTTGGCGGGGTGAGGTAGCACAGATTATCGGTATATCAATTGCACCCATAACCAGAAAGAGCTACAATAAGGCTGCTAGGGATTTCACTAGCTTTAGGAAATCCAACGGGTTGCAGGATGCATGGCCACTTCCTGTTGACCACATTTTGCAGTTCTGCTTGATCCTTAAGGAAGCAGACCTCTCCCCTCAATCCATTAGATCCTACCTGTCCGCTCTGGCATTTTGGTCCAAGGCATGAGGTTTCCCTGATCTCACCAGCGATTTTAGGATTCGCAAATTTATTGAAGGGTGGGTCAGGCAAAAAGGGAGGGCCCGAGATGACAGGTAACCACTTTCTTCTGGCATTCTGAAGGGTTTGGGCAACACATGGAAAGTCCTTTGCTCTTCTTCATACGAGGCTCTCTTGTTTCACTCAGCGGCTCTCACTGCATTTTTCGACTCATTGAGGGTAAGTGAGCTGTTTGTTCAGAGCAAGGGAGACAGGTCTGGCAGAGTTTAGGGACTTGACCTTGGGGCAGTGGCATTTATACCTTCGCATAAGGGGATCAAAAACTGATCAGGCCAGGTGGGGCACTGTGGTTACATTGCAGGAATGTTCTGATGCCACTTTATTCCCTGTCAGGGGACTGAGGGCTTATATAGCTAGCTGGGGGTCACATTCGGGGACTCTGTTTTGTTATGCTAACACAACCCCACTCACTAGGTATCAATTCTGGACCATCACGAAAAAGGCTTTGACCTCTCTAGGCCTACAGGGCACTGAGTTTGGCACACATACATTTCGCATAGGTGCAGCTTCCACTGCAGCTCTGATGGGCGTGACTGCTGTAGGCATCCAGAAGATTGGGAGATGGAAGTTCATGGTGTATCGGCACTATGGCAGGCTGATTCACCTGTTATAATGTTTCTGGTTTCGTTTCAGATCGTCCTTTTCTGTCCGGGAGGAGGCCAGTGCTGATCTGTGGTCATAGCTTCATCTTTTGGGCAGAGCGGCAGGCTCATCATGGCCATTTTGGCCCGCATTAGGGATTGGGTGACTGAGCCTCACTCCAATGGCTTGGCAAGAGAGGCCTTCGCTGGCATGGCTTATTGCCTATGCTGTTCGGGGAGTGCCGTGGGCCTCTGCCTGATGTGTTGGTCATTTACTTGGGTGGTAATGACCTTGGACTTTTAAAAGGAAAGCCTTTGATCATACAGGCCATTCATGATATGTGGCTCATTCTCAATACTTGGCCTGGCATTCGCATTACTTGGTCTGCAATGATTCAAAGAAAAGTTGGGCTGGGGGAGGGGATCCTTGACCATTGGAGTTCGCTCATAGGTGAGCGAACAGGGAAATTCGGGAATGCTTTGAGACAGGGCTTGGGTCACTATATTCTTCACCGTGACATTATCTTTGATAAACCTGAGCTATATAGGCCCAAAGGGGTACACTTGTCATCCGAGGGCAATGAAATCTTCTTGCGGGATTTGCAACGGGGGCTTGAAGCTATCCTGGGTGGGGGTTGGGGGGATAAGGACTAAGCAGATGCTTGCCCTTATCCATGGCTGGTGGGAGGGGTCTGTGGGTTTTGGTGAGCACCTATGGCACCTTTTGGTGTAGGATGAATGCTGTCCTCCGGGTGGGGCGGGACTTGCCACTACTGCGGCGTCATGAGATGGGGGGGTTGTGGTTTGAGGGCTCGCCTTCCAGAAAAGGGCCGGCCAAAGTTTTAACCCAGCCTCATGGATTGGCTTTGGGGCCCGGTACCCTCCCCCAAGGAGGGCTGGAGAAGAGGTCTGGAGGTGACCCTTGCTTTAGCCTACCCATGCTTTTGACCCCCCCTTCTCAGGTCATAAGTTCAAATTCAAGTTCAAGGTCAAGCTTAAATTCAAGGTCGAGTTCACTACTAGCTTTATGTTAATTAGGCATACATTAATAAATTGCCCTAGTTCAACACAAGCCCTGTGTGTGGTCTCTTCATTTCATGGCTTGGGCAGCAATTGCAGAGACAATCCAATTCAGATCAATATACTGTAGTGTACTGTATCATTGTAGGGTTGCTCCACAAGACGTCTCATCTAATCTTCCCAGGAACCTTTCTTATTTTTCAAACTAAATTGCAATATGTTTATTTATTTAAACTTCCATGTGTATCATCTCTTACAGCTAATTCACAATACATATTATACAGGAAGCAGTCTTCACATGACTCCCAAGAGTGGAGTGGAATTTCATCTAGTGGCCATCTTCCCTGAAGCTGGTGGATCCACTGGTCACATAGTTAAAGAACTAGACTTCTGGCATGAAGTTCTTGTATAAACAGCCATATGAACAGCCTAAGGAACACCCTTCTGTGTAGGAATCACAGGCCAATTGTATTTATGATCATAATTTAGAACTGTACACATCCCAAGACCCCTTCTCACTACTTATGAATATGTAACTGCCTGTACGAGGGCTCAGTGGATACGTCAGATTGAAGCGAGACCAACATTCACTGAATATGTTGAGGGAGGGCATACGACTACCCTAAAAGCTCATAATCTTGCAACCAAATTGGTTAATTGCTTTAGATGATAAGCATTCTATCTGAGGAAGTAGGTAGTAGGAAAAAGATGCCCTTTGTCTGTATTAGTTAGTTCTTTCCTATCTATTAATGGTAGAAGAAGAAGAAGCCATATTTAAGTCTCGGATTAAGGCCATTTCTGCACTACACCGTGATAATGCTATTATTCCACTTTGAACATCCTGTGGAATCCTGGAGTTTGCAGTTTAGGGAGGGGCCTTTAGAATTCTAAGCCAGAGAGCTCTTGGGCCTCAGGAAACCACAAACCCCAGAATCCCACAGGATGTTGAAAGGGGAATAATAGCACTATAACAGTGTTGGGTGGAAATGGCCCCAGATTTTGAAACAATGTGGTAAAACTAAAGCAAAACACAAATGTTCAGGTTGTGTTTTTTTCTGATTAAGTAGAGAGTGCTGAGTGGAATGGCTTTAAATATGGCAGCAACCTGTGCAGGTACCAGCTGACAGGGACAGATTACATTTGGAATAACAGAACAGGATAGCACAGTGCTTCAAAGCACGACCCTGCTTTTGTCTGTTATTAAAGCCTGCTGATATTTTTTCACCTTTACCCTCAGATTGGGTACTTTCCCTTGGCCAGCTTCCTTGTGCCTTTGACAGGTTATGTGAGAAAACTTCCAGCTCTATTGTGCAAAGCATTACTGCAGCAGAACAGAGAGAGAAACTCTGGAAAAAAGGTGGAGTGTAAAGTAAAATCAAATAAAATAGTGCAAACATTTTCTATTCTGCTTTCAAAATCCATGCCTTTCATGGGCACTACTCTGTGAATTTCCATTATACTTCCTGTGTGGGTAGGCTGAAAGATGTTAAGTATGTACCTGTACATCTCTGTTTCCCTTCAAGGATTTTTTTCAGGAATCAGTGACACTTACTGTCCAAAGCCCTCCTGCGACTACATTGGCAGGACAGGAAGAAGGATTAGCATTTTCATCACCTCTTTTTTTTTTTCATTTTTAAGATAGATATTTTAATATATACAACACATATCTTCACTGTTGATTGCCATGGGAAGAAAATTATGTACTCTAGCTTAAAGGTGGCACCCAATTCCTCTAGGGCTAGTGGATGTGAGGGGAATGGGAAGGTTAAGGATCTAAACACAAAATACACCCAATCTACATCTTTTGACTTACTTGGTCCTTCCTGTCATGTCCACTGACTCTGTTGGTACAGAAGAGGAATATGGAAGCTACGACAAAATTGGAAGTAGGTGGAAGGGAATTTGCAAGATTGGATTTCCCATCATCACAAGAATAGATATTTCTCTCTCTCTCCTTAGAAGAGGAACTTCTCAACATCCTCTGATGTCTGAGATACTATTTTACTGACCACAGCTTTAGAGATGCTTTGAGAATTCAGTACTGGATGGATTGTTTGACTGGAATTGAGCCATACACTGGATTTTGCAGGGCCTAAATGTTTCAATGGCTGAACAATGTGAGTCATTATCAAATGTGCATTTGGGGAGAAAATGCACTGTAAAATATGCATTCTTATGCAAATTGTCATGCTTAAAAACACATTAGCAACTAATGCAGAAATAGGATGGGTAAACCAAGTGACACAGAGTGGAAACAGACTGGTTCATTCATCCCTAATGAAACTGCAACACTGCAAGCTGTTGATTTTCATTTATTACAGATTTCAAGAAACATACAGACACACACGTTTCACTTAAAATTTACTGCAGGAATATGTCCACCAAACTATGTCTGCTGCCATCCCCTTTTTGTCGCCTAGAAACATGCTAATATATTAACTAGTCATGATTTAACTAACAGAAAGATGAAATAGCAGTAGGCATGCACTTGAATTAGTTGCTGCAAAGAAGACACCTCTCTATCAGATTCCACTTGGCTGCAGTGAAAGCTATGGGGGATTTATATTAGAGATTGGGGGGATAGGGAAGGGTAAGGATGATTTGTGGTGCTGGAGAGAGAAAAATAATGACTGGGAGGGAGGGAGGAGAGAGAGAGAGGTTGAAATTAGGATTAGATTAGAATCCTTTCTTTGGATTATTATATCCAAACTAGTTTAGAAAATGATGAGGAGTACTTATGGCAGAGATACCTCCTTTATCACCCCAGTGTTTGGGCAGATGTGCTTATGACAGACATCCTTTTTCTTTCTTGGTCACCCAAGTGTTTGGGTAGGTGAGTCTGGTTACACTTTGGCTGAGATTTTAATGCTCTGCATGCTCAGCTCTGGACTACTCCTTTCTCCAGAAGATAGCTTTCAAGGCTCAGGAGTGCTGGCATGCCCATTTGCTAGCTGATGTGGGAGAGGGCTAGGGAAGGCAGCTGGGCAGCACCTGATTGTATTTCTTAGTGGTCTCACTGGGGAGTTTGAAGAGTGGTCTCATTCTTTTCTTGCCTGGCTGCAGATGTATTTGGTTGCCTCCCTTTTCTCCCCCTCTGCCCAGAAAATGACTGTGGCAGCACCACTGGGCCTTAAAAGCTGAGTTCTAGGGTGGTGCTAGAGATTTAGATGAGAGCTGGCGTGGTGTAGTGGTTTGAGCATTGAATCCTGGAGACCAGGATTGGATTCCCCACTCACTATGGAAACCAATTGGGTGACCTCGAGTGTGTCACACACTTTTAGCCCCAGAAAACCCCATGTTAGGTTCACTTTAGGGTTGCCATAAGTCAGAAATTACTTGAAGGCACACAACGGCTACAACGAGGTGATATAGGCCATTTCTGCACTAGATTGTTATAGTGCTATTATTCCACTTTCAACGTCCTATGGAATCCTGGGGTTTGCAGTTTAGGGAGGAGCCTCAAAGACCCCTCTGTAAAATGCAAACTCCATGATTCCATAGGATGTTAAAAGTGGAATAATAGCACTATAACAATCTAGTGCAGAAATGCCTTAGATGTTGCTAGAGGAGCTAGTGAACATCTCCTTGTGCAACATCAAAAAAAGAAAAAAAAAGAAAAGCCCCACACACTCATAAACCACAATTACCTGTGGATATGTCCCCAAGAGGATTCCAGGCTTTATGTTATACATGATAGCAGTAATTTCTAAGCAGTAGCTGCCTCTTCCTGCTCCTCTACCTCCTCTTCCTTTCTCATAGGTGGCAGAAAAAACAATGAGGAACTATTGAACTCTTTTCTTGAAAACCTGACAGTGGGAGTAGGCAAACTGTGGTGAGTCAGTTGTTGTTGGACTGAAGCTCCCATTATCCTTTGCCATTGGCTCTGATGACTGGGGCTGATGAGAGATGCTATCCAAAAACATCTGAAGGAGCACAAACCCACCTCATGGTAGAATGTTTTAAATAAGTCCTTGACTAGCAGCAGATGTAATTGGTGGAGAAGAGAGGAGCTTTGGAAAAAACAGAGTAAGTATCAGGGAATAAAAATGGTACAAAATGCATTTTCCAAAAATGGTTAAAGATCTCCCCTACCCCCACCCCACTCTTTCTCTCTTTTTAAAAAAGGGCCATCTATGGAATGTCACAACAAATAGGACATGGCAGATTAAATTTTGTGATTAGCTTTGCCAGTTCCCTTGTCCTGAAGGCCTAGTGTTCAAGCTCAGTTTTGTCATGTCAGACAGCTTGTTCATTTTATTTTGTCTTGCACTGATGTGTTGAAAGCCACCCGGTACTTTTTGCTCATAGCACAGCAAAAACAAATATATCTTTAGATATCTCCTCTTCAGTTTGCTTTGTCTTTTAAGAATGTAAGCCTTAAGATATGTATAACCTCCCTCCTTGTCTTAGCTGATAGTGCTAAATAACACAAAAGGATAATTATGCCTAAAATCAATAGGAAATTGAGATCAATTTCAGGATTGTTATTTCACTGAGGGGAAAAGGAAGGATAAAACAACCTTTTTTTTATTGGAAAAATTTGCATACATGTGGTAGAAATTCTTCTTTTGTACCTTTGCTGAATATAAAGACCAAGATCCGAAATTGCCATATGTAGCTATGATGATGTTGCTCTGTCATTGTAGTTACATCTACTGATGCCACTGCCAAAAACCTTCCTCTTAAACCAGGCAGTGCCCTAATCTTAGGGTTTCTGAGGCACTGCAGATTGGTGCCCTGGGAAATGATGTCTGTAGTGCTCTTCTGGTCATGGGGTACCTTGAGACAGGCAGTTGGAGAGACGCCACAGGGTCCTGCTGCAGCTACTGGTCTCAATATACCCCATGACTTGGAGTCCTTTTACACTACATAATTATAGTGCTATGATTTCATTTGAACTGTCATGGTTCCATCCAAAGGAATTCTGGGATTTACAGTTTAGGGAGAGGTTATTTGGAACTTTCACAACCAGAGAGCACAAATGCCTCCTCAAATTACAAAGATCAGGACTGCAAAGGATGAAACCATGACAGTTAAAGTGGAATCAAAGTACTGTAATTGTGTAGTGTGAAAGGCCCCTGGGAGACCACTGCAGCCATACTTTTCCAGTGCTCCAGTCTACAGCATCTCAGAAACCCTTTGGCTGAGATGTTGCCTGGGTTAAGAGAGAGGTTTTGGGGGTTACCTCCAGTTGTTAACCACTTTAAACATGAATACCAAAAATGATGAGATTGTAAGTCTAGATAAATTTGAAAATAAATTCATAAACATTGAAATGGATGCCAGGTAATGTTTTGTTCATGAACCCTTTCTTTTAAAGATACTAGTGTGTGCATTGTGGAATTACCATAAACAGTCATATCTTGTGAGCAGTGCTATGTAAGAGGAAATGATTCATGAAATACTATAGTTTAACTGTTGTTGAGTAGGGAAATCCATCATTTGAATTATTCTCATGAATACTGTGCTACTTAAAGTGGAGTACATACACTCAACACAGTAATTTACTAATATCTGTGCTGGGGAGCACAGTAAGCAAATGCACAAGTTAGCACTAATATCTGGCTTCCAAGAAGACAAGAATCTCAACATACAGCAGGAAAAAAAGAGGATGAGGAGGATGAGGGGGAGAGCCACAAGAAAAATAACAAATTAATCCTACAGAGGATGGTACCCTTGAGTAGAGATGGGTGAAAATTTTGTTTCAGTGTGTTTCTGATAATAACTCACCAAGATTTACAAACTTCCTTACATCTGGGATGAAAAAAACTTGATATTTTGTTAAAGAAACCCTAAATGTCATAGAAATTGAAGCTGACAGCTGTGTCTAGAACCTGGAGACAGGTTATGGAGGACAGGGAAAGAAAGCTTTAGGGCTTTCCAATGCCAAGTTGGTAGCATGGCTATGTCAGAAGCAATGGGCTTCTTGACCTGTTTATGATGTCTTGTGTAATGGATCCATGACCAATGTGACTGCCATTGTTCAACTGTTCATTCTTCAGCTCCCTCAATCCAGAGCATTTTGGCCATGAAAGAGTGAAAACAAAAATAACAAAAATTGGTATATGAGATGTTGTGTTTAAAGAATTGATGAGACCCAAACCTGGTAGTCATTAATGTTCATAAGTAATTCCTTTGTACAATAACAAGCTATGCTTATGTTACATAATGAGTGAAAGTTGATGAAGGATGTCTTCACTCCATTTGTGTTGTCATGGCAATGTTTTAGTTTCTTTTAGAACCAGAATCCTCTTGAGGAGTTACGAATGCACAAGCACAGTAGTTATGGTGCTATGCTGTGACTCCTGTCCCAATCCTCTCAGTCCCTACTTACCAGGCAGCTGCTGCTGGGATTGGTGGGGGTCTGTTCCCCTGTCAATTGGGAAGCAGAAGACAGACAATCTCACCCTCCTATGAGTGATTTGGTGTGATAGACAGAAGCAGGACACTGTTGCAATTCCCCTCCCCACTGCAGTAGAAGTTACACCAGAATCACCAATCTGTTATTGCAAATGGTAGAGAGTAGGGGCACTCAGCAAGAAAAAATGGCAGTTTTTATTTGGAAGAGTTTCTGATAGTTAACCTATAGTGACACCAGCCTCTAATAAGTGTCATTTTAGCAAATGTTGTACCAGCGAACACTACACCAATGAAAGTGACAAGTATATGCTTAGCATTAGGTATAAACTGAGCATGTCCAGGTGGCTGAGGATGAAATGGGAAGACAGCATACCAGTTAAAGAGATACAGTTGAATGAAGGGATAAAGTCATAGATATGTAGCATACAGCTGCTGCTGCTGATAGCTACGTTCCAGTGATCTTGATAGTTGCTACATCAACTTTTCCAGTCTGATTATGATCTCATTCTTCACAGAAAGATAACAAAACAAAACAAAAAGAATGTGATTTTCCTGTATTTGATAACAAAGGCTTCATCGAGTATCCACTGAACTGGCTAAAGACAAAACTACTCTTGAGTTTTCTAGTATATTATAGAATCTATTTTTGTGTGTAGATGATCCCGAGATGTAAGCATCAGAAAGCCCTTTTGGACAGGACCAGAAACCAGGGTTAATCAGGCTAGGACAGAATATAAGGCAGTTAAATAGATGAGAAGAACTACCCAGGAGTGACAGAGCTATCGTGTTCCCAGGCCTTGACCTACCATCAGGTTCAGAGGAGGACAGAGAAGGAGTTGATACTCCTGTTGAAGAGCCCCCACTGGGTTCTTCTTGGTCAGGCGGCATTGTTTTATCAAACACACTCGATTTTAGGACTCACTACCAAGACAGCTGTCGTACCCTGCCTTAGACACCATGACAGATGGGAGAAGAGTTCCAATTCAGAAGCAAAAGATAGCCCAGAGGAACAGAACAACCAGCAGCAGAGGCCAGAGCAAGGGGGAATGAATGACCAGCAACAGGGGTCAGAGGAAGAATCAGCACAGGTACCTAACTTGTTGGAACAATGGCAGGAGAAACAAGGTCTCAGGTGTTCAACTTGTTTATATACCAGATGAGCCCTAATGAGCAAACACCTGAATCAATATCATTAGGCTATAAATAACAACATCTGGCTTCTTTCACCAGGGTTGACAACTGCCCTTCTTGATAGTCAAAACTGTGTGTCTGTCCTTACTTCTTGGTCAAGAACTCTATGGCCCTTTTTGCATGGCGGTTTTAAAGCATATTAAGCACGCTCCCTTCCCCCTTCACAAGCTGCCGTACCGCATGATGTTCTGGCTAACCAGGTGCTATCACGACCGTGGGTAGTGCTGAAGTCACGTTTTTTCATTTTCGCCTGAAAGGCAAAAATAACTTCCTTTTTATGCATCGCTCGCGTGACCAGCGGGCCTGCGGAGCAGTGTCCGGTGTGCTTATGCGAAGGACCCGGGAGTGGGCAGGGTGCGGGCAGTCCCAGCTGCCTGTCCGTCACGCAGCAACTCCCAGGGGAAGCCCACCCAGCAGCAGGGACGCCGCTGCCCCCATGGCAGCAGGGAACACTGCCCGACACATCGCTGCAAGAGCCCACCCCGGGGTTGCATCACCACACTCGAGACGACAGCAGCCCCCGGGGTCTGACCGACTATTTTTTTTTTTAAAAACGGCTCTATCATTAGCATGTTAGCACCTTAGCACGTTAGCAGGTTTGCACCGTAGCACGGATCAGCATCTCCTGAGGGATGAGGGTCAGCCCAGTTCTCACAGCAGAACGAAAACCCCATCCCCCTGCCACTCCTATGGCCGTCCCACCTCCCACCCCAAACAACCTCTCCCCCACATACAAAGAACCACACACTACTGTTAAGAAACAAGAAAGATTTATTATACATACACATGGGAACATTACAGACAAAACAGAAGGAGGTAGGACAAGGAAACATACAGGATCAAAGAACAGGTAATCACAAAAACAAGCAAACAGATACAAAACAGCAAATGTACAACTATATACAGAAAATATACACTATCAAATATACAACTATATACAGTGGCCACCTCCAGCGACAGTTCAGCAGGGCCCCATGACCTGCTGTTTCCACTGGAGCAGCTGAGCCATGTTCTGCTCCAGTGCAGCCAGGTGATGCTGAATCGCTGTCTCCAGGAACCCCATCCTCTGCGCCACAGCCATCACCATGGCCTCGACAGACCTCAGGAGGGTCTCATCTGCAGGGAAAAGACAGGAGGAAACAAGGTGTCAGTCCGGCCATGAGAAGCCTGGCGGCGGCCCCAGCATCATGCCCCAAGGGGTGGTTGGGCAGTAGCCGCCCAGACGCTCACATTCCCTCCTGTAATATTGCTCCAACGAGGCCACCCGCTCCTCAAGCTCCCGCATTCGCAGGAGCAAGTCCGGCACCGTGAGTAGCGCTGGCCCTTCGACGACTCCAGCTGCACCTATTGGAACAGCAGTCTGTCACTGAGTGACCGTGGGTGCGCAGGAGTTGCCTCAGCTCCCACAGTCAGCCACCGTCACTGCAGATGGGCCTGAGACAGGGGGACTCCTGTCAGGGCACCACCCTTCCTGCACTCACCTTCTTTGCCAGCTGCCAGCGCTGGAGAGGCCGCACGCTGCACAGTTGCTCCCAGGGGCTCCACGCCTGCCATCCGCTGCTGGAGGAGGACAGATCCCTCTCCTGTCAGGGATGACACAACAGCAGGAGCTCAGGGAGGAATACTCCTTGAGCTTCCATGTGCAGGGAAGCTGGGAGAGACAACCACACATGGCTGTGTGTGTGGCAGCAGACCAGTACCATCTCCACTCACCATGCACATGGCTTGATCCTGCGCTGGGTGAGCTCCCGGCCCCGTCATCCGCCACATCAGCGTCCTCTTCCGACGTGATGGACTGTCCGTGGGGAGTGGTTCCAGATGCAGCTGGGGGGAGACAATAAGATTAGCCACAGCTGCAGCTGCCCAGCCCTCCCCCCCAGAGGGTAGCGGTGAGCCCAGGCAGGATTCCCTGTCAGGTGGACGAAGACAGTATGGCTGCCGGGTACAGTAGACGGGGGGACTGGCAGCGGACAGCCCTGCTGGTCTCGGGGGACTGCATGGCAGGACGGGGCTGCTCACCTGTACTGCTAGCTTCACCATCCACGGGCACGGGGGCACTGGCCTGGCGAAACCTCACTGACGTCCCCTCCCCCTCTGAACACTGGGAGGACTCCGGCAGAGGCCTCGTCTTGCGGCGAGCTGCAGGCAGGGGAAAAAGCGGATCTCAGCTGGGTACGGCACGGTCAGTGCTAGGGGCTACGGCAGTGCCCCCGAAGAGGGGCGCTGTCACTGTCTCGGCACAGGCAGACCCATGGGCAGATTGGCTAAGGGACACCTACCTCCTCATCGTGTCCTGGGCTGTCCTGCAGCGGGTGGTGGTGTCCCGGGGCAGCCTGTTATGGGGGGTGAGTCCTGCTACCGATCTGCCCTTGGGGCTGCTGCAATCACCTGTTGGCAGGATCTATCGTGCTAACGTTAGCACAATAGGCGAAAAAAAATTAAAAAAAAGAAAACCCACCGACCAATCAGGGTCAGTGGGGCAGGGACAGGGCAGGACCTGGGCGTGGCCCACGACATTGACATGCAGAAAAGGCTCCGGGCAGAGACCGATGCTCTCTCGCAAATGCCCTGCTCTGTGGGGAGTGCAAGGGGCTCTCTTGCGATATTTGTAATAGCACGAGGGTTCTAGTTCATCGCGCTATCGAGCTAACGTGCGAAAAGGGCCTATGTCCTGTTGGATCTTTGCCTGCTGTGTGACTAAGATTCTGGTGTGCCCTGTTTGGATTTGGATATTCTTGGAACTCTGTACTTTTGGCTTGATTCAGATTTTCTTTGAGATTACTCTTTCGTTTGCTCCTTGTCCTGCTTCTACAGCCAGCTAATTATTATCAGCTCTGCCTGGCCTGTCTGAGACATGGCAGCAGCCTCCATTACATTTGAAACAATAACTCCCGTGAGAGTGCAGAGAACTCCGCAGCGCCATTATAACTCCTAGAATGCCAGCCTTCAGAAAGTCTCAGATAGCATTTGTACTGCTTGAACAACAGATCTCCTTCAATAGATGAGAACATTCCAGCCAGCTTTCTCAGAATGATCTATCCAAGATCCTGACTCTTTGTTGCCCAAGCTAGATGTGGCTAGATATGCTGTGATTTTACCTTGCCTGGGATGATAAATGCTGTGATGTAACCTTATAAGATTGGAGTCTGCCTCATCTGCATTTACGGTGGCACATGATGCTATTGATTTTCGATTCCCTGCAAACTTGGAGCCAGTCTAGAAGAGGAATAATTCAGATGCAGGGGGGAAGCAAGTGGTGGAATGCAGGGCTCATGAATGGGCATAGTCAATGAGCTTTTGGAGAGGAAAGTTGGTAGAAGTGGCCAAAATCATGCACTCATTCCTATTGTACCACCATCATGTGTCCCTGACTGCATCAATTTCATATATTTCAGAAGATAAGCGGGGTTGGCCCTGGTTAATACCTGAATAGGAGACCACCAGGAATCTTCATACAGAATTAAGAAAGAATTGTGCCAGAATTCTTGAGAGAGCCACTGACACTTGAAGTTGTATTAAACAAGACAGGCCAAGCATCTGCCTTTGTATAAAGCAGCTTCCTATATTCCTATATCTTATAATGCTGTGCTTCTCAGGCTATCTGTGAGGGAGCAGCAATTATATTTGTCCAGTGTGCCAGAAATCAGCACTGTATTCATGCCCATTGGGTACAATTGTGTCTTTCTTTCCTGAAAGCTTGCCATGTATTGTCAGTCAAGATTCAGAGAAAGAGAGAGGACCACAGAGACTACCTGGAGACTATAGGGATGAAGAGGTTGCTGCTTGTTGCTGTGTCTTGGACTTCTGATTCACCAGTTAGACTCTGCTCTTTGTGGGACCAAGACCCTAATCCAGCAGGTGCTGTTCATCATCGAGCACAGTTGCTTTGCCTGTCTAGGGCACTAAAAGCAGAACTCTTATTAGGGTAGGTCCACCTTGGATGGGATGACACCAAACAGGGGTTGCCCCTTTGGTGGGCCACTTCATGGGTACACTAGGAGAAAGACCTGTCCTTTTGCCCAACTGAGGCAAGGGTTTGTTACATGATTTTGCCATCTGTCTGTCAGTATATTTTATTGGCTTTTTTAGTGTGTCTCTTGTGGTTCTGCTGGACCTCTCAGTGGTTTTTGATACCATTGACCACGGTATCCTTCTGGGCCTCCTGACTGGGATAGGACTTGGAGGCATTGTTTTATAATGGTTCCATTCCTTCCTGGAGGAGTGAATCCAGAGGGTGATGCTGAACGACTCCTATTCAACCCTTTGGCCACTGGCCTGTGGAGTTCTCCAAGGTTTTGTTCTGTTCCCCATGCTATTTAACATATGTACAAAACATCTGGGAGAGGTTGTCTGGAGTTCTGAGGTGTGGTGCCATCAATATGCAGATGACACCCAACCCGACTACTCCTTTCCACCCTAATCCATGGAGGCTGTCCTCGTCCTAAACCAGTGTTTGTCATCACTGATGGACTGGATGAGGGCAAACAAACTGAAACTTAATCCAGAAAGACAGAGGTACTTCTGGTCACTCAGAAGGCAGATCAGAGAATAGGGATTCAGCTCATGTTAACTGCGGTTACACTCCCCTTGAAGACACAGGTTTGCTGTTTGAGTGTATCCTGGACACAGCTTTGAATGTGGAGGCCCAGGTTTCTGTGGTGGCCAGTAGTGCTTTTTGCACATTTAAAGCTTGTGTACCAACTGTGCCTGCTCCTTGAAACTTTAGAGCTGGCCATGGTGGTAAATGCTTTCGTTACATTATGTTTGGACTACTGTAGCATGCTCTACTTGGGGCTGCCTTTGAAGCGTGTTGGAATCTTCATCTGGTCCAAAGAGTTGCAACCCGACCGTTAACTAGGGCAGGTTACAGAGACCAACTATGTCCCTGTTGAAATGGCTCCTCTAACTGCTAATTTCTTTCCAGGAACAATTCAAAGTGCTGGTTATGAGCTATAAAGCCCTATATGGCTCAGGCTAATTGGCAGATCATATCACCCTCTATGAGCTGGTCTGGACTTTGAGATCATCAGGAAAGGCCCTTAGCTCTGTCCCACCACCACTGCAAGCATGGTTAGTGGGAGTGCGAGGGAGGGCCTTCTTGGTAGCTGCCTCTAGACTCTGGACCTCCCTTCCCGGGGAGGCCACAATGGCTCCCTCCTTGTTACCCTTCCATCCATAGGCCAGAACTTTTTATCCAGACAGGCTTTTAAAACAGAAGGTTTTTAAAGAATGGGCTGAGGGTGTGGAAGGGTTTTAACTGAACTGTTTTAAAAAGCTTTTTATCTTTTGAATTGTATTTTATTCTTTTAAATTGAGGGGTGAATTGTTCTAATACGGTAAATAGATTAATTCTGTTTTAATGTTCACTTTTTGTTTTTAATTGTATTACTCTTTTAAATCATGAGCCACTCTGAGTCCCAATTTTGGGGAGAAAGCAGACTATAAATAGATATTATAACAACAACTGATAAAGATGATTGTTTCCTAGCTGGGCCATCCAGAAAATAGCTAATATGATCTAGTAGTCTTTTTCTTGCTACAGTGATGCTGTAAATTTCCATGTTCCCCTTCTTCCCACCCACACACTCACTAGTCCAGGAGGAAATCAGGCCAGTGGGTACTGGAGCTTCCTCTTACAGGTGCGGCTGGGGAACTGGGTCAAATGAAGCAGAGCAAATACAGTAGTCAAGCTAAACAACAAATATTTCTCTGCAAGTTTTTGGAGAAAGCAACTGTTGGAAAACGAACTATGGCATTATCTTTTTGATATTATAATGAAGTAATTTCAGTTTCAAAACACTAAAATATTTAATATTTGCTGAGGGGGAAAAGACTCAGATTTGGAGGAGGTCTGGGGTTCCTTTAAATAAAACCCCTTTTTTTTTAAAAAAAAACTCCTTTAAAGTCAATATTCTCTCATGAAAGCCTGCTTGAATGTCAGCAATGTGCATGCAGAGTAGTTTGCAATTCGTATTTGAAGAGATTTAATTCAGCTAACTTTAGAAACCGCTCGCTGCTCAGATGTCATATTAAAATACTGGTAACATTGCAAAGAGGAGAATATGCTTTCTATAGAAAGTTATGTTAACAGAAACTGACACCTGGGCATAAAATATAATCATATAATCTGTTCTCCAGAAAATTTGTAGATGAAAAGGCGAAATACTAATTCTCCTGGCTTGCAAATTGGAAGCTAAGCCTTTTAAGGATTAATTGTCTGAGACAAATACGTTGTCCTCTCTGCTTTTGCAAGGAATAAACTGATCGCTGCACATTTTCATATGGTAATGAATTTCAATATAGGGAGATCTCAGTCTGCCGATTCATAATATTCGGTAGGCAACAGGAGATATTTTTAAGCAAGAAGTCCAGATACCACCTTTTGCTGAAAAGCTCCAACTCCTTTTCAGCATTACAACTGCTCCCCTGTTGGTTGTCTGGCCTCCGTGAGCCCCATCTACACCATTTTTCGAGAAAGGTAGGCAACTGTGGGAAGCTAGGGGGCTCATTAGCCCCCAAGGAAATATTGGAGGTTGCACTCCCCCACACCATACTTTTTTTTGCCCTAAATATCCTTTGGAGGCATGGGGACTTTTTTGCCACCCACTCTGGGCCATTTGAAGTATAAGAGCTGCACCTTGCTCAACCCTGGTTTGGAGGAAAATGCAATAAATAGTGGCTGTTATTCTTTCTCCTTTCCCTTGTCACTGTCATTTGCTTGAAGACATCAACCAGAAAGAGTGAGCCTGAGAAGCAGAAGAGTTAGGGAGTTGAGAATCCAAGGGCCCTTTCCTGGGATGTGAACTCAAAGAATGCTGGTTGATGCTGAATCTCAGAGGACTACACTGACCACCGAGGTAGTTAATTTTCCTTTAACGTAGATTGGTGTTTCTGCCAAGAACTGATTATAAAGCAAGGAGAGTAGCCTCTAGCAAACACTATGGCTACACTGAGTCATACAGTGGGCTTTTGTCGCCAAAGTCTTTTTGGTGCCAAAGATCCCACTAAAACGGAAAAGCATCTATTTTGTCTGGTGATACTTGTAAATAAGGTGAAAATGTTTGGGCCACTATCAGCCTTTGTCCCTTGAAGATTTGCCACAGGGCCTTGCTGAGGCATACACCACCTCTGGCATTACTAATAACTTTTCAAAAAGACTCTCTACAAGGAAAACCTTCTGCCTGCTTGTTTCCTGTTTAATGACCTGTAAATGAATCTGTTATTGCTCATTTGCCTCCTGCCTTGGCGAGCACCATTAACTTTCCAAACTGTGTGTTGTCTTTGTCAGACATTGCGGGAGAACTCTTAAACCCTGTCAGAAGAAATTATTGATATAAATGAGTTGGGATTGAGAGGCAAAATTAATTACAGTGGATTTCAAAGGAAAGGAAAGGAAAACATTTCTGGGTTATAAAAAAGATTTCTTGGAGATATGAGAAAAGGAGAAGAAAAAATAAAAGCAAGACGGGAGAGAGGGCAAGAAGGAAGGAGGAAGGAAATGTCAAAGGATGACCCATTTCAGTACAGCCTTGTAAAAACAAAAATGAGTTATTATGTTATTATAAGAAGATTCTGAATCAATAGTGTTGGGGAGTATTAAGTGAGGAGAAAGTTGTAGACATATTTTCTTCATGGATGATCAGCTGAGGAACCAGCTTGTTTAAGGTTTAAAGGTCTGAAAATCCTATTTTCATCCCCATGCCAGTGGCTTGACAGGTTTCCTGGCATGGTTAACTTGACTATTTCTTGTTCAGTTGCATCTCATAGAACATATGGAAGATAGCTTCTTCCGGAACAGTCAAAACTATGATTACCAGACAATATTGAATGTGCTTGATGTGATCACGTGCAAAGCCAGTCTGAAACATTTTGTTGCCTAGTGCAGCAAATGATAACCAAATAGTGCTTAACGTAGAATGTGACACCCCAACTCTACACATTCAGCCAAGTCCAGATGTATCGCATCCCAGAGCCAAGTTATTTTGGTAAAAAAGGAAGAAAATTCCTCAAACACCATCCCTGGCATTGAAAATGAAATAAAAACAAAGGAAGTAGCTAATAATTTGGTGCCCTTTCCTGGACTCTGCCTTGTGGTAGTGGCAGCTGATTGTTCCCATGTAGGTGAGACGTTGAACCTGTTTCCAGTTTCAGTTTGAATTTTTTAAAAGGATCTACCCAAAGTGCTGAACTTATTGGGAGGAATAGAGTTCAGCACCTCAGACAGTTCAGAGCAGCATCACCACTTCACTGACATGGAAGGTACCAGCCTTTGCTACTCATTGGTAGTCACTTCCATTTTATTCTCTTGTAGTAAGAACGTTAGTAGGCAAGGAAGGGATCTGACTGTGTCTCCCTGGTGCTTATACATATGTAGAACAAGAGGGGGGCATCTCCTTCTACTGATTCTAAATTAATCCAAAGTAATGAGTGAATTAAGCTTTAGGCCCCACTGCACATCCAGTGAGGGTAACTGGATTCACAGCACAGAAAGGACTTGATCTCCGTCAGCTCACATGGCAGCCTCTGCTTTTGAACTTCACTGTTTGCAGGACAATTGTGACTGTTATAGACCCATTGTGTTTGTTGAGATGCTCTTTGACTATCTGCTAACTCCCTACTGGAGTTAAGAGCTGGATTAAAAGTTGGGAGGAATAAACCCACAGTAACAGGGGACTCATTTCCTGCTGTATTCTTTTAGAACAAGACTATCACTTGAGGTGTCAGAAGAACAACTGCTTCAGGCCTGCACACCTGGCACACACCCAGCAACACACCCTCACCTTTTGGACTGTGGTGCTCCTGGAAAGTGGGGGCAGGTAGATTTCTATCTTCATCCTCTTCAAGCATTGGTAGCATCCCTCCCCCCACATTTCTCAGCCCTGAAGAGGAAGAGGTGTGTGGTATGTTGCAATGCCATGGTGGTTTATTTTTCTAGAACATTGGCAAGGAGCATAGTTACTGGGCTTCTAATCCATCCTCTACAATTCCTACAGTGCATAGCAGTCTCTTTCACACTCTCTTTCTCTCTCTCCCCTAAACCACATGGAGACCTATAGAAACTAGTTTAGCAGACTTCTGCTTCTCTTCCTCAGTTTCTTGTGAGCCTTGTTGGACTCCAGGGGCAAGTTGTGCAAGGTAAAGATGGCATAATCAAAACATCTTTGAAGATGCTGCTTATGAGTTCCACCCTTCCTGCTGGTAAGAATGCTTTCCCCCTGAGAACAGGAATCATTCCCTCTCTTTGACTTGGAGAGGGATGACATCTCCCCCTACCAACCTGTGAGCATCACTGCAGCTTCTAGGAAACACCATCTATTGGGGTGCTTCTTTGTCTCAGGCCTTGAAAAGGAAGAATAGGCTTCTTGGCTAGGAGATCAGGTGGTCCTGGGAGCATAAGAAGTCCAGTATATCACTGGAAACCAGATACATACTAGCTGTTTCTGCTTTCAACTGAAGAGATGAGAGGTAACTTTCTTTGTTTTTACACCTGTTAACTGTATTTACTTACCAACTACATACATGTTGTCAATAAAGCTGTAATTTGTGTCACCAGTGGCTCCATTTTATATTACATTGAACTTAGTTTGACTAAGACTTGACTGAATCAGGCCAGCTACACAGAGCCACTTCCTCCCTCGCACCTGAAAGGAACTGACTCTGGTCCCATGGAGAGTTTCTTTTGGCCTGGTAGCACTGCCAAGTCTCATCTGAAGCACAAAGCCTGCCTCGCCATAGGTGAGGGGCGAGGGGAGGCTGTTGTTCTAAAAAAAGCAGTACTTGATGTCTGAACGATGACATTCCATCTCTTGGTGAATACCACCTCTTACTGAGTTTGAACTAAGAAGAGAAATATGGGCCTTTGTGTATGTGCCTTCAAGTCATCTGTGACTTATGGTAACCCCTTGAATTTCATAGAGTTTTTATATGGACCAAAATAACAAAGAAGCTGGATTTACCAGTCCCTTCCATATTCTTGTTACAGTGGTAGCACTTGGTTATATTTTGAAACAGTTGTGGTTGAACATGCAGCCCCTCCCTGAAACTAGTTGGGCTACACCTCTCATCAGCCTCATAACTAATGGCAAGGGATAAAGGGAGAGGTAGTCCAATCAGATTTGGAGGAGTATGCATCCAAACCTCCTATGGTTTCACACTAGAGAAACACATTAGCACAGACCTGGGAAGGTCAATTCAGAAAAACTGGCTGCATTTTTTTCTTTCTCTAGCAAAAGTTCTGGTTAGTGGTGTGTTTGTAACAGTAATTTGATAGGCCAGATAGCTTGAAAAAGGCTCGATACATTGATGTTGTAGCATTATCTGAACAGATGCTCACTCTTCAAGATACTATATACTTTGCACTGTCTTATTCATTGGCATTTTAAATGGAGCAAGTGGATTTGCTGCTTTCTTATAATGAATGAGAAGGGTAGAAGGAGAGCTGAATCTGCATATCACTAATATATATTTTTTTTGACAAAAACAAAGCCCTAGATTTTCAGAATTCTCTGTGGGAATGATTTTAGTTGATAATTGCCAATATTTCCTTCTTTGTAAAAATCCAGCATTCACATTGATAATTCCCTCTGGAAATATATATTAAAACTTAAAAAGTACTGTATATCCAGCATAGAACAAATAAGAACTTCAATTGTTTATTAACATCAAAAGCATTGACTAGTGCTCTGCCTTTGATTAATCCAGCCCTACATATGCTCACAGTCTGCTAATTGTGAATCTAAATAGTGATGTCAACAGCCTTTAAAGGACTTCTAAAGCAACAAACTCTTTTAATAGATACTCAGTTTTGAACTAGTTGGAGTACTGAATTTTTAATCACCCTTGTCAGTTTTACTAAAAGCTGCCTCAATGGCAGAGCTCAGAAAAAAGTACTTTTCTGGAGTATAACTCCTAGAATCTCTTTGCCAGAATGGCCAGTGCCAATATCAGATTCAGCTTTTGGGGATTTAGAGTAAAACAAAGTAACTTTTCTGGGCTCTGCTCAACAGGTAGTGGCTATTTGATAAGATCTGGACAATGGAATCCAAAGATTCTGTTCATAATCAGCAATGAAATTTAGTAGGCTTGGTGTCTTGCAGTCAGTATCATTTTGTATTTGTACAGAAGATGATACAGAATCTTTGCAGCCATGGTCTTATTTATCTTTAATAAATGTTGTTGGGTTCCTTCAAGTCATTTCTGACTTATAACTACCCTAAGACAAGTCTACCATGGGGTTTTCTGGGGGCTGAGATTGTGTGATGCACCTAAGGTCAGCCAGTGGTTTCCATGGCTGAGAAGAGAAACAAACCATGGTCTCCAGGGTCGTACTCCAGTGCTCAAACCACTACACCACACTGGTTTTTATAAATACATGCTATTTTTCCTCTTTTTCCTCCTAAAGGAGCTCAAAGTTTTGTACATGGGCTTCTATCTCATTTTATTTCTCACAGCATTCTTGTGAGTTAGGTCAGGCCCACAGTAAGCAGCTGGCCCAATTTTACTGAGTGCACTTCATGGCTGAGTGAAGATCTCAACTTAGGGCACCCCATCCTCAGCCAAAACTCTAACCAGCACATCACATTCTCTATTTTATCCCTCAGCAGCCAAATAAATAGAGCAAACAACATAGTGTTAAATTCAGAAGCAGATTATACCTATGGAATCAATAGGAACCTGGTAAGTGAACACTTGTGTAAACTCTGTTGATTCTGTTGGTCTATCCCAATTGAAATAATTTTTAATTTATATCAACGATTAAAGTACAATAATTGTGAACTGCGTCTAACCAAGAAATTTACTATAGCTGTCTCACCTGCATGCAAATAATATTCATGGAAAAGACTGTACAGAAGAAATGAACCTTAGTTCCTATAGAGTAAGATCCATAGGCCACTCTATTAGCAGCACTCATCCAGGGACATGTAATCTTCCCCTAATACTTCACCTTGGGATTGCCTACATAGTTAGTTTACTAACATTGAACAGACTTTTAATATATTAAATTTCCATATGTCTGGGGATGTGGCCATTGCTTTTTGATCCTGTGACAGAAAAACAGCTTCCAAGTTCTAAATTCTAAACACCCGCCACACCAGCGTAACACATTACTAATACTGGTTTTCAGCATTTGATTTTAATTTTTTTTTTAAAAAATTTCTGTTACTTAGATGATGATGATGATATTATTATTATTATTATTATTATTATTATTATTATTATTATTATTATTATTATTATTATTATTGCTTTTTCTCCAAAATTGGAACTCAAAGCAGCTTACAATCTAAAAGAACAATACAATTTAAAGCATACCAAAAGTGAATATAAAAAATAAACTATTTACAATATTAAAAAAATTACCCCTCAGTAAAAAGAATAAAATTCAGTTTAAAAAGAGTAGGAAAAAAACTCTTAAAGGCAATAATTTTGATAGTTATTGTGTTGCTTTTCTAAATGTAACAGGGAGCCAGCAGTTGAAACAGCAGTGCTACTTGCAGCCAGCAATCTCTATGTGGGGAAGAAGAGAACATTCACAAATTTCCTCATCCCCATTGAGACAGAGGACATTAAATTTTTGCAGAGTTCTGAAATGAGAAAAATAATTGAATAATGTGCAAAAACTCAGTCAACTTGCCCAGTGGGAAGAAAATATTTGAAATCTTTTGCTTTATGAGAATGAAATTGATAAGATTTTATATCCCTATTTCAGAGTCATGCCATTTAGATTAACAGGATATCTTCATAGTAAATTCACCTTCCACACATTAACCTGCCCAGATCCCCATCTCCATCAGCCTATTTGGTGATACAGCTGCCTTCTTGGGGATTGCAGTGAATGGCATGGATGTGGTCATTCACCCCTTGGGACATGGTGACTGGTATCCTTTTAGTGACATACATGAGTATAAATCAACCTTACATTTATGTATGTTTCCTTTTGGTTGATGGAGAAGTTGGTACTCTATTCCTCCCTCTGCACTAATCAAAGCCTACCCAGGCTACCATCAAGTAATTGTATCTTCCCATAGTCATTCCATGCCTAGTGGGGGGAGCCAGACAAGCATCTGGACATGTCTCCATAGACAGACACAAAATGTCTCATCATCATCATCCACTGAAATCTTTGGAGGACTGCAGCAAAGTTCAGCAGATGTGATAATAATTTCACGTCTGGTTATGGGGACATAGCCAGAAGCTTCTCTCATCCTAACTCAGCAGTAACCGGCTGCTCTGTGTGTGTGTGTGTGTGTGGGGGGGGGAATGGGTTCACAGCAACATTGCAGTAGGTCTATTGGTTGCTTAATGGTTGGCTGTAGGAGAGCTCCACATGCAGATCTATTATGCTACGTTGGACCATACAGGACTGTGGCTGTTTTGCAGTTGTCGCTTTCAATAGTGCTCTTTTTGTTTTAAAAATCATCTTCCTCCAACTTTGATTTTTTTTTTTCCAAATTGGACTACAAAACTCAGAATAAATTGTTTCTGGGGCTAGTGGGAGTTCAACATAGCTAGAAATTATCAAGTTTCCTAAAGCATGAGGTTTCATTTTACAACTCGTTCAGTTAAACACTTTGTCACTGACCTTCATCAAAATTATTTTCTTTCCACTTTCAACCAACATGTACACTTTACTCATGCTTCCAACTGCCCTATTTGTGAATGATTGATAAAAAGTGACATTAAGGGTCAGCAAGGAATGATGTATTAATTTCAGCTAAAGGACACTGATCCATTACAGATACATGGCTAGAAACTGGCTAACCCTGGTAGAAATGTAAGTCGGTGAAGGAAGGATTGAGAATACTTAATCAGGTCTTTGAACATATATAAAATATTTTCCTGCACAGCTGAATCACCACATCCTCTTTTATTCTCTCCTTCCAATGAAAAAGTCATGTTTACCATTTAAAAGATCAGTATCTACTACTCTAGGCAGGGGTGGGAGGAAAGTCTTACCAAATCCCTCAAAGTGTGTGACTTACTGAGGAAGGAAGTGAATGGAAAGCACCATGGGAGGTGAGAGATGGGGAGAAGCCAATAGAAGAGGAAATGGGACCTGGGGGGTGGAGAAAGGAAAAATTTCCCCTCAATTATCCAAGTGCCTAGCATTATGTGAATGATAAATGTATTGAAGAAGCACAAGGGTATTTGTTGGAGTTCACTTTGGCCATTTTGCACTATAGTGTTATAGTGCTATTATTCCACCTTCAACCTCCTATGGAATCCTGGGATTTGCAGCTTAGGGAGGGGCATTAAGAATTTTCAGCCAGAGAGCTCTTTGGCCTCAGTAAACTACAAACCCCAGAATTCCACAGAATGTTGAAAGTGGAATAATCTAATACATAAAAGTCAAAGTTTATCTTTTTGTTCGTGTCAGGTAGAGAAGACCTCATATGATTGGCTGCCTGTGAAGATTCTATTGAATCCTGGGGTTTGCAATTTAGGGAGAGGCTGTTAGAATTCTTAGCCAGAGAGCTCTTGGGCCTGGCCGGTTGCTGTGGAGATGAGGCCTAGCAGCAAGGAAGAGGAGGGCAGTGTATTCTCTCAGAAACCAAACCTCTGTATGTTAAGAACTCTGAATACAGATTGGATTGGGAAATATGGGGGAAAATTACAGGTACTGGACAAGACATTTTAGAGAATTAGGCCCTTTCCGCACGTGGGAAAGGAACCGCGAAAAAACGCTACTCACCGGACTTTTTCAGCGTCCGGGTGAGTCCGTCGGGATGAGGAGCAGTGCGAGCTCATCGCTCCGCACTGCTCCGGCATCCAAAATGGTGGCTTCTGGTTGGTGGAGGCTCTCCACCAACCGGAGAAGCTTACCAGCCTAAAGCCCGCCCCCGGCAGATCTGCAGGCACGCACTTGTGCGCGCCTGCAAATCTGCACCGCAGTGCAGGGACGGAGCAACACGGAGTTGCGCGCTCCGTGCTTTTTAAAAACCTCTAAAAAGAGGTTTTTAAAAAGGACACTGCACGACCAGTTGCGGTCACTCTGAACCGGACTGAGGTGTGGAACTAGAAAAAGTAGTCCACTCTACGGTGCAGAAGACCTACGTCGGAGGTTGTTCTGCACCATTTTAATAGCCTGGTGCGGAAAGGGCCTTAGAGACACAGGATCTCAAATCTGTGTATTTCAACCACATCTAATTCCTAAGGTAAGGTAAAGTAATTCCTAGGGTATTTCTAAGAAACATTACCAATGAGAAAATAAAATCCCAGGCAATGCCAGATATATAAGCTAGTAGCATTATAACATTGTGTCGTGGAAATGACCTTCAAATAATAAAAACCAAAACTGAATAATAAAATATATTATTAGAGAACTGAAAAGATTGATGCCCGTTCACTTTTTGTCCAGGAGACATGAAAAGAGATTAACAACTTCCATACATGGTGCTGAGTCAGGGAGGAGGAGGAGGATACCAGCTCTCAGTCTTTGATGGGGCAATAACTTCCTGAGGAACCCTTGCTGAGCAAACAAATCATGCCTTTTCCACATCTCATTCTTCCATTCCAGACAGGCCTCACCCTTTTCTTGTGTCATTAAAATAAGTTAGCCACCAGAGAACCATTTGATCCATTTCCTCCAATCAAACCCTATTCCTTCTTCTCCTAGTGCAGTGGTTCTCAACCTGTGGGTCCCCAGATGTTTTTGGACTTCAGCTCCCAGAAGCCCTGAGCATTGACCATAGTGGCTGGGGCTTCTGAGAGCTGAAGTCCACAAACATCTGGAGACCCACAGGTTGAGAACCATTGTCCTAGTGCCTTCTTGTCATAATTTATCAGGGAGAGAGAGTACCATTCCGTCCCCTAACGATTATTGAAGACATGAATTAATCCATTCATTAAATTGTAGGATTGACTTCAGCCTTAATCAGAAAATCATATGGTGTTCAGCCATGTGAAGGGAATAATCTAAGGTATTAATAATTTAAAATGTTGATTAACATTTTTACCAAGCTTTGGCTCCATCTATTTAATAGATTAAGCTGGACAACTTTTTGGGGACTTGGGGTACATTGCCCCCTGCAACCCATTAGTGAATACATGTCTCACTGCTCCCCCCCAACTAAATTTCATGTCCTCATTTTGTTTTGAAGTTAAACCATGCTTCTGGTAGGCTTCTGGAGGTGTGATTTCAGCATCAAAACAAGGCGTGTGTTCCCCTTGCACTGTGTTTTAAAATGGAACTGTTTGTTGGGATGATTTTTTTTTTTTGCCTTGTCACATTACAGAAAGTCAGGCCCTTTCTGCAGGACATTGTTGTCATGCATTAGGGATGGGAGAAAGATGGGTCCCGGATAACACTTATGCATGACCTTGTCCATGTCCTATCATTCTCCTGTCCCCAGGCAATGATTCGCACTGCAAATCATTGACAGGTTCTTCCCATTAATGACTGGCAATCACGCCACCCTCCTGCCTCCCTCTCACACTTGCCTGAGGGTCAGGAAGCCCGATGGCCATGCTTGCTGCCCCAGTGCATTCTGGAACCGTGCTCAGCTGTGCTGAGGAAGGAAGAGGTGTGACCATTGCACCACCTCCATTTCTGCAGGCAGCTGGTGTGGAGGGGAGTGCTCCTGTTGCTCTCCCCTCCTTGCAGAGGCTCTACTGGAATCCCTGCAGGACACTGCCAGGGTCTAGAAATATATGGAAAGGGCCTCATTCCCACAGCAAACATCTTGTAAGAAAAGCTGTGCTTTTTTGCTGCTGTCACCACAAATTCAGCAGTAGTAGTGATGGTCCAGATTTGGGAGAGGAGGCAGCAAATATGGCTAAGGAAGGATGTATGTGTTGCCCACATGACTTGTGTTATGCTGATATAGAACTTTGTGAGCCCATCACTTCCTTTGTTATTAGGGCTTCAATTTCCTGTTCTGAAAGGGAGCAGAAGAGAGGCAGTTTCCTTTCTGTCACTGGCTCTGGGAAAATGTGTGTTCTTTGACAGTATTTGTAAGAGAGTAGGACAAGCCATGATTGAGTGTGAGAAGCATGTCAGTTTTCTTGTTCTCTGTTGTCCATCCAGCATCAGGCAAAGACATTTTTACCGGCAAGCCTTTGACAAGTAGGCTGGCCTGTTCTTGAGGCATATACCTGTCTTTCTTGTCATATTTGATTGGTTTTTAATTTTATCTTTTAATCAAGTTCGTTTTCTTTCTAAATGTGTATTTTATTACCGTTAGCTTCCCTGGATGACTTTTTCCTGTTGAAAAGTAATAAATATTAGAGCATAATCCTATATATATTTACAGAGAAGAAACTCCTACAGGCTGTAATGGTGCTAACCCCCCAAGTAAATAGGTATAGCATTATAACCTTAGAGTCCTATTTTCCACTGACTGATGTGCTTTGAAGGTGAAAATATATTGACACTGTACATTTCTAACAAAAAAAAATCACTGTATGAACAATTGTATTACAGATTCTATCCCCTTGTCCTCTTTCACTTGATTCTATTATTAATGAAAATATCAGTGAAATGAAATATCTTTCTTGAGACTTCTTAGAAATCTAAGAAAAAAGATTGCAAGGCAGTTTCATGTGAAATGATATCCTTACAGGGAACAAGTACCTGTGTTTGAGTGCCAGCATATCAGGAAACCTATTCAATAATCTTTCAATCTTTTGAAATTTTTTAAAAAAGATAACAAGTTCTGTAAATCTGATAATATACCTCCAAGGGGACCTAATTTCTTTGCAATTTTGTGGTTTTACTAAACCAAGGCTGAGTGAAAACTAGATTAAGCTGCATGATTAATGTGCATATTGGACTTGAACACAGCAAAGTCATCCAGCAGAATGGTTAAAGTTTTAAAATAAAGATCCATACAAAAATGAGGCACTGAGCCAACACCTTCTGAAGTCACAGTAGATTTGGCTGAAATAATACGCTATCTCTAAAAAAAGACTGTTGCATCTTTTCAGCTAAACAGATGAATTCACTTAGCAGGAAGTGAGAGATATGATTTAAGAAACCAAATATCAACTGGTTCATAAAGGGATATTGCATGTTCACTAACAAAACAGTAGTTTTTATGTGAAGCAGAAAGTGTTAGACTTGGGATCTCTGCATTCAAACCATTGTCTTTCTTTCAAACCGTATTGAAGAAAGACCAACATGATTTTCATCTTGATCAGCAGTCATCTTCATACTTCCAAACACAGAATGACTGGCATCTTACTGGTGTCATACATATGCACTTTTTGGTCGCTGTGGGTGGAAATAGTCAGCATCCTCTATTGCTAGCAGACCTTTGTACTCTGTACTTACAGTTCTGTAGCTTGGTCATCCTAGCCAAAACCATTTGGTGCCCAGGGGTAGTGGTGGCTCTGTTCTTGTTACAGGAGACAGAGAGAAGAAGGCACTCTCCTTGACTTCCTGGGGGTCCTTGCAGATCTTCAGGAATCCAGGAGAAAGATCTTATCTTCATGAGTCTGGCTGTAGGAACAGCAGCATGGTCTTGCCCATTCAAGGGCAGTGGCCGGGGTGAACCAGCTGTAGGATCATGAGTACAGCGCTTGCTGCAGGGAGGGAACAGAATTATACCTGGCAGAGGTTTGTATTCTACCGTCATGATGTAGGATCTTGGCCATCTTCTGTCAAAAAATAAGACCTGTGTAGAGTCAAATATTGAACTCATGGACTAAGGGTTAGAGTGGAAACACTCTCAGTGATATCCAGCAAACCTATATCTCTAACCACACAATGCTTACTTTAGGCCATTAAGTGTATGTGTGTTGATGTGTGTACACAGTGTGCATAGATATACAGGAGAAGATATAGACATTAGATGTTGGGAAGCTGGAACAGTGAAGTTACCACACTTCTCAGGAGAATGAGCAATTAGTAATCATTGTCTTCTGTTCACCATAATTTTTATACTTCACTAGGGCTTGGAAAACTATTATTCCAAGTAGCCAGCATAGTGTAGTGGCTTGAGCATTGGGCTATAACCCTGG
The DNA here is from genome assembly GCA_948472985.1 of Iguana delicatissima. Classification (NCBI taxonomy): domain Eukaryota; kingdom Metazoa; phylum Chordata; class Lepidosauria; order Squamata; family Iguanidae; genus Iguana; species Iguana delicatissima. Next base: position 282,259 of record CAOKZL010000465.1, on the reverse strand, counting down.
AGGTCAGGATTCAATTCCTTGCTTGGCCAGGTCACCAGGTGACCTTGAGCATGTCACATGCTCTCAGCCCTCAGAAAACCCTGTGATGGGGTCACTTTAGGGTTGCCATGTCAGAAATAACTTGAAGGCACACAACAGCAACAACAACATGTTTCTTACTAATATAATTTTTTAGTAATAAGTGCATTTAGTAATTTATTACTAATTTATTTTTGTAATTTATTATTAATTTATTACTAATATAATCATAATAATTATTTAGTAGTTTGTTATAAATCTCTTGATAATTTAAAGATAACTAGTTATCATTCTTTGTTGCTTTTGTTTGAAGAGTGATGCATTGCATTTTTAGTTACTTTTTAAATTGATTCTTTAAAACAGACTTGGGGGAAAAAAACCAAAAAAAATGTCTCAGATGACTAAAAATATCTGAAAAATTGAGAATTTTTAGAATAATGAGTAAACATGTAATTGTTTACACTAAAAAAGTAGTGATCTCAGTCATTACATTATGTTACCAAAGGTATGTATGTATTGCTTCCCAAAGTAATAAGTTACAGGAAAATGGTTGAAGTTCAATGTAACAACACTGGAAACACTGGGATTTTGGGTTCCTCTTTCCTGTAGCCCTTTTCAGTCCTGAAAATCTGCTAGAGAGAGTTCTCTATGAAATGGAAATGGCTTGAAAAGCTTCAGGGGAGAACGGCTGTGAAGGGATCAGCTAAGCAAGCACGTGTAGAACTCGCCCATCACAGCTCATGGGATACTATGCTGCCTTTCCATGCTGGGAATAATTTGGTGACTTAGGTGACTACCTGCCCAAGATGAATGTCCACCAACCTGACCCCATACACTTCCACTTCTCACCCCCCTTCTGATTCCACTGCTATCCCAATTTGGGGGTCAAACCACACATTTTAATAACTTGATTCTTCTCCAAAACATCAGAGTAAATGGAAGTTTATTTGTTTTTTTAAAAAATTGTTTTAAAGCCCTCTGGCACAGAAAAAAATGTTTGTACATTGGAGAGAGAGGAACATTGTGTGTTCCAACAGAACTAGGACTGAGGTAAGGACACATTATTTAACCTGTGTAGATTCAGGGCCTTTGCACACTATATTGTTATAGTGCCATTATCCCACTTTCAACATCTTGTGGAATTCTGTAGTTTACTGAGGCCAAAGAGCAATCTGGCTGAGAACTCTAAATGCCCCTCCCTAAACTCGAGCCACAGGATTCCATAGGATGTTGAAAGTGGAAAAATAGCACTGTAAAAGTGTAGTACAAAAATGACCTCAGCAAAAGACAGAGTAAACAGCAGTTAGTAAGAGAACAATTAATAAGATCTGAATAAAATTTTGGGAGCTGGGAATGTGGAAAGAGTCAGGTGAATTCATATTTGCTTTAATTGTTATATAATAAACATTTACTGTTTTTATTTTCTAAAACTGTTTCTGACTGTTTTCATTTAAGAATCAAAAAGGAGAACTAGACACACTTTACCACACTGAACTCACTGATCAACCCAAGGCATTTCCGCACTAGCCTGTTATAGCGTGATGATTCCACTTTCAACATCCTCTCAAATCCTGGGGTTTGCAGTTTCGGGAGGGGCCAGCTGGGCCCTCTCAAAACCGCAAACCTCAGGATTCCAGAGGATGTTGAAAGTGGAATCATCGCACTATAACAGGCTAGTGAGGAAATGGCCCCAGTCACTTCTCCAATATAGAGGTCATCTTGAGGCCTGTGTATAGGGATCCAGGGAAGGATCTTGTGGGTAAAAGGGAAAGGTGAATGATGAGCTTGGAACTGGCCCTTCCCCAGGGGCCAGCCTGGGTAGGGGATCCATCACATATATACCTCACCCCTGCTATTTGTGCCCACAGCAGCCACTTGAGAACAGTGGATACTAGCTGTAGTTGTATATGGATGTGTTACTTCCAAACTCTGTGTTTTACCTATAGCAGCAATGTCCAAACAGCCAACCATAGTAATCAGACTCAAGAACCAGCATTTGATGCTGGTGTACCGAAGAAGGTATCTTTCAGAAATAATAGCCATAGCACCTGGGGGGTTGTACGTAGGCCATTTTTAATAGTGAAAAAGTATAAGCATCAGTAACAAGTAGCTTTAGTTTGAAGATGAACATCTCATCCAATCTACTTCAAAAAATGACTTCACACTGCTCAGTATGCTAATCTATTGTAGGCAATAAAGGCTGAGAAAAAGGAGAAAGAGAGCTGAAACCTAAATTAGACATTAGATATTTTTGCAACTACTTTGCTTACACGCAGGTCGTCAAAGCATATGTTACTTTGCAATCTGAAATGCAATATAGCAGCAGGGAAAATATCCAAGAACTTCTGGAGATCATTTGCTGTACAATATTTTACAGCAAATGTGTTATTTTGACAATTTTCAAGGGTATTTTCAAAGTGGGAAAAAAAAAATCAGAAACATACCATTTATCCAGTTGATATTTTCTCTCATGAACCCAATTTTTTTTTTTTAGCACTGCTTTTGCATTAAAAATGGGTTTTGGAATACTAATCTTGTAGCTCTTTGTAAATTAATCGTTGCATTACGAAAATATTTTGTTTGCTAGCATTTTTCACATAGCTAGACATGTTGAATTAATTTTACTGCATGCTCACTTAATCTTCTTTCTCACCCTCAAGTCTCCTTTGGTAACTTAAAATGATCCATAATTTTCTTGCGTTTCATGCTTCCTGCTGTGCAGTTTGGCCCTGTAATAGTTGTCATTAGGAAACTCGTAACTACCCAAAAATGAGCACGACACACTTAGAAATATTATATGGATTAAAATGCAACCCGAAGCAGATTCAACATAGGCTGCAATTTATTTTTATCACAGTTTGGCGATGCAAAAAAGAAATGTTGGGGCTGATGGAAATATTCTCACTGAAACATGTTCTCATTTTTGGTATGAGACATTTTAATGTGTGTATGTAAGAAAGAGAAAAAGAGTGTATAAAAGTTCATTGGTATTCTATCTTGGTTACTTAATTACATATGCATAACTAAGCAATGTGTCCTGGCCTACCTCCCCACATCTTAACAGCTAGCAGCTGAATGAGGGGAGGGGTAGTTAATGTTGTTTCCAACCCACTCCCACCGGCAGGCAAGGCTATGACATTCAGGCCATTTCCTCACTAGACTGTTATAGCGCTATTATTCCACGTTCAACATGGCTAGCCCCTTCCGAAACTGCAAACCCCAGGATTCCATAGGATGTTGAAAGTGCAATAATAGTGCCATAACAGTCTAGTGCAGAAATGGCTTCAGATATGGGAACCTTGTTGCAAGTCCTTGTCACAGCCTCACTCACTGGCCAGAGTGGGTTGGGACACCACCTCCTTGCTCCTGATTGACAGCTGAATAGGTCTTCTTTACTCTGTCCAGATGCTTCCTGTTAAGATGGGCTGGAGAACATTTATGTAGTCTTATATATGGTCTACATGGTCTCTCTGAATACAGAGCAGTTATGGGTCCATACTTCTAGGTTATGAATCTATAACTGCAATACTGTATGCCAGCCATTATTTTACCCAGTGTAACTCCCAGAATACTTCACTGCGCTTGCTTAGGGAACATTCTAACTGTGAGGGCTGGAAACTATACTTCAGAAAAGTAAAATTTCCAAGCTCTCCTGTGTGTCTGTGACTCTTTGTTGTTAACTGCTATCAAGTCAACTTTGACTTATGGTGACCCTACAGATGAGAGACCTTCCAAGACCCTCTATCAACAATAGCCCTGCTCATATCTTGCAGTCTCAGGGCCCTGGCTTCCTTGATTGAGTCTATCCATCTGTAATGCCATCTTCCTTTTTTCCTACTGCCTTCCATCTTACCAAGTATTAATGTCTTTTCTAGTAAGTAATGTGTTCTCATGATATCTCCAATCTATGACAGTTTCAGTTTAGTTGTCTTGGCTGCAAGGGAGAGTTAAAGCTTGATTTGCTCTAGGACCCATTTATTTGTCTTTTTAGCAATCTAGGGTATCTGTAGTGCCCTTTTCCAGCACCACATTTAAAATGAGTTGATTTTCTTCCTATCAGCTTTCTTCACTGTCCAGCTTTTACAACTGTATATAGACACTCGAAGTACGATGGCATGGACAATTCTAACTTTAGTATTCAATGTTGCATCTTTACACTTCAGGATCTTGTCTAATACCTTCATATCTGCCCTTCAAATCCCAGTCTTCTCATTTCTTGACTGCAGTCTCCATTCTGATTAATGACTGAGACAAGGCTTTTTTTAAAAAAAAATATTTAATTTTTATTGAGTAATTAACTAATTACTGTTTAACACTGACATACAGAAATATTATTCCAATGATTAATACAAAACAACCAGCGATCAACCCATAGCCAACAAATTTATTTTCTCAATAAATATATTATTGCATTTACTCTGCCCTCCAGACCACCTCCATGACTGAGGCAAGGTATGGAAAATCTTAAGCTATTTCAATGTTTTGATCATCTAGTTTAAAGCTGTGTAAATAATCTGTGGCCATTATTTTTGTTTTCTTAATATCTAACTGTAAAACTCTCTTTTCACTTTCTTCCATGACTTTCTTCAGTAACTGTTCCAAGTATTTGCTAATTTTTGCCATTAGTATGGTGCCACCTGCATATCTTAAATTGTTGATCTTCCTTCCTCCAGTTTTCACACCTCCTTCCGCCGGATCTAATCGTGCTTTACCTATGTTATGTTCAGCATAGAAGTTAAGCAAGTAGGATGATAAAATGCAGCCTTACCTTATCCTCCTTGCCAACTGGAAACCATTCCATTTCGTTGTATTCTATCCTGATGGTATAAAGCACAGAATGATTTTCTTCCAAAATTCTTTCATGAGCTCCATATCCAACAGATGGTCTGAATATGATATCTGGTGCCTCTTCCCTTCCTCAACCCAGTTTGGACATCTGGCATTTCTCACTCCATATATGGTCAAAGTCTTTGTTGTAGAATGTTGAGCATCACTTTGCTTGTTTGAGAGATTAATGCAATGGCCCTGTTGTTACTGTAATCCGTGGTGTCCCTTTTTTTGGCAATTGGAATATATATCGAGTGTCTCCAATCTGCAAACCATTTTTTCCCATATTTGGTGGCAGATTTTTGTTTGAACTGGAGTAGATTCTGTCTATGTAGCTTGAAGCAGCTTATTGATATGCCATCTGTTCCTCCCAAGTGTCCTGAGTGCAGCTTCCCTTTTAATTTCTAAAATTGTAGGTTTGTCATCAAATGGTTCTTCCTTGAATGAATCTGTCATTCTTTCTTCTCTTTTATATACAGTCGACTCTCCGCATTTGTGGGCTTGACTTTCACAGATTTGATCATTTGTAAGTTTCTCAAACCCCTGCCTCCACCTCATGTGCTTCTTTTCCAGGGGAACCTTTCCTTTTGGTGGCTCCAATCAGGCTGCACTGCCCTTTAAAATCTCAGCTCTGGTCTTCCTCCTCTTCCTCCACCAGCTGCTGCCTGGCCAGCTAAGGACAGCTCACAGCCAGATTTCTCAGCACCACAAATCCTCTCTCAATGCATCCTGCACACCCAAGGAAAGAGATGGGCAAGACAGAGGAAGTATAGGGCCACCATGCCAACCTTTCTCTTCCATCTCCTTTCCCTGAACTGGTTTGGACCCTGCGTACTTGCTCTGGGCCCCCTTCCCATCCACCCACCCATTTTGATATTTGTGATGATATTTTCACTTTTGTGAGGGTCCTGTGCCCTTAACTCTAGTGAATGCGGAGGGCCAACAGTAGTTCTTTAGTGCATTGTTTCCATTGTCTTCTTATTTTGACTTGGTCATATGGCATCCCCAATCTTGTTTTAAATTTTCCTTTGATTCCTTGGATCTTGTGGAAAAAGTCTTTGTTCCTTTTTTCTTGTCTTCTATTTTTTTGCATTGATTATTATTGAGGTTCTCTTTGTCCCTGCACATAAGTCACTGAACAGTTGCAATTAGACTTCTGATCCTATTTCTGTCACCTTTTATTTTTGCTTTCTGTCTGTCTTTAACTACTTGAAGAATTTCATCTGTTATCCTTTGAGGCTTCTCTTTCTTTTTGGCTACAGATAGTGTCATTTTGCATTCTTCCCTGACAATGTCCCTGGTTTTAGTCCAGAACTCTGGCTCTTGGTCAATTAGGCTTAATTGTGCAAATCTATTGTTCACATTATAGGGGGTCTATGGGGATGAACTTCAGGTTGTGTTTTGACACAGTGATTGGTTTAGTGTTGTTTGTTAGTTTTACTTTAATTTTTGATACAGCAGTTCATAGCCTGTGCTATAATCTGTTCCTGGGCTTTTGTTCAAAGAAAGTAGAACTTCTCTGTCTTCTTTTTCCAATTATGTAGTTTATTTGATTCCTGTATTGGTCATCAAGTGATGTCCATGTATACAATCACCTCTTTGGTTGCTTAAAGAAGGTGTTTGTGATGAACAAGGTGTGGGGCTTACAAAATTCAGTCAGATCATTTCTTGATCTTGAGCCAAATTTTCCTACACTCTTTGATTCCATCCTGTTTCCTACTTTTGCATTCCAATCAGCTATGATTAACAACAAGTCCTGTTTTGGTGTGTGACCAGTTTCTTCCTTCTGAGAATCTTTCAGTTTCTTCTTCTACCTTTGTAGCTGGAGCATAAATTTGGATTATGTTTATATTGATGGGTTTTCCCTAAAGTCTTATTGATATTATTTGGTCAGACTTTGCATTATATTCCTTGACTGCTTTTGTTACATTTCTGCTTACTATTAATGTCATTCCATTTCTTCTTAGATTTTAATTTCCTGAGTAAAACTGTATAGCTATCTGTTAATTTAATTTAGATTCTAATAGAAGAAAAACAAACTACTATAGATTCATATTTCACATATTGCTCTGGTAATTGAAGCTATGGTTGACATGAAATGAAAATTTTCAATGAATACCCATGTCATTCACATCAAAATGGGTTGTTTTTAATCTGTTAGGGCTGAGTGAAATAAAGAATAATAGGGGAGTTTCATGAACCCTCTACTCTTGATGTTCAAGAAGCATATGGAGGATACTGTGGGATCATCTGTGGAACTACAGATTGCCTTCTCACTTCCCTGGAAAACATCACATGGACCTGTGTGAGAAGGAGCCCTCTGAACATGGACGTGTACATGTAGTGAGGTCCTAGGCACTTGAACTAAAAAGACAGGATTGCTGTCTGATAGACCTTCAAATAGAATCCTGTTGAGTAAACTGGACAGCCACCCTATTGGCACTATAAGGTTTTTTGCTCCCAGACCTTTTGATCTTCCAGATTGTTTGGGCTTTAACTTTCAGTAGCCCCAGTGAGTATGACCAATTGGTCAAGGATTCTGAGATCTCAAATCCAAAATGGTTGGCAGGCCAAAGGTAGAGGTGTGGACAGTAGGTTTTAAGTATATTTATTTTTGTACATCTGAAAATAGTCCTGCTGTCACTCCAAAAATCTAAGTTTACTTTAAAGTAATAATGAGAGAAAGGCTGGCATCCTGTTAGTAAGTTGGATTTATGCTATTGCAACTCACCTTTGTGGCCATCATTGAGAGGCTGGAGTTCTGCTTTCACCATACAGTGACTCCCCCTCCTCCAACTCCACCCTATAAGCAGGACTGCACCTCTCAGTGTGGCCATTTTCATGTTGTGTGATAATGGCAAAAGGTTGAGGGGCAGATGTGTCTAGCCAATTTCCTGTAGCTGGATATGCTCAAGGACATTATCCATAGGGACCTCCTAAGTACTTTCAGAGGCCTCTGCAGATGCTGCTGCAGCACAACCAGACAAAGAAAAATAGCTTTCTCTTGGTCCCGCTACTGTCCCAGTCTTGCCTAGTGAAGATACAGGAAAGAGCCTTCTCAGTGGCTGATCCCACCCTCTGGAACGCCTTTCCTTGGGAAGCTGGACTGGCCTCCTCCCTGCACTCCTTTCACTGGCAGGTAAAAACATTCTTATTTAAGCAGGTTTTTAATATGTAAGCAGGCAGGCTTTTAATTTATCAAGATGTCTTTAAAATTTGTGAAGGTTTTTATAATTTATATATTTTTATTGTTTTATTGTTTTAAATGTTTTATTAATGTTTTTAACTTTTTTGGGAAGCCGCCTTGGGTTCTACTTTGGGAGAAAAGTGACATATAAATTAAACAAGCAAACAAACAATAGCTGGATGCATCCCTGCTCTCTGGCAATCCAGTAAAGGCTGCACTGCAGGGAATTGGGCTATGCTGCTTACCAGATGAGTTTGAGGTGTGGTAGCATCAGGTGACATAGCTACATCTCAACTATATATGTCTCCTGATGCAGAATGTTGGCCAAAATCTTGTCAACCAAGTCCAATAGGAACTTACATTCCACAAAATCACTATACCTGGAAAAGAGGTTTTTTTTAAAAAAAAGAATAACAGCTGGATTATTTATTTTGATCTGTTTAATAGGCAACACTAATATGTAATGGGAAAACAGTTGCAGTTTCTATTAAACTAGTTGGATGTCAGGGTTGAGAGAGGCCACTGATTGTTCTGTGTTTGTTCTGACCCTGTAAAGGTATTCATGGCATTTTCCCTCCCACTCCCTCCAAATGATATGATCTCTCTCTTGCTCTCTCTCCCTCTTACTTCGTTGCCTATTAATAAATCCATTCTAGTGGGAGGTTTAAGAGTTCATATTAAGCAGCATATTTCAGTCTTTGCAGCCTCATTCCTGGCTTCTATTTCTGGATCATTGTATTCAGAATTTTGAGGTACAAGTTAATTAATATGTCAGCACTATCTCATTTAAATGAGAACAGTACAACACTTAGACCTATTCCCATGCTTTCGTATTGGGATTTTATCTCCAGTTTGGATGGTGTAGAAGACATTTCCATATTTTTAAAGCATGAAACCAGCAAATGCCTCTCATTTCTCTTTCACACGCACGCATGCACACACGTGCACACAGGCACACACACACACACAGCATCCTAATTAAATTTTATACAAATTTTATACAACTTTCACTCTCATATTTGCTATATTCTCCTGATCAAATTGTAGCCAAAAGCCGTTGGTTACAATCCTATTCATAATATACATTATTGAGCATGGTGAGATTTATTTATAAGTAAATATGTGAGGGATTAAGCTGTTTAAGGCCAAAGCAGACTATGCCAGCCCAAGATACGTTTCTGCCTGAGGCGGGGTAGCAAATGGTGCCCTCCACCATCCAAGTCACATACCTAGAGTGAGCCAAAGTATTTTGGCACCAGAGGGAAAAAAGCCCACAATCAACTCCCCCGCAAGAAGAAAAGGAACTACCATAGTACAGTGAATAACTAACAATTGTCCACTCATTCATTTGCTTCCTGAGGTGGCCACCTTATTCTGCCTAAAGGTAAGTCTGACCCGGCAGGACGTCTGTGATTAGAGTTCTCCACTTTGAAAGCAATATGTCAGAGGAAGTTGGTGGATCTGATGGTATGAGAATTGTGAATTCACTTTTGAGTTTACCAAGGCTTCTTCCAAATTCCTCACTGCCTTGGGTCCTGTCCCAGAGGAAAGGAAGGCTATAAACAAACAGAAACAAACAATAAAGTCATCCCATCAGAAGTCTGACACCCAGGACCACTACTATGCAACTAAGAACAGTGACAGAAATGGTAGTAATCCAAAGGTTGCAAGACAACAGATTCTTTCAGCTGATGTAAGAAGGTGCATGATTGGAAAAGGGAAGAGGATAGCTGTGGAGTTCAAAGGTGATGTGTGTTTGTGTGTATGTGTGTAAGAGAGAGTGAGAAAGAGAGAGCAAGAAAGAGAGAGGAAGGGAAGGAGAGATTTTCCCAAGCATAGGAGCCTATTGATTTAGTACAAGGTTCAAGAGAAAGTTTTTAAATCTGTCTGTCTGTCTGTCTGTCTGTCTGTCTGTCTGTCTAGTTAAAGACATTAAAAAGCTGCAACATTAGGATAGGGAGGAAGAAGGGGTGATGTCATTGGAAGCTTGAGTTCTCTGGTTGTGTATGTGGTGATTTTTCCAAGTACAGAAATCTACTATTTTCATGCCAAGATTCCAGAGGTTTTTTTTTTAATTAAAACTATTGAAAGAAGGGATGGGCGGAGGGAGGAGAAGGAGTGTGTAGGGCGGTAAGGATGCTAGAGGAAGATAACTGTCAATATCTCTCCCATCCAACTTCCCTTGCCACCCCTTTGGAGTTTTACCAAAAACAAAGAGGACTTGAATGGGAAAGCAGAAGTGGCAAGAGTAAGCAAGATGCAACATGCAAAGGTATGGGACAAATCACCAGTATGGAATAGCCCCAGATCTATTCAGAAGTAAATCTTATTGAGCCCATGAACTTACAAGGAAGTAAGCATACTCTGGATTTCAACCTTTGTTTAGGAGACCAGCATGGGAAAGGTCCAAAATTCTTCCTTCATAAACATACCTTGTCTTCTGAAACAAATAACGTTGATGGAGAGTGTGATCATGGATCTCACCCATGTCACCTCTGGTTTGACTCCTAGATTGATTTGGCTCCTGCCGTTTATTTTGCTTGCTTTAGATCTGTGTATGCACAAGACTGAGCAGCGTATTGTAGCACAGTCTTTCAGAAATTAGTCCCCAGTGATGACAGTGGAATCCATCACTTCAAGAGGGTATCACAGTTGGCTCCTGGTGGACAGAGTAACTAGGAACTCCCGCTCTCTCCCTGCTTTTCATAAATAATTCACAGAGTGTTCTATTGTGTTACAAATGATGTATCACAGCAGAGTGCCATACTACTCAATACAGAAGCTATATGAATCACTGTTGTCTTTATCTCTGTCTCCATGTCATCCTAAATTGCAGGACATTAGATAGTAATCAAATCAGGTCTTACACTGGAAAGATATGGTTGGACAGCAAGATTATTGTTGTTCAAATGTCAAGCTAGCAGAGATATTACACATATTAAACAAATGCCCAGTGTCCACGTGTCCATCTTACTTTCTTGAATCCTTCACCTGCCTTTCAAAACCAGTTACTCTTGCCATCATGTCTTGCTGGTGAGCCTGGACACCTTGTGAACACAAGACTGGACTAGATGGGCCTTTGGCCTTCTTCAGTATGGCTCATTTTATATTCTTAGCCAGAAAAGTACAAATATGTTTCATTCTTACAGGAAAAGCTATTTTCTGAACAGTTTCAAGAAACCTAGAGGTTCTGTTATCAGAAGACCCATAATGGTGGGCACATTATCTAGCTTCTTATGAGATGTACAGGGGTATCAAGCCAGTGTGGTATAGTGATTTGAATGTTGGAAGAACAGGGTTTGAATCCCTGCTCAGCCATAGATACTCACTAGGTGATCTTGGACAAGTCACACTCTCTCAGCCTCAGAAGAAAGGAAAGAGAAAGCCCCTCCGAACAAATCTGGCCAAGAAAACCCCATGACCAGTTCACCTTAAGTTCACTGTAAGTCAGAAATGGCTTGAAAGCAAAGAACAACAAGGTAGTGATAGTTTGTAATCTCTCTCTCTCTCTCTCTCTCTCTGTGGGTATCTTTCAGAATGAGGCACCTCTCAACATGGGCTTTGGACCAGCCATGCCTATAGAGGGATGTCTGGTGTGTATTTGGTGAGCACACCCAAAGGCCTATTCAATATTTCAGGTGAACTGAAACTGGGTCTAAGAATACATTAAAGAATTTTCTGCAGTATGTAGATATCCAATGACCAACAAAATTCTATAGAAAGAGTTTCCTCATGATAGGAAATTTGAACTTCATTAGACATTTTGCTCTTTTTGCTGGTGTTATTTTAAAATTATTAGGTCAGAGAAAATGCTTGCTTTATCTGCTGTGTTAATTTCCTTAAGCTTGACAGTATTGTTGTCAATATGAAGTTTGTTATGTTATTTATTTTTTTGCTATTAGCTTCTAAAAGGCACTGTAGGGGTGAGAAAATTAAAAATGGCAAAACTGTCACTTCTCAATTAATTCAAGATTGGAGCATCCAGTTAACAGTGCATATCTTATTGCAGATGTACATGAGTAGGGGGAAGTCTGTCAAATTTGACATTTCATGCTCCGCCTGGCTGCTGTCCTGCAGTTAGCAGGGTACATATTTCATGCCTCATTCCAAATAATCTTCCTAAAGCTGTGATAGATATGAAACATACATCATGTTCAACCATAGTTTTCATTAACCACATTATACAACTCAAGCCATTGTTTGAGCTTCCAAATGAACAAATAAGCCATGATTTAGAGTTGCTTCTCAGACCTCCTTTCTCACTTAGGTAGAACTCCATTTTCTGGGTACGGTGGTTTCTAGAGGTGGAAGAGTGGCTATTAACTATGACTGTTAATTTAAATGTACCATCAATTAGCCCAAACTATACTTTGCCATCCAACTTTCAACCATGGTGTCTTCAGTCTTTACTTTGCCAATTCAGAAACTTTACAGTAAATCATTGCTTCATTAACAGTGAAGTCTGAATTAAAGCAACACACAATCATGAGCCACAATGTCTTCATGTGTTCTGTAAAGAGTTGATCTACATGCCCCAGTCTGACCTGACTTTGGCCCTTTGCACACCAGGCAATTAGAACAGGACAGTGCGTCCTAGCAGGGAGGTCATCTGCACATTGGAGCGGACTAGGAGCAGACTGCTTACCAGAGATCCGCACCTCAGTCCGCTCCAAGATGAGCCCAAGTGGTCCTCCAGCGTGTTTTTGAAAGACCGGAAAAAACAGGTCGTTATTTTACTGGAACATGTCATTGCATTCCTGCTCCCTTGTGCAGATTCTCAGGTTCGCACCAATGCGAGCCTGCGATCTGTGGAGGGCGGGCTTTAGGCATGGCGAGCTTCAGTGGTTGGTCGGGACCCATGACCAACCAGAAACTGCCATTTTGGAAGCCGGAAGCTGCCATTTTGGAAGCCAGAAGCCGCCATTTTGGAAGCTGGAAGCCGCCATTTTGGAAGCCGGAGCAGTGCGGATCTACAGACCTCACACTGCTCCGATTCGCCCCGGACCAAGGAGGAGCCCTGCGGAAGGGCTTCAGGGACAGTCCATGTTGCTTCGGACCCCAGAATAAGCAGTAGGTAACGGCACAGAAAGATTCCCTTGCCTTGTGCGGAAAGGGCCTTTGTTTCCTAGGCACATTGAGGTATTTGCACAGGTGGAGTGGCTGTTCCACATGTACAAGGTTTTTGGTTTGTATGTGTAGTGATGTGAGATCCACCTTCTGTGTGATACTGGACAATACTGCACATGTGTAGACCAAACAGTGCATTGAAATATGCTTGGAAAGCTGATCTCAATATGATTGTACAGCAGAGGTCCATGAAGCTCCACCTGACCTCACTTCAAATTACAAAATATATTTTTATATTTCATATGAGTTTCTCTGCAGAATAATTCCACCCTCCTCTCCTCCTCTTCCTCTTCCTCCTCCTCCTCCCCTAGTTTTTCTACATAAAATATTTCCAGAACAACTTCCAAAGCAATGGGTTATGTCCAAACATCAGTGGACAAAAGCAAGATCTTACAATCAACTCTTCATTTTAGATTTGTTGAAGGCAAACACCTTAATATTATGTGCACAACAGCTGCAGTTACCACTTTTCACAACTGCGGCTAAAGCAGAACTCCAGCTGCCTAAACCAGTGCAAAGTCAGGTCTGCCCATTGATGCCCTGAGCTTAACTGATCCCTTTCCAGAAGGAAAATAGTACTGCACTGTCTTAATATTTGGAAAGGGAACTAGGATGCCGCGCAAGAGTCATCCAAGGCTAGAGCTCAGTTTGACTTCAAATTAATTAAAATAACATGATTAACATAATGTGGAGTAAAGCTAAATAACATAAAAAAGCTGAACTCTCAATAACTGCTAGAAACCCAAAGCTGGGAGTGGGGGATGGGGATTATTTAGTTATGTGCTCCATGGTTTGTTATTTGCTAACTTTATCTTATTTTCTCTTTCCTCTCCTTTGTCTGTATGGGGAAAATCCTAGTATAGTGCTAGTCTTTTAAGACGCAAGGGAGGAGATCTGGTTTGAACCTGGGTGCGTCTCTTCTTTGTCCCCCTCCCCAATAGAAGATTTATGATTTGATTCCCCCCAAAAAGTGTGGAAGAAAAAGTTCATTTGTTTATAGCAGTGGTGGGAAGACTTTGACTTTTCAGCTGTTTTATCTTTCTGTTCCTGGACACTGCAACCAGCAAGGCCAAATATGGGAGTTGTAGTCCAAAACATCAAAAGCAAGACACTCCCCACTGTGGTTAACAGTATGGCTTTCAGGTTCATCAATGTTGGTACTAGAGATCATGAGGTCCTCCAATGTTCTTGAATAGCATGCTTCGTCAGCCCCAACTAGCTTAGCCATTGGTATAGGAAAGGAGTTGCAATCAATATGGTTCTTATGTGTTCACAAGTCAACAAACTAAAAAACAAAACAAAACAAAAACTGAGAACAATTCCTGGCCAGACACTTATAAGCTACAGAGAGAGAGAGAGAGAGAGAGAGAGAATATTTGTCGGCTGTATGCATAAAAGGGTGTTTTATCTAGTTAACACACATTGCTCAGGAGATGAGGCTGTTAGCATCTTGTTCTCTTCTGTGTGCATTCACTACACACACAGGGATTGAGTTTAAAGTAGCATAAGCTTGAAGAAATATATGTTAGGGTCAAGCCATGGCCAACAGCCTGAAGCAGGTCAGGAGGTTGGAATCAGGACTAAAGTACAATCAAGGCTGGAGAGCAAATCAGGACTAACCAAAAAATGCAAATTACACTGGAACTCAGGTAGACCTTCAGGGAACAGGAAATGTTCAGGGAACAGGAAATCCTTTATACGTCTTTCTGCCTAGAGGGTTTCTGCATAGAAGATTTAATGCTGAGAGGTGAACCTGAGTCCAGTAAGAGTTCCAGTAAGAGTTCATTGTCTCTCAGTGAAAGGCAAAGAGGAAATGGGAGAGCTGATGTCTTGCTTTTCACTGGGAGATGCTGCTTACACACTTCACCATATGGGACAGTAGTCAGCAGTTCTTAACAGAATACAAAGGTCAGGAGCACGGAAGCTTGCTGCTGTGATGTCACTCCCTTCCATGTGTATTAAGTATCTCAAGGTTTCACTAATTTACTTCCTTGTTCATAATGCTTCCTTGTGTTCTCCATTCCTTTAGTAAATAAAGCCAATCCTAACTATCGGAAATAAGAGCAGACCACTTATGCTAGGCATACTACTGAGTGTTTTTTGTGCACTGTAATAATAACAGAGGAGCTGCTAACAACAGTCTATTCATGAAATCATTACCTTAAGAATTTATTGAAATAATTACTCTGGTGTCTTAGGAGCAGGGTCATCCTTGCCATCTGTTAAATATAATTCATTTTCACTTCAAGAGATAATCAGTAATCTTTTTGCCGCATTTATTTTAAAGAAGGAACACATTTCCATATGAAGGAATCCCTGCTCAGCCATGGAAATATGCTGGATGGCCTTGGGCAATTCAGTCTCTCAGCCTCAGAAAAGGCAAGGGCGAACCCAATCTGAACAAATCTTGCCAGGAATGAACCCAAAATAGGTTTATGTTAGGGTCACTGTAAACTGGCAATGACTTTAAGGATTACAGCAACAACCACAAAGCAAAAGAGGGCTATGATGCCTTGCTAGTTAAGGCAAGAGGACTTACCACTATGCCACTTTCTTTGACATCCCACTTCCTTTCACCTCAGTGCCTCACTTGAAGGGTCCTTTCTCAGAGCAAGGCATTGTGGACAAGGGGGCCATAGAGAATATCTGTGATGTTGCAACAAAAATGGTGTCAGTGGCCAGTTCACCTACAATATCTCACTCTGATGAAGGATCCCCTCAAAGCAAAACCTCTGGGGTTGGTAGTATTCCTCTCTGGCTGTATTCTTCTCTCTCTCAGTGTGAGGTATCAAGACAGCTACTCTAGCACTCTGCATTTCTTACTTTATGACTTCCTTTCAGGAAAACCCATCTTTGTCCACTGCTCCACTCTGGGAGTTCCTGCTCACAGTGAGATGTAAGGCCAGTGAGTAGTCCAGAAAGCCTATACGGTGGAGAAGTGGATGTGGTGGGGTAAGCAACTCTCCTTTGGGTTAGAGAAGCATGTTGTCCACCCCCTTCTCAATTTGGCACATGAAATAAAGGGTCCACCCTACCTCACAGGAAGGAAAGCATTGCACTATATGCAGTATGAGAGAAAGCCATTCTCAAAAGATACCACATTTTATTAAAGTCCAGAGTCTTTTAGATAACCACTTTCTTTCCTTAGGAACCATCTGGGGAAATAATGGGTAAAAACGGTAGACATTTTAAAAATATGTGTCTAGTGTTGAAATTCTGAAAGCAGAATAACACAAATTCAAAATGATTTCATAAATATACGTATTTTTGAAGTATTTTTAAATATATTGGCTGGCACATTGTTAATGACTTATAATGGTGCATGTCTAATTTACATCACTGTAAATCATTCTTTATTGTTACTGAGGTCAGCATTCTCTACCAAACCTGTGCAATGACCAAAATGTCCCTCCCCCGTTTAGCTGCTGGAGCCCTCCCTTCATGGCTATATAGCGACTGGTGGAGAATAGGGGGCATCAGAGAAATATCCTGCTGTCTCCCTGTAGCCAGATACAGAACAAGGGCATCATCCACTGAGGACTCAAGGGGACATAAGTGAATGTGGGAAGGGGGAGAGAAGCTCCTACAACTGAAAGGTGGGTTGGAAGGATGACAGAGATGATGCAGTGTGGTTCCACACGCAGAATGTTTATAATATACCCCTGCAGTGAAGAATCTCAGCTATTTCCCCCCCTATAAATAAATAAATAAATAAAAATGAAACCAACATTTTTGTTTCCATTTCCCAAACACAGGCTGCATATTTACAGTTTTAATATAGCTGGCATAAATATTTACTAAAAACAGGTTTGCCCATAAAATATTTTACATTTGTGGTTTTTAATGAGTATATGAGCAATCAATTTTTTTAAAACTAGTGTTTGTATCATTGGGCTGCACCTAGATAAAATTTCAATTAATAATTTAATAAAACTGAATACTATAGACATCAATGAGGCTTGTGAATCATGACTTAACTCCCATTGCTTTCAGTGGGAACTAAAATTCATCTGGGTAGGGTTAAATTCCACTATTTTCACATTGTCTTTGGAGAAGGAAACTAATTTTTCTGCAATTAATTGGGTTTTATTTATTTATTTTTAAATTTTAAAGGCACAAACCATATTCCCCTGATTTTCATGCCATGGGTCAATCATGTATAGATCACACATGGTCTCCTGAGTCTTTCCTAAGGTCAATCTCATTTTGAATGGAAGAGGGGACAGATGGTGTATTTGAGATACATACAAGCAGGGCAAAAAGGCAACAGCCCTGGCTTTTCTGTCCCCAGCATCTGCAACTTGATTCCAACCTGCTTTTCAGCCTCTACCAGTGGTTTAATATGAAGAAAACAGCAGCTGCAGCTTTCCAGCACAGCAAGACTTTAGAACTTGCTGATGAAGCTGCTTTCAAAGGCAAAGGAAGGATAATAAAATGTCGGTGACCTACCCCTTTACAGATATTCATGAGAGGGTGTTTTTTTTTTATTTTGTTTTTTAAAAATGCATTCAATGACAGCCTTCTCCATTCAGAGTAGAAAGTTCTTTCTGTATACAGCTATATGTGAATGAGCTCTCTAAGATGCTACAAGGAACGCAAAGAAGCTTCTGCTCAATGAAGTCACTCAGCTAGCACCAGCTGGTTGTGTTAGTGGTTGCATACTATCAGACTTAGCATAAGGGTTTTTAGAATGCAGGTGGTTGTGGAAAACAGTTGCCCAAGAGGTCATACAAGCAATGGCATGCCTTGCCTTTGCAAACAAATTAGTGATTGTTTGCAAAATCAGCAGCACAAGCTCTCCTACAACTGGTTGCACAAGTCATTGTCAAACTGGTCATGCAGTCAGCTGGGCAGCATCTGGTACAATGAGTTGTTCAAGCTGTCACACAACTTCTTGTGCAACTGCTTTGAGGAACACTTATGGTAGGTGTTAACTGTTCTAGCGAGGATTTTCATTCCACTACTAGTAAATTAGATTTATTCCATTTATTGGGGTAAAGCTTGCTGCTTCTAATGCCACTCAGTGGTGCAGCTAAGTATTTTTAGGCTTTGAACTTTATTAGCAGGGTGCTCATTCAATGGTAATGTGTATTACTTCACTTACTTCAAAATGTGATAAGCCAACTCTGCTACATTTGGGAGGCCCTTTTGTTGAGTGGCATCCTGAACATCTTCCTCAAAGTTCTACCTTGCCTGTGCCATTCATTGGTGCAATGTTGACTCCTTGGCACAAATCTCTGGGCTTCACAAAAAGGCTTAACATAACTATTCAGAAGTATGGGGGTCAAGATGGAACACCATGGCACCTAATAAGGCAATGGCCACAGCATTGGTCCTTCACAATTCAACACCACTATAAGGAAAGCAGCTCTTATTACAGGTGTCATGGATACCTGTACAGTGCACAGAACATTATAATACAGCCCTAAAGGAGATAGTAGAAAGTTATTAAGCTTACCATAGGCTGGAAGCTCTAGTGCACTATTTACCCTGGCATAGCATTTCAGCAGATAAGAGACCATGAGATCATGGCTTTCCTGTGAGAAATTAGGCAGAGGAGAATCTTGCTATAGTTTCTGTTTTTGGTGCTTCTAGGAAGCAGAGAACTTGTCCCTGTACACTAGAGATTTTTATTTTTTGTCTGATCTTTGGGACACTCTATATAAAACCCTGTCTTTGACAATTAGAACTTCTCTAGAAGGTTCACACACATTTGGGAACATAATGGCTTTTGGGATGCACTTCCATAACTTGTTGGATTATAGCTATGGCCACGTGGGGAGGTGTTTTCTTCTGCTGTGAAACATCTGCTGCATCAATGAAACATCATTAAATCTTCTTTACATCAATGGCTTTATCTCATTTCAAATGTTCTTGCATCTGCTTAGATATGGTAGCTTTGATCAGTTTCCAAATCCTCACAGACCATGAAGGAATGAGAGCATGCTCCTTCAAACTATATTAGTGCTCTTTGGGGAGGACCAAAAGAACTGATAGAGCCACACTCATCCAGTCCATCTCTCAGTGAAAGTAATCCAGCAGAACAACAAAGGGCTATTTCTTGTCCAATATCAGAGGAGAATCCATGTCTTCATGTCTATGCAACAAATGCCTAAACAAGCCTAGGGTCAATTTTTGTCGCTATCGGGTTAATGAAATTAAAAGTACTGAACTGGGGAAACTGAAAGTCATTTCAAATAGTTACTGTACAAAAATAGCCATGTGCTACAGATTTTGTGCACCAATGTCTGATGCCTTAGTGGTGGTCTTGGAAAAGGGTATTTTCATCTTTTACCCTCTCTTTAATTTTACAAAAAAAAAACAGCATAGAAGAATCATGGGGAAAACATTCCCTATTTGTAATATATATAGCCTTTTGGTTTTAGAAAAGTAAAACCGGCTCCCCTGAAAGATGTCCCTTGTGCCTCTTTATGCCAAGGTCAAGGTCAACCACAAGTAATGCAACACCTTTATGCTCACCACAGAGAATTTCTAATGGATTAATTGGCATCAGCTAAGAAGAGCTGTGGCTCCCTCCCCTGACCACATTCTGCCACAGTTGCTGATGACAATGATTATAAGTCAGGGAGATGAGTTTCATGGGCCCCCCTGAGAGTGCTAGGGAAAGCTTAAGACTTTTCTTCTCTTGAAAAGACATATGGAACATCGAGTATGGAGATGGAATTCTGTCTTACATGCTTATTTCTATGGCTCTGTTCACTAACATAAAGCAATGGTATACATTTCTGCACAAAAATAAGTCTTACTGAGTTGATTGGTGCTTGATCTCAGAGAAGGAAACCTTTTTTTTTTTCCGGTGAGGGCCATATGTCCTCAAGGATAATCTGTTGGGAGTATGCTATTGTGAGTGGAGTTGAGCCAAGACTAGATTGAGCCTCAGTCTAAAACAGCAGAGCCCCTTTCCTCTTAGCTCCCTAGAGGGCGTGTGACTTAAAACTGTGATAAGGAAACACATTGCTGGGAGGCATGGAGAACCCATATCTTAAGAGAGTGAGGCGATCTTGACACTCCAGATGTTTTGGACCACACTTCCCACCATCACTTACCATTGACTATGATAGTTGGACTTCTGAGAGCTGAAATGCAAAACATCTGGAGGGCCAAATTTTCCCCATTCCTGTCCTAATTGCTCTTGGAGACCTTTCAGCTTCCCACACGGCATGTGACTGGCACATGAGACTTGAGGGCAGCAGCTGTTCCATTAATATGAAACCCAAGTTCATCACGTAGGCAGTTTAGTTAAATTTCTCTAGGCTATGTGGAGAACAATTAATTCAATTTGGGAATACCATCTTGTTTGGGCTTTTCCTCCTCTTTTTTGTAATTGCTTAGAAGAAGATTGTCATCTCTCATTACAGCATTAACCTTTAGAACTAATAGTGCATGGGTTTCAATAATTACGTAGAAGAAGATGAAAATGAATTATTACCATGCTAGTGAAGTATGGATTGAAAGGCTCACTTATTAAAGTACTTTTTAAACTAATTAGACCTCTTTTGTCACCACAGCTGGCCTCATTAAAAATTATCAATTCAAATAACAGTACGTTTTAAATAAAATAAATAAAACAGCACAGACATACAAAAAACAAATATCAAAAAATACAACCATACAAACATTAACAGACATCTACACATAACTAAAACAAATACTAACAGAACATCACTACAATTGATTCCCGCTCTTGTTGCAAACATTTACACATAACTATCAAGTCGCACATTTTATCCCATAATTATTAATTATTGCTTTTACTTTTAATTACTTAATTTCTCAAGTTCATAATTATTTCTTAACTTATTCTGGATTACTTTTACTAATGATCATTCATCTAAAAATAATTGTCTATATAAAAACAAGATTTTAAAACAACAATCAGAATATATCTTCTAAATCTACTTTTACATTTCTCATTTAATAATATTAATTATGAAAACCTATTATCATCAGATTGCCTTCATTCTTTATTAAGAAATCAAGCAACCACTTCCATTCAGACAAAAATTTGTTTTGTGTTCTGCCTTTTAGCTTGTGTGTTTAGCTTATCCATTTAGACAATTCCTTTCAGGCTGCTTAGCCACTTATCCACTGTTGGTGACTCCAATTTTTTCCAGTAAACTACTCTTGCTGCCAACAACATGTGTTGTACCAAATTATGTTGCTTCTTATCTATTCTTGTTATCTTCTTCCCAGATTCCTAGCAGATTTAATTCAGGCTTTTTAGGTAACTGAGATTTTAAAATCTTTTGCATCCACTTTTGTATCTTCATCCAGAACTGTTTACAACTAACATTCTTAATAAGAGATTCACCTTTGAGTGTATCAGGACCTTTCTTTTTACAGGCTCAAATGTACAAAGCCCTAATATAGCTAACAAAATCTTTGAAAAGAAGGAAACAAGAGAAAGTGAGTGATTAAGAACAAGAGTGCATTTAAGCCATCAGTTGACATTGGTTAAAGTCATCACATAGACTTGGGATCTTTCTCTTCAAGGAGACACTCACCTAACTTTTTCAGCTGTCTCAGCTTGTTCCCTTATGTTGCTGCAGGATGTCCCAAACCTGTCATCTCTTCAGTTGCTCTGATCACATAATACCCCTCTTCAAATCCTGCTACTTGGCTTCTTGTCCTGTCCTAGGTAATGAATAAGATTCTGGTCCTTGCTTTTCAAAGCCCTTCATCATCTTGTGTGCCTTATCTCTCCATTTCTATATCTCAATATATCTGTGCCTGTGATTGTTAGTCTTTCAGCCTCTCCACATCCAAATATCTTCTGCTTCCCAAAAGAACTCTGCTTTTTCTCTCTTGTTGCCTGCATGCCTTTAACTTCTTTTCAGAATATATATATGATGCCACTTGACTTGTTTCCTTCAAAACCCTCATCAGTTCCCATCTTTTCTTTGGCACAATGCTGTATCCTCCAAATCTTATGAAAAGACTCTGTAACTAATAGAATCAACCACACATGACTCCTTTGTTTAACCCAAGCCCTTTCTGCAACACACATTTTCTCAGAGCTGGGATGCGGGGATCGCGTGAGCAGCCTTTAGCGTGAGGCTCTCGCGTCCCAGTTCCTTCAGCTCTGCAGCTGCCGCCTGCTCGCGTGAGAGCCCTATCTCTTCCTTCCGCAGTGCAGCCTGGGAGTTTCCCAGGCTGCGCTGGGGCAGGAAGCATGAGCGCCGTGGCTTCAGAGCTCCGCATGCACAGCAAGTGTGCGCATGGCTCCAGAGCAATGCGCAATCGCGCACCATTTCCGGCTCACAGCTGAAAATGAAAAAGTGTGCGGTTGGTGCCTGCCAGCCCCTTCAGCATCGCACAATTGTGAGTGCATCATGTGGATTGCTCTCCTCACATTTGCGCGACGCTCAAGGGGCCCTTTCACATGGCAAATGCCTTGCAAAAAAAGGGCCCCACTCTGCATTCCCATCTCCTTCCTCTTATGATTCTTCAGTGTTGAATTTTAGAAGGCTAAGTTCCTAGGGCAGAAGTCTGTCCTCATCAAGGTGATGACACCATATAAATCAGGGATGGGAATCATGAGGCCTTCCAGATGTTCTGGGACTGCAAGTCCCAGCAGTCTTAACCAGCATAGCCAAAGTGAGGAATGGTAGAAGCTGTAGCCCAACCATAATTGGAGGGCCACATGATTTCCACACTTGACATAACAATAGCAGAAGCATGATAAAAACTAAACAATTGATATCCTGATTTGAGGCTTCTTGACATTGATTGGATCTTACAGGTATCTAACAACAACAACAACAACAACATGGCAGCAATTATAAATGCAGATGTTAATAAAGCCCTAAAGTAACGTTGTCAAACCTCTTTCACCCTGCAGGCTGTATTCACTTCAAAGAAGTTCTCAGGGACAACATTACAGTTATGGGCATAGCTAAAGGTAAGTGCAGTGGAAACCCCCCCCACAGCATATTTTAACTAAAAGTCTTGCTGCCAATAAATAAGCTTATAGGTTATTTGAATGGCACACACTGGGGTGAGGTGGGGAACAGAACTGTGGGAAAACACCAGCCAAGGATGTCTTTGGGAAGGGGGAAATGGACATCCAGGAATCCCTGGAGTGCTGGACTTGTCACCTAAGAGGGCCAGAGTCAGCCCTGAAGGCTGATTTTCCCCACCCCTGCTTTATAAGAGGGAAAAGTGTACATACACAGATTTGTTTCTGCAGTCTATAAAGTGCATAAAAGTTGGTGCACCATCACAGTAACCAATGAGGAGTAGTGTGCAGTTTAACACTGGAAAGCAGCCATGAATACCAAATACACTTCAGACTCTGAACTGCCTAGCGAGAAATGGCCTCAAATTGGGTTTAAAGCTTCTGATTTATGCTCTTAATAAGCTAATCTAACATCCTTTTTCTTAATTTTGGATAAATGAAATGTGTTGAGTGGGATGCTACACTTCAATTTATTTTTGTTTTAGAACTTGTTAATAACAAATCTGACTGTGCTCCACATGCAAAAGTGATGTGCAGGGCATTGGGAGCAAGAGTTCTCTTAATGAGATGGAGTGTAATTTGTTTAAAAGACAAATCTCACCCCTTCTCCTTTCCAGACAGGATGCTTAATTTAAATTGCTGAATCAAAACTAAACGTTATTTCCCTCAGCTTTGAGCTCATTTCATTATATCATTTTGAAATGGTAGGGAATGCAAATCATTGGCCTCCTGTTTATATTATTTACATTTTGAAAAGCACCAAAGGCCCTGAATTACACACACACACACACACACACACAGGAAAAATATGAACTGTTGTACTAAAAAGCAATTATCGAAATTATGACTATGGAATTAATAGGCTTGCCTGTTTAAATAAATCACCTTCTTCTCTGGTGAAGGTTATAGCATAAAGGCTTTGTTCCTGCAAACTATTGATTTGATGTGAATGGGGAATACTCCTATTTCAGGTTATTTGGGTGCTGGAAGGGTTCCAAGAGTCAAAACCTTCAGCATTTAGAGGCGGAATGTGAGGTTTGTTTTTGTCTTGAAGTCAGTCTTATTATATTCATTCAGTTCAGTGGAGTTAGGGAAAAAGATCTGCATCCTATTGATTAATCCCAACTAGAGTAGACCTACTGAATCAACTATTGAATAATGAGTCATAGAATCATAGAATCATAGAAATGTAGAGTTGGAAGAGACCGCAAGGGCCATCCAGTCCAACCCCCTGCCATGCAGGAAAACCCTCAAAGCACTCCCAACAAGTGGCCATCCAGCCTCCACTTAAAAACCTCCAACGAAGGAGACTCCACCATACTCTGTGGCAGCACATTCCACTGCCGGACAGCCCTGACTGTCAGGAAATTCCTCCTGAGGTTCAGGCGGAATCTCCCCTCCTGCAGCTTGCATCCATTGCTCCTTGTCCTGGTCTCAAGAGCAGGAGAAAACAAACCCACTCCCTCCTCGACATGACATCCCTTCAAATATTTAAACATGGCTATCATGTCCCCTCTCAACCTTCTCTTCTGCAGACTAAACATACCCAGCTCTCTAAGTCTGTCCTCATAGGGCATGGCTTCCAGGCCCCTCACCATTTTGGTTGCCCTCCTCTGGACCTGCTCCAGCTTATCCATATCCTTCTTGAATTGGGGTGCCCAGAACTGGACACAGTATTCAAGATGAGGTCTAACCAATGCAGAATAAAGTGGTACCAATACCTCCCTCAATCTAGACACCATACTCCTATTGATGCAACCAAGAATTGCGTTGGCCTTCTTGGCTGCCGCATCGCACTGCTGACTCATGTTCAGCTTGTGGTCTATGAAGACTCCTAGATCCCTTTCACACGTACTGTTAGCCAGCTACGTGTCCCCCATCCTATATTTCTGCATACCATTTTTTCTGCCTAAGTGTAGGACCTTACATTTCTCTCTGTTGAAATTCATTTTGTTAGCCTTGGCCCAGCTCTCCAATCTGTCCAGGTCCTTTTGAATTTTGATCCTATCATCAGGTGTATTAGCAACCCCTCCCAATTTGGTGTCATCTGCAAATTTGATAAGCGTGCCCTCTATTCCTTCATCCAAGTCATTAATGAAGATATTGAACAGCACTGGACCCAGGACAGAACCCTGTGGCACCCCGCTAGTCACTTCTCTCCAGGGTGAGAATCTGCCATTGGTGACCACCCTTTGGGTACGGTCAGTCAACCAGTTACAAATCCACCTGACAGTAGCCCTGTCCAGTCCACATCTTACTAGCTTCTTTGCAAGAATGTCGTGGGGAACTTTGTCAAAGGCCTTACTGAAATCAAGATATACTATGTCCACAGCATTCCCTTCATCTATCAAGCAAGTAACTCTATCATAAAAAGAGATAAGATTAGTCTGGCATGACCTATTTTTGAGAAATCCATGTTGACTTTTCGTAATTACGGCATTGTTTCTAAGTAATTAGAAACTGACTGTTTGATGATCCGCTCCAGGATCTTTCCAGGTACTGATGTCAGGCTGACTGGGCGATAATTATTTGGGTCCTCTCTTTTTCCCTTCTTGAAGATGGGGACAACATTTGCCCTCCTTCAGTCTGCCGGAACTTCTCCTGTCCGCCAAGAGTTTTCAAAGATTATAGCAAGAGGTTCCACAATGACCTCTGCTAGTTCTTTTAAAATCCTAGGATACAATTCATCTGGCCCTGGAGACTTGAGTTCATCCAGTGTGGCCAGGTATTCCTGTACTACCTCTCTATCTATTCTGTGCTGCATTTCCCCCACTTCCTCACCTGCTCCCCAACCACCAGGTTGAGTGTTTTTATTCTTTTGGGAAAAAACTGAGGCGAAGAAGGTGTTGAGGAGTTCTGCCTTTTCTCTTCCTCCTGTTATTAATTCACCATCTTACTTGCACAGTGACCCTATCGTCTCCTTCTTACCAGTAGCATTTAGATCAATATTTCTGAAGGAGCACCAATGTGTATAAAAGGAAATCCTTAACATTAACAAAGTCTATTGCTAATGATCCAGTGTCATATTCCCAGAAAGCATTGCTCACACACTTTCAGGGGTGGTAGAACTAGCAAAAGGATTTTTGAAAAATCATATTTAAAAAAAAAGAAAAAGAAAGAAAACTGAGATCATCAGAAAGGTATGTTACCCTGTGACTTGGGAGTCCCGGGAGGGGCACCCAAACAACCAAACCAAACTAAACAAAGATGGGGAAATTAGCTGGAGCACTCTCTTGGCTAGCGAGAGGCAGGGTAACTTAGCGGGGATCTTTTACCCTGTGTATACAGCGTCGGGTCAATGAGCAGACAAAATAGCTCAAACTACCAATAACATTTATTAAGCAATTACTAAGAAAACACAAACACACTTGCTAACTAGAAATAGGAGACAGAGCTTTGGGGGAATGGGTGGTATGTCACCAATCTCGCAATCCTGAAGAAAGCCAGTTGGAGAGAAGGAAACCCAGTGTGGCAGCCGAGGGAAGCTCACAGCGGCAGCAAGGCGGGATGGAAGTCCAAGCGTTCCAGCAAGAGATCCAAGCATTTCGAGCAGTCCGAGGAGCTCTCAGAACTGGGGATTTTTATAGGGGAAGGAATGACTGTGGGCTAGTCTGGTCTTGGGCGAAAACAATGAGTTTTGGACTGGAGACAATGTTTCCGAAAGGTCAGAATTTGCATGATTGAGTTATAGACCAAATTGACAATAGTATGGCCAGTATGTAGATGTGGCTAGCTCAGCGGTTAAGCACTTAGCTCACCAGAGTGCTCTCTTGGGGCAGAGGTCTCTTTGTTTTAATATGCATCTGTATTGAAGGTGTTAGTTTCGGGAGGTCCCCTAAAGCAGATCTGGCAGTTTTTGGCTTGCCTTGGTATAAACAAAGGTGACTCAGCAGATAATAGCCATGCCTAGCTTCGCGCTTGTTTGGTGGCCTCACAAACACTTGGCCGGTGGCAGAGCAGGGCCGAGTTATGATATCAAAATGATATCTAAAGTTACCAAAGGCCAGGCCAGTTCATGGTGATAACAGGTGGATCCAATATTACGTTTTGCAAAACACTGAGCCTGATGCAAGGTTTGAAAGGACATAGGACAGTAAACTCACCAAAGTTAAGCAAATCTTGATCTGACTGGTGTCTGGACAGTTGGGGTGCAAAGAGTATTTTTCACTGATGGAGAAGGGCACTTCAATATACAAAGGCACCTGTGGTGAACAGGTGCCTTTGTATATTGATGGTACATGACTGGCTTTTGCCCAGCCTTATCCCATTCTCCCTAATACAGCAGAAGTAATGGTGCTGCCACCAAGCCCTTTCTTAGAAATTCAATCTCCCTTTCCTTCCCTTGGTTCTGGACAATGGAAGGACTTAACACTCTCCCCCTTTCCTTTATATTTTTGGTAGAAAGGAAAAAATAGTATTTTACAAGTTCCTGATAGACCTTGCCATGGAGATATATGACCAGAACTTCCCACTCTCCCTTAGAGAACAAAGTAGGCTTGTTATAAGTGCAACACTTCAATAATTAGAAAAAATTGGAAAACAGTTTACTAAGAATTAATAGAAGACATATCAAGCAACTTGACTAGCTTAGAACACTGGCTTTCTGCATACCTCCCCTCTGGTTGCAAGAGGAAAAAACAAAACCCATAGGAACAGGCATGAAGAAAAGGAATATTATTCTCCAACTTCAGATTGTCTTCCCCAGCCCTCCAATTCTTTTCAAAAGAACTTAAAACCTAACACATTTGCCTTCCTTATAACTCTTTCCTAGGATTCCTTCCTTTGTTCTAACATGGAGTAGTTGGCTGCAAGTTTATACCACATAACCTCTCTTCCATCTTCATCCCAGAAGCCTTCAGTTCTACTTCTCACCTCCAGTCTCTCCTCTAGCCATTACAGTACCCCATCCACAAAAACTTCCAACCATTGTGAGATTTTTTTGCCCATGAACAAGAACGTCTTTCAATGGGAAGGGAGAGAAACTCTCTTTTTTTATGACTATGGCAAATAATCAGTACTTTTTCTCAATTTCCATTAGTCTTTTTTTTTTTTTTGGGTGGGTGCAAAGCACTTTTTTTTTTTTGAAGAAATACAACATTTTTACAATACAAAGTGTTCACTTTAGGTCTTGATATATGGAAAAACTTTGAAATTATGCCAAAATGCACATAAACTCACCCAGCATGAGGAAAGCATTTGAAATCTTTCATTTTCTCATGCAAGGATGAAATGAATGAAGGTTTACATCCCCGCCTGGAAGCAAACCAGTATTGGAACTGTTGAGATAAATCTGTAATATAAGTGCTTCTTAGTATTCTAGCATGATAATAGTTTGCTAGAATCTAGAATTCCTAGGTTGAGTAGGGGATGGAGTTCCAGTAACTTTAACCTTGAACAGATTTATGAAGCAGGACAAGGTACTCCAAAACTTCTTCCAAATCCCAACTTTTTGCTGTAGCTGTCCCATACTGGCATACCTAGTGTCGAGAGCCCTCCATATATTAATTGATTTAGTATAGCAATAAACTGAAGGAATAGTGATAGTAATCTGCTAGGGTGTTTACAGATGCAAAACATTCATTCCGGTTAGAATTTCACAGGAACAGATAGATCAGATAGTGGTCATAGTGATTTAGGGCCTCTTGCCCTTTGATCGTCATGTCCTGTGAAGCTGCTTGTTTTAAGTGTAAAGTGTGGGAAACAAATCTCATTCTCGAGCTTTAACGTCTGTAAGACAGCATCACCCACTATGTTTCAATAAAACATCAATCCAGTTTATTGACTACGTGTGAGCGTGAATCTGTTCCTGACAGAAAGCTCGAGAATCCTTCAAAATTTTTTTTCAAAGATGCACCAAGTAATGAACCAGTCAATTACTGAGGAAGAACGAGCATCAGCCGAATCTGACGGAGCTGAGGAAACCGAAGTGCCCAGAAGTACCATGGCAAACGTACCGCCGACCGAGACTTGGGAACCCCTGCAAGTGGCCAGACTTGGGCCTGGGGAGAGAAGCCACGTATGTCGCAGAGACAACATGGGCGGGTGGATAGATGGGATACTTCGGTGACAGACCTGTCCCTTCTGGAGGAGATAACCTCCATGGAAACAAGACTTGAGAGACAAAATGAGGAGATACTGGAACTCAGGACCATGCTATGCGAGATGCGCCTCCGTCCATCGCAGGCGGGGAGATCGCCAGGACGGGAACCACGAGCTGCAGCTCCAGTGGCAGGCACCACTGGTCCACCCCAGCAACCAGTCGGGCCGGACCAGCACCTCCGCTACACAGAAATATTGGAAAACTGAAAGCGTCTTTCAACAGGAAGGGGGAGAAACTCTCTTTTTTATGACTATGGCAAATAATTTCATGATTGATTACGGCCATCTGTTTCAGGATGATGCGGCCCGGATTCGGTACCTCAGCCAGAGATTGAAAGGTCTGGCCGCTGACTGGGTGGCGAATCTATATCCACATCCGCGCCCCAGAAACTGAAAACCTGCACCTTTTCATGAACCACCTGCGCGAACGCTTTGAAGACCCTTATCTGCTGGAGAAAATTAAATATCAACTAAAACGAATGAAGCAAAGGCAGGGATAATGTGGGAACGTATTCCCGTGAGTTCAGAAACCTGGCCACCAAAGTCCCATGGAACAATGAGATTCTTATTGAGTTGTACAAAGATGGACTAAATCCTGATATACTATGTGGATGCCTAATGCAGGCCAACCCGCAAACCCTGCTAGGCTGGATCAGGCTAGCTGCTGAGGTGGAAGGAATAACTCAGGTGGTACAGCTGCCCGACAGCGGCAGGACACGCCAAAATGACGTTCTAGCCGCTCCCCCTTCCTCAATGCCGAGGAATGGACAAATGCCTCCGCCTGGGCATGTGCTTCACCTGTGGCAAGACGGGTCACCTTGCCAATAACTGCCCTGAAAACCAAGCCCCGATTGGGACTAAGGGAGAACGACCTGGCCCAAAGTTTAGAGGAAACACACGTAAGACTGAGGCTGCCAGAATATCATCTAAACGCAATCCGAGGGACCCTGCGGCGGCGACCGGAGTCACTGCTCCCGTGAAAGAATCCTCATCGGCGTCATCATCCGACACAGACAGGGACTCTGAAACTGGCTGCGATGCCTGGAGTGCTGCAGGAACCACTGTAAGCAACGAAGTTCCCATTATTCACCACTGTCAAGGTTACGGGTGGAAGATGGGACCTTGCGC
Source organism: Iguana delicatissima (assembly GCA_948472985.1). Lineage (NCBI taxonomy): Eukaryota > Metazoa > Chordata > Lepidosauria > Squamata > Iguanidae > Iguana > Iguana delicatissima. Next base: position 251,894 of record CAOKZL010000465.1, on the reverse strand, counting down.
GTTCATAGGACTCTAATTGACTCTGGTTGCTCCAGAAGTTTGTTGCACCCCAAATTGGCCAGGAAGCTAAATCTTCTTTATGAGCTTTTGAAGCGTCCCATCAAATTAACGCAAATGGATGGGACACCAATGCCTGGAGGAGTTATTGGCAAGATTTCCGAGCCGTCGTGTTCCGAATGGATAAAAATAAGTACAAGATGCGTTTTCTGGTTCCCCAAGAGGTGCAGTTCAAACTGGTATTGGGGATTGACTGCCTACGCAAATATAACCCCCAAATAGACTGGGCTACCGATACTATATCCTCTGCGAATTCAGCCCTTTCTATTTCTCATGAGGAATTGCAACTGATTCCTTCACACTACCGGGACCTACAAAGGCTTTCATGAAAAGGAGGCTGACAAATTGCCCCCACACACAGAATATGACTGCAAGCTGACACTGATGGAAGGGGCCAAGCTCCTAAGCCAAAAATTTACCCGATGGGCTGACAAGAACTTCTTGCCCTTAAGAAATTCCTGAACAAGAATTTGGCTCGTGGGTTTATCAAGCCTTCCACGGCCCCCACAGCGAGTCCTGTTTTTTTCCGGAAGAGAAAGGACCCCGATGCTGATCCTAGGCTGGTAGTGAACTATTCTGCAATTAATCAAGTCATCTCATCTAACTGTTATCCTATCCCCCTGATAAGGACGGTACTAGACCATCTGGTTCAAGGGAAATTTTTTTACCAAACTTGATCTTAAAGAGGTTTTTCATAGAATTAGAATAGACCCGGACTCTGAGTGGTTGACCACCTTTGCTACTCCTTTCGGTAATTTTAAATGGACTGTTCTTCCTTTTGGGTTACAATCTGGACCATCTGTTTTTCAGATGTTTTTGAACTCTATCTTTCATGACTTATTGTTTCAGGGGGTTCTGATTTATTTGGATGACATTTTAATTTATGCTGATTCCATGGAGTCTCATATATCTTTGGTGCGTGTGGTACTTCAACGTCTGATTGATTACAACCTCATTGTTAATTTATCAAAATGCCAATTTGACACTCAAGCTTTTGACTATTTGGGCAACAGGATTCAGGATAACTCCCTGAAAATGGACCCTTCTATGATCAACTGTATTTTGCAATGGCCCACCCCCAAAACTTTGAAACAGCTCCAGCAGTTTCTTGGTTTTGCAAACTTCTATTGAAATTTTATCGACGATTTCGCTGCCATATCGCTTCTGCTCACTAACCTTTTGCGGAAACCTAAGGGCTCCTCCGCGACCAAACCACATAGACTTTCTTGGTCTCCTGAATGCCAATCCGTTTTTGAACTGTTGAAATCTAAATTCACTTCTGAGCCTTTACTTCTGTTCCCGGATGCTACAAAACCATTCGTTGTACAAACAGATGCTTCAGATTTCGCGATGGCTGCTGTCCTTTTGCAACATGATTCCAGGGGGCACTCAAGCTTTGTGCCTTCATTTCAAAGAAATTTTCTTCTCCAACAGTCTAACTGGCCTGTTTGGGAGAAGGAAGCCAAGGCTATTCATTTTGCGTTGTCCACCTGGCGCCACTTACTTGAAGGGGCTCGACACCCCTTTGAAGTTTGGACTGATCACAGGAATTTACAAGCCTTGCAGTCTGCTAAGAAACTCTCCCCCAAACAGGCATGGTGGGCTGAGTTCTTCCAGCGTTTTACATTTAAAATTGTTTTCAAACTTGGACGCACTAACCAGCTAGCTGACCCTCTCTCTCATCTTCCCTGTTTTGTGGGATCTCCTTCTCACCCCCTCCACCCAAGCCTATATTTCCTGCCTCCTCCATGGCTTCTCAAGTGACCACTTGCACTCCAGCCAAAGCGAGACTTTCTGCTCGTCTCTCTGTGACTCCGCTCTCCGTGATGCTATCATTCACTCCACGCACGCGGATTCTTGGTTACAAGCTAACAAGGACAAAATAGCCTGGGTTGATAATCTCCCCTTCTATGGCGCCAGGATCTATGTTCCCCTCACTGCCCGCAAGCGTGTTCTTCATAGATTTCACGGTACGAAACCTGCTGGACATTTCGGGTTTTTGAAAACTTTGCATGTGATTTGACGTCTCTTTTAGTGGCCTGGATTGAACTTGTCCGTACAAACTTATATTAAACAGTGTGCCACCTGCAATGTGTCTAAGTCGCCCTCCTCTCAGCCCCAAGAGCTACTACAACCTTTGCCTGTTCCGTCTACCCCTTGGTAGGTAATCGCCTGGGATTTCATCGTGGCCCTTCCTTCCTCACAAGGTTTTCAAGCGATCTGGGTCATTTTTCCAAACAATGTCACTTTATGCTTCTGAAGCATGTGCCCACTGCGGAGAAGCTTGCTGACTTATTTATCTCTCATGTCTGGAGACTTCATGGATTACCATCTGTGATTATTTCGGACAGGGATCCTGTTTTCACTTCCAGTTTTGGACTTGTTTACTGAAAACCCTGGGCGTCACCCAGAAACTCAGCAGTGCCTATCACCCCCAGACGGATGGTCAATCGGAGCATGTTAACAAATCCCTTGAGCAGTTTCTTAGGTGTTTTGTTAATGAGAACCAAATGGATTGGGCTTCACTTCTCCCTTTCGCTGAATTTGCCATTAACTCTGCAGTTCACTCTTCCACTGGGCTACCCCCCTTTGAAATTGCTTATGGTTTTCTCCCTTTTCTTTCCCCCCTCTCTCCCTCCCTCATTCTGCCCCTCCTTCTGTTTTGGCTTGGATCACTAAGTTTTCTACCCTTTGGCAATCCGTCTCCCGTGCTCTCGCCTCCACTAAAGCTACTCACAAACGCTTCGCTGACTGCAAGCGACTGCCGAATCCCCAATATAAACCTGGTGATTTGGTTTTTCTTTCTTCTAAGAACATTTCATTGCCCTCCCCGTCTAAGAAACTTGCTCCTTGGTTTCTAGGTCCTTTTCCGGTGAAACGCGTTATTAATGATGTCTTTTTTGAATTGGATCTTCCTTCCTCGCTCGAAGCTGTTCATCCTGTGTTTCATTCTAGTTTGCTGAAGCGGGCCCCTTCGCCGACTCCTTCGTCGCCTGATGTTACTCATACCCCATTGATTTCTTCTATTGCATTTATATTGATATGTAACTTCTCTGTATGTCTACTGGTATGCAATGTGTCCAATGTTTTCTTTTATATATATATATATACGTGTGTAAATTTTTTTTCTTCTCTTCTTCTCTCTTTTTGAAGGAGGGCAGGATGTCGGGAGCCCTCCATATATTAATTGATTTAGTATAGCAATAGACTGAAGGAATAGTGATAGTAATCTGCTTGGGTGTTTACAGATGCAAGACATTCATTCTGGTTAGAATTTCACAGGAACAGATAGATCAGAAGTGATTTAGGGCCTCTTGCCCTTTGATCGTCATGTCCTGTGAAGTTGCTTATTTTAAGTGTAAAGTGTGGGAAACAAATCTCATTCTCGAGCTTTAATTTCTGTAAGACAGCATCACCCACTATGTTTCAATAAAACATCGATCCAGTTTATTGACTACGTGTGAGCGTGAATCTGTTCCTGACACCTAGGGAGTGTGGAAGCACCGGTGACAAGAACAGGGCTGAGCACTTCTTTGCATCCCCTCCATTGATGTTCATTGGTGAGGCACAAACTGTGTTGGGAGGGGATATGTGCTGCTGAAAGTTGGGGTTTAAAAGGTGATGGATGTCAGTTACTTCTCATCTGCTTGATGGAGCTTTACAGTACTTTGTCCCACAGCACAATATGTTCAGGATTAAATGTCTGGTATCAACTTGACAACCCTACTTGCACCCTGCATTCTGCCAATATGCTTAACAGAAGAGTGCAAACAGCTAATCTACATGCTTCCCCCACTTATCTGACAGGTTAGGGATTGGAGCACTGTCAGTGCAAGCAGTTCCAAGTGAGTCTCCATAGGCAAGAAGAACTGATGAAAGAACGGAACCCCCATCGCATTAATGAAACATGTCCTTAATTTGGAAGTGTCAAAAGAGCAGGTCATCAGATAATGGGATGTCAAAAACCAGAGGCTTCCTATATCAGTTGATATTTGAGTATGCCTAATGAAGGAATGCTGAGTGACTGGTATTCAGCTGACTGGCTGCTGAAGAAGGAGCTTTTGGCAGGTGCATTCTGTGTTTTTCCAAAACTTTGTCAAAGCTTTCACATTGTTTTTTTTAACCAAATTGCATTTTAATTTCTAATAGTAATATAATACTATAACCAGAAATTACCGCTATAACTTCTTTACATTATTGTCTGCATCTTTTAAGTAATCTTGTTTTGAGCCCTTTTTGGATGGATGGATGGATAGATAGATAGATAGATAGATAGATAGATAGATAGATAGATATTGCCCTTTTAAGGAATCATCATTCTAGGAATGACTGTCATTGAGTCCTGAGAGGGAGATTGAGCTGTACCTATCTCCCTTTACTTCTTCCTCATTTTGTTTTTAAAAACTTGTTGAACTTTCATGGGTACTCTGCAATGATGTAGTGTTGGGAGGGCAGGTCACCAAATGTGAGAGAAGGCGCTTTGTTGAATGGAGCATCCAAATGAAGTTCATCCATCAGATTCTGGCTAATTCTCACCTTCACACATTATCTCACAACATTACATAGCCTCTAGGAATAGGTGCTTTAAGAACACAATGCAGCAGAAGGAAGCTTGCCTACCATGAACTTCTTTCAGCAGAGAGTTCTAATAATCTTAAAATACCTCTGTGTTTAGAGTAGTGAATTTTTGCTATTAGATAATACATGAATAATTTTGAACACTTTCTTTCTAAAGTGAGATTTTAAGATTTCTATGTGAGGGGAGTGTAACAATTACATGAGGGGTGACATTGAAGCATAACCCATATCCTTAAAATGGGCTGTGGCCAGTCCAAGTACAGTGTCCTCCCAATCCCATTTTTTTGCTTCTGGCTTGGCAATTTGATTTTCCAGATACAGCCAGCTTCTCTACATATTGATCGATACCATGCAGGCTCATATTTTCTTGAATTTCTGAAAGACAGATAGGATCCTGCCAAAGTTAATAATTCTAATTTTCGCTGATTTCAATGGAAGAGATGCACAGATAGTTAAATCCCCCGTGGAGATAAAAGCTGTCTAATTCTGGTTGGAATATGTTTTTCTTTATCAATTATATAGAACTATTCACATAACAGGAATTGTTTGTCTGTCTGAAAACTCGACCTTTATGAACTAATACCCTATGAAAGAAAAGTGATGGCAAGTTTATCGGCTGGAAAACAAGTCTTCCTCATTGCATAATGCTAAAAGCTGTTAATCTATTTAGTATTCACAGTCATCACAGTTGGCGCCATTGATCTAGGAGATTGTACTTGCCTTGATTGTTTGACATGCAAGATCAATTTCACACTTTAACGGATACCCCTCTATAGGCTGATGAGAGTAAGGTGGGGGAGGATGAAATGTACAATCAATTACAGCTGATTATGAGAGTTCAAAAACTCTGCATTGAGATTGTTTACTGCCCATTGCTAGTTCAGGTTGAAATGAGATTAACTGACAAGTCTTTTTTCTTCTCTAAGATTATCCAGGAACACCATGGTGCATACAATGAAGCTGCAAAAGGCAAAGAGGCTCAATCCATTTCCCAAGCAAGTGTGCTGAAAGATGGGCCACTAATGTCAAAACAGTTTAGATGCAGATGTGCAGTGCAAGCCAAAGAATGCTTACTCAGCCATTCTGAGTTTAGTAGGGCTCATTCTATAAATATGTGTAGAACATCAATTTTAGTTATATTTTAAACAGAACAGTTATGGGGTGGTAGGGAAAGGTAGATACATAAAGAAGACCCCAAAACCATATGTACAAATGCTTACAGTTTTTCTGTGATATGAATGGTGTTTTAAACACAATTGACTTCATTATTAAAGAATTAAATTTGCAGCACTTTCCAACTGAATGACTGAATAGGAGCACTACGCACAGTTATTCTCTGCATTCTGCCTCCTAGGGGATAGGGAAAAAAAATCAGCTGCTCCCCATGGCCATTTCCGTCCTACACTGTTACAGTGCTCTTATTCTACTTTCAATATCCTGTGGAATCCTGGGGTTTGCAGTTTAGGGAGGGGCAGTTAGAATTCTCCGCCAGAGAGCTCTTTGGCAGCAGTAGACTGCAAACCCCAGGATTCCACAGGATGTTCAAAGTGGAATAATAGAACTATCCACAGGATGTTCAAAGTGGAATAATAGAACTGTAACAATGTAGAGCAGAAATGGCCCATGTTAAAGAGGAATAAACCAGTCTGCACTTCTCAAACTGTGAAACTCAGATATCCCTCACTTCATAAATTTCTCCAAAATTTTGCTGCAGAGTTCTTAGCTCAAGAACCGCATAGATAAATTGGGATGTTAGTTGTGTAAAAGAAGCTACATATTGGGGAAAGTTGTATGCATAAATGAATGCAAATGTTTGGGGCTTTTAAGAAATCAATGGATGGATGCCGACTGGTTTAGTTGAATTAAGAATGTAAAAAATATTCTCAGATTTTCTCACCCTTACCACCAAAAGGGTCATGACTCAGGACATAACTTTTCATTTATTTTAGTCCTGCACACAAGAACAAAAAATATGGCAACTTTCTTTTCCTGCTGGGTGAGAATAACAAAAGTTCAATGTGATTTGCTTTAGAAATTTGCATCCCAAATCCTACAATAGAGAATCCCAAATTTCATTATAACCATCTAAAGCTCAGGTCAGAGGGCTTAATACCATAAAGGCAACAGCTCCTGTCTCATCTTGGAAGCTAAGTAGCATCTGGCCTGGTTAGCAATTAGATGGGAGACTGTCAAAGGATACCAGGTGCTGTAGGCTATATTTCAGAGGAAGGAACTGGCAAAATTACCACTTGAGTATTCCTGGCTTATAAAAAAAACCTATGAAATTCATGGGCTTGCCTTAAATTGATAGGCAACTGGAAGGTTCCCACACATACACACACACAAACACGTGCAGAGCTTGCCAGGCATTTGGTTTTAACTCAAGGGTTAAACACAGACAGAGCCAATATTCATATTCTTATGCATTAGTGCAGTGGTTCTCAACCTGTGGGTCCCCAGATGTTTGTCGACTTCAGCTCCCAGAAGCCCCTGCCACTATGGTCAATGCTCAGTGCTTCTGGGAGCTGAAGTCCTAAAACATCTGGGGACCCACAGGTTAGAACCACTGCATTAGTGCAAATGGAAGCCATTTCATTGTATATGGTCAGGATCCAACACATTTTAATGTTTATTTATTTATTTTTTTAATTAACAAAGTACAGCAATGTTAAAAATAAAACAGAAATAACTATTCCTGGTACCATTAGATTGTTTGCAATCGACAAATATCTTCAAATAACAATTATTGAACATTATAAAAGAGAAACAATCTTTTTGAATTACATTAATAAAGAAAAAACAAACTAACAAACACACACACACACACACATATATTAACTCAACTTCCTTTTATTTGAACTTAACCTCTCCTTGAAAAATAAAAAGGATTTACTACCTATAACCTAAACTTCCTTTAACTGTATAACATCTTTCTTTGCCTTCTTTGTGCTAGTTGATCTTGTTCCTCCTTATTTACATATCTATTTAAATGTCCATACATACATAGTCACTTTCATAGCAATTTTATAAAGACAACTGTACAGAACAAAATATCAACCACCATGAGAATTACTATGGTTCCCTTGTTTTTTAATCTTACTAAGATCTATTTAAGCTCATTTAGTTTATTCCATAGTTAGATTAGCCCATTTTTGGCAGAGGAACTTCGTAATTGGGTCTCATTCTTTCAATATCTTATCCGATTTCCCTTTAATTTTGTAAGTAAGCAGAGCATTTTCTTTCATCTCCAATATTTTTATCATCCATTGATCTAATGTGGAGATTTCTTTAGGTTTCCATAATTTGGCCAATAATAATCTATCTAGGTATAATAAAACTCTCCAATAGTTTTTTTGTAATTATTGGATCTATATTTTGAATCATGTTTAGTAAGAAAATTTGAGATTATTTTGATCCATATTGTTGACCGCAAACAAAACAACATACACACACAAACACAGAAACACACACATGATGTCAACCACCATAAGATATTTAGCATTTAAAGACTTTTTTTGTGAAAATTTTGTGACAGATTTTTTTTAACACAAAAAATTACGTTTCATACAAATATATGTACAATTGATATGGACTGGGTACACAGGCTGCTCACCTACTTTCCATATTATCCCAGTGAATATTAACTATAGATGCATTTCTGAATATATCTGGCATCCACTTTTCTAGCTGTACCTCTTTCTTGTGTTCTGGTAGTCACTACACAAAAGACTATCCCAAAGGATGTGCAAAATGGACATGGATTTTCAATTCATATTGTTTGACATTATTATATGGAAGAGAAAAGAAACACTTTTTTAATGGCACATGCATTCTGAATAACGTGACATTGTCGTCTGATTTACACATGCGGGAAATTAAAATGCTCTTCATGTGTTAAAAATGTCCTAAATATTCTTTTCTTGGGAGAAGCCAGTTTTTAAAAAAGTACCCTAGGTTCCATGGATGGTTAGTCCGTAAGCTTAAATAGCACCAATACTAGGACCATTTCTGCACCACACTGTTGTAGTGCTATTATTCTAATATCCTATGGAATCCCGGGGTTTCCAGTTTAGGGAGGGGCATTTAGAACTCTGAGCCAGAGAGCTCTTTGGCCTCAGTAAACTACAAATCCCAGAATTCCACAGGATGTTGAAAGTGGAGTAACTGCATTATAACAGTGTAATGCGGAAAGACCAAAGGGTATGTTAATGTACCTGTGCAGCTAATATCCTTCTCATTATGATAATGATTTTGCCTCTGGCTAAGGGAAACAGGGATCAGGCATGAACAAATCACTGAAAGGGCAGAAGGGAGTGTTGACCTGGCTTGGTGTCTTAGCCAGTTACACTTCTGCATTATTCTTTAAAAGTCCTGATCCATTTATTCTTTCGAGTGAGTATGCACCAGAGAGACAGCTAGCATGATGTAGTGGTTGGAGCATTGGATTATGACTGGAGACCAGGGTTCAAATGCCTGCTCAGCCATAGAAACCTACTGGGTGATCTTGGGCAAGTAACACTCTTTCAGCCTCAGAGGAAGGCAAAGGCAAAACTCCTCTGAACAAATCTTGCCAAGAAAAACCTGTGACAGGTTTGCCTTAGGATCTCCATTAGTGGGAAACAAACTAAAGGCAACATATATGACAGACAGAAAACAACAACATATACCAGAGACAGGAAAGGTATAATCCCCTCCAAATGTGTTTGGACAGTAACTCCCAGTTTTGGTATGCCTGCCAAGGCTGATGTAAATTGATATCAACAACCTCTGGAAGGCCACACATTCCTTAACCCTGGTGTACGCTAGATGGGTTTTAAGCGGTGCCATAAACTCTTAATACTTTCATCACATGTGACACACATTGGCCACTTGTGTCCTATGTGTTTTGACCTGTTGGTATTGCATGAAGATTCTGGTATTTAAAGCACAGAAGAACAAAAAGCAAAGGAAGATTATAATGACCTTATCTGGTTAGCAGACAAGAACAATAGACTTTGAATAAAGAAACTATGTGACTACTCTAAAGAGATTCCCTTTTGCTTAACCCTAATCTCTGGCTTTACGACAGTTCTGTGCCTATATATTTTTAATTCTAACAAAGGACTATATAGAGAAGAAAATGGGAGTCAGTTGCAAGCTTTTGGCAAAGAACTTAAAATGTGAGTTAGAAAAATTGTTTGCTATGTGAAGTATTTATTAATGGATGTTTGCTCAGAGCTAAACCTACTGTATTCAGTGCAGCTCAATCCCAGGTAGCAGGTACAGAGTTGCGGCCTTACTCACTTGCCATGTAGTCAGTTACTTGTTACATGTGTGTATATGCCTTCAAGTCACTTTATGGCAACTGCATGAATTCCACAGGGTTTTTTCAACAATAAATACTCAGAGGTTTAGCCAGTTCCTTCCTCTGAAATTCAGTCCACAGCATGTGGTATTCCCATCCAAGTGCTAACCACAGCTGACCCTCTTTAGCTTCCAAGATCAGATGGGATCTGGTGCCTTTATGGTAGTTAGGCTACATGTGTATGTATGCATGTACATGTGTGCCTTTAAGTCACCTGTCATGAATTTCATGATACCCATGAATTTCATAGTGCTTTCTTAAGCAAGGAATACTCATGAGGTGATTTTCCCAGTTCCTTCCTCTGAAATATAATCTACAATACCTGCATATTGTATTAAAAAAAAAGATTGTGGCACTTTCCGATTTAACAGTTCTTATTGAGGATCAGTTGAAAATAAGTCTTCTTAATTCAAACCCTTTGCCATACTCTGAGTTTTTAGAACTGAGTGATACAAGTTCTGTGCTTTAATCTAATTAGATAGCTCTATTTAAATGAAAGACTGACACTTTGGCATTTAAAGCTCTGAGTTAATTTTCAGTTGTGAGTAACCATTGACTAATTGGTAGGGTGGGAGTGTTTTGAAAGCCACCATAATTTCACTTGGAGCACCATAGGGAGAGAGCATGAGGTTTCCTGTCATTATCTTGAAATTCACCCTTCTAAAACATAGTAATTCTGAAGCTCCAAAAGTGTCCAAAGACACTGAGCTTTATTACAGTGTTTTCACAAATAAAAGTTTCCTTCCTTCCTTCCTTCCTTCCTTCCTTCCTTCCTTCCTTCCTTCGTATTCCATCTTTAATCATAAATGATATGAGAGCATGCAAAGTCACAGCTGTTAATTTGTGTTTTATACAACAGCTTTCTGAACTAAAAGGACAATCTTTTTTCATGACATAAACTTTCCCCCAATAATTAATAAAAATCTGATGTTTGATGCTGCAATTCGGTGCCCAGTTACTTGGAAGTAAGCCCTACTGAACTCTTAGGACACACTTGTGAATAGAATTACGGTATTGGGCGTATCTACCTACTTTTGAGTAAGTCCCCCTGAATTAATTGGAGCTTGCTTCTCAGTAAAAATGGATATATTTGTCACTTTGTGCCTTCTGCCATCAAAATCATTATACCATCTGCAGTCATTCAAGAAAACAAAAAGTCTTTAGGGCTGTATTTGGTAGTAAGTCCCACTAAATATACTGGGACTTGTTTCCATTGCTGATGAACATAAAGTCTGAACTATTAATCTCTCAATTTATTAAATAGTTAATTTTATTTGTATCCCACCTTTCCTCCAGTGTGCCAAGGCATTTTACAAAGCTCTTCTTGTTTCCATTTTATGTTCATAATTATGAGATCCATGAGCAAATCAAGCTTGAACTCTCCCTCACAACCAAGATGACAAAGCTGTGACTGTTTTATTTTGGGCATATCATGAGAAGGCATGACTCATTAGAAAGGACAATGATGTTTGATAAGGTAGAAGGCAACAGGGAAAAAGGAAGACTGAACTGCAGGTGGATAGATTCAATCAAGGAAGCCATGGCCCTGAGTTTGCAAGACCTGAGTGGAGCTGTCAATCAAAAGGTGACTTGAAGGTCTCTCATTGATAGGATTGCCATAAGTCAAAGCTGACTTGATGACAGTTAACAACAACAAATTATGAGGTAGATCAGACTGAGGTCATTTCCACACAATGGGGCTGTGCTGCTTCTGAGGCATGATGGCAATGATCAGCAGGTCATGCTTCCTCATGACATCATTGCCAGCCTGCTGTCATCCCATCCTCAAGTGTTGCACTTGTGCAGTTTTCGTAAAATGGAAAAAATCCATTTTGTGCATGTGATTGTGAGGTGCCGTCATTGCTCCTGGCCATGCAGAAGCTGCAGAAGTGCAATTGTGAGGCTTTCTTAGTAGTGCAGCAAAGGAAAGTGTCTGGTTGCACTGCAAAAAGAAAAGGTGGTGCCATTGTACTCCCTTCCACATGGAGCAAGCAGGTGTCCCGCCTCCCTGGGACCCTGTCCTCAGGCGCAGCACTTGGATGTTTACACAATAATGTGCTAATGCGCCCTCACAGTCAATCACCCTTAGACGAACACCCACAAGCCCACCACAACACAATAGAACACTGATGAGCAACCAAGCCTTCACCTAGCTAACACAAACAAGCATGCAACCAGACAAACAAACAAACAAGCAAGGAGACAAACTACCAAGCAAGCAAGCAACAAGCAAGGAGACAAACTATCTACCAAACAAGGAAGCAAGCAACCATTTAACCAACCAAGCAAGGAGACAAACTCACAAGCAACCAACCCAACAAGTAAGCAAGGAAACAAACTTACAAGCAATCAAGCAAACCTTCAAGCAATGAAGCAACCACACAAGCAACCAACCAACCAGAGTGCCTTACCCCCCCAACAGATCCCACCCACATAAACACTCCTGTTTATACCCATCTGTTCACCTAGCTTTGATCCCCAAACATTATGCCTGAGTGGCCATCCTTAATTGAGCTGTTTGATTGCTGATAGAGAAGAGTGATTGGTAATTTGTAATGCAGTTGCAGGCAGCTATAGCCCTCCGGATGCTCCATGGTAGCTCCTCTCAGCTGTAGTCCCCATAGGTCATGGAACTGGCAGTACAACTACACTGGGAAGTATGCAATGGAAAGACTTTAGTGCGAGCTAATGGCTGGGAAAGTTCTTCTCTTTCCAGTCTTTGGAAAAATAATTTTCTTTTGCTACGATGAAGAAACAGTTCATAAAAGTTTTAATTTGTCCCCAGAATTGTGAGTTTTGAGCTGCAGGTAATTAGATTAGGTAGTGGTGCTTGGGTTGTGACACTGAATGGAGCCATGCTGTTACATTGGGAATTTGATGCTATGCCAGTGGCTTTGCTGCCTACTGTAACAGCTCATTTGCTTCAGATATGATCTGCATGGGTATTTGAAAATAAATAATATATTAGAAAGATGGAAGACTCTACTCTTTTCATTCAGGGATGTGAGCAACTCAACATCTTGAAGTGGACAATGTGTCTTACAATAATGTGGGCATTCTATTTTCCACATTCAAATACCTCCTGCTTTGTTTCTATCTAATTTGGGGTAGTATCACATGAATACCTTTGTGGAGGAGTATTTGTAGCTTTTGCAAGACTGTTGCTAAGGAAACCATTTTTCTATTAACTCTCTGCTCAGTATATTTGTCTCATTTCATATTTTTTTTTTTAGAAAAGAAAAGAAATTTGATTAAGCTGTCATGTTAGTGATACAGGTTAAGGATGACAATATAATGAACAAGAGAAGATTGGAAGAAGAGATGGTTTTTGAAACATAAAAGAAATTCTTGGCCCCTATTCACCACCATCACCCCTTCATTTTCATGCTGAAAACAGGCAAATGTCATGGAGAAGAACAGGAAAAATCCAGGTACCATTGCAACAGCTGTGCCAGAAGGAAGGGAGGGAGGAAGAGAGGGAGAGCGAGAGTGGAGTGGGGGGAAGATAGATAGATAGATAGATAGATAGATAGATAGATAGATAGATAGATAGATAGATAGATGCTCATCAAAATGTAAGGGGACTCTTCTTCTGAGAATGTGGAGACAAAAAAGTTTATAAATCAGTCTGTAGATAGAAGTTTCATTCTGTTTACCATCACATTACCTTTGAAAAATAATGGACCCCAATCTGCTGTAAACTGTACTCAAGCCAGTTTTAGTGAAATGCACAAATATTGCACAAGAACACAGATTTGTTTTGGGGCATTTCACTTTGATTTTTAGGATAATTTCTTCACAAGATAAGTTCACAGTGGACTGGGTCAACAGCAGGGAGTGGGGGACAGAGATGGAGGCAATAACTATGCATGAGCAGAAGCTGATCACAAATGGGAACAGCTTCTATTGGTTACAGTTATTCACTGGAATATAGATGACTTATTAGACCATTTCCGCACTACAATGTTGTAGTGTTATTATTCCACTTTCAACATCCTGTGGAATTCTGGGGTTTGTAGTTTCCTGACTGAGAATTCTAAATGCCCCTCCCTAAATGGCAAACCTCAAAATTCCGTAGGATGTTGAAAGCGAAATAATAGCACTAGAACAGTATAGTGTGGAAAGGCCCTTAGTTGAGGAGATGTAGACACACACAGAGACACCCACATGGGAAGGAAGGAGTAATATTGTCATGTATAAGCTAATAACAGTTCCAGAGATTCAGTTTAGAAGGTTGTAAAAGCTTTATTCAGGAGACTTTAGAGTAACAACAGCATGTTCTGGCAATTGCCAAGACTAGAAAACTACTGGATTTTCACTGCCTTATAAGTTGTAGTGTTACAAATTGGCATGGGCAAGCATCCTATTTGATTGCTAATTAAAACAACTCCTTTCCCAGGCTTTCATCCCACCTGTCAACTGCATAACCTTAAAGCTGTGTTGGTTCCCTCTTATCAAAGTTCAGTTAAAATAACATTCCCTTGTTCCCAGCTCAGTCTTCTCACTCATTTTCCTGCATCTCCTCCCAGCCTGTGTTTCAAACATCAGAACACTACATGGTACTACATGGCATGACATGGTATCACGTTGCACAGCATTACATGACATCTTCTTGCATGGCCGAGAGGGCAAAGCCAACCTGACAAATACAAATATAACACAGAGACCTATGTAATACAATTATAAAATAAATTTTCCAGATAGAAGTACAAAAACCAATGCAATATACAGTGGGATCTCTACTTTCATGAGGCTTTGGGGCTCAGAACCCGCCACAAAAATGGAAAAATGCAAATAACTCTACTCTGTACTCCACCTCCAATTCTCTTCCGGGACTCCCCTCTTCCATTTCCTTGCCCTTTGCCCAGTTGTGTATACCTTCCTTCTCTGTGCCCAGGTAAAAGACAAGGGAATTAGGAGGTGTGTATACCTTCCCCATTCCCTTGCTTTTTGCACAGGCGTGGAGAAGGAAGGCATGCACAACTGGGCAAAGGGCAAGGGAATGGGAGGAAGAGAATTGGCTGGGGAGGCATGTGTGCATCTTGTAAATAATCAAGTTCATAACAAATGTGGAGGGAGGGCTGTAATACAAAGCAAACTCACAAATAGAGATGATAAAATAGACACGACTGTGAAACAATATTAAACTAAAATTTCCAAATCTTTGGAAACCAAGAAAGTTTTTAAATTGAGAACTTACAATTCACAAAATTTGGTGGTGTGTAGAGCAAGGATCCAGTAATTGGGTAGCCCAATTGGGTAGCCCATCATATTTGGTGGGAGTTGGAGACATCTTGGGTCTTATTACAAAGACTTCACTTATAGACCATGTGGTATTGTTGACGCCCGTGCGTAATAAATTACTCTTTTTCTTGCTCTGTGGTCTCTGTGTTCTCTGGGCTCCTGCAACAGTATAATGTGGCCCTTGGCCTAGTTTCATATTTTCCTTCATGTCTCTTCAACAGATCACTCAGATGTGCGTAGGGCTGAAACTAAAGTCACATTCACTCTACTCCCAATGATCTGCAGGGGTAAATTAGTCTTTCCCATGTTGAGTTTAAAGATATAAAGAGGGATCTAGTGCTCTTCTTCTTGCCTGGAACAGATTTTGAAAGAGGGGGACATGACTTCAACAGAAGTGCCTTTAACTGCATCTGCAAAATAGGATGACATGAAGTGCACCTTTGTTTTAGTGTGTAAGGCCATTTCTGCCCTACACTGTTATAGTGCTATTATTACACTTTCAACATCCTGTGGAATTCTAGGGTTTGTAGTTTACTGAGGCCAAAGATGCCCCTCCATAAACTGCAAATCCCAGGATTCCATAGGATGATGAAAGTGGAATAATAGCACTATAACAGTGTAGGACAGAAATGGCCTAAGATTCAGTGTAGAAAATTATGAAGAATGCCTCTATGGTTGCCAGACTGAACATGTCTGTATTAAAATTCTGCTCACAGAAAGGCTTCAACAGCAGCAATCATTTTGTTACTGCTACCTTTTGTACCATGCTGCTGACTTTCACAAGGTTTGTTACCCACTGTATTGCTTTCTCCTTTCCAAGTTCTGTTATTCCTCCTGGGTTTGTCTAAATACAGACATAAAGAGGGCCTGTGGTGACCAAGAATTTAATGTAGAAGAAGCACTGCCTCTGCTTGCCTAACAGCAGGACATTTATAGTTCAGTCTTTCTTCCAATGGATTTTACAAACTGCCCTTCAATCCAACAGTTGTTGCTCACTGTGCATTTCTAAGTTGAGGCCTGTCATAGCATGACAAGAGTTTTAAAATATATTGTAGCTGACAGCCTTAGCTAAAGTTATCATATTGGCAACTGTGTTCAGTCTAGGTTGTTGCAGTTTGTTGCAGAGATTCGTGACAATTTGGGAGGAGCCTTGGTTCCTTAATTAGGAAAGGGCAAATGTGTCGGTTTCAGTTTCTCCATATTTGAATTTTGATAGTTTTGGTGAATTCTGAAGAAAAATAATCTGAAAGAAAGTTCTCACCCATCCCTAACTGGAATATCCAAGCCTGCCAGTTTCAGTCACTCCTACATTTGAATCCTGTCAACGTTAGTAATTCTGATATATTTTTTTAAAAAAAAAGACCTGAAAAAAATTCTCACCCATCCCTGTGCTTACCGCTGTGCCTCTTCCAAACCAGAAGTATAAATAAGAACATCAGAAGTGCCCTGCTGGGTCAGGTCAAAGACCCATCTGGTTTAGCATCCTGTTTTAAAAGTGGTGAACCAAACATATACCGGAATTTGACAAGCAGAATATGACAGCATCATGATCTGCTTTAGGGTAAAGTCCAGAAGAGCTGGCTTCCATCCTGTGGGACTGTGCCAACAGATAACCTTGTTGCCGGCAATGCCTTATGTCAGGGTTATGCCAGAAACTCAGATCAAGCTGTGTTCTTAAAACAAAACAAAGCCAGCCCAGCAGGTATCTTGGATTTTCTTTGCTTGCCTGCCTGCCTGTCTCCTTCTCTCAGTTGCTGCTAGGTGATGTGTGACTTGGCGTGGGAAGGGAACTGTTTAGCTCGAACAGGAGCAGGTGCCTGGCATCGTGTTCACCTTCACCTTCAGGCTTTAAAGGTTAAAGCTAGGACTTGTTAACAGGAGCACAAATGACAAGCTGTACAATTTGGGAGGGATGGATGCCCTGCTTGTGGGAAAATGATTATTTACTAAGAGTTTGAGAAACTGTTTATATGCTCAATTTAACTAACCCTATCAGGGTCAAAGAATGTTGACAGATGGATGATTATTCTATTGGCAAGAAAGGCCTTTTGTTAGACATGGGAATAAGAGGTTCATGGATAACATGTAACTTCATCTTTCAATAGAATGATTTAAAAATATATCAGAGATTCCTTAAGTATTTGTATCATTTGACTTATTGTAGTATTGTTGTTGTTTTTTTGATAATGTGTGATCTTTTTTTTGGTTGTTAAAATTGGGAATGAGAAAGCTCCAGAAAGCTTACCACTGGACATATTTTGGAGAAGCTGAAGTTTCAAAACTTTTTTACCATTGAGCACATTGTAGAAATAACCAGGGGATATGTGACTAGAGCCAAGTTCTGCTAAAGTGGAATGTAAGCCTAAATCCTTCTGTTATTCTTAACTAGAATGGACCATTTAAATCAACAGGGTTTGTCTGTGTGCTGCTTCACCATTCAACAAATCATTCAAAGGATCTACTGTACTTGAGACTAGCCAATAGGATGTGGGCCATAATTTACCTTTTTAAAAATATAAACAAACACAAAGTAATAGAGAACTGGTGAGCATCATTTCCAAACCTTATTTTAGTTTTACTTTAAGACACCAGGGACCTTGATGTCCTAGGCCAAATTGGTGGAATTTGTATGTTGTGTTTTCCATGTGTGTTTATCTGCTCCCTGTCAACGATACAAATAGACTGTTCTGTCCTCATCATTTGCTCACAGGTATTTTGCTTCACAACAATTATATGTGACAACACTTTTGCTTAAGTAATTTAATTATACCAAAAAGTTCCAAGCAAGATCAACAGCTCACATTTGGGGTTGTGAAGGTGGAGTGAAGAATGTAGCCAAGTAAGAAATGGCAATTAACTTTGGTGTCAATATGGGGGGAGTCACAGCTGTGAACCAAACTTTGCTTTCTTCTTGAGTGTCCTCCAGTCTCTGTTACACTCACTAGCCTCATTTGTCGTCTGCAGTGAAAACATTTGTATCTGCCAGCTGGTGGACAGGCCTCAAGCACACACAACCGGTAAAAGGAGTCTTATCTAGAAGTTTAGCATGCAGATTGCCTCTTCCGTTCATGATTGCACTAGACATTCAACATGCCATTCCTGAAGTGTGGAGACTGTTGCTGTAGCAAGTAGGAAACCTGTTGAGATCACCATAGGGAGAAAAACTAGAACAGTGGGTTAGCTGATACTTTGCATGTATTTCTACCACCTCCACTCACAAAGGTCAATGCCATGAATCATAGCTAATGTTGAGACAACTAGGCAATGGTGAAAGTTAAATGTTAATAGGAAAGTCTTCCTACTAATTGTACTGTAAAACTGCAGATGCTCTTCCCTGCCAGCAATACTAAAGATAGAGGTAGAATATAAACTATACTGGTTCAGATATGTTTCAAGAGGTTGTTTTTTAAAATCAGAATCCTCATTGAAATCTAGTCTGCTATGATAAATGAGTCATATTTTCTCATACATGACACCACTGAGGTAGCAGTTTAGCGAACATCAACAGACAAATTGCATTAATCTGGTGATTTCCCATGATTGCAAATGCTCCAGTGTTCATACAGAATTTCTGTTTTTTTTTAGGGGATGGTAGCTCCATGTCTTAAGTCACTGAATGCTTTTATCCAGTGATTTTTTTATTTTTGAGACTAAAATTCTCCAGTGTGCATATGGAGCTTCTGTGCACAGACAACGGCCATTTCCGCAGGGGTTTTTTAACACGGGGCAGAGTGTCCTCCAAGGAGGACGTCTGCACCTGGGAGTGGACTGGGTCAGAACTACTTAATGTAGATCCGCACCCCAGCCTGCTCCAGAACGACCCCAAGTAGTCATCCAGCATCCTTTTGAAAGACCACTAAAAACAGGTCTTTCAAAAGCACAAGCACGCCACTGCTCCCTTATGCAGATTCACAGGCTCTCATTGGTGCGAGTCTGCGATCTGCTGGGGGCGGGCTTTAGACTGGCGAGACCCTCGACCAACCGGAAGCCACCATTTTTGTCTCTGGAGCAGTGCAGAACGGCAGCCACGCACTGCTCCAGAGAACTGTGGACCGGACCGGGGAGCCCAAAAGTCCAGTGAGTAGCGTAATGGGGCGATTCTCTCACCCCATGTGGAAATAGCCAAAGTCCTATTCTTTTCAGTGGAAAGCATGTGTTTATGGGGTCTATTTGTTAATGTCCTGATTGATGTGGTCACATTAATTTGGTGACTTCTTATGGGTTTAGGTCTCCAGCACAAAGAGCCTTGTATTGTTTTCAGTGAATTGATGGCTCCATGTGTTAAAAGCCACATCCATGTGATTACAGTAATGCAGCTATTTACTGTGGATACAGATGCTCCAGCACACATATGGAGCTTTGGTGCATAGGGGAAATCATATTGTTTTGAATGGAGGGGTAGTTCCACTGGATCCTTTGCAGCACACAAGCACTTGACTACAGCAGAGATATATTTTTATGAACTTATAAAAGGAAATCTCCCATAAATATCTAAGCTAATCCCATGTTTCTTAGGTGTGCAGATTTTTGATTCACATTTGAAGTAACCAACATTCCCCCTCCCACAACCTTGATTCAAACAACTTATTAACGTGATCTCAGTTGAGTCTTTCTAGGGGATTGTGATTTTTGGAAGCAAGAGCAATATTGACCATGTTCTCTGAAGATTTTTGAGACTATTGATCATGCCACTTTGCCTTCACTGACAAAGCTGCCAGTCAATGAAATGTTCAAGGAGAGAATAATCTGAGATTCCCCCAAACTGGTAAACTCAGATCTTTTTGTCTTCCAATTCTTTTTCTTTTGTCTTTCAGTAGTTCTTCGTCAGTACTTTCTTAGCAATAACTTGTTGCGTTCAGTCCAGAAGTCCTTCTTTATTATATTTGGGTGTTTGTTTTTTTGTGTGTGGAGTATCTGATGTTTACTTATTTTTTGGTTTCCTTTCCCATCCACTGGCTGTTCCTACCTATGCAGTTTTCTGAAGTGATAACTAGTGGCTTCCACACCAAAGATTCCATGCCAGAGGAGTGGTAAATCCACTCCAGGTTTTTGTCTAAATTTTAAATGAGCTATCCAAGGTGCTGAACTTTCCTTACTAAAAGGATTCCACTCCTTGGATACATCCAAGAAGATAAGGAGTGGTCTCACCACCCCACTGATATGAGACTCTCCAGCTGCATTAATGTTTGATATGCGCTCATGTCAGTGTTTCCATCTGTCCCTTCCCACTCCTTTGCACTTCCATTCAAAACTAGGGAACGTTTCTTTTTCTGAATACACTTGGTCACTATGGCTTGTGCTGGTGCCCATATTTTTAGAGCTGTCCCTTATTTTCTCCACTCTCCAGCTTTCACTCTAGCATCAGTTTTCCCCTCCTCTACCCACATGCTATTTCCTGTGCGTTACTCTGTGTGTGTTTACAAAAGAGGTGTCTTATCATTTACAGTCTTCCCTTCTGGAGCCCTTTCTCACCTCTCAAGTCCCTCCCTGTATTGTAAGCATCCTGCTGCCCCTTCTTCCCTCCCAGATAAGCCCAAGATGCTTGGGGATATGTTCAGTTACAATGCTGATTATACTCCTGAATAATGTGGTACATTGTGAGAAGGTGGAAAAATCTCTCATTTTGACAGGTCTCCTTAGGGGGCCAGCCAGCTACATGCATGCAAACATTTACAAAAAAATGTTGTCTCAGTTACACCCATGGACAACAGAATGATCATTCAGTGATTACTGAATATTTCAGTGCCAGGGCAGGGACTCACCCTGGTTTTAATGCCACTCCTCCCACAGCTGGTCTGAGCTGAACAGGAGCCATCTGCGTGTTGGACCCTGTTCTTAACAGAAGTTCAGTCTTGGGAGAGCTCCCCTACAAACTGGAGCAGCTGTCAGAAGAGTGGCTCTAAAACTATCCACTCAGCCACTGTATTTAGACATTGTGCTGTGAAATATTATGCTTCCTATATATTTAAGGTTCGCTAAATCAAGAACTGAAGGGAACAATACAGTGGCAAATAACTGAGAACTCTTCTATTTCCAGCACCGAGGTGTATGGCTCAGATTGCTTGTCCTACAAGCAAACATGGGGGAGCTCTCCAGGAGCTGCTCCTTGGTCAACTTGCTGAAGGCAGAGAGCAGCTGCCCGGCTTTCTGTGTGGCTTGATCATGATTGCACTTAAAACAGATTGCATGGATAGAACCAAGACAGGCACAGCTTGTGCTATCATTTCTTATTACTTCATTCTTTTACTTATCTGTACTCTTAAAAATACAGAGTATACTGTAGATTTCTGAGACAAACACTATTCTTACAGTTTAAATATGCCAAAACTTGGAAGTGATTAGTTAGAAATAATTGGTTAACTGTAATTACTCCCTGCCCCATTAATGGCAGCATAGCTACATTAAATTGGAACTTAGCATGGGATGGTTTCATCTCTTTTGCAGTGTGACTATAACTTTTAACTACCTTTATAATTATGTGGGTGTGGCCTCACTGATTAGTGGGGGAGGAATTATCACATGGCTCAAGTGCTGGCTTGTGTTGTGCCTTGAGCTGTTGCTTTGTGCTCTACTGTGAGAGTGGAAGTGATGGCAATATAGGCAGGAAAAGAGTGTGGTCTGTACCATAATCCATTGGTTTATAGTGTTCAGGTGTCTATTTTTTTCACTTTTGAGACACATGACAGTACTTTTACTTAAAAAAAAACTTATATTGGCAACTAACTACTTTTTGGGCCTTGGGACTATAAGCAATTGCATTTTTAAAATGACTTACAAAGCCCTGAGTTTTTCATAATCACTGTCTGTACAGAAGTCCAAGCCACTGCTTAGGGGTCAGAGATAAGACTAGCAAGATTAAAACAGTGAGCCCTCCACTTTTGTGAGTGGTTGGGGCACAGGATGCTTGCAAAAGTGGAAAAAAAGACAACTATCTTCACCTCTTCCAAGTGAACAAGTACGCCTTCCTTCCCTGAGCTCTTCCCTCCCCTCCCCTGGTCATTTTCTGAGCAAGGAGATAACACACGTGCACATACCTTGTGAATAATCAAATTTGCAAAGGTCAAACTCTCAAATGTGGGAGGAGGATTGTACTTTCCTTCTTCTATGTGTTGGTTTTATACAGACTGAAGTTATTTGCAGCAGGTTTTACAGCACATGACTCTGTGATGAAGCCCAATATGCTAGGCAGTACTTGGATAGATTTACCCTTGACAGTGTGACTGAAGATACTCAGCTACGTGCTGGATCTCTTTGCTCTGAAACAAAACAAAGCATTGAATTTGATAGATTTCAGAGAAGTAGCCTTGTTAAGCCTTTTCCGCACTACTGTTATAATGCTATTGTTCCGCTTTTAACATCCTGTGGCATTCTGGGGCTTGTAGTTTACTGAGGCCAAAGAGCTCTCTGGCTGAGAAGTCCAAATGCCGCTTCCTAAACTGCAAACCCTAGGATTCTATAGGCTGTTGAAAGTGGAATAATAGCACTATAACAGTGTAGTGTGGAAATGACCTATGTCTCTTGCTGCATCAAAAGAAAGAAGAGAGAGGGAGGGAAAAAAATCTAGCAGCACCTATAAGATTGACTGATTTTTATTTCAGCATGAGGTTTCAGATGAAGTGCAGAGTCTTACCAAAGTCAATGGAGTTTAGCAAGATTATGAGATATGGACTAACAAACCCCAAGCATAGGAAGTTACTTTTTTAGACTGTAACTTCCAAAATAATAATAATAAAAAAGACCATGTTTTGATAAATTTTGATTGAAATGAAAATAAAACCCTGACTTAGTTCTAGAGATAATTCTAGTGTTCTATCTCCTCCCGGCTCCTTAAAGCCTTTGTCAGGTCGCTACACACCAATGGAATTTCAAAATAATACATCAAAAAGAGGTGTTTCTAGACACAATGTTGTAATACCTTCTTCCATACACAGTTTAGTAGAGTTCAACTATTTGACACAGGATAATTTGCAATATCTTCTATAAAGTCCCTGTTGCACATTCTTGTTTGTCTCCCCGCCTCCAACACCCTTTGGTAAAATGTATTATCAGACATAAACCACTGTTAGAACCATTTACCAGAAAATTTATTTTATGGTTTTACACAGTGCTGTACTTTAAGCCCTGAGTAGCAAATTGATTTGCATAATTCCCTTGAGCATTGTCAATGATTAGTTAAAATGAGTAAAAGCCATTTTAGTCTACACTCATTAAAGAGCAAATCCCACCTAGATAGGATGACTAGAAACAAGGCAAGTAGTTTAACAAGCATTTTAATGAGTTCTAAGACAATACCAGTTCATTTTTGAATTCCTTGAAGACTGTTTCTAAACCATTGACAGAAGTTCCATCATTGTAACATATACACTTTGGTAAATACATACACACACTCTTCTAATTATTTCCATGCAGTTAAAATACATGTCTCTTAATCATTTTCCTTTTAGTATACAGACTAGGAGATGACTCTTCAAACAGATTATTTGTAATGCTTTTTATGGAAAAGATCAACCTGCTGAATGATTAAACAAGAGAAGGGACAGTGAGACCTCTATGTTAAGCAAATACCCAGTTCATGATTATTGCGATCAAAGGGGAAGGAAAGAAGAAAATCCTAAATTAGGCTAGGTTAAAAAAAAAAGGTGAGTCCCAAATCCAGCATGGGACCTTGATCCCCAAATTCATCCTCTGAAACTGTGGTTGGCCCATCCCACTGGAAAGGCTGGGCGGCTTGTTGTGCTTGTCTGAATGAACGCGAGAAGAAGACGAGTCCTGTTATAATGGCTACCTCTCACCTTCTCCGATTGGCTGGTTATTCTACCCAATCTGAGGTGGCTGCCATTTCCAGTCATATCTTCCCCCTTCCAACCTGAGCAAGTTGCTGGGAAAACAACCCTCGACTTGATGCAAAAACAAAAAGAAAAACGACGACCTGTTCTAGTGGAAGTGACAGCCATTTTAGATTTTTGGGGAAAAAAGTTGACTACTCATTTATGGGACGCTGCTCAGGTAGTTGCTTGGCAACCCCAAGTACAGTTGAATGAAACTGATTATCTAGATCCATTTCAATCTGTTTTTAGGCTTAAAGTGGACATGGCCTTGATGGATGACTATCCAGAGAGAGAGAGAGGGAGCCAACGTTAATGTCATTTTGGTGCAGGGCAGGGCCTTCTTATTCTTCCAGACATTTCAGAACTTTAAAGAGTTCTGAATTTTTTTTTAATCTATTAATGTCTTTATGCTTGTTTTTTCCTTGTTTCAGACTCCAGCAAATGTGTGCCTTTCAGCCAGTGAGGGGACACCATTCCACCACCACTGCCTCACACGTTGTTGAAGCCAAAGCCAAAACTCACAATAATTCAAGAATATCTCTAGCCTATATTATTATGAGAATCATACAAAATGGATCAGCATGAAGACAATTTTTCCATGTTCATTCATTTCCTCTTAAGCACACATTATCTTGAGTATATTATTCTTCAAAATTTGCTGACAAGAAATGCAAATTTGTCTGTATTACAAATGTTAAAGACACTAGTGACCTTCAAAGTAATCCTATTTTTAACTGAATTAGGATTTTTTCCTCCACTGATTAGAGTGATCTAGGCCATTTCTGTACTACATTGTTATAGCACTATTATTCCCCTTTCAACATCCTGTGGAATCCTGGTGCTTGCAGTTTAGGGAGGGGCATTTAGAATTCCCAGTTAGAGAGCTCTTTGGCCTCAGGAAACTACAAACCCCAGAATTCCACAGGATGTTGAAAGTGGTATAATAGAGTTATAACAATGTAGTGTGGAAATGGCTCTGGTTTCATCAAAATGTTGAGGGTACAGCCTACACTGGAGTCAATGGTCCATGGGCTTTCCATGGCTAACCATCACTACATTGCAGATTTGGACCTAACAAACCTGAGGATAATGTTACCTTTAGTCTTAGGCCAGCCCTACAATTGATTTCCTACAGGCAACTAAGGCCTTTTCCACACGACGCGAGGAAATCACTCTGTGATGCTACCAGCTGTTTTTTTTCTGTATCTGAGCTAATGCGGACTTTAATTTACGAAGTTCCATACAGCTCTAGCGTGAACCGGTCTAGCATGGGTTAATAGATCCACACGATTTTCTCATGGCCACTCCCGTTAGTCTCCTTACCTCGCCCCCTTCGGCTGTGATTGGCTGTTTGTTTGTTTTTTTTTAAAAAAAATGGCCCCGTGCGTCATTACGTACATGCTCACGTGCGCACGTGCGCACAGCCACCTAGGTCCTCCCACGACGCCTCCCTCCCTCCGCCCCTCCCTCCTTTTAGCCTTGAGTTATTTTTAGCTTGAGAGTTTTTTCCCGCCCATTCTTTCTGCCGTTTTCTGCTGGCTTTGCAATGGAAGAAGAGGGGATGGCCAACGTTGCCAGGCTCCTATTGCTCCGAAAGATACCGTGAATACAGGGGTTTGAGTGCTGGACTACAGAAGACCAGAGTTCAGATCCCCACTCAGCCGTGGAAACCAACTGGGTGACCTTGGTCAGGTCACATTCTCTCAGCCTCAGAGGAAGGCAATGTTGGCACACCTTGCCATTAATCAATTTTCGGATGGAGACGTACACCTTCGTTTTAGCTGGGGAGGGAAGCGGTTGGGTCACTTGCAACAGAGGCCGTTACACCCACCCACCCTCCCTCCCTGCCAGGATTCGGTCCAGGGATGACCACATGCCACTCTCTCTGGATGCTGGACTGCAGCTTCCAGCATTCTTCTCCATGGCCTATGCAGTTGGTTTGGGGCTGCTGGGAGCTGCAGTCCGCCAGAGGGGCACCCACACCTGCAGAGGGGCACGCATCGTTCTCTCACTCCTCTGGATGCCTCTGTGGCACTGTCAACTCCAGAACTACACTTCCCGGCATGCTTTGGGAAGAGGGCGATGACGTCTCCCGGGTCTTCCGAAGATGGAGCGGCGTGGCAACCAATGGAGCGCCCGGCGTGGCACGGCTCATCCAATAGGGAGTGCCTGGGGGCGGTGGAGGTGGCCACGGCTGCAGAGCCCGGTGAGAGAGGCGAAGTGAGAGGGGGGAAAGCTGCAAGGGCGGGCGTACCCGCAGCCCTCCAGATTGGGGCTTTACTGCAACACCCAGCGTCCCCAACTGGCTGGCCAGTTATAAGGGATGCTGTGAGTTGGAGTCCAGCCACATCCCAACAGTCGCATGATTCCCACGGACACCGTAAGGGTGGGGATGCGTGCATCCCTCCAGATGGGGTTGTAGTGCAATGCCCAGTAGCCACGGCCAGCAGGGGAATGCTGGGGATTTTCATCCAACAAAATCGAGGTGTTGGAAAGGATATGAATCCCTGCTCCCTGACTCCTAAGGTGCCGTCTGAAGTGAGATGAGGAGGAGAGCCTGTCAGTCTCGGGACTACAATTCCCAGCAACTCCTATGTGGGATGATGGGAGCTGCAGTCCAAAGACAATTGCAGGGGTCTATTTTCCCCATCTCTAGCTTATTTTGTTATGGGGGAGGCATTTCAGCTTGGGATCCCCCCCATAAACCCTCTCCGATTTCAAAACAAGTTTTTTTAAAATCTTTTTTTATTGGCATTTAGGTTCTTGAGCTCTTCCCTTCCCCCCAAAAAAATTTCTGGTTTCAAAACAAGTTGAAATCTATTTCATCTGAGGTATATAAGCAGCAGAGGCAGACACTGAGTGGCTCTCCAGACCTTGGGTTCCAATTCCAGGAGAAAGGCAGCCTACAAATATAATAAATAAATAAATAAATTAAATAAACTTTGAACCACCCCCAAAATAAAACTGTAATAAAAATGAAAAACTGATTAGTAAAAAGGGAAGGGAAAATATTGTAGGTCGCACACAGCATGCCAGCCAACACATGGAGGCTATTTTAAACATAATTAAGGGGGATACGGGTGTGCTATCAGATCAGGGGAGAGAGCAGGCAGTCTTTTGTTCTGATATGAAGAAGGAGAAAGCATTCAGCAGTCTCCCCCCGAAATATAAGCCCCCCAACTGCATATTCCCAGCCTCCAGAACTGCCAACAGCTCCATGTGCACATGCAAAACTTATTTTAAACTGATAAAGATAAAAACGTATTCATTTTGATCCAAACTATGTACCTGCACTCTTTTTTCCTTTTTCTTGCTGTAGCTCCTAATCGCTTTCCGAGGAACAAAAAATGGCACCGTCCTGTTCGTTGTGGGGCGGGACCAACCGCTGAAGCTGTCCACGCCCACAGCCCGCCCTCCGTGGATCTCATGCGCAAATCAGCGCGTATCTGCGCTTCTACACAAATGAGCACGTACGCTATAGTGTGCGTTGGGGGGAAAAACCCACATTTTTCAAGGTTTTTAAAAAACATGTGGCGCTACCACTTCCGGTCGCTTCTGAGCAGTTTGAGGTGTGGAACGTCAAAATTATATACAACCCAGCGCACTCTACGGTGTGGAAGACCTCTGTTAGAGGTCGCACTGCCCCGTTTTAATTACCCTGTGTGGAAAGGGCCTAAGATGATAGTCAAATGCAGAATGGATCAAGTTAGGAAAAGGACCTCAGAAAATAAGGCCATACATTTGAGATGTTTTTGCTGACTTAAGGCAGTCACAGTAGGTCTACTGCTTTAGTTCAACTGGATGAAAATTTCTAATGTCTGTACAAATTAGTTCTGAAAATTGGCAACTAAGGCTGTTGGGTTATTACAAATAATATAAAACGGCCCAATGATACAAAGCTGGTGCAAAAAAAAAAAAATCTATTTCTTATAGTCATTACTTCGCCCCCCCCAAGCAGCCAATTGAATGTGCTATATATGCCACGGATTTATAGTGTTGGAAGTCAAGAAGTATGTGTCTGTGTGTGAAGCTATTAAGATTATGGTTATGTATATTGACTGACACTCTATATTAAATTCAGACAGCGGCAGAATTTTAGTGCAGTGCGGTTGAGATATGGTAATTGCATGAGGCAAAATGCAGGCCTGGCAATATATATATATATGTGTGTGTGTGTGTGTGTGTGTGTGTGTGTGTGTGTGTGAAATGGACTTCCGAGGTCATTGCTTGCTTTTAGAGAAGGTAGAAACCATTTTAGCTCATGCTTATTTAGCTCAACAGGACTGACAGAGCATTTAGTGACGACAGCCAAAAATGGGAAGGGAGAAAATTGTCAACTGATGTTGAAGGAAATAATGCTGTCCTTTTCACGAGCAGCTGCCAAGCTAGACACAGGAATTTTATATAGGCTTTGCTCTCATTGTTGCATAATGAGGCGTCAGCAGAAGAAGGAATGTGTGACTTACCTTGTGGTTCCTCATGGCTATTGTGACAATGGTGTCTTAAGCACTGATTTGACAAGACTCTCAGTTCTCCTGCAAAACTGGCAATCAAAGAGGAACGCAGTCCTCTCAGAAGTGGAACAGTTATGTTCTGCATTGTGTCAGAAACAATAAATAGCAATTGTTTTCCAAAGTTCAGTGACCACTTGCATTTAGAACATGCATCAACGATAGAAAATGTGCTGTTTGGAATGCATTTCATTATTTTTAGAGTTTACATGTCAGCAGAAATGTCTATGCATTGCTGTTGAGATTGGAAGAATTTGTCTGGGAAAGGATTCTGGGATCTTTGGTTTAAAAACTTCTTTAAGTTCTTGTCTACATTGACACAGTGACATTGGGGGTCACAGTAAAGAGCATACAGACCTTTCAAATTTAGTATTCAGTGATTTATGCATCTCAGAAGAAGTCATGCCACTTTGGGATCTAAGCCAGAATTTGGTTGAAAGTTCATGAGAGATAAATCTATATAAACTAGGGATTGAAGCTTATTCATAGCTGGTGATACAGGTCTATCTCTATGATCAAGACTGCTAAGTCTCAAAAGATTTTGTTAAGATTTTGTTGAGTCTCAACCCTTCAGAATATGGTGTATAATTTAAATATAGTGGTGCCTGAAGGGTCCATGTAATCCATCTGAGTGTTATGATAGATAATTCCTTGGACATTACATGAAATCCAGTTGTTTTTCCCTCCCAAGGTGACCGTACTTTCATTAACTTTATGTTGTTGGTTGTTGTTGTGTATCTTCAAGTCATTTATGACTTATGGCAACCCTAAAACAAACCTATTATGGGCTTTTCTGGGGTTGAGAGTGTGTGATGTGCCTAAGGTCACCCAGTAAGTTCCATGGTAGAGCAAGGAATTAAACCATGGTCTCTAGGTCTCCATTCAAACCACTACACCACATTGGCTCTCTGACTTTATGTTGTAACCCATAAATTCCTGTGTTTCTACACATGACCCTTTCTACAACTCACCTTTTCTCGGTGCTGGGGTGCGGTGCTTGTGTGAGCAGCCTCTTGTGAGAGGCCCTTGTGTCTGGGTTTCTTCAGCTCCGCACGAGCTTCCTTCTCACACAAGAGCCCCACCTCTTCCTTTCGCAGTGCAGCCTGGGACCTTCCCAGGCTGCACTGAGACAGGAAGCGTGACCGGCCTGGCTCCCGAGGCTCCGCATGCATGGAAAGGGCGTGCAGGGCCCTGGAGCGATGTGCGACTGCACACCATTTTCGACTTAAAGCCAAAAATGAAAAAGTGCGTGAGTGGTGCCTGCCAGGCCCTGGAGCATCGCGCAAACGTTAGTGCATCATGGACGGCTCCTCATATGTGCACGACGCTCGAGGGGCCCTTTCACATGGAAAATGCCGTGTGGAAAGGGTCCCATGTCTAGATCTTGATGAAAGTATCAATCTTCTAAGATTTTTCATATGGAATGAAGTGAGGTGTCTCCATAATTCACATTACTTGAGTAAAATAGATCTTTAAGATGTAGTCTGCTCATCTTGAGTCTTGTCTATGCTGGATAATATATACAAGAATGCAGCAAATAGGGCCTGCTAGGTGTTGCTTGATTGCAACTCCTAGCATTTCTCATCATTAGCTATGCTTGCTAGAGCTGCTAGGAATTGCAGTCCAGTGGCCTTGAGAGGCCCACATGTATGCCATTCTTGCTATAATTTCATTCCCTATAAATTCGGATTCAAAAATATTAAACTACAGAAAGGTTTGAAGTCATAATAATAGCATTTCCTTGGTGTTATATCCTCGTACATCCTTTTATCCCACACCCCAGTATTAAATGTTTTTTTTACTCCCTTTGGATTGACAATGTTGTTGTTGCTAGCACTGTTTGCATTATGTAACCTTCAGAAAATGGGGGAAACTCATTTGCTTTTTCCTTCATACTGACACTTTCTATGGCTCATGAAGCATATTTTAAAAGTGCTGCCAAATCATGTGTTTCCCCTAAATGACTTCCATGCCACTAATTGCTATTGTCTCATCTTCTTTAAGTCAAGACAGCTATTGCTTTGTGTTTCTAACCTGCCTGCAAACTTAACCTGTTTGTTTGTTTGTTTGTTTGTTTATTTATTTATTTTACAGTACTTTGGATCTGCTGATGTGTACCTCCTCTTTGATCCTGAGTGTTTGTTAGAAGTGTGTCTTACTCAGTGATGATTTCTCTCTTGCTCCCCCTACTCTCTCTCTCTCTCTCTGTCCCTCACCCATGTTTCCTCATGTTTCCTCTCATTTCCATCAACAAGATATTTTCAAATGGCTTGTTCACACCTTGCTGCCAATTTTGTTGCAGGTGACATTATTGCTTACTTTGTACTGCAGTTTCTTATACAGAAGTTCAGATCTAAATTACACATTTTCCCCAAGGTCTTCCAGGATGACATTCCTCCTTCACTTTATTCTTAGCTTCTCTGAAATAGCTCAGCCAAGAGAGCTAAAAGGCCATTGACTGAGCATCTATACAGTGTATCTGTACATTAAATTCCAACATCCTCTTAGATTTAAGTTTTGAGGTGGTTCTTTTTGTGATGGAGGGCACAGTCTGTACTATATTCAGGAATAAGCACCTGAAAGTATATTCTGTATAACTTTCATTGTTAATTAGTATATTGCAGAAGGAGATAACCAATCCAAAATTAATACGGTGGCTCCAGAGCATAACTGGTATTTAACATTATAACCTGAATCCTTTTGTTAATCCAACTAGAGTAGACCTATTGAGTCAATGAGATTTACTTATGTGTTGACTCACTATTCAACAATTGGTTTAATAATTTATATCATTGGGACTGGTCAATAGGATTCAAGTCCTAGGCCCTTTCCGCACCACCCACCCACCCAACCACAGAGATTAGAGAAGGACAGGACCAGTTCTACATGTCTTTGTGGTCCTGTCTTTCTTCTGTCCCCAGGTGGCACAATCACAGAGTAAATCGTTGAGGAGTTTTCCTCATCATTGCACACGATCTCACCCCGTCCTGGACTTACCAGTCCTGCAGACAGTCCGGAAGTGCAATGGCTGCACATACTGCCCCATCACAGCCTGGGAAAGTGCTCAGTTGCACTGCAGAAGGAAGAGTTGGGGCCATCACGCTTGCTTCACGATGCAGGCAGCAGGTGCAGAGGGGAGATCTTCTGTCATGCTCCCCTCTTGGGAGAGCCACTACCAGAATCCCCACAGGATGCCGCCAGGATAAGATATGGTGTGGAAAGGAACCTATTGTTGCACACTAATTAAAAGGTGCTGATACCTGAAGTTGCTTATTTACCTCTTTTCTTCCAATTTGGTTTTCCTTTTGCAACATATACATTACATTGCAAGGTGTTACATAAAGCACATGAAATATTTTGGCAAAAAGGCAGTGTTAATGTAACTACTAAGTTGATGAATTCATTTTTTTGAAAAAGGTGAATTAATAAATAACTAATACTAATATGTATCTTCAAAATACTGTCTTCATTTGCCCTGAAATTTTCTTTAAGATTGTGCACGAATACTTCCCAGTCTAATATGAGAATAGTAAAAGTATAATTGACTTTTTAATCCAGTTGGTTTTCTTGATGTAGAACAATGATGTATTGATCCATTCTTTTTCTCATACCTCTTCACATTTTACAATGTTCTCTGACCAGTGCAACAGGGAAATTGAGTACACCGACCTGCTCATTAAGGGAAATAGAGGGCTGGACAATTGATTTGACCAAATCCTCATTCCAAAATATCTGCATCTGGTCAGAATCACATTGGATCTCTTCAGAGGATATATGGAACATGCACAATTGATCTGACAATCTGGATGGTAAAAGAAAGTTGAGAATGCAAATTGTAGCAAGAGTCTCATGTAAGGAAACTTCTTAGGTGAGGGAAGCATGCTAGACTATGAAAATTCAAGCTTCAAATGTGGGTCAAGAATTTCTCCAGTGATTGTAAGGACGGATACATTCTTTTTTTGCCTCAGCTCTCTTTTTGGAGCCAGCATAGCACAGTGGTTTAAACGCTGGACTGGGGCTCTGGCCATATTCTCTCAGTCTAAGAGAAAGGCAAACCCCCTCTCACCCAATCTTGCTAAGAGAACTCAAGGAGAGAGTTGCCATTAGTTCCAACAAAACTGAAGTTCTCTTTTGGCAGAAAGAAAGTTTCTGAAAGAGTTTCACTGCAATCCAGTTGCAGTTTTGTGTTTATTGAAACTGGTGCTTCCTTTGTTTTACCACTAATCAACTTTCAATCTCCTGTTCTAACTCTTCCCAATCAAATCTCTCATTTCCTTACTTGTTGTATTAGTTGATTGTTTGAATGTGTATTGGTGTTGTTTCAGTAGGAACTTTATGGGCAGTGGCCTGTCCATTGATTTCAGCTCCCATCCATATTATCCATATTTTCTAAAAGTTAGATCTGACCTTTATTTCTGTCTGCTGTAAAGACTTAATATACAGCAAACATATTGGCACACCTTATATTCAAACAAAGGGCCTTTCTACACTACATTGTTATAGTGCTATTATTCCACTTTCAACATCCTGTGGAATTCTGGGGTTTGTAGTTTACTAAGGCCAAAGAGCTCTCTGGCTGAGAATTCTAAAGGCCCCTCCCTAAACTGCAAACCCCAGGATTCCATAGGAGGTTGACAGTGGAATAATAGCACTATAACAGTGTAGTGCGGAAATGGCCTGTTTCCCTGATATGAGGCATATAGAAACTTTGAGAGGTTGGCATGTCTCCAAATTTCTGCCAAATGTATGGAAATAATAAGCCGTGAATCTTTTTGTTTCCCAATGCATACCAACGAGAGAGAGAGAGAGAGAGAGAGAGAGAGAGGCGAGCATTCAGGTTTTAAATTCCAATTCCAATTTAGATCTCAAATTTCAGCTCTAGATCTGAAGTGCACTGAGTCAGGCCAAGATCAGTTGTAACAGAATTGATGCCAAAACAGAATCACTGGATAAAGCCTCAAACTAAATTTGGGGTAGCTTGCAAAGCCTTACTACAAAAGTATATGAAGAAATATTGTGTGCAGAAATGAATATAGGTTCTCATATAGAAAAAAAACACATGAAAAGGCATATAAATATTCTTGGATTTTTTTTGTTTTGTTTTTAAACATGCAAACTGTTGCAGTGATGATAGAAAAAGATTTCTTTTTTCTTGGAAAAAGGGTTTTTGAAGGAAAACCAGACCAATTCGTCTGTCACTAATTTCTATACTTGATTAGTTTTTCCTTCAGGGCTCTAGGTAGTTTTAATGGTATACTGCTTTTGAGAGTGCCCATCTTACTTTTAAATCTGGTGAACATCTTCTATGGATTTTATTTTGCTTTGGAAGCCTTCAAACAATATTTGACAAGGGGAAACTGTGATTCAGAAGTATGTGTTCATTCACCATAGGGAACAAGGCTTATCTCAAAGCAAAACATGAGGCACAGAGAAAAGTACTGAAATCCCACAGAGAGGCGTGGATGGACACGTTTGGACAGTGATACAAACACCATAAACCCCTAATGAACTTCTGAGAAGAAACTCATTCATTTTAAATGTATGTGGCTCCCCTGTGATCCTTTTTGAGTGTTTACTCCTTGATGAATTGTTTTCTCTCTTTGAAAATTTTTAATGTTGAGGGTTTTATTTGTCTGCTGTTGATGTTATGACATTTATAGAATGTAATAAAAATATGCTTAATTTTAAAAAAAAATCTTCCTTAAAGTTAATTGTCTGCCTCTGACCTATACTGGACTCCATTGTCTGCATTTCTCTTATTATTCTTCCCCCCCCCCCCGTATGTAGCTTGATTTCATTTCAAGCCATTGTTCATTATCTAATTTTCTGGTAGGGCTGCACAAAGGCAGCCTGATTAGCTTTGGAGCCTGATTTAATTATTCAGTTCCATCCCCTGTTTTGTCAGACCTGATCTGATCCAAACTGCAGATTCAAACTGAGACTTGGAAATCTAGATTGATGATCATGGTGGGTGGGGAGGCTAGAGGAGATGAGTCACCTGAGATGTTCAGGCAACAATAAACAGGACTGCCAAGACTCCTCTGCAGTGGAGTCCCATGAGGAGCTACCAGCCAGAACTGTCCTAGTTGATAGCCATCTTGGTATTCACAATAGGGTCCTACACATTTTCTCCTTTTCTCGAGACAACATTTTTATGTTTTAAATAGTTTTGTAATGTTTCATTATTTTGTCATTTGTCTTTGTGGCAGTCAGATTGTTAACTGTTTTAATTGGTTTTATAATTAATTATGATTTGCCCTGATTTTGAGAAACAGTCCATTTTTGTTTTGTTTTGTGTACAGTGGATTACGTTTTCCAGGGTAGAGTCTTCCACAGACACTTGAACAGCTTGTTCTTGTTGTTTTTAATTTTCCTCCGATGAGGTAGTTCAGGCTTCACTACTTACTTTTACTTCTCCCACCTAATTTCTCCCTGAACTAATTTTTCCCATGTAATTTTCCCCAATCAGTCTCCCTTATTTTTTGCCTGAGCCTATATGTCTTTCTCCCTGTATCTTTAAGCCAAAGCACCTGGGGAATGTAATAAGATTTAGCTAAAGGGCTAGTGTAAGATTAGAGGTTTTTTAAAGGGTTTTATAAAGGGCTAATTTTGCATATCGTAATCTGATTTTTAAATCCAAGTTGTTCTTAATGTAATGTAATGTAATGTAATGATTGATTTACTTCTGATTTCTACTATATTGTGTCTTCATCTCAGAGATGTGCTTATCTGCAGGGATTTAAATATATCTTTAAATTTATAGTGCCAGGGCACCTCTCACTCCATGGGGCAAACAGTGAACCTCATAGTCACATCCTTTTTTTTTCCATCACATTTCCTGATGTGGTCATGGGCCCATTATCTGTTCCCCCCCGCTTTTTAAAAAGTCCTAATATCTGAAGTAGATGGTTCCCTGCACCATCTACTTTCACACAGTAATTTTATGAATTCCAGAGTATCCTAGAGACCTCTGGCTGGGAATTAACAGCTGAATAACAAACATTATTCAACAGCCTCTAATGCACAGCAACATGTTTTCTACGCATACTAGCTATGCAAGTCCAGTTTTTGTTTTGTGTAGATGCAGGTAAAGACATCTTGGGTATTCATGACTGATCCCTGAGAATATACTGTCTGGGACAGGCTACATCTATTTGTCTTCCATGGGATTCTGAATGTGAAAGGAAGACATTACCTAAGGATTTTCACTAAACATGACTAATTATTCTAGACTGGATTTATGGAACATGATGTTTTGTACTGAAGCTGGAGAGGGACTACTGACAGAAATTAAACTGATAGACTAAATCCAAATGCAGTGATGTACCTGGCATGTTTGATACCTGGTGTTGATCATTTTTACTACTCTTCCAAGAAAATTATTTCCTGTGATAATCATGAAATGAAAGGAATAATAAGAACAGCCAGAAATCTAACTCAGACAGTGAAAATTCTCTTCTATTAATTAAATAATTAACAAATAAAATAAATAAAAATTAAAAAAATTATCCTACAAAAAAAGAAAAAAAGTAATGGATTAATACATTTAAGCTATACTAAAGTTTTTTTTTGAAAAAAAAAGGAAAAGAACAATTTATCCAGTGTCTGTTTGTAATATCACCCTTCCCTAAACTGCAAACTCCAGGATTCCGTAAGATGTTGAAAGTGGAATAATAGCACTATAACTGTTTAGTGCAGAAATGGCCTAAGATACAGTGGCAGAGCTTGGAGTGTGTGGAGGGGGGGCACAAGGGGCATGGCCACTGTGCATGGGGGCATGGCCAGGGCACGTGGAGGCATGGCTATGGGCTGGGATGCCCCAGAAACATTGCCACCCGGGGTGAATCGCCCCCTGCCCCCACGTCCCTATGCCACTGGTAAGATAACTGAAAAGTCTGTTTTCCTTTGTGCAAGAACACACACACACACACATAAACACCACATGTTCAAAGCAAGTGACAATCCACTGTGGCATACCTTTTCCCTCCTTAATACCACCCTCCCACATTTTATTTCCACTTTTTAAAATAAATGTCTCCAGTTCTACCCCCTATTCACCTCATTGCTTCTGTGTCTGAGTAACGGGTTCGAAGGACCAGACCATTCACTAAAAACAAGGAAATGTGGAATTAGCCCTTCCCAAAGAACTTCATTTATTCTTTGAAATTACTTATAAGAAATGTAAAACCCTCAGCAAACACCTACCCTTTCTCAATTAGCATCTATCCATCCTCTGACTTCCTTTCATCTCCTTTCCATCTGGGAGCATCCAGTTCAACTCTGAAGAAGCCTGGGGAAAAAGCAATAGAGCTTGTATTTTTCTGGAAGCCCTGTAATGATTACCATGTCTTTGCACTGTATGATGGTATGCTTATTTCTCAGGTAAAATGAAAGAAAAACATCCCTGCTTTCTGCACAGACCACAGATCACGAAATTACAACATTCACCTGGGAAGCGCTGGAAAACAAAAGCAAGCTCTTTTCCCCCTAAGACTAGAGGGACCTTATTTTCTGCAGTCTAGCTTTGCTTCCAGATGGGCTAAAGAATTTTTTTAAAATAAGAAAGACTGATTTATATTTTAGCAGGAGCTTTTGTGGATATCAATCCACCTCCTTAGTTTATTGCCCCTGAGGAGGTGGATTGATGCCCACAAATGCTCCTGCTAAAGTATAAATCAGTCTTAAAGGGGCTCTTAGATTCCTCCCTGCACTACTTCTTCGCAGTTTTTCTCGCAGTTTTTTTTTTCAAAAGGAAGCTGTAGGCACTGTCACTCCACTTCCATCTCCTCCCCTTTCTGCCTTACTTGAGAAAATTCCAAGATAAGGAGGAGTGAGAGAAGACAGTCTTGATCTGATACCAATTGTAAGAGTCTTCTGCCCAGTTTACATTCCTGGCATCTGATCTCTGTTTCCCTTTTCTGGCACCTTGGTGAGGAGGAGGAGAGAGGCAAAGACACTGTTGCAAACCTTTATTTTATGGACCTGGGGGAAGATGATTTCCAACAAACTTTGAGCAATGAAAGTGGCAGAGTGAATACTGAGTAGGAATTACCTCTTAGGAGCAAGAGAAAGGATCTTCTTGGCCAGGAGGGGTCATTAGTGAAAAAATTAAGTAGCTGGAAGTGACTCTGCAAAGATGGGCTTCACCAACAAATCAGTACTGCAAAGTCAGTTCTGTTACTTGACCCAGTGTTACACCATAATGTGTAATGCAGGGCTTTCCAAACGGTGTTGTGACACGTTGGTGGGTCGCCTGAAGTGTGTAGGTGTGTCGCTTGCAATCTTGGAAATGTATTTTATTATTTATAAATCATAGATTCCAGACTTTCCAGACTTTCCAGACTTTTCATGTTGGTGACACACCCTTTAGACATGCCTCATTTTGTGACACAGTAGGAAACAGGAGGTTAAACTAACCTCTTATAAGAGATAAGGACATATACATAAATTGTAATAATGAAACGTATGGGGACACAACATATCTCACAAAAACCTTTAATATATATTTATAAATCTATGATTTATGAAATCTATGAAATCTATGATGGTAAATCTGTGCCCCTAACCCTCGCAAATGTGGAGGGCCTACTGTAGTTAGCTGTAACTGCTTAAACATGAGCTGTTTGCAGGAGGGATGGAACCAATTTTTAGTTATCTGTAGTTTTTAGTCATTTTTGATCTTGTTTAGTTTTGTTATGTATTTTATTTTTTTGTATATGTTTTCTATTATTAGATTTTTTTGTTCTTTTTTGTATTGTTTGTTAGATCATATCTTCTTTTGTTGCTTTTGTATGTCTTTGTTTAATAAATAAAAAACAAGAACAAAAAAACACAATAGGGAACTTGCAGTGGTCCTGCTGGCCTCATTTCTTGGGGTCTTGGTCCAGATCATCTGCCTCCTTTGCTCCTAAGTCTGAAGGAAAGGAGGTCTCAGGCTGGCAAGTGGGCACCACACTCAGACATATGAGTGTTGTCATCCTCCCATCATCTCTGCTGCTCCTGAAGTGATGGGAGAAATGAGGGAGGGTGTAGAACAAATATGAGCGTCTCAAGAAACATTGAGTCCCTCATCGTTGCAGATAGAATGCCATTTGGGGAAATAGCCTCTAGCTGTCTTTCAGGGGTTATTGACCCAACAGAGTCAACATATATGTGCTCCCTGTCTCTTAATCTGTGGAGACATTTTTAGTGTGGTATGAGAGATCTAAATATCTTAAGGGCATAAGATCCCATCTGATCTCAAAAGCTAAACAGGGTCAGCCCTGGTTAGTACTTGAATAAGAGACCACCAGGGAATAATGACACACCACCTCTGAATATGTTGCAGGAGCCCAGAGACCACAGAGACCACAGAGCAAGAAAAAGAGTAATTTATTACGCGCGGGCTTTTGGCTGGATGTCTCCAAAAGATCAAAAGCCCTGAATTCAAGTTTCATAGCTCTTTTATAGACAAAGTTCACAGCATACACAAAGATCACAGGCAAAGATCGCAGGCATGTCTCGGTCCGCCCCTCCGGGGTCACAAATACCACATGCTGTTACTAGCTAATTACCCCCGCACTCAGACCCCAGAAAGTGTTTATCTACAATCTGCAATTACTGCAGCCAGTCAATAAACGACACCCTGGCTACGTGATCAACATCCAGCTACGTGATACATTGGCTCTCGTGACCTTTTTACCCTTCTTAAATCTTTCTCCGTTCCTCTGACCTAAGCCCCCAGCTTCTACTTTATTTCTACCTTATTATTTCTAATTCATACCTATATCATTTCCCCCCTTAAATGCATAATTTCTAAACAATTATAGCATTTCGTGACGTTATATCATAAAACAGCGTCAGGCTGAGCCATCAAAGCGTACAGAGCTGCTGTCTTACTGGAAGTAATTTGAAGCATATTACTTATACATTGTATAAAACAAGGAAAGCATATACACAGAAACAGGAATATTAGCACTACTGGCAACAAAATTAAAAACAATGCTTTTAGCCAATTCAGGTTTGGTGACCAAGATGTGAGCCACTTCCACCAGCTATCATCCCCTTCATTTATATCCTTTACTACTTCGTGCAGTTTGTTAATTTGTGCTTCTATCACGTTGCTGTTATCAGACGAGTTGAAATAGCACAATTTCTGATGCTTTTCACATGATGGAGAAGGAAGAGATAGTCAACGCCTGCCCGATTTTCCAATACAGCATTCCTTAGTTCCCGCTGTTCTTTGTTAAGCAAGGATAATGCTTTGGAAGTAGCGTTTATACTTTTGACTAGCGTACAGGCTAATCTATTTATTTCTAGTCCGTCTTCCAAAGCCAATCCTGTTATTCCAACCAGGGAGAATGCTAACACTATTTTCTCCTCGTCCGACCATAAGTGTGATTGACCGTCACAGTTTTCATCTAGAGGGGCGGCTCTAGCTCTACTGTCTCGCTTCTGAGGCCATGGAGGAAGGACTGTTACCAGACGGCTAAGGCAGCAAGGTTGAGTGTCAGACAGATAGGCTGGTATGTATGACCAGGTTCGAGACCCACAGGTCCAGAACCAGCCATGAGGTAAAAGAACATGACCTTGGTAATAAGATATATTTTGGATCTCCTTGCAAGGAATCGGAGGTCCTGGAGCAACCTTGCATTGGCTATTCTTACTCCGACAATTTATCATGCGCGCGCAGGTAGCATTGGCTCCTGCTACTATAGGAGTTCGTAAAGTGAACTCAGTTAGGGGTAGAGAATTTGAAGTGACCCCCCAATCTGCGCTGCGAGCATACGACATATCTAAGTGGCTAAAAATCGAACTCTGGTAGTGGGTACTATCCTGGATTTGGCTTGGCTGCCTACACACCGGTATCAGACATGAATTAATGAGTCTATTGGCAGGAACTCCCTGTGGCAAATAGAAATGATCTACCCCAGTTATATTAGCTAGGTGTAACCGATAGTTATCAGTCAAACGTGGGGATGCCATCTCTTCAACCCCTTGAGCATTGCTTACAAATATCATATACATAGAGAATAATAAGAGTAATATAAAATGCATGTTAGTATTACGTCCCTTCCCAGGCTTTCTGGGGTCTGGCTGTATGCAGGGCTGCTGGAATCCTGGACAGCAGCGATAGAGCCTAGCCCCCGTCTTCTTTCCTTCTCCAGGTGCAGGCTTAGTTGTACGTGGAATTATCAGCTTCCGGAGTGGTAATAGTATAACTCAGCCTGAATCTCCATGCCGCTTCTTCAACGTGAGCTTGAGTGGGTTAGTAGGGTCCCCAGCTACCGACCACCCCCCTTTTGCTCGCTTTACACGTGTCCAATGTATCCAAGGTTTTATACCAGCCACCTTTACAGCTGTGGGGGTGGAAAGAATGACAGTTTTTGGTCCTTTCCACCGGGGAGTCAATGGATCAGATCTCCAATCCTTAACCCAAACTTCATCCCCTGGCTGGAAAGGGTGAACCTCAGTGATAGGGATGGGGAACCTATTTTTTATTGCATGACGGCGCTGCGACTGCAAAGCTTTACCTAGCGCCTGCACTTCTTGCTGTAGACTGACATTTCCTAGTTCCTGAATGTTCCCCCTTAACCTCGAAAGGATCTGAGGGGGTCTCCCGTACATTAATTCGAAAGGGGACAGTTTGGTGACTCTGTGAGGAGTGCACCGAATTCTAAACAGAGCCAAGGGCAACACCTCCACCCATTTTAATTTTGTTTCTTGACATAGTTTGGCCAGATGTGATTTGAGAGTCCGATTCATTCTTTCTACTTGCCCGGAACTCTGGGGCCGGTATGCACAATGCAGCTTCCACTGGATACCAAGCAGCCGATTTACTCCTTGCAACACCTTGTCGAGGAAGCTGGGACCATTATCGGATCCGATAGATAAAGGCAACCCGTGCCTCGGTATTAGGTCTTTTAGCAGAGCCCGGCTTACTTCCCTCGCCTTCTCTGTCCGGGTGGGGTATGCTTCCACCCATCCGGTGAAAGTACAGACAAAAACCAACAGGTATCGATAGTGTCCCGCTCTGGGCATCTCCGTGAAGTTCACTACCAGCGCTTCGAATGGTAGGGCCCCATGTGTTTGAACTCCTGGAGGGGGTCCCTTCCCTTGTCTGGGGTTGTTTCTTGTGCACTCCAGGTATCAAAATACACCTTGCCTAAGAAAACTGTATGAAATTCATGAGGCTACCATAAGTTGACAGACAACTTGAAGACATGCAGACATGCATGAGTACCAATGTATCCTTCTAAATTTGTCCCCTTGAAGCCTGCTCTCTTCTAATGGACTTTTACACATGGCTGTAAGCCACACAGGAGGTGTTTAGTTGAAATCTGATCTTGTGTGACTGAAGACTACATATGAATGATGCAGGTGCATGAGTATCTTATTTTCACTCTAAAAAGATAGTAGGAAACCAAAAGAGATGAACAAAGCCTAACAGTAGTTAAGGAAAATGTTACTCCACTGGAAAAACCCTATCCCGGGGTCTACAATTTTGATATTAAAATATGATTCAATGTGCCTGAGAGGTCACCCAGATGGGCATGTAGGCAGCAATGGTCAAACGATTGAAAACTAGGTCAGGCCAGTAGAATCCCCAGTCATGTAGCCCCAGGAGACCTCAAGCTATGCAAACCCACAGTGGACAAAGGGTCCTCAGCCCCTGAGAAGCCAACTTGAGAGGATTAGCATGTTTGCCCCAAGTTGAGCAAATATCCTATCAGGCGAGGACCATTTACATGAAGTCGCATCACAACCGGATGCAGCTGAAGATCCTGAGACTTTGGCAACACCTTGTAATCTCATCACGCAAAGGAAGTTACCATGGTGGAGCTTCTTTCTCATTGCAACACCCATTGTTTTCCCCGGGAAAGGATTAGCCCTCCAGGTACTTTTCCCCCTACAAATAGTCCCAGTTTTTGAACAGTTCTTTGGATCACTCTCAGTCATCCCAGCTGACTGTTTCTCTGTCCGTTGAGTAATCCCCTCAGCCCACTCCGTGCTGAGCCCCACTTATCTGCTGTTTTTCCCGGACTAAGGACTTCAGGAAAAGGTGCAGTATTACCCCAGCTACAACCCCTTCAATATCCCCCTATTCAGTTTCCTCTCTTTTGCTTCTTAATAGGTCTTGAGTGAGTGTGTGAGTGATTGCATTGGTGCATGAGACTTTCATTCAATAAAATCATTTATTGGACATTCTTGTTTGGTTTTTGGCTTGGCCTGACCCCATAAAAACTGGGTAAAAGACCCTGCTAGGTTACTCTGCCTCTTGCATTGCTATTGCTTGTGGTCTGGCTAGTTTCCATTCCCCATCATGTGGAGCACATTGAGGTGTCCCCCAAGGGACCCCAGAAATCAGGGTAACAAAAAGAAAGAACAGCTCTAAAAGCAGCTGATCACACAAGAAAAGACCAAAAGACTGTGGAATTTCATGTTTCCCCCTGTCCCCTTACTCTGCTTCAGACCTGGAAGCTTTAACTAAGGTTTTCTCCCAGCCAAGATGTGAAACCAGGACTTGAGGTGCTTCTGTAGTTAAGGCAGAATATCTTTGGCGTTAAGATTGCTACTAGCTACCAATATCAAGTGGTTTGTACTGCTGGAATGTTATCTCTGTATGTGTATTACACAGTGAACAAAGGGTGATAAAGAGTGATTCACATAAAAATGCAGCTCATGTTGTCCCCTCCATGGGTTCTCCACTTGCCACAGTGATGAATTGCTGAGTCTCTGGATTTAGGATGTTATGTAAACTGTCATTGCCCCAAAAACTGTAGATCACCAGCAG
This sequence comes from Iguana delicatissima, assembly GCA_948472985.1. Taxonomy (NCBI): domain Eukaryota; kingdom Metazoa; phylum Chordata; class Lepidosauria; order Squamata; family Iguanidae; genus Iguana; species Iguana delicatissima. Next base: position 208,559 of record CAOKZL010000465.1, on the reverse strand, counting down.
CTATGCTTATGCCATGCCAGAAGGAATGCTGTGGATAGGCCTCATAAATTTTATACTTTTGGTTTCAAAAATGTAAGGGAACAATTCTTTGTTCTAATGCAGCAAGAAAAAAAACCCAAGCCTTACATGGTACATTAGTAGAAAAGCTGAAGTGAAAGGGAAATGACTTATGGAAAAGTAGTGACACAAACTGTCTAAATGTCTTTTGACACCCTGACCAAGCTAGACTATATCTTACAGAATCTTGAGGATCCCAAATATTTACAGAAGTAGAGATTTATAGAAGTCCTCTCTTACAGTGACATTGGGGAATCTCCAAAACAGCTGAATATGGCCTAAGCATATTCAATGGGCACAGAATAGTAGCAGGTCATTAAAGAAAAACTCAAAGCCTTACATAAATCTTTCTTTCTTCCCATCTCATAACTTCTAAACATTTTGCCCTCTTTTTTCTCTTTGTCTGCCTTGTTCTTGTCCTTTCCTCTCCTATGGCCATTTCTGCACTGGGCTGTTAAAGTGCAATTATTCTACTTTCAACATCCTATGGAATCCTGGGGTTTGTAGTTTGAGGCACATGATGTAAGCAATGCAAGCACACAGATAACTAATGAAAATAAAGGTGTGAGTAAGATAGAGGGATTTTCAGAGGGATAGTTGGTTCGGGTGATACGAAACCTGTTCCTGAAGCCTGGAAGAAGATAGAGAGCGATGCTGGGGTTCGGTGTGTCTCAGCATGTGGGGCTGAGGAGAAGCTTGCCAAGCAAAGCAGCAGCAAGGAGATCTGGAACTCGGGAGAGATCCGAGGAAGGTCTCGGAATCAGAGGTTTTTATAGGGAGAGGTGTGACTGCAGGCTATGCCTTACTCGGGGACAATAGTGAGTTTTGGGTGCAAGACAATGTCTCCGAAAGGTCACAATTTAGCATGATTGAGTCCAAATTGACAAAGAGGTAGACTGTATGCAAATGGTCAGTGCTTGGCATTTAAGCTTCTAGCTTGCCAAGTTACCTGCTCAGGGCAGGGAGTCCTTTGAGGGTGTTTGCAGAGAGGTCTCCTAAAGCAGTTATCTGGCTATTTCTGGCCTGCCTGTACTGTCTTGGCATATTGCAGCGTTTGATGGCTGAGCCTAGTTTCGTGCTTGTCTGGGGGCCTCACAAACACGTACAGAGGGGTGGTGGAAGAAGGCTGAATTATTGATATCAAGGTGATATCTAGTGCTATCGCCAGGTAGGCCTAAACTGCAGTAACAGGTATTAGGTGGCAGTGGGCTACAAGGTCTTCTCAGGTATGGCCTCCATCTGTGGTAAGGGAACTCCCAGGAGGTTTATTTGACATAATCTTGATTTTGTTTTGGGAACCCAATGATTTTTTTAAAAAATTTGGCCAGGCCTTTGAGTTTCTCTTCTGATGTTATACTAGCTAGATGCTTGAATCTGAATCTGAATATGCTATGTGGCTATTTTGTCATGTGTATGGTGATATTTTACATATTGTGCACCACTCCGGGAAACAAAGCAAAATAGTAGAAGTAGATATGGGAGAATGGAAGAATATGGTCATTTTTCTCTTACGTGAGAATTCTCTGTGTCCCCATGGAATTTATTTTTATTGCTGAAATTTCTATTGTTTTAAAACTCCAGTTGAGCATATAGAAATAGAATTTAGGCATCCAAAGAAAAAGGGCAGGCAAAGTCACTAAGGAAATGCAAACACAGCAAATACGAGAGTTCTAAGTGTGAATGATTTTCAGTGTTTCACTAGAACTTTGGGGACTGAAGGCAAATTTCATTGGGAAGGCGGAATTCTTATTTTGAGGGACAATATCCTCATTTTACACCTCCCTGTAACTGCTCCCTTGAGCTAATCCCAAATGTTTTGATGAGCAAAGAAATAAATGCTACATTCACATTAGATGCTATTGTTTATTACCAGGGTATAGTTGCTTAGAGTGAATGCGGCACCGGCTTCCTATTCGAGGCATTGCACAATTACTCATAACTCACTTTGATTACCACTCGCCCTGTACTTCTGTCTGTTGGCATTTGAGGATTTATTGTTCTTCTACCTTTGTTGTTTGGTGGAGAGAGAATAGTGTGAGTTGTCACAATTTTGTTTTCCAACTCATTTTATCTAATATCGTCTATGCTTCCTTGCTGGTTGATTCTCTATTTTCATTTATGCTGTGCAGTGCAAATGGAAGACAAAAGTTAGAATGCCCCACCAATCTTATTTAGTCTCTCTCGAGGGAGTATGCCCTTAAACAATATGCTGTCTGACTTTGAGGTTTGTTGTGGGTTTTTTTGGAAGTACCATGACTCCAGTCATATAAAGGTATTTGAGAGGGCTTATTTATTTTATTGAGTTTCTGAGCTGATACTGTTATTGGCTGGGAAATGTATTTACTATCCCAGGCTGTGCCTGTTGGGAAGCAACAGAGGGAATGTAACTTTTGTAAGATTATCTTCAAACCTTGATGAGCTATGGGAAGCTTTTAGATGTTTCTCCAGTGTGGCACACAGCTTCAGTACTGAGGGATTTTAACCCATATGTCTGTCTGGGAGGAAAGTAATTGGTTTATGGCTGTAACAAAGTAAAATATTTGAACATGATGTGAGTTACATTATGGGCCTCTGTGGTTCTAATGTTTTTCTCTCAGAGTCTGTGAAATATATTATAAACCTTAAGTAAATTTAATTTTCTATTGTTGCATAATGCTCTTCCTCAAATCTGACAGAATGTATTGGTTGGCCCCATGTTGGTGACTTACACATGCATAAGTGCCTCTTATGTGTGCAGAAGTCTCATTTGGGACTGGGCACAGTGGGCTATTCACTTGTCCTTGCGATCTGTCCAAAACCTTCCCACTGCCCAGCAGCTGTCAAGAGCTGGGAGGGACCCCCTGTGCTGCCACTTACTGGAGAAGGGGATGGAGGTGATTCAGAGCTGGGGAAATTATCTTTTAAAAGTAGTTAATTACATTTATATTTCCACATCCTCAGTATTGTTAGTTCACATTCTACAGAACCCTGGATTTTGTCATGTGGTGAGGGACTAAGAATTCCCTAGCAGGGAAATCTAAATACAGTCAGCTGTCCACATTTGTGGGTTTCACTTTTGCAGATTTGATTAGTCATGGCTTATTTGCTGCTGCCCCTGATGCTGCCCTCTGCCATTTTTAATAGTGACTACAAGTCTCGTGAGATTGAGAAACTGCTAATGAGGCTTTTAATTCTCTCTTTAAAATGATGTGGGGTAGCAGTGGAGGTGGCAGTAAGCCCCACCACCCACCCACTTCTGCCTTATGAAGGAACCCGGATGCCTGAAAGGAGTCCATGGTGGGTTGAATAGGGTGATCATACTTTTTTGTGTGTTAAATATGGTTTCAGAGGGCCTAGAGTTATTCAAAGTTTTTCCACTTTCATGGGGGGCTCTGTGCTCCTAACTCTAGCGAACATGGAAGGATGACTGTACCTCATGAAACTACAAATCTCAAGATTCCATAAGACATTGCCCTGGTAGTCAAAGTGGTGTCAAAGATCTGTAATTGTTTAATGCAACAGAGATCTGGTTAGGGAAAAACTGGTAACAGGCACAGAAGGATATGACTGAAAAGTGAACCTGTGTCTGACTGTGTTGCTCTCAACACCAAATATTTTTTCCTCCCTCAGAACCAAATGTCCTGAGATACAAAATATGAAGGGAAAACATTTCAAGCTTGCCAAGTCATCTTATCCTCTGAATGTCCAGCTCATTAGTTCTTTGACAGAACTCATATCCACAAGAAAAAGTGAGGAAATGCAGCACCCAGGAGGTGTGTTTGGAGCAAGGTGAGGAGCAAGTGGAGTCAGGAAAGGTTGGACATAACCTATGGTCTAGGAAAATACTTGTGATGCCCATTGTTAATTGCACCTGTGAAAAGACAGTGATTGACATGTAATTCTAGTTGTGTCATGCTGATGAGCAATCAGGGGAGAAAGTTGCATCAGACATGGGGAGAATGCAAAGGTTGGCCAGGATTGTATCAGCTAGGTGTGTATAAATGTAGCTGGGTCCTAGCCAACAGTGCACACAGTGCCTGAACGTGTATGCCAGAGGCTCTTCCAGAAAGAGCAAGCTGAGGAATGCTGGAATGCCTTCTGGAGATTCTTGTAAATATGTATATATTGTAACTTAAGAATAAACTGCCTCCTTATTGGAAGATAACAAGTGGCATGGGTGAGTTTTTCTGGCTTCACTGCATTGCTGCTAAGACTAAACTCTGCTGGGCACACTCCAAGCTGTGCAAGCACTCTGCTATTTGGACTTTTTGCACACTTGACTATGGTACAGCTTTTTGGCCAAAGCTCAGTGGTCAGGAGGGAAGTGCTATCACGGTTTTTGCATAGCTCCCAGCATCCCCAACTCTTCCGGACAGTTCGTGTTTGCTTCAGTATATTTGTTTTGTATCTTACGATACAAAGTTGAGTTGAAACTGCAGCCCAGATGATGAAATGTACTTGGGGATGACAGTGCAATGTGCTTACATGCATTCAACATTCTTCCTTGGAATACTCCCACAACTGACTACCCAGCAATGATGTTTTCTGTAGTCTTGAAACTGAAGACCTTCCAACCTTGTGGGAGTTCCTGTCATGATCTTCATGATCTTTCTGTCACGATCTTTCTCCCACACAAGACCTTCTGAAGTTGGTGCTTTTAGGTATTCATGTTTTTTTTAAAAATCTGCATATCTTGGAGATTTCTGGATCTCCAGGCACTTTCTTCTTCCTCGTTGGTGGTGCCAATTTGGTTACATCAAGACTGGCACCTATCTTGAACTTTGGAGATAGATAGACTAATAGTATCTTTTTTTCATGCAACAAGATCGATATACATAGTATTTTAAAAATGATTCCATTATTGACCATCACATGGTATCTTGAGAGAATTGTATTTTAATAGAATAATGATATTATGGAACAGAAGCAAAGGACATGCAATGTGTGTGTTCTGCCACCCACACAAAGAGACACAACCCTCCTAATTTATCCATGAATTTAGATGCTCAGTCTATGAGTGTATCTCTGTGATACAGGTATAACAGTTTGATACTACTTTAAGTGCCACACTTTTGCCATATGAAATTCTGGAATTTGTTCTTTTGGGTTCTCAGAATTCTTTGCCAGAGTTGAGTTCTAGTGCTGTAGTTCAAGGAAAATAAATAGAATTCTCTAGCAAAGAATTCTTCAATATCTCACCAAGCTACAAAATGCAAGATGGCCATATGATATTTAAAGTGCTATCAAACTCCTGTAATTGTGTGTGTAAATGCACATAACATGTAATAGCATTTGTTTTTGTAGAGGTACTAGTGTAATCTGCTATATAGGATCAAATGGATTGCATTAAATGACTGTGAGCCCATCAAAAGTAAGGCAGGTTCCATGTGAATGGCTGGAAAATCCTCTCCCCCTTCCCCTCAACACTGCTTTTGGGCACAGAATATGTGCTAGATGTGTCCTGTTTGTTCATCAGCTATTAATTTTCACTACTACAAGGCTGAGATGGATTTTGCTGGGAGATAGCCCAATTAAGATCTATGTGATTTCTTAGGGAAAGGGATTCTTAAGCCCATTAATTGTCTGTAGTTTCAATAACAGAGAAAAGAATAATGCAAAAGCATTTTTGCCTTCATTTCTTTCATCACGTTTCTTTTCTTAATGAATGTTTTTGCTCAGGCTGTTTTGAGGCCATTTATCAAGTGAAGATATTGCATTTTCTGTATTTCTGTGGAGAGGGAGCACTGAATTCTGCATCTTCAAGAGATATCTGAACCTAACCAAAGGGACTCTAAGCTACAGGTTTATCTGCAGGATAGAGTGGTTCTTCATTGCTGTTAATATTTCTTTTTCGTTTCTACCTGCTGTTTTGTTAGCTCATATTAAAATCCTGAATATTTCAATTGTTGCTGTGTTTCTTATAGTAATTTCCCACTCATGTCAACCCTAAGATGAACCTGTAATGGGGTTTTCTGGGGCTGACAGTGTGTGATGTGTCCAAGATCACCTAGTGAGTTTCCATGGCTGACTGGGGAATCAAACTCTGGTCTCCAGGATTGTAGTCCAGTGCTCAAACCACTATACCACACTGGCTCTCATTTCAAAGTATACCCATAGGAAAAGAGCAAGAGCACATTTCAGATGGATTGGTTCAGTTTAGGAAGCCACAGCCCCAAGTTTGCAAGGCCTGAACACAGCTGTTGACGACCAAAGCTTCCTGACTCAGAGGATCACCATAAGGTGGAGCTGACCTGATAGCAAGCGCAAATAGAGAAAAGCCCTTGTTACTCCAAAGTGAGTATTACATAATGGCTGAAGTTTACCTATGAGTATGTTCCATGGAATTTAATAGGACTTCTTTCTGAGTCGACATGTTTAGGACTGCACTATGTGCAATTTTATGTACACCTAAAGTACCTGGGACTTGTCCTAGGGCAAATTCTGGGGCTTGTCTCTCAGCAAACCGAGCTTTGAAGTAATGAGTTACCAGTGATCCAATTTCTTGTAACAATTTATTTTTTTTTCCAGTAAAGAGGGTGTAATGAAGTCACATTTTAAAATTAACTTAAGAACAACATTATTATTATTGTGCTTTGGTGGAAATAGCAACATTTTCTAGTTACTTTCAAAGTATATTTTAATATATTTTGCATTTTAAAATAAATTTTACAGGCAATCCAAGTGGAATTTTAAAACAGAATTCCCTTCTTCGTTCTAAGATTTTTTTCAGTTATGAGAAAAAACCCAACTGAAGGTCACAATGAGTTACTAAATTTTAATGTTAATAGTAGCAAATTACTTTTTCAAGTTCTTTATGAAATTACATAATGAATTACTTTTTAGAAACTAAGGGCCTTTTGGCCCTACATTGTTATAGTGTTATTATCCCACTTTCATAGAATTGTGAAATCATAAGAGTTCGAAGAAACCACAGAGGCCATCGAGTCCAACCCCCTGCCATGCAGAAACACACATCAAAGCACTCCCAACATATGGTCATCCAGGGTCTGTTTAAAAACATCCAAAGAAGGAGACTACACCACACTCTGAGGCAGCATATCCCACTGATAGACAGCTCTGACCATCAGGAATTTCTTCCTGAGATTTAGGTGGAATCTCTTTTTCTGTAGTTTGAATCTATCGCTCCTTGTCCTAGTTTCCAGAGCAGTGGAAAACAAGCCTGCTCCCTCTTTGATATGACATCCTTTCACATATTTAAACATGGCTATCGTGTCCCCTCTTGTGACACTGTAGGTTTATTTCCAGTCTCTTAAATGGACTTCCACCTTTGCAAAACTGGAAATTCCCTCCCAGTGTTTTACTAGGGTTCTTGCCAGCCTCCCAAAGCTGATTCCCATGCTTGGAACGACTGGCAATCTCCCCAACTCTATCGGTATGCTGCCCCCCCCCCCGAATTATGAATTACTTAGACAGAACAGGAGGGACTCTGCCTAATCTCTAAGCGTAAGGATCTTCCCCCTCCTCTTTCCCCTGAGTGAGAGAGATCCTATGTAGCGTGTGCCAACCCTGGCGTGGAAATGGAGAGAAACGGAGGTTTATAGAAGTGTTTTAATCAAGACATGCAAATAAACAATATATACTTGGGAGACTCCCCTCTCCCAGGTGCACTTAGTTACAAGAACTTACAAAACAGATATAACAGCACAGATACATTCTTAAGATCAGCCAATTCCCAAAATAACAACATCCCTAAGGTGACTAACTACTTATTTCTAGTTACTCACAATTAGGTTATAGGCGTAGATGGTCTAAAGGAGGAGAGGGGGGGTCCAGGAGACACAGCATGCCTGCCAGCTCAACTGGGCCAGCTCTCCCCTTTCTCTTTCTCTCTTTCTCTCTCTCTCTCTGGCCACATGGCCTCTCAGAAGTTTTTTATTTTCCTCCTTGGAAGGATCTGGAAGCCTCTCCCAAGATGCCCACCTCTTTTCCTTTTGGTTGGTCAATTCTCACCTTGTGACCTGTGATGCTGACCCTTTCCTTTTGGTTGGTCAACTCTCACCCTGTGACCCTTGATGTAATCCCAACACCTCATTAACCCTTGGTTTACCTGAAGACGGAAGTATCTCCCTTTGATAAGCCTAGATAATGGGAAGCCCCATTATCACACCTCTTAACCTTCTCTTCTGCAGATTAAACATACCTAGTTCTCTAAGCTGCTCCTCATAGGGCACAGCTTCCAGATCCTTCACCATTTTGGTTGCCCTTCTCTGGACACATTCCAGCTTGTCAATATCCTTCTTGAAATGAGGTGTCCAGAATTCCAGATGAGGTCTGACCAAAGTAGAAGAGAGTGGTATTATTACTTTCCTTGATCAGGACACCATACTTCTATTGATGCAACCAAGAATTGTGTTGGCTTTTTTGGCTGCCTCATCACACTGCTGACTCATGTTCAGCCTGTGGTCTACTAAGACTCCTAGATCCCTTTCACATGTACTGTTTTCCAGCCAAGTGTCTCCCATCCTATATTTGTGCATTTCATTTTTTTCTGCCTAGGTGTAGGACCTTACATTTCTCTCTGTTGAAATTCATTTTGTTAGCCTTGGCCCAGCTCTCCAATCTGTCAAGGTCATTTTGAATTTTGATCCTGTACTCTGGGGTATTAGCAACCCCTCCCAATTTGGTATCATCCGCAGATTTGATCAGTATGCTCTCTATTCCTTCATCCAAATGATTGATGAAGATGTTGAATAGCACTGGATCCAGGACAGAACTCTGTGGCATCCCACTAGTCACTTCTCTCCAGGATGAAGAGGAGCTATTGGTGAACACTATTTGGGTTTGGTCAGTCAGGCAATTGCAAATCCACCTGACACTAACCCTATCTAGCCCACATTTTACTTGCTTCTTTGCAAGAATATCATGTGGAACGTTGTCAAAGGCCTTACTGATGTTAAGAAATGCTACATCAACAGCATTCCTTATCTATCATCTATCAAGCTCATAACTGTATCATAAAAAGAGAAAAGATTAGTCTGGCATGCCTTGTTTTTAAGAAATCCATGTTGACTTTTAGTAATCACAGCATTGCTTTCTAAGTCATTACAATCTATCTGTTTAATGATCTGCTCTGGAATCTTTCTGGATATTGACATCAGGCTGACTGGGCAATAATTATTTGGGTCCTCCTTTTTTCCCTTTTTGAAGATGGGGACAACATTTGCCCTCTTCCAGTTGCTGGGACGTCTCTTGCTCTCCAAGAATTCTCAAAGATTATTGCCAGTGGTTTCTGCCAGTTCTTTTAATATCTTTGGGTATTGCTCATCTGATCCTGGAGACTTGAACTCATTTTGAGTAGACAGGTATTCTTGTACTACTTCTTTACGTATACTGTGCTGAGTTTCTTGCAGTTCAGAGAGGAGCATTTAGAATTTTCAGCCAGAGAATTCTTTGGCCTTAGTAAACTATATATTCCAGAATCCCACACAATGTTGAAAGTGGAATAATAGCACTATAACAGTGTAGGGTGGAAATAGCCTAACACAACTACTTCTTTGCAAAATAGTTAAGTGTATTTAACAGTGTTACCTCTTTTGTCCCACCTGCCACAAACCTCATGGAAATGTCCTTCATCCTGTTTTCTAATCACTGGCAGACTGGACCTCCTTCCTCCATGTAGCTGATGGTCAGTGGAGTAGGGTGGAGATAGGAGTTATGATTGGGCCAATAGTGTCACAGTCTTTACTATGTTGTGATCATGAATATGAGAACAGTTACCTAGATTTACTGTTCCATATTCATGATACAAGAGAGAATGGATAATATTGTACATCTTGAGGATGAGGAGACTGACCTTGCATGCTTTAAATAAACTGGACAGGAATATGAGTTGGCCTGACATCGGCTCAGGCTGTCCCACTGCAGTACTGTGTTAGTGAGCAGGTATGAGAAAATGGGTGAGGAGCACAGTAGCTGTGGTCTACAAAGCTCATCTTAACCTGACAAGACTACCTATTAGAGAACTTAGTCACACTGGATGTGTTTACCTGAGTTTGAAGACCAGGGATAGCCTGGGATTCTGTTATTGTACTGGCATCCTATTAGATTCCCTGGCCAAGCTCACAGAACTATTGTTGGAGTTAGTGCTGGAGTCACCCAAACTTTTGATCCTGGGCAACTTCAAAATCCCATTTGATGCCAGTCTGTCAGGTGCAGCTTGGGAGTTCAGGACATCTGTGACAAACGTGGACCTATCTTAACTGGTCTCAGAGCCCACACAGTCTGCAGGTTACACCATTTGATGGTGGTTTTAGTTCTGAACTGATGGATCTCTGGACAGAGGTGATTAATACCTTTGAATTGTCATGGACAGATCATTTTCTGGTGATAGTATCATGGCTATTCTCTGTCCCTGCAGGGTTGGTGGACCTATTAAGATGGTCCAGCCTCGAAGACTAATGGATCCCTTAGGATTCCAGAAAGTCTTAGAGGGCTTTATGGCTAGTACCACTGACAATCCTATTGAAGCTCCGGTCAATAGATGTAATCAAGACTTGAGTACAGCTATTGATATGATTGCTTCCACGTGTCCTTTCTGACCCTTTACTAGTTGGACGCCTCAGGGAGGTGAAATGAAAAAGACAATAACTAGAGCACAGAAGGAGGAAAACTCAACTTATATCCAACAAGATACAATAGAGAGAACCTCTTTGTTCCTATAACATAGCAATACACACAGTGAAGAAAACCTTCTCTGCACACGTTGCCTTTGTGCATTCATATCATATCAGGGTGGTGGGGGACCTTCCTCCTGAATTCAGTTCTAGAGCCTTCTGCAGTATGCCGTGATGCTTTTAACAACCATTCCACAGATAAAATCTCTCAGATAAGAGATGACTTAGATGCTGTCATTATAACAGAAGCTGACCATGGGGTTCCAGCAACTCTATGAGCAGGATTATACTGGATCAGTTGCAGTTGCTGACTACCTCAGATGTGGACAAATTGCTAGGAAGAGTAAGGGGGATAAACTGCCCCCTCCATCCCTGTCCTCTTTGGCTGGCTGACCAGGGAGGAGATGAGATTAGATTTCAGCTGCAACATATTATTAATACATCCCTCAGGGAGGGAAGTTTTCCATCTTGTTTAAAGAAATGGTGGTGTGGCTGCTTCTAGAAAAGCATGGACAATAGGGTTATATAAAGTGAAAGTAAATAAATAAGTAAGTAAGTAAATAAATAAATTTGTCTGCCCTTCTTTAATTTGAAAAATGTTGTGCTCTCATTAGATCGGGTTATCCCTCTTTCTCTGTTATTTGAAATACAATGGTGAATTCTATATACTGTTGTGGACCTATGGCTGCCTACTTTGTTCACACGTGAGGTGATTTGACTTCACAGAATGCTCCAAGCCACTATGTAATAAAACCACTTTCATGCAGTCTGTTAGTTATAGGTTTAACCCTGGAATGGAGTTGCTACTGGCTTTCCTTCTTTAGTTTTTCATTAGGTTGTGGGCTTTCTTGTAATTTGTCTGTGTGACTGTCATCTTTCATTCCAGTGAGATACAGACTGGAAGCAAGATGTTATTTACAGTTTTTTTGCTCACTAATTGCGATGAATATTTTTAACTATTTAATACTGATTTTGTAAATGCATTTAAATGGCTAGCGAATAAGGAGAGAAAATCCTTTTTGATTTTTTTTCTTAAGATTTCAACTTATGGTGTGCAGATGGTTCTGACTTTTGCAGTGAATCTATGGGGAAAAAGCTGAACATGTTTGCTTACCGTTACTTAAGCTGAATTGTGGATAATCCCTGGAGACTCATTAAGTCTATAACTACCTCACTCCTTCTCATGTACTGATATTTTTGTTTTAAGTAAAGTACCCATCCTACAAAGGCCAGGCAAATATTTTCTATTTGATTTTGGAGTTATGAGGCTCCTCTTAGATCAAACACAAATGCAGCTTTTCCCTGAGTATTATAGAATGGCATTTTCATGCCCTTGTTTATAGCTCTAAATGTTACCATTGAATGTATTGATTCAGCCTCAGAGATTATGCCCAAACATTAATGCAAATGTGCACAAGTCTGCCCCCCTCAAACCAGAAATGACCTTTAAAACAAATAAACATAATTGTCACTCCATAAAACAAAGTGAGGCTTTGTGTGTCCTTAATATGCAATAGCAATATATAGCAATAGCATTTATTTCTATACCGCTTATCAACTGAGTGTTATCTAAGCGGTTTACAATGTATTTTTAGCTAATTGCCCCCAACAAGCTGGGTACTCATTTTACCGACCTACGAAAGGATGAGTCAGCCTTGGAGCCTGGCAGGATCAAACTCACAACCTTGTGGTTGCAGTACTGGTATTTAACCACTGCGCCACTGGGGCTCCTGGTGAAACAACAGGAGAGAAAATCTTTAGAAATGACATAGGAAAGCTGGTCCCTTCCCCCGACCCTGAAGAATATAAGAAATTTTCCAGAATACAACTTGGTATATCCTTCTATTAATGCTCTTCAGATGCATCTCTACAGAGTGAATATTTTATTCCTGTAAGCCTGATTTTTTTGTGATATTTTTATCTTGCCATTTCTCCACTAAGTGGCCCCTCTTTCTTCCCTCTTTTCATTTCACATTAGCTCACTGAGGTAAGCCAGAGTGAGTGACAGAATGATTGCCCCAAGGTCACCACATGAGTTTCATGGTTCACTGGGAACTGAACCCAGGTCATCCAAACTGAAGACCAACTTGAATCTCTTACAACCATAAAACAAAAACAAAAACAAAAACAAAAAAAACTCTTACCACCATACCCCAGTAGCTCTTTATCCTGAGAGTGCACTCTGTTACTCAGTTCTGATTGCTCCAAATAAACCTGGCCACATTTTTCACTGTCTCTTTGTCTCTTTGTCCTGTAGCTTGTCTACTGTGCTGGGGAGCAAGATTTAGCCTTACGTGTTGCATTCTCTGAAAAGCCTGTCCATGTGATTCTTCTGAACAGTGGTTCCCAAACTTTGGTCCTTGAGGTGTTTTGGACTTCAGCTCCCAGAAGCTTCAGCCAACTTGGCCAACAGTCAGGAATTCTGGGAGCTAAGGTCCAAAACATCTGAAGGACCAACGTTTGGGAATCACTGCTTTAGAATCTGTATACATAGGTCCTGATGCATTGTATCAGAGATGAAAAAATGTACTGTGAGGCCAGGTACTTATGAATCTTAACAAAGAGGATTGAAGAACAGATTAGTTTTAAAAAGAAATCATGGATTCATAGAAAAATGTGCCAATTTTGAAATCATTGTGGTTGTTCTATGCCTTCAACTCATGGTGACTGTTAGGTCACCCTATCATGTGGTTTTCTAGACAAGATTTGTTCGGAGGGGTTGCAATTGTCTACCTCTGGGGCTGAGACAATGTGACTTATCCAAGTTCATCCACTGGGTTGATGACGACCTATGTGGCTGCTCAGTCAGCTGTCCCACTATTCACTACAGTATTTTTATTTTGAAGCTCAGCTAGCACTAAACAGCTGCTTAAACAGAGGGTGTCTTCAGATTGGAGACTGCTGTCTGTGAAACAGACAGAAGGCTACTCTGGTTATCATGTACTATTCTTCTAAAAGCTAGTTTGAATGATTTAGATTTTACTAATTTATTATGATAATCTATTTAGTGCACAAAGCAATACACAAAAAAAGGCTTTAAGCACTTATTTAAACATAGATTTAAACATAGATTAAAACCTTTTTTCCCTCATTTTAAAAAAAACAGATTAAAAAGTATTTTAAAAGCCAGTTTTTATTTTGAGGACCAAAGACCTCATAAAGTAATATAGTTTGGGCTGCCACGAGAAGCTGAACAGGCATACAATTTGAATATAGAAATGTCATATGAAGCATGCAGGAATATTCTGTGCAATAGCATCAACAATGATGGTATTTGGTACCAAAATCTGCATGAATGAATTTAGTTCTATTAACTAAATGAGGTTATCACATTCAGTGGAACAATAGGAGACAGTGAGTACTTCAGTGAGTACTTCTGGTGCCTAAATGTATTCTTCTTTATGATGAGGATTTTACTGGAAATGTACTTGATTTATACCTCCTAAACTGAACAGATTCCAACACAGTTTGCAATCATACATTCAAATATACAAGAGATTGCAATGTGACACCAACTCAGAAATTAGCATCTGGGGGAAAAAAGTTTCACTTTGAAAAAGGTGTGCACAAAAATGCATCCATTTGAAAGATGCACACAAAAATGCAGTCACATTTTGGAAATGCACACAGAAATACAGTATGTGTGAATTTCTATGAGGGATGGGAGCACTAACTGTCTGATCTGACATGAACAAAGCTGAATCTTGAGGATCCACACATCCCCTACTTTTCTAAGGCCCTTTTCACATGGCATTTGCCATGCGAAAGGGCCCCTCGAGTGTTGTGCGAATGTGAGGAGCGGTCCACACGACGCATTCATAATCGTGTGATACTCCAGGGGCTGGCAGGCGCTGACCACACACTTTTCATTTTCGGCTGTGAGCTGAAAATTGTGCACGATTGTGCATCGTTCCAGGGTCCTGCGTGCGCTTACTGTGCGTGTGGAGCTCTGGAGCCATGGTGCTCATGCTTCCTGCCCCAGCGCAGCCTGGGAAACTCCCAGGCTGCACTGCAGAAGGAAGAGGCAGGGCTCTCGCATGAGCAGGCGGCAGGTGCGGAGATGAAGGAACTGGGATGTGAGAGCCTCTCGCTAGAGGCTACTCGCGCGATGCCCGCACCCCAGCTCCGTGAAAAGGTTCATTGCAGAAAAGGGCTAAGCTTCATGGAGATTACGCTTGAGTAAATACCAAGTTAGAAAGTGTGTTGTATGTCAAAAAGAGTGTTGGATTTAGGTCAGGGAGATTCATGGTCATATCATCCAGAAATCCAGTCGTGGCTGTAATCCTGTGGACACTTAATACATTATTCAGGTCTATTGAACCCAGTGGGGCTCACTTTGAATTAATACACATTGGATCAGATCTTTGGATGACATGGAACCAGTCACTTTTTCTCTGCTTATGAGGGTGCAATGGAATGAGAGGAGGAGAGACATAGCTATGCAATCCAGAGCTTCTTGGAAAAATGGCAGTGATGGTGCTGGTGGGGTGAATAACTGGAGAGTTCTACATATTCATTCTAAAGCAATGCTGTAATTGCACATATTCTTTTCAAATGAACCATGTAGTTAATTATAATACATGTGGATGAATGGAGGTGGTGGAAGTATGCTTAATACCATTCTCAGCTTTGTTCACTCGTTTGTATTCTCTGTGTTTTGTACAGTTCTGAGCTTCACGGGAATCTTTCACAGTCTTTTACTTTGAAGCGAAGAAGCAAGATGCAGTTCATAGCAACAGTGACCTGGAACACAAAGATAAGAGACTAAATACAGTGATTGATTGTGTATGAGTTGGAGCCTACAGGACTATCTTGATTGATCGGACAGGAGAGCATGGGAACACACAGGTCTGACATTCCTTAAACAGATTCACTGCAGTATGCAAAGGTGAACCAGAATTGTAATTCTGTAGCTTTTGCTTAGCTTGCATTTCGCCATCTGGTGGACTTTACTTGCGTCTGCAAGATCAGACGCGGCATAAACAGCAACCAGCATACACAGCAAAATAACAAACAACAACGTATTATTGCATGATTTAGAAGCTTTCAATCCTTTCTCTGCAACTCCTGTGTGGTTAGATTGGCAATGTAGTACTTCATTCACACACAGCTATTTCATTTTTTTCTGGGCCTTGATAAGTTACATAAATCATGTAAGGGTGGCTAAGATAGCAGCTAGGATTTCATGGGCAGACTAGATGAAAGGAAGCAGTTTTGACTGGCATCAGCTTAAAAGGATTATAGCAGACTTTGGTAGTGGACTTGCTTGATGATTATAAACAATCTTCACATTTCATTCATTTTAATCATCAGACTAATTGGTGGTGGTGGTATTTGCCATCAAATCAACTTTGACTTATGGCAACCCTATTAATGAAAGAAGAAGCCCTAAGAAGCCCAGTCACCAACCAACTCGCTTAGGTTTAGCAAACTTAGGGCTACTCTGTTTCATCATGGATTTTTGTCAGATCTATTGTTGCCAGTACTTGATATCTCCCTGCTCTCTGGAATATTGTCTTCATACTCTGTGTAACATAGGACATTGCCACACATTACCTGATCCCATTGCCCTCCTGTTATAATCCCAGCAGCACCTTTGCTGGGAAGGGAGTATAATAGAAATGCTCCCCTCTGCACCTGACTGGCTCCCTGTAGAAGGTAACACAAATGATACACCTGCCTTCTGCAGTGCAGCCAGGCTCTTTGCTATGCTGCACTGGGGAAGAAAGCACATCCATCAAACTTCCTGCCCTTCCACATGGCCAGGATGGATGGGAGCACTGCACAATCACAGGCACTTAATAGATGTATTCCATTAAGCAAATATCCTGTGATCGCCATGGGTGGGGACGATGTCATGAGAAAACATGGACTGCTGCCATCTTGTCCTCATAGCGGGATTGTGACACCACGTGGAAATTGCCTTAGTTTAAAGCCTTCTTGGTCAGGTTTGTGAGACTACCAGATTAATAATTCAAAAGATCTGTAGGCTTAGACTATGTTCCCCCCTCCAATTCCAGTGGTTATTTTATATCCAAAAAGATTCAGGCTAAAATAGAAATATGAATTATATTTTCTATCTTTGAGGGAATACATTGCAACTCATTAGTACATTTGAGGGAGTTCAGAGTTCTGAAAGCTAGTAAACCCACAATTCAATACCTGAGATACAGGTCAAGGGCCTCAATCCAATATGATGCTAGCAAATTAAAAATGTCCATTAGTTCAGTTGCATTGGATTACATCTTTGCATAAATGGTTGTTCAAAAGGTTATACATAGCAGTTATAGAAGCACTTGCACCATCACTAGCACTATGAAATTGGCTTGGATGCTGTCCTTCTGCTGCCTCTGAAAATGTGAAAAAACTAGGACAGTGGCCTTTGAACTCATGCAGTGATCCAATTGGATACAGTAGGATCTTTTATAAAACTATTTCATTGAAACTGAACAAATTTCAGGGAGGGGCCAGAGTCACTAAACATTTAATATTGTTTTGATGTTGTTTGGTGGCCCTTTTTTCTTCTGCTTACTATTTCTTCATGGTAACATATTCCTTATCTTTGCTTGTCCTCAGAGTCCCCAACTCCACTTGCCTACATTGTCATTTAATCCAATTGGCTGTGGCAACATTCATTATGTCATCATTGCCAGATATATTTTCATCATTATCAAACATATCAATGTGGTGTCATTGAGAAAAATCATGAAAGCTGTTGTAAGGTCCAAGGTGAATTGCCATCTTTCAAAGATGGATCCAAAGGCTATGAGGGGAAATGAGAAGAAATAGGAAAATTGTTCTGAAAAGAAGTAGTAGTGAGGACAACCAAAGGGTATCAAATGGAATCAAAACAGTGTGAAAATTCCTCAAGAAGAACAGCTATTGAAATGGCATAAATGTGTTTATGAGTGCCAGAGAAAAAGAAGAATAGTTTTGGCACTCACAATTATGAACATCTGTTTCTGTTCCATACTAGTACCAGTTCTGAATTACCAAGTGTGCTCTTCTCCCCCTCCATCATCTCTCCTAACACATTTGCCCCATTGCACATCGATAGACTAGCAGAACAGGAAATACCACGTAGAGCTGTGTGAGAAATCCACTTCGTCAATTTTTAAAGTAGATTTACCTGGATCTGCACATTCCAGATCAAACATGAAAGCTGAATCCATTTATGGCTGGAAATCTTGTACAATGTGGGTTTTAAATTCATTTTGTGACAGGGAAAAATGAATGTGACTACACATATATGTTTGGAAAATGCACAGAAACCAGTGTGTACATTTTCAAAATGAAAAAAAATGTGTTCAATATTGGCAAGCAAACATGTCCATCAAAAGGTTTATTTGAAAATGGAAACATATATACAGATTGAGAGGCCACATGGTTTATGTGAAATGGAACCATTTGGCATGTGTAGCTTCGTGATTCCTGTGGAAGCAGTTGCTAGGCCCCATGGAACCACTTCTATGGCCCTTACATGGGCATGGAGGGGAAAGGAAAAGAGGAGCGAAGGTGGCAACTGGGTAGTGGAGACTGCCTGTCACCCCTGCTGTAGTTTGTTAGAAAGACAGCAAGAGGAACAACAGCCTCATTCCTCTGTCTTTCACTCTAGCAAATAGCAGTGGGGATGAGGAGCGGTTTTCACTGGTCAGTTTTCCTCATCTTTCTCCCTCCCTCCATAGAAGTGGTCCCATAGGCCCCATATGTGTGATTGTAAGAGGTTTTGGACAGGGCACATGTGGTTCAAGAATAGCCCCTTGCACACATTATGAACGGGACACATAAAGCACATGTGCGTCACTTACTTGATTGCAGCCCCAAGGATTTGGAACCATTGCTCGCTTATGATTTTAGCATATTCATTCACCTTAAATATAGCTTTCTAAACCCTTCCTTTTCTACAAGAGCAATTAGGTGACCTTAGGGATGGGCAAATCTGTCAAGTCCATTTTTGTGGATGTTTTCCCTTATCTTCCCCACCTCCATTTGGAATGGACTTGGAGGTGACAAATGGAGAAACCCATGAAAATGGATCTGACATATTTGCACATCCTTAAGCTCACCCATTTGCTTTTGTGGAAAAGGCAGAGCAGTTATTTTTAAGACAAATGAACCTGATGACATGCTGAAGTCACCCATCACTGAGCAATGGTAGGATGATGCTTTGATCCCAGAGCATCATGATGCTGCTGGTCAGTGACAGATGGCTTCACCATGTCATGAGGTTCATTCTTCTTAAAAATGTAACTCAGGAGGCACTTGTCACAGCTTTCAGGATAAGATTAGTCATGTTCTGGATTTACTAAGCCCCAATGATATAATTTGTGTGCTATAGCTGGCCTTTCTGAAATATGGAGGGGATTATTCCACCCAGGTTTTAGAAGTGTGAGGGAAAATCATTTTTGAATGCATAAACTAGGTAAGGACACTGAGGGTCTTTCCTTCTTTTTCTTCATCTTCCCCTTTTCATAAACTTTAGAGTGTCAGTCCATCATGCCTTTGTAATGACCTATTTTCATGCAATGTAACTAATATAACTAATATAAGCCCTTACGATAATCCTGAAAATAAATCATGACACCACAGGACCATTTGTCTTCATCACATCAGTAGAATGTGTCAGAGGCTATCAAAAAGCTAATTTTCTGGTGCCTACTTATTTGCCACCACAAAGCTGAAGGTGAAGCAAAGGAAATTTTCTAGGTCAGAGAGAGCTAACTTCCCTATCCATGTGGGCTGCTCTGTTCTTCACAAAATAACCGGTTTGAGGATATATTGCTGCAGGAATCCTTGAGGAATTCAATCTTCGTAGATTCCAGTAAAACCAAACTAACAATTCTAGACAAATCTGTAGTCTTTTTCCTTCCTAACTGAGGGGTCTTCCCAAATAATTTACACATTTTGATGGATAATCACACTTCTTCCTTATGTCAGCATTTCTCTCATCTCTCACATCCATCTTGGTGTTTTCCTCATCTCTCTTCCTTCAAGCTCATGTACCTGCATAGCTTTGATATTATTCCATCTCTCTCCATGTAATACCCCTTCAAGTACCTTATGAAGTTTCCAAGGAAGAGGGTGGGTTGAACTATGTGGAAATATTTGAATCCATAACGGTGGTAGTGATAATGACGATGGTGATTTTTTTTTGGGGGGGGCATTATACATTTTTTTCAGCACTCAAAATCATGGTGGCTTACAGAAATAAATAATTTTTAAAAAGATACAGATGAAAACACCTACGGGTAAAAACATCCCGAAAAGTTATTGTTTGAAATACAATTAAACTATCTACAAAATTCAACACCGCTCCAAACATATCCATTAAAAAGACACACACAGAACTCTGGATTCACTAAGCCCTGAAGATATAATTTGTGTGCTGTAGCTGGCCCTTCTGAAATATGGAGGGGATTATTCCACCCAGGTTTTAGAAGTGTGAGGGAAAATCATTTTTGAATGCATAAACTAGGTAAGGACACTGAGGGCCTTTCCTTCTTTTTCTTCATCTTCTTCTCCTTTTCATAACCTTTAGAGTGTCAGTCCGTCATGCCTTTGTAATGATCCATTTTCATGCAATGTAACTAATATAAGCTCTTACAATAATTCTGCACTGTTAAAAGCCCTTTTCTTAGAAGCAATAGCCCAAAGCCTGTCATCGTCATCACCCCCTTCACCTTCACCACGGGAAGTACAACAAAGAGGGAGCCAGCCTAGCTTCATTAGGAAGGGAATTCCAAAGCCCGAGAGCAGCCACCAAGAAGACCCTTTCCCATGTTCCCACCAGACTTTCCTGTGAGGTAACAGGACTATAGGAAGGCCCTTCACTAAAGACTGCAAAGTTCAAGCAGGCTCATATGGGAGAATATGGTTGTCATGCCCCAGCCCCAGGTCTCAGGTACAAACACAGACAGGATCTTCCCCAACAGTCACAACACAGACAAATGAACAGGACAATACTTACTGCGGCCAGCATAGATGAAAAGGGGAGAGCCCACGAGACTCAGAGTGTTTATATAGGGAAGATGCATTAATTAGGCAATCAGCTGGGGGGAGGCTGTTGGCTAATAAATACAAGGGATGGAGTGGGAGAAATCCATTGAAGGCAACTGGCATTACTGGTGGATGCATTGCATTCTTCATTTGGATCCTTGGGCCATGTTCCTGGAAAATCTTGACTCTTGCTTTGTGTTCCTGACTAGGGCCCTTTTCGCATGCCATTTCTCATGCGAAAGGGCCTCTGGAGCATCATGCAATTGCAAGGACCATTCCACGTGACGTCCTCGCAATTGCGTGACGCTACTGGGGCCAGCAGGCACCGATCATGCAATATATCATTTTCGGCTTCTTGCCGAAAATGATGCACAATCGCGTGTTGCTCCGGGGCCCCCCACACACTTACTATCTGTGTAGAGCCTCCAGAGATGCAGCCCTTGCGCTTCCTCCCCCAGCACAACCTGGGAAAGTACCCAGTTGTGCTGTGGAAGGAAGAGGCAGAGCCCTCGTGCTTCCTGCTGGCCAGCAGGGAGCTGCTATGGAGCAGGAGCAGAGGGGACACAAGTGCCTCTCACAAGAGGCTGCTCACGTGATCCCTGCACACCCATGCTCGAATCAGATAAGCTATGGAAAGGGCCTAGGACTGACTAGGTTGCTGGATACTCCTGTGAACTGATGAGCTGAATTGATTACAGTCTTGGACTGCTGAAACAAAAAATAGTGACTGACTGATAAGCTTTTGTAAACCTTGTCTGTGCTGGCTACTATTAGAGGACTGGGAACTGTGGCTGGCTATCTGAACAGGACAATGGTTCTTGAGATTTTGTTCAACAGCTGAACAATGGAGGATGATCTATTAGAATCATAGAGTTGGAAAAGACCCCAGGGGCCATCGAGTCCAACCCCCAGCTATGCAGGAACTCCCATCAGAGTATTCCCAACAGATGGCCATCCAGCCTCTGCTTAAAAACCACCAAAGACGGAGACTCCACCACACTCCGAGTCAGAGTATTCCACTACCAGACAGCTCTAACCGTCAGGAAGTTCTTCCTGAGTTCAAGTGGAATCTCCTTTCCTGCAGCTTGAATCCATTGCTTCTTGTCCTAGTCTCTGGAGCAGCAGAAAACAAGCCCACTCCCTCCTCGACATGACATCCCTTCAAATATTTAAACATGGCTATCATGTCCCCTCTTAACCTTCTATTCTGCAGACTAAACATACCCAGCTCCCTAAACCATTCCTCATAGGGCATGGCTTCCAGACCCTTCACCATTTTGGTCACCTTCCTCTGGACATGTCCCAGCTTGTCGATGTCCTTCTTGAATTGAGGTTCCCAGAACTGGACGCAGTATTCCAAATGAGGTGTAACCAATGCAGAACAGAGTGGTACCATTAACTCCCTCGATCTAGACATCATACTCCTATTGATGCAATGAAGAATCACTTTGGCTTTCTTGGCTGTCTCATCACACTGCTGACTCATGTTCAGCTTGTAATCTACCAAGACTCCTAGATCCCTTTCACATGTACTGCTATCCAGCCACGCGTCCCCCATCCTATATTTGTGTATTCCATTTTTTCTGCCTAAGTGTCGGACTTTATATTTCTCTCTGTTGAGGTTCATTGTGTTATCTTTGGCCCAGCTCTCCAATCTGTCAAGGTCATTTTGAAATTTTATCCTGTTCTCTGGGGTTAGCAACCCCTCCCAATTTGGTGTCATCTGCAGATTTGATCAGCAGCCCTCCACTATTTTGAGGCAATTTAAGAGAGCCAGAATGGTGCAGTGTTAGGCTAGGACTCTGGGAGTTCAGGGTTCTAATCCTCACTCAGCCAAATAAACCTATGGAATGACACTGAATGAGTCACTCTCTCTCAGTGGCAAATGTCCTCTGAGTAATATGACACTGCTGCACTAGGCTCAACATGCCCTCTTCCTACCCTTGCCTATTTTGCCTGCTTTCTTTCTTAAAACTAGTTCAGCAGCTAGCATTGGCTATCATCCTCCTGACACTATGGCATGGGAGAAGATGCCAAATTCATTTCTGTGCAAGTTACAGTGTGAACAATTATCCTCCCCTCCCACCTCTTGGTATATATTAGTTTTGGGAAAAAATACAATTAGTTATCGCATAATTAGCGTAACATATATTTAGGCCCTAAGGTTCTGGAGAGAGAGTTAAAAGCAAACGTTGTGTAACTCCCTAAACTCAACACGGAATTGAATTCCGTCAATAGAATTATGAATAATGTCTGAGTGCGCTCTCTTGCCGCATTGCAAAACACACATTTGACCTCTAGGGGTGAGGTCTCCAGTCCATTTATTTTGTATTCTGTATTTTGTCACCAATCCCTGCGAAAAATCAATGCAGCTTTCCATTGGCGTGTACTGTGAAATACTCGAGTTTCTCTTCTTGGTCAAATAATTTTCTCATCAGAGACACTGTCTGGCAATTTATTTCTGGATGACTAATTCATCTTTTCCTCTGAGATCATATTTTGCTTGCAGTGTACACTGTCTTCTTCCTTTAAGTACCTGACAACAAAGAAAGAAAGAACAGATATCTGTAACTATATGCTACACACTATAATACTTACTTGTAAGTAGGCCTTTTGAAGTCAGTAAGGCTTACACTGGAGGACATGAACAGGACTGCTTTGCTCACTTGAAAGTCTAATGTAATGCATACTGCTTGCTGTTCTTCTAACCTTTTGTGTATTGATCACATTTCCTCCATGTTCTTGGATCTCATTAGGTAGCCTGTCTTTCTCAGCTTTAAAAGATAATTAGAAAACAGATGTAAGGAGTTTACCTAAGTGGAAATCAAAAGGAGTAAAGTAGGGGGATGGGTTTACCATTTTCTTAAATGTTTCCTTTTATTTCCCTTGATTTAACTATGCCTATCTTGACATTTCAAAGCAAAGTTGAAATATTAGTAAATGCTTCAATTCTTTGAGCAGGACTTGTTCCAAGCACATTACATCATATACAATAGCACATTTTTTTTCTGTCATGCAGATCTAGTTTGTAGATTATGAGTATGAGGCAACTGCCAATGAGCTCAGAGTCTTCCTGGCCCCTGAACACTGTGGTGGAGACTTCTGGGTCAACCATGCTGTCTTCAGCCTACATACACATGGCCCTGAATCAACATTTATGTGAAATGGAAATGTTATGCCCCTGCTGGGTGAGTGCTCACTGGAGGAGGTCCTGGAGCTCCGTGAGCTAACTTCCAGCAAGGAAAAACCTAACTTGAGACAATTTAAGAGAGCCAGAATGGCGTAGTGTTGGGCTAGGATTCTGGGAGTTCAGGGTTCTAATCCTCGCTCAGCCAAATAAACCTATGGAATGACGCTGAGTGAGTCACTCTCTCTCAGTGGCAAACATCCTCTGAGTAAGTCTTGCCAATAAAACTCTGTGAGAGGACCACCATAAGTCAGAGTTAACCTGAAGGCACATAACAGTAAGAAACAAAAATTTGGTGCTACTAATGGCCACCATGAAAAATGCAGCCCCCCACCAAAAAAACCCACTTTAGTCCTGATCTGGTTCCCCTTTCCTCTTCAACCATCTATTAATTTAAAAATCAGATATGCAAGGGCCAAACTATGAGTAATGTTGTGGCTAGTTGTCCCTTATAGAGGGCAGAAGGGAGATATTCGGTGAGAGAACATTCAGGCTTTGTTGATTTGGAGGCATAGAAACATCAACAAGATTGATTATGGAGATGCTGGACACTCAGGACAGATGTCAGTTAGGATACCGATAGTCCATCCTCTGAATCAGTGAGGGGTATTAAAAAACCAAGCAGCCCTGTAGAGATATGTAAGAGTACAGACTTGGGATGTAGCAGTAGCCAGTGGATGAACAGTAATTCCTCAAAACTGTGGGGGTCCCTGAGGCACTCTTTACAAGTAGATCTGTTCTGCAAGAAGTATTGGTGGAACAATATATCTGTACAGGCTCCCAGACTTTGTATAATCTCTTTAATGGATACCCAATGTTCTCCATGTCTCTAATGCTTCTGGGCCTAGCTTCTCGAGCCAACCCTTTTTTTGCTCAGATTTCAGGAATGCCATATTGTATTCCTACATTGGCTGTAACAAGGAAAGAAACACACTGTCAGAGAGAAAAAGTTTTGTTAC
Source organism: Iguana delicatissima (assembly GCA_948472985.1). Lineage (NCBI taxonomy): Eukaryota > Metazoa > Chordata > Lepidosauria > Squamata > Iguanidae > Iguana > Iguana delicatissima. Next base: position 183,747 of record CAOKZL010000465.1, on the reverse strand, counting down.
TGAGGTGTGACACAGAAAACAAGAGGTATGCAACTCCAAAGTGGGGTAAGCCTTGCTTGGATGTGGGTCTACCCACTCATGACTTTGAGGTGTAGCAACAAGGGGGCAAAATGAGGACATTGCTTCTCAACAGAAGAATTTCCTGGCCATGAAATTTTCCTTTCCAGCCCCTGACTTCTAGCACTTCAGACACTGAAAATGGTTCATACCTAGAACACCTACATTTGTTGGTTTCACATTGCTATCTGCTGTGTTTGCAGTTCCTTGTTAATCTTGTTCCTACTTTTCTTTTGAGGCCTAAACTATTTCTAGATGCACAATAGAAGGGTTAAGTTACTGACTGCAGTGCTAGAAATATAGGGAATGAAGGAAAACTTTGTTGAGGGGAAGATTTTTTATGGAGGAATGATGCTCTGACTTTGCCTCCAGCCCAGTTAATGTTCCTGTTGTGGGTCCTGCTTGATTTTCCTGTGACTTCTTCCCAGTTTTATATGTGGAAATGTCTCTCTTACCACAGACTGGAGTCCCAAACAACAAGGCCAATGGTCAGGGAAGATAGAAGTTGTAGTCCAACATCATCTGGAGGGGAGACAGGGTCATGGCATGTACGTATAACTTCATATTGAGATAAGAGGGAGAGAAGCTACTAGTCAGTTGAGAGATATTGTTCCTGTTAGAAAGAAGAATTGAATACATTGTTCCTCAGCTCCTTACATGTTTCTGCATCTTGGTTTCCGGCATACTGATTCTGTTTTGCTTTGTTTTGCAGAATAAAATAACAATTGATCAAAGTCACCACTTGTTTACAGATTTGCAAATAGGCATTGAGGATACTATCACAGATTTCTGACAGATTCTAAAAGAAAGGATAAATGTGACTGACTGAGCAGTGATAGGCACAATAAATAACACAAGTCATACACATAAGAGGCGATGGAATAACTTCCCTTATGCAACATTTAAAAAACACAATCAGTGTGTGACAGATTCACTACTCGGTCTTATGTATATTTCAGACTTAAGTGAGGATTTATAATGATGGTGGGTATCTTATAAAATATTCTGTAAATATGGATACCTTCTTTGGAAATAGAAAAAATGCACTATATTGTTACTTCTTAAATCAATAGATTTATTTGCATAAATTCCAATGAAGTTCCAAGAGACAGAGTGAAATCTCTCTTTGATAGAAATGTAATATATGCTCATAAGGAGCTGGAAAAATACGTTAGGAAGATGTCAGCTCACAGTGTGGAATTATTAAATGTCCAGGGTAAAGGTCAGGGCTTATTTTTTCAAAAGCACAGGGAAATATGTTTTCAAAATACCTCATTCCAATGACACTGGAAACAGCTCTTAGGATTTTGGACTATAAAGGGACAAAAGACTATCATGGAAGATCACAAGAACTACAAGCTAGTCATTTGTGAGTTTTCATATGGAACCTACACTATGTGAACAAGTGCAACACTCTGCCTGTATAGTTCCACATATCTCCTACTCATCGAAGTCAGACTCTAAGCACCTGAAGGGAACTTTCACAGGTGTGTGTGTGTGTGTAGCTGCTCCCAGGCTTTTGAGCTCCTTTCCTAGGGAGGCTATGATGACTCCCTTCTTGTTGACCTTCCATCATCAAGAGAAGACTTTTCTGTTCCACAAGATTTTTAAGACGATACTCCAAGGGCTTTCAAAGATGTGCTGTTTTAACATGTTGCTCTTCATTTGATTTTTAGCTTTTGTCTTTTAATAGATCTAGTTTTAATTCTATGGATTGTTAAATTGCATTTTTACAATAACTTTGAATATGTATTTATTTATGTTTTTGTGAATGTTTTAAATGGTATCTGCTTTAATTTAGTCCCTGTATTGGGAAAAATGCAGGATATAGATTAAAGAGCAACAACAACAACAACAAAATGGACAGAATGCTATACTTTTTGGAAATGCAGGAGATCAAGTCATGGATCTTCATCATCATGTCTGACATTGGCACAAAGAAGATCGGTAAAAAAATGTTGATCTCACAGTCAAGTTACATGTTGCAGCATCAACAGTGAACAGCTTCTCTGTTTTTCACCACATTTGACTATTCTGAATTCATTGAGTCTGTTCTATGAGACAACATATTTAACCCTGTTTACTGATACAATAATATTTAAAGAGGGAGAGAGAATATTGCAGTGCTCAGAATGTCAAAGTTGTTACTTTATTCACTACATAAATTTTTGCATTAATTCATCACTTTTACTCATTACAGTCATCCCTCCCCATTCGCTAGGATTAGGGGCACAGGACCCCCGTGAAAGTGGAAAAACCATGAATAACTCTAGGCCCTCCCAAACCATATTTAACACACAGGAAAAAGTATGATCACCATATTCAACCCACCATGGATTCTTTTGAGGCATTGGAGTTCCTTCACAAGGCAGAAGTGGGGAGCTGGTGGGGCTTACTGCTACCTCCACTGCTGCCCCACACCATTTTTAAGAGGGACTTAACAAGCCTTGTACACATTTTCTCAGTCTCAGGAGGCTTGCAGTCCCTATTAAAAATGGCATGGAGACCCAGCAGAGGGGACAGCAAATAATCCATGAATAATAAAATCCGCAAAAAGTGAAACCCACATTACCTTATTGTCATTTTTTTAAACTTAATCCTTTACAAACAAGCTTCATTCAGAAAACTGGCCTAACATTAGAAACAATTTCCCTGCAAAATACCCCTCAAAGTATTTTTGCCTTGCAAAATTAATGAAAAAAAGTAATAAGCAAATGTTAGCCTTAACATAGACCTTTAAAAATTGGTAAAGGGTAGGGTTTTTTCCCCCTTCTTTCAGAACTAAGTGTCATTCTGCACATCTAAATTTATCTGGTTTAGATCTTATTTTGAAACAGTAATACAATATAATGTAATTAATATAAGGCTGCCACTGCTTTGAACAGTAATGAGTGACACAGAAAATTCTCACAAAAAATATAACTGAAAATGGCTTGCTGATTGAGTGTCCTAGAATGAAATGACAAAAACAACGAGGACTACACGGCAAATATCCACATGACTAACTACTTGCTAATATTAAAATAGTAATATTGCATCCTGCCTGGCTCCAGTGTTGAAAGGCCAACATAGTGTCAACCTTAGACCCTTGCAGAATCAGTGAAGAAGCTTATTGTTCTGCCAGACTTTTCAATGTGTTTAAAGAGTGTCATATTCCTGACACTCTTATCTGTAGTAAGTTGTGATTGAACATACCATTTCTATTGATATTTTTATATAAAATATTTTATACATTTTTACTTTTCATCTGTTATGGAATATATATTTTTACATTTCGATGTAAAATCTTTTATATAATCTTTCCCATTATTGGATAAATGAATTACTGGTTTTGTGGGCTAGAATACCATTACTATGCATATCCCACCAACTCAATATGCTGTAGCTATAACTGTAGTCCCTCTTTTAATAAAGTGTGTTATCTTTTAGGTTTTCTCATATTTTAGCAAACCTATTCTGGAAATTCCACTGAAGGGTGGAATATATGCTCTCTACATAAATGGCAGCCAGCCAGTATGGTGTACTGAGTGGACTGAGTGTTGGACTACAATCTTGGAGACCAGGGTTCAAGTCCCTGCTTGGCCTTGGAAACCCACTAGGTGAACCTGGGAGGGTCATGCATACTCAGCCCCAGAAAAACCTGTAGTAGCGTTGTCTTAGGGTTGCAATAGGTTGGAAATGATTCAAAGGCACACAATAAGACAAGAAATAACAAATGTACCATAACATTGAGGGGTGATTTAAGTATGCATTTAAGGGGTTTAATAATCCATCCTTCAACAGATTCTTTGGGTAGGTCACCAGAAGTTAAAATCACAAAGAAACAAATTAAACTGATCAAGGTAAGCCTTCCATGCTCTTGCTGGTTGAAGGTTCATTAAGGATCCCTAGTAGGTGAAACAGATTCTCCTCTGCTGATGGGAGATCCATCGCAGGGCATCACACTCTATATATCCCCAGTCTTTGCAAAAAGTTCAGGTGGGATTGATGTCCTGTTGGTTGGGACTTTTTCTGTGACACTGGAGAAGTCTACCCATGCCAGAAGCAGGCACAGACCCAACAGTTCCATCTCCACCTTGACTACCAGAAAATGGCAGGATGCAGGATGGGTACGTAGCTGTGCTACAGGTCTCTCCCACCCTATAGCAGGAAATTGCTCTGTCTACTATATTGAAGGTTGTTGGAGAGATAGAACAAGAGTGGAAAAGGTTTGGGCAGGTTGCTGAAAACATCTAACCATTCAAGGAACTTGGTGAGAACATGGTACGGAAACAATTTGTTTGACAAAAAAAAGGCAGGTATGTGTGTGTGTGTGGGGAGGGCTCACTGTGTTGAATGTGCATTGCTAACATAGAAAGAGAGGAAGATGATCTATACTATTTTCCTTTCAGAAAATCCCATCATGTGCATTTCAATCATATATTGGCTATTAAAAACTAACATGTGGGTTGTATGCTTGTAACAAACTTGTGAATGAATGTCTATTGATCATTAAGGCTATAGCAATATAATTATAACACTATTTCACATCTGCTAAATGTATAGACAGTATCTGCTGTCTTATAGACTATTATAGGGAACATTTCCAAACAGTTTTAAATATTTAAGTCTGATTATATTATGCTATATTATACTATACTATACTATACTATACTATACTATACTATACTATACTATACTATACTAGTGTATGTGTGCGCATGTGTTTGGTGTTGGTTTTATTTGGAGGAGAAGCCATAAACACATTTGGCAAGTAGTAAATCTTTATTTTTTTTCAATGTGATTCAGATGCAGATAGCAGTGACACTGGCATATATTTAATTTAAAAAATCCAATAAAAATCCAATAAAATCAAATAATAATTAAAAATGTCCATGTTGAACATACTTGGTTCTGTAACAGTAGAGTAAGATATGGGATAGTAATATATTTTTTCTCTTTCATTACAATTGTTATGGTGGCTAGAGCTCTTTTGTATGTTACTGTAGTGTAGTGTACTGTAGTTAGGATATGTCTATTGTTAGAAATGAGTCCTTTGGCAATGGGTTGTGTCATTATGTTTTAGTTTTAGTTTAGCTTGAATTAGTTTTGTTTTGTTTTGTTTTTGTTCTAATTATACACTTTAAAGGTTGTTTGTGCGTGGTTTATTTCTTTTCTCTTGTTTTAAAATCTCTTTTTCTTCGGTTATGGATTGATTTTTTTCATATTTTCTGTTAAAACTAATAAATATTATGTCTTATAATGTGGAACGGCAACGCACAATGAAGAACTAGAGTGCATAACGGCAATGCACGATGCTGCTGTATAAGCAATGCCACTTATATTGCGTCAGTTGCACTATGGTGAATCATTCACTGTGCATGCATGTAGCACTAACAAGATAGCAGCCTATTTTATCCTATCAGATTTAAATTACTACCCACTATAGGAAAATACCTGAATTAAAAAGAAGAAAAATCCCTAAAAATTCTTACCAAACTTTAAAAAAAGTGGGTTAAAGAACATAAGTGGTCTGGGATTGCAAACCACACACACACACACACACACACACACACACATTTGATGGTGCCTTTTTTATTAAGGGGTTTTTGGTTTGCAGTAACTTAAGGCATTAAAACAGGTGTTGGGAATTATACAGCCCCCCAGATATTGTTGCAAGTGACAGCAGTCCTATTCTAACCAATGGTGCAGAATGCTAGCAGTTGTAGTTCAGCAACTGCAATTGCTGATATTGCAGATCAAAAAACAAACTGTATTACTTGTAGGTTAGGTGCCTGAGAAACTTGTGGAGGAGAGCATCTACACCACTGTCCCCAGCTCTAGCCCTATACATATTCGCATGAACATGTCAACACAGCTGAAGATCCTGATGGTAGATGGTACGTGCTGCAACAGCTGCACTGGCTGCCAGTCTGTTTCCAGGCACAATTCAAAGTGCTGGTGATGACCTTTAAAGCCCCATACAGTTCAGGTCTAGGTTATTTGAAGGACTGTATCTTCCTCTGTAAACCAGCCTGGGCTTTGAGATCTGCTGGAGAAGCCCTTCTCTCTGTCCCACCACCCTCACAGGTGCATTTGGTGGGAACAGAGACCTTCTCATTGGCTGCTCCCAGGCTCTGGAACTCCCTGCCCAAAGAGGTCAGACTGGCACCCTCCATCCCTACCTTCCAGAGATATCTAAAGACATTCCTATTCCGGCAGGCATTTAACATGTAATTAGTATGTAGAATGGTGCTGGTTATTTTAATTGTCATTTATATGCTGTTACCCTGATTTCTGGGGGTCCCGGGAGGGACACCTAAGTGCACTCCAAATATTACAAAGTTGGGATTTAGCAAAGAGCACAAGCTAGCGCTATGAGAGGCAGGGCAATGTAGCGAGATCTTAAACCCAATGTCTATGGGGTCAGGCCGAGTCAAGGAGCAAACAAGTAATTAATAATTGTTTTTATTGATGTACAGCACAGTCAAACACGTGTATGCAACACACTCACACAGAGAATTATTGAAATAAAGGTAGGAGTTGGATAGAGGGATTTTAAGAGGAAGTTTTGTATGGGAAATAGTACACCTGTCCTGAAGCCTGAGTAGTCTGAAGAAAAAGGTCCGTAGAAGAGGAGATGCTCAGCACGTGGAGCCGAGGGGAAGGCTCATCGAATGGAGCGACAGCAAGGCAGGATGAAAGTCAGAGCGATCCAAGGAAGCTCTCAAAGTCAGGGGGGTCTTATAGGTGAAAATGTGGCTGCAGGCTAGTCCATTCTTGGGGATAACAATGAGTTTCGGGCTGGAGACAAAGCCTCCGAAAGGTCAGTATTTTACATGATTGAATTTTGACAGCTTTGTCAATACAGTAGCCAGTATGCAAACGTGGAGTGCTTGACAGTTGAGTATTCGGCTCATCAAGCTCCCTGCTCAGGGCAGGGAGTCCTCTGTAAGTAGCATGCATACATAATATAGTACTTGCCCTGAGGTCTCCTAAAGCGGCAGTCTGGCTATTTCTGGCCTGCCTGGATTTGTTTGGAATGTTTCGGCTATTGTTGGCCGTGCCTGTATGCATTCTTGTCCAGGGGTCTCGCAAGCATGTGGAGAGGATATCTAATATACCACAAGCCTGGGACAGAAACTGCAGTAACAATGCTGTTTTTAATAAGTGTTTTAATATTGTATTTTAATATGTATTTTAATATTATTTTAATCATTATCATTGCTTAATGTGTGTTTTAACTTTTGTATACTATAGTTTTAACTATGTCCTCTTTTAAGCTTTGTAAGCCGCTTTGAGGTCTCTTGAGAAGAAAAGTGGGGTAGAAATAAAGATACTAATAATGATGATGATAACAACAACAACAACAACAACAACAACAATAATATGTGGTGATGGTACTCATCTTGTTTGAGTTGAGAATGGGTACCTCCTGGAGGCTGGACAGGCGGCTACCTGTAGTTATGGAACCTCTGGAACTCCAAAATCAGTGGAAGCCAGATAGCTTCCCACCCAAATTCAGGAGGAACTGAATAATAATAATAATAAAAAAATTGCCACCACTATATCATATTGAAGAGTGCCAGTCTTTACTTTCTGCACTGTAGTATAGCTCTAACACTGAAGGGTAATGCCCTGTACCATGCTGGCAGTTGGCAGGGCGGACCATTTCCATTCCTTCCAGAAGAGAGGAAAAAGCCAAAAATATCTTTTCTTTTTCTTTTTTTGCAGAACACAGTTTTGGTGCTGGCAAATGGGGGCAGCAAAGGGCCCTTCAGAAATAGCATGGGGGTTTCATGTTGCCAACTCTTGCCAATCCGATTAAGTTCATGCAGGAAAGGGGATAACATCAGATGTTTGCTTTCCCAAGTGGAATCCATGGCTCAGAGGATCTTTTAGCAGCTATTGTTGGATTGCCATCTAAGGCTTCCCTGGGAGAGGCAAAAAACTCTCATGATTTTGGTAATGGCAAAATGTGATTTGTTGTAGAGGGTGGACCTTTTGGCACTACACTGTTATAGTGCTATTATTTCCACTTTCAACATCCTGTGGAATCCTGGGGTTTGGAGTTTAGGGAGGGGCATTTAGAATTCTCAGCAAGAGAGCTCTTTGGCCTCAGTGAACTACAAACCCCAGGATTCCACAGGATGTTGAAAGTGGAATAATAGCACTAGAACAGTGCAGTGTGGAAAGGGCCAGAGTTGCTACAATGGGAATTGTAGTCCACTACACCCTGAGACATGTATTGTGAGGGAGCTGATTTTATATCATCCTGTTAATGCTACACATTAGCTGTAAGAATGGTGCAACAAGAAAGAAAAAATCTATAGTCTGCCTGGCATGCATATCCATTGTTGTCTGAAAATACCCTTCTGCCTTATAGCACTGTGATGATTCAAAATTTCAACCATTTATTAAATACTATTATTGTGCCCCTTTGTTTCCAATGGGAAGATTTCCAATGTTTAATGTTCTTGGGTCTCCTGAGGGCTGAAGCCAAAGCTGCTCAACAGCTGATGCCTGCTGCTGTCCTGATCTTTCATTTTCATGCCCGGATTAATATTCGTTTGCTCAGTGGTCATATTTGCAACAGAGATTTCCACAGGAGCTGAATAGAGTGGTGAAAAAGACTAGCATTGTAATCCTCTGGAAACTGGCACCTTGTCACTGCAGCAGCAGCATGCATGTCACATTGTTTTATAAGGCCTCCAATTTTCATTGTTTCTGCTTGCTTCTGTGCCTCTTGCTGTTTGGAAGGCCATTTTATTGAATGGCAGCAGAGTGAAATGCCACCAAAGTTAATTCTGTTATTCCGAATGTCAAAATTCCACATATTCATGGGGAGGAAATCTGATGGTTAAATTAGGTGCCCACTGAACTCTAACTTGCTGTTGGAATATAAGTTCTGATGAGGGAAAAATATATCCCAGAAAGAAACTTTGATAAACCAGGGTTTGGTTTGCTGTCAGTTACATTTTGTAAAACTCCTAGGAATGACACCATTGCAATTTGGGAAAGGGGTAACAGCAAGAACACACACCGGTCCTTCTGTTTTATTTAGTGTAATTTTCTTTTAGAGAATCATTCTGTTGTAGTAATAAGTGCTGTCATTTGGGCGCTCCAAGTCCAAGTCTTCACTGAGCCATAAAACTCAGTGATCTTGCCCCTGCTCTCATTTTCTCTCTTTCTCTGTCTCTCTCTCCCTCCCTTATATGTCTTGACCAATCTCACAAGGGTGCTGTGGGATAAACTGGGCTAGAAGCAGTGCCGTGTCATCATATATATGTAAGTAATAAATAAATTCATCTAAATATTATTTCATCGGATTGCTTCCCATATGTTTATACTTCTTGTCTGCAACTGGCATGTATGGACTTGAGTTTATACTTGCTCATAGAATCATAAAGTTGGAAGACACTAAAACAGGAATTGAGTCCAACCCCCTGCCATGCAGGACCACACACTCAAATCACTCCCAGCAAATGGCCACCTAACCGCTGTGTAAAAACCTCTAAAGATGGTGACTCCATCACACTCCAAGACAGTATGTTCCACAGTTGAATGGCTCTTACCATCAGGAAGTTCTTCGAGATGTTTAGGTGAAATCTCTTTTCCTGTAATTTGAATCCATTGCACTGTATCCTAACCTTTGGAGCAGCAGAAAACAGGTTTGTTCCATCTTTAACATGACATCCCTTCAAATATTTAAACATGGCTATCATGCAGTTTACAGAGCCCACTTAGTGGAGAGATGCTTCAAGTAGAGTCCTTCTCATGCCAGCCAAGAGTGAAAAGGTTCTTCGTGCTTAAACAATAAGCTTTTAGGCACGGACACAATTTGATGTTTCAGTGGAAGAAGGGAAGGAGAATAGAAAATTTGAACTTCCATGGGTCTCATAGTGGGAGAAAAATGAGATAGTAATTAATCAATTAATGGAAACTAGGTTTAAAGGTCTGCTCTTGGAATTCCAGAAGATTTAATAGTAAATGAAGCAGTATCTTTTGAACAGAGATAGAGAAAACTATGAAGAGAGACCTGCTGCCTCACTTCTAATACATTCACATTAGCTCTAACTCCAACGCATATATATTAAGTGGGGTCACTGCCAAGAAGAACTTGCATGCGTACAACTGTATTTGGAGACATGTACCATTTGGCTAGGAATTATTATCATAAATGTTTGAAGCACCTATGTCTGGATGCGCATAGGAAATCTTGGAGGGACCTTACAGAACAGGGGATAGGGGGTAGTCACAACAGGTTAACAATACTGGGCTATATGAACCAGTGGTCTAATCCAGTATGCACTGGCTTTCCCAGTAAATGTTTCTGCTAGAGATGGGACAAATCCAGAATTTTCCAAATCCGAATCCCTGGAAGGTTCTGTGAATCCACAAACCTCAAATCTTTCAAATCCTTTTTTACAAAAGGGTTTAAAAAGCAAGTGAAACAAAGCACTTCTACTGAAAATGTTTTGAAGCCGATTTTGCCATCTTTGTTTAATGAAAAACAAATTAAATAATAGTTTTCACTTTCAGGAAAACATACCCATATACTTCTCATCAAGAATTACATGTAATTTGGAAGTAGCTCCAGATGTTGGAGTTGACTCCTAGGTTGACTATTACAAAACAAAACAAAGCAAAACAAAACAAAAAAAGGGCAAGGATAATCTTGGGAAAGACACACTCAGCCTTAGCAAAAGCATAGGAAAAGGCAAACCTGCCTCTGAAGAAATCTGGCCAGGACAATTGTCATAGTTTTGCTTTAGGATCTCACCAGATTGAAAATGACATGAAGGCCTTTTCTACACAAGCAGGAAAATGTGGATTATTAATCCCACACTTTCCTGCCTGTGTAAACAGGGCTACATACTACAGTAAAGAGATAATCCAGGTCAAAACTGGATTTTTCTTTGCATAGCTCCTTATGGCATCCTGGGGATTGTAGTTTGATGATGCACTAGCACACTTTGGCAGAGAAAGCTGTGACACCTTGTCCAACTGCAAACCCCAGAATTGTGTATGAAAGAGCTTTGCAAGGGAGCCATGCAAAGGAATCTTCTTCAGCTGTCCTTGAAATCTCAAGAACACTGTGCTTTCCAGTCAAGTCTCAAGTCCTGCAACAAAGAAGGAACTTAAAAAAAACAAAAACACCAGCCTCTGGCCCAGTGTCTCTACCCTGATGTCCAGTCTCAAGTTCTAAAACAAGGAAGACACTTAAAAAAACCAAACGAACACCAGCCTCTAGTCCAGTCTCAATCCTTACCCTCCAGTCTCAAGTCAAAAGAATAGGAAGAAGAGAATAAATACCTTGCAGAGGAAGGCAGCCACGGGGGCAGGCAGCAAGAGCGAGCTTGATCCAGGGTGCTCGCACCAGCTCAGGCCTCCGAGTGTGCAGGGATTCGAAAGATTTGATTTGCCTGGTTTGGCCCAGGGATTCAGATCTGCAAAATCTCGAATCCTTCCCAAGGATTCGAGGATTTGCAGATTTGGTTGGCCCATCCCTAGTTTCTGCTTATACAAATGGTAGTAGATGTCCTAGCACATGAGGCAGCAAACATAGTACCCAACGTTGAATTAAGATATTCTGTTTCTCATTGTTTGTTTTCTTTACTTGTGAAAATGGTGGCACTATGCTGAACACACGGCTTCATGTGACTCTACGGTCTGTTTCAATGTCCTTCCCTCCTTTGAGCTTTATCTGAAAAAACAACTTGGAGACTGCCCCCTTGCAGTCATAACAACACGTGACCATGGAGACAAGTGAGGATGAAAAGACTGTTGGTGGTGCAGTTTGCTCCTAGCAATGAAAAGGAGCAACACTTCTAGGTACAGAGGAGCTCCAGTAAATATGAAACCCCAGGGACTATGGTGACAACACTTGCGTTTCCTCAAAGGTAACGATCAGGACTGATGCTTTGAATTCAGGGTACGTGTAGAATCTCCTGTTGGATTCTTCATCCATTTTCATGTGCTGTTACTAACCATCACAACTGAGTGGTCCATAGTGATGACACACATCTTTTCTTGTGAGCACTGCTACTGCTTCTTCCTTTGAAAGATATATTTACATGCAACAGAAAGGCAGGAGGAGTGGCACAGAAGTTCGCCGTTGCTGCGTTTGGCACTGAACAAATATCTGAACTGAATGGAGTGTGCTGTTCAGAGACTATATGGAAATTATCTAGATTTTCTGTTTAGATGTCTCCACTTGGCCTTTCAGATATATGAACAAAGGGATTTCTCATCATGGTAACAGAAGTAAAACTTCATTCTCCCTCGGAGCAAGAATATCTCCAATCGTCCATTTCAATTTTTTTTCTGCTTCTTCCCTTGAAATGACAGTTTAAGACAGATTAGGAGTCTTTATCACTGTTTCTATAATCCTAAGATCATTCAGGGGACTATGGGAGCAGCTATTTATATGCATACACAATGTTTAGGCACAAGGAGGAACAAGGCTATGCATTGCCTTTTATTTATAACTTTCATTTTGGGGGAAAAAATCTATATCTCAGAATAACAACAGATATTTCATTATACTCATTTCATATCTGCATTTGCACTTGGTAGGATTTATAATGTGCACCCAGCTCCTGTTCCTTCTATTTATGGGCCAGCATTACAATTTTTTTTACATTAGGAAGCCAGAAAGCCAAGTACCATTGTATTTCATCTTACATCGTCCTTCTATCTTATTAATGTATGTTAACAGAGGAAAATTTCTGTGTTGCTACTAATAATATATTAAGGGTGAATTTTGCTGGTTGTATTTGCTTTATCTGAATGGAGAGGCAGTGTTTGTTTATGTTTTAAAGCAGCATAGGGGGAACAAATGGGGAGAATACCGGTACCACAAGCATCTTCTGGGTTAAATGCATCCTTAGGCTAAAATAAGTTCTGTTCCCACTTGATGAAGCAAAAATAAGTTCTGCTCCCACTTTAGGCTAGAATAATTTCTGCTTCCTACATGATGAAGCAAACTCAGAAGTGTTAATTGTTTTGGACTGCACCTTCTGGTTCCCATACTGGTTGCAGGATTCTGGAAGCTGCAGTCCAAAAGACTAACTTTCCAAGCTCTGATAGTGACCATTGGGTAGAATGTTTAGGCAGCCAAAGTAGCAGCCAAAATAGAGGAGGCATCAGCAACCCCAATGGAGCAGAAACAGAAAACATTTGTAGGAAAGAAAGAGAAAGAAGAAGCTCCTCGTTCTACTCCTTTTGAAAAATGAGCCCAGCAAGGCCTGAACAGTGGCATATCTTGCATATCTGACACCTAGGGTGTATCATTTTTGACACCCTCCTCCCAATGAGTAATAACTATAAAATGAAATGAACAATAATAATTGCCAGCAAGGAAAGACAGACAGTGAAAATATTGAACTTTGTACTGAAGTTGTATTTAACTTTGTGTATATAATCATGCTAGTAAAAATAAATAGATTAAGAATCAATACAGAAATGTTGAAAAAAATATTACAGTAAAAGCAATGAATGTGTTTAAATGTTTAAACTATATTAACATATATTAAATTATAAAACACATTTTTGAAAAAAGGAGAAAAATGTATCCAATGTATTTTTGCAATACGACCCCTAGGGACTCTTTCTTTTCTGAACCTGACTTGGACAGCTGGCATTTCTTACTCCATCTATGATGAAAGTCTTTGGCATATGGAAAATATATTTGTTGGCAGATTTAAGTTAGAATTTGAGTGGATTCTGTCTCCGTAGCTTGAAGCCATCTGTTCCTGATGAATTATTTCTCCCAAGTGATTTTGGTGCGGCTTCCACTTCACTTTCTAAAGTTGTTGGTTCATCTTCAAAAGGTACTTCCTTTAATGAATTTGTCATTATTTCATCTCTTGTATATAGCTTTTCATTTTATTGTTTCCATCATCTTTTTATTTCTCCTTGATCATGTAGTGTGTTCTTTTGCCAGTCATACAGCACCCCACTTTTGGTTTAAATTTCCCTTAGATTTCTTGGATCTTGTAGATGAGGTCCCTTGTTATAATTTTTGTTGTCATCTTTTATTTTCCATCATTGATTATTATAGTATTAGTATAGTATAGTATAGTATAGTATAGTATAGTATAGTATAGTATAGTATAGTTCTTTTTGTCCCTGAACTCTTTGTCTGCTGAACAGTTGCATTCAGGATTCTGATCTCTTTTTATGTCACCCTTTTCTTTTGCTTGTCTATTTTCCCCTATTTGTATGTGCCTTTTAAATTCTACACAGATGTTCTTCAGGTTACACTTTAGAACAATAATTAATTTAGTGTTCTTCAAGCTTTATTCTATTATTAATAGTTCACGGTCTGTGCCACAATTTGATTTTGGTCCTATTTTTACAGAGACAATAGAGCTCTTCTCCATCTTCTGCTTCCTGTTACGTAGCTTATTTGAAATTTTTGCACATTATTATCTGATCAGTTTAATTTGTACATATGTGTATTCTATAAAAGATTGGAGAGATGTAACATGTCATACCTATCAATTTACCAGATACACACACTTTGTTTCTTAGCTCTACCTCAGCACATTCACTGAATAATATCTCCTATTCCAATATACCACCAGCTAGTCCATGTCACTTCATCATGACAAGACCTCCACAGTGGCTGACTGCCAGATCCCATTGGTGAAATTAATTATGAGTCTTCTCAACCGGATGTAAGTTGGTTGGGAAAGCCCGTAAGAGATGCCTGACTCATGATGTGATCTTGCCATAGGAACAGGCAGCCCTGAAAATAATGGAAACTAGAGCAGAGAAATGTTAGTCGACATTTTGATAGGTGCACCAAAAATGCATTAATTGTGCAAGGACCGATGAAAAATACCAACAACATGACCTTAAAGTTGATTTGAGACCTCTTTAGATTTATCCTGTAGATGTAACCTTCACACCCAGACGTAGGGCACCTGTAAAGTACAGTGGAAACCAGGTTTGACAACAGAACATGGGCCTCTGCACACAGTCTGTTTGAAGCCAGAATCGTAGAATGGAATGGGTCTGGACTAAATCATGTCAGGTTGAATGAGCTCCAGATGGGGACATGGGACCTCATAGTACTCCACTGGTTTCCAGAGTACTTCAGAATTGTTTGTTTGTTAAGGCTGTTCACTTTATTTTCACCCCACTTTTCCCCTTAAACCAATATTCAAGGCAGCTTACAATTAAAAACAATATCATGATAAAAACAAGCAATATAGTACAGGTCATTTAATTATGTATCGGGGCCAGTCGCTTAGGAACGGGGAGAAGGGACACACTTCGCCCCAAGTAGCAATGTTTTTGGGGTGTCCCAGCTCATAGCCACACCCCTGCATACCCTGGCCATGCACCCACATGCAATGGTCACACCCCCATGCACCATAGCCCCACCCCCTCCCTGCCCCCTCCACACACTCCAAGCGCTGCCACTGATGAGGATAAAAGCCTCAGAAAGTGCTCTCTCCTTCCCTACATCCAATGGCTGCCCTGGTGGCACAGTGGTTAAATGCCAGTACGGCAGCCACAATGTTGTGAGTTCAATCCTGCAGGGCTCCAGATTGACTCAGCCTTCCATCCTTCCATAAGTCGGTAAAATGAGTACCCAGCTTGTTGGGGGCAATTAGCTAAACACATTATAAACCACTTAGGGAATGCTTCACACTGATGGGCAGTATAGAAACGTAACTGCTATATTGCTATTGCAGTGAGTGATGATTGCTGATGTGGGTTGGAATGGAGCTGGAATGACAGCTGTAGCTTCCAATGTGCAGCAAAAGTCTCATTAGAATTTCTGGAACCTTCTAATCACAGTATTTGTGATGAGGGTTTGTGTGTGATATTACTGATGTTAGATCCCCCTATTTTCTGCTTCCCACCTTACTTAGCCCTGGGTCTATTGGGGGCTAATTAGATCAGACAGATATTGAGA
This sequence comes from Iguana delicatissima, assembly GCA_948472985.1. Lineage (NCBI taxonomy): Eukaryota > Metazoa > Chordata > Lepidosauria > Squamata > Iguanidae > Iguana > Iguana delicatissima. The sequence continues at coordinate 167,777 of CAOKZL010000465.1, read as the reverse complement.
AGATTTGATTCTCTTCTCCTTGTTAAGCTTAGGAATGAAAGGCATTTTCTCCATTCTTCTCTTTTGGAGCAATGCACTGTGAGACAAAGCTTAGGAGTTTTTTCCTCTGTTTTTCTTAAGCTTACATTTAATTTACCTTTCTGGAGAGGTGTGTGTAGATGCATTTGTGAGATAAGAGAGCTCCTCTTCATTTTTCTGAGGCTTAAGTTTATTAATCAATTATTCTGGTGGAAAAAAATCTATTTTTGATTGGGAGGGACGGCCATCTGGGGAGTGAATTGTGTGCATATATATTATTATTAGGAGTCACTAAAGATGGATTTACATTTCACTGCTTCACTGCTTATTTTTAGAGGGTATTACATATTCCTTATACATTCTTCCTCCACCATTATTCTGGGGTTGTTACCTCACTGGAAAACCCTGTCCCAGGGTCTACAATTTTGATATTAAAATATGATCAATGTGCCTGAGAGGTCACCTTGATGAACACGTAGGCAGCTCAAAGGATCAAAAACCAGGTCAGGCCAGTACACTCCCCCATCTTGTAGCCCCAGGAGACCTCAAGCTGTGCATACCCACAGTAGACAAAGGGTCTTCAGCCTCTGAGAAGCCGACTTGAGGGGACTGGTGTGTGTTTGCCCCAAGTTGAGCACCGATAGCAATAAAATCCTATCTGGCAAGGACTATTTACATAAAGTCACACCACAATCCAATGCAACTGAAGATCCTGAAAGTTGGCAACACCTTGTAATCTCATCACACAAAGGAAGTTACCTCTGTGGAGCTTCTTTCTCGTTGCAACACCCATTGTTCTCCCCGGGAAAGGATTAGCTCTCCAGGCACTTTTCCCCCTACAAATAGTCCCAATTTTTGAGTGTTTCTTTGGATAACTTCTGGTCACCCCAGCAGACCATTTCTTTGTCCGTTGAGTAATGCTCAGCCCCACTTCTTCACTGTTTTTCCCGGACCAAGGACTTCAGGAAAAGGTGCAGTATTACCCCAGCTACAATCCCTTCAATATTTCCCCTATCCAGTTTCCTCTCTTTTGCTTCTTAATAGGTCTTGAGTGAGTGTGTAAGTGATTGCGTTGGTGGAGTGATTGCATTCATTCAATAAAATCATTTATTAGACATCTTCATTTGCTTTTTGGCTTGGACTGACCCCATAAAAACTGGGTAAAAAGACTCTGCTAGGTTACCCTGCCTCTTGCATTGCTATTGCTCGTGCTCTGGCTAGTTTCCATTCTTTATCACATGGGTCACATTAAGGGGTCCCCCAAGGGACCTCAGAAATCAGGGTAACAGGGTCTCTTTTTAATTTTGAAATGTAGTGATTAAATAACTTTAAAAAAGGCAAGCCCCTGATAGAAATTTAAAACTGATACAAAAATTTTCTGCAATTTGGCAGAGAATCTCTATTTAAGATCTGCCACAAGTGCACGCATATCACCAAAATGTGTGATGAAAGTTCTGTATCTTTAGATTTTCTGTAGTAGTGAATGGGGGTAAAGAAGCTGTGATCTAGATTCCTCAACAGTGATCTCTGTTCAGGTTGGGTCCAGATTGATCCTGCTCATGTTGAGAGATAATCTGAATCACCAAATCAGGTCACACATTGTATTAGACTACACAGTGTGCATCTAGAGATAGAGTATAGGCATCAAAAGAGAAAGGGTAGGCACAGTTACCAAGCATATGCAAATAAGCAACTTCTAGGTAAGAAAGATTTTCAATATGTCACTCTTTGCAATTCTAGAAATTTGGGGGACTAAAGGAGAATTTTTTTGGGGGGTTGATTTTTTTTTAATTTGTGGCTTTGTCCTCATGTGGTCCCCGCAGCTATATCTCTTGCAGACAAGGGACCTGTGCACAGCACTAGTGATAATATACGTGGCAGCATGGAGGAGAGATTATTTTGACCCAATTCTAACACACTGGGTCAGCTCAGCACATAGAAAAATCAAGGTTTGCTTTTTGGATTTTTTTCCCCTGCCAAATATTTTCATGCTGTGGTTGGTTGGTGGTTTTAAGTTGTGGGATATATTCCTTAACAGTGAATGGATTGTACATTGGGGTTGCTTAGTATAAATTTTCACATTTTGAATTATGCATTGATTGTACTACAATTGAATGCACACCCAAATAAGGTACCAAATGCACAGCCAAACTGTATATGTACATCTGCACGTACAATGGCATAACATGGGTTTGCATATGATTTTTCAACCTGAAACTTAATGCAGATGTTCAACATTTGACAGAAGTGTTCAATTAATACTGGCCACTAAATATTTGATATCTGATGGCTACAAGCCACTGTACTGTGGCACAAAACACACTCTGTTTTTCATCCAACTCATTGTTGCCACAACACTCACAATATAAAAGGAAACAGCAATATGAGCCAGCACAGGAACTATGTGATATTCTTCCTCCACCACCTCTAAAGCCATGCTACTACAACTAGAAAAGTAACAAAAACATTGCAGTTATACCAGAAAAGAGCTGACATTGTCCTTCATTAAGTTACAGTCATAATACAAATGTAGTTATACCTTATTATTGGAAACTGTACTTAACTACCAGCAGCAAATTATTAATAGAGGACTGCTTGCAAGATCTGGGTTTAGTCAGATATCGTGACATTCAGTGGAATCTACACAGAGAAAATTGCCATATCATACACTTGGTTGGCAACGGTCAGTCACTCTGTTGTTTTCTGAAAGACAATTTGCTCAGAGATTGATACTTAGATGATACTCTTTCAGCCACAAAAATGTGTAGAGACTTCACCAAGCAGATGTGACCAGCTTCCTTTCCAGCAAGGAAGCAACTAAGTTTGACATATTTTATGTCTGAAAGTTACCTAAGCCACAGTGATGTTTGCTGCCCCATTTTATCCTGTCGTGTTTACTTCAGCCATTATTTTTATTGCCCATTTTCCAGTAACAATTCTGCTTTTGTCCTTCAAAAGATGTGAAATATTGTTCCCACTACAGTCTGTATTTCAGATCTGTAGGATGCCTTCATTAGATGCTATATACGAATAGGAGGTAGAGCTATATTATTACTGTATTGATCCTCTTTTTTGACATTCATAGCAGTAAACAAGGCTCAATGAACACAGCTCCAAGAGCATACTAAGTAAGAAAGAAAGTATCAATGGTTTTATTTAAAAGTATATCTGTTTGGGAGAAAAAATTTTTTTTATGAAGAACAGTCAGAAACTTTGTTTCCCCTCTTCCATAATATTATCAACTTTAAAGGCATCCTAAATAGCACCTTTTAGTGCTGAGTTTGGCTTGCCATCTTTTTAAATGTTAATTTTTGCGCGTGCACGCGCGCGCGCACACACACACAGTATGTTATGTATTTAACTTCCTACTTTGTTTTTCTAGTATAGGAGTCAAAACCAAGCATGAGACACTAAAAATACCAGGGGGAGAATTTTGGATCTTGGATTTTGGATGATATTAGTGTAACACTCTGTTCATAACAGTACATTCCAATGGAACTTGGGACACCAAGTTTCAGAGGGCAACCCTGCTTTCCCTTCTGAAAATATCTGTGGTCCTTCTGTCTCCAATCTTGGAACACTGGAAGCAAGCAAATCTGAAAATATTCTTCAAAAGTGAACACAACTGAAATTCTCTTCTTGTATTGGCAAGCCAAACTCACTAGGTCAAAGTATAGAGAGGATAATTTTATATCTGCCTACCCTGTTTGTTGTTAAAACAGAGAGATCACTGGTGGGGATGCATTAGCACTAGGAAAGCTGAATACACAGAGCTTTAAACTCAGACTGAGGAATTAATTCACTGGCCACTACTGTGGAATTCTGGGGTTTGTAGTTTACTGAGGCCAAAGATGCCCCTCCCTAAATTGCAAACACCAGGATTCCACAGGATGTTGAAAGTAGAATTATAGGACTATAACAGTGTAGTGCAGAAATGGACAAAAGCAGCAAAACTGCTGGCAATCCAACCTCTGTATTATCTTCCACCGTGTCCTAGTTCTAGAGTAGTGGTTCTCAACCTGTGGGTCCCCAGATGTTTGTGGACTTCAGCTCCCAGAAGCCCCAGCCACTATGGTCAATGCTCAGGGCTTCTGGGAACTGAAGTTCAAAAACATCTGGGGACCCACAGGTTAAGAACCACTGTTCTAGAGCACAGTGTGGAGTAGAGGGGGAGGTGATAAACTTTATGGAAAAGTGATGAGAAAAATAGAGATGAAACACATGTGTATACATTTCTATATTTCTCATCACTGTTACGATCAAAAAAATAATCTTAGAAATTTTCTGTTGGGGGTAAAAAACCTTTGGGAGATGTTTTAGATCTGCCTTCTCTTACTCCTAAAGATATGCTGGATCAGTATAAGCCCCAGGAAGGACTGCTTCTGCCATCTCTTGATATTTGGAAAAGAGTGTGTTCTATGACACAGACTTCTTCTTTTGTGGAGAGGAAAGATGCTGTGGTGTTGGATCTAAGGCTTTGTAGTGGTTCAGAATCCAATTGTATATGCCCTCTTTCATGGGAGTAATCCCAACAGAATTCAGTGCGATGTAATTCTGAGCAAATACATAGCAGATTGCAGTATAAGAATGAAATGTAGCCATCGTTCACTCCTCTCAGCTGGAAAAGCCCTTAGTTTCTATATTTATAACACTATGTTCTAGCAGAGATCACCCACTTACAGGAAAAAATTGCTAGGCGGAAGAATAAGAAGGCTGTTTCCATATTTGTATAATCTCTGCCATCAAGATTGCTATGTAGGAGGAAAGTGTTAAAATAAATACATTAAAGTTATTAATCTGGAGCCATGAAGAAAGAAGCAATCCACTTCTGTATCTTAACAGGGGAGGCCAATAGCACGACAGTTAATTAAAACTCAAGCAAATAAGAGCTTTTTATAGCTACCTCCTTCCATAAATCACCTGCTTCCTGTTCCTGGGAGCCTGCCAGTTTCCAATCCAAGAATTTCTTGGCATTGTGGAAATCAGAAAAGACATATTTTATAACTCCCAAAACTTTACCACAGAGCCTGTTTTAATTTCTGCACCAATGCAGATGAATGGGATGGGGATGAGAGTCAGAGATGCATAAATGCACAATAATAAGAAACAAGAAAAGAGCATTTCTGTACACCCCTGTGTCTTAACACTATTGGAGAGGAGTGTTTGTGTGGCTTCTCTGTTGTATAACAAAAGCACACTCCACACCTTAATCTGAAAACTTGAAGGAACATGATGAATAGTTTATGTGTTCCTTTTACAAGAATTTATACCCATCCTCCCCCCACCCATGCTTTTTTTTAAAAAGTCACGGACTGCTAAAGCCTCATTGGAATTTCTCTGCTGGTATCATGCTGTATTGGACTGGTTGACTAGGTATTACTCGGAGAATGAAATAAAAAAAGGGAAACTCTGGACTAAAACTCTACTCTGGACCTTGGAAGTCACTGGCCATATACATTCCAATTGTCCTTGTTTGACAGGGATAATCCCAGTTATCCTCTGCTTTCTCTGCTGTTTTTAAAATTTTCCATTTTCTTTGTCCTCTGCTTACTTCAATTGTTTATATTCCATTCATTCATCAGGAAGAAGGGGAGCAGAACAGGTGGAATCTTTTCCCTCCCAGTAGGCATAGGCAAAAGCAAACTGCTGCAAGCTGCTGCAGACCCTTCTAGCTTTGGAAGAGAGCATCCTGTGTTGTATGATTCCAGAATGCTTCTGGAGATAAGCAAAAAGAGCAAACACACCTTGTAAAAAAGCAGGAGGAAAGTGAGAAACTTGCTAGTTAAGAGAGAATTTTCTAGAGGCACTCCTGGAACAGTGCCACAGGTGATATTTCAGGACCTTGCCACACTACACTGTTATAGTGCTATTATTTCACTTTCAACATCCTATGATGTTGTCTATGTGTCTATGGAATCTTAGGATCTGCAATTTAGGGAGGGGCATTTAGAGTTCTCAGCCAGAGAGGCTGTTTGGCCTCAGTAAACTACAAACCCCAGAATTCTACAGAATAATAGTACTATAACAATGTGGTGTGGAAAAGCCCTCAGTTTCCCTTTCTCATAGACACATGGTTCCCCCCTGCCTTTATTTCCTTAAAATAGGACCAATATTGTGGACAAGCGCTCCTGATTTGATTTGTTGTTCCTTTCACCACTTCTGCTTTTTGTTTGTTTTTGAAATCTGTATACACTTTATATGTTATGGCTGAGTTCCACTGGTTTTCTTCTCACCCCTTCCATTTGGTTTACCTACCCTCTGTGTTTCCTAGGACTGCACAATGACATAGCATGAAATTATAACTTGTGGAAGTTGAACCTAAGGAGAGGTTTTCTTGTCTACTTAGTTTGAGAGGTTTCTTTTCTTAGAGACTAATGTTCCATTTACATTAACAATGCAATCAAAATATATATTTGCTCAGAAGTAAGTTCTGTTACCCTAAAAGGTGGGGGACCTTGAAGTCCTCCAGCAGAGCCAGTGCCTCCTTAGAAAGGTGAGGAATTAAAAGCTCAAAGGAGGACTCTGAGACAGGGGGTAACCATGGGACCCTTTCACTGGTGTATACTGGTACTAACTATGGGACACCAGTTACGAGTCAAAAGAATGCTTTTTTGGAGGGATTCACAGACACATACAAGCAATCAAGCAGTCTCATGAACCATCCAAGGCTAATGAAGTCAAAGAAGAGAAAGGTTGGATAGCAAGAGATGTTGCGGTGAAGTGGGTGATAATTATCGTTCCAGAAGCAGAAGAGGATTGAAGCAAGATGGCTCAAATAAGAGTTCGAGGGTGGGACAGAGCATAAGAACCTGGGAGCCAACATACAGAGTAACACAGCTTTGTGCATCCAGGGTACTACAAATTGTTGGTCTTGGGGCCAAGGTTTAATTATCTTATTTCTTGCCCTGAAGGGGGATGTGTTAATTGCTCTCTGGAAGAGCAAATAAAAGGTGCCTGGAATGGACCAATAGTTTTAATTTCAGGTGACCAAGTATTGATGGGAGTTGTAATAGCTTTTTAATGCCTGGACAGGTGAAGGAAAAAAAAAAGGGAGAATTTCACCAGTTGCTTCACTGGGGCAGTCTTTTTCACTATTGTATTTGAAGGGTGAGTCATTGAGAGGATTATTGCAAGCCCGTCAGTGGTGGGGCTTTTTGTCTAATCCTCTTGAATTTATGACCTGCCATGCTGAGGTCATTTGTTTTAGCACATGGTTTCCAACCAAGCTCCTTCCAACTGTAAGTGTATGAGTTTTATATTAAAAATGATACCTCTTGCCAATGGAATGATATTTCTGGCCAACTATACTGTACCATGGAATGAGGATGTATGGTATGGTAACAGTTCAATGGAACTTAAGTCTATAGGAGGCACTCTAAAAGGCCATTAGAATATGTGTGTTTCTTTCATTTTTTTCTATTTTATATTTTGTTTCATAAAAGAATTCCATTTATCTCCTGCACCTGAAAGCATCACACATTAATTTTGTTCTAAGAACAAATCTGTGAAATAGGTTAGGCTGAGAAGCCATGATTGGCTCAAGCTGACCACATGAGTCTTGTATTATGAGGAAGCTGGGATTTGACCTATTTATAATGTGCACTGAGGAGAAGGAGTGCATATGAACACAGAGTTCAGACAGTGGATCTGAAAAAAAAAATAGCTATAATTTTGACCAGGTCTGATAAAAGCATTCTGATTTTAAAATAATATATAATACAAAATAATATCTATAGTTAATCATGCTGTGTGCATGCATACACCCAAAGACAGTGCATTGTATTTATGGATGTAGTTTTCTTCTTTTTCTTTCAAGCCTTCCTACAGCGAATACAAAAATTCCTCAGTTCCTCTGTTCAACATAGCCATTTTGTGTGCTCTTTGTATTTGCTCTCTTGTTGCTTGGCCATACCTTTTTGAACATGCTCTGATATTGCTCAGCCACATGTTTTCACCTGTGTAATATTGGAAGGCATGTGGCCAGTTAGTAGATGTCTCTAGCCAAACTCTAGCCCTTTGTCCAGCCCCACTTTTAGCCAGAAAAGGGGACCATAGACCAGAGATAGTGGGCATTATTTTCTTGCCTCTGGTCGTTCTCTCAACTTCCCTTTCTGGAGAAGTGGGGAGAGGAATGAAACTAGCCCCAGGACAATGGGCAGGTAGTCATAGAGCTTGCACAGGGCTGCAGATGGGAGACTTGCCTCCCCACTGCATGCCAGTTGCCTACGCCAAATAAAAATAAAAATGAGGTGTTGTGTTGGACTACGACCCTAGAGACCAGGGTTCAATTTCCCTCTCAGTCATGGAAACCTGCTGGGTGACCTTGGATGTGTCACATACTCTCAGCCCCCAGAAAATTCTATGACAGGTTCACCTTAGGGTCACCATAAGTTGGAAACAACTTGAAGGCACACAACAAAAACAACAAGGTAGGGAGCGAATGGGGGAAGTAGCCAGAAAATGGACATTCATTTAACAACAGTTTTATCTTCTTGAGTGTTTGCAGTTCAGAAAAGTTTGCTTGTGTTCCTGAATGAATAAATGAATGTAGCATGAGGGCAGAGAAGTTATCATTATGGCCCAATGTCCATTGCTTGTCCTATCTAAAGTAGAAGCACTGAATCAATTGTTCCAAACTTTATCTGACAGTTATGGTAGTGTCTGTGGAGGTTTTCAGTGTTCTCTCTAGTCAGGAGTCATGAGATCAGTTTCAGTTGTACAGACCTGATGATATGGACAGGATGCTTGCATCTGTCCATCCTAACATATGCAAATTGAACCTCATGTATCTTGGCTGATAAGTTCTAACAGAAGAGGATTGATTAGGTGCATCAAAGGGTCCAGGAATGGGGATAAATGACTCATTACGTTAGGTGTCCACTGGTATAAAAGAGGCTGTAGTATACCCTGCCCTGAAGAAGACTTACCTGTAACCAAAGATGTGTCAGAACTATCACTGTATAGCCAATTTCCACTTTCCTGGGACAAGGTTCTCAAATGTGTGGTAGCTGGACAGTTTTAGACAATCACCTACATAATGCTGGACTGCCTATCCTTCTGGTTCTTTTGAGGGCTTTTGGTAAAATTAACCATAATATCCTATTAGACTGGCTCCACAGGATGGGAGTAGGAGACAGTGGCTGACATCCTGACACACACAGGTGTAACTTGTGTTACACATGAGGAGTGATTCTTTTTGACAATGTGCAGTAGTCCTGTCCCGATGATGGTGGGGTAAACCATGCAGGATTATGGCACATTGTGTTCGTATGTGTACCTTCAAAGCAGCTGTCAACTTATGACAACTCCATGAATTTCATAGGGTGTTCTTAGGCAAGGAATACTCAGAGGTGGTTTGCCAGATCCTTCCTCTGAGATATAGCCTATATCACCTGGTATTCATTGATGGTCTCACATCAAGTACTATCCAGACTGACCCTGCTTAGCTTATATTGCCTGTATGTGTTCTCTTAGGTTATTAGGAACTGCATTTGCACAATGGGTGGTCAGCCACAAGCATAGACTACTAACCCACCTCTGTTGCACTGTATTGGTATTTAGTACAGGGATTGCATAATGTAATTCTGCCTGTAGATATTTATGCTACACTGAAGCTATGTTCCTGAAGCCATCGTATTACAGAGATTCCACTCATAGCAATAGATCTAATTCCAAAATGTGGCCATGAGGGACTTCTGTTCATCCCCACAACTATTAAGATGTATGATTCCAGAGGGCTCTATTCTATAGTCCATTCTGTTTAATATCTCCAGGTGAGGTTCTCAGGAGTTTCAGGACTGGGAGCCATTGGGTGACCTTGGGCAAGCCATACTCTGTCAGCCACAGAGGAAGGCAAAGGTACACCGTTGAGGGGCGATGGTTGCTGTGCCAATGATGACAACTTCCATTTTATTCTCTATAAATCCACAGCCTGTTTGAAATGAACATTTTTAATATCAAACCAATTAACAGTCATTCTACTGATTAAACAATTTCATCTATTAGTGTTAATGGCAATAAATTAATCCCCCAATTTCTAGTGGTTAACATTATCAAATTAGTGGCAGACCTAATATTCTAATCTCTCAGCTGTAGCACGAACTGATAATGTCTCTGCCATCTCAGTATAATCACCAGAGACATACATTTTCAAGTACCTGAGTGATTTTTGATGGAGCCAGTCTGAAGGTTTGAGAAGGAGTAATCAAAAAGTAAGCTATCAGGTAGGTCCATATGCTACTGTGGTAGTAAGCTTGAGTCAGTCCTCTCCTGAACAGATCAAGCAAGTGCTACCTGCAACAAAATATAATTGTGTGAAATGCTCCTATTCATTAGTCCAGCCAGTAGGCTTGCCCTTTCCAGGAAAGTCTGTTTCATGTCATCACCCACTAGGAAAACCAAGATTTCAGTTTCCCTTCCCAAGAGTGTTCAGCATGCAAGGTAAGTCAGATATGCTCAGTCATCATTGAATTATTTGGGGGATCCCTAACTACTTAGAACTTTCCCCCTGTCAGTTCTTTTTTTGTGGGGGAGGGTAGCTCATCGAATCTTGGGGTTTTCTTGTGCCTTCCCAATACTTTCTTTTTGGATGTAGCCACTGATGTAGACTCGAGTCAATTGACTCGACTCAAGTCAGACCTAAGTCACTTCAGTGACTTGATTCAGACTTGACTTGGCAAAAATTACACACTGACTTGACTCAACTTGAGACTTGCATATTTTTAGTGACTGACTTGCTGCACGTGGTTCAGTAACATAACGCATTCATCCAGAAACCTTACAAGTTACTGGTCTCATGATGATCTCTTTCAAGCCCAAAGTTTGGATACGTTTTTCAGAGAGAACAGTAAATGGGTTAGGCCTGAGGTGGGGTTGAGATCTGCTCAGCAGCCTGTCCCTGCTACATATAGGAGGAGCTTTCTAAAACTTTTCCTAACAGCAGAAGGCAAGACTTGTGTCCAGAGTGCAGGGCACATATCTCAGAGAGGAACAGAAAATGTGTTAGGCAATGGGCTTGAGGAGAAAGGATGCTTCTTTTTAAAGCTCCTGAAGCTTAGTTAATAGGGAATAAGAAGGATCCTATTCCCCACTTCTAAAAAAGCCTCCAGCTTTGCAGATGGGAAGGATCCTCCTCCCCACTTCCAAAGCTCCAAATGGGAAAATCACAAAAGTAGAGGGCTGACTCTACTTACATTGTTAAAACTGACTATATTTGACTCTGTCCAGAAATTCTGGAGTACAGGTTGAGGTAAAAAGTTGGCTGCCAGACTTGAGATTTGACTTAAGACTTGACTTGAAAGTATCTTGCAAGGACTTGAGACTCGACTTAAGACTTGGAGCAAAAGACTTGAATACATCACTGGATGTTGTATTTGCCGGTGTATGAGATGCACTCATGTATAAGACGCACCCCCATTATACACCGGCAAATACTATTTGCTGGTATATAAGATACATCAGTGTATAAGACACACCCCATTTTCAAACAGTATTATTCAGGGGAAAAGTGAATCTTATATGCCAGCAAATACAGTATATTAAATCCGAGAGTCTTGCTATTAGTATAAGAGGGTTTGGATCTTGCTGCCTAATCATTCCACAAAATACCTAGCATTTTTTATAATTTATAACCCTTCCCTGAAGCCTTCCAGAGCTCTTCTTAAATGGCCAGAAAACCGATTTAAAAGATAGGTCAGGATAACCAGAGTAAAAAGGCTTGTCCAAATGAACATTTCTACGGCTGATATAGCTGGTATATAGGAACTGATTTTTTTTAAATGACCAAAACAGGCAAGTGCTATATTTATATCTTATCTGAGTAATCTTTAGTGGTATTCCCTAATTATCAAACGGGCTGGAAATTGTGCCAAGGCCTTCATAATTGCACCTTCTTCTTATTAACAAGATGATACTTTTTTCCCTTGATTCAGCAAAAATCATATTTTTTTTTTCAGCTGAATGTCATGTTGCAGGAAGATTTCCCAGAAATCATCAATCCTTCGGCTAGCATCCTTTCAAGTTACTTTGCAGTTCAAGCTAAAGTGGGAATGGAGTTCAGTGAGTGCATTGATTTATGCTTTAGAAGGGCAAAAGGAGTAAAGTGTGCCTTTTAGTGCTTCTTCATGGCCCCATGTGTTTTCACGATGACTACAACATCAAGTGATGCCTTTTCAAGTGTGAAGATGGACATGATGAACAACACTAAGATCATTAGACAAACACTGTTCATCCATATAAGATATACCAGTTCAAAGGAACTCTGAGTTAGCTCTCTTCCCAGACACAAATACCAGGGGTGGAAATCATGCGGCCTTCCAAAATGTTGTTGGAGTGTACCTCCCAGTGTTCTTTGCCATTGACGAATTAATGGCTGGGGCTGCTGAGAGTTGAAGGCTGCATGATTCCCTTCCCTGACTTAGGCCATTTCTGCAGTAGGCTGTTATAGTGCTATTATTCCACTTTCAGCATCTTATGGAATCCTGGGTTTTTTTGCAGTTTAGAGAGGAGCCTTTGAAGCCCTTCCCTAAACTGCAAACCTGAGGATTCCATAGGATGTGGAAAGTGGAATAATAGTACTATAACAGCGTAGTGTGGAATGGCCTTACACATTGTTTTATTTATTTATCCTCTATTTATTGATATTTTTTATTTGTTTTACATCCCACTTTTCTCCCAATATGGGATGTCTAGCAACTTAATATATAAATTAACACAAAATAGTTGAAACAATACCTGTATATGGTAAAAAAGAGAAGTTTTTAAAAGCCTTAAACAATCAATCCAATAAAAGCATTACTTTTAAGCAATAAAAAACACATTAAGCACAGTGACATCTTTTAAAAACAGCACCGTTCACAGTTTATATAATGTAGTTCATACAGGGAGAAGGAATGAGAGAAGAGAATATGGAATGATGGTTATATACATAGGGAGTATCTGCCCTTATAGCAGTATGTCCCTTCAAATGGCCTGTTGACTTATGGTGACCCCATGAATTTCATAGGGTTTTCCTAGGCAAAGAATACTCAGAGGTGGCTTTGACAGTTCCTTCCTTTGAAATATAGCTTACAGTACCTGGTATTTGTTGGCAGTCTCTCTTCCAAGTACTAATCAGAGCTGACCCTCCTTAGTTTCCATGATCAGACAGTATATGGTGCCTTTAGGGTATATAGGCCTTAAATTTTAGCTACAGGGATTGGGATGAGTTTCAGCCCTTGGGTTTGTTTGTTTTTTTAAATCCTACTCATCAGCACATTTTCGCCCTCCTGGAAATATTTACATAATTATATGTGTGCATATACTCAGATTCAAATATCTTGTCAAACTGTTTATCTTTAAACACTGTCTTATATTTGTCACATTTATACATGATCTTGTCCATTATCCCTGCTTTCCATAGTATAATCCTATATGTGTCTTCTCAGAAATAAGCCCCACTGACCAGTGGGACTTACTCTCAAGTAAAGACTTGCTCTCCCTTGCTTCTTTCACATTGGTGAGAAAAGCGGGAAGGCAGGGTCTGGATTTTCTTCCAGTGGTTGAGATGTTACAATGGAAGACTAGGCCCTTTCCACACCGGGCTATTAAAATGGTGCAGAGCGACCTCCAATGGACTACTTTTTGCAGTTCCGCACCTCAGTCTGCTCTGGAGCGACTGGAACTGGTCGTGCAGCGTGTTTTTTAAAAACCTCTTTTTAGAGGTTTTTAAAAAGCACGGAGTGCGCGACTCCGTGTCGCTCCGTCGCCATGCTCCGGTGCAGATTTGCAGGCACGCACTAGTGCATGCCTGCAGATCTGCCAGGGGCGGGTTTTAGGCTGGCGAGCTTCTCCGGTTGGTGGAGAGCCTCCACCAACCGGAAGCCATCATTTTGGACGCCGGAGCAGCGCGGAGTGTTGAGCTCGCACTGCGCCTCGTCCCGATGGACTCGTCCGGATGCTGAAGAAGTCCGATGAGTCCCGTTTTTGCACTGTTCCTTTCCCACATGTGGAAAGGGCCTTACTAGAAGCAGCAACAATGGCAAAGGATCTCCCCCAAGCCAGCCAGTCTCTGATCCCCCTGGATTGCCCCAGAGCAGCAGTCCTTTTGTACCTGCCCTCCATTTGTCCTTGCTGGGGAACACAATCTCCTGCCCTACTAGTCTAAGGCAAATACTATGGTGCTTCTGTATTGAAAATGCTAGAAAGGAAAGAATAGGTCAGTTCCCACAAAACATCAACCCCCCCCCCCGCCATTGACCAACTAGGGCAGGGAAGCCTGAGACTAAACCAGGGCATAGACCACGTGTCAAAAGGATGAAAAAACTTGGGTTACGGAGAAGTAACAGAACAAAAAGTGCTCTTTTTTTATCCCAAGTGTAACCTGTGAGAGTGAGAGAAGAAATCAGGGTTTGACTCAGGTGTCAGTGAATATTGTATTTCAGTGCAAGGCTAGAAATGGGGCTGAAATGAACATTTAGCCCTGTGTAGATTAACTCCAAGTTATAATTTCCAAGATTCTTTGGGGGAAGTCATGATGACAGCAAGACAAATATAACAGTGAAACAGATATAAATCTGAATTGCATTTTATATTGTAGAGAGGATTTTATGGGCAGTTTTGAGATTTCACAGCACCTGTTTTAAAAATTGTCTGAAAGGGAAGAGTGGAGAAGGAAGAGGTGTGGCATGAAACTAAGGTCATTTCTGCACTATGCTGTAATAGTGCTATTATTCCACTTTCAACAACCTATGGAATCCTGGCGTTTGCAATTTAGTGGGGAGCATTTAGAATTCTCAGCCAGAGAGCTCTTTGGCCACAGTAAACTACAAACCCCAGAATTCCACAGGATGTGAAGTGGAATAATAGCACTATAACAGTGAGTGTGGAAATGGCCCAGCTCTGTTAATTTTAAAGGTGCTACTAGACTACTCTTCCCCTTTTCTTCCCTACTGTTTACATTGAAATAAACTAACAGGGTTCTTTCTTTGAAAATTGCTTTACAGTGTTCCCCACCTATAATCATGGAAGTCCACCTCATCTGGACATCTGGAGAGCTAGAGAAACCTAAAACCAGACTTTCATATTTTCCCAGGGATCAGGATAAAGTCAGGAAAGATGGCTGAGAAGGTTTAGATCAGTTCCAAGCGGGAACAATGCTGTGTCGCAACTTAAAGATGGAGGGGAGGACTAGAAAAGAAATGCCCTACCATCTGCATTTTTAATGTAAATCTTCACTAATTCTCATTCAAATCCTTCTAATTCTCATAAATATTTCCTTTGTTAGTTATTATTGTTTCTCTGTTGGTTTCTGAACCCACAGTGCTTTGGATCCAATAGCAGTTCAGCTTCCATTCAAATAACAGGAGAATTAATTACTTAACAGAACACTAATATCCTTTCACAGGCAGCTAACCACAAGAAGCTGAGATTATCACAGATGGAACTCAAATTATATAGCTGTACAAGTAGCTACAGGAAACTCATACAATTAAAGTTTTGGAAAATTAGTGGAAGATAAGTGCCCTTGTACAGACCCCTTACAGGGTGTCCATGTCTGTTAATTTCTAAATTCCATTTTAAGATCAAACATCCTTGTTGTTACAGATATTAGTAACTGGACATTGACAATCAAGTCTAACCCTGTGATAAGGAGGAAATGACATCTGAGGCCATTTCCGCACTAGCCTGTTATAGCGCTATTGTTCCACTTTCAACATCCTGTGGAATCCTGCGGTTTGCAGTTTAAAGAGGGGCCTCCTCCCTAAACTGTAAACCCCAGGATTCCACAGGATGTTGAAAGTGGAATAATAGCACTGTAACAGGCTAGTGTGAAAATGGCCTATGTTTTCAAAATCAAAACTCATTTTGTTATAGAACTCATTTTGTTATAGAAAAATGAATGAATTATTGCTCAAGGAATTTGTGACTGGACAAATCACGTCAGATAAATTGAAAAGGAAGAAATGATATCGATGTTTTTCAAAGACAAATGGATTTGTTTTACACACACACACACACGCACATGAACACAAATATGTTGTTGTTATCCTATAGTTTCCCCTCAACTATTGGCTTACAATAGTTAAAAACAACCTAAAATTCACAAAACACAAACACTAATAAGGGACTAAACTGTCAAAAAATCAAAACCACTTAACATAGGGCCTTCATGCACTAGACTCTTATAGTGCTGTTTTCCACTTTCAACATTCTATGGAATCCTGGGATTTGCAGTTTAAGGAGGGGCCTTTAGAATTCTCAGCCAGAGAGTTCTTTGGCCTCAGTAAACTACAAACTTCAGAGTTCCATAGGATGTTGAAAGTGGTATAATAGCACTATAACTGTGTAGTGCGGAAATGTGCTCAGTTATAGCTATCCAGGGAAGGGAGGCAAATGGCCTCACCGGCCAGGTGTGTTTTGTAACATATGTCAGCAGCTTGTATTATTTTCACTTTTTCAAAAGTAAATGTCTGTCTTTTGGTAATCATTGATCCAACAGCTGATCATAATCCACTGACTGAGGGATGTTATGTGAACATATCCACCATTGCTTTGTGCAACGATTCTCCTCTGCACTGTGTGGATATTGCCATTCCATGTAACAACAAGGGGGCTCACTCAGTTGGTCTTACATAGTGGAAGTTGGCCCATGAGGTCCTGTGTATGCGTGGCACTATTTCCTGTGAGCATCCATGGGAGGTGATGCCTGATCTCTACTTTTACCGAGATCCTGAAGAAATTGAGAAGGAAGAGCAGGCTGCAGCTGAGGAGGCAGTTACAAAGGAAGAGTTTCAGGATGAGTGGACTGCTCCTGCACCTGAATTTACAGCACCACCACAGCCGGAGGTGACTGATTGGTTTGAAGGGGTGCCGGTCCCCTTGTGTACCAATATGGCCGTTCCCAGCAGAGGGCTGGAGTGTACAGCCTGCCACTGAAGTCTGGTCTGCAGCATTCACTGCTCAGGCAACTGAGTGGGTAGGGACTGCCACAGAGTGGCCCTACTTTTATCAACAGGAATTCAAGAAAACAATGAGAAAATAAAGCTATTTCTTATCAGCAGAAAAAAAAATCAAAAGTAAATAAAAGTAACTATTTTGGGGACTTCTGCATAATAAGAAAGTACAGTCACATAGGGATGGGGGGGGTGATGGAGGCAGATCGCCCTGAGTGGCAATGTTTTTTTGGGACGTCCTGGCCTGTAGCCACACCTCTGTGAGCCCTGACGACGCCCTCATGCACTGCAGCCATGCTCCCACGCACTGTGGCCATGCAGCCTGTGTTGTGGCCCCTCTCCTCCCCCCGCCCACACACTCCAAGCTCCGCCACTGAGAAAGTATCAGAGTTATTGTTAAAATAACTGCAACCAGGTACTTCTTAAGGTTCAGAACAGTAATTGTAGTTATTTGTTTAACTCTCTGAAAAGAAGTACTTTCCAAGCTCTGGACGTATCAGATAAAACCAAGCAGACAGAAACTAATTCAACCTATAACTTTAAACAAACTGAAGAAGTTTGCGAAACCTCTCTCACTGCTGGTTTTAAGGGCTTCTGGCTTCAACATGTTGAAGTGATATCTCCATGACAAAAGGATCAGAATGGGAGATGGGGTGTGCATGACAATATGAATTATGGAGAAAGGAGAGGTATTGCTGAAAAGAAGAAAGAAGAAAATCCCAGACACACTATGGATTTTCTCACATCTGGGTTTATCACCTTTAATACCACCTTTGTCAGGGACAATGTACCACCATTCCCACTGCCTAACAGTCTTTGATATGCTGCTAAAATTGACTACAAGAGATCCTTGAATGAATTATCTTGCCACTAAGACTGAATCTACCATAACTAATCCAACCACAGCCTGTACACAATAAGAATTGCCCCTTTTGCTTCCAGACTATTTTCGATAGCATGTATATTTTTTACACACAAAGTTAGAGCAGACTGTGTAATGATATACCTTGACAGTAGTAGCTAATCCAGTTGTTGTTGTTGTTGCTGTTGCTGTTGTTGTTGTTGTGATGTGCTTCAACTTATAGCAACACAATGAATATGAGACCATCCAAAAATCCTGTTACTGACGACTCTGTTTAGGTCATGCAAACTGACAGCCATGGCTTCCTTTATGGAGTCAATCCATCAGTAATGTGGTCATCTTCTTGTGGACCTAGAGGCTTGGTCCACAGCATAGGCTAGATCCATGTACCAGTCAACCTGCCTGACAGACTCCAGCAACTAATTTTTCAGTTGACCCAACTGCTGCCTGATGACAATTCATTCACCCAGTCCACTTGCTGGTTAGTACTGAAGTGACAGAGGCAGGAATCCATTTGGCATTAAGTCATGGTATGGTTCTCATGACAATTGAGAGTGAGAAACACCAGAGCTCTTCTGATCTCGTTGTGATCTGGTTGCCTACAGCTTCAAATTTACCTAAGAGGACCCCATAAACTGGGTATGATAGACACATGGGCCCCATCTACCCCCAAATGAATCTGGGTCCCACATTGAAGCCACCAAAGTTGTGAGAATTAATGGTGTGGTACTAGTAATGAAACAATAATCTAAAACCCCAAATATTATGGAACCATGAAGGGAAAACGGTTGGAGCTGACTGATTGCTGGCATGGTGAGAAAAATAGTCTATATGGACCTGAGTAGACTGAGGGAAGTCTTCACTTGGTTCCAAGTCCTGCCTTATGCCAACCAATCAGGCTCACTGATTGGTTGACCTTTCCACATTAAACCAGAGCCTGGAAAAACTATGGGTTTCTGGAAACATTAGGAACTTGTTTTATCCACAGCCACAATCTACAATCTGTTATCAACGTGGACTGGTCTGGTTTTGGAAGATATTAGATATCATTTGATATCACAATTCGGTCTCATTTTGCCACCCTTGGCCAAGTGTTTGTGAGGCCCCTGAACAAGCACAGAGCTAGGCATGGCCCTTAATTGCTGAACATTCCTTTCTCCACCTAGGCAAGCCAGACTCAGCCAGATTTTGCTTTAGGAGACCTCCCTAAACAAACACCTTATTAAAGATGCACGCTACTACAAAGAACCCCCTGCCCTGAGCAGGTAACTTGACTAGCTAAATGTGTAACCGCCCAAGCGAGCTGCATCTGCATACTGGCCATTCCATTGTTGATTTGGACTTAATCCCATCATGCTAAATTCTGACTTTTTGGAGACATTGTCTCACGCCCAAACCTCATTGTTCTCTCCCAAGTACAGACCAGCCTATGGTCATACGTCCCCTATAAAAACTCCCAGTTCCGAGAGCTTCCTCGGATCACTCCCGAGTTCCAGATCACCTTGCTGCTGCTTTGCCTGGCGAGCTCCCCTCAGAAAACCACGCTGAGCTCCTTCTCTCCATCTGCAACTTCTTCAGGACTACGAGAAAGGTGTCGTATCACCCATTTCCCCCAAAAAACTCTTATTTCTTATTTCTTAGTTAGCTGTGTGGTTGTGTTGCCTTAAGTGTTTGTCTGTTCTTAATAAAAACATATTTTTTGCTAGTTTAAAACTGTCTGACTGCTTGACTGACCTGACCCCGTAGACTTTGGGTAAAATATTCCGCTGCATTGCCCTGCCTCTCGTTTGTCAACTTGTGCTCTGAGCTGATTTTCCCCACTTTTATTTGAGCACGTTTGGAGTCCCTTACAGGACCCCCAGTAAACAGGGTAACAAATCTGGTACTCCCAGTGAGACAGGAAACATACTTTTCCTATTGTTTTCTAGAAGTATTGACTTTTCCACTGACCCATATTTTCTCATGGGACATTCAAAGTATTATAGGGTACCACATTACTTGTAGGGGAGGAATGGCTGCAAAAGAGAACAGGAAATGCTACTTTAAAGTCAGAATCAAGCTAGTCAGAGTTCAACATGATCCACAGAATCACAGAATCACAGAATCGTAGACTTGGAAGAGACCACAGGGGCCATCCAGTCCAACCCCCTGCTATGCAGGAACACACATCAAAGCACTCCCAGCAGATGCCCATCCAGCTTCTGCTTAAAAACCTCCAAAGAAGGAGACTCCACCACACTCCAAGGTAGAATATTCCATTTCTGGACAGCTCTGACTATCAGGAAGTTCTTCCTGAGGTTCAGGTGGAATCTCCTTTCCCGCAGCTTGAATCCATTGCTCCTTGTCCTAAGCTCTGGAGCAGCAGAAAACAAGCCCACTCCCTTCTTGACATGACATCCCTTCAAATATTTAAACATGGCTATCATGTCCCCTCTTAACCTTCTCTTTTGCAGACTAAACATCTTCATTTCCCTAAGCTGCTCCTTCCAGACCCTTCACCATTTTGGCCGGCCTCTTCTGGACACACTCCAGCTTGTCAATGCTAAACTACTCTATCAACTTACTCTTCTTACAGTGCCTGCCAAGGTTTTATAAACTACCATAATTTTCCTGTTGCTGATGAACAAACAGCTCTGGAAACCCGAAGGCCTTCATTGAATGATTGCTCACTAAGAACAGGTGAGGATTTAATTTGGTTCATTTTTATAAAAACTTGCCAAAAATTGAAAATGTCTTCATAGATTTAACAAAAAGAACTTGAGATAATTCACACAGAGATGCATGAGAAGGCACAATTGTCAGGCCCTTTCTGCACCTTACCTTTTTCTGGCACTGGGGTGTGGGGATCGTGTGAGCAGCCTCTGGCAAGAGGCTCTTGCATCCCTGCTGCTTCAGCTCCGCACGAGCTGCCTGCTCGAGTGAGTGCCCCACCTCTTCCTTCCGCAGTGCAGCCTGGGACTTTCTCAGGCTGCGCTGGGGCAGGAAGCGTGACTTGCGCAGCTCTGGAGGCTCCACATGCCAGGTAAGTGCGCATGGGGCCCAGGAGCAATGCACGATTGTGCACCATTTTCAGCTTCCAGCCGAAAATGAAAAGGTGCACTATCGGCACCTGCTGACTCCTGGAGCATTGCGTGATTGTGAGTGCGTCGTGCAGATCACTCGTCAAAATCGCATGACGCTCCAGGAGCCCTCTCGCATGGCAAATGCTGTGCAGAAAGGGCCTCAAATTCACCCATGCACTCCTAATGTCTCAGATTGAATTTCTGTGTATTCAACCATATTGGTGGTGGTGAACTGAGCTTCTCACAACTTCTTTTTTCTAAGAGGTTCTTCATTTCAAGCAACTACATGGTAGACATGAACAACGTACTCCTTTCTGTATTGGAAACAGCTGTACTTATTTAATTTGTCCAGCACAGATGACTGAAAATTTCATTCTGTTGATTGTTTAGTAATATCTTATCAATATCCACACATTTCTTAATTTAAAAAAAAAATCCAAATCTCTAGTTCTATAAACTTTATAAACATATTAGCCACTTAGGAATAGATTACGCCTGACAAATAGAAATATTCTGTATGTGTTTCTATGTGTCTTTAAACTCCTGTTTTTGGGAAAGAGAACTAGCAAATAGCAAATACCACCACCACCAATAGCAGCAACAAACTGCTGAACATTGTATGAGTTCTGTGATATATCATTCTTGTATTTCTCCTCCAAAGCCCTGGGATTTGAGGGCCCTAGTTAAGCTATTCAAAGTGATTAGAAGCCAGAACTGCCAGTATTTGTTCCTTCTCCTCTCTCCACATCCCAGGTATCCTTTATCTGTAGAGCTTGGGTAAAAATACACCACTTTTGGGGGGACACACTGGGCTCTTCTAAACTAGCCTAAAGAAATGTGCATTCTTACAATAAATCTAATATATGGATGTTGTAGGATTTTGCCATGTTGCATCACCTCTGCATCCACTTGCCCCATCTCTGCTGGGAGGCTGTTTTGTAGTGATTTCTCAGATGTGCACTACAGGTCTTCCAAATATATATATATATTTTATTCTGGGCACCACAGTTCAGGAAGGATATTGACAAGCTGGAACACGTCCAGCAGAGAGCAACCAGAATGGTAGAAGGCCTGGAAACTATGCTCTATGAGGAGCAACTTAGGGAGCTGGATATGTTTACTTTGGAGAAGAGAAGATTAAGAGTTGACATGATTGCTACATTTAAGTATTTAAAGGGATATCATATGGAGAATGGAGCAAATCTGTTTTCTGCTGCTCCAGGGACTAGGGGCCTTTTTGCACTACAGTGTTATTGTGCTTATTATTCCACTTTCAACCTCCTAAGAAATCCTGGGGTTTGCAGATTAGAGAGGGGAATTTTTGGCTTTAGCAAACTACAAACCCCAGAATTCCTAAGGATGTTGAAAGTGGAATAATAGCACTATAACAGCATAGTGCGGAAAGGCCCTAGGACACAGAGCACGGCTTCAAACTTCAAGAAAAGAGATAGTGATTTCTTGGATCTGCACTAGGACTCTTCCATTTTTTTTAAAAATAAATCAGGGGATGTTTGCTGAGATGGTGCTATGGTTTCAAATGTAAATTTTCTTTTGTCTGTCTCTCTCTTTGGTTTTAGATTTATAGGGCAAGAGTGACCTTTCACTGATGTCCTATATCAGTATAACTCTAACACAGAAAGGAGGAGAGAAAAAGGGATGTATACTGTTCCTATGTGTCTCAGAATTAAAAAGAAACACACTCCAGGGTGAAATAAATGCTGCAGCTGATGCTGGGAATTCCCCCCAAATTGTCTAGGATAACAGAAATATCATTTGGATATTTAAAAGAACATACCTCAGCCTCCTACCACATTTGCCCCATTAGAAGGAAGCCAGCTGCTTATATTTCTGTGTCTTTTGAAATTGCTAACAAATTTGCTCCACTTTGGAGAAGTCTCCCTTTGGTTTGGCCATTTCTTACTTCTGTTGGAATCATCCCTATTCAATTCAGGATTGAGGATTTATCTGAATACAAAGCACATCCTTAATATAATCATAGAATTGGAAGGGGCCTCATGGGCTATTGAGTCAAACTCTCTGCTCAGTGCAGGATTTCCAGCTAAAGCATCCTCAGCAGGTAGCTGTCCAGCATCTTTTTTGATGATATTCCAAAGAAGAAGACCTTATCACCTCTCCAAGAAATTGTTTCCATTGCTGAATATTCAGCCATTTGGCTGAACATGGTGTCAGTACTCCATGTGATCGAGGATCTTGCTTGTGTGGTATTAGAATTTTTCTACAGTTATTTCTTGTTCACCTGGAATGGATGGATGTGAAGGTGGTGGGGGGGTGGAGCATGTGTCCTCCCTTCCCCTTTATCCTTGGATTTGCCAAATGCTTGAATAGGTCTAGACACACAGCCCAGACCAGCTCTCCAGCTGAGTTCTCTTGTCAAGTGATACTCCTTCTGTGGATGAAACTGGTGATCAATTAACTCAAAATGTGTGATTTCACCATCTGTTGGCTGCTTACACCTGCACAGATCACTGTCCGTAGCAGTGTATATGAAAGCTAGAAAAGCAGAGAAAGGGATCTCCAGATGTAAAGAGGAAGTGTTATTTAAATTAATGATCTGGATACTCACTTTTTTTTTTCATGACACAGCTCCATTAGTTTTAAGATCATTATTCATCAGACTGCTAGATTTTCACATCCAGCCAAAACAATTTGCACTGCTTGTTCCTACTGCCACCCACATAGCAGTTTATTAATGTATAAAAGGTCGCATTACAAATAAATTAAGACTGCCAAAAATGTATAGCCTTGTACAGAACCAAACAAATGACAGTCCTCTGACACAGTGAAATCACTGGCAGGCTGATCTGTTTATACAGCAACACAACAAAACTGGATTAAATACCACAGCAAAATTATAAATGAATTATGCTACATGATTATGCTGTCTGTTGGATGGTGTGATTTTCCCCCTTTTAATTCAAAGAAATGGTTGCAGTCACATTAAATTCAGAAATAAATGGAACTGTGTATCAGAAAGAGGAAAGCATATGCTCTGAAATACGGCATGCTTGAATCATAAAAGTGGAAATATCTGTTGAAAATATGCAGTGTTAGGAATGTTTAGTTTTAAAATTTAATTACATCTTGATCAAATTAAATAGTGTTCTCTGTAGAATTAGTGCAATTTATCAGGAAAAACAAACTATTTTCAGCAAACTTCTGATCTGTACAGATAACAGGATTTCTGACTGCAGTTTATCAAACGAATCTTGAAATGTCCAAACCAGCTACTTAAAGTGGTTCAGTTGCCCTGTAACACCTGTGTACCTGTAGACTTGCAACCTGATTCTGTAAGAGTACAGTTACTCAAAGTAACATCTTATGGGGTTTACTTTTAGGTAACTACATGCAGGTTTGCTGCTGCTTTATCGGATTGTTCCTCCCCCTGTAAATCTGTAAGGGTGGTCTCAGCAACTGCAAACCCACAGAAAATGTTGAGCTAAGAAATGGTAACAATGTACCACAGCATATTTGCAAGGTGCTTTGAGGCTGTCATGCTGCACATTGGGGACTGAGTTGGTAGACATAGTTATCTGCATGTGTCTCTTCTTCATGAGGACCACGCAGAAAGGAGCTAAAACAGTGACAGTGCTTCAACAAAGCTAGGTGCAGATGATGCAAGAAGAGTGCAGCTCCTAAAAATAGGTGAAAAAAAATATGTGAAAGGAATGAAAGGGCAACTGCCCCCATTCTTCACTGCCACAAAGAGGCCCTACTCTCTGATACCAAATCAAAATTGTCCTGTCATTCCAGAGGGAAATTCCTTTCTGAAAGTTAAGAATGTGCTCAAGCCTTAATTTGAGCCCTGGTGGCACAGTGGTTAAATGCTGGTACTGCAGCCACAACATTGTCAGTTCAATCCTGCAGGGCTCAAGGTTGACTCAGCCTTCCATCCTTCTGTAGTTGGTAAAATGAGTACCCAGCTTGTTGGGGGCAATGAGCTTACGACTTTGTAAACTGCTTAGAGAGTGTTTAGCACTGGTAAGTGCATAGAAATGTAACTGCTATTGCTATTGCTGTTGATCTGCAGGCTCAACAGAACAACAAGCCTGCCATTTCAACTTCTCAAATCCACTACCTCTCTTTAACTCTCACCTTGTTTTAAAATGTTGACCCCCCATATCTTTCACCACCACTTCTTTCTTCTTTCTTTTAAATGCTCAAATGCAAAGGAGAACAGCATTTCTGAAACTTTAAGAATGGTGCAGAGAGAAAGAGAAGGGGAGAGAGATTTTGACAGTAGTAACAGAGAATAACTCATAAGAATAGCTAAACGAACCATGGACCAAAGACTGAACCTGGAAGCAACCAGCATTCTGGCTCATTTCTCTTCCAACATTAGAGAAAGAACCCAGGCTTAGTTTTATGTCCTACTCATCTCCCTTGCTTTGGCTTCTGGGAATGGAGGAACATCTGACAACAGATACTCAGTTAAGACTGTAGACATGTCAGACACTCAAAGTCCATAGTTTGTTGGTCCACTCCTGCTGCAAGTAAAAAAAACAACTGGGCAGTATGCACTACTAATGCACCACTTGTACTCAGGAAGCCAGGATTCCTAGCATTTCTGGGTTTATTCTGGCATCTGAATGTAGCCTCTGTCTCTTTTTGAAAGTAAAAAAAAAAAAACTAAAAAAACCTGTCTTCAAAATTGGCGATGACACCCCTGGGGAGGCTTATAAAAGATGGGAACATAGCCCATTTCTGGATATTGACCCACTAATTCATCTACTCTTGAACCTTTTCAGCATCCTACTTTAAGATATAATTTCTCAAGGCAAATTACAAAGCACTGGGAAGAGGAATCAAGAGCAATGCACGTAAACCTAGCCTGTCTCCATAACTGCTTTCAATATCTCATGTTGTTGTCCCTGGAAAAACGTGATGATAGGCAACAAGACAAATGGGTTCAGGATTAGGGCCTTTGTGGGTCACAACTCATGAGCCCTTGGTAAAACGCCTTCATTTGCACAATGATTAGTATTGTGAGGTTACAGGAGATGCATATTTCTTTCTCCTGACAAGTTTTTTTCCTAAAGAAATGAGGGCTCAGAAGCTGGCTGCAGAGAAGGACTTAGCCTTTGGGTCAGATGATGTTGTAACTTTCATGTGGTCTCGAGGCCTGGCACCCTTCTTTTCTCCCCCCACAGAGTACATGTGACCTCTGAGTAATCTGATGAAATTTGCTGTTTTCAGTCTGTAGTCACTTCATCCCCTAGAATCTATTTTAACTTTCACCTAGACTCAAAGAGATGAGGTATGGGAAAATAATGCTTTTAAGCCTTGTGACTTTCCTGCTATTACAGGAATTACTTCCAAAGTCCTGCTGCTGCATTGCACTAAAGCTCCGTCCTCCCCTCAGTCAGCAGTAGCTGTCAGTCAACAAGAGGAAGTGTGATCGGTGGCAGGGGGCCAGGTCTACATGGTAATTCAGCTGCAAAACTGACATCAGCAAGAGTGGCTCAGTGAGGAATAGCCTGTTCTTTTCAACCAACTCTGTCCAGGGAATATGGACAAAATTGATTTCTTAGAATTCTGAAATGGCAAGACAGGGTTTTGCCACTGGTAAGAATACTGGAGCAAGGACACATCTTGGTCATAGCTCTCATTCCCATTCCTGCTGCAGTTTTCCTCAAAGCTACCTTCACTTTTCTCTCACTTTCCCAGTTGGAAAGGCTTGTTCCCTGCTCTTAAAAGTACCAGGGTCTCCTTCCAGAAGGTGGAAGTCTGATGCACAATTTGGGGACTCCTGGGGTAAAGCCAGATGGGATGTGAGTTTTAATGGGAATGAGAGTAACTGCTGCAGTTGGTGGTGCATTCTGCTGACTGCCCAAAATCCCCCCTCCAGCTCTGGATTACTGTTATCACTTGGTTAAGTGAGCCCATTTACCTTGGTTCTCTTCATGCCCATTTCCATAACCAGCTGATCTAGAAGCAGTTCCGCTCCACCTTCCAACCTAAATTGTCTCCCTCACTTCTGTCTCTCACCTTATGATGGACCCGATGTCAGGAAATGAGATCCTGCTAACCTAGCAATCTTGCTAGCCCAAGTTACATTGATGCATGATCTTTGTGCTAGCAAGAAAAGTTACATTTCTATACCACTTACCAGTGCTAAACACTCCCTAAGCAGTTTACAATGTGTTAGCTGATTGCCCCCAACAAGTTGGGTACTCATTTTACTGACCTACAGAAGGATGGAAGGCTGAGGCCCTTTCCACACAAGGGAGATACATCACTGTGGCATTGATGTGTCTCGAATACATCTGCATGTCAAACTGATTTGATGTTGTTCTGTCATAGTTTGTTCCACATGTGTTTAGCTCGTAAAGTGGTTCACATCGTTGAGAAACTGGTGTAATGTAAAAATGGAAAAACTCCGAAGCAAATCAGGCAAAACGGTTCACAGCGTTTTTTCCTACATGTGGAAGCGCTACATCGATTCACATCGCAGAGATGGGCATTAAATTGACCAATCAGCTGTGGCAAAGTGGACCGAGGGAGGGGAATAAGAATTCCAGGAGAATTGACAGGCTGAAGCTACAAATTATTTTCTCTGCTTTTCTTCGATTGAAACTGGAGGACATTGAAGTAAAAAATACCAATTATAAAACGCAGTGAAATGCTTCTGCACTCTAGTGCGGAAATGGCCTGAGTCAACCTGGAGCCCTGCAGGATCAAACTGACAACCTTGTGGCTGCAGTACCGGCATTTAACCACTGCACCACCAGGGCTTACTGCACCATTCATATACCAGTCCCTGACTTCAATTATCTTTACCTTCTCTGCATAGTACATGGACTACACCTGCATTGTACACCTGCTCAGTACATTCTAAAACATCAAAAATTTATATGGAATATAGGAACCAAACAACAACATGCACAGGGAATGCTGATTGCTTAAAGCTGCTATAGTAACATTATGAAACAGTATGAAAGAGTAAACCTCATTGAACATAATGGGGCAGTTGGCATATATGCAGAAAGGAGGACCTGTTTTTGAAAGTGTTCCAGGGCTTCACCAAATGTAATTCAGCCTTGCTGGCTAGATGTTCTTTCTGCTGTCAGTGGTAAATGTGTGATTACACAGAGCAGGGACATTTTAGTATTGTCACCAACACAATGGATCTCTCTCCTGGTGGAAACGCATCTAATTTCAACTTGACTAGCTTTAAGGTCTCAACTGAATGATGTTGTTTCAGAGAGTTATTGGAGTAAGCTGATTCGTATTATACTGACTACTGATTTGTATTCTTTTATTTGTGGTTTTGTGTGGGTTTTCTGTTTTACTGTACTTATCATTTAATGGAGATGTCCATGTGGTTGTTTTTATGTTAGTTTGTAAGCCACTTTGTTAGGTCAAATGGTGGATTAAAATATCTTCCTAAAATGGAAATAAAAATAAAATATAACAGTGATGAGAAAGACGAAACCATATGTTAGGGAAGTAACTAACACCAATTTTCTCAGTCTGGAGAAAGAATGACTCAACTCATCAAGACATCTTATCAACGGTCAACTGTCATGAGGTTTTTCAAATTTAGGAACTTGTATAGAATTCAACTATACATAAAACAATTTTTTATAAACTTTTTTTTTTCATAAACAGTAAATTGCGCAACATTTCGGTGCAAAGTGATTTCTCATAGGAAAGTACTTAGATGTGGGAAATACTTGAAAAAATGTGCAAAATAATTCATAATCTGTCTCAGTGGGAACTAAGCATTTGAAACTCTTTGTGTGAATGAAAGAGGCAAAGATTTACATGCTTACACTGAGATCTTTCAAACAACTTTGTAAGTACACTGTGCAAGTATAACTCTTTGACTCCACTTTAACAACCATGGGTCCATCCTACAGAATCCTGGGATTGGTAGTTTGACAAGATGCTTAGTTCTAGTCCTATAGTTTAGGAGAAATGGTTGTGAAGGTTGTGGAGTACCTCATCAAATAACAAATCTCAAGATTACATAGGATGGAGGCCCAGCAATTGAAGTAGTACTCAAGTATTATAATTGTGCGGTTTGGATATGACCCAGTTAGGTTTGAGGACAGAAGATATGCTTGGATTTATTACTGAGGGGAAGTTAGCAAAATCCCAAAGAAAGCCTCATTGGCCCAGGCAATTTCCTCAGGTAAAGTGGCTTAAATGGCTGCTCTGAGAGGAAGTAGAAAGATGGAGGAAGGGGCTAAGCTTGGATTTCCTTTCTCCTTAAGATGAATATGCTGAAGGAAAACAGAGAAATTTGAGGTTCTTGCATGAAAATTTCCAACTAATAATTGGCGATAATTGTGATTTACTGTGCCTGTGTTTGGAGAGCTGCTCAGACATCCACTTAATTTCTGATTTCAAATCTAGGCAATAAATCGTCTGTCCTAAGGTAATATAAATGTATCCAGTGGAGTGCTCCCATATGGAAACTCCCTCTCCGGGTTGGAATGCTTTGAGATTCTTCTTTTCCCTGGTGGTCTTTCAGGTAAAATAGTTGATGACAAGGGAGCACAGCTTTCTCTGTAGTGGGTCACCCAGTCAAGGGAGAATTGTCTGGGTGACTTGACAGTTTTGTTTTTTAAAGGGAAATTGGTAAAGTATTTCTGTCTTTGGGAGAGCTTTTTCTTTTCTTTTAACTGACTGGTAGAAAACAATATACTGTGGAGGCTGATCTGTGATGTTTTTAACTTTTAGTTTGCTTGGAGGTTTGAAAACATTTTATTTGTTAGCTACAAGGAGGCTGATTTGTGGCCAGCTCATAGTATATACATCTTAAATAAAATGATAAATGTGTTGGGAACATTCAGTGACAAAATATTGCTTCATGGTCCTTGATCATTTTTTCCCCTCTTTGAGCATTATGTCAGTAATGAATAACTTAGTTCTCTGTGTTCTTTAGTTGAATCAATATAATTTGTAAGTCCTTTCAGTACCGACAGCAGCATAACATTTTAGACAAAGTAATAGTGGATAGGTACTAGACTAGAACAGGTCGATACTGCTAATAATTTTGCTAAATTGTCTCATTGTGGCTATATAGAATAATGAAAGATGTCTGTCTCTTCTGTGTGTTCAATTAAACAGCTAGCACAATGCGAAGAAAAGAAGGCATTAAAGGAATAATAGATAAAAGCTTTTGTACTGTTGACCTTTTTTTAAAAAAAATCCTCAGAAGAATAAAAGTATGTAAGACATATATAGCATATTGTTCAAATTTTTTTTCACCATTTCAAGATCAATGAATGGAAAATTAAGTATGGAAAAAGCTGCCTGAAGAAGGAAACGGATGGTGCTGTGCAAACAAGTAAACAAAAATCAGTTACTCTGGTACCAAAAAGGTATTTTTTTTCTTCTCTTTAAAGATGTTCTGAGACCCAATGTGGTTGTAGTGGTTTGAGTGTTGAACTAGAACTCTGGGAGACCAGGTTTCAAAACCTTGCTTGGTCATGCAAATCTACTGAGTGACCTTTTGCAAGGCACCCTCTTTCTAAGCATTAGAGGAACAGAATGACAAAACCTCTCTGAACAAATCTTACCAAAGAAAATCCCATGACAGTTTTGCCTTAAAATCACGATAAATTGGAAATGATTCGAAGATGTATAACAACCACAAAGATGTCCTTCCATGGGTGTCTTCAGCACATGGAAAGACCATAGTACATTTCCCACTAGCCCAAGATGAGAGAAAAATCATAAGTCAACAAAGTTTCCTTATCCTGGCAAAAAGTAGTGTAACACTGAGGACTTGATTAAGACATCTTGCTACCTGCAGTGCAACAGCAAATGGTGCCCCCTTCCTAAATCTAGGTGTGTAGTACCCAGTGCCTGCCAAGTTACTTGTGCCACATGAGGCATAAAATCTCACAAGCACCTTTTCCCAACCCGGATAATCAAAATGCAGTAAAACAATGTTTCCTTTTTATGACATTCCAAATCTACTGCCTGAGACAACTGCTTAATCTGCTTAATGGTAAGGTTGGTCCTTCCAACCTCATGTACATGAGAAAGCATAAGACTGCCATAAACACTAGCTACCATGTGACCTCTTGTGCAACCTCTTTCACAGCCATTGTCTGACAACCAAGGACATTCTGCAAGGGTTCAGCCACTAAGGCTACATTCTCTCCTATTAACACTTACTGCCTGTGCTTCCCCAAAGAATGCCCTCAAAGTGACAGCAGCACCATACACACACACGCACAAACACACACCACACACACACACACACACACACACATAGATGTCACAGGGCCATGTATAGCCAATGTATAACTCCAGTGGAAGTGAAACAACTGAGCTGGACCACCTAAGACTCCTTGTAGCTGCCAATAAAGCAGAAGGATCGTCACTTTTCCTTTTAGTTGCAGATTTATCTGATAAAGCAGGAAAGTCACTCTCCTATTTCAGATTTCCTGAAGAGCATGTGGAGTAGGCAACTTCCATGGAGAAGACCTTCAGTTGGTGAACATCTAGGCTTTGCTATAAAGGAGCTCACAATAGCCACACTATCTCTTGAAGGTGCTTTAGCACAATAGGCACATCATGGAGAGAAGAAGCTCGCGGACGACTTGTCCTTAACCAGGCAAGTAAAAAACAACAACAACAACACTGTCATGGTCAGTGGCAACTGGTGGCTCCTATGACAGTGGGAATCCCCTCTGGGTTTTAGTCTGAACTTTAAGAGAACTTTTAAAGATTTAGAAGCCAATTGAAGAAGATAGTTTAATGTCTTTAAAGTTCAGACCAAAATCTCAAGCAAATTCTCTGCCCACTGACTTGGAGCCACCAGCTGATAGGGGACAGTTTTCCTTCATTGAATGAAGACACCATTCTGCACCATCATTCCCACCAGCTCTTCCTCCATCTATCTAGCCACAGTTGGACCAAGCTGTTCATCTACATGAGGTGAAGGACAAGATGAGATGCTTACAAAGGGAACTGGACTGGCTGTTTAATCTTACTTCAACACTGGTGATGGGACAGTGTTCTTCACTTCCTCTGAGAGCTGCAAGTTAGCATAAGGCGAGTGCAGGGCATGTTGCCAGGAACACATTGTTCTATTCTCAAGCTGAGTGGGGTAGCCTTTGCTCCCTCCTTCTGTTGCCTCCTTTCACAGCACCCAGAATCTGCTGCCTCAGATGACAAACCCACTCATCCTCACTCTAGTGCTCCCCTTCATTCAATAGGAAGGACATTAATTTCAATCATCCCTAACTCTGTATAATTTTATACTGTAGCTCCCACCATTCAGCTTCAGCAACAGAGTGTGATGACTGGTGGAACTAAGCGTTTAAAAGGACTTTTTGGTAATTTTCTAGAGCAGAAAATGCAGTCTTGGATCAGATGGAATGTTAAACTGGAGAAGGATGCATTCTCTTCCATAACAGCGGATGATCAATGCAAGGGACAAAAGTTGAATAGTTAAATGTGTATATTTATTATTATCTTTTGGAGCAGGGCTTGAAGTATCTAATTTATATGTCAAAGATTGACAACATCATGTATTAACAAACCCCAATATTTGGCCTTCATTCTGAACTTTGTTATGGACATGTGACAAAAATAAGCATAATAATTTTATGGCTTATTTCTTTTTCTCTCTGAAATGTGGCTAAATTAATCTGACAGGCTGCTGGATTTTTTCAAGGTCAAAAGAGCTTAGCAACCAATTGATGAGCTATTATTCACATCTAGTGGTTTTCTTGATGTTACTGTATTAACAATATGTGTATAGAAGAGGCCATAAAAACTCCATTTGAAAATATTAAAGCCTAGAGGACATTTAAACAGGTTAAAATTCCTATTGGTTGGCTCCAGACACAGGGCACTTCAGTCAATCATTAACAAATTGTGTAGAATATAAAGAGAGATAGTTATCTCTTCACTTTCAATTTACAACAAACCCCTTCTTTGTTGTGGTATCTAATGAATATTTGAATAGAAACACATGATCACTGTTGGAAACACCACTGCTATGCTAGTCAGAATTCTGAAATTCTGATTTCAGAAACTTAGCTTGGTCAGACCTGAACCATGTTTGGATGAGATACAGTGGTGTTTCTAGGGCCAGCAGTGCCTAGGGAAAGCATGGAAGTTGCACCCCTAGGAGCTGCTGCACCGCCGCTGCAATGGGCCAGGAAGGACTCTGGCGGCGGCAGGTGCGGAGGGGGCAGCAGCGGTGGGCATGGTGATGAGTGGGGGCAGGGGCGGCAGGTGTGTGTGGGGTGACGGTCAGGCACAAGGAGGTGATGGGAGGGCACAGAAAGGCAGTGGTGGGTGCAAGGAGGTGATAAGCAGGTGTGGGTTGGCAGTGGCAGGCATGAGGGGGCGACGGGCAGGTGCGGGTTGGCAGCAGTGGGCATGAGGTATTGGGTGGGCACAGGTTGGCAGTGGTGGGCTGGTGTGGGTTAGGAGCAGTGGGCATGGGGGGTGACGGGCAGGAGGGCGTCCCCTGGGTGTTTGCGCCCAGGGCACACGTCCTGGTTGCCCCACCCTAGATCTGCCTCTGATGAAATACCCCAGTAGCCTTGTCACAGTCCACTTCCAATCCAATCTGCACAACAGGCAAACTATACTAATTGTGCAGACAACTCCAATTTGTATTCTAAATATGTAAATCTGTCACATTAATTGTTGTATTTTTTTCTTCTGCTATACTTCAATCTTCGTGTCCACTTTTCAGTTACAACTGACCTGATAGAACCAATATACACTAACGGTTCAAGTGCTGGAGTTGGAACAGAAAGACCCAAGGTCAAATCTCTGCTTAGGTATGGAATTTACTATGTGGTCACTACATCTTTGTAAACTTTCCTTACTGGACCCTCCTTTGCTTCTTGCATTCTGCCACTTTCATTGCTCACTCTCCTTTCCCTCTTACTCACTCCTTGTGTTACCTTGCACCCTTCCAGTGCACCCCTTCCTTGCTTCTCACACTTCTCCTACACCTGCTCTCCCCTCTTTCCCCTCCCACATCTTACCTCATACTGTCACACTGAGCCCCTCCTTTGCTTTGTGTACTCTGCCACTCACACCACTCACTCTCCCTTTCTCCTATTCCCTCTGTTTTGGACTCTGAAGAAGCTTTTTAAAAATCAGGACATAAACCAGAAATTGGTTCCTGGTTTACTTTCTGGTTTTAAATGGCATCTCCTGGTTCTAAGACAATGAATCCAGGGGGATGCAAAATATGGCACAATTGTCCTCCACAGCCCTTAGAAGACATGGGAGCATTGAACTTATTAAAGTTTTTAGAATTTGGAATGGGAGTTGAGGAGATGGTAAGAGAAAGTTATACCTGTCTTGGTCCCATGAGAGACAGCATACCTTCCATCTTCAGGATATTCCACACCTATGGCAAATAGGGACACTTCACTCACAATATAGCCTATACACTGGCCAATACTCCACTCTCATGGTGGTGGTAACTATGAGGAGCTCACCAGGGCTCAGATCTGCCATATTAGTCTTTCCTGCAGCCTGGGTGTGTGGGAGGCATGCTAGCCCTCAAGCTGATCTGTTGACATGAGCCTCCTGCCTCAGGATAATTTGAGAGGAGGATCTCCCTGTTAGGGGGAAGAGGTGTACCCTAACTCAACAGATGACTCTCCAAGCTTTGCTTGAAGTTGTCCAGTCCACTATAGTATCTCTAAGAAATTCCCAGCTCTCTGGCTGGGAATTTTAAATGCCCCTCCCTAAACTGCACACCCCAGGATTCCATAGGATGTTGAAAGTGGAAAAAGAGCACTATAACAGTGTAGAGTGGAAATGGGCTTAGTATTAGAGAGCTTTGCACTGTTAGTATAACACTTTGCTTAAGAGAGTACCATGTGTTCGTATGGCTTTACGTGAACCAATAAATAAATAATGTCTGACATCCTTCACCTATATGAGTGGAGTGTAATGCTGTCAAACTGCTGACAGCAATTTCCCAGGACAGATTGCACCTCCATGGCCATTTAGGGTGCCTGAGCAACATCCAGCTGCATGTCTACAGCCAGAAGGACCCGTCTTCCCCTGGCCACTAGAGAGATGATAGAGTGCTCACCTATGCCCTTGCTCTATATCCTTTAAAGGACACATGTGTGCATAACACTAGGCTATGCTTTCATTGAGAACAGGACAAGGAGCAATGGATGCAAGCTGCAGGAGGAGAGATTCCGCCTGAACCTCAGGAGGAATTTCCTGACAGTCAGGGCTGTCCGGCAGTGGAATGTGCTGCCACAGAGTGTGGTGGAGTCTCCTTCGTTGGAGGTTTTTAAGCGGAGGCTGGATGGCCACTTGTCGGGAGTGCTTTGAGGGTTTTTCTGCATGGCAGGGGGTTGGACTGGATGGCCCTTGTAGTCTCTTTCAACTCTACATTTCTATGATTCTATGATTCTATATGTGAACAATAGAATTCCATCCATTATAGATTTAGTTCAACATTCCAGGGCTTGCTCCTGTTGAAAATGAATATGATCATCATGGATTTCTAACTGAGAAAAAAAAATGTTGGAAAATGGCAATAAAGCCATCACAGGAATAATTGTACTTTTTTGTATGCATTGTACACACCACCCATCACATCAACTGAATGACAAAAGAGTTATTTTTATTCATAGAAAAGTATGGTTTTTTAAGATTGTGAAAGACAGACGCTGTATTTCAAAGAACAAGAAACTCTCCTTTAGCAAACTTTTCCTTCCAAATTTGTTCTTTTCAAAAGAAATAGACAGAATATAAAAAATGTACTTAAGCCAGACTTAATCTCAGTGGCAGCTCAAGATGAGGATCTTGTTCTCTGTGCAAAAACACAGCCATCAGCACATGTGAAATAATAATGAACTTCTAGTGCATTTCCCCTCTTAAGCAAGAAGTAACACAGCTGCCTTACCACAGTGCTGGGTTAGATATATGCCTTGTAAAACCAACTAGTCACAGTGGAGAAGAGTGCTTATATACAAAATCTGTACCAGTCCTCTAATAACAATGACGCATATTTTCTAATAGTTTTTATTGTTAAGAGCCAAACACATATATACACTCAGAGAGACAGGAAAACACTTTACATCTTTCACTCTACCTCCCTGATGAAAAATAAGTACTTCTCTGTCTCTCACTTAGATATATTGTTTCATATCTGTGACTTCCATGCTTCATTATGGTAAGCTATTCTGATGGAAAAGTTATTTTTACTTTGTACTATAAATACTTCTCTCCGGGGAAGTATTGCAACAATTAAGAAGAAAGCTTGGATGGGAACACACACATATACACACAACATACATACAGATACACACACACACACACACACACACACGTATGTGTGTATGTATGTGTGCCTATCTATCTATCTATCTATCTATCTATCTATCTATCTATCTATCTATCTATCTATCTATCTATCTATCTATCTATTATTTATCTAGCATGCTTTCTCTCTAGGTTAGGTGAGATTTCTTATTCTGGGCTTCTATTCCAAAGGTTTTTCAGATATCTCAGCTATGGAACAAGAATATTTGAGAGGCAAAATCACCAGAGAATTGCATATATGAATATTCAGTGGCTGCTAATGGCTTCTATGTATATTAGTAAATCCACTCCAGGTTCTAAAGGAGATATCTAAAGTGGTGAACCTATTTCAGAGATAGGTTTCAGAGCCTTGGATAGCTTCCTTAAGTCTGAATTAAATCTTAAATTTGATTCACTATCACAGTGAATTGGAAACCAACAGTGGCCCTATTTTGGATGCAACCCAGATGCACTTCTGTCCTTCTCTGTCTGTGAGAAACCTTGCTCAAACAGCCCAGTGAGAAAGCTAGAGTGAACTGCACGAAAACAAACCTGTCCTGTCAACAACATCTATGTGGAGCCTAGGCTGACCCAGTATCCTACTTTTTCAACAGAAGAGTCTTATATTTGCAAAGGGCAGGCCTCTGTTTGGAAGTATCCCCTGTTTGAAGGACATTCCTATCTAAATCTGATTTCATGAAAGACTAGTAAAAAGGAAGAGCAAGGAGGTTTGATAAGGCTGCCAGTCACCAGGTGGTAGTCTGAGAAGGCATGTGGGTCATGTGCTCACAGTATTCTCCACTCTTCTAAGATTCTGGTATTTTTCCTTAAATCATGCTAATTGTACCACAGTGTGTACTTACACATAGGAGTCCGCTAAGGCACATTGTGTTCAATTCTATGGCCTTTTAAAGTTAGCATAAGAAGCTGATGTAGAGCAGCCTGGAGTCAGGATGGAGGTGGAGGAAATCACAACACTATGCAATCTATATGTGTATGTATGTGTGTATACACACACACACAAAGCGAGAGCCAGAGTGAAAGTGAGAGAGAGAGAGAGAGTAAATAATACATAGGTGCCAAAGGTTTCTGGCTCCTGCCATAGAAATCTAAGCTAAGGTATGGCTGAGCCATACAAGTTTTTGACAAGCATATTTACTTGCACATTTATTAACAGTTGAATGATATCTCATCTGACTATGTTAGAAAAGATACTGAGTCCTCACCATATGTAACAAAGAATAGCAACAATAACTTATAGGAAATGACACCAGACAAGTTAAAAAAGATTTACAATACAGGTACGGGAATGTGTTGGAAATGTCAGAAAGAGGTGGAACAATATTTCATATGTGGTGGTCATGTCCCAAGGCAAAGAAATATTGGAGTGAAATACATAAAAAGATGTGTGATATAGGTTCAATTTGTAAAAAAACCTGAATTTTATTTGTTAAACATGACAAATGTTCTTGAGAATGCTAACATTAAGAGGCGTTGGAGATTAATATTGTACATGATAACGACAGCTTGAACTGAATATGCCAAATTGTGGAAGTCTCAGCAAATACCCACAATTGAACAATGGTGGGGGACATTTATTGAGAATAGAAATGTGGATATTGTTTCACAAAGATTAAAGGGGAAATCGGACGATCAGATAAAAGCAGAATGGCAAATTGTAATGGGTAATTGCTGGGAACTGCCAAGTGAAAATGTCTGAATTATGGTTGAAATTAAAGAGGAATAACTGTAACATAACAGGAGTTGATGAGAGAAATGCAAGATCAAGCATGGAAGATGAACATAGAATTGTGAGGCATAATTTTTTATATGTGAGTAGGTATCTAGAAAATGAAAACTAGATCAGAGTGGAAGAACAAAAACATTACATGTAAAAGTACACTTTGAGACGATGTTTTTTATTTGCGAAACTTAATAAAATTATTTAAAAAAACTTATAGGAAATGCAGTCTACTGAAAATCGGGATGGGATGCTCTTCTCTACTTCATATTGTCTGATGTGCTCTTAATAGTTCCCTTGCAGCTGTTGCATAATAAAAGCCTGTAGACTTTAGCCCCCAGACCAAGGCCCTTTCCACACGGGGGACGGGGAAACAGGGCAGCGCACGCAGGGACGGATCTTACCTAAAAATGGGTTGCTCCGTCCCTGCGGGGAGTGCGCATTTGCCACTCCACACGCTGGCGAATTTCGGCGGCGTTTGGCGGCACCCAAAATGGTGGCCGGTGACTTCTGGCGGCACTCCGCCAATCAGGGCAGCGCGCCAGCCGGAAGCTTGCCCCCGGGCAGCTCTGCAGGGACGCGCTAGCGCATCCCTGCAGTTTCAAACGGGGCGCTGCAATGGGTTAGCGTGCTCGCGTTTTTTAAAAACCACATGAAATGCTGTTTTTAAAAAACGCGCCGCGCCACCCCTTGCGGCCGCTCTAGGGTGGTTTGAGGTGTGGAACCTCCACTTTTCAAACTGCCCTAGTACACCCCATGGTGTGGATGACCTCCGGATGAGGTCGCCCTAAACCGTTTTTTTTACCCCGTGTGGAAAGGGCCCAAGTCTTGCTTCCTTTCCAAAAGAACGGGGCCATTATCAGTGGCATGTGGGAAAAGGAGAAATGGATCAGAGGTCAAGGTAGATGTTTGGGCCTGAAGACCCACATCTGAATGTGAGTCATGCTACTTTGTGCCTGTTTATCCCATTAGCTGATCTGGATCTCTAATCTGCATTTTAAAAGAGAGTAACGAGAATAAACCAACTAGACATTTATACACTATACAATTTCATACAACTTTAATTGTGATGGCTTGCATCTAGGTTTTGCAGGTTGGGGAGGTATTTAAAAGATGCCAAGGTAGCATTGGGGTATCTT
The DNA here is from genome assembly GCA_948472985.1 of Iguana delicatissima. Classification (NCBI taxonomy): domain Eukaryota; kingdom Metazoa; phylum Chordata; class Lepidosauria; order Squamata; family Iguanidae; genus Iguana; species Iguana delicatissima. The sequence continues at coordinate 128,739 of CAOKZL010000465.1, read as the reverse complement.
GGAAAAACGTAATTCAGGAAAGTGGACTAGAAATTTCCAACAGGGATGCTACTGATCCTGATAGAGTCAATGTGGTTTTCTCTGAATCCTAAATGTGCTATTTGTGTATATATAAAGTTTAGCCATAGGAAGCCCCCACAAAAAAAACCCAAAAACATTTTGCTAAGTTAATTGAGAAAAATGATTTCAAAAATAAAGTCAGATTCTATTCAGTACCAGGCTATGCCAGCCTTTTGCTTGAGTTCACATACACTAAAATTATGACTACTATTACAATAGGTTAATTGCGTGCTGCATTACAAACTACTTGATGTTCACTCATTTTGTTGTATCATATGGTAGTCATTTTTTAAGAAACAACTTCACCTGCTATTACAAGCCAATCGGTGACTGTTAATAATATATGCTGCTATTATATTTTAACTGTATAGCTTTACGATGATCATTTTAAGTGTTCACTAGTTGGCAATCTATAACAACCTAATTACAAAACAGAACATTATTAGTAATTTTCTGTAATAATAAATGATCAGTTATGGAAAAGAAGTGTAGTAAACTAGTAAATGCCGTACGATAGATGAAAATGCATTATCTAACTATTGCATGCATTAAAAACAGTCATTAAAAAAAATCTCTACAACTTCATAAAATTCATTCTTCATTTTAAACCTCTCTTACCCTGTTCACCATACTTACTTTAATTTCACTGTGTCTATATATATATCTTTATAAATATAATGTGGAATAGCACAGTCTGAAGTAATTCAGAGGGATCTAGAGATCTGGACAGTAAATGTAACTGAGAAAAAAAAGCAACACTCTGAACTTTTCCACACTGCACTGTTGTAGTGCTATTATTCCACTTTCAACATCCTGTGGAATCCTGGGGTTTGTAGTTTAGGAAGGGGCCTTTAGAATTCTCAGCCAGAGAGAGAGCTCTTGGGCTTTAGTAAAATACAAACCCCAGAATTCCACAGGTTGTTGAAAGTAGAATAATAGCGCTACAACAGTGTAGTACAGAAAGGCCCTGTGTCCCTAACATGACTAAATAAAGAGAATACCAAGATAGTAAGATGTGAAGGGGAAGGGGAGGAGCAGTATTTGTTCTTTGACAATTCCGCTCTGCAATCTACAGCAAGAATTTTATCAGCATTCTCCAATCACACTGCTTATATGTGAGTTTAGTTTGTTTGTGTCTTTTAAAATTCTCTAAATCTTCAATATCTTTTCTAATTGAGTAGCCTACTTTAATCCTTTGGCCATTTCCGCATGGGGTATTTGAAACGGTGCAGTCCGTCCTTCAGGGAGGACGTCTGCACCTGGGAGCGGACTGGGTCTGGACTACTTAATGTAGATCTGCACTTCAGCCCGCTCCGGAACGACCCCAAGTCATCGTCCAGTGTGCTTTTCAAAGACCGGAAAAATCAGGTCTTTCAAAAGCACGGAGCGTGCCACTGAGAGCCTGCTCTGTTGTGCAGATTCGCAGGCTCGCACCAATGCGAGCCTGCAATCTGCCGGGGTCAGGCTTTAGGCTGGCGAACATCAGCGGTCGAGACCCTTGACCAACCGGAAGCGGCCATTTTCGACACCGGAACAGTGTGGAGCGACGAGCACGCACTGCTCCGGAGCAGCCTGGACTGGATCGGGGAGCCATAAGACCCGGTAAGTAGCGGCACGGAGCGATTCCCTCACCCGTGCGGAAATGGCCTTTGTTAATTTGAGTAGTAATCTGTTTATGAATCTGTGTTTTAAATAATCAAACTTTCTCATTGTGATTTATTTTTTAAAATAAATCATCATCTTTATTCTCTCTCTGATCTTCCACACCTTTATGTAATTATATTAGTGCATTCTGTCAACAAGCACATTTACGTAACTCACAAAGCACACAAATTATTCTTATATTGCCTTTTAAGCACATTTTGTGAAACAAAACAAATATGATTATTATAGTGCCCATTTGGTTAAGCAAACAATCAATTAATTTTAATTTCTGTTTAATCTCCTTAGTAAAACTTACTGAAATTTTGCCATTTTCACAATCACTAGGGAAGATCCAAACCTCTTTAGGTAGGAAGTTTAGATCACCATAGAAAAGACAGAGCATTGTGTGGGGCATTTTGGAGCTGAAAACAGATTCCAGATTGTTATCTGCTTTCAGTCTAAGTAGAAAATAAGAAGGCAGTAATCAGCTCCAAAAACTATATTAGATGTGGGTGTGAGTATATAACTATTCCATCAAATCATGTGATGTCCTTAATAAAGTTAACTAGTGTTCAAGCAGTCCTCAAATTCTACAATCAATGATAGGGAATGGTTTGTTGTGAGTGTTGCTGATACACACTGTTTCCTTTCTTGGATGCTTGGTGCGGGGACCATAAAATTCATCCCCTCATGATGGCTGGTGGTCCACCAGTGAGAGATTTGCAGGGTGTGGGAGGGAGATATTTGTGGGCTGTGGGATGTTACTGCAGGAGGTGAGCTCTCATGGGAGCCTGGAATTCTCAGGAGAAACCCTCTTCTTGGTAAGAGTTTGGGCGGCTTTATGTAGGCCCACCTTGCATGTGCTGGCCAATGTCAACTGGTCTTAACTGCTATTCTGACAGGCTGGCAACCCTATGTCTGCCTGAAAATTAGCCATAAAACATAGCCATAAAGAAATGCATAACTACAAATACAAAAATTTGAAATCAATTATGCAACTTTCTCTTACCCTCCCGTTTGTCACAAATGAGGCCATTCATCTACATTCCATAGTTTAATACCTCTGCTTGATTAGCATGAGGCTACTTTGTTTAAAGCTTATGCCATATAAATGCTCCCTACTCTAAGTATGTATTTGTTGTTACTAATAAGAACTGGCTTAGAAAGCTGTAGTAGAAAACACAAACAGTGGTTTGCTGGTTTTCGAATCTCCATCCCTGCTTTGTTAACTTATTCCAAGAAGCTTATTTGACCACTAATCCTAAAGGGCCTTACAGAGGATCACATGTGCTTAAGACACATAGAGGTCCTTGTCATGGATTCCCTTAGTCTCAGTTTCTCTTTTTACTCCTCCAGACATGGTCACATGAAAGGCTGTCAGTAGGCCATAAGGAAAATGAAGGGGTCTGCCTCTAATAAAATATTGCAACATGGAGCCCTCCTTTTCTGCATTTCACTCCATCTCTTTCTGCTTCTTCTGGTTTGTATCCCCACCTCACTGCTGCAAGAGTCAATGAATTTCCTCCCCACAGAATGTATGCAGTTCTCATTGTCAGCAGTGGGTTTGGTTTCTATGTCAGTGGGTCAGTGAATCAACTCTGAGTTTTAGTGCATAATGTTTGAGTCCAGATGCAGATGAAAGACCCTCCTTCTGTCCCAACTGCCACTGCCCTGGCCTCAGAGGGAGAGAAGAAGAGGCAGCATCTGCTAGACTTAATCCTCTATCACATTGTCATCCTCTTTTTCTTTTGTATCATGTCTTTAATCAGATTGTAAACCTCAGAGCGGAGTACTGTTTTGTTACCCTGACTTCTGGGGATCCCTGGGGGACACCTGGATTTGCTCCAATAATACAAAGATTGGGGAAATTAGCAGAGCACTGCTTAGCAAAACAGAGGGCAGGGCAACACAGTGAAATCTTGGACCCTATGTCTACGGAGTCAGACCACACGAGAGCCAGGCCAAATGTCCAATCACCAATAATTTATTCAGCAGAATTGGTGAAATGTCCACACACATACACACGATGAAGCAGTCACTCACACAAGCACACAAGGACTAAAGAGTTGGAAAGATATGAAGATCAGGAAAAGCGGAGGGAAAGAGAGCAGTTTATACTGCACGTGATGCAGTAGTCTTTGGCTCGGAAAGAAGCAAGGCAAAGGTGGCTCAGTGGAGGAAGAATGCTGAGGAGAGCTCTCGACTAGCAAAATGCTGGGGCACTAGTCAAGCATGGGAGTTCTCCGAAGAGAGTCCCAAAAGGGGACTCAATTATAGGGCAAAACATGCCTCGGGGGCAGACCCTTTCCTGGTAAAGAACAATGGCCAAATCATGCAGATGGACTTTGTCTTTGTATTTCTTGCTGTTGCAAGTGTTAATCTCACCGGGAGGACATGTGCCATTGTTGTTGATGGTCCATTGTGTGTGTGTGCATGCCTTTCGAATTTTACCTCTTGGAGATGTCACTGGGGGAGCTTAGTTCTGACCTTGCTAGTAATACTTTGGTTTTAGACCCGGGTGTCTATGTTCCTGTCCGGTGAACCTCTGGCTTAATAACTTTGGATATTAAATATTACACTTCCCTGGGACTGGGTCTGCCAGCAGGGGTTACAGTTTTGTTGTTCTTTTGCTTGTAAAGCACCATGTACTGTAATGGTGCTATAGAAATAAATGGTGATAATGAAAATAATCTGAACTATAAAGGAACTGTCCAAAATACTGAAGCCTGTCCTTGCCATAGATTGATAGCTACTTGAAAGTTTGACTAAAGCCTGAGTTGAGACAATACATTCACTAACAGGGAAGCTATTGGCTGCTGCTTGTATACTGTTTGTTATACTGTTCTGGGTACAGACACATACCCCAGGGATTTTCCTCTGTAAAGATTTCTTGTAATTCTATATTTCCTGGACCCTGCTGACCCAGAAGAATCCATGCTTGGAGGCTGAGTTCTCTTCGAGTGTATAGAATAGAAAGGGAAGGTTTATATCCTGTTCACATGTCCCCAGTTTATTTATTTCTCCCCAGTTCATTGAATCTGAAAGCTGTTCTCTTTCCATATGCCTGGTATGAGGCTGCTTTTCTCAGGAGGCAGGGATTTATCACTCTTGTGTCTTAGCCCATATGTGTGCATTCTTCAGGAACACTTCTATCTCTGCTTATTATGAAATAACCCCGACATATGCTATTAACATTGCAGTTAGTCATGTGCAAGCCTTTCACTCAAAACCCTGGAAACCATTTGGGCTTTATGAGCAAATACCAAATGCTCGATAAACTTCTTAGGTTCCTTTCTGTGTATGTATTTTAGGGCTTGGAAAAAAATACTTTTTGTTTGGATTATAGGTCCCAGAATCCCTAGCCAGAATTGTCAATGGCAATGCTAGTTGACATATCCTGGAAACTCTGTTTTTTTGATGACCACTATTTCCATCATCCATTACCACTGGATGGACAAGTTGTACCTTCTGAGAACTTGAGTCCAACAACATTTCAAGGGGTACAGATGCAAAATAAGGTTCATAAAGGTTTGTCATTTTTCGTTGTCATTATCTAATGCAACAAATAGGGACTGGAATCCTAAATATTAGCCACAGAATCTGGTTTATAAAGATCTGGAACATGGTAGTCATTAATGGATAACATAGCCAGATGCAAAGGAGGATTTTGACAGATCTGGACAAATGCAAAATACTGGAAATTCACTAAGTGCATTATGTATGAAAGAAAGGTTGGCATGATGGCTGCATGTCCTGATAGTTCTGACTACAAATTGTTACCCTGTTTTCTGGGGGTCCCGGGAGGGACTCCTAAATAACCAAACAATATAGCACAATCTTGGGGGGAAATTAGCTGGAGCACTCACTTAAGCTAGCGAGAGGCAGGGTAACTTAGCAGGATCTTGTAACCCAGCATCTACAGGGTCAGGTCAGTCAAGCAGCCAGATGGGTTTAAAGTATTAAAAATGATGTTTTATTGAATACAGACAAACGTTAAAAATACCACAGCCACATAGATAACTAAGGAGTCGGAAATTGAGTTAGAGAGGGGGGTTTTCAGAGGGAAATAGGTGATACGACACCTGTCTTGTAGTCCTGGACCTTAGGAGAGAAGCCGAGGATGTGGAGAAGAAGCTCAGCTTGATTAGCTGAGGAGAGCTCGAAATGGCAGCAAGGTGGAATGGAACTTGGGAGTGGGTTGAGCGATCCAAGGAAGGTCTCAGAATCAGGGGTTTTTACAGGGTGAATTATGACTGCAGGCTATGCCCTACTCAAGGAACAACAATGAGTTTTGGGTGCGAGACAAAGGTCTCGGAAAGGTCACAACTTTGCATGATGGAATCAGAGTCGAATTAACAATAGTGTGGCCAGTATGCAAATGCGCAACGCTTACCAGTGGATGGCACAACCTTTGTCCAGCAGCCTGCTCGGGGCAGGAAGCTTTTGTTAGTATCGCGCATATGTAATGAGATGTTTGCGGGAGAGGTCCCTGAAGTGACGAACTGGCTGTGTCTGGCCTGCCTGGGTGGAGAATGGAATGTCCAGCAATTATCAGCCGTGCCTGTTTGCGTGCTTGTCCGGTGGCCTAGCAAACACGTGGAGCGGGGTGGTGGAAGAAAGCCGAATGGTTTGATATCAAAATGATATCTAGGGATGTCCCCAAGGAGGTCTAAACAGCAGTAACAATATAATGCAGATCTGTCACTAATACAATATATCAAAGCTATGCATTGCTGACTGCAGGGTAATAATTTGGACAAGCCTATACACTGGTAAGTGTAAGATGAAATGCACAATGAAATATTTTTTAAAAAAAGGAATGAAGGCAATCTGATGATAATAGGTTTTGAAACTTAAAATTTATATTACAACATGAGAAGTGTAAACTAGATTTAGAAAATGTACTCTGTTGTTTTAAAATGTTATTCTTTATATAGATGATTATTATTTTTGATGATTGGTCATTAGTATACACTAACCTAGAATAAGTTAACAATGATTTATGAATTTGAGAAATTAAGTAAATAAATAACTAGAATGATAAGTGATTAGCAACAATTAATAACTATGGAATAAAATGAGTGATTCAACATTGCTTAAATGCTTAAATAATAGGAACTGTTTGCAACAAGGACAGGAACCAATTTTTAGTTACATTTTGTTAGTTTTTGTTTTAGTTATGTGAAGGTTAGGATGTTTGTTGGTGCTTGCATAAATGTATTTTTTGTTGTTTTGCATGTCTGGTTTGTGTTTTTTTTTCTTCTTTTTTACTTAAAAAAGAAAGAAAGAAATGCACAATGAAATGGAGCTAAAACAGAAATTGTGTGTTTGGCAAACTTGGTACTATAAAAGCGCCAAGAGAGATAGCACAATAAAGTAGTAGCATAACTGGTGAAATGGCATGACCTTCCCTAGACACCCTCCAGATTTCTTGATCCTACACTCTAAAGGTAAACATTGCTAAGTAATATAACTTTTATCTGACTCACTTCTGTTTGGTTTTGTTGTTGTGTACCTTTCAAGTTGTTTCCAACTTATGGCAATCCTAAGGCAAACATATCACCGGGTTTTCTGGGGCTGAGAGTGCAGTCACCCAGTGGGTTTAGAATCCTGGGCCATTTCTGCACTAGCTTGTTATAGCACGATGATTCCACTTTCAACATCCTCTGGAATCCTGGGGTTTGCTGTTTCAGGAGGGGCCACCCAGGATTCCAGAGGATGTTGAAAGTGGAATCATCACGCTATAACAGGCTAGTGCAGAAATGGCCCTGGTCTCCAGGATCACAGTTAAACCACTATACCATGCTGGATCTCCTAAAGCTTAAACTAAAGCATTGTTAGTTTTCTTTTTTTTGCACTTAAGTCATTAATATGAAAGCTAAGGCAGAGAAAAAAGATTTCTCTGTGTTGTGTTTAGAAGTCTGCAGTTCTTCAGAACAATAATGCAGACTCATTAGATGCTTAAGGATGTAGGTTTTATTCTTCTGTGCCTTCTTCCCTGCCCTGTAGAAAACTATGCTTCTGAGAAAGAACAGTTTCCAAAATGTTTTCCCTACTGGGAAAAACACTGAGTGTTTATTTATGTGTTTTTATACATTTTTAATTATTTTTGCACCTGGGAGAGAGGACAAACGCATTGCATTTTGCACAAAATACAATTCTCTTCACACAAAAAATGACAGAAAAAGGCACTGGTCTGACAGCAGTTGACTTTGGCTGGGACGTAGCATGGGAATGAGATGTCTCAGCATGTTAAACCCTTTCTCATGAAGGATGAAAAAATTGTGAATATTCCTTATATACCTTGAATAGTACTTTAAGGGTTAATTGCATTCAACTATGCTTAACAATATTGGGGTTAACTAGAATGAAGACTTATTGAAACAATTATACAATCAGTGAAGCTTAACCTTTAAATGTGAGATTTAAACCTTCCAGCACTTAAAGGATCAAATAAAGTAATACTAAGTTACTCAAAGTCCTAAAAGTCAGAGGGAAGTAAAAATACTGTAACCAGAATATGAAGGATTAAGAACAAGAAAGAGCCTGCACGGTTTGAGCATTGGACTATGACTCTGGGGACCAGCGTTTGATTCTCTGCTCATCTATGGAAACCCACTGGATGGCCCTGAGCAAGTCACACTCTCTCAGCGTCAGAGGAAAGCAAGGACAAACTCCCTCTAAACAAATCTTGCCAAGAAAACCCTGTGATAAGTTTGTCTTAGGGTTGCCATAAGTCAGAAATAACCTGAGGGCACACAACAACCACAACAAAGCGACACCAGAAAAGTCATTCTACCTCCTACACCACTGGGACATTACTGAACCCTTCCCTTCAATGTTTGATCACTTTATGTAGCCATGTGACAATGATAGTGCAGTGGTTCAGTGAGGAACAAGAAGTGAAGGGAGGGGAAGAGACTGATCCAGATTTGGAAGCTAGGCCTGCTTGGCACCATATAAGGGAGCAAGCCTTATTGGGAGGAGAGAAGCTGCACCTTCAGAGTTTGGCATCATTTCTGATTTCCTCCTGTTGAACTGGCTAGAAGTATCTTTTGATACACATGATATAAGTCATCCCTGTCTAAGGCCTTTTCTTTTGCATATGATTAGAGATAGACTGAGGCCACGGTCTTTTTTGAAGAGAGCATCTATGTTGTAGGATTCAGGAAACACTACTGGCCAAAGAAAAGTACAGTTGCAATCTCTCTCTCTCTTTCTCTATATATATTTCAGACCTAATGGTCCCAAAATCCACACAGCAACTGCAATAAAAATCCTGGTTTTCTCACATAGATTTTACAATTTGATAAATGTACATTGAGTCCTATATGAATTTATTTCTTCTTTGTTGTTCCAACCACAGACAGTGCCAAGTATTTGAAAACACATAGTACTCTGGATTCTTGGATCATCCATTGCAATCTGGTACATCAAGCCACAGTATTATCTAAATAACATCTGCTACTCAGCAAGCTCTTGAAAATTATTAATTTCTCAGTGTGGCTGATAGTGACAGAGGCTGCTGAACAAGAACTAACTTTGTTAAATCAACTAAATGGTTATTCTAGCTCCTGTACCGTTAGGACATTACTCGACCATTCCCCTCTGTTCTCTGTGACAGGATGTAGCAATGCAACATATTGTTGATGCTCCTTCTCCTTTTCCTCCCTGTTTGAAAAAGGTACAGTTTAAAATTTTCCTGGAATAATACTTCTGATTACAGCTAGCCCTCCGCATTCACTAGGGTTAGAGGCACAGGACCCCCGCAAAAGTGGGAAAAACACGAATATCAAAAATTGCTCCCTCTCTCATTTCCTTCCTTTGGTGTGGGAGGTCATTGTGAGAGCTTTTGTGTTGCTGAGAAATTGGGCTGCCAACTGTCCTTAGTTGGCCAGGCAGTGGCTGATGCAGGAGGACCAGAGGTGGGTTTTAAAGGGCTGTGTGGCCCAGTTGGAGCTGCTGAGAGGGACGTTTCCTGGAAAAGAAACACTTGAGGTAAGGGGGCAGGGGTTGGAGAAACTCACAAATAATCAAATCTGTGAAATTCAAACATGCAAGGGTGGAGGGCTGACTGTACTCCCCTTAGAACAACCTTCCTAAACCTGGTGCCCTTGGATGTGTTTTAGAGATTAGAGCTGCAGTCCAACACATCTGGAAGCCACCAGATTAGTGAAGATGAGCATACATTTGTAGGTAAGCATTGAGTATAGTAGTGAAATTGCATATCTCAACAACAAATCTTCCCAGGGTGACTTCAGATGGATGATTCTTAATCGAGGGTACTTTCATACTACATAGCTGTAGCACTATAGTTCCACTTTAATGGCCATAGTTGCATCCTATAGAATACACTAGAAAAGCTCTCTACCTGAGGTTTTCAAATGCCCTTCCCTGAAGAACAAATGTCAGAATTCCAGAGGATGTAGCCATGGATCTTAAAATGGAACCATAGTGCTATAGCTGCATAGTGTGAAAGGGCCTCTTGTCAGCCTCTGCCTCCTTATTTAAACTCTTAAGAGAATTTAGGTATCATGAATCCTTTACAGAAGCAGGCTACTTGTTCATGTCCATAGAGAAGATGACATTTTTTTTGTGAGTTGTTTATTTAAGAAACTTGCAGGAAGGAAAGGCTAAATAAAATCAGGATGTAGTTTAAAAATGCTAATTGTTGGAAGAGATATGTTAATCAGCATTTCCCCATGGAAACATTACTTTCAGAATGTATTAATAAATTAATTTCAGAATGTATTAATATAGATATTTTGTTTGGATGTAACATTATCTTTGTTAAGAAGGAAATAAATTCCGTTTGATCAATGTATATGAAGCTGCTTTAGTAGATCTCTCTGCTGAATAGTATCACATCTCTTTCTTTTTTAAATAGAAATATAAAAATATATGCTCTGGGTACAAAGGGCTCTCCACAAGTAGAGATCACAGTAAGATTTTAGAAAGTCATATTTTTTGAAACACACTCTTTAATAATAGTTTTGCAAGAGAAAACATAGGCTTACATCCTGATAGGGACATCCGCATGCATACATTACTCTTGTAGATGTCCTTTTTTGGGTGCTATGTGATTTGGTATTCCCTTTGTACACCTGCAGAACTGAAAGCTTCCCCCACCTGCCAAAATACTGAACAGGTTCTGAAGCCATCCTGCCTGGTCATTGCATGCTTTATGGCTAGCAGGGAGGATCATAGATGCATCTAGCTATGTTGCTCTAGCCAGAAATGAGACGGTGATATCAGCACAAAAATCCACCAGGTAATTTACAAGGTACCCACAATGCATAATTATAGCATTTTGATATCATTTTAACTGTCCTAGCTCCATTCTATGGAATCCTGGAATTTGTAGTTTCACAAGGTACTTAGAATTCTTTGCGAGGGAGCTCTAGTACCTTCACCTGAACTGCAGGATTAGAGCTCACTAAGAGAAAACCTCAAGTGCTTCACCAATCTACAAATCCCAATGTTTCTGTAGGATGGAATCACGGCAGTTAAAGTGGTTTCAAAGTGTTTTAAGTGTACAGTGGGGACAGCCTCTATAAGTTAGGCCATTTCTGCAGTACACTGTTATAGTGCTATTATTCCATTTTCAACAGCCTGTGGAATTCTGGGGTTTGTAGTTTACTGAGGCCAAAGCGCTCTCTGGCTGAGCATTTTAAAGGCCCCTCCCTGAACTGCAAAGCCCAGGATTCCATAGGATGTTGAAAGTGGAATAATAGCACTGTAACAGTATAGTGTGGAAATGGCCTTAGTCAACTCCAGTGTATCTTTAGTGGTTTGCTGCTGGATTTGGGCAGCACATTTTTTTAAAAAAAGTTTAATATTTTCTTGGGGTGCTTGCAAAAGGGACACAAGTATCCCTTGGACCACTCAGCTGGCCTCAAGCCCATTTTTGTGATTCCTGCATGCTCCCTTCAAAAACATGCTGCTTATTACAAAAACTCCTTGTAGTTTTCTTTCACAACTGGATGGTATAGAAGGGTGTATGGAGGAGTGGTGACCCCCACTGGCTCCCCAATGTTGCTTCAACTCCCCAATAGATATAGCACAGCTGTAGGAAATGCAGAAGCCCAACTGATTCCCCACTTACCTGGGTAGGCTGATGTATAAGAGTTCAAATATTCTCTTTCTGAAAACTGTCATGATTTCAGAAATGTCACTGCTATTTTTTGACGTTTTCTTGGCTCACGGCTGTAATGTAGCAATCACATAAATGCTATTAATCTGCAAGTTGTCACAAAAAAATGACTGCCACAACACTTTTGAAAAGCTCCCACTCAAATTTTGATACTGTTTGCTTAATCTTCTTTTGCTGTAGTGTCAATGGCCTTCTTCAAACTGTATCATGCTTCTGCCATTTATTTATTTATTTATTTGTTTATTTGATTTGATTGCTATTTACAAGAACTCAGGGCAGCTGGGAGTGTTATTATTAAAATAATGTCTTCTTCTATAGTCTACTATACTCTGACCAATATCGTTGGGCTGGATTGCATTCAGAAGATTATTTGTGTCAGCTATGGAAGATGTTTTCATGTCTTAATCCCAAAATATGCAGCTCAAAGGGCAGGATCAGAACAAGGTTTATTATAAGCCAGGGCTTGGCCCTGTGGTAATTATTTCAGTGTCAACCCATTAAAAATTTCTGTATGATTTCAACTGTTTAGTCAGACATTAAATAAGAATGCTCTGGCCATTCAAACAAATAAGACAATTGGCCTTTGGTGAACTGACCAATCACTTTTAGCAAAACAGGGACTCCTACAAACTTTTAGGAAGACTTAAGCCTCTTCAGTTTGTGACCCACTTTAAGAGCTCAGTAAGCTTTCTATTTTTGGTAGGTGTTTGGTTTTTAATAAATAAAAATACCACTGGAAAAGGAGATGTAGATATGAGAGTGTGTGTGTACATGGTGTTCAGATGGAGAAGTGGACCCAGGTCCACAAAACCTTATACCAATTAAAACGTGTTAGTCTTTAAGGTGGCACAAGCGTTGTTGCTGTTTTTGCTGCAAAAGACTAACACAGTCACCCCTTGAAAATCTCCCCTTCTCAATCATCATGATTATCAGCAATTAATCTAATTGAGATACTTTTTTTGCTATGTGGTCTGTTCACATTTTCTTTCTTTCTTTCTTTCTTTCTTTCTTTCTTTCTTTCTTTCTTTCTTTCTTTCTTTCTTTCTTTCTTTCTTTCCCCAACTCTGTTTTAGTTCACCTTTAATAACAGTGAGAAACAATCTGTTTCAGTGGGGTTTCAGGGAATATGATAGCAGCTTGCTGATTCCTTGATAAATTTGGTTTAAACATGTGTTTTTTGTCCTTTGGGAGAGTGTTGCGTTTTACAAGGTCAGCAGATATCACTATATGAGCCACTACTAAAGACATTTAGGTGTCCTTTTTTTTTCTTTTACAAAAAAGAAAAAAAAATCTAGTTCCCTGTAAAATAAATTAAGAACTCATCACGTTCATGAACCAAGAGCCAAGCTGCAGATGATTGTACAAAGAGTGACAGGCTATCATTACTTGGAAAGCAAAAGATAATAGCTGACAAATTGTCAAGAAACTCTGTATATAAAGGTGAGAGGAATTCTATTTTTTGCTCCTTTTAAAAAATCCTACCCTGCTCTGTTTTTAGGTTGTGTTATCATGAAATCATGTGTTGCATTGTTGTCTGTCTTTTCTAACTCCCCTTTTCATTGAGCTGTGGAAAATGTGGGACATCCTTCATTGAGTTTTTTTTAAAAAAATACATATTAAACTAAAATGGTTCTTGTCCTTTCCTCCAAACCACTTAGACCAAGTTTTATAATAGCCTAATTTATGTTTTTTGGATCTTCTTTCTACCAGCTGACCTAGGCCATTTCTGCAATACACTGTTATAGTGCTATCATTCCAATGTCAACCTCCTGTGGAATTCTGGGGTTTGTAGTTTACCGAGGCCCAAGAGCTCTCTGGCTGAGAATTCTAAAGGCCCCTCCCTGAACTGCAAACCCCAGGATTCCGTAGGAGTTTGAAAGCAGAATCATAGCACTATAACAGTGTAATGCAGAAATGGCCCTAGACAGTTTTATTGAACGGTGTTATAGATCTGCTTTTTTTTTTTTACAGAGCAATATGATGTCTGTATACTTTAAAGTAAGTTTAAACAATTTCAATGGGACTTAATCCCATCTGAGTAGGTACAGATGGGTGAGGGAGAGGCATTCATCTAGATACTTTGGAAGTCCAAGTCCAATTACCACCAGTCAGCAAGACAAGATTAGGGGACATGGGTTTTTTGTTCCAGTGACGTTTGTTGGATCACAGATTCCCCAGCCCTGGAACAGGGGATTACAAACTAAGGTTTCAATTCAATGCATGAGGGGTTGGCAATTTTTCTCACAGTATATTAATCCTCCCCCTCCCAACACTGTGATTCCACCCTCAAACGATAGCCAACACAGAGATTAATCTTTTATAAATAGGGGGTGAGAGCTACAAAAGTGGTAAGAGAGAAGGTGAGAAGAAAAGGGAGAAAGAAGAAATGACTGGGACATACAAACAAAAAGGGGAAGAAAGGGACCAGTGTGTGTGATAGAGGGTCCATGGAGGACACCTAGACCCTTTTTATTCCAGCCTTGACCACTACTGACACTTTTTGGGTGACAGAGAAAAACTTCAGCCACTTAGAGATTTTTTGCACTCTGAGCAAGAGCAAAAAAGGCTAGTGCCTATTTTTTTTTTTAAAAAATCATTCTTTTGCAAGCATTGTAGTTTGCAAAAATACATTTTTGTACCAAATGCTGCTTTTGATGCACCCTCCAAACTTTTGTGCAAAGGGAATTTTCATAAAAGTCTTAAAATGGAAAAAAAGATTGAAAAATGTGCAAATATTCTTCTAACCTTGCCTTGTCTGTGAGAACCAAAGGAGAACATTTTTACATCCCTTCTTAAGTAAGCTTGGCTTTACCAAGCTTTTCTTTTATTGTAACCTTTCTAGTTGTAGCCCTCTTTTATTTACTCGGATTCAGGTTTTGAGTGTCCTCTTTTTTTAAAAAATTGATATTTTAATGGAGACCATCGCAAACTGCTGAGGGCTGATATAATAGGTGACAGTCACTGTAGAGGTTGTTTAGAAAGTGAGGAGGAGAAGAAGGGGGAGGAAGAAGAGGGGCAACTAAGTAAACAGCCAGTTCCTGGGCTGGTGGTCATGGTTCCCATTCAAGACCAATATTAAAAATATGCAGTACAATAACATCTAGAGAGCCCCATGTTCCTACATCCTGTATGAGAGGACTCACAGATAAGGCTCAATTGTGTCCTCAGCTGTAGTAGCAGCTCATGGCTTCCATACCAGATGAGATGTTAAATATCCTCTGGGTTTTAGTCCAAACTTTGAAGAAGATATCCAAGGTGCTAAAACTGTTTTGAAGCTTTAAAGTCTGCACTTAACCCTAAAGCAGATTCACCCCTTCACTGACATGGAAGCTACCAGATGCCCCTGCTTGGTTGCTCTGCCACTCCTTTCTTGGAATAAGGATCCTTCCTGTTTATGCTATTGCTGACATTTTCTCAAATGTTAAATGCCTCTTATTAAGATGTTCCTTACCTGAAATAATGGTAACAATTACATTATTTGTCACACCATTTCCAATTTCAACTCCAAGTTTATTGCACTTTCCAGTTTTATTTTAGACAGGAGGGGCCTCATGAGACTTGAACATTTGCTTTATATTTTTTCATCGTATGACTTAATAAAAGGTATCACCTCACCTTTTTGTGTGTGTGTGTGTGTGGGGGATTTCAAGCATGCTCCACTGGTCTTTTTCCTCTACACTCACCTGCGGCTTTTCTGCTGCTTAACCAGTTTCTCCCTTTTATAATGCTCAATGTAAGATTACATCTTTTTTATATTCAGGGAGCTATTAATTCAGTGTTATGGTTCATTATTCCTATTAATCACAGAGGCATCATTAAACTAGTGTACATTCATTATATGCTAGAAACAAATAATTTCAGATTTTGGTGTGGCGAAGGAGACCAGCCACAATATCTTCCTCTAGACTTAATTGTCTGTGTCTCTTCCATCTACGACATGCAATGTGAAAGCAGCACAGACAAGTCAGCTAACTTAAAAAAAAAATAGTGAACCTCTAATTGATGCTGCTACTTCTATAGGAGAAGCTGTTGAAGTGAATCATCTTGAAAAGTAAAATACAAATATTTGTGATCACTCCTAAACTGAGGCTATTTCCGCACTACCCTGTTATAGTGCTATTATTCCACTTTCAGTATCCTATGGAATCCTGGGGTTTGCAGTTTAGGGAGCGGCCTTTAGAATTCTCAGCCAGAGAGCTCTTTGGCCTCAGCGAACTTGAGAAAATCCTTGAGTTGGAATGGAGACCAGTGGGCCTGACTTGCCTTCCTTTGTCACACAGATTTCTTTATTCCTTACAGCTCTGACATGGACTCCACTCACCTCACCATTTCCCTATGGCGATACTCCATGTGGAGGCTGTAACAATTTAAACTGCATTTATTGTTTCATTGTGGAGAAAGATCTATACAACCAAACTGATAAGCAGCAAGCAAGAATACAACGAAACCATCCTTAGTTGCAATTTGAAGTTAGCTCTTCTTAAGAGCCGTCTCTGCTTAAACAGCCATCTTTATTCATGTACCAAATGTCTCTTTTGTGTGCCTTTCTTCACAATGTTCTGTGAGTTTTAGGAACATTTTTTTTCTCCCAACCCTTACAGTTGTGTCTGGGTACTGCAGATCCATACAACCAGCTCAGTAAGTTTGTATTAGTGAGGAAACCACCTTGTTCTTCTCAGTACTGAAGGATATGGTGGGCTAACTTGCAAGACTAATTTATTATGTTCCAATTTTATATGCTGTTTGGAAAACTTTATAATATGTAGGTGGCTGCTTAACATTTCTTTTGAAAAGGAATAAGGGTTTGTTATAATGTACTCTGAAATGAATACAAATCTTGTTTGCCTCTGTCAACCAAATCCGCCATCCCCCCAATGAATGTACTTGGGAGGCTCAGAATGTTTAAACAAAGGATCAAACTGCATTCCTTCAAATGTCAACGGAATTTCTGATGAGAAAATGATTAGCTCCTATATTATTATTTCTGTGAAAGCCAACCAGCAATTAGAGGACAGGGCAAAATTAAAGAATAAAATTATTCAAAAAGGCAGTATGTCACTTTCTTTGTGGGAGCATGAGTAAAGGATATGCAAATTTCTACATGAAGAGACATATCCTATTACTCTTTTGGTAATAAAAAAAGAAATCACCATTGATCTGCCTTGGTTTGCTACACATGAGTGACAATTAACCAGCAGCCCAAGAATTTAGTGGCCTGATCAGATTTTGATAGAGTCATTTAATACACACACACACACACACACACACACACACAAACACACAGAGAGACACTCATTCATAAGGGGAAAAAAAGAAGAAGAAAAAGTTGTGTATAAGAATGAACATAGCTCATTGGCTTTTGTTTGTCCTCCATCAACCCTACAGAGTAGCTGTTCCAGTATAAAATAATTTAGCCAGGTGACTGAGGGAGGAATGAGTTCATACCCCTTGTACACTGGAAATATGCTGGCAAACAAATGGTTTCAGAGCAGTTGTTGTCCAAAGCAGCCCGTCCTTACTTCATTGGCTTCATTCCCCTCTTGATCCTCACCTTTGCCTTGCTGGAAGGTAGGCTTTTCAGAAACTGGTGGTGTGGAGTCAGAAATCTTTTCTCTCATCATCTCTACCACTTTTTCCTCTTCTTTTCCTCCTTTTCCTTGCTGTCTTTTTGTGTTGCCATCAGTACCACCATCACCATAATTACACTAGTCATTAAGATGATTTCAGCCACAGATCTCTTTTTGTAGAGGTGAAAACTTTTGTAGTGGAATCATATGGGTGCTTGACCCATTGGGGTATGACGTGGTTGAGCTAAATATGTTCCTTGTCCTACCAGTAGAGAGAGTGAGGCAGATTCCTGAAGCAGTGGATCTTTGGGGAACAACTGTGGTAGGAGGTAGGGACATTTTTTTTCATTACAAAGGATGGTACCTCCTGTTTTTCAATCAAAAATAAGGGCCAGAAATGGCCAAGAAATAAATCTTCTTCCAGTTCTCAATTTCTGGTTTTATGGGGAGGAAAGAATGATGATAGTGGGGTGTTTAAAGTGAAATCACTGCTCTCAGTGGAATTTTCGCTCACCTGAGAAAAACAATTTGTGGGTCTGAGAGCTTGGGTAATTCTTAGGCTGCCAAAAAGGACTTGTGAGCCTCATGCATCCCATGTGTTCATGCCTCATCCCAACAGATGCTGGTGGGGTGTGGAGGAGGAGCAATATTATAAAGGACAGACCTGTGTGCCATCTGTCCCTCTCTGAACCATGTAACATGTTGATTGAGGCTGAAGTAGCAGGCTGGTTGGTTTCTGAACATGGAACAGGAAGGGGACACAATCTTGTTCTTTCCTTCAGACAGCAAAATCTCTTTAGACAAAAGGGCTTCAGCCCTATGGTTAGTAGCTGTCAGCAACATCACATTAGGTATCATAAATGACTAAAACTGAATGATTAATACAGATAAACGGAAAAGTGAAATTTATCCTGGCTCAGAGAGCTAATTCAGACTGTGAACTCCATCTTTAAGCCATCTAGGAGTTACTAAGATCTTCTCTACTGCCAAGTAAGAAGTAGGCCTCTCAGGAAAGAATATTTCCCTAATGAATGTCATATCTGACTAAGGCCCTTTCCACACGCGGGGTGGGTAAACGGGGGGACGCACGCAGGGACGGAGCTTACCGCCAAACGGGTTGCTCCATCCCAGCGGGGAGTGCACGTTCACCACTCCAAACGGCGGCGAATTTCGGCGGTGTTCGGCGGCGCCCAAAATGGTGGCCGCCGGCTTCCAGTGGCGCTCCGCCAATCAGAGCAGCGCGCCAGCCGGAAGCCCACCCCCGGGCAGCTCTGCAGAGATGCGCTAACACATCCCTGCAGTTCTAAACGGGGCGTGGCGACGGGGCAACACGCGCAAGTCACATAAAAACCACTTGAGAAGTGGTTTTTATAAGACTAGCAGCGTCACTCCCGCGGCCGTGCGAGGGCGGTTTGAGATTTAAGAACCTCCCATTTGCGAACTGCCCTCTCGTGCCTCGCGGTGTAGAAGACCTCCTGGGAAGGTCGCCTTAGTGCGGGCAATATGCCCGTGTGGAAAGGGCCTTAGTGTCATGTCCCCCCTCAGAAAGAAAAAACAAAAACAAAAATCTGAGACCCTTCTTTCATTACCTGTGCCTGTGCTCAGCACTACCAAAGGGAACACAAGAAGAACTGTGCAGGAGCAGACTGAAGACCTTTCCAATCCTGCATTCTACATCCAGGGTGATCATCAAGAAACTCACAAACAGGTCATGAGCATTGTAGCATCTGTCTGTTCATGTCCTCTAAGAACTGGTATTCAGAAGCATCATGTTTCTGATAATGTGGATAAGACAGAGAAATCATGACTGCCAGCTACTGACAAACTCATTCTCCATAAATTAAAGTCAGGTTGGTTGGGATGTAATGATTAAGTAATTTTGTTCTCAAAGGAAGCAGTGAATAATTTTACTGTTTTTCTTCCAACTGTGAGGAAGTCTGAAATTGTAATTTTTGAAAGCTATTTACAGTGAAGAAAATAATATTATGCTGTTTCCCACACAGAAAATGGTTGTAGCTGGGAACATATTTTGTGCTAAATTCACATTTTTGGTTAGAATGAGTCCCAAACTGTAAAGATTCACATCAATTCAGGATTTTCCTCATCAGGGTTTCCCAACAGTTGACAAACATGTGTTTCAATCATTTTTTTAAAAAAATATTTTGGGAGAGTTTTTCCATCCCTACATATAAATGACCATTGCTATACCTTGTGGAAGCAAATTGTATTGTCTGTGAGGAAGGGCCTCTTCATTGTGCATTGAAAACCAATGTCCGTCCACCTCTGGCCTTCTGAGCATCATTCCCTGAACTACATATGAACTTCAACAAGCTAATGTGCTTTTAAACAGGCACCAAACAAAAAGGGGAAAATGCTTACCCATGCAGCATGCATAAGACGTTGAAGGAATGTGTATAGCTCTTCCTCCTCCCTCCTGACCTTTAAAGGACCACAAATTTATGCTATTAAATGGTGCACATTGTTGAGCACTGCTTAAGGCATCTGGCGCTCACTCAAAGCACAGCAGTTGCAGTCTAAACGTTGTATAGTTTCTTCAATTTCATGCTCAGAGAATAAAGGTTAAATGTACCTTTTATATGAATCATACATCACACTGTGACAAATAGGAAAGTTTATTAAATGCAGATGGACTGGGGAAGCTGCATGTAGGGTTTAAAATATTTAATCAGCTGGAGTGGGAGGGGGTGGGTGTATGGGAAGATCTCACACTGCAAGTCACATTGGCTTATGTCTGTAAGGTTCACATCATTGTAGCTCACATTGTGTCAAAAATAGCACACATTATAGAATAATGAATGAGCCTTTTTTTAAAAATATATAAAGCAATTTCAATTATGCTTGATTTATATTTATTTTTCTTTTGACACTTCTGTGTTTCAAGTACATTGCCATCTGTTTTCAGCAGTTTTTCTACACAACAGAGAACTCGATCCAACCTAAGTCAGGAACTTTTCCAGACCTATTGTTCTGAATAGGAGAAATTTAAACACATACTTAACTCTCCTATTATGAAATCGATGGCCTTAAAATGTGTCAATCTTTGGCTGAATTACACTCAAAAGATTGTAATCATCAACAGCTTGTTGAAATTCATACCTTTAAGAAATTCTTTTCTGAAATATAGAGCATACCAACCCAGTCTGAGCATAATTTTCCATTGATTTCTATGGGAAGGTGTCAAGTGATTGCATTCAAACTGACTTAAAAATGCTTAACTCAACAACACTTAGGATTCTGTGGAAGTAAGCAAGCAATGTTTTCTGCTGATATGTCTGAAAAGTTAGTTATACTGTCTTATCTGGTGAGAGTTGAGTACCTTTGTGAACTGAGCTTAAAAATTTGCTGTTGCTACTAGATAAATGCTTAGCACAAGGGCTTACCCTGCTAAAAGCTGCAAAATCATGCAGGAGGTGGCAGAAACATTACTCCACTGCCAACAGATATACCAGAATGACTGCTGGAAACTGGTGTATTAATCTTCAAGTTGGAAGACTATTCCATTAACTTACAGAAATCCTAGGTTGGAAATTGCCCAGCCTATTTCTCAGTTTCTAGATGAGAGAGCAGTGGAAAGAGGAAAATGGGAGTTCATTTTGGGTAGAACAGTACATGAGTCTTGATATGGCAGTGAAACAGAGTCCAAGCACCAGCTTCTCCTCTTTCTGAGGTGGGAGTACAAGCTGGTAACATGAGACCCTGCCTGCATAGGCTTGTACGTCATGAAAGAGAAGTTTCTGTTTAAATTCTGAATTATATATTCCGTATTTCTGAAATTATTCTGTAGTTCGTAGTGGGATTTTTTTACTACCTCCCCACTCTCTTTCAACACCCAACTTGAAGAAAAGTCTTATAAAGCACATGGATTGTTTTGTAATCCCCCCGCCCCCGGGACAAATTCCTGGACTCAGCCCTGCGCCTGGAGGCCCAGGTTTTATAGGATGGCTAGACTCTGTTTGCCTGGTACAAGCTAATATGCCAGTTGTACCCCTTCCTGGAGATGTCAGACCTGGTCATGGTTACACATACCTTGATTACATCCCATTTGGATAACTGTAACATGTTCCACATTAGACTGCCTTTGGAGACTGCTTGGAAACTTTAGTAAGTCCAAAATGACTGGGGCTTGTTATAGGAAGTATGTAACCCCGTTGTTGAAACAGCTTCACTGACTATTAGTTTCCAGGCAACAATTCAAATAGCTGTTTATGGTGTCTTAGGCCCTATGCAGTTTGGGTCAGACTGTCTGAAAGCCCATATTTCCACATAAAAGCCTGCCTCAATTTTGCAATCATTGCAGAGTGGCTTTTTTGTAAGTCCCATAACTCCCATGGGCTAGTTTGGTAAAGACATGGGAAAGTACCTCCTCACTGCCTGCTCCTAGGCGATGGAACTCCCTCCCAAAGGAGGCTCAGTTGGCCCCCTCCTTGCTCTCTTTTTACCAGCAAGCAAATAACTTTGTGTTTAAACACACCTTCAGCTTCTAACTGTGTGAGACAGAAGAATGTTAAATGGGTGTACTGTATCTTTTACTATGTGTTGGATGTGCTTTTAATGGTTTTAAATTAATGTTTTAATTGGGTTGGTTGTTTAATGATTAAACTGTGCACTATATTTTGCTTTAGCTATTTTGTTTAAAGCCCCTTTGGGTTCAATATTGGGAGAAAGTAAGGATATTAATTAACTGATGATTAATTGATGGATTGAATAATTTTTGAAGTCCTAATAAAGGACTTACCTTGTCAATGTTCTGATTTTTAAAAATCATTTTACTCTAACAGAGTAGTAAAAAAATCTTTCTTGTGTTGTCATTCTTCAGGGGTTAGAACTACATTCAGGACTTCTAGAAGTTAAGCAACACAGTGGCAAACAAATGGCAGTCATGTCTGTGATACATCTGTTTCCATGTGCGTTGTTAGCGACCTTCAGTCTCATTATTGGGAGAAAGGTGGGATATACATGAATAAAATCAGTAATAAATAAATATGTACATATCAAAGCACCATACTGTGTAGCCTGTCAGTTCACAAATTCCCTTTGAACAATACAGAAGCTGAGGTATAGGTTGAATGGCATGTTGTGGCACCTGTACAATTGTGGCTTTTTTTTTTGAAATGTCTTTAACTAAAAGAAGAAATTTTCCTGAATTTTATGTCAGTGGTAGATGGGCAGTTCCAGAGCAAATAGAAAGCAAACTGCACCCTTAGCATGTGTGGAGGCTCACCAGTTGATTCTTCAGCCCTTTCCACAGCTTACTGGATCCTGGCAGTGTCCCATGGGGATCTCAGTAGAGCCTCTCCCGGTAGAGGAGCATGACAGGAGTGCTCCCATCTGCACAGGCTACCTCTGTGAATGGAAGAAGCACGATGGCACCGTCTCTTCCTTCTGGAGCACAGCTGGGTACTGTACCCGGCTGCACTGGGGCAGGAAGCACAGTCTTTGTGCTTCCAGGACTTTTGCACAGCAGGTAAGTGTGGTCAGGCAGTGGGAGGGCTGCACGATCGCCAGTCATTACGGGGAAAAACCCATCAATGATTTGTGGCACGATTGCTCTGCTTGGGGACAGGAGAAGGACAAGACCTGGATGACATTATGCAGCCATTGTCTGAGTCCTGCCCTTCTCCCATCCCCAGTGCAGGACAATGATGTCCTGTGGAAAAGGCTTTGGTGTATAGTATGTCCCTATTTTTCATTTTGAGATATTAGAGGATACTGCACAGTGTGCTTATATGACTTGCTCATGTAGCCATTGCTTGGTTATTTCTGGCCCATCCTTACATAACAGCACTAACAACTATATGTGTTCAGCATTGTAGCTATACATCTGTTTTGCTCAATCACATTTTGACAATGGCAAGCCTAGGAGAACTTCATTGCTGAATCATGTACAATTAAAAAAAAAAAAAAGACCAGATTTGGGTCCTTAGAATTTGCTCAATTTGGCAGTTATGCGAGGCCTATTTCATTCAGTAGGGGTGTGCTATATGTCTCTGTGAATAATTAAATATAACAGCAGATATGCACAATGCATCATGAGAAGTACATAAAGAGGAAAGGCATGGTAATACATCTGCGTGTTGATGAAGAAGAACAATCCTTCTTCCAATATTACTTGTCCCAACCATTTATGCTGAAGACTGTGATGCTGGTTGTAAACTGCTTTCTTATGGCCTATCTAATTGTTTAATTTTTGGAAATCATTATTAGGTCTGAAGCACTAACAAGCAGTTGCTATCCTTTTTCCCCCTCATGAGTAAACTTTGCAGTCTGAACTCATTGTGTTTAATGATACAAATGTAGTTCATTTACAGTTTAATTTCTAGTCATTGCTGGGGAATTTTCAGTTCAGTGTTTTTCTCCCGTTTAATGCAAGCTTTCAAATGTGTTGTTCAAAATGGTCATTTTGCTTCCCACTAATGCTGCACCATTCCAGCATTGTTCTCCTACTATCAGAGCTCTCCAAGGTCACAAGAGCTTGCTATGTGCAGCTCACACTGCAGTATGTTCATGCAGCTTGACAGAAAGCCATGAACTCAGCATCTGTAGTGATGCTGGTCACCATATTATATGTCAGTTTTATTTCATTTGGATCTAATGTGTTTTAATTTTTTTTTAAAGGGACTGTGTAGAATATCATAGATTTGGTATAAAAGCCAAGTTCTTGATCGTCTCCATTCTGTTCTTAATGATCCTGATCCAGAGCTTTGCTACGCTAGGGCTTAGTATAGTTTGTAATGGCTATCCTGTTGTGAACATTAGATGGTATTGCAGTCACAGGGCATCTTTTCATTTTAAAAGCAGCTACACAAGTGCCAATAAATATGATACACTGGGTGTCTGCCACAGCTAGTAGCAATAGTCCCAAACATCCACATGTTTTCTGTGCATGGCTTTACAGAACTTCTGAATGCAACCCTGACCCTCCCTCAACATTTCAGGGGTGTTCCAACAACCAGCTTACTAAGCTATGCCATCTGTACCATGATAAATTAGTCTCTGGAGAATGGTCTGCTGTAGTACTTGCTTTTCAATGGCTCTAATTGAGTCATTTACAGGTCCCAATTAGAGTAGATCTATTTAATCTATGAAATTTACATCAGTATTAACTAATCATTAAGTAACTGATTAAATGGGCTTATTCTAGGTGGTATCCTGGACAAAGCCTACAAAGTGCCAAGCCTTCACCAGTGATGTTATCCTTTGAAAAATCACCATGATGACAAACCATCAGGTAACACATTGGATTAATCTATAAATGCTAATCCTTCAGGATTAAACAAAAAAAACCGGACTTTGTTGAGCTGCAATTTTGATCTCTTGCAGTTTTGAATTTGTATAAAGTTTAGATGAGAAACTATTGGAGCAAGTAGCTTTTTTAAAAAAATGGCTTATGGTCATTGTTCAGATAAAATTTAAGGATGGAGGTGACAAAGCAAGTCAAGGGCTGAAATTAATTTAAGTCAGCTCAGTTCTGATTTATTTTTTTATCTTGAATTAAGACTTAATCTTGTCCCACATCTTTGGGCAAAGATCTTGCATTTGTTTTAGGCTTCCAGTGATTAATTTCTCTTATGCTTTTTATAGCCTTGTTGTTCAGCAGCACTCCAGGAGCAGAACACGATGCTGCTAACTTTAGAGGCCAACATGAACATATCTAAGATAAGCAATCAATATATAATTCATTGGTTTTGAATTGCCTTCCTTCCTTCAGATAACTGAAGGATGTGTAATAGAGTCACTGTTGTTTTCAGTATGACTATATCCCTTGTCTCACTGTCATCTATGTACAAACAGGTTTTGTAAACATTTTGTCTAATTACAAAAGTCAATGAAACTTGCTGGGCTTGGCTCGGGGGATACAGCAGTGCAAAAATGACTCTGCATTCCATGGGCAGTGATGGCTATCCTTTAAAGCATTTGACTAGGGTTTCTATGTTAAGCATTATAAGATTTGGTATCCAACCCATTACATGTTAGGTGTGCACCAAAAAGATTTTTGCGGGGTAGGGGTGGGGGGTACATCTAAAATATAAAATGTAAATATGACAGGTGTTTGAAAATACAGGTATACGTCTGAGATTCGAGAGCTCTGTAGAAGTTCTTGGCAGCTAAGAGGGGAAAGATGGAGGCAATGTTTCATTGATTATTCTATCTCTTGCTCTCTGTTTTTAAATAATCACATGATATTGCTTTTGTCACAGAACATTTAGAGGCAGTAAAAATGGCACATTTTATTCTTACCTAGAGGTTGTTTTTTAAAAAAATTCTGGGATAAATTTTCCCCAAAACCCTTTGAAAAGGATATATAGTTACATAATTCTGAATAAAGTGCATTCCTCTTCCTCACTGAATAGCAGGGGGAGCACAGGGCTTTGTGCTAGAAGAGTAAGATTTTCAGAACACAATACCTTTAAAAAAGAAGGCATGCCCATCGAAGACTCCAAAGCCAATGGTAAGCACAGACAAAGAAGAGATCTCTCATTAGCTGAATGTCTATAGCGTTACTAAATTTGAATGTTTATTGGCCTAATTGCCTACCCAGCTTCGTTTTCTTCCCTACCCTCCTTGCTAGTTGGAGAGGTTCATATGGATTCAAAAACCTGATCCAGGAAATCCCAGATAGTAATCAATGAGGATTTCTGTTGGGAGAGCTGCTTTTTTTGGGGGGGGGGTAGTAATTGGTTTTCCCCCTAAGATGGTTTGTGAATTTCATTTTCTCCTGCATTTATATTTTTAACCTTTAAACACATGAGCAGCAATTGTGATAGCAGGGGATACTAGTTTTTAAAAAGTAACATTCTTCAAGTTCTGTTCATTATATTATGCCATCTGCCAGTCAGGAATCCAAGGAAAGGTCCATACAGATGAAGGAGCTGTGTAGAGCCACACTGAAGCCACTCTATTATATAGAAACTCGACCCATATTCAGCAAGCCTGCTGTGCCAAGCTCAGTGTGAAACAGCCTGGAGTGTAGATAGGATGGTGACATTTCACAGGGGTCTTCTCCCTTATGCTCTCTGGTGTGGATAAACAAGCCACCATTAAATCTTTTCAGTGTTGTAGTACAAATGATGAAAAGTTCCCTATTAGTACCCTATTTGATGGTACTGTTCATTTTATTATTCCCAGTTGATTATGGGCAAAGCATCATAATTGTCCTGACATCAGTTTCTGATTTGGTGAGGGAAAAGGAAATTTGATTACTTATTTCCTATTATTATCTTTTTTTTCTTTGTTTCATTTTCAATCATATAGTGAAACAGTGCTATTCTGCTATTAAAATATGAACATTAATTGTTTTAAACAGATACGCTAGTAATTAAAACCTTGCCTACTTTGTTGGAGCAGAGACTGAAAGTGGAGTAATTAAGACAAACTATTTGAAAGACATTTCACACACGATTTGGCATTCATCTCCCAGGCACAATGAGCAATAAGAAAGAAAATGGGCAACCTGTAAACAAAAATTGGAATATTTGCTGAACACGACTTGAATCTTGGCCATGGGACATGGCTGGATAATAGACCACACTATTAAGTTGTGTGTGGAACCTTCCACTTCCTGCTAATAATACAAAAGCAATACCTTTGGAGCACTACAGGGCTCTGGTGTGGAAGAAAACAATGAATGATGCCTTAATAAATGCATATAGCAATGTAATAGAATGTGATATTGTTAGTGAGACAACTAGATCACTTGTTTTTTCTATAAATGCATATTAGCAATGGTAGAGAAACCTACTTCAGAAAGCAATATGTATGCTTTTCTTTTTCACTAGAGTGAAACACACAGTAAAATGCAAGTCTGAAGGAATTAATTGTCTTAAAAACAGCAAAGTCATGCTTGTTTGCTCTTTTTAATTGGCACTTGCTAGTTTAGAAGCTGACATTGTTCAACAACGTTATGTGAGAATAGTCAGTGCATTTTGCTATGGGCCCAGTTAGCTGAGCTTCAGCCACTGCAGCAGGAACAATCAGCAGTTTCACTTAGGAAACCCTCCAAGTGAAGCAGCTTTGTGGCAGTAGTGAGGTCTGGGATCATGGGACTAGGTGACCAAAGGATCCAACATGAACTTCTTTACCAGAGATCACTGCAGGCACTCTGCATGCCTTCTTCCTCCAAAAGACAAGTATTTGCAAGGGGTCATGTTAAAGTGGGGAAGTACAGAGCAGACAAACTTACATTCTTTACCACCTCCCTCCTTCTTATGTCAAATATATGATTCATTCATGTGTTCAAGTTTCCTCTTCTAGATGGGTCTGGGGGTTGTGGTAGGAAGAAGAAAATATTATGGAGATTTTAAGAGAAGACAAGAGTACAATTGAATATCCATTTTGAGAGGAGAATAACACATTTTGCCCTGTCCTATTGAAAGGTAAGGCCCCTTTTTGCACTTCTTGGTGTGTCACTGCCTTATGTCTAGAATTCTGGACCTTGCCATATTGCTCCCTTTATCTATATCCCATGCATGGGCCCCCCAACATAAGGGCCAAAATCCTGCTGATGTCATACTCATACGTACATACCTTTATATGTGTGGTGGCATTTTTCTCACTGTTGTGAAGCAAACGTATTCAGTATATGATTGTCTGTAAGCAGAGTTCCACAAGTATGACATGGGCCTAAATTCTGTGATAGGTCTTAACTGGACTAGAGCTATTGAATTAGCTATATTTACCATTTGACAATAAATTCAATGGGTGTATTCTAGGTGAGACTAACCAACAGGATTCCAGCTAGGCAGCTATGCATTCTTCCACTTTACTCAATGGGATTGCAGACATAGCCACTGTATATACTCCATTTCACAATGGGCAAATAAAAAGACACACTGGTACATACACCAGTTGCGGTGTGTAATGGTAGTATTCTGTAATAGAGTAGTGTACTACCATATAGCTATAAGAGTGTAACCTTATACCTTACAAGCAAATGTAAGATCTCAGCCAGTATCTGCCCTGTGCCCCTTAATCTTTGGGCAATGCTCTCTCTTTAATTTTCTGGGCTCAAAATCAACACAAGCTGAAACAGCCGTCTACCTCCAGTGGCCATCTGAGACTGACTCTGATCGTAACTAACCATTACTTATTACCAAGTTAGAGCCTGGGAAAAGTTTTTTTTTTTTTAAATTTAAACCTCTCAGAGTCTTGCAGCTGTATGGAGGCTTTATCACCCACTACTTAGGGTGAAACTGCATAGGACTGTAAAGTTGAATTTTATGAAATTTTAAACAACATTTGCACTTTAGGGCATAGAGCAACACCAGGATTTTTGTTGGTGGGAAAATGGTAGAGATACCGTGATCCATAGCTCATTTTTGTGAAAGACAGTGGCTGGTCATAAATATACACTTTTGAGCTTGTGTATAATGTAACCTGAATTTTGACTTTTAGGGCCTTTCTGCACCACACTATTATAATACTGTTATTCCGCTTTCAACATCCTGTGGAACTCTGGGGCTTGTAGTTTACTGAGGCCAAAGAGCTCTTTGGCTGAGAATTTTAAAGCCCCCCCTCTAAACTGCAAATCCCAGGATTCCATAGGATGTTGAAAGTGGGATAATAGCACTATAACAGTGTAGTGCAGAAAGACCCTTCATATCTTGAATTCTGTCAGTGAGGGGATTTGTCCCCTTTCCTACTGAAACTGTAGAGTTCCCCAGTTTAAGAAATTCCTCCAGTCTTCAATAAAGAAAAGAAGATAAATGTAAAGGGTGAGATCGGGAAATACTCATCTGGTGTGTACATGCTTCTCTAAGCTACATCTTCTGGTATTACTGGAAATCCACATTTTGAATGATATATTCACACAACAGGCATCCACAGGGATGTCTGTTGATCCTCAGGAAGTCTCTGCAGAAGGTAGCCTTGCAGTGCATCCACCTACAGGAAAAGAGCAAGACACATCTCCATTGATCCCTCATTTTCCAACAACACAGTAATGGCTGTGTTGTAAAGGTTGCATCATTTCAGAAGCTGGGTTTTGTGTGGGATTCTGTAGCTGGCAGAGCATTCTGATCTCCACAGCAACCAAGGATATGTGTGACAATACAGTGACTTGGACCTAATGCTGACAAAACTCATTAACAGAATGCTAGCCAAGTTTGCATAAAATACTGGAGAATTATATACAAGGGCAAACCATATTGTGGAACAGATTTGTAATGAAAAGTGAAGCAGTCTTATAATTTTGATTCATAAGTGATTCCTTCCTTCCTTCCTTCCTTCCTTCTACATAGATTCTATATTCCCTTCGCATCTCTACAATTTTTAAATCATATTTTTCTGTTAGCTTTTTGTTTTCTTTTATGGAACAGCTTCTATTTTTTTTCCTCAATATTTTGCCATGGCTGGATGTTTTGTAGATACACATGTACACCAAGAACCCATTAACAGCACTTTAATTAATGTTTTTTTAAAAAAAAAAAATCCCGCTGTGTTACGATGAAATATAGTTGATGTAACATGTTGCTCAAATAAATTCTTCCATAAGTTTTATTGCCTCAATATTCAATTTTCTGCCAATTTAGATACCAGTATTTAATCTTGCCAAACCGCAAATCCATGAATAACATACACTTATCACATTCTTGCCATACCAATTCATCACATTGTGTCAGTTAAGAAAGCACGGTATCAATCGATGGCAGGTTGTCCCAAGCTGAGAAACAAATGTGCATCATTAAAATTAAATTTTGTTTCCCCACCAATTTTTTTTCCTTTCAAAGACTTCCCCATTTCAGAGCTTTTCGGTATGCCATTTGATACTGTGACACAAATTGGATACAACTCAGTGACTTTCAAGTAGGCTTACATTAATTTGTTTTTGTTTTTTGAAAAATGTTACCTTGCAAAACTAGATTTTTAAAGGAAGGGTCACCGTTATTTCCCTCACTTTTAAGTTGCTTGTTCTGTTCCAAATAGACGATTCATATTATATAAAATGTTTGGACTGTCTACTTCAATCATAGAATCATGAAATCATAGAGTTGGAAGGAACTGCAAAAGCCAATCTCCTAGCATGCAGGAATGCACAACTAAAGCACTCAGAAATAGCCAGCCAATATCTGCTTAAAGGTCTCCAAAGAAGGTGGGTCCCAAACCCTCCAAGACATTTTTGAAAGTATTTCATTGTTGAATAGCTTTTATGGTAAAGAACCATTATTGAGTAACCTTCCAGGAAATCTGCCCAATTGTATGTCAAGTTCTTATTAGAAGACAAGCCTCCCCACATGACTTTGGCTGTTGTCAAGTTTCTCTCTGAGGCAGTCAGGATTAGAGAACAATTTGTATCAGATAAATGTTTGAAGTAAGCTTTCTGCAAGTTGTTTAGTACTTGAAGTGTTTTAATTGGTCCTTACATCTTGTATTTGACATGCTTTTATTAGTTTTATACATCCCATATGTATTTTGTTTATATGTTGGGTCTTTGGACTGTAATAAAGACTGTATGTCTGTGTGTGTTGTATGTCTCTATCTATCTATCTATCTATCTATCTATCTATCTATCTATCTATCTATCTATCTATCTATCTATCTATCTATCATCTTCTTCCTAATGTTTAAGTGGAATCTTTGTTGTAATTTGAATCCACTAAATTCATGCTCCACAGCAGCAGAAAACAAGCTCTACCCTTCTTGTGCATGTTGCCTCTCAGTTTTCTCTTTTCCAGCTAAACATACCCAGCTCCCTAAGCTGTTCCTCATAGGGCTTTGGTTTCCAGACCATGGATCATCAGGGTTTTTCGCCTCAGCATACATTCCAGCTTATCAGTATCCTTTTTGAACTGTGCTGCCCAGAACTGCTGTTACCCTGTTTACTGGGGTCCCGTGAGGGATACCAAAATGTGCTCAACTATAGGTGGGGAAAATTAGCTCTGAGCACTGCTTTAGCGTTACTTTGCTCTGCTTTGATCTTCTTCTTCAGGACTGGTCACTATCATCCTTTCCATCCGATCTCTCTCTATACAACCTTTGATGCCTCTTTTTCTGATAGGCTTGTATTGTTCCTGAGAATGACTGATTTCTTGTGTGTTTTGAAAATCCAAATAAAATCCTAACTTTGACTGATTTCTTGTGTGTTTTGAAAATCCAAATAAAATCCTAACTTTGTCTAATTTTTAACTGGGGTCCTCTATACAGTTATTACTGGTATACACAGGTGAAAAGATCCTGCCATTATCCTTCTCTTACAGGCCTCTTCCGAGCTATAATTCCCCAGATTCTGAGGAGATTCTGGCATTGTGGATGGATCTCCAAGTACCCCCCTTAGGGTAACAGTTCCTTCATTTCCCCCCCAGTATTTAGCTTTCTTCATCCTGAATGCTGTCTAGATAGTATTACCACATGTTCTTACTTATATATGTCCAAATGTGTTTGTGTCTGAGTGCACATGTGTGTGCGTGTGCGTGTGCGTGTGTGCATGCATATGAAGCTGATTATCAAGTGTCTTTAGCCAAAAAGCTGCAGTACTTAAGAAAAGCCAGTGCAGAAAGTACAAAAGAAACAAATAACCACAGAAATTCTCCCTGCCTGCTGCTTCCCCACCCAATCAAAAAAGGAGAATAATGTGTAAAGCTTCAAATGCATTATTATTGCTGTTGGCTGGAATTCTTCATGTGCTACTTAGAGATTTATCTACCTTAGTTGTGTAGTTAAGTAGTACCTTTTGGCCTGACCGTCCACCCATTCTGACTTACTGGGCTGTAGCAGCTGCAACTGGTGGGGGTATATTCTCCTATTGGTCAGAATGCATCAGAATGATGTTTCCACCTTTCTCCTGCAAGCAATCTTTATACAACAATAAGAAGCAGGATCCCTACCACAATTCCTCCCTGCACCAGAGATCACTGGCAAGGAGGGGATGCAAATATCATGCTATACCTTCTCATTGCTCACAGTGGCTTCTACCTAGTAAGGAGAACTTTCACAATCCATACACTTTTGAATAGATATGGATTGTGAATACAAATTAGCTATGAATGTGTAACTCTAGGTGACACATTTGTAATTGTGATCATGAATTCCAGCCATCATCATCATCATCATCATCATCATCATCATCAGTTGTTGTTGTCATCATTACCATTACTACTACTGCATTTATATGCCACATTTACCTCCAATAATGGGATCCAAAATGGTTTATAAAAGAAATATGACTGAAGCAGTTACAAGAAGAAAGGTTAAAATATATAAAAAAGGTACTGTTAAAATACAATTAAACAACAAATAGAACTCACGCCTCTTTAAATAAATCCATGAAAAAACAAAAGTTAAAAAATCAGTATAACAACACATCATGAAACAGCACACAATTTAAAGCCCATGCAGTCAGTTGCTAAGAGGCCTGTTGGAACAGATAAGTCTTTCCTTGGTGGTGGATGGACAGCAAAGAGGAAGCCATCTTCAGAGCTCTTCATGCTACAAAAATCTGGCACTATTATTTTCACTTTAACTTTCGTGGTTCCAGCCCATGGAATCTTGGGGCTAGCAGGCTGAGAGCGGGACCTTTAGAATTCTCAGTCAGAGAGCTTTTCTGGTGCCTCTGCTGCTTCAAAGGGTTTTTAACTAGAAATGGCCAGGACTGAATCAAAGCAAGGGCCTACATATTCCATGTGCCATCAAACAAAATGAAATAAAAATACAATTTAAGACACTTGCCTTCGGTGTCTTCTTTATATTTCTCAGCTACCAAGAAGGGAGGTACAGCCCAAGATAGCATAAAAGTGCAGTATTATGGCAGCATCCCAGATTCCCTAATGGAAATGAGGATGTCTATCCAGTTTTTTTTTCTTCCTCTTCTTTCTGTTTTGCTGTCAGGAGTGAGGTCTGCCTTTGCTGTGAATCAGAGGTATTACATCTTCAAGCACAGCTGAAGTCCAATTTTAGGACCGTCAATTTATTATTGCATGTCCCAGGGATGCAAAATTCTACACAATGCTATCTTATATATTGCCTCAATATACATTTATTAATAATTAATTAATTAGCGTGGTATAGGATATTCTTCATGCAAAATACTGTATTTGCTGGCATAGAAGACTCACTTTTTCCCTCGAAAAATACTGTTTGAAAGTGTGGTGCGCCTTATATGTTGGTGTGTGTTATATACCGGCAAATAGTATTTGCCAGTGTATAAATGATGTGCGTCTTGTACATGAGTGCATCTTATACACACAAATACAGTAAGTGTGCTATGATCCCTCTCCCTTCTGAAATTTCATCACTATTTCTGTCAACTACATTTCTAATTCTAAGAAGAAATTAAAGATGTGGACTTGAGCCCTATATTCCAGAGACAGCTTCATAACCTAGAGTTTTAAATCTGTAACTACTCTGCATTCAGTTATACAATGTTTGCAGTACTATTGCCACAATTGTAAATGCCTTCTGAATCCCATCTTAAACTCTAAGGACACAGTGTGTGATGGAGGTCTGTTCTGCTGGCAATCAAGGTGCATCATGCAGATATTTTCAGGCTTCTTTCCTCCACAGGTGAGGTTGTAACAATCAGAAGCAGGACCCATGTTACATTTCCTTGTCACACTGCAGATTAATGTTGGGAGGTGGCTGAAAGTGTCATCTTGCTGAGCCCCAATCACCAGCAGCTCTCTATCACTTGGTGCAGCTGCTGGCTGTCAAGGTAGGTTTGGGGGGGGGGCAGGCTAGGAGATTATACTTAGTTACTGATTTGTAACTAAGTCAGTGATGGAGGAATTTGGCCATTATTACAAATTCCAATCTGTTTCAGAAATCAAATTTTAAAGGCAAGTGGCATCAGAAACAAAACAAAATAAGAATAACAAACATACCCATGTTGCCTGTATATGATTATTATGAAAATTCTGAACTGAACTGGGACATTCTTAAATCTGTGAACTTGTGTCGCACCTAAATCTTCTGCTCAGTGCACTCTGTTACTTCTCAGGTTTGGTCGCTGCCTCTGATGGAACTAGACCTAAATCCAGCTGTTGGTCCCAACTAGGCTAAATCTGTTGAATCAGTGGAACTTATTTGAGTACTGACTTAGTAAGTCCCTACAGATTCAATGGGTCTGCTCTAGCTAGGATAGATAATTGTACTGAGACCTTAGGGAAACAAGTTTCAAATGAACACATGGAGGAGTTTTTGTGGAAGGTTGAAAACAGAGACATTCATACTGTGGTATACTTAACGTAATGTTCAGTCCATCCTGAATGCAGATAATAAAACTACGTATGATAATGGAAGAGATCCTTATTTTTCTTTCCGTTGGAAAATGGCTGATGTGGGCTGAGGTTTCAGCCACAAGCATGGTTTACAGGGGGAAAGGGGTGGGGGTGTAATATGCATACACATACACTTTATTAGTTAGCCAAGGGCCATCTCTGGACAAAATAAAATACAATGACATAACCAACTTACAGTCACAAAATGCTGAACACAAGTTGCAGCTATAGGCAAACAATATATGTAAAATATAATATATGTGAAAACAATATATTAATCTATGTAAGGTCAACTTTTATTCCTATAATAGATGTATAAACCCATATTGCCCCCTTATTTTCTTCTTCACATACATTGTGCTGAGTCATTTGTACAGTCTGTCTTATGAAGCTCGGCCATTCCTTTTTAACTGATTGAACTGCCAATAGAAAGCTGTCCAAATCAAATTTGACCTTATAGCTGTAGTTGTCAATAAGAACACCAAAATATCAAGTTCTCTCCAGTCCCTTTGTCCTCCAGCCACTGTGCTATAAGCCATCTTGAGCTGTTCTGTAGACAGCAAATGTCCCAAGGTTTCCACAGCTGACTGCCCACACTAACTCCAGTGTTTCTCCAAGGGAATCCCAGTGTAATATAAATAATTTCACTGGCATTGTGGTCATGCAATGTCCCATCCAAGGAACTGCTTTTCAGGTAAAAGGCAGTGGCAGCTGATAACTTCAATGTCAGTAGAGTTATTATTCTGTTCTGTCATTTTGGTTGGAACTTGAAAAGAACTGTCCAAGGTATCCCCAAATATGTTCAGTACCTTGGATAGTTCCTTTCAAGTTTGGACATAATCTTGGAGCCCTCCTGACATGAAGGCTATCAGCTGCCATGGAAAAAAGAGCTATTAGGAAACTCATCATTCAAGAGATTTGTTGCCCAGATTTGTTCAGAAAGGATTTGGCATTGCCTTCCTCATAGGCTGAGAGAATGGGGGTTGCCCAAGGTAACCCAGTGGGTTTCCATGACTGAGTGGAGATTTGTCCCAGAATCTTGGTCCAGCATTTAAGCTGCTGTACCACCTTGGTCTTCACATTGGCTGTGAAATTCTAGGAGAGTTAAAAGGCAGAAATCTTCAAATACAGTGTGAAAAATAGCAAGATTCCTTTGATTAGTTATGCCGTTACATTTCAATCAAAATGTGTGCATGTGATTTATACTGAATGTTTATCAGAAGTCATAGCTGATAATTTCTGACACATCTACTTCAAGTAAGATGTTAACTTAAAATGTGTGCTGCCTTTTCACTGATATTGTTGCTCAAAATGTGTTGCATAAGCCAGATGCAGTACGTGACTGGCAGGGTGGAATAAACCACAGAGAAATGAGAAATGGATCCCTGTGATTTTCTACCTGCTGTGAAAGGAATCTACAAAGCAGTGCTCAGACCCTGCCCACATTTATTTCAATGGAGTGTGCACACAAGCAGTGTTGTAAGAATTGTACAGTCTATTGTTTCATGGATATGCTCCATTACCTCACCAGAATGTCATTCTGGAAGTATATCTCCCAATAATGAAGAAAAATTTGCAAGCTGATATGTGGATATCAGTAAGTATGCAGAATGCTGCAAGAAGTGAAGGACATTTCTATAAGAGGTTTATACCTCCTCCTTTGTACCTTTGCTTTTTAGTGGTTGATGAAAATGTTGTTTGTGTCATAAGCCTGATTGATACAGAGCATCTCTCAACTTTTACAGCATTCAGAGGATTGGGATGAAGAGAGAAGCTAAATATTTCAGGCCAGAAAGTTGAATGTTTAAGCATCTTTGCACCATCTTTTCCTGTCTCTGAATTACGGACCATCTAAAAAGTTAGAAAAACAGTTTTCACATTATGTGTTGGATAGCCATAATTCCAGATGATTTTCAAAATAGTTGCTAATAAGAGGAACTATTCAATAGGAAGGGACAAAGGGAGCTCATTTTCAAAGTAAGAACAACAGCAGAATAGTTGAAGTGACAGATTAGAACATTCTATAGAGGTTGCATTTGTGTGTACCTCTTTTAATTGCCCATAAAATGGGGAGCCTTGTTCCATTTCAAAGGGGAGGTGAAAGGATCATAGTTAGCTTATGATTTCTAAAACTCTGCTTACAGGGGCACTGTAACCTGTTTCTGTAACCCTGTTACATAATTTCCCTCTATCAGCCTTAATAAGGGTAATGCTTAATTTCATTGGCAGTTATTTAAGACAATGGACAAGACCTGCAATTCCTTCATTGCAGCAGACCACACCATGGAGCACTCTGAGATCTTCTAAATAAAAATGTTTATTCTCTTTTATGAGGAAAAGGGATGAGAAGATAGCCTCTCTTGCATTCTGTTCTTTTGGTTTGGGTTCCTTCAACTCCACATTTTGCACTACCTGCCTTCAGGTTTAACTTAACAGTATATCTAAAATATGTGGGAGGGCCATGTAGTTCAGCAGCAAAGCCTTTGCTGTGTATGAAGAAGGTTCCAGGTCCAATTTCTAGGGATGGCTGAGTGGGGGGACTTGCCTGAAAGCAACCTTGGAGAACTGGTACCAATCAGTGTGAATAATATTGGGCTTCATGGATCATTGGTATAATTCTTTATAGGGCAGATTCTTCTACTGCATGTTCAGCACTTCAGTCCCCACTCACCATGTTTGCATATTGATTGAATGTTGACAAAAGGATCAGGATTTGATTGTGGTAGACAAAACAAAACTGTATCACAAAGATAAGCAGGCTTTCTGAAAGCTTTCTAAGGCCATTTCCACATGGGACAAGGGAATGCCCCGCACTGCTACTTACTGGACTTTTTGGCTCCCTGGTCCGGTCCATGCCGCTCCGGAGCAGTGCATGCTCATCGATACGCACTGCTCTGGCATCCCAAATGGTGGCTTCCAGTTGGTCAAGTGTCTCGACCAACCACTGAAGCTCGCCAGCCTAAAGCCCGCCCCCGGCAGATTGCAGGCTCGCAGTGGCACGCTCTGTGCTTTTGAAAGACTTGTTTTTAGCAGTCTTTCAAAAGCACGCTGGATGACCACTTGGGGTCATTCCGAAGCGGGCTGAGGTGCGGATCTACGTTAAGCAGGTCCGACCCAGTCCGCTCCCAGGTGCAGACCTCCTCCTTGGAGGACAGACTGCACCGTTTTAAAAACCCCGTGTGGAAATGGCCTAAATGTAGAATTGTTACCAGTCTTTTTTCCAAGATTATGGCATGATGTGATTGCCATTAGTTATAACAATAGTCAGTCAATATGGCTGACTTTATATAAAACAAAGGCAGTAGGATCTGGAGATGTAATGATCATGGATTAGAGGGAATGACTGGAACCCTCTATGACAATTGCAATTGAATTAACTTGGAGTTATGCATTTGTGACTGTTATGTTTTCCCAATCCCTACCTAGCTCTTAGTTTATGTACATTCATAGCCCCTACCTAGCCATCATCCCTACATAGCCCTTAGCCTCAGTGGGCAGTAACCACTGCGGTTGACAGGGGTCTGTTTCCCTGCCAGTCAGGAAACAGCTGGCTGATGGCTCCACCTCTCTTTACAGTGGAAGGGGGAATTGCAAGAGAAACATTGCTTCTTCCCAGCCGCACCAGAGATCATTCATGGTAGAGGCTGGAAATGGCACTTAGCTGCTTCTTGAGTGGCAGTGGAACAAGCCCCCTTCAGTTGCAGTGGCTGCTTCCAGATAAGTGGGGATTGGGAAGGTAAGGCCAGAATTTACCTTGTAGCACTGTTAACTGTGGTGCTTATGCATACATATTTCCCATAAAGGATTTCTTTAAAATAATTCAGACAGTGGATTTTGAAGATGATTGGTAAATTATTTTAGTCATATGTCATCTAGATCTGTCTCCCATCACCCAGTTCTGTAAGTAAAAGTTCAGGACACGGGCAAAGTCAACTGCATTTCTTTCTGGCCAGAGCTATCTCTTAATTGATCTGCACATGTCTTTCAAATTGCACTTCCTAGGCCAACAGGTTAAAAGTAGCTCTTCATCTCCATTACTTTCTACAAATGTAATATTTATGACTGATGGCATAATCTTCTTCTTATCTTCAACAAATCAGATTTAGAAGGAACTTCTCTCTCTTTCTCTCTCTTTTTTTTTTGTGTAGTCACCTTTCCATATCTCTGAGCATCCCAGGGTGCTGTGCATTGTGGGTTTTCCCTACATGTTGCATCTTCCTTAGAGTGTTTAATGTAGATGACTAAATCTTGTATTGTTATATTTCCAAAGTACCTGCCTATTTCCCGCTCTTTCTCTAGTTATACTTTCTAATTATGGATGAGAATTTTGTTTGGTTCCATTTTTGATTGAAACTTTCCAAGAGCTACAAATTTGATGGAAATAACTTTGATTTTTTTTTCCATAGATTTATCTATCCCTGACATTACCTAATAAAAATGATCTTTCAGGTGGGTTTGAAGTTTGGGAGTAACTTTGTGCTGGGCCTCAGTCCCCCACATTGGACAGTGGCCTGCTTCAAGGCAGACCAATTCAGAAGTAGACTATTTCAGTCACAAACTAAGCTGAGATTCAGAAATCCAGGGGTTCATGCTTTCTGTTGACAAGTGTGGAAAATCCAAGTGTGGCTATAACATTTTCTCTATTTGTCTGGATTTGATGAGATTAACAGGTATAGGAGATCCTTGGGAGAGGAGATCTTCAGCCAAATTGCATGAGAATAGGTTCAGACATATATGGATATTACATATAGCTTTAATGTTCATTTTTTAAAATGGAATGCCAATCATTATTTTATTCCTTGGCAGAACTGGAAGACATTTCATACTGTGGCCTGAGTCCTACTGGCAATCCCCAACTAGAGTAGGTTCATTAAATCAAAAGGATTTGCATGACTGTTGATTCACCACTGATCAGTTGATTTGGTGATTCTATTCTATTCTATTCTATTCTGTTCTGTTCTGTTCTGTTCTGTTCTAATTCAACAGCGTTCAGGCCATTGTTGCCTCTTCTGGGTAGATCAAAACTGCCAAGTTACATTTTGACAAGTGCAGGGATATTTGTGGAAAAGCAACCTTTACATAAGTAAGATATCAAAACAACAGCAACAGAAAACATGCTTATCATTTCAGCTTCCTTGTAGACAAACTATTCTGAATGACAATATAGAATTTGCCTTAGGTAAGAAACCTGCAGTATTTCAAAGGGATATACATAGATGTTTGTGCAAGAAGAGAATCTTCAAATTTGGATGGTAGGAGAGATCCTTTTCTGTCTCTCTCACCTTGCTTATTTGAATGATTTGTATTCAAATGGCATACTTTACAGATGTATCCTTAGGCAAAAAAGCTGCAAAGCTTCAGGATATGTGCAGTGGTTAGGGACTTGAGATGCTTGAAAACCAGTTTAAAGCCTTTAAATAGTGAAGCATAGTGGTATCATAACAAAAAACAACAGATTGTTCCAACCTTGTCCCACACTGTCCCATTTGTACTTGTTATCCAGCCTAAATATCATGTTGTGTTTATGACTCTACACAACAGTATATGTCTTGGAAGGAGATAAATAACAGCAACTTAAAGAGACATTGGCTGGTTTCTA
The DNA here is from genome assembly GCA_948472985.1 of Iguana delicatissima. Lineage (NCBI taxonomy): Eukaryota > Metazoa > Chordata > Lepidosauria > Squamata > Iguanidae > Iguana > Iguana delicatissima. Next base: position 88,488 of record CAOKZL010000465.1, on the reverse strand, counting down.
CACCTCTACAACCTCTCTCTTCTCAAGAAAGGAAGCTGGAGCCATTATTTGATCGAAGTTCCAATCTTTCCCAAAATATAGCAGGTGGAAATCCCTTAGTAAAATATGTGCTAGGTTTAGAAGGTGGATCTGTCAGTTACTCAGAGCCTTTCCACACTATACTGTTATAGTGCTATTATTCCATTTTCAATATCCTGTGGAATCCTAGGGTTTGCAGTTTAGGGAGGGGCATTTAGAATTCTCAGCCAGAGAGCTCTTTGGCCTCAGTAAACTACAAACCCCAGGATTCCACAGGATGTTGAAAGTGGAATAATAGCACTATAACAGTGCAGTGTGGAAAGGCCTTCAGTTGCATTCCTTTCCACCCTATCCTAACTTCTCTACCTGAAGTACTTCCCTAATGTCTTCACCATATTTCCTAATCTTGTATTTCATACAAAGCTTTAACTAGGTTCCAGAGTTGGTTCTCGTAGCTTCTTAGGGAAGCCCATCTCAGAAAGCACAAGAAGCAGTCCAAAGCTACCAGATTCAGCTTGGGATTTGTCCAAATCCAAAACACATCCATAGTCTCTGTAAAACTACCCCCTCAATCTATTTAGACAACTTGAATCACATGACTGGATTTCACATAACAGGAAGATGAGAAGGGAGAGAAGAGGCTCAGGTTTGACTAATTGGAGATGGAAAGATTGGGATAGGAATCCTCTTTTTTTCACCTCAAGATGTCATACATCTAAAGCTGTCGTACTTACACTGCCAACTAAAGATGGCAAGGAATATGTGATGGCAACTTTTTTAAAAAAGTTGGAGGACCCACTGCAAATAATCTGCCTTAAAGTCTTGGTACTGGGATAGGTGTTGCTCTTCTGTCATACTTGTAATAAAACTTCTTCATCTCTGTTCACATCTTATTCATCAAATGGTATGTTGCAAGACTGCATAGCAAAAACCATAAACCGGTGTGGTGTAATAATTCATGTGTTAGACTTGGTCTGGGGTGACCTGAATACAAGTCCCTGCTCAGATTGTGAAGCTCACTGGGTAATCTGGGATGGTCATTTTTTACTTCAGACTTACCTACATCATAGATGGGAAGGGAAGAAGACCTATCTGTCTACATGAACATAGGCTCCCTGGAAAAAGGGTATGATATGAACATCATTTAAACACTTGTTGATTTGAACCTCTAACTAAATAAAATGGCCTTAATTATTGAAGTACACAATTTGGGCTAATCTAAACTCTCAACCCCGCCTTTGCAAAGGATTCAGAAAATTCTGCTGGCCCTCAGTGCAATCACCAGACTGTTGACCAGGGCTGGCTATGTATGTATGTATGACTCTCTTGTTGTGACAGCTTCATTGGTCACTGGCTTTTCTTTAGTAGGACTGGGCAGGATTGAGCTACATATTGCATGCTTACATTTGACAAGGCCATTTTGGGAATCCTGGAGTTGCCCAATCATACCTGAGGTATTTGTAGGTGGTATGATTGACCATTGGAGATCACTTTTGCTCCTGGACTACTTCCGGTTTTGCCAAAGCATAAATCTGGTCTGATCTGAAATGGCCAGTTGGCACCCTGTGACTCCTGGAAGCTTCTGGGGGCACAATTGGCCCCCAAACTTGGGGGTGCCTCGTGAAGGAAAATGGCAAGTATAGGTAGGTGCCAAACTCCTAAGTCCCAAGTGGACTGGTTTGACCTTCTGATCTCTGGAAGTTGCTAACCCATGGTTTACAGCATAATTCAGAGTTCTGATTATAGCCTATTTGTGGTGCATGACTCATTTTGTGGAAAAAAATACCCATCACTTTTTTGTTCAGAAAATAATATTTTCTGGATATAAAATCATGGATTTTTGCACATAAAATCATATTTTCTACACTGGAATCTTTTCTGATGTGCAGAAAAATGCCATTTATGGCACAGAAAACCTTATGTGTGTTTTTTGTACAGAATAAATCCCAAATTGAAAAGATTCTCACTCATCCAACATTTTCTTCATCAGGGTTTCCAATGCTCTTCTTGTGAGGATTTTCTGATGCTTGAAAAACTCCTTTCTTTTTATCTATGATTTCAATATTTTCTAATATTCTTTCTATCCTAGATGTGAATAAGATTCTACTTCATGGCTCTGATTCTCCATGCCAAGGAAGTTAGATTTGTCCTTTTGTTCTTACATAGGGTGGCAAAGATCTTTTTATTTATTTAGGCAAACTTCTTTTGTGTCAGCTGGGCTGCTGTTGAAGGCCTTTTAATTGCTTGTGTACTCAATCTTTTATGGCTTTTAAAGAAGACAAACACAAACAAAATCTCTTATTTCCATTTAAGATATTGTTTTTAATTGTATTACTATTAGCTATGTTGGGTGCCTTTTTTTGTTGGAAACATGGGGTAATACTGCTGCAGTCAGCAGTGTTTTGCCACTGGGTAATCCTTGCTGTGGACATCTATTAATGGAGGGTTTCCAAAATCTGACAAATGTTGACCTTTGTAGGCGAATGCTGGCAATTCTAGAAATGTTAGTGGATAATTACAGACTCATAGGTATGTCAACGAATGTTTACCTACAGTCCTATGGTACTGTGTGAGAAAATAGCAATAGCAGTTGCATATCTATACCATTTATCAATGCTAAGCACTCCCTAAGTCTGTATCTATAGGTAGACAGTCATGAAATTCGTTTGAAACTGTCAACATTGCCATGAGAAGGGCAGCTCCTACCCAGCTCTAGACAGTCTCTGTAATATGCTCAACATTATAATCACTCGATATACAAGAGAAACAGCCCACCAGTCTTTTAAGAAATATTTCCATCTATATCCTTTGAAATACCTTTTAGAAAAGTACCTTGAAAGGAAAACTCACTAGTCTCCCTTAATTTACTTTATCATACCAATGAACCTACTTTTGCTTGGGATAATGAGTTTCAGTGATAAACTGATTGTTGTGATTATAATTAAGTATGTATTTCCTACTTCTTCTTCTTTTTGTCATTTCAGTACTCAAAATCTCAGCAAAACTATATTTTAAAGGCTGAGTAGTAAGTTATATTATGATTGTATATCAGGCAAATGAGTGTTTGATGGGCTGCACTAATGGGAGCTAAAAATAAAACTCCATCTGTTCACCTTTCAAACTGCATCAAGGCAGTGCATATTGGTTGCAGCATAACTTAATGAAACGCGAACCAAAATATGCTCATTTTCATCCTGCTGCAACCACTGAAACATGGAACTTGTTAATAATGATGTTTCAACAAGGGAAGAAACGGTGAGCTTATGGCGGTTCTGCAAAAGAGAAATACCATTTCCACCGAAGCAAGAACTGAATACAAACGGAAGCACAGCTACCCACTGAGGTAGAATAGTGGATATACAAATGAGCATGGTATATGCAAAGATTAAAATTACTGGGGGGGGGGAAATCACAGTGTGCATGCTCCACTGAAATATGTTCAGAAGAGTATATGTCATCTATTTTAAACCTTTCCCCCTCCTAATTTAAAACTCTCTTTGGTTGCAATATTGATTGATCAATATAATTTATATTGGCTACCCAATAATATAGTTCCTTGGGTGGCTTGCAAAGATCAAATATGATAGCTAAAGAATAAAAGCAAAAACAGTTGCAGAAATAAACAAACAGAAACTCTAAACCTTGAAAGATAACTTACCTCATAGCATGAACTGGCTGAGAAAGTTCTCTAGCTAAGAATTTAGCGGCTTATATAAAAAAGACACTAAAAAATGACCTACCTGTACTTCATACATTATCACAGTTGCTATCTCCTAAGACGTCATGGCCTAAATCCAATTGCTAGTCACAACTAGAGTAGGCCTGGTATATCAACTGTGGAATGGTATGTCAACACATGTGTAAATTGATTTAACAGGTCTGCTATAGCTAGACTAGGAATTAGCTTTAGATTAGGTTTGTCCCTTAAAGTTATGCAGACAATTTAACTAAACACATTTTAATAGCCTGAAAAAAAAAAGATAAATGAAAGCAACATGGATAACATAAAGCTGTACTTTGACTGCTATATTTTAAATTCTATGAATGCCAAATTTTCACTCAAAGCTCAATTGTTAACCCACTGAGGTGGAAATAAGGTGCTTTCCTTGAAATGTATTGTATCTGTAAGATTACACAATCATGTCTTTTTCTATGAGGATGTATGCTTTTAGGTGTTTTGGATCTACGTGTTTGGGATCCCATTTCTTTGTGGCAGCTACATAAGCATTGATTGGAATACAGGCTGATGCTTGTTGTTTTTCACCAATGACTATTTTAACTCTTGCAGGTTGATCCTGTTGAGCATCAGGACAGTGGCTAGGAAGTACCAATGCGCATTGGGAAATTCTTGCATCTTCAATTCACTAACAGGGTTTTGTAACAACAGGGAACAGGGAACAACAACAGATTAAAATACAACGTATCAGTTAAAAACACATAAAAATGCATAATATCAGTCCAAAAGAACGTATAAGACCAATACATATTAAAACAATCTGTCCATATTTTAAAATCCATAATTTAAAATTATTAAAATAAGCCACAATTTTTCGCTATATTTGTTCTCAAAGGAAGCAACAGCTCATGTTAGCAGTTTTCTTCCTGTTGTGAGAAGGTATTTGAGGACTGCACACTGTTCAAAGAATAGTCACAGTCTGGGACTTATTCTACACAAAATTTATAAGTGTATTTTTAAAAATTACAACAGCAATATCTGTTTTCTGTGCAAAGAAAGAAAGGTATGTGTGAATCTGATGCAGAATAAATTCCAAACTGTGAAGATTCTTGCCTTTCCAGGATTCTTTTTTGTCACAGCTTCTCAACATTCAGGAAAGAAGTTTTTCAACCATTTGTTTGTTTGTTTTTTTAAAAAAATATTTTTGAGTATTCTTCTCATCCATATTCCCCCCACAACCCTTCAAACTTCATCAACTTTATGGCATATATTCTGAACTGTAATATACAAGTGCTAAGGAGAACAGCAATTTCCCCTCTATCTTAACTTTACTTTCTGGCCTGGGTATATATTGACTTCTGGATTGGAAAACCTAATTTCTTTCAGCTTTAAGGTATTGTTCAGACTCTTGGCTATTCTACTTTTCCTCACTCAGCAAACCTCCTGAGTGAGTATATTTGTTCTCAGCAGAGCCATAAGTAAATCCCATGTTATGTGGGAGCATTAGGATGATTTCAACTTTCATTGGTTATAATCTTTTCATTGACAGCCCAGCTATAGAATCTTTTAATGATTCTTGATATTAAAAGTTATCTCATGAGACATCCTCTAAAAGTACAGTTTCATAAAGATAGAAAATGATATCATATTCACTGTGTACAGCTGGGCACCAATAGGACTTTCTAGGGCACCAACAGGCATTCTAGTTAGACTTCAGCTTGGGTACTGATGGGCCATGCTCTTGGGCCGACTTAAGATTTGTCTGTGAGTCTGTGAATCTTCCTGGCAATTCAGTTAACGCACCAATGGCTTTCATAAAATTTTTCCCAATTTCCAGGTTCAAAGCAACACTTTTACCCTGGCTGTTTTCACATGTGTCAAGACAGCCAATAGGATTAAATGTCAATATGGACAAAATGAACCAAAAGACTTTCAGTAGGGGGAATGTATGTTCCCCCTGAAACCCCATCCAAACAATGGAGGAATAAAAAAAAAAATGAAATGAATGACTGAGAATAAGGCATATTTTTGCATTTTATTTTGAAAGAAATGAAAAATGGCAGCTGAGGAGGAGAGGAACATATATGACAATATAAGCTTGCTAAAGAAGCAGCTCACCAGTAATATGTCTTAGTATGTTATAAATGGAGAGTCAGTGTGATACAGTGGTTTGTTAAACTATGACCCTGAAGGCCAGAGTTTGATTCTTTGCACAGCCGTAGAAGCCCAGGCCCTTTCTGTATCGTGTTGCCATCCTGCCGCAGCAGTGGGTTGTTCCTGGTCCAGGAGCCCTGCTACCACTATTGTCATTGCTATCTAGCTGCTATCCCATTCCCAAGCATTGCAAATCAGCCTTATATCATTTCCAGAAAAAAAATACATTCAGACCCTCCTTCAGCACTACAATCCCATCAGCTGTGTCAGTGAGGTTCTGTAACAGAGCTTAATTGTGCTACCTGTCATAACGGATTCAAGAGTAGGTGGGACATGGGCGTGCCCAGGTTGCCCTCCCTCAGCGACTCCTGTGGTGTGGCAAGTTTGGAATCTACCACCTCTCTGTGTTTATTTGGAATTTTTCCTGTGAGTTATTTTTTTTTAAAATTAATAATTTTAGCATTGTAGTACAAAGCTGCAGTAGTGTACTGGTGTGTCATGATGTTATAATGTGGTTACGCTAGTACGACCTCCAAAAAAAAATTTCAAAAAACCCTAGACCACTCAGGAGCTGTGGGATAGGATGAAGTCAGGAAAAGGAACTGGCCAATTACTGTGTAGTGCGGAAGGAACGCCAGTGGTGGCAATAACACTACTCATCCACTTAAGGCCAAAAGTTGCGGAAGACAGCATTCCTAACTTGGTAGCATCACAGAAATGGCTGTGCTGGGATTGTAATGGAACAACCCACTATTATGGTATGGTGTAGCAAGGGTCTTTGGTGCATCACACACTCGCAGCCCCAGAAAACCCAACAACAGATTTTCCTTAGCATCACCGTAAGTTAGAAATGACTTGAAGACATACAACAACAATATTGTAAATATCCTTATTGAAAAGCAGCCTAATGCAACTTTCACTCTCTAATAAGGATTGGATGCATGTTGTAAGTCAAGCCTTTTTTCCCCTTAAGGACTCAGAAATCAGAAAAGTTACTTTTTGGACTATAACTTCAAGAGTCCCTTAGTCAGCGTGGCCACTAATAAATGTTATAGCATTCAACAGGTTGCCTTTGAAGATGATCACTAGCTGAAAGTGATGACAAAACCAAGTATTTGTGTCAGTATGTGGCCATAAAGATGAATAAAGATGAAAAGGCAAGTCTCAGAGGGAAAAGTAAGGTAATAAAATCCTCTCTTTCTTTTTATTTTCTGTCTCATGTTTCCTAGAACAAATGATCAAGTCACTCATGCAAGATCACTTTAGAATAAAATGCAGAGGTTCAGAATATTTTGAAAGAGAATGAGCCAAATTTTAATTACACATATAAGTTACTCTATCCCTGCCAGAGATATCATGTCTAATGAAACTGTTGATGACTGAGACATGGATTGCTATATGCAAGGTTAAGTGCTCGTGACCCCTTCTCTTGACATGTCCCACTCACTCTGTGCCAATAGTGTTTTTAATTGGTGATGAAATGTTCTGTGCCACATAAGGCTAGACACAAAGTTGATGGAGAATTTCTTGATAAATGATCATTCTGCTCCTTACTGTGCTCAGGGCAACAATTTTTTCATTATTACAGAGCTTAAAAAAAAAACCTTAAATGCAGATGCATCCATCTAGTGACCAATTATGACAATTGTCATACCACTCTTGTGAACAGATTAATAACTCTTTTGATCCCTTCCACTTCCACCCACACATAAGACCATGTTTGCTTGTTTGTTGCTATGTGCCTTCAAGTTGACTCTGACTAATGGCAACCAGATAACAGGAGTTTACAGTTTGGAATTCATGGGGTCACCATAAGTGAACAGGCAACTTGAAGGCACATACAAGCACACACAGAGACACACACACATTTAGCATTTTCAGCCAGATAGCTCAAGTGCCTCACTAAACTTTGTATCTCAGAATTCCATAGGAGATAGCCATGACATTTAGGCCCTTTCTATAGCTTAGCGTCTTGCAGCAGCATCTGTTGGGGAAGGGAACATGACAGGAGCACTCTCCTCTCCGGCTGGCTCCCTGCTGCAGTACAGTGGGTGCTTTCCCAGGCTGCACTGGGGCAGGAAGCATAGCCATTGCACTTCTGGGGCTTCTGCAGGACAGGTAAGTGTGGGATGATTATGTGATCACAAGTCATTGAAAATGGGAAAACCCATCAATGATTTAATCCACGATCACACCACCTGGGGATTGGAGAAGAATAAGACCACAATGACATCATGCAGAAGTGTTGTCGCTGTCTCGTCCTTCTCTCTTCCCCATGCCAGGATTGGAGGGTACTGAGGAAAGGGCCTTAGAACTGAACCATAGTGCTATAATTGTGTAGTGTGGAAATGTCCTGGATTCCTACATCAACACTCAAACCACTGAACAACTCTGACTCACCTTAATACACCATAAACAACCATTTTTGTTACTGATATCTAAGGGATTTTTAGAATCTAATAAGTCTGTATAACAACAATAATTTTCCTCTTCTCTATAAGTTTGCTTTTCTTGAGGGATTCTGGTCTCATTAATGGAGTATGTTATTCTGTCAAGATCCACAGGCACTGATACTTCAAGAACTGCTATGCATTTTTGAAAACTAGTACCTTTTATGTGGAAGAAGTCTGATTAATTTACATGTAGAATGAATCATATGGAAAGCTGGATTAGACTTGGAGAAAAGAGGTGTGAAAATTGGGAGAAGGAACAGCAACAATTTATTTTACTAGCATAAAATAGCAAAGACTTGGAATGATTGCTGAAGAAAGTGCAAAAGTTAGGTTACAGTTTGACATTAAGAAAAGAAAGTAATGATCACAGATGAGGCAAATAACTTAAAGCAGATGATGAAGACATTGAAATAGTCAATGGCTTTCTTTGCCTTGGCTCATCATAAATAACAATGGACACTACTCAAGTCAGAAGGCTAGGACTTGGAAGGATAGCTATGAAAGAACTAGATAAGATTCTCCAGTGTAAAATTATATAATTGAATAGCAAAGTCAGGATCATCCATATCATCACATTTCTAGTTTCTATGTATGGTTGTGAAAATTGGGCAGTGAATAGAGCTGATATTAATTTGAAATATTGTGCTGGAGGAGGATTCTGCAAATACCATAAATAGCCAAAAAAGACAAATAAATGGGCCCTGGCCTAGAGCAAGTTGACCCTGAACTCTCCCTAGAAACTGAAATGACCAAACTGTGACTGTCATACTTTGGACATATCACGAGAGGACATTTTAGGTAAGACAATAATGCTTAGTAAAGTGGAAGGCAGTAGGAAATGAGGGAGAACACGCTGCAGTTGGATAGATTCAATCAAGAAAGTTGAAGCCCTGAGTGTGGAAGATCTGAGCAGGACTGTTGACGAAAAAGTATCTCGTTCATAGGGTTACTGTAATTCACAGCTGACTCGATGCCAGTTAAAACAACAAGGTCACTAAGAAGATGCCAGTCACTGTTTTCAAATGAGAGAGAAATTATATAGAAAATCTCATTGGACAAGCTTTTGGCTCCCCACCTCTCCTGGTAACTTTTAATAAATAACCTAGATACTGAAACATTATTATGGCATTTGCAGGCATCTGTAAAAACCTGCTAGTCCCTCTTGCTAATATTTGTTTTGATGTGCAAGGAGAAAGTATATATTTCAGATAAAACCTTAATTTTCAAACAGTTGAGATGGTGATATGACAATAAGTACTCCAGAAATGGATTACACACTGGATTGATGGAAATGTGTGATGATGGAAATAACTCTGAGAAGTCTCATCAACCAAGGAATAATTCAGACAAAATCTTTCTTTTTTTTCCTTTTTGAACTCCCACTTACCTTTTTTTTATCAGGGTGCTCTTACCTCATCTCCTTCTGTTGAGGTCAAACTGCTAGTCACAGAAGCTATATCATGCAAGGTTCGCTTATTGTCATTCAGTGATCATGATTTAAGTCATTTCCTTACTAAACTGTCAGTGCTATTATTCCCCTTTCAACATCCTATGGAATCCAGGGGTTTGCAGTTTCAGAAGGGGTTGGGAAAATGCAAACCCCAGGATTCCATAAGATGTTGAAAGTGGAATAATAGTACAAGAACAGTCTGGTGCGGAAATGGCCTTACTGTTTTCAGACACCTTTCTTTTCCTCCTCTTCAGCAAGAGTTGCTGCAGAACCTGCCTGCAACTTTCTGCTTGCCCCCCCAGCTCTTGATTCTTCCATCTATCATTAATGCAGTCTATTCTCCTTGCCACCTTCAAAGGGATACCTGTCACTTTATTTGGGGATGTTATGTTGACTCTGTTGTGCTCTACCGGAAATGATTCAGCACTGCCACTTTCCCACCATAGTAAACATTATGAAATCTCCATAACATTATTGTACACCATATGCTCTTGTGTGATAAATATAAATATACACTGCCGTTGGCTCTTGATATATCACTTTGTTGTGTTACTATGATTTGTGAGTCAGTCTGAAAAACCATGCTCAACTAAATTGCTTTATGAAGTTTGTCTCCCAGCCTTTTTTTTTTCCTATGGAGCCCAAGCAGTTTATTGGAGTGTGTTTACAATAAACTATGTAACAAGTTAGACTGAGAGAAGATTTTTCTCATGGCACTCTGAGAACATTACTTTCTCTCTTGACAAAGGCCATTTCCTCATTACTGTTATAGTGCTATTATTCCCCTTTCAACATCATGTGGAATCCTGGGATTTGCAGTTTAGGGAGGGGCCTTCAGAATTCTCATCCAGAGAGCTCTTTGGCCTCAGTAAACTACAAACCCCAGGATTCCACAGGATGTTGAAAGTAGAATAATAGCACTATAACAAACAGTGTAGGGTGGAAATGACTAAAGTCTAACATGGTAGCTTAGCCATCTCTAAGCTCATGCTTTCCAGATGTATCGGATTATACCTCTCAGCCATTTCCTATCACTATGTCTATTGGCCAAGTCCATGCAGATTGAGATGACAGGAATTACAATCTAACACAAACTTGGATCCTTCATTGATTTTGGACTTTGGCTCACATTGGCCATGTTGTCTGAGGCTCCTGAGGGCTGAAGTTGAATACATTTGGAATACCAGAGGTCTCTTGCCAAGAAAACCTCATGATAGCTTCACCATAGGGTCACCATAAGTTGAAAATGATGTGAAGATACACAAGACAAATGGAAGTGTGGTACAGTCTTCTTCTTTGGAGGTTTTAAAACAGAGGTTGGATGGCCATCTGTCAGGAATTCTTTGATTGTGTAGTCTTGCATGGCAGGGATTTGGACTTAATGGCCCTTGTGGTCTCTTCCAGCTGTATGATTCTGTGATTCTGACAAGAATTAACCATAGATGTGAGAAATTATATGAGCCAAGGGTATTTGGTACTGCCTCATTTATTTAAATTGTCTAAGGTACATTCACGAAGTTCCCAAAATCAGATCTTTTGATTAATGGAGTAGAAGCTGTCCTTTGTCTTGAAGTCATTGCATCAACCTCTTGTTAATTTGTCATTAAAATCATGAAATACAGTAAATAAAGTTTGGGTCACAGATGATTCTTTAGTACTTTATTTTGGAAAGCTGGATGGACAAGACATAGATACCTTCTAAGTTCTTAAGTCCAGGTAACTGAGCTTCAAAAAGTTGTGGAATGTTATAAAGCAATATAATGCAGATGAAAATGTACTTAGTTCATTTATTATCTCTACCATGGACTCACTTGGTGGCCTTAAGCAAGCCTGTCTCTGTCTTTCTTTCTGTCTCTCTACATTTGATGAAGTGGACTGGAATCCACAAAAGCTTATGGCAAAAGTTTCTTTTTCTCTGTTGGTGCTGAAGGTGCTACTGGATTCTTTTATTACTGGATTCTTTAATAACTTTTTATGCTAAATCAGACTAATATGGATATGTCTTTGAATACCTTTATGTGTATGTTCTCCCTGTCTGCAACATGGTGGATAATAATACTAACCTTTTGATTTAAGCAGGCTTTTAATGTGTAACTGCTCACAGGGAGACCTCTTATGAGGTCTGTGTGCTTTATTTTTAACTGTTGTATGTTTTAAATGATTTTTAATACTATTTGAATGTGATGATTCTTAACTATTCTGAATTTTTATTGTTAAGTTTTAATTGATTCTTTTTGCCATCTTCTTTGGGTCCCACTCTGGGAGAAACGTGGTATACAACTGAATGAATGAATAGTGTCATGTTTTGTAACTGTGCTATTGTGATCCTGTCTATGGTAATAGCATATTCTATGGCAATTAGTATTGGTATTACTCCAACCGATACAATGTAATAGATCAGAAATACCTCTCAATGAATGGGCGCTTTCTGCTTCTACCTGTTGTCTGGTGTGTGATTGATTCTGATTTTGACCTCATTTTGAACTGCAGTTATTTGAGTTTGGTTTTTTTGAAAACAAAGAAAGGTCATGATAAACAGAAATAATTTCAACTCTAGGCAAACCTCCTGCTGAGTATAAAATTCATGGCACGTGTATAAAATGCTTCTTGATATATGCCTTGATCTGTCAACTCCATGAATTCCTTTCAAAGTAAATAGAGAGTAAAATATGTTGCATGAAACCTGGTTTGCTTCATTTTGGCTCTGGGGTTCATCAGACTGTTGGGCATCCATCTGAACAGTGGTGTATACTCACCAAGAAGGAGGTTCCTTGTGCTTGTTTTCTGGGAGGGGGCATGAGAAAAGAACATATGAAGCCCTTTCCTGTATTCAGCTGAAAACTCACTGTTCTTCTTGCTGTCCAGCTATGCTAGGCCTTAAGCTTTGCCCTGGAATCCAAATTGAGAAGGAAATTTTACCCAGAGTTTGTGGGGGGAATGCAGTTTTTTTCCAGAAGCAATTTGTTGCTTATTACTTTTCAGCATTCCCATTACTGAAAAAGTAACATGTCGGTTTATTGCTAATAGTTGCCTCTTATTTGCCTTTTAATTATTATGCTTAAAAATGCATGAGAAATGACAAGATTGTCTCCAAATCCCACAAATGAACCCTCAAAGGAGATGTTTTCAGAAACATGGTACAGGTAACTTCATTGCTTATTGCACTTTACCTCCAAGCTCTGCTGTTTCTTCTGGTTTTCTCTCAGGCCATAAACAGGATCCCTGGACTGTGACTCCAGCTTTGCCATCACCACTTTCCCCATCCATTCTCTTCAGTTAACCTTCACAGATGAAGCTTAATCACTGGTTGGCTGGGTTGGCAATGGATTTTACCAACATTTGTAATTAGTCTCAGTGACGTGGGACTTCTGTTTTCTTTATGGCATAATTATGGAGTTTTGCACAAATATATGCTTTTAAATTGGCTTAAATTGTTTTATGTATTTTATCGTTTTTTGATTGCTCTGAACTGTTTTAAATTGTTCTAAAATTGCTTTCCTGTTTGCACCATTCCCTAAGATCTTATGATATGGGACAGGATATAAATATTTAAATAGATACATACATAAATACTTAAAAATACTTGCTGTTTAATTGCATTTCCACATATTTTTGTCACAACTGCACATTATATACCTTGGAGACACTGGAGTGGACCCATAGTAGGGGGAAGTAACTTCCCTGCTAGGGATCCTCATATGAAATCTTGTGATGCCATCTCAAAGGTCCATCCCAACCTAGGACCTAATATACTTGCTACATTCCCAAACTGAAGTACTCTCGCATTTTGGGTTTGTACTGAAGTGAGCCTGAGGGTTCTACCACTCCAGGCACCCATATTCCAACTGGTTGGGGTGATGGTAGTTGGTCTGCTCAGTGGTGGAGTTCTTGCCCTGTCCTGTGGCAAACTCTATGACCTCTCTAACCAGTAAACATTGTCCAAGGATAGTTATTACTTCCACGTACTGTGGCCATTTCTGCACGATGGGGCTGTGGTGCTTTGGGCCCAGGATGGCAGCGATCGGCTGGTCATGCTTCCACACAATGTCATCACCAGCCCGCTGCCAGCTCATCCCCACGCGTTGTGCTCATGTGGTATTCACAAAACAGAAAAAATCTGTTTTGCGCCTATAATCGTGTGGTTGTCCTGTACTTACTGTCATGCGGAAGGGCAGGGAAGTGTGAAGGCGATGTTTCCTTCCATAGCACAGCATGGAAAGTACCTGGCTGAGCTGCAGAAGGGAGAGGCAGGACCATTGTGCTCCCTTCCACAGGGAGCCAGTGAGGTACAGAAGGGAATATTCTTGTCTTGCTCCCTTCCTTGCTGGGACTGCCATGGGGCGATGCACAAGAATGTCAATGTGTGGAAATGGCCTGTATTTCAGGCCCAAAAGTGTTTGGCTGTGATACTCTTAACTCAGTAGTATAGCAACCTGCAGTTCAAGACCTCTTGGTATACTTGTCAAATCAACCTTTCATACATCACTGTTTTAATGTCAGCATATCTCATGTCATAGGGCTTTTATGTTCCTTTGGACTGTGGAATCCTTGAGATTTCTGCTTGAAAGTAAGAGTAATCTCTCAACTTTAGGGAAGTCATGTCCAGATGCAAGATTTTTATGGAATACATCCTGGGCCTGCAATGAATCTTGATTTTTCCACTCTGCTGTTGTTTCTTTGTGGTTATTGATTTTTCCATTCCCTAAATGGCATGGGGCCTGAATCATCTAGAGCTAATTTCTTTTCAGTCATCTTGCTAGTGGGGCTTCTTGTTTGCTTCTGATGGATGATTGTGTCATATTGTGGTGTGCAGTAGTGATGGCATGCCAATATTTGTTGAATTAGACTTGATTGCCCCTAGTTTCTTCCCATCCAATTATTTTCTGAAGTAACCGGGTAGATTTTCTGCATGTGATGACCTCTGTTACATAACATACCATTGTTACCCTGATTTCTGGGGTCCCTTGGGGTACATCTCAATATACTCCACATGATGGGGAATGGAAACTAGCCAGACCATGAGCAATAGCAATGCGAGAGGCAGGGCAACCTAGCAGGGTCTTTTTACCCAGTTTTTATGGGGCCAGGCCAAGCAAAAAATCAAACAAAATGTCCAATAAATGATTTTATTGAAAGAAAGTTTCACACACCAATGCAATCACTCACACACTCACTCAAAACCTATTAAGAAGCAAAAGGGAGGAAACTGGATAGGGGAATATTGAAGGGGTTGCAGCTGGGGTAATACTGCACTTTTTCCTGAAGTCCTTGGTCCAGGCAGACAGCAGAGAAGTGGGGCTCAGCATGGAGAGAGCTGAGGGGATTACTCAACAGGCGGAGCAACGGTCTGTTGGGATGACCAGGAGCAATCCAAAGAAACACCCCAAAACCAGAACTATTTGTAGGGGAAAAAGTACCTGGAGGACTAATCCTTTCCCAGGGAGAACAATGGGTGTTGCAACGAGAATGAAGCTCCATAATGGTAACTTCCTTTGCATGATGGGATTACAAGGTATTGCCAAAGTCTCAGGATCATTGGCAGCATTTGGTTGTGGTGTGACTTCATGGACATGGTCCTCATTTGATAGGATATTTGCTCAACTTGGGGCAAACACACTAATCCTCTCAAGTCGGCTTCTCGGGGCTGAGGAGCCTTTGTTTATTGTGCGCTTACACACCTTGAGGTCTCCTGGGGCTACGTGACTGGCGATTTTACTGGTCTGACCTGGTTTTTGGTCGTTCGACTGTGACTGCCTACATGCTCATCCAGGCGACCTCTCAGGCACACAGAATCATGTTTAATATCAAAATTGTAGACCCCGAGATAGGGTTTTTCCAGTGGAATAACACCATTTTAGACCTCCATCAGATGATAGCTTACCACAGAGAGTTCTGTACCATGCTATGGTAGGCAGTGCAAGTTTATGCAGTGCTAAGGCAGAAGTGAGGGATATAGAGTTTGTGGGTGGTCTGAACACTCTCCTCACCCAACTGACAACATTACCTCTACCTTGTCCACCTTACACAGCATTTAGGTCTTTAAAGAAGGCTGAATTGTCATGCAGGGGACATATGCGGTTGTGTCAGTACTCAGTACTCTAGAGGGTCTCACTACTCAGAAAGAAGACCCTTAGCTCCCTGTGCACTACATGCCTCCCTCAAAAAGTACCTCCTGCATTGTTTTAGACTTCTAATTCATTAGGCTTCTAAAAGCTTCCTACTAAAGCCAAGGGAGCCTTTTTCCATGCTGAATTACTGTAGGTCTGGAGCAAGGAGGCACAGTGATGGTGAGAGGAAAGTGCATCCTCTGTACCTCAGGTACTAACCCCACCTTCCAAATCACCTGGCTTGTGAGGTAATCTAGTTCAGTAAAGCCTGCTATTGGGCTTCAGCGGAAGATTTTTTCTAAGTGCTAAAACACAAGATGGGGAGATCTTGGTTTGTTTATGTGTGGTAGAGACATAAAGAATATTCACGTTTTTTTGATGAGTATCCTCATTCAGAAACTGTGGCCATTTCTATCCTGCACTGTTTATAGTGCTATCATCCTACTTTCAACATCCTGTGGAATTCTGGGATTTATAGTTTACTGAGGCCAAAGAGGTCTCTGGCAGAGAATTCTAAATGCTTCTCCCTAAACTCCAAATTCCAAGTTCCATAGAATGTTGAAAGTGGATAATAGCACTATAACAGTGTAGTACAGAAATGGCCTGTGTCTTGACATCTTGACACATTAAGACATTCTGTCAACCACTACATGATTTTTCATAATTTGCAAAAGGCTGTGAAAAAATGAACGCTTTTTGGACAAAAATATTGTTTTATGCACAATACTCTATTTTTTATGTGTGCAGAACCTTAGGGTTTTGTGCAAATAATTCTTTCAAAAATTCCCCTAAGGTACAAAATTGCTAGAAAAAGAAAAGTACACACACAAAAACAAAACAAAGCAAAACAAGAACACTCCACTCTCTAGTGGAGAGAAAACTTTGGAAATTATTCATTATTGCATGCAGGAATGAAATAAGTGAACATATATACCCTTAGTGATCAGTGTGGTTATGTGTGTATGTCTGTGCAGGTTGTAAATAGCATGCATACAGAACAGAGATCTGTGTTTGTGTGTTGTGTCTGTATGTAAAGGGGGAGAGGAAGTGGCCTCACCCACATTGGGCCCTGTGTATTGTTGGCATCCAGTCCTTGACATATGGCTGCTTAGGCAATGTGGGCTCTCTAGCCAACAATGCTCCCAACTTTCCAGTTCCATCCTAATGATCCCAGTAATGTCAACAGAGTGTAATGGACTGCAAACGTATTTACTCTGGATCCATTGTATACATGAGGCCTACTCCTAGACAGGTAAAGATAGTGTGGCTGACTCAAATCCTTCAGCATTTGTTAACTCCGAGGAGGAGAAAAAGCTCATCTATGAAATTCAGACTCTTCTCCCCCATTTGGACAGGTCTGAAGGTTTGTGGTACTGAGAAATTGTGCTTTGATCTGTCCGTAGATGGCCAGATGCAGCTGGTGAAGCAGGAGGAGGAGGACCAGAGACAGATTTTTAAAGGGCTGCATGGCCTGATTGAAGCCACCACCGAGAGGGAAGGCTTCCCTTGGAAAAGAAGCTCCTGAGGTGGGCGGGCAGGGTTTGAAGAAACTTGCAAATAATCAAGTTCACAAAGGACAAACTGACAAATTTGGGGGCCCAACTGTACACAATCATTCAATAATTGTTCCCTGAAATGGAGTCTGAACTTACTTACTCATAAATGAATGAATGAATGAATGAATGAATGAATGAATGCAGAACTTGCTGGTAAAGCAGTCTCTGATATAATTTAAAAGTGTCTGAATGGTAGCCTGTTAATTATATTCACAGATGTTGTTGGAACATACTGATAATCTTCAAGAACTTTAATAGCTGGACATGACAAGCTTTAAGAAAAGTAGGCAGATATCTAAAAATTCCAGATCTCACTCTAAAGGAATGAAGAAAAACCTAAGTTTTCCTCTTCAAGCCCTGAGGGAGCTTGATCTTTTTGTTTCAGAGTCCATTCAAGTATGTTTTCCAACAAAACCCTATCATCATTCACAGTTTCCCTCTCTGATGGCCCAAATCTTATGTCTGTTGCAGTGTGATTGTGTTCTACAGAATGACCTGCCAAGAAGTCACTCTCTTCATGGTACCTTATGTGGCAAAGGTGTTCCCCTGTTTGTTTTTAAAGAGACCTAGTTGTTCCCCCCCGCATACATTATATTTTGCACTTGCACTGAATAGAATAAATGAAACAAACAATATTGCTGTTACAGATGGTAACATGGTACAAAAGATATGTTTTCTAGTTCTGATCTACAAATGCTGTCTTTATCTGAAATGTATCTGTGATAGACACAATGGCCATATGGATGATGTCCCCTGTGCAAAGCTGTACCCAGTAGAGTTGTTCAGTAATGTCTGGCTGTGTTCTTTAAATCCATTTCCCACCAGCATGACTCTCATGTTTTTTCCTTGTCTTTTGAACAAAATTAGGAGCTTCTTCTGACAACCTGGCATATGCTGGATTATGTACCAATGGTATTATTGCTCCCTGGCAAGCTATTGGTATATGGTTTAAAGGCAAGCTCAGTTCAAAGGATTAGATGGTGCTCTCACATGCTGCTTTAGAAGACCAGATGTTTTCTGAGATGCTTTTAACAAACTTTTGGGCACTATTCTATATGGATAACCTATGTGTAACAGTTGGTTGGTTAATGTTAAAGCTCCATGTCTGAAATCATTTTCAGTTGAAGAGTTTCATTTCAATCATAAGAACTGTTCATAACTGACTTGGAGCAAAAGCTATTGAACTATGAATAGGTATCAGCATCTATGGATTTTCTACATGGAAGGCCATCTTTTTCATAACATTTGTAGAATGTGAATTTCTGTATTGTTATTATTAATGTGAAATCTGATGTTGAGATAACTGCCCTTCTCCAAATAACGTTACCAAGGTATCTTGAACAGAACCAGCAAACAAACATCGTACACAGTTAATATTATCCTTAAACATTTCCGTATATAAATTGGTTCGTTTGGGAATCATAAGGTGACACATAGCAATCAAATGAAACAATGTCCAATTCAGGCATCACATTTAAAATACTTCCTAATTGGAGCTATTTTAGCAAGTGGTGAAAAAGTGCATATTTTCCCCTTCTTTCCTGTTTAGTTTATGGTGTATGATAGGGCATCTTTCTGGGGTGTATTTGACTAAATAAATTTTACATGCCGTCTAGCCAGACTAACACTCCCCTCTATTTTTGTAAGTTTTATGATATTAATGAAATCTAAATAATCTAATGAAATCTAAATAATCTAATGAAATCTGAATAATTTCATCTGTAAGATGGAATAGGGGCTACAGAAATTTATATGTGTGTGTATGTGTGTGTGTGTGTGTGTGTGTGAATGAGATCTATAGATTGAGAACGTGACTCTAGCACTGAACTGCACCACAATATTATGGGCCAACTTGGAGGAGGATTTGTGGAACTTATCCAGTATGTAGAACAAAAGTATCCTTTGGTTAGACTGCAACAAAAATCCATGTTTGCCACCTGAGAAATGACCCATTTGAACCTCCATTCAGGGTGATCTTAATTGTCCAAACAATAATAATCATTGTTGGGTTTCCATGACATAAACTGTAAGCTGTGTTTTCCAATAGTTGGTGAAAGAGCTCAGTTTTGTAATCAGTGCTGTCCTGAATTACAATAGCACCCCATTAGTCTGCCTTTTTGAAGACAACAAAGAAGCCAAATGACAAATCTCAGAAGAGTTGGTGATTCTCAGTAATTCATGTTATTGTAGGGATACTGGGCTGCATTTTCAGTGTTTCTTAAATCCTGACAGACTAACCTTTTGCAAACTGTGATAGCTGGACCTATGTGAGCTAGGGCCATAAGCCAGGATGATATTCTGAAGTCCAGTTTAGAATCTGTGTATTTAATTTCTTCCTGAAATTTGAATAGAGGAACACCTTTGCTTCATGAGTCTCTGTTCTATATTTCACCATCCCAAGAGGCTAGATTGGTGAATACAGAGATTTCTCTTTGGTGGCCCTCCATTAGTGGGATTTCCCAACAAGATAAGTTAGGCTGGTTCTACATCTCTTAAGATTTTGACAGGTCACCAATACTGTAGTGTGTTATACAGCCCTTATTCCTTGAAACCAGAGGTTTTTCTGATTGTTTGAGCTATTTTTTTTTTAAAAAAGAACTGATGCTAAGAGGTGGTAAAATTTGTAAAACCAACCAACCAACTAGGAATCATAGAGTTGGTGTCCCCTTATTGGTTTTCTTTGTGAGACAAAATGTCGAGCATTCCAAATATTAAACATCACTTCTTAGCAGCTTGGAATGTGTCTCCTTCCTTCTTTAGTTCTATTGGATGCTATCAAGTTTTTGCTTTCTCTGAACTGGTGTGAAGCGACTTTCTATGGCCAGTCATAAATCACTTCACTGGGTCTTAAATGTACAGAGAAAATCTCAAGATTTCTTCTCCTCCAAGCTGATTTTTGCTTTTTAGGAAAACAAATAATGAAATTTAAATTCCTAAGTAGAGATTTTTTTTTTAAATATATATATTGCAGAAGGAGAGTGGCAGTGCCTTTCAGTGCTAATCCAATCAGCTGAGTACAAGTACTGGAAAGCATTTGGGGTGTGAAAGCTTCATTTCACATGAAATATGTGTACCACTGTTTGGGACTCTCCAGCCTTCTGTTCAGACAATCTGTTGAGTGTTGTAACTTATTTCTTTTTTGGAGAACAAGAGCTGATTGTCTCTTCTGCTTCATCTCTGTTTTATCCCCCCCCCTACAACTTGAATATGTTTCTTTCTGTTTCATTTCAAAGATCTTCTTCTATTTCCAGTTCTGTCTTGCCTGTCCCTCCCTGTAGAATTCTTTCTGTGTTCTTACTTTGGTCTGTGTTTCTGTTAAAAAGTACAATGGCGAGCTATCTTGATATGGCACAAGTGTGATATGAAAACAAATAGATTTACAGGTGAGAACAATTACAGCATGGATTAAAAGAGATCAGCTAAAATCTGTCATACATTTTGGTTAAATGTTGCATTGGTTGTGATGTCTCTTACATGCAGAGTGAGGCAGCTGCCTCAGGCAGCAGATGCTGGGCTGGGGGACAACAGCAGCAGCAGCAGCAGCAGCAGCAGCAGCAGTGTCTATTGTAGGATTGAGCTGTAAGCCCATGTCCCGTGACTTGCATCCTCTAAGCTAGCATGCTATACTTAGATACATTGTCCCATCACTTATTGTCAAGAAAGAGTCAAATCTATTTGGTATCTATGTATGGAAAGGAGTGGAGCGATATCTTCTTTCTCTGTAGCAAAATGTCCTGGGGTGGACCCATGAGGTAGAGGTAGAGGGCCATAGAGGCAGAGGGGGAAATTGTCATAGAATTCAATAACGTAAGGCCATTTTAATGATTAAGCTTTAGATCATGCCAACACTATGAGTATGAGATACAGACGTGTGCTTATATTAGATACAACTGATTGACATTGTTCTGGACAAACTGTGAGCACCATAGTTTGTGACATCCATAAACCTGCTTATTTGTATCAGAGGAAATGATGGGATCCAGACAGCTGCAGAACACGTATGCATTTTTTAAAAGGTGGCTCAGACTATTCTCCTTTTCTGGGACTCCTGAAGAGGACTGACAGTGACTGACAGTGACTGTCCGATTTGAGCTAATATATTTATCTATAAGAATCTATTTGCATCTACATGAAGCCTGTTTTCCCCCAACATTTGTCAGAGAAACATTTCTACTTAGCTGTTGCTAAATGAAAAATTTGTTAATAGGTGGACAGACGTTTGTTGCGCAGCAGCCATTTCCACATATGCAATCTGAAAAGTGAAGAGTCTTTGCTTCCTTGGCAAGGTAGAGAAATCGCATACCCTCTCTATCATTTCACTAAAGTGTTTCCTTATATAGTGCTGTTAGAGATACATGGTATGGCTTAAAAATTAAATATAAATAAATAACCCTGACCAGCCTTCTGCTAATGAGTTACAATAGCATAAATTGGACAAATAGTTTTGTAATCCACTTTCTTTTTTTTTGTTCTTACAGAGGCTGAAATTCTGTTCTGACCACAGAACAATCAAAATCACCCCTCAAAGTCCTTTTCAGCATTTTCCTTTCCCCATCCCACCATCATGGCCATCCCCACAATGGTGGAGACTAGAAGGAACAGCAGCAACATATCCAGCTATTTTCCTGTCACTGAATGCACAGCAATGATATTATCCTCAGTGGTTTCTAGAGGACTTCCAGGAGGTCCCAGAGAACGTCTGCCATGTTCTCTGGCTTGGTCAGAATGAGTATGAATTGCTTTAGATCAGACCGATTCATTTCAGCTCCCAACTGGATTTCATTTGGTTCTATTCAGTTCAGAATTTGGGACTTGTCTGAAGTGGATATGCACCCTTTCTCGCTATGTGCCACTTCTGAGTCAAGGTGACCCTATCACAGGGTTTTCTTGGCCAGATTTGTTTGGGGGAGTGGCTTGCCTTTGCCTTCTTCTGAGTCTGGAAGGGTATGACTTGCCCAAGATCACTCAGTGGTCTTCCGTGGCTGAATGGGAATTTAAACCTTGGTCTCCAGAGTTGCAGTCCGATGCCCAAACCTCCACACCATGCTGGCTGTCATTATACTCCCTACATAATGACTATTAAAACCATGAATTAATTTTTAAAAGTCCACTAAATGAATTATTTTTTAAAAATAAAAGTTTAGTTAACAAAAATACTAATGTTTCAAGTCTAGCTTTTTTTTTTAAATCCAGTGCCCCAAAGTTATAGTATCTGGTTTATTTTGAAAATGTCTTTCAAATGTATGCCATAAGGTCTTTCACAAATGGCAGGAATTTGCCTTCGACCAAGTCAAACAATTGGTCCTGCTGTCCCACTGCTATCTGTTTTGACAGTGAAGAGGTCTCAGGAGGAAGTCTGTCCCATCACCTCTAATCTGACTTTATGACCTGGGATGCTTTGAAACTAACACCTTCTTCCCCATCACACACAGCTAAGCACAAGTTTTCACACTACTCATCCAGGCCCTTTCCACACCTTTCCTTATCCTGTGATCTCGGCAGCGCCTTTGGTGGGAAGGGAGCACTACGGGAACACTGTCCTCCACACCCAACTGCCTCCCTGCAGAAGGGAGCACAAGCAACATGTGCCTGCCTTCCACAGCACAGCCAGGCTCTTTCCTGTGCTGTGCTGGGGCAGGAAGCACCTCCGTCACGCGTCCTGCCATTCCACATGGCCAGGAAGGACAAGAGCATTGTGTGATTGGGGGTTGTTGATAGAGAAACTCCATCAATGATCTACCCTGCAATCACACCGGCTGGTGATGGGAGAAGGGCAGGACCGCAATGCCGTCATGCAGAAATGTTGTTGCAGTCCCGCTCCTTTCACATCCACATGCCAGGATGCAGTCGTTGCCCAGAAAAGGCCCCAGAAATACATTAAAAGGAGATGTCTGCACTTCACAAATAGACCAGCAGCCAATCATAGCTCCCTGGAAAGCATACACATATTATATAAATGTTTTCATCATACATATATTGGCACATTTACACATTTGGAAAGGTACATGCAAAATACATCATGAGGAAAAGTTGGCCCAAATCAGTGAGCAAAACTCAGCATACAAATGCTCCTCTGAGATCATGGGTGGGCAAAATGTGACCCATAGACTGATTTGAACCCCCCAAGACCCCCAATTATAACACACACCCCTTTTCTGTAATCTCAGGGGTGGAGGCATGACGGAAATGTGGCTTTTCCAAGTCTGGAAGGGTATGCCTGCCTGGTTCTCAGTTTTGGGGTGCTTACCCACCATTGCCTTAGATCAATATTCCTTTCTGTCTACCTACCTATTCTTTGACCCTTTCTGATTTTCTTTCTACCAGAAACATCCTGAATGTTATCTGGTCATGCTTCATAGTACAGATTGCATCCTCTGTCTTTGCAGTGATATATTAGCAATAACTTTCATGCAACACCCCCTCCCTCTCAGAAATATAGCAGTACAATAAAATAAACTGGTCTCAAATAATTCTGGCTGTCTATTTTTTTTTTTTAAAGAATGTTCCCTGCAGATCCTTTGCTGACAAGCATATGAACACCACTTGGGTATTGCTATGTGTGTTAAAGAATGTACTGCCCACAGGCATCTTGTGTGAAGTCAATTATAAAGTCTAAGAATATTCTATACTGGGATCTGTAAATGATTAAAAACTGGCCATGCGGAATTGTTTCTGAAAATGTATCTGCAGACCTACAACGATCAGTAAGAGGAAATTCTGACTCCCTTGGAAAGAATATGTAATACATCTCTTTGAAAAATCAAAACAAAAACAAAATCCTGGGATGTACATCTCAAAGAAAGCTGTGAAGTATTTGATGTCCATAAGGGGAGAAAGAGGCATTGAGAATGTTCCCTGTTTTATTTATGCCAGAAAGTTCAGTTTAAAAGTTGTGCTGATTTTGAAAGTAAAGCTTAACCCAGTTTCCTAACATACTTATTTTGACATTTTAAATAACAGTTCATGTGACTTTGCCACACTTAACTTATCAGCAAGGCAACAGCTGGATTGAATTGATGTAAATTCATGGAAAACAGGGCTTCAAATGGCTACTGGTCACACTGGCTACATATCACCCTCTGGAATTAGAGGCTGTATGTCTTCTCCACTTACTACGGAATGTGAGGTAAGGGTGCTAGTTCATTTCTGTCCTCCTGGTGGATGTCCCATTGGAGTATCTATTTGGTCACCATGAGTACAGAATAGGTAGACCTTTGGTCTAATCTAACAGAGCTTTTCTTATGTTCTTACATATTGGAACAAGAAATCGATATTTTCCAGAGTGTGAATTTACTGGCAAATCTCTTGGGAATTACAAGGAAAAATAAAGAAGAAAGAATTGTATACAAAAAGAAGACCTAAAGCTTAGACTGCAGGTGACCTGTTAAACTTGTATAAACTTTATTCACTCTCTCTCTCTCTCTCTCTCACACACACACACACACACGCACACACACCAGAATTGCACACAATGTCACTTGTGTGAGTCATGGCTTTAGAAATATAATAATGATCCACTCTAGATAAAATTGTTGATCTTATGCCATTGTCTTAAAACAGATTAGGGCCATTTCTGCATTAGACTGTTATAGCACTATTATTCCACTTTCAACATCCTATGGAATCCTGGAGTTTGCAATTTATGGAGGGGCCTTCCATAGGATGTTGAAAGTAGAATAATAATGCTATAACAGTCTAGTGTGGAAATGGCCTGGGATTCAACCCCAGGTTGTTTATATAGCTTGCTTTTGTGAGAACTGTGTCTACTCTTATAGCCTGAAAATCTTAGCTTAAACTGAGTTTCCATTCCTTCCTTCTTGGATATTATTGAAGTGGAAAAATTGTCCAACATGCTGAAAGGTAATTCAATTCAACAATTCAAAAAGCAATGGAAAGAAATTATTAGATGGGTGAAGGAGAAGTGAGAGGAAGGTATAGAACTGAAGAAAGGAGTGAAAGGGTAACACTTATATTAAGGAGGGAATATAGATTGAGTAAGAAAATTAGGGTAAATTACAATAACAAAAAGAGATTTCACAATAAGGAGGTTTAGAATAAGAAAAAAAAAGAGGTTGGAGTGGAGAAAACATGCAATAAGGAAAGGAAGATTGTGGGGGAAGGGGAAGTAAATACAGAAAGAGAAGCGAAGGAGAAGGAAAAAATTGATAGAAAAAATATTAATATTGTTAATATAAAATGTGTTGTTAAAGGTGGGGGGATAGGATAGAGAGGGAGGGGGAAAGAGGGATTGATAAAATATTAAGGAATATTCAATATTGTACAGAAAGTATTAAAAAATTAATAGAAAATCTATGTAAGAATGGTGTACAATATGAAATAAGGTAAACAATATGTGATATACATAAACTTCTAGTTTTATAGAATTTTAATTAAAAAAAAAGATACCACATTCCTTCCAATGAAGAATTTGGTGGTGAACACAGTCCCCCTGACCCATCCTCACTGGAGTCCTGTGAGGGGACTTAGGCAGGAGATAATGGGTGGCCAAAGTTATAATACTGACTTGCATTGATGTGTGGAAATTTTAAAATTCAGTTTCCTAAATCTTAGGCCAACACTCAATTCTATGTTGGTTCTATGAAAATAGGTTTTGCTACTTGTCAAATCTAAGCAATATATGCAAATATATCTGTTTGCATAATTTATTCTGATATAGGGATGAGTGAGTCTGTCAAATCACATTTTCTTGAGATGGTCTTCTTTTGTGTCACTAAGCTCATTCAGTCTCTGGTTGACATCTGACTGGATTTCTTCCCTGCAGAGAAATTGACAATGATTTTTCCTGCATTTTATAAAATGTGCAAGTTTTTATGTACTTTTTCCACCACTTTCTGTATTGTTATATGCCTTCCTCAGATATATACATTTTTATATGCATACATTGATTAAAGGATGTTTATGAGTGTTTTACAACTATTTGGGTATTTTTTTCCCCATGCATCTTTTTTCAGATGTGCACATTCCGCCCCCCAAGACATTTTTATTTTTTGATGAATTGCATTCCTGGCTTGCATGCCAATAGATTTCCCCCTACAAATTGTGTTTGGGTTTGTGTTCCTTTCCGGAAGGTGCGTTGGTTCATCTCACAGTCAAATGTGAGCACAGCACGTTTCCTAGCCGTTCCTGTTTTCTGTGTTGCAGACAGTTTTATGTATTCTTCTCTGTATACTTTGCAACAGGCAGGAGATATATAAAATTTATAAAATACTGAAAGTGCTCCTTCAACAGACATAAAATTCCTAATGAGTTCAATGAGAAACATTATCTTTTAAGGATATATAGAACTAAACCCAAAAAGTAGCATGGAACCCAGAAACATATCCCTGTTCTTGTATTGGTCTAGCTGTGTTGCTTTGGTTGTATCTATATAAAACAGCAGCATGCAAGTTAATGTGGACTGAGCACTAATAGTAGCAAAGTTGAACCACTGTCTTTATTGGATGAGGATCCTGGAAGTAGTAGTCCATAAGGGTGACGTTGCCAGGTTCCAAGTAGTAGTGACAATGGGTAGTAGTAGTAGTATTTATGTAAGGTTTAGTTATATAATTTCCAATACTTTTGGAGAAAACTTTTCAATGTATGCCCAGATTTTAATTGGGGAATGGTTGGAATGAAATCGTAGCTGATTTTAGTTCTGATTGATATAATCTGTGCCTATATCTACATGTCAATGCTTCTGAAATAAAGAAAATATTCTAAGGAATATAAGCAACACAAAGTGCTGTTTTTCTGCATAGGCCAGCAGGATATGCATGGTTGATTTGGTCTTTTGATTAGCAATATGTTAAATCTGAATTAGGTCTATTGTAATGTTAGACAAAGGACAGACAGAAAGACAGACACTTTATTTCGGTCATTGACCAATAAAACAATAATAAATACAGAATAAATACATAAAAACTAATAAAAGAAAAAAACAAATAGCAAAGATTAGACGACTCGCATCAGCCACTATTGCTATTATTAACCGTTTGAGAACGTATCTTACACATAATATACAAAAACTTTGCTACTTTGAGTATAACAGTTTGCTCCTGATTATCCAGCAGATGGCGTAGATAGAAACCATCAGAATGTTCTGGGAATTGAGTTAGTAGAGGAGTAATCAGCTCTTGTTAGACAAAGGATCTACACTGGAAATGAGAATGACATGGCAAATAAAGGATATATTTGCACATGACTGAAAAAAATTGGCTATCTTGGCTGTAGCTTCCATCCCTCCCAACCATAAATTATCCATTTTGCAATTTGTTGCTGCATGTCACAAACCACTTTTTCATGGACGAGCTTAGCCAAATTCTCTTCCAGTATACGGAGCCACATGTCTGAAGTAACTGTCTTGTCTGAATTGTTTTTCTTTGAAATAAGTCCAGATGTGAAAGCTTTATTAGTTTATATAATTTGGTAAGGATTAGTGGTGACCTGTACGTATGCAAGATGTTTAGGTAAGCCAATGCAATGTCCTAGAATATTAACAAATATTGAAACACCTGAGAGGAAATGACCAATAGCAGAAGCATGGTCTATACATGCAGCCAAAACACTTGACGGAATAGAACCTACAGCTCAAGGCAACAACAGAGTATTTTTTCAATAAACCAGTATGTTAAAAATAGAGCTGAGGGCAAACAGCTTCCCTGAATTCTCCATTGTGGGTGGTAAAATCAGGGGAGAGAAAACTGTGTGTGTATGTATGTGTATGTGTGGAAGGGTAAAATTCTTCAACAGTTTGCAGGAGAGGGAAAACTCTTCTGACAAATGCAGGCTTAATTAATTTTTTTTTAAAAAAATGCACTTAATTCAGAATAAGATCCCTATTATATTACACTGTTATAGTGTTATCTTCCATTTTAACTATCATAGCAACATCCTGTGGAATTCTGGAGTTTGTAGTTTAATGAGACTCAAAAGTTCTCTGGCTAAGAATTCTAAAAGCCGTTCCCTAAACTACAGATTTCAGGATTCCACAGGACGTCACCATGGCAGTTAAAGTGGAATATAACACTATGGCCATTTCTGCACTACACTATTATAGTGCTATTATTCCACTTTCAACAAATCCCAGGATTCCATGGGAAGTTGAAAGTGGAATAATAGCACTATAACAGTGAGTACAGAAATGGCCTATAACAGTGTAGTGTGACACAATGGACTAAAAGTAGAGAACCTTAAAAAATGGCACCAAGTCCATTGTTTCTTTCAATAATGTTAAAATACTTCTATTCTTATACTTGTATCTATTGTTGCACCTCTAATTCTCCATGTAGTTTGCTGGGTTGAGGATACTGTCTCTGTACCAGTGACTGGATTGCTCTCTCAGAACCAATCCTGTAGGCTGGATGACATAAGCAGAGAGAGTTTTCACTCTCTAAGCCCCCTCCCCTGATATCATAGGCCCACTTCCCATGCCTATTTCCAGTTGCTGCACGAAGAGGAAGGTATGAGGAGGGTCCCAAGAAATTCAACATCCCTCACCAGCTTATTGGCCACAGGAAGTAGGAGGTGCCCCTCCAGCTATAAGCTGTAGTTTTGTATTAGAAGAGAACTTCTAACACAAAAGTTCCAAAGTTCCAGTGAGTTAGGATCTGGGAGGAACTGCAGAACTGTAGTTGGATGCTGTCTGGATACCTCCCTTCACGCAGCTGGTGAATGGCTGTGGCTCAGCACTCCAGTGCATGGGCAGGCATAGCACAAGAAGGTCTTGGATAACTCCTTCCACAACATCTCCAAAAGGTTATGCACTCATGTAACCCTAGGTTATGAGAGCATATGTTGCCGACAATATTCTTATTAGCAAGTACCATGGTTCTTTCTCTATGGAGGGGTCACTTAATTCTGTCTGATCAGAGAAAACACAAAGATTTTCCCCAGATCTTCTCAGTTCTAAATTAGAACAGCAAGGAAATGGGACATAATGGGGCCTTGGGGATAGGGGATGTCTTTTGTGCTAGCGGTGGAAGGAATATTAGCAATTTTTCCTATCCTCTTATCAGAATGAATCTCTAAAAACAGTCAACTGCTTTGAGTTTTTTTGAAAAAAAAATTTAGTACAAAATCATTGCATTTGGGAAGACACAATATCTTTGTATCAAAAACAAGCTATTTGCACAGAATACACTTCTATACATACAATAGTGTTTCTTTTCCTATAAATGTTGGGGTCTACAAATTTTTCAATTTTTTTTTTAAAAGCCTGAAATGCATCAAGGGGATGGAAGTACTAGACAAAGGTTGTGGGGAGGTAGATGGATGGATGGACTGGGATAATGTTTTTTGGCTCTCATTGCAATATGAACCAATCTAATCTGAACTAATTTCTTTCTTTCTCCAAATTTTAGCATGAAGTTCTCTGTTAAAAAAGTATACTCATTAACAAAAATTGTCTACAAAAAAGGGAGAAACTAGTGTAAAAATAGGCACATATTACTGAAAACACTTCCAAAACTGCCTACATTAAGGAACATTCCATTAAAAATTTTGAAATGTTATGTGCCGAAAAAAATGTTCAAAGGCATATGTAACATTTCAGGTTGAGCAAAGCGTTTACATTATGCTTGGGTCCTCCTGGGAGAAAACATAAATTAAATATGAAATGAAATGAACAGGGCAGAACAAGCTTGTACTTGAAAAAAAGAATGTGAACATTGGAAAACACAGATCTGATTCACCCCAAGATGAAAATGGAGCCAGTATGGTTTAGTGTTTGAGCTTTGGACTAGGATTCTGGAGAACAGGGCTTGAATTTCTACTCAGCCATGAAAACCCACTGGGTGACCTTGAGCAAGTCACACTCTCTCAGCCTAAGAGGAAGGAAATCCCCTCTGAACAAATCTTGCAAAAACAAAACAAAAACATGATAAGTTCACCTTAGGGATTCCATAAGTCAGAAATGACTTGAAGGTACACAACAACAAAAAAGATTAAAGTAGATTTCTGGAGAACCCTCACAGAGCCTATGAATAAGCAGGTGGCAGGAATCAAATAAACCTGAAAAGACTTTCGTATGATGGACATACTAGTAGAAATAGGATGGAATTGGCAGCTAAATTTTGCACATATGTTTTGAACCTCTCTAAGGGTCTAAATACCCTGAAAGCATAAGATCCTGTCTGTTCTTGCAAGCCAAGCAGGGTCAACCCTGCTTAGTATTTGGATGGGAGACTGCCAATGAATACCAGGCACTCTACATTATATTTAAGAGGAAAGAACTGCCAAAACTACCTCTGTGTATTTCTTGCCTAAGAAAACCCTATGAAATTCATGGTGTTTCCATAAATCGACAGAAGACTTGAAGACCCATTAACCCCCCCCCCCAATCTTTGGCTCTGAATCTCTAGTAAAAAAAATATTTTCATAAATGTCCATACAGCTGCACCAAATGAACACATCAAATTGCTTCACAGATGAAGACGCACACAGATGTCCAGATGAAAAGTCTTAAAGTATTTCCGCTTAATGAGTTTTAGTAGATTAAAAGATGTAACAGAGCAAGCATCTGAGGCTCTCCCTTCCTTTCCTCTTATCTGTGGCACAGGTTTCCAGTAACAGATGTTTTCTGATTTTGGCACAAATTGAAACATTGTGCCACTGTTGTTCCATATTTTATTAAGTGAGTCTTGACGATTCCCTGAATACTTTAACAGCTAATACTCTCTGAGCGATTCTCCCCCTACCTTTGAACCCACCCACACAATGCTGTAAAGCAAACAGTGCTCCTGAGATCTCTTGGATATGATACAATGGCAAAGAAGGGAGCTTCTTTCTTGCAGCATCGTCCAGCTATTCTCAGTAGGGACACAAAGTAACACTAAAGGTTAGTGTAATAACAAGGCTCATCAATTCACTTTTTCCACTTAATATATGCCACAGGTATCTTTGGATCAATCTCAGACCTATTCATTGGGAATGGCGGCGGGGGGGCTGAAAAATGAAATTCTTTGCTGATTGCTTTGTCCTATTGGCAAAGCTTTCCAAGTGAAAAAGTTGAGTAACAAAGGGAAAGGATGAGAAAAGATTTGCAGTATAGCTTACCTCTATCTTTTAAGTGTAGAAGTGAACAGGCAATCTGGATGGTAAGTATCAAGAGAATAATGGAAACTGATGGAATTTTGAATGTTCAAGGAGGATTATCTGGAGGATAGAGCCAGTGACTCTTTCTTTCACTAAGGCGTGGTGAAATATAAAGAGTCGTGGACATAGTTATTCCTGGACACTCTCTTCAGTGGTCAGCTCTCTGGTATCCCAGAGAGATGTGGGCAATGAAATCATATAGATGAAGACTAGGAACAAATGAAAAAAGACTCACTTTAAAGACAACAAATTATGCCTATTATGACAACGGAGATAATGTCAAAAGGCCTATTTTACTCCTTCTCTCCTGTCTTGGAGTCTTCACAGAGCCTCTTCAGCAGGGATGTCATTCTTCAGAAATTTCATTCCTAAAAGAAATGATAAGTAAATGAGTAAACAAAGCAAATTTAGCCATTTTCTTCTCACTGTGAGAAAGACTTCAAAAAATACACAGTTTTCAAATACTATTTACAGTCTGGGGGCTTATTTTGTACAAAACTTACACATACTTTTTCTGCAGAAAACTATTTTTTGCTGGAAATATTTTCTGTGCAGAAAAAACTCTGAGCAGAGATAATAGTTTCTGCATGGAAAATCCTGTTTATGTGCATAAAAAGGCTGTTATCTGTAGGAAAAAAAATGAGAAACATGCTTTTTTACCATTTTCCAAATAGCTTCAAATATTCTTTCCAACCCAATGCTTTAAACTGTGTTCTTGTTCCTTCAAATGATCTAGTGATTATTAGCATCTCTGCAAGTAAATAGAGTCCTGGGTTTATATGAAGTTCCCTCTGATTTATTTCCTTCCTTCCTTCCTTCCTTCCTTCCTTCCTTCCTTCCTTCCTTCCTTCCTTCCTTCCTTCCTTCTTTCTTCAAGGGTAGGACAATGACCAGAAAAATATTCAGGAGTAACCTTGTTGGCCATGCAGCAAAATAAAACAAAATCCAAAACCCACAAAACACTGATACCTTTGCTGCCCAACCAAAATACATCATGCTAGATTTTGAAAACAACAAAATACATCATGCTAGATTTTGAAGCTCTGTGAATTTCTTCATTGAGCAAAAGATGTTTAAAAAATCATACAGGAGAAGAAAAGTAACAATGTTAGAGACACAGGCCTAAATTTTGTAACAGATGTTGTTCCTGGCCATTTCCTCACGAGACTGTTATAGCAGTATGATTCCACTTTCAATATCTGAGGGAATCCTGAAGTTTGCAGTTTACGGAGGGGCCTCAAGGCCCCTCCTTGAACTGCAAACCCCAGGATTCCATCAGATGTTGAAAGTGGAATCATACCGCTATAACATTCTTGTGTGGAAATGGCCCTGTTGTAGTTAATTGAGTTGTAGCTATAGGAGTTTAAATTTTACTGTTCCTTGTCTCGAGCCTTTTTTGCACGGCATTTTCCATGCAAAAGGGCACCTGGAGCATCGTGCGATTGTGAGGAGCGATCTGCACGATGCACTCACAATCGTGCAATGCTCCAGGGGCCAGTAGGCGCCGATCATGCACCTTTTCATTTTTGTCTAGAAGCCGAAAATGGTGCACAACTGCACACTGTTCCCAGGCCCCGCACACACTTACCTGGCCTGCAGAGCCTCCAGAGCCATGCCGGTCGCGCTTCCTGCCTCAGTGCAGCCTGGGAAGGTCCCAGGCTGCACTGTGGAAGGAAGAGGTGGGGTTCTTGCACAACCAGGCAGCTTGTACGGAGCTGAAGGACCCCGGACGTGAGAGCCTCTCGCCAGAGGCTGTTTGTATGAGCCCCGCACCCCAGCACCGGAAGAAGGTAAGGTGTGGAAAGGGCCACAGTCTTGACATGACCAAGTGGGAAGTGGCTTGTGGCTCCATTGAGATGTCTCCAAACCAAACCAACAGAAACAACATCTGACACAAGCGTATGCCTGTGACTCTATAACATGTCTCTTTTCTTCTCCTGCATGATTTTTTTAAAATACATTTTGTCAGATGAAGAAACCAATGGAGCTTCAAAAGGTTGCATGATACATTTTGTGTATTTTGGTTGGACAATAAAGTTATCACTCTTTTGCGGATTTTGTTATACTTTTCGGTGACCATGGCACCTTCTGGGTACATGCCCCAAAATAAAGAAATTAATGTGTTACTTAGTCTAATTCTGTTGGATCACTCTTAACTCATGGACCAGAAGTTGTGGATAAGTGCTTGTAACAACACACCTCATGTACTCCCTAAGTTTTTACCACTGTTGGCAAATTGAACCAAATAGAGGGAATATGATTGGGTGGGTCCAGATTCTGGTGAATGGTTCTTTAAACAAAAGAATGGTTCTTGCTGCCTTTGAGGAAACAGTGATCATGATACTCCTAACAAAAATCAATCCGCACCCCAAATATCTTCATAAATTCTGTGTACTTGTAAGTGAGTTCTTTGGGGGAAAGATCCTTGAAAGGTGTGGCAGTGAAACCATAGACACTTCTAGTTTATGTTGATCACCTCAACATGTGACAGTCTGTGTCCATGTCTGGATTTGAGATTGAATGGTTTTAACTGTCTGGTGGGATTACCTTTAACAGGAGAGGGAAATGAAAAGTGTACTCTTGATTTCTTGACTGATCCTAACATTCAATACCACCAGGCATGGCACATTTCTTATCTGTTGAGTGGCTTGGAAGTTGAGGACACTGTACTTCAGTGGTTCCCTTCCTATCTACAGGACCAATTCCCAAGAGTTTCAATGGAAAATTGTTTCTCAGTCCCTTGACAATTGCACTATGGTATGCTTTAGAGTACTACTCTAGTCCAATGCTATTTAGAATCTACAAAGTCATTAGACAATGTGGAATAAAGTGCCATGAGTAAGCTGATGACATACAGGTCTCTTTCACTGCAGCTGAATTAGGTGCAGCCATGTAGATCTAGAGTCAGTTTTGAGATGCATGGCCAGTAAGTCAGAAAATTCAATGGAATCTATTTCCAGATAATAGTGGTTATGATTTCTGCATAAGGTTGCATATATATACACTCATATACACCTTCTTGAGAATAAATCCTAACATATTGGAGCCAGATGACCCTTGTTGAACTGGCATTGTGTTGAAATGAATGAGACAATTTAGTCATTTATTGAGGTCTGTATATAAGTCTGGATTCAGCCCTCTGTATTCAGTAGGACTCACTTCTGAAGAGTCATCCTTTGAACTATGCTGCAAATTGGTTAAATTCAAAATTAGGCACTTAGAGTTGGAAGAAAAATGGCAATTAAAAGCATATGTTGAACCGCACTCTGACCCCCAACAAATTAAGCCATCTTGGTAAAAATTTCCTTGTGTTTGATTGGGATGGTTGATGGAAGGGAAAAGTCTCTCTCTCCCCCCCACTCCTTCCTCCCTTCCTCCCTCCCTCCCTCCCTCCCTCCCTTCCTTCCTTCCTTCCTTCCTTCCTTCCTTCCTTCCTTCCTTCCTTCCTTCCTTTTTGCCTCCAGGAGCTATAGGAATATTTGGCATCTATATTAAGCAGAATGGAAACTGACTAGTGCAATGTGAGCTTGTGGTAGAAAAAAAGAGTAATTACTCAGAATGCTCTTGCAAGATAAAAATAAAATTAATGTTTATTGTTCCAGGAAATCCACCTTCAGATAGGAAGAGGTAGACAATAAATAAAATAAAATAAAATAGTGGACATATATGTGGTTACAAAATTTCCTAAAAGATTGTTCTCATGTATGGAATTAAGATAGCAGTCATTACTGGGGTTGGAGAACCATGGTAGGTATTACCTTCCCAGACAAAGGAAACAAAAAGACTAATTTGAAGATGGTGGAAATGACTTCAATAAGTAAGCAGGAAGCAAAAGGCTTCAGTACATAGACCAAAGAAAGATATACACAGGTGAAACAAATGGCAGGCATTCTCTAGGTTTTATACAAGTGTTGATTGGTTTTATTTCAGTAAAGAAGAAGAAAATATACGTGTGTTTATTATTAAGTCAAGAGGAAAGCATTTCCCATTTTTTAGAGCAGAAATGCAGAACTTCTGGTTGTTTTTGTTGTTTCAGTTTTGCTGCCCATTGCAGTTTCCCTTTATAACCAAATCTAACTGTTATTTTGTTGATTTTATTATTTTTATGACTATGTAGGTCTTTAATGAGGCAAAAATAGATATTATAATATCTATTATTTAAGGAAAAGATACAATCTGTTGAGGGGGATCATACCCATGTTTCTAACATTTCTCCCAGACAACTGGGAATAGATTGCAAAATGACAATAAGGAAGTTCTCACATGATTCTCAAGTGTTGTTTTGTTCCAAAACAGCCAGGCCTGAAGCCAAGCTTAATCTGCCAATACATACTCTTTGCTAAGTGCTTTGTACTTCTCCACACTACTGTTTTGTTCATAATTTTTTATCAAAAATCTTGCAGACAACAGGTAGGTATGCAGGTGCTCTACCCAGATAATTTAGACTACGACTCTTCCAAGTCCCTGCCAGACTGATAAATGGTAAAGTCTCAGCTTTCTGGATTATTTTGCCAGTAACACTGGGGACATACCACCACCAGCTCTGAAACTCTTACTCCTGGTGCCATATTTTCTCTTTCCCAGAGTGTCCCAGCGCCAGTGGCCAGGGTTTTTCTCCTGCTCTGCCACTTGTGGCTTTAAGGACAACGGTCAGGCACAGCAATCACCATTGTAAGGCCACACTAAAACTTGTGCACAGATCAAATTTCACAGGAAGAGTGATTAATAATTAAGCCTTCCTGAACAAGGTAATAAATTAGTAGTGAAAATTTTGACCAACAGTTTGAGTTGTCTATATGTGTTAACACTTTGGCAGTGTAAAATACTCGTCAAGGTCCCCTTGGGGAATTTTTTGGCTCACAGTGAGTTAGAGTTAGATTCTGAAATAACAAATTTCATTACTTACCAATGAAGTTGAGGTTCAGCCATTGCTAAAGAAGTTTTAAAATACTCAGATTTTTGTTTCTTTAAAGGACAGCTAGAAGCTTATTATATATTTCTTAATGCAAGGGCACAGAACATAAAGGCAGCAATGGGGAGGGAATTTTTTTTATTATTAGTGAGAAACCCCAGTGAGAAGAATCTGAGGGCCTTTCCACACCACACTGTTACAGTGCTATTATTCCATTTTCAACATCCTGTGGAATTCTGGGATTTGGAGTTTACTGAGGCCAAAGAGTTCTCTGGATGAGATTTCTAAGTGTCCCTTCCTAAACTGCAAACCCTAGGATTCCATAGGATGTTGAAAGGGGACTAATAGCACTATCATAGGGTGGTGCGGAAATGGCCTGTCTCTGTACCAGCAGCTGGATTGATGTAATGAGGAAATGGTCCTAGACTGATGAGATTCTTCATGGTCCAGGACTTGTTCTGTGTGAAATTCATACAAGGTTGTTTTGTGCAGGAAACAGATTTTCTGCACAGGAAATAGTGTATTATTTCCAGTGCAGAAAAAGTTGTTTCCTGCATAGAAAAGACTGTACTTCAGTGCTTATTCTGCACAAAAGTTGTACATGTGTGTTATTCATAGAAAGCAGTTTTCTGCACAAGAAAAAACTATTTATGCAAATAAATTAACATTTCTGCATAGAAATATCTTCTTCTGCTCAGAAAGTGTTGTTTTCTGTGCAGAAAATGCTGTTTTCTGCACAAAACAACCATCAGCCAATTTTGCTCAGAATAAGTCCTGAACTGTGAATAGTCTTCAAAAACTGTAAGGTTTTCAAGACTTCCTTATAGTGAAAATAAAACTGCTAGGGCCATTTCCACATGGGGGTAAAACCTCACGGTGCAATGACCGGACACGGAGGTCGTCTTCACTGCGGGGTGCACTAGGGCGGACAAAAAAAGGGAGGTTCTAAACCTCACACCGCCCTTGGGTGGCCCTCCATGTTTTATAAAAACCACCTTTCAGGTCATCTTTTTAAAACCTTGCGCGCGCTACTCCGTTGCGGCGCCCTGTGCAGAACTTCAAGGACATGGTAGCATGTCCCTGCAGAGCTGCCCGGGGATGGGCTTCTGGCTGGTGCGCTGCCCCGATTGGCGGAGCACCGCCGGAAGCCACTGGCAGCCATTTTGGGCGCTGCCAGGCGCCACCGAGCTCCGCCGAACGCCGCCGCCATGCAGAGCGGTGAATTAGCACTGCTCCCCGCGGGGACGGAGCCTCCCACTTCATGGTAAGCTCCATCCCCACGTGCGCTGCCCCGTTTTCCCGCATATCCACCCCCCCGGTGTGGAAAGGGCCTAAATTTCCTCATTGCTTTCTTTGAGAAGAAACTTAGTGAAGAGTTACACCCTGTTACCCTGTGAATTGGGGGTCCCGGGAGGGGCGCCCAAACAACCAACCAAACCTAAGCAAAAGATGGGGAAATTAGCTGGAGCACTCTCTTGGCTAATAAGAGGCAGGGTAACGCAGCAGGATCTTTTACCCTATATCTACAGCGTCAGGTCAGTGAGCAGGCAAATAGTTCAAATAACAATTAGATTGATTAAACAGTTATTAAAGAAAAGCACAAACACACTCCTAACTAGAAAAGGAAAATAGAGTTTCAAGGGGAATGAGTGATACGCCACCTGTCCTGCAGTCCTGGAGAAGCCTGATTGTAGAAGAGGAAACCCGGCGTGGTGGCAGAGGGGAATCTGCTGAACTGAGCGGCAGCAAGGCAGAGTAGAAGTCCAAGCGATCCGGCAAGAGTTCCAAAGAGCTCTCAGAGCGGCAGATTTTTATAGGGGAAAGAACGACCGCAGGCTAGTCTGGTCTCGGGTGAAAACAAGTTTTGTGTTGGAGACAAAGCCTCCGAAAGGTCAGAATTTGCATGATTGAGTTAGAGTCCGAATTGACGATGGTATGTCCGGTATGTAGATGTGGCTAGCTCGGCAGTTAAGTACCTAGCTCACCAGGGTGTCCTCTCAGGGCAGAGGATCTCTTTGTGGTAGCATGCATATGTAATGAAGGTGTTTGTTTCGGCAGAGGATCTCTTTGTGGTAGCGTGCATATGTAATGAAGGTGTTTGCATGATTGAGTTAGAGTCCGAACTGACGATGGTATGTTTGGTATGTAGATGTGGCTAGCTCGGCAGTTAAGTACCTAGCTCACCAGGGTGTCCTCTCAGGGCAGAGGATCTCTTTGTGGTAGCGTGCATATGTAATGAAGGTGTTTGTTTTGGGAGGTCCCCTAAAGCAGATCTGGCAATATCTGGCTTGGTTTTGGTGGGAGCAGCAAGTAATAGCCATGCCTAGCTTCGCGGGCCTCACAAACACTTGGCTGATGGCAGAGTAGGGCCGAATTGTGATATCAAAATGATATCTTTGGTTCACCAAAGGCCAGGCCAGAACACGGTGGTAACAACCCCTAAAGAGCAATTTTCCCCTGTGCATTTATAAAGTCCAAAGAATGAACCTGTGGCATAAGTTCAGACACTCCTAGGTTTTTACAATGTACCTTCCTGCAGATACTGAGAATATTCTAAAGATAATTTGCCTTTAATATATTCCAAAAGAAAAAGAATGGATGTACGAGAAGTGTCTTGAGTAGTTTAAAATAAAAAAGTTTAAATCTCTGCCAACTCTTCTAATATACTAAGGAGCACTTCTTCCAACAGACCAAAGAGGAAGAGGTCAAAAACATAAGGAGGGATTTGTCATGGCTAATGAATTATTTTGGTCACTTATTGAATTTTATACATTTCCTAGGAGAGTAGGACAAATGACTTAGGGCCCCCTGAAGGGACAAAATGGGACAGACAAATCTGAAACAAACTAATAACAACAACAAAAATATAACCTCCTTCTCTCTGATTCATATTATATTTAACTGTGACTTATATGAGACATATGCCTGGCTTCTAAATCAAGCAACGGTCATTTTGAAACATAGTACGAATACAGTTTAATTCCTTTATTTGGTGTCTGGAGATAATTAGAAGCAACCAACTGACCATTATTATCACTTTGTAAGGAGTAACATTTAACTGTAGTAACAAATCCAAGTGAGTTCTTCCTGGGGCACCTTGGGTGCTGTACAATAAGACAGACAACAAGTCTGTTGCCACCTTGGATCCTGTCCTGGGAGATAGGTGGGATATGAATAAAATAAAATAAAATAAAATAAAATAAAATAAAATAAAATAATAAATTAGTCAAGGCTCACAAGAGAAGCATGAGCGTGTGAGTGAGAAGGCTTGTGAACTCAGACAGGTGAGAGGCATGGTTGATTGAAGAAGAATTGGCTTGGGAGATCTGGAAGGAAGACTCAGAAGAATGGAATACAGATGACAAGTTAGGAGCCAGTGTGAAAAAGGCATGCTAACTGTGATTATGAGAACAATTCAAACTGAGTGTGGCTGTGTAAGGACAAGGAGAGGGAGAAAGAATACAGATCAGAATGGGCTAATTTGGCCTTCTTGAGGTTGTTTGGCTGCAGCTGTCATTCCATCATCCTGGCTAGAGCAGCTCTGAGTTAAGTGCAGAGACATCTGGTAGGCCCCAAATTGCTAATTGCTTGTTTAGAAGAAAAGAAGATCTTGTAATATTTGATTCTTCTCCAAGAGTTATGGTTTGATGTTTTACTCAGGAGTTGGAGATCTGTCCAAAGCTATACTTTGTTGGCTTGCAAACCAGAAGATTTCATGTGAAGCATTCCAAGGCTGCAAACCAGAACTCATTCTACTGCAAAACCTTCTCCAGCCTTTCATTGCTCCTTATCTCAGTCTCCTGTGACTAATCAGAAACATAGATGGAAGAAACTCTATAACATGGATGGAAAAGCTCAAAGTGAGTGGACTAGGACTTTGGGTAGGGTTCTTCTTCTGTGCCATATAGCTTCTGTTAATATGAGTGAAGACACACAAGTTATTGAAGCTTGTTTATGTCTCCTCTGGCTGAACCTGGAATGAGGAAGCAAGGAAAATTTCTGGCAGACCTCACGCTAAATTTCCAATATGTATTTGGCCTATTACAAGAAAATATCTTTTTTTTAAAGCTAGTTGCTCTTCTGCATTTTCTAGAGCCCATGACATGCAATACAATCCAATGCTCAGATTTGCTGCATTTTTCAAATATGTACATGTAGCAGTTTACCCTTATACCAAGAAGGAAAATTACCATAGCAACTCATGTTAAGATTTGGAAATTGGAAAATTACCCTTGCATTCTATTGCCAGTTGTTTTCACTTTTAACGTTAGATGTGTAATAATCTTGGGTTTTCCGGGTTTTGAGGCCGTGTTCTATTAGCATTTTCTCCTGACGTTTCGCCTGTATTTGTGGCTGGCATCTTCAGAGGATATGGTGACATAGAAATGACACAGAGTGTATATACTTGTGTAGTCCCCTAGTTGGGAGGGAGCAATTTGCATGTATTGTCCTATTGTTAAATGGTATATCCCCCAGGGTTGTATTATTAGTCAGGGGATATGCATAACAGTGCATTAAGTACATTAGCATCCCATTGTGTTGTTCCCCGTAGAGGGACCTCCAGGGCCTGGGTGGTGTTCATTGGCATGTTTTTGAGTCTTGATTTTAGTGTTGTCCAGTACTGGTAGCCAAATTTTGTTTACTTTCCCAGTTTCTTCTTTCCTGTTGAAATTGTCCGTGTGTTTGTGGATTTCAACGGCTTCTCTCTGCAGTCTGACATGGTAGTTGTCAGAATGATCCAGAATTTCTGTGCTTTCAAAAAGCATTCTGTGTCCAGGTTGGTTTACAACATGTTCTGCTACCGCTGATTTTTCTGGCTGGATCAGTCTGCCACAGATGCAGGTGAAACATCAAGAGAAAATACTAATAGAACACGGCCTCAAAACCTGGAAAACCCATAACAAGCTAATGTATAACTTGCAAATATTTTGAAGAAGCACAAAATACATTTTATTTCCCAAAACAGGTAACTAGCAATATGAAAAGAGATTCTTGGATTTTTAATAAAATGAGACTCCGTCATTCTTCATAGTGACTGCTGCTCTATCATTCCAACAATGGCAGCACTGAGGTTTAATTAAGTGTAATTATTTTTGTAAGTGTGGAAGATTTCAGAATAATATGCGTAATTGTGCACTTGCAAGATGTATCAGTCTGTTCCAGAAATCCTTAGATCTTAAGTTAGCTTTTAGTAGAGACCTCAGGGCCCATTCACACTACAGAATTATAACAAGATAATTCCACGTTGAATGCCAGGGTTCTTATGGAATTCTGGGAATTGCAGTTTGGGAAGGAACATTTAGAACTCTCATCCAGAGTGCTTCAGTGACTCAACAAAATGCAAACACCAGTGGCATACCTAAGCATATTTGATACCCAGAGTGAAACACTTTTAACACCCCCTCTCCTATCTGACAAATTCATTTTCTATGATAATCATGATCACAAAATAATTAAACATAAATAAAAACTCCAATTGATCATGCAGAATGACAGACCTGAAGAAACCCTTTACAGTCACTGTGCTATCATTGTTTCAAATCTACTGTCCAAATGCTTCTGTTGTTCTTTTTAGGCACCAGACTTCAATGTTCTCAAAATGCTGCTGTATTTTCACATTGCAACTATGCTTTGATTGCACAGGATTGCAAGGATTGAATGAGTCAGAGAGTAAACAAGCTATGCATTCCTTCTCCTCCACACACTGGAGGATCTACCACCCCATGCATGGAGAAAAAGAACACATTCCTAGCCCTCATATCTCCCACACTGGACTCTCTTCCCTTCACTGCCATCCTCACTTCTAGCATCTAGTAACTTTCTATTCAACAGGTCTATTCCTCACTTTCCTCCCCCAAAGGGATGATGCCATAGCTGCTGTTTGGGTGCATTACAGCCATTCCACAAATGATGGCTCTGCCCCTTCCCCCATCAGCAGCAACAACTGTAGTAGCTCTTGCTCACCATTGAGGGTGCACTCTGAGCAGACTTCTTCATTGAAAATCTGCTCACTTTTGCTTGAGAGTGCATGCAACTATGTGGTTTCTATCCCATACAAAGGTCTTTGATCATTGTCTCTTGGCAGGGAGATGAGAGAGAGACAATTTGCTGAGTGGAGCATATGTTTAAATA
This sequence comes from Iguana delicatissima, assembly GCA_948472985.1. Classification (NCBI taxonomy): domain Eukaryota; kingdom Metazoa; phylum Chordata; class Lepidosauria; order Squamata; family Iguanidae; genus Iguana; species Iguana delicatissima. The sequence goes on along the minus strand of CAOKZL010000465.1, from coordinate 45,939 downwards.
GAAAGGAAGTGAGGACTGTTCCATATTTTCAACAATAATGGAAACAAGAAGATGAGGTAGTAGAAAGAAGAAATATGGTTGGAAATGTTGAAGAATGCTTACCATTATGGCCATTACTTCATTTTCACTCCATCCTTTGCCCCTTACTCCTGCATTCCAACACTGTGTCCTAAAGGACTTCAGAAGAGGCATTATTTAAAACCCATAAATATGCGAGAGGGAAAGGGTAGAGCAAAGGAGAAGGAGAACAGAAGCAACTTTATTGCTGGTGCCACAAGTTCTACATTTGAATAACAGGGTGGAAGGGCTTTGCTTAAACTGGAGAAGGGAGGGACTAGGCAGGATCTTTTCCACCTCAAGCCGTGTGTGGCCACGACGTTGCTCTAGGCATTGTTAAGGAAAACATACTCCCTTATTTCCTGCATCTGGAATGGACCACACCTGCCACATACTCATTGATATGCTGCTCACTGAAGATCTCTATAAGACGACACCATAGTAGTTCAACAGGAGTATTAGTGCTGTAATTGTGCAGTGTGAGTGCCTCCCCATATGTTCAGAAGATACTCACTGCAAACATTGAGTAACATGTAATAGTCTCCCTTTTTAACAGTTGCTAGGGCATAATTAAATTGAAGCTATAAAATTACAAGGGTTAACTCCCATTTGTGAAGTACTGTGTCAGTTAACTTTATAATTATATGGTACATGTCTAGCCCCACTGCTAGGGTACATCTTATATCACAAGGGAGTGGCTTGTAGCATTCAGATTTTTTAAGCCTGGGGTTATGCTAGTAACTAATTACTTCTTGAGACCTTGGAACTATATTTATAGTGATATATTCTTACAGGTAACTTTAAAAACTGCTCTTGCTTCCTCTGTCCAGGAGCACACAGACAATAAATAAAGCTCCATGCCAACTGTTTCTGATTTCAAAGCCATTATTGCCTTTAGCACTCTTGTCCTGCTTCTCCCGAAATTAATCAGAGCAGATATCTTCGACTTGGTATTTTTCTACAGCCAGTCTGATCCAATAACAGCTCTGGAAGTGACTCATCCAGTCTGGACATTGTGGCAGATTCTTCTCTGGCATGGGGTAGCCCTGGAGTTCATCAGGGACATAGCAGAAGCATATTTAGGGGTTGCTGCTGTGACAAATCAGCAGTCAATTGGCAAGTGATAATTAGCAAAACCGTAAGAGGGCTGTTGCAACCTGAGACAATGGTTTTCTTTTGCCAAGTGGCCCTCTCTTAGAGCCCAGCAAGGTGTCTGTTGTAAGGAGCTGGACAAGGACTATGAAGGCCTGGTAGCCATAGGCAGGGTCTTGGTGACTGCTGTAAAATAGGCCCCACTTCCAGCTCTCTTCCACCCACTCCACAGTTTCCAAGGCTGCACATAATAGCCAGAACACTTTCCTGTCTGTTGCAGTTTTAGCTGTGGACAAAATGCTGTGCTTTCTTCAAAAAGTCACCTAGTGAGAGCCCCAGCCAGGAAAGAAAATGGGGGTGTATGGATAATGAAGAAAGGGGAAAAAAGAAAAGAATACTCAGGTGAACAAAATCTTCAGGTTTTTTGCACCAATTAGGAAAGGAGAGGACATGGTAACGCCTGGGGCTTCCTGCTGTGACGAATAAAGAAGTTTAGCTGGCAAGCTTAGAAGTCCCACAGTTTGCTTTAATGCAGAGTGCATTAGTGCATTGTGTCAAGAAACCATGATTTTTTGCACTCCAGGATTAAAAATGAAAGGTAATGTTTTCACTTCATAGGTCTCTATTTAGATTTTTATACAGCAATCTAAGCTTAAAATTTGGCTCCCACCTGAAAATGTTCCTTACTTTCTATGCCTCTCCCTGTTTTTTCCTTTAAAAAAAATGAACAACTTGTCACATTGTATTCAGTTTGCTGTGGTAGGTTTGCAGATGAAGCGGAATGGAGATTTATAACGGGAGCAACGTTTAAAAGTCAAAATTGAGACTCTGCAAACTTACTATTTCTTTATAAACCTCTCTGTGCATTTTACCTTAAACTATTAGATTTTGGAGCCTTTTCACGCCTATACTCACTATCTCATAGTCTGCATGTTTGTGGATGTCCTGTTTATACCCATTCTTTTCCTGCATCACTCAAACCTTTAACCATTTTTTCTTTCCCCTCTCATCTCTGTTAAACCCTTTTGACCAAGAACTAATATTTGTAAGTAAAGCTGCTTTTGTATGTTTTACAAAGAAGACTAAGGTCCTTTTCACACGCCAGTCCTATTGCGAAATGGCCTCAGGAGCTTCACATGATTATGAAGATCATTTCACATGATGTCCTCGCAATTGCACGATGCTCCCAAGGCCAGTAGACGACAATCATGCATTATATCATTTTCGGCTCGTTGCCGAAAATGAGACACGATTGCTCATCCCTCCTGGGCCCCACATGCACTTACCTTGTGTGTGGAGGCTCCGGACACATGGCCATCGTGCTTCCTCCCTCAGCGCAGCCCGGGAAAGTACCCGGCTGCACTGTGGAAGGAAGGAGCAGAGTGCTCATGCTTCCTTCTGGCCAGCACAGAGCTGGTGTGGAGGGGAAGCAGAGGGTACACAAGTGCCTCTAGGAAGAGGCTTCTTGCATGATCCCCTCACAATGCCAGCGGCACCAGGTAAGGTGTGAGTGAAAAGGGCTTAAGCTGCTTCTTCTCTCGGCTAGATCATGTATCTGAGGGTAGAAGGGTGGTCTTGGGACTGGTTACTGTTCAGCTTCTGATTTCTTTGATTATCCTGCTTGAAAAATTTCTCACATTTCTCCTATATTCCACCCTTCGCACACTTAAGGTGGAAAATCTCTCAATAGTTTAATGGAAACAATAATTTTGTCTATAGATTAACTAAACTGTAAGGAATCAGCTACACAGCTAACCTATACAAGTCTTAAACTATTTCTGAACTACACTGTTATAATGCTATTATTCCACTTTCAACATTATGTGTAATTCTGGGGTTTGTAGTTTACTGGGGCCAAAGAGCTTTCTGGCTGAGAATTCTAAATACTTCTCCCTAAACTTCAAATCCCAGGATTCCATAGGATGTTGAAAGTGGAATAATAGCACTAAAACAGTGCACTACAACAGGGTAGTGCAGAAATGGCCTTAGGCAGAATGGTAGCAAATGCTTTATCTGACTTATGCAATGAAGAATGTGGGTATAAAGCTTCAATTCACAGATCAAAAAAGCCAAAGGAAGTACAAACACAGTCTAAAGAGTAGTCAGTGAAAAATGCAATAAATCACCCATTGAATGCTTGTTAATGCTTTGGAATAACCAGCTCATTATGATGCAGTATCCCAGACAAATGAGGATACTGTTTTCTCTTGAACTTAGAAGCAGATAGGACAGAAATGACTGCCACATAAAAATTGGTTCTTCCTGACACTTTCAACACACTTTGGAAGTTTCAGCATTTCAAATGAGCAGTATAAATCTTGTTCTGAAGAGGATGCAAGTTTCTGGTGGGTAGTTACAGCTGTCAAAGTGCCAGTAACAGAGCTTGGAACATTCCTTGAAAAGGTTTTTTTTTTTTTGGTGAGACTGAGAGTGTGATCTATTTTATGTTAACATGGAATAGGGAAGGACAATCAGTTCATTAATCATTCATACTGATATTAAAAGCCATGAAATTAACAGAGAAAATGGCATATGTTACTTTTATTGACACTGTTGGACAACAAGTATCCCCTTAGTGGTACATTTTGTTGTTGGCTTCTTCAAAAACATGATTTTTATAGTCTAAGTAGAAGACATAAGGTGGCTGATACATAAATGCATATTTCTATATATATATGAGTGTGCGTGTGCGTGTGTGTGTGTGTGTGTGTGTGTGTGTGTATGCTTATGTGTCTTTAAGTCTAGATGTGGTAGCATGGAATATTTAAATACTAGCTCGAGGAAAAGTTTTGAGAACCATATCCTACTTATGTGGCTCAAATCTGACTGACAGCTTTACAAGGAGGCCTGATAACAAATCAGGGTAACCTTAAATGAATTGTTGTTGTTGTTGTTGTTGCTGTTGTGTGCCTTTAAATCATTTGTGACTTATGGCAACCTTAAGGCAACCCTGTCATAGGATTTTGTTGGCAGAATTCGTTCACTGGGTGTTTGTCCTTGCCTTCCTCTGAGGCTGAGAGAATGTGATTTACCCAAGGTCCCTCATTGGGTTTCCATAGATGAGCAGGGATTCAAATCCTGGTCTCCAGTCTCAGAGGGCATTTCCACACTACATTGTTATGATGCTACTATTCCACTTTCAACATCCTGTGGAATTCTGGGGTTTGTAGTTTACTGAGGCTAAAGAGCTCTCTGGCTGAAAATTCTAAATGCCCCTCCCACTACATCATGCTGGTTCTCAATAGGGGATGGCTAATACTCCCTGCAGCCAAATAATTTTTTCAGTATGCCTGCTCTTCAAGAAATAGTAGAGAAAATGCAGTACAGTCAGAATCTGAGAATGTATTGGCCCAACTGCCAATACACAACTGCACAGGAATAGTCTTCTCTCTCCCCTCACCCCACCCCTGTTTCCTATTGGGAAACATGAGAGATGCTAATGTTACCATGCCGTACACTCCCAATCTGTGATACAGTATGATAAATACTGTTTATGTAGCAAGAAACAAATATAAATTTTACACTTATGGCTGAAAGCTGTGTGGAAGGAAAGGACTCTGACTGGAAGCTTTGAAGCTATGACAAAGGACTTCTGCATGGCCAGGTCATAACTTCAGAAGGATCAGTTGGAAATCTGATGAGTTTTAGATGTTCCTCTAAACTAAAGTACCCAAGCCTAGGAAACAATAGGAATGAATCTGCTAGAAGGAGCATCCTGTTACTGTTTCCCCTTTGTTCCCTTACTGTCAGGAATTTCTCCCTGCTGGGCCTCAGCCAGCAAGGGAGGAGAGAGGCCAGGAACACTTGGGGAGCCCAAATATACCAAACACCAGGAAAACACAAGCTGAGCCAGGTCAAGGTCCAGTCCAAAGGTTCAGGAGGCAGAGATCCGTCCGGAGGGTTTCAGGAGCAGGAGACACAAAGGTTGTGAGGACTTGCTAAGGATTTGCTGCAAGCAAGGAGCAGCCATGCCAGCAGACTTCAATAGCCCCTGTGAGGAGGTGCTGCTCGTTATTGTTTCCTCAGCCTAGTCCAAGCAGCCTCCCTTTCAGCAGCCCGTTTCAGCCTTCTGCTTGATTGAGGGCTGATGGGCACAGCTGGCTGCACTCCTCTGCATCACTGCTGGTTCCCTCCCCATCATGAGCTGACTGGGGCAACTCAATCTCTGTTTGACCTTCCAGTGCAGAGGATGTTTGCAGGTTGACTTGCTCAGTCACTGGCTCAGCCCCCTGCACAGTCAGTTGCTCCTCAATCACAGCATCATCATCTATCACACTTACCTTTCCAGTCACTAAGAGGCTATCACGTCTTCCCTTTATGCTTTGTTACCTACTGGTTACCCCTTTGTCAGCTCTGCCAGAGAGCAATTAACACACTCTCCTCAGAGCAGAAAAAGGGCATTTTAACCCTGGCTCAGCCCATGGCATTTTGCTAGTACTTTGGACATATTTTGGCATGTTATGCTGCATGAGAGACCCCAGATTCTAGTTCCTTGAACTTCCCTCAGACTCCTGCAGTCTGAGGCATCTTGCTTTGATCCTCCACTGCTTCAGAAATGGTAACTATCACCCACTTCACCCCAAACTCTCACTATCTAACCTTTTTTCTGCTTTACCTTCACTAGCCTCATGTGATTTGTGAGACCGTTTGTTTGTGTTGGTGAATACCCCCAATAAAAACGTTATTTTAATCTCCAACTAGTATCTCTGCATTAGTACTAGTATGCACAGGTAAAAAGATCCCAAGTTACTCCCTTGCCTCTGTTTTTGAGCTAATAATTCCCACCTTTCCATGGAGGCATTGACGTGTGTAGATTGTTGAGTCACCCACCTTTTGGGGTAACAATACTAAACCTCTCAAATAGAGAAATCAATTGGCAAGTCAGGAGCTGAACAACAACCAGTGTGCATACCCCCCACCACCCAGTACAGGAGAGAAACAAGTAAACTTCTTCTTTATAAAATGTATAAAATTAGTTTCACTTACAATATGTGTGAAATGTAGGGTTATATAACGGCAAGAAGTGGCTGCAGGTTGGAGTGATGCAGAAAAATAATGGTTATGGAAAAGCTAAAGAAAGGAAATCTTCAAACTAGCTATTAGTATAGGCATGCAAAGGTTCCTAAATTTAACACTACCTTTCTCATCTTCCATGTGTGTCCTCCCACTGTTGTTCTCTTTCTTCTGCCTTTTTAAAAACTCAGAGCACTCCATTAGAGAAAAGGAGAACAGATGTGAGATTCTTCACACTTTAGGAGTTTGTTCAGGGAAGTTCATTCATGAAAAAAATGTTTGTGGCTTTTCCATGAAGAAAAAAAAAGTGGCATGTGAAAGTTTTTCTTCTGTCATATTTCTCCGGAATCCTGGCAACATGGAGCCAGGGTGTAGGCACAAGTCCTGCCAATTGCTTCCTTTCTGCTGGATCAAGGAAGAATAATTGTCAGGGGCTGGGAGATACATTGCCCCCCTCAGCGGAAATGTAATTCTTGACCAATTTCATTTTAACAATTAGCTTGTGTCTTACTCTGCACAAAATTCACATACAATATTTTTGAGCAGAAAACAGTATTTTCTACATGGGAAACTGCTTTTTCTGCACATACGCTATTACCAATCATTTTCTGCACAGAAAAAAGTCTGTCCTGTTTTCTGTACCAAAACACCGTATTTGAATTTTGTGTAGAATAAGAACTGAACTGTGAAGGTTCTCATCAGTCTAGGTTTCTCATTATTAGGCATTCTCAAAATTTAAGAAAAATGTTTTCTTTTGGTTTTCTGGATTTTTAATTTTTTTAAAAATTATATTAGATTTTACAAACACATAAAATAGAGAGGAAATACACCATTTTTTATATATCCCACTCCCCATCCCCACTTCCACGTTTATATTCTCCAGCTGAAGCTAATACATTGTTATCTAAGAGAGAGAAAGTTTTTATCAGTTCTTTCTTTGTATATTTATATTCTTAGCCATTCTGTAACTCCTTTCCATTCCCATTCAAAATTTTGGACAGGCTTGTTTTTCAAGGAATATGCTAGTTTTTCTGTCTCTACCATATCTCAAACCTTTAGTTTTCATTCTTCTAAATCAATGTCTTTCTTTTTTTTCCACTATTGCGCATATGTCAGCCTTGCTGCTGTTACCAAATACAGTATTATCTTCCGATCACATCTTATCTCCCTTTGCTGGCCTAACATATTTAAAAGATAAAATTTGGGTTTCATTTCAAAATCCACTTTTTTGAATTTCTTGAATTTCTTGAATTTTTTTTGAATTTTATCATGTATCCCCTTCCGGATTTTTTTTTACCCTCTTACAAGTCCGCTACATATGAAAAAAGGACATTTCCATTTTCAGTTATTTTTTGTAATCTTTCTGGAGTCATGTACCATCTGTGAAGCATCTTATAAAAATTTTCTCTTAAATTTAAGTTTGGCATAAATTTTATATCTATCGTCCATGCTTTTTCCCATGCTGCTAATTCAATTGAATGCCCCATATTCTGAGCCCATCTAATCATTATGTCTTTGATAATATCTGGTTCCATTTCTCTCTTCAACAATAATTTATAAAGTTTAGAAATTCTCTTGTTTTGATCTCCCTTCAACCATAGATCTAATTCGTTTTCATTTCTTTCAAATCCATACAGTTTTTGATTCATTCTAAATCTTTCTTTGAGTTATCACCAAGGGAACCAGTTTAATTCATGTCCTTCTACCTTCAAATCTTCTGTGGATCACATTTTAGGTTTATCCCCCTCCCATATCAATATATCTTGATATATTAACAGATTTCCTTGTTTTGTTGGAGCAATTTTAAAAGCTTCTTGGGGTGAGGTCCAAATTGGAAGTTTCGTATAATACTTTCTTTTGACTTGTAACCAAATCTTTAACAGTGTCTTCTGGATGCAATGATTATTAAAGTCTTTATTCAGCATCAACTTATCATAACGTAAGTATCCATGCCATCCAAATCTATTGTCTATTTCCTCCAATTCTTTTGTTGGTGCTTTTTCTAATTGAATCCAATCTTTAATCCAATTTAGACAGCAGGCATAGTAATATATTTCAAGTGATGGTAAATCAAGTCCTCCTCTCTCTTTTTGAATCTTATCCTTGGCTTATCTTATCGCATTTTGAATCTTATCCTTGGTTTTTTCCTTTGCTAGATAAATTTTTAAAGATCCTTTTCCCATTCTTTAAATATCTTGTCACTTGCTATTATCGGCAAGTTCTGAAAGAAAAACATGAATCTAGGTAATAGTGTCATTTTAAGTGCATTTATTCTTCCCAAAAATGATAGGTTTAATTTATTCAATTTTTCCATGTCGTTTCTGATCTCTTTTCATGTCTTCAGGTAATTATTGAAGAATAATTCATGATTCTTATTCGTAATAACGATTCCCAAATATGTTGTTTTCTTAGTTAGTTGACATCCTGATCTTCTCTCTAGATCAACTTGCTCTTTTTTGGTCATATTCAATGTCATAATCATTGTCTTTTCTTTGTTTATCTTATATCCTGCCATTTGTCCATGTCTCTGCAAGATTTCAAACAGCTCTTGCCCTCTTTATTGTGGATCCTCCAGAAATATAATAACATAATCTGCAAAGGCCTTTAGTGTCAGTTCCTTTTTTTTAATTCTCAGACCTCTTATCTGTGGATCCTCATTGATTATATTTAATAATACTTCCAGAACTGCAATAAAAATTAGTGGTGATAATGGACACCCTTGTCGTACCCCTTTGTTTACAACAAAGCTTGTCGAGATGTCTCCATTAATCATTAGCCTTGCAGATTGTTCTTGATAGATAATTTCAATCCATTTACAAAAGTCTTCTCCCAAATCATATTCTCTTAATACCCGATGGATAATGGCCCAGGAGACGTTGTCAAATGCCTTTTCTGCATCCAGAAAAATAAGTGCTGCTTCCTTCCCTGGATTTTTATCATAATGCTCTATTACATCTAGAATTGTTCTTACATTACTTCTCATGTGTTTACCAGGGAGAAAGCCTGTTTGACCTTCTCGTATCTTCTCCTGTATCTTCTCTCAGCCATTTTGCCAACACTGCCGCAAAATTTTTATAATCTATATTTAGCAGAGAAATTGGTCTATAATTCTTAATTTCTCTTTTATCTTTCCCCTCTTTCGGTATCAATACAATATTTGACTCTTCCCAAGTTCTTGGTTCGCCCTATTTTTCTATTTCTCTCAGAGTTGCATAAATTGGTTAAATCAGTTCTTTTATAAATCTCTTATAGTATAATGCTGTGAACCCATCTGGTCCTGGTGCCTTATCAACTTTCAATTCTTTTATTGACTGTTCAATTTCAGAGAGTGTTATTGGTTTGTTGAGCTGATTCCGTGCTTCCACCAATATTTTGGGAATATTTATTTATTTATTTTTTAAAAAATCCCTGTTGATGAGAAGATTTTATATCAAAAAATAATTTACTAAAGTGTTCTTCAAATTTTTGTTTTATCTTCTCATGTTGAGTGATCAGCTTCTTTCCATGATTCAGTTCTGCGATTATATTTCTTTCCTTCCTTTTCTTGAGTTTATATGCTAGCCATTTCTCAATTTTGTTAGCATGTTCAAACTGAGTCAATTTCATCTGTTTCATCTTTTTCTCTATCACTTCAGTTGTAATTATTGCCATTTCATTCTGTATTTTCTTAATCTCCTGTTGTAATGATTTCTGTAATGGGTTTACCTTAAGTTCTTTTTCTTTCTCTGGGAGTTTAATCAGTAAAGCTTGATATTTCTCTCGTCTTTTTTTGTTTTGAATTTGTCGCTGTTGTATAAAAAACCCCTCTCATTACTGCTTTTGATGCATCTCAGATTGTTTTCATCTTCATGTCTTCCTTCATATTTTCTTTAAAAGAATAGTTTAACATCTCTTTCACTTTTTTAACTATCTCTTCATCATTAAGTAAGCTATCGTTCAATCGCCACTGAAATTGTTTGATCTTCTCTTGCATTTGTAGCATCACTGGATAGTGGTCTGAGATAACCTTAGATAGTATTTCTGTCTTCCTTACCTCTGCTAACAGATGTTTAGAAATAAAAATCATATCTATTCGCGACCAAGATTGATGTACTTCAGAAAAAAGGTAAAGTCTTTAACATTTGGGTAAATAGTTCTCCATACATCTATTACAATTAGTTCTTCACACATCTCAAAAAGGTTTTTGGCAATTTTTCTTTTTGCACCTGATCTTCTTTAATCTGGGAGATTGTTTTATCCAGTTTGACATCCTGAACTCCATTTCAGTCTCCCGTGAGAATCCAGTCTTCATACTCATATATGAATATTTTTTCTCAGAGTTTCTTATAAAAGTCAGCTTTGTTTTCATTTGGAGCATAGACTCCAATCAGTAAAATTTTTTTTGCCATTCTTCAAAATTTCTACTCCCAATGTTCTCCCTTCTTTATCTTTAAATTTTTTTTTAGCTTGAATATCTTTATCCACATAAATTGCAACACCTTTTTTCTTCTTTGAGTATGAAGATGCGAAACATTGGCCTAATTTAAAATTATATAAGTACTTTTCTTGATTTTTATTTATATGAGTCTCTTGTAAAACAGTAATTTGAGGTTTTACTCTTTCTAAGTGATGAAAAATCTGTCTTCTCTTTGTTTGTGAGTTTATTCCTCATACATTCCATGATATGGTTTTCTGGATTTTTAAAGAAATAGTCTTTTTTTTTTTTTTGGTATGTTGGGGATACATAGAGATATTAAAATGGTGTTAAAGGTCCCATGTGGCTTGTGTGCTATTCAGAGCAGGGGTTGGAAAAATGTGCTTGGGTGGGGCCACTAGTCCTCCCCCATAGCTGCAGCTCTCATTCCTTCCAGTTTCTCAGATTTAAACTTTTTTCCCTCTCTCTATGAGCAAATAAGAGAAAGGAAAAAAAAGAGTAAATTATCTTAGCTGTAATAACTGTTTAACATACAGAAATATATAGCAGTTACATTTCTATATCATTTCTTAGGGCAAAGCACTCCCTAAGCAGTTTACAATGTATTTTAGCTAATTGCCCCCAACAAGCTGGGTACTCATTTTACCAACCTACAGAAGGATGGAAGGCTGAGTCAACCTGGAGTCCTGCAGGATTGAACTCACAAGGTTGTGACTGCAGTACAGGCATTTAATCACTGCACCACCAGGGCTCTTCAGGGCTTTACTCTTTAAAAAGACAAAAGCAGCTTCAGCCACTTTACATTTCATTTTATTTATTTGTTTTGATTTATGTCAGTTGGGGTATTCCATGTACCCTTCTGATGGTCTTGATGCAGAAGAGCAGCCCCCAGATTGAGTATGGTAGCCTATTCCACCCTGAAGGCTATTGAGGAGTGAGAAAGTGCAGTCACAAGGTGCATATTAATAGGATGCATTCATTCTTCCTCTAGATATTTTTTTAAAAATGTAGATTACATTATATGCTTGTATGCTGGGTGCAAATATTGTTACCTCTTGTTATTGTTGTTGTTGTTGGGGCTCTGCTTAGAAGATTAGGTCTACTCATGGGTATGCACATTGCAGAAACACATTGCCCGGCCTCATGTTCCCCCAGCTCCTCCCACATGCTGGCAAGGAGTTTAATCATGCCTCTCCCCTCATGTGTATTTCCTTGGCTGTTGGGATTGCTAGCCTGAGCCTGAGCCTGAACACTGTAGTGTTATTGAATGAGATGGCAGGAAAGTCCCCATTGTCTTTTCCTCCAGCCGTTTCTCACAGGCACCCACAATGCCCCTTTCCTGTCATTCAAGGAAATTTCTACTTGCAGAAATAAGGGCTGTGTATTCACATCCTCCACTTCCTTTCTGACAAATCTTTATGAAATACTCTGCTGTCAAGAACGCTTAGGTTTTGGACCACATTGCATCTAGAAATTTTGTGAGAGGCTTTGTTTGTTCAATGCTGACAGAATGTAGGAGGAAATAATTAATTAATATAAATGAAGCAAAACACCCACTAAGGACAAGCAGTTAACATTTCCTTTACAAAACCCACTTAGTATTCCAATTCTTTTTTAAAAGGACCCCATGTTTTCCTCCGTATTCTGTAACAAGTACACCAATTCCCTTTGACTGTTTCCATATGTCAGTCTTCCCCAGCCTCATGCCCTGCAGATGTTTTGAACTACAGTTTGCAAAATTCCTAACCACTGACCATGCTGGGTGGCACTGAGGAGAACTAAAATCTGGAGGACACTAGGTTGATTTAAGGAGTCAGGTCATGGTGCTACAGAGAAGAGTTAAAGCCATGTTTTCCTCATGTAGAATGTGTTGTTGATATGCTTGTATGTAAATTGAAGGTGATTCAAGATGTGAGTTTAATCAAGCAGTTTTATGTATTGTCACAGATTATTTTCTCCATGATTTGGATATGCCTGAATCTAGTCTTGCTGGATGTTTTGTGTACATCTAATTAGGAAGTGTCCCAGATTCACAAGAAATCAAACTGTTTTGCATTTCTGCTTCTCCTAGGGAAGATTCTTTAGGCAAATCTTGTAAACCTAGCAATTTGGAAAACAAAAAACAAAACAACATTAATGGCTATATTTAGTTGTTCTATTTTCAGTTTAATGATTTTATAAGTAGAGAGGGAGCTAATATTATTAAAACTGAGGTTGGAAGCAAAGGAGAGGCAGTGTTCCTCTGACACCAGTGATAATCTGTGTAATAAGACATCTTTAAACACAAAAATGGATACAATACATCTATATGAAATCACTGGAAAGCATCACACAAGGGCATAGAGTTGGGTGCCATCAATATGCAGATGGCATACAGTTTTGTATCTCCCTCCCAACACAATCTAGGGAGGCTGGGGAGGTTCAAAAGTAGAATTTGACTTTAGTGATGGAATGAATGTATATCACTATAAAACAAATCTGGATATAGCAGTGGTTTTTCTGCGCAGAAGACCTGCTGGCATAGAGATAGGGTTTCAGCCTGTACTTAAATGGAGTTGCAATCCTGTTGAAAGACCAGCTCCAGATTAAGATGTGCTCTTGGAACTACCTTTGCTCCTGGAAGTCCAAATGGCAGTTGTGGCCAGGGGTGGCTGTGTACAGATTCAACCGGGGTACAGTCAGAGCACACCTTGCCCCAGTTTGACTAGATGTACTTAGTTTGAGTTATTCACCGGGAAGAGTGACCTTGAAGACTGTCCAGAAATTTTATTTAGTGCAGAATGCCGCTCCTAAAATCTCAACTAGTGCTGAATTCAAGGATAATCTTACTTCCTTGTTATGTCAGCTCTGTTGGTTTTTAGTCAATTTCTGAGCTCAATCTGATGCACTTATTCAAGCCTTCACTGACATGCAACTATTCTTGTAGAGGATTCTGTCCTCTCTCATATGCCTGCTGCTTCCTGGGAAAAGCATCTGATGAGGCCTGGGTGGCACATAGTACTGGCGTTTGAGGATGTTGCTGGGGGCAATATGCAGGAAGGCTTTTTCTGTAGAAATACTCATTTTGTGGAACTCCTTGCTTTGAGAAACCATTTCTTTCTCTTTTCTGGTGATTTGTTACTGCTTGAAAGCTTTTCTTTTTCTGCAGGCGTGCGTGTGTGCGTGTGCGTGTGTGTCTTTACCAGTGTATGATTTTTCTCCCCTGTGCTTAGATTCCAGGTTTAGTCTGGCTCTCTTCTGATATTTTATTGCTGCTGTTGTACTTCTTTTGACACACATTTTAAATATCTTGTTGGCTTGTTGCTCATATCCTATTTTAATATTGATTTTGCCATCTGGAGAGAAAAGATATGGTATAAATTTTAAGATATATCTGTATAAATATATATGAATCATCATTTCAGCATAATCTTTCTCCTGCAGTGGCCTGGAGTCTATCCTTTGGTCCCCGTGTTATATGTTAAATCTTGATTAAATTGCTGTCTGTTTTAAGATGTTTTGGACATTGTAGAAAAAGCAGCATATGACAAACCAGAGCCTGAACTTCCAGAATCTCCCAGGCCACACACACTGAGAGATTCTGGGAATTCTGAGAACTATGCAAACATGTACGTACCATTCTGAAAATTATAGATTTTTTAAAATTTATTTTTATAAGTGAAAATCCAAAAATTAATTCATGATTTCAGTTGTAATATTACGTAATCTTCAAAAAGTAAGCAATCTAAGCTCTGATCTAACTAAAGCAGTAGGAATAGTAAGGGGGCATGAAAAACCTGTGGTCTATAATACAACTGTGGGATTTTGAAAGGTTTCCCATTTTTTGTTGGTTAATCATTCAGAACCTGATTGAGCAGGACGCACATCAAGTGAGATGGCTGTCCCATCTGGAAAACCTGAGTGAAGGAAGGAACATGGCATTTATGGCACACTGAGGTAAGGGTGTCGTGACAGACAATTCCAGTTTCTAAACGTAAACTCTGAAAAATGAACAGTCTGTAAAGAGAACATTAGGCAGATGCTGTAATTTTTTTATAAAAAAAAACTCACAAAATTATAGCACTGAGTCAAAACTGAGAGTCTCAGAACAGTCTCTCCCGCATTGATTCCCACAACAGAAATAGCAGATTCTTAGTCATGCATCCATTCTTCTTCTTCTTTTTTCTCTTCTAAAAATAACATTTTTTTTTAAAGAATACTGAACTTTAGATCCCTAGTTGAAATGTCTATCATGAACTCACTGGATGACCTTCTGTTACATTATCTCAGGGCTAGACTGTAACCTATGGAAGCTTATCTTGAAATGTAAACAGCAGGTTCAGAGGAACAATTATTGCCAGCACCAGAAAATAGAAAGGGAGAGTGAAATCTCCTGTCTCCATGCCTATGGCCCAGAAAATGCTTAAGCTTCTCTGGTTTTCCAAAGATGCTATTTGCACAACAATGAAAAAAGGGGGGTTATTCAAGTTATTGTGATGTGGTCCTCATTCTTAACTAACCTTCTTCAACATGGAAATATTCTAATTTATATTGTTCTTGTAAGGCAAACATAAACAACCTCCTCTATTATGAAGACCAAATTCAATTTCAGAGAAGTTTTGGATTGGATGGGGCCAAAGGCAAAAAAAATGGGATCACCATTACTGGCATATTTTAATTTAAAGCTCTTACTGAATATAATCAGAGGCATTTCAACCTTTTAGAATGATTCAGAATGTTATTTCAACCATTTAGAAGTGAGGACAGCCCTGCACAAAAGCTAAGAACTCCACCACATGATGGTGTCATAGGAAGAGGGGGAACAGACCTCAGGAAGTGTCTCCAGGTGAGATATAGAACAGGCATCTTGTGCCTTTAATGCTTGTGGAACAGAAGAAAATTCAGCACTTTAACTACTTAAGGTTCATTAGTCCTGCCTTGTATTCTACTTGGCAACCTAATCTCAGGAATGCCAGACTTGGAGCCAGACCCTAAGTTCTCCCACCCTGTTGTAAGGATAACCTGGAAATACTAGCCAAGAACCAAAGGAACACAGATGGAGCTGTGGAAGGAAGGGCTTTAGAAGAGGGATGGCTGAGAGTTATGTTCGATTTGTGTTTTTGATAAGAATGTCCTCCAATTTTCAAATTTCTCCAGACATTCAACAC
The DNA here is from genome assembly GCA_948472985.1 of Iguana delicatissima. NCBI lineage: Eukaryota > Metazoa > Chordata > Lepidosauria > Squamata > Iguanidae > Iguana > Iguana delicatissima. Next base: position 30,216 of record CAOKZL010000465.1, on the reverse strand, counting down.
TTCTTTTTTAAGTGATTATGATGAAAAGCAAAACTGAAGGTTGTCTCATCTGTGCTCCTTACTATCATGGAATGTGCCACATAGAATTGTAACAGGAAAGCACAAAGGGAGCATCTTAGACACTTATATAGTGCCCCTTTACACAAAGTATGCATGTGATGCTCTGCAATCTTAACATATATGTTTATATATATAAGTGTTTATAAATATTAAGTGTCATTTCTTTTCTATATGAACCGGACATAGATCACCTAAGCATAGACCACTTAAGGAAGAAAGAGATGAAACATACATAGAAAATGCCACCTCACTGTTATGTCCTAAGGGCAAATGTTGTTTTTGTGTTTACTCCACTGCTGCCTAGGCCGTTAATGCAGATTTTGCATCAGTTGAGATGACCAGTCCAGTGCTTCCTTATTTGGCACAAAATGAACTTAGCAGTGAGCAAACATGCAAATGACTATTCTGCTTGTGTGATATTTGTTGATGTCCTGATATGTCTTCCTAATACTAGGGATGCAGCTTAGCAAAATTAGGAATCCACAACTTTTCTTTATTTCAACAAGGAAGATGCCAAGTATTTACACTGAGGCCTAAATTCAATGCCTTTCTTGTTTGGAAGTGCCAGTGTGACAGAACCTTTCTTGTCCCTTCTGCCTTTGGCTTCATTAGAAAACCAGTTCTGGTGGTTTCTGAGTTCCCCTGGATCAGCTCTTTGGAGAGCATGGATGAGTAGGGAACTGCAATAGGAATACAGGTTACCATGATTCCAGTGATGGAAAAAGTTCTACCAGTGGATGTATGCCACTGGAACCTGGTCCAGATGACCTTTCAGTTTGCACACTGCCTTCAGAGAAAGACTCCATAGCACAATTCATCCATCTTTGTGGTCTTGTCAATGGTCACATAAGTGCCACTGTGTAGTCATTGTTCCATAAAACTTTCTGTTCCACCTAGAGTCATTATAAGGTAATAGCTTCCCACTGACTTTCTCAGCGTAATAACCTTAATCCTCAAGCTTTTAAAAATCTAAGATGTAATTTTTCCAAATCTTTGCCCTTTCTTTCAAATCTAACCTCCCAAGTTATACCAGGAAGCCACAATAATAACATATCTAAAGAAAAATAAGAAAGACAAAGGAGCTGTAGGGTTTCTTTTATAGAATGCTTTTAATGCCACTTTTGCTACAGATGCCACAACATGATGCTCTCTGGCTCACAGCTAGGTGCAAACCGAGATGGCGATTTTGATGGAAATCACATAAAGAAAATGTTGTTTCCAAAGATGACAGAACTTTTAATTACAAGCAGATGAATTGGCAACACTGTACTTATAAAGTCATTAGAGTTTTGAAACTGAATGTACTTTTTTTTTTAAGGTCATAAACACATAGATGTTTCTTACACGTAAACATGTAGAGCTAAATTGAGTTTTAGCTCCAACTAGAGCAGACCAGTTGAAGTTACATAAGGAGCAACTGGCAAGTCTTATTCATTTCTGCTGAGGTGCTTTCTGTAACTGCCATGGCTGCATCCTACAGAATCCTGTGATACTTAGTTTGGTTAAGCACCAGAACTTTCTGGCTGAGAAACTGAAATACTTCTCCTTCCTAAACTGAAAATTCCAGAATTCCACTGGAATCACATGGAACCATGGCAGTTAAAGTGATATTAAAATGATCTAATTGTGTAGTGTCAAAGGGCCAGTATTCTAGTTGGGACTGAAATTGGGTTTATCCCATAGATGCATATCATCCAATATTTTTCAGATGAAAACTGGGATATATGTGGCAATGCAACATCAAAGTATGGTCAAGATGGAAAAAAATATTAACAAGAAAGAAGAGCCAAGGAGGGGAGGAGTGGTAAACAAGTTTGAGGAAGGGTCTGCTTGAGGTGAGTTCTGCCCACAGAATCTGAGGAGGACTTCCATGGAAAAGCTACGCTGCTTTGAAAAAAACTTATCTTTTCCCTTAATGCAGGGGTTCTCATCTTTGGGTCCTGAGATATTGCTGAAGTTCACTTTCCAGGAGCTGCAGGTAGCATGGCCAAGGCTGAGAGATTCTGAGAGTTATCAACCTCTGGGAACCAAAGCTTTGAAAGCACAACTGTGGTGCTATGATAGCCATGCTGGTTTAATAATGTCATAGATATTAGTGATGTATACATGCTGAATAGTTCCTCCCAGTGTCTTCTGCTCTCTCCTTCTGCTTTTGCAATGCCATTGTCCTTGTGACCCATGTGCTACTGTGAATTTTTTTTTTTCTGTGCCACAGAAAATGTTTTTTTTGGTAGTACAGACTAAAATTCTGGCAGTTCTTATGCCTGATGCTGACTGAGGTGAGGTTTTGCGTATACATCTTGATTCTAGTCTCACATTCATTGATGTGTGTTAAAATAAACAACTGCAGTAATAAGCAATAGTTAACATACAGTGAACAGATGAAAAATGTTAATTTAGCCTACAAAGTAAGGCTACATGGAAGTAAGTCATATTGGTTTCAGCGGAACTAACCTCCACTGCAATTTACAGGCATTTGCATAGAAGTAAATTTATTCAACACAGTACTTCTGATTCAGTGTGTAAAGGATGGCCCTTTTGAAAACCTGTTTTAAAATAACCAGATAGTAAATACAGACCACATTATAGATTGATAAACTCAATTAAGGAAGCCATAGCCCTGATTCTGCAAGACCTGAGCAGGGCTGTTGATGATGGGGTGATTGGAGGTCTCTAATTCACAGGGTTGCTGTAAGTCAAAATTGACTTGACAGCAGTGAACAAAAACAAATATAGTTGTTTTCAAGGGTGACAAAATCATGTTCACTAATCTTAAGTATACATTCCTGGGGATGATTGGTTTGCCTTTGTTCCTTTGCTTTGGTTGAACTTCTCCACAACAGTTTTAAAATAAAATCAGAGTAAACACCACTTCTGCAAGAATGACTAGAATTTTGAGGTCTCTAAAGGTCAAAGCAGTTTTGCTACTTTATTATCAGATGTCAACAAAGCTAAAGAGACACCACATTATGTAATGCAAAGGTTAGCCTTGGCACAAAATTGCTTTCATTAGATTAGGAAATTCTTTCAGTGCAACATTAGGAAAGCAATTTTTCTCTGCAATGGTAGAACTGTGTGGACTGCTTGTTGCTTGAGTTTTAGGCCCGTCTCCTGCATTTCTTGATTTGTTTTGTTAATATTAAAATATAACAAATTTTCCAGTTTTAGCAGTGCTTGATTCCTGAACAATGTCATTTCTTAGGAAAGAAAAGAAGAAAGAATGGCAACTGGAGTACACATTATTGTCTAAATATTTGCACTTTATAATTGCTCAAATGATCATTTGAAGAATTAGAATAGAGTCACAGTTTCTTCTACTTAAAAGCACCAGAATGTTGATTTCTTCTGCTTAGTGAATGATCACACTTCTACTTTTTCTATTCTTTTTCAGGGATACCAGCACTGCACCTAAATAACATTCAAACTACTTTTGGATCTCTGATTATTTAAAAAAAAAAAAAAGCAACGAGAGATCGAAGAGACATAGTAAGTAAAAGAAAATCAAGTATCTATCTAAAATTGACTATTAGAGGAGCCCATGGGAAATGTTCTGGTGTATTTAACTATTAGACATGACAGTTCAGAGGCTAATAACAACAGAGCTCACACAAACATTGAGACTTTCAAAGAACAGATGGAAGAGTGTATAGAAATGGGCAGTCTGGTTGCAGCCACTACCATAAACATGCCCTCCTTTGCCTTTCCCTTGCTAAATGTCCAGCTAAATGTTGCCCCTTTGGTAAACCCTGTCCTGGGGTCTACAACTTTGATATAAAATTAATCTAATCCAACGGAGAGGTCACCCGGATGAGCACATAGGCAACAACGGTCGTATGATCGAAAGAACCAGGTCAGGCCAGTAAACTCCCCAGTCACGTAGCCACAGGAGACCTCAAGCTGTGCCAACCCACGGTGGACAAAAGATCCTCAGCCTTTAAGGAGCCAACTTGAAGGGATTAAGAGTTTTCCCACAAAGTTGGGCACTGGAAGCAATAAAATCTTATCAGGCAAAATTCATCTACATAAATTCACACTGCAACCCAAAGTGGCGGAAGATCCTGATACTTGGGTAACACCTTGTTATCTTCCAATATCAAAGAAGGTGCCGGTGTGAAGTTGTTTTCCATTGCTGTCCCATTTGTTCTCCCTGGGAGAGGATTTGCCCTCAAGATAAATTTTTCCTACAAATAGTCCCCATTTTTGACTAGTTCTTTGGATACCTCCCAGTCATACCAACTGACCGTTCCCCCCTCCTGATAGCTGCATGATCCCCTCAGCGTCTCTTTGCTGAGTTCCACTTCTTTCGCTGCTTTCCTAGACCAAGGACTTCAGGAAAAGGTGCAGTATCACCCAAACCATGAATCCTTCAACAATCCCTCTATGTTATTTCCACTCTTTCTTTCTCTTTAGCCCTTGGATGTGTGTGTGAGTGTTTGCGTTGATGAGTGCTACTCATCAAGTCATTCATTGGACCTTTTTTGTGTGATTTCTGATTGGGCCTGACCCCATAAAAACTGGGTAAAAGATCTCGCTAGGTTATTCTGCCTCTCGCATTGCTATTGCTTGTGCTCCATTGAGCTTACTTTTCCCACCACATGAAGCATATTGAGGTGTCCCTCTGGGACCCCCAGATTTTCAGGGTAACATAAAGATCATGAGACACTTTCTATGTGTATATCTCTACATACAAAGAACACCTTCTTATGAATTTCCAACAGATGTTCTTCAGGAGAGAAAGGAAATATTCCACAGCTCCAGACATTTAAGGCTTAATCTACCCATCCCTATAAATTCCTTCCCACATCTATTGAATTTGGGAGTTGTATATCTTTGCAATATGTATGTACTTTGGCCTGATTCAAAGAAAATGAGTCAGGGGCTAGTCACCTGTTTTACCTAGAAGACTATTCTGAGCGTAGGGATGAAGAACAGAGGATCGCTTTAAAACAAACTACTGCTCATGAGGACTATTGGTATATCTGGCACTTCTTTTACATATCCATTCTGCCTTTTTGAGTGGCAAGCAAGAATCCAGTTTAAAGATAGGGGATATGGTTGAATATGATCCTTTTACATATAGTTCTTGATTTCAAATTAGATTATACAGTTATATTGTAGGCTATAAAAAGGCTTCACTCTTCAGAGCTTTGAGGTATGAAGGGATATATATGCTGAGTTGCCCTGTGTGTTGTGATGAAGGGAGAAGCTCCAGTTCCAAAAGACAAAACCTAACCACAGGTTTAACAAACGGTACCTGAAAAAATTGTTACCCAGTGACTTGAGGGTCCCGGGAGGGGCACCCAAACAACCAAACCAAACCAAGCAAAGATGGGGAAATTAGCTGGAGCACTCTCTTAAGCTAACGAGAGGCCGGGTAACTTAGCGGGAATCTTTTACCCTATGTATACAGGTTCAGGTCAGTGAGCAGTCAGACCATTTAAAATAGCAACAATAATATTTATTAACAAGCAGACAAATATTAAGAAAACACAACCACACAGCTAACTAGAAATAGGAAATGAGAGTTTTGGGGGAAATGGGTGATACACCACCTTTCTCGTAGTCCTGAAGAAATCCAATTGAAGAGAGGAAACTCAGCACCGCGGATGAGGGGATCTCACAGAACAAAGCGATGGCAAGGCTGGATGGCACTCCGGAGAGGTCCAAGGAAGCTCTCAGAGCTTGGGGTTTTTATTAGGGAAAGTATGACCGTGGGCTAGTCTAGTCTTGGGCGAAAACAATGAGGTTTGGGTGAGAGACAATGTCTCCGAAAGGTCAAAATTTACATGATTAAGTTAAGGTCCGAATTGACAATAGGATAGCCAGTATGCCGATGTGGCTAGCTTGGCAGTTGAGCACTCAGCTCACCAGGGTGCCTGCTCGGGGCAGAGGTCTCTTTGCGTTAGCGTGCATACCTTGATTAAGGTGTTTGTTTTGGGAGGTCTCCTAAAGCAGATCTGGCAGTTTCTGGCTTGCCTTGGTGTAAACAAGTATGAGTCAGCATATAATAGCCATGGCTAGCTCAGTGCTTGTACGGAGGCCTTACAAACATGTGGCTGAGGGTGGCAGAACAGGGCCAAATTGTGATATCCAAATGATATCTGAAGTTTACCAAAGGCCAGGCCAGTTCACAGTGGTAACAAAATAAAGTTGTATCATTGCTTCTTTCCATCTATAGTACTCTAATTTTTGTTTGTTTGCAGGTCTTCTAAATCATTTGTTGGCATTTGTGTGATACAGAATATACTCAGTCCTCAGTGTCCTAAATATTTTTTTTTCTTTTTGCAATTTTGTCAAGTCTCGAGTTTTCACCAAGGGCCTTTCCATACTACACTGTTATAATGCTATTATTCCACTTTCAACATCTTGTGGAATTCAGGGGTTTGTTTTTTTAATGAGGCCAAAGCACTCTCTGGCTGCAAATTCTAAATGCCCTTCCTTAAACTGCAAACCCCAGGATGCTGAAAGTGGAATAATAGCACTATAAGAGTATAGTGTGGAAAGTCCCCAACTCTGCACATATATGTACATAGCCAGTGCTGTTTTGAGCCATCTCAGATGCTGTTAGTATATAGGACTGCACTAATAGAGGAGTGCATATATTTTGTTTTGTTTTTTTGATAGGTTTGTTCTTACATTTCAGCAGATAATCCTATATTGGGGAGGGAGTGTTTCAAGGGTATAGTTTTGGAGTGAGGGCATTGCTCACACTAAAAACCTCTGCCTCCCCAGTGAAATTTTCCTTCAGTTCTCAAATTTCTGTCTTTGCAGAATCTTAAAACTTCAGTGGAGCATTTAGAAAACCAAAGTGTAGGCATCCAAAGGAAGGGACAAGAAAGTTACCAAGGGGGTGGAAAGTTCTTGGTGTGAACAATTTTCAATATCTCACTGTCTGCAATGCTAAACATTTGAGGTCTGAAGGAAAATGTTCATTTTGGGGACAGAATGCTTATGGGCATCATGCCCTCCTCCCTCCCTCCTCTCCCTTGCAAAGCTACTCCTCTGGGGCATCACCTCCCTTCAGTCTATAAATCTGTAATCCAAAAACTATTTTTCCTGCATTTAGTGTTCCTTCATTTTCATGATGAAGTAAAATTTTTGTGTTCCAGGAAAGTCATCATAATACTATGTAACTGGATGAGTATATCTCGTCTTGGCAGTTGTAAAATATCCTGGCTAGGAGGCAGCAGAAGAGTCAGATATGCATTGGGAAATCTACATCTAAATGTGGCCACATTTATGATATCCTGCTGGTTGTGCTGTATTATGATTTGGACTAGAAAAGCACTAAAGCTTAAGACAATTTGCTTAGAAGCCATTCCAGAATGCAAAGCAAAACCCAGAGAATCAACTAATGCATGTTTCTCAGAGGCTGTCAATAGCCCAGTTCTTTAAGAAGAAACATCTAGTGTTTAATAATCTAGTTTGAAGATAAGGGGGCTGAAAATGCAGTTGCCCCTATAGAATAGATGAGAGATTATGGAAAGAAATTGCAGTTTTCCTGTTCAATTTTCACATAAGTTCAGAGCAGCCAAACTTCTTAAGCCGATCTGTATTTGGTCTCACTGCTCAAAAGCTCTGTCTTCCAGGTCTGAGAGAGGAACTTTGACCTCTAGAGAGTAAGGCATTCCCAAGTTCCAGAGTCATCATTAGCCGGAGCTTTAGCTAGCCATTGACTCATTGCTCTCAACAGGAAAGGACCAAAAGCAGTCTGTTTAGGCTGTGCGCTGCCAGAGCAATGATAGTCTGTTATGGCTCTTAAGTTTCATCCCAGAACCAGACTGCTCTCCTGATTTGGCTCTTGCTCAAGGCAGTTGGCTAATTAGTTCATTCATTAGTTGCAACTGTCATTACTTCTTCTTGCCTTGCAAGTCTCTTCTTACTTCATGAAAAGGTAGAACATTTTATTGCTTGTTTGTTTTATCAGAATACCTGATAACCAGAGTTTTCTGATTCCTGGACAAGAAATTAAAAACACAGAATACAAGACAGTGGCCCTTTCCTCAGCTTACCTTTTGCTGAAGCCATCCTGTGGGGATCCTGGGGTTTGCTGCCCTGGGTGGGCAGCATGACAGAAGGGCTCTCGTCTACACTGGCTGCCTGCTGGAAGGAAGGAAGCATGATGGCCCTACCCCTCCCTTCCACAGCCCAACCCAGCCCTTTCCCAGGCTGCACTGGGGGAGGAAGTGCAGCCATTGTGCTTCCTGAGCCTCTGCACAGCAGGTAAATGTGGGAGGGCAGCAGGACAGCTGTGAAATCATGGTTCATTGATGGGAAAAACCCATTAATGATTTACCCTACAATCGTGACAGGTGGCCATGGGATCACAATGGGATCACGATGATGTCATGCAGAACAGTTGTCACAGTCCCGTTGTAATTTTGACACCATTACGGGTTGGGAGCAGGCTGCAGAAAGGGCCGGTGAAAGCAGAACTAGGTAAAAATGCAACAGAGTAAAAGCAATGCAGCACAGGAAACTAAATTATATTCAGCAGAATAAAAGGACTTGGAATAAGAATAAAATTTTTGTTATGGTCATAGACCAGCACAAGTAAAAAACTCATGAGTGGAATGCTATACGTAGATGTCTACTCATGAACCGTTGCTTGGTTAAGGGGGTGATTTTTGCCAGTTTCCCCCTCCTTCTATATACTCCACAAATCTGCTACTCCACATAGTTTGGAAGACCAGTTTGGAGGTGGCACCTAAGCCATTATTTGGTATTGAAAAGCAAGGCATACATCACTATCATAAGATACGCTTTCCTGGTGGTAAATTGATGTAGCAGGTAGTCTACAGAAGTTCTTTAGCTGATGGGTTGCAGCATCCCCTCACAGTAAATGATTCAACTGGTCCTCTAAAAAACAAATTCTACCCAAACTACCCCATGGCCAACACTCCTGATTCCTATGGCTAGATAACAGGTATCCCTGGCTGGGATGTACTCTTCTAGGATGAGGCCAATTGAAGATGGATTGTAATGATTTATATAGGATAGAAGGAAACAAAGGAAACTAAAATGAGAACATCCCCTATCAGCTCTGAGACCACGCTACAAGCAAGTTGCTGACAGAAGAACTTACTCTCCCATTAGAGCCACATATCCTGCTCCTCTGACTAGAAACTCTCTGCTGAAGTGGATTCCTTCTTGTGTGAAAGGAGCCTTCAGTATGCAGAAGGGGCGCCTTGAGATCCGAGCTAGTATTGCTGTTATCCATATCCTATGTAGTTAGTAGAAAGAACAGCCTGATATAATTCTTTCGGTATTGTACCATTATCTTAATTTCGAATCTTTCCGGTTTACTTCTGTAACTATTTCTGGTGAAACCTGTGCTATGGTGGGAAAAAACTGAAGTTGCCAACATTTTCTGTGATTTCCAGTTTTTAGCACTGACATTAGCCAGCATCAGGTTTCATTTATCCCAAAGCTCAGATTATTGGATTTATTGATCCACTTTAGAGCTAATCTCTCTATGGTGTAATTTAAAGAGATGTGCTATTTCCTGATGTTGTGGAATTAATACTTCCCACCCCCTCACTGTCAAGATAAATCCATCTGTTGTACACATTACACTACAGTAATGCCATTTGTAAAGTTATATAACAGGGGGATAATCCCATCTTCATGGTATATGTCAAATTAGAGAACATTTAAGATTTACTTTGCTCCTTCAGATACTGTTCACCTGCAATTATCTTTATCTGCTGTCTGAATGATGGCCAATTTCTTAGCCTTCACCTCCCAAATGAAATGAAACAGAGAGATATGTAGGATGTGGTTCAGTTCATTCCTTGTATCTTTGTCTTTCTCTTTCATTATTGTTTTTCTCAATTCACAGTCTATGCCAACATGGACAACCTGTGGCCTTCTGAGCGTTGTTTGACAGCAACTTCCACCAGGCCTAGAGTATATCTACAGTGCACAGTTATAGTCGTAATATGCACTTCAGTTGCCAGGGCTCTATCCTATGACATCCTGAGATTTGTAGTGGAGTTAAGTACTCTAGAATTTTCCACTAGAGAGCTCTAGTATCTGTGTAAAGAGGATTTTAGGGGCTTTACAAAAGTAGAAATTCCAGGCCACCATAAGATAAAGTAGCTAAAGTGGGACCAAAGTACAGTCATCCCTCCACATTTGCTAGGGTTGGGGCACAGGACCCTTGTGAAACTGGAAAAACTGTGGATAACTCTAGGCCCTCCCAAAGCATAGTTAACACCCACACAAAAGTATGATCACCATATTCAATTCAGCATGGATTCCTTTGAGGCATCAAGGTTCCCTCACAAGGCAGAAGTGGGTGGCTGGTGGGGCTTACTGCCACCTCCACTGCTGCCCCACTTACAAGCCTCGTTCACAGTTTCTCAGTCTCACAAGGCTTGCAGTCCCTATTAAAAATAGCATAAGGAGGCAGCAGAGGTGGCAGCAAATAATCCATGAATAATCAAATCCGCAAAAGTGAAACCTGTAAATGTGGAGGGCTGACTGTACTCTCCCTCTCTCTTTTAAAGATGTTTTAAGGGAAGATAGGTATCTATGGCCATTTCCGCACTTGGCGAAGGAATCTCCTCGCGTCACTACTTACCGGGTCTTATGGCTCTCCGGTCTGGTCCAGGCTGCTCCGGAGCAGTGCTCGCTCGTCGCTCCGCACTACTCCGGAGTCTAAAATGGCAGCTTCCGGTTGGTTGAGGCTCTCGACCAACCGCTGAAGCTCGCCAGTCTAAAGCCCACCCTCGGCAGATTGCAGGCTCGCATTGGTGCGAGCCTGCGAATCTGCACAAGGGAGCAGGCTCACAGTGGCGCACTCCGTGCTTTTGAAAGACCTGATTTTTCCGGTCTTTCAAAAGCATGCTGGATGACCACATGGGGTCATTCCAGAGTGGGCTGAGGTGCGGAGCTACATTAAGTAGTCCAGACCCAGTCCACTTCCAGGTGCAGACGTCCTCCCTGGAGGACAGACTGCACCATTTCAAATACCCTGTGCGGAAATGGCCTCTCCCTATATATCTGTACTTATTGTAGCTGACATACATGGGTCATTTTCTTGTTTCAGTTTTGTTTGATAGTGTAAAGCTTGCAAGGTAAATCATCCTCCAAAACAGAGAACATTTCTAAGTATAAATTTTTTCCCCAGGAATGAAAGAATGGATGAATGTATTCTAATGATATACAGCTATTGCTATTGTGAGCCAATGTACTGTAGAGCAGGATCAGACATCTACAGGCCCTCCAATGTTATTGGACTGAGTGTTTCAGCATTTTTCACCATTGACTGTGCTGGCTGGGGCTGCTCAGACTTGCCATCCAACAACATTTCTATGGCTACATGACTCCCACCCTTGGTATAGGAGGAAGGGCCATTGCCTAGTGGCAGAACAAATATTTAGCCTACTAACAATTCCTGGTTCATTCTCTGATACTTCCTGCTGAAGCTGATCTGGAAAGCTACTGCCAGTAAGAAAGATGGGGGGCAATGGTGGGGGGATCATAGGATGCTGCTTGGTTGATTTCGAGATCCTGAAAGTTCCTGCTGCCAAATTGTGCTTAAACTCAGCATGGAAGACATGCGTACCTTCTTTTAGGTAAGAATTGCATCTTGGAAGCACATAGAAAATACAGTTCTTCTCCAAAATAAGATGCATACTCAAAACATGCCTTGTTTGTGCAAGAGAATGCTTTTCAAGAAAACAGGAAGGTTTTTTTAAAAAATTGTGTAGAGACCCATCCCCCTGAATTTTGGGTGTGTAAAGTGGTGACTGGAAGGTGCAACCCACATATACTATCCTAAGCAAATGGAGGAAGAGTAGGATAAAAATGCATTTTTTTTGGAGGAAAAAGAGGAGGAGGAAGAGGAGTACACTTTTAAGACTTAGACTATTTCTGCCCTACACTGTTATAGTGCTATTATTCCACTTTCAACATCCTATGTAATCCTGGGGTTTGCAGTTTGGGGAGGGGCATTTAAAATTCTCAACCAGAGAGCTCTTTGGCCTCAGAAAACTACAAACCTCAGAATTCCACAGGATGTTGAAAGTGGAATAATAGCACTATAACAGTGTAGAGCAGAAACAACCTTAGTCTGTCTACTGTCTCCCATAATAGATCTCTAGATTTCTGGCTTGCTTTCTTGCTTGCCTGCTTGCCTGCTTTCTTGGGCCAAAGATCAACACATACCATCGGAATATGAAAACACAAAAGCAGCAGTACCCAACCAAAACAAAGCCTTTGGGGATTTAATATTATTTGTTCATTATTATATTTCCATAGTGCTTTTATCTAAATGTGCTGAGGACATGTTAGTACATGCCCCTCCCATTTTATAACAATCTTATAAAGCAGAATAAGGTGAGAGAAATTGCTTATCCCAAGGTCAGCTGTTGAGCCTCATGACTGAGATGGAATTTGGCTTTATCTTGTACCACTCTAAGTCCAAAATTCCTACCTCTAACCACATTTGCTCCTTTCTCTTGCTGAATTTCTGCCTGAAAGCCCTGACATGAGCACATCACTGAGCTCTAAGGTTAGATCAGTCTATTGGTCTGATATATAAACTTAGAAGAAGGCCATCAGAAATGTTACTATCTCTTTAGCCTGAATAAGTTCCATGCATTAATTTCTAAACTCAACATGGTGTAATCAGTTTTGAACTAGGACTCTAGAAAACAGAGTTTGAATTCCCGCTCAGCCATGGAAACCTACTGGGTAACCTTGGGCAAGTCACACTCAGCCTCAAAGGCAGGCAAAGGCAGACTTCCCCTGAACAAATCTTGCCAGAAAACCCCATGATAGGTTTGTCTTAGGGCTGCTATAATTCAGAAAAGATTTGAAAGCATACAACATCAATTAATTTATAATATCAATGGAAATATTCACCATAAAGGCAAGTACAGTTGGCTGTCCACATTTGCGAGTTTAACTTTCATTTATTATTTATGAGTTTCTCCAACCTTTGCTCCCCTCTGGTGTTTCTTTTCTAGGGGAACCTTCCTTCTTGGTGGCTTCAATCATGCCATACAGTCCTTTAAAAACCTGCCTCTGGTCTTCCTCCTTCATCACCACCTGCTGCCTGGCCAGCTAAGGATATCAGGCCACATTTCTCAGCACAGCAAATCTTTCCCCAGTGCCTCACCCACACCCAAGAAAGGAGATGGGCAAGAGAGAAGAAATATAGGGCCATCATACCAGCCATTAATTTTTCCTCTCCTTTCCCTGACCTGGTTTGAACCCTGGGTGCCTGTTCTGCTTTGGTCCGATTCGCACAGACACCCCCCCCAATCTGAGTGAATGTGGAGGGCCAAGTGTATTTGTTTTTTTTTGCCTTTTAAAGGGGGGAGGGACTTCTTTCCTTGATTTCCATTTTTCCCCCATGTCACATCTATTAACAACTCTTACCTACCAATTACACTGTGGTAAAAACGCAACTCAAGTTGAAAGTTCTCCTAAATGCAAGGACTATAAAGTTGAGAGTAAATTAAAAGTTTTACCACTAATACGTGCATGTGTAAATACAGTCAATGTATTATAAATGCAATAAATATTTAAGCAGCTGGCATGAAGCTGATTATTATTGTCTCAAAGAACTTTCTTTAATGAAATATGATTTATCAGTGCTTCAGTTTCTTTAAAGTGAACATTCATTTGCAGACAAGTGTTACTAGCTCCACTTTGTAGGTGGAACGATCCTAATTTTGTCACTATTGCTGTGGTGTTGATGGAGTGTAATTTTTGCCTACATGAGGTAAAAAAAATACTGTAAAGGAAGAGTGGGGACACAGCAAATGTTTCTAACCACTCATTTCTTTTTAGCCTAAAAGATGGACTATTGACATAATCTGTATTCAGAGATGTTCCTATCTAATCAACAGTAAAAATAGTTTTCACATATGAAACTAAACACAATTTCAGCAAGCTGGTTTCTAGAGATTAGGTGACCAGGTTTTCCTTTTCAGCCATGAGAACAGATAATATTTTTCACTTGCAGTCTTTCATTCACATTGTGAAGTATGCACGTAATCCGCAGTCATACTTGCTCACCATGCATGAGAGAACTTGGGATACCTGATTTTAGCTGGACTTCTGCAACTGTCAGTGGTCTCTGTTAAGGCAAGGTAATCCCTCTCTCCCCAGTTATCCCACAGGGTAAGACAATAGGAAATGATAAGAAGGCCCTGCAGCAAAACATCACAGCATGGAGTTTTCCCTTTCAGGGTTATATTCACCCAAGCAAAATACAGTCAGCCCTCCACATTTACTAGGGTTGGGACATAACACTTCAGCAAAAGCGGAAACATTGCAAATACCAAAATGTGTTTGTATGTCTGTAGGAAGCGGGCAGAGGCATGGTGGGGACCACAGACACCCAAGATCAGGGGAAGGAGAGGGGGTGGGTCTGAATGGTGGCTTTATACTTCCTCCCTCTTGCCTGTCTTCTTCCTTGGGTATGGGGGGAGCATATGGGGAGGGTTTTTGGTGCTGAGAAACTGAGCTGTGAGCCATCCTTAGCTGGCCAGGCTAAAGCTGGTGGTGCTGGTGAAGGGCTTTGCAGTCTGATCAGAGCTGCCAAGAGTGAATGTTTCCCTAGAAAAGAAGCGCCAGGATGTGGGGGTAGGAGTTGGAGAAATTTGCAAATTATCAAATCCATGAAATTTAAACTCATGGATATGGAGGGCTGACTGTACTCTATTCCATTCCCTCTCCTGTTTGGTTTTCCTCCCTTTCTCACCAGTCAGTCAGCATTCTGTGGTCACACAGTCCTCATTGGGTCAATTTTATTCCAAACTCATCCCTTACAGTGGAACAGTACAATCCATTAAAACAAAAATGGGGGGATATCTTTCCTCCTCACTGATTCACCGTTTTCACTACTGGCTCTAGACAGCTGGGAAACCCTTTGGACGTGGTTTGTGTGTTGCATAGAAGGGTCCATGTTAAAAAGGAAAGAAAGAGAATGCTTCTACTGGCTCACTGGATTGAGCCCTTCAGATTTTACTTCTGTTAACATAGGGGTTTGTCCAAGCCTACTGATACCTCCCTCTAGTACCTGGATGGTACCATTTTAGCAATGTAAAGATATGTACTCATCTCTCAGACCATTTCCGCACTACACTGTTATAGTGCGGCTATTCCACTTCCAACATCCTGTGCAATTCTGCAGTTTGTAGTTTACTGAGGGGCCAAAGAGCTCTCTGTCTGAGAATTCTAAATGCCCCTCTCTAAACTGCAAACCCCAGGATTCCATAGGATGTTAAAAGTGGGATAATAATAGCACTATAATGGTATAGTGTGGAAATGGCCTCAGCTTTGGAAAATCTAGTCCTTGGCCTGAAATCTCATTAGTTTCAACTAGCATAGACTCATAGAATCAAAAAGAACCTAGTAAATCAACACTAATACAAGTTCTAATGCTTCTACACTAGTTGGGACTACCCACCAGATTTAAACCACAGTTTCTTACAGCATTCATTTTACTGCACATAATTAACTTTGCTCTATTCTTCTTATTGACAGATTTTCCCAAATGTTAGGAAACTCATTTTTCAACTTGATGAACAAATAATACTGAATAGTCTTTCCACCTTTATAAAAGGAATTATGAAGGACAAGAGTAAATTGATGATGCACACCCTTAGATCCTAGAGATAGGGCTTTGAAGTAAGCAGAACATTTTTTTTTTTTGTGGGGGAGGTGAGCAATCCACCCAGGACTTCCACCCAGGACATTTTTGGTGAAGGGTTCAGCTTGTCCATCAACATAACTCAATGGGTGTGCATGTGGACATAAACTAGGCTGAACCTTATACCATTCCTGAGTTAGTGAAAAGTTTCTGAAGCTCCCCACATGGCCCTTCCATGTGAAATGATCATAGCAACACTGAACCCTCTGGAGGAACCTGGAAGATCCTAGCATTGATGTCCTTATTTTATATCTGGCTACAAGAACATAGCCATATGCTTCTGCAATCCTAACTGCTCCCCACATGGCATGGAATGACCATATGTGGGGTTTCAGAGACTCCCTGTTAGTTGGGCAGGTGGCTTTCAGCATTTTGGAAGGAGGAAGGGAATACCAATCCCCACAGCATCCAAAAAGAACTTACAGATACATAATAGAAACTTGTGTGTATGTATATTCTCAATGGATTGTCAGCCTGTTTAAGTCAAAACTTCAGGTTCCAAGTTCCCTAAGTCTTTCTCTGTTTCTACCCCACAGCCTATAACATCAGTGCTCTGGAACAGTGCTAATCAAAGTGGTGGTCCATGGATTGGTGCTGGTCCACAAGACATCAGCTGCCAGTAGCTGGAGCATTTCTTGGAAAGAAAGAAACAATTGTAGCCAGAGGGCATAAATATAGTACTGGTTCATCACATTCTGATAGAAAAAATGCCAGTTCCCAGAACAGATAGCCTAGGAAGCAGTGCTGTAGAACATTGAACATTTTTCAGAGTTACCAACATTCCAGACAAGAAAGGGAGAAATGTGAAGACCATCTAATCACCAAATGTTCCAGATATTAATTCATCTGTGCAAGACCTAACTGGTCAGGACATTTTCATTTCCTTTCTGCCAAGGCTTCTTGCAACATCAGCCATCCTTCAGATTTTTTGCCGTTACCTTTTTGTTTTTTCTCCACTTAGGGCTTTATCACATGAGGCAAGTAAATTGCAATTACAGCAGGATAATGGTGTCCTTGGCTAGGACTTACCACATTACCTCTGCTGTTCTCCCATTGAGAGCATTTGGAAAGCATTTCTTTCACAAAGGAGGTCATTAACTGTGTGTGTGCGTGTGTGTGTGTTAATAAAAGAAACACTTTTCAAACGGTCTCCCATGGGAAGAACAATGGAAGAGGAACAAAGTCAGGTGATAACTCTTTATCCAAGGACACCATTATCCTGCTGTAACTGCAGTTTATTTGCCGTGTGTGATAAAGCCCTTAGTGTCCAGCCTGGAGCCTAAAATACAGTGAGGGTTGTTTTTTGTTGTGATTTGCAGGATGAAGTACGGGGAAAAAGATAGATTAATGGTGACATAAATTGTACTCTCCCCATCATGTTTGAGAAGTCATTTGGTTTAGAAACCCTGTTATTTGTAATCTGTTCTCTTTCTGTCTTTCATAACAATGGAATCCCAGTTAGGCTTTGGCTCAAACACTAAACCAAGCTGTAGACAGCTTTGTTATTTCCATTTGTAGTTTTAAACTCCTGTCAGGGTTAAATATATTGTTCAGTTTAATTCTTTAATGCACATTTTTATTTTGCCATGTCTAAACAAACATGATACGGTAAATAGACCTGTGTGATATCTTGGGAGGCGGAAATTAAACTATGTTTTTAAAAAAATAGGACAAAAGTCTACAGTATGCTCTCTAAGGCCCTTTTCACATGGCATTTGTCATGCGAAAGGGCCTCCAAGCATCGCTCGATTGCGAGGAGCATTTCACATGATGTCCTCACAATTGTGCAATGCTGCCTGGGCCAGCAGGCACTGATCATGCAATATTTTATTTTTGGCTTTTGTCCAAAAATGATGCGTGATTGCGCATCGCTCTGGGGCCCCACATGCACTTACTGTCCATGCAGAGCTCCAGAGCTTCCTCCTCTCGTGCTTCCTCCCCCAGCGCAGCTTGGGAAAATACCCGGCTGTGCTGCGGAAGGAAGAGGCGGAGTCCTCATGTTGCCTGCCGCGCGGCAGGCAACTGCTGCAGAGCAGGAGCAGAGGGGACCTGAGAGCCTCACAGAAGGCTGCTTACGTGATCCCCACGTGACCACGCCGGATGCAGGTAAGCTGTGGAAAGGACCTAAATGAACCTTTGGAATTTGAGGCCGAGTGTTTGTGAGAGATTCATTATTAGCAGAGATTGTTTTTAAAAAACTGATGTTTCAGCCTGTGGGATTTATACTACTTTTCAAAAGCCCTGGGGATTTTCACCATAGACCACATACTATGGCCCACTTTAGGACATACTATTGTACTGTACTTTCCTATCTTTCCTTTATTTTCCTTTTTATAAGGAAATGACAGAACATCAGATGAGCCAAGATGGACATTTACCTTTAATTTCTTTTGTAGCACTGTTCACCCTCATTCAGTTGTGTTTTATTTTGATATCAGGGAAAAAATATAGATAGCAAAAATATAGACAAAAACCAAGATAAAATATGGTAATAATGTGCCTCTTTTGGCTACAGGTAAACTCGGCAGCCAAAGCAGAATTATGTAGAAGGAAGAGAGGAGTCTAGGCAAGATATGATTCCCTACCAAATCTTATCATGCAGACTTAACCTTAACCCACTTGTGAATGTAAAGTGAAATTGTAGGTACCATGGTTGATAGCTGAGACTGTGTAGTATTAATTTACTCTCTCTCTCTCTCTCTCTCTCTCTCTCTCTCTCTCTCTCTCTCTCTCTCTCTCCATGAAAGGGTTTAGGAATAAAGGGGAAAAAAAACCCTAAATATGTAATTTATTTTACCATTTTCTATCTGTTCTGATTCCAAGAACCGAGAGAGGGTAAAGCACAGATAAGAGAGACCTTCAGTTTCTATAGAGTTTAATGAATACAACTGCTTTTCATCTTTCTGCATAACATGCACGTAAGTGAGCTGTGTATTATACTTAAATTGCTTGTGCTGTTTATGTCATAAGTAATATGTCAATATTGTTCAAGATCAAAAATAATTTGCAGTTAATGTGATTTTTAAGTTGTGCAAACTTTCAATATGGGGCTGAATTCTAGATACTTTAAAAATAGACAAGTAGTAACCCCCTGAAAAAAGCCCCTAAAAAAAATCCTGGTCTCTGAAAAACGCCTATATAGCCCCATCAGATAATTGGGAGTTTCATCTGTCAGCAAACTGAGGAGGAAAGAGGGGTAAAATCAAGCTTATAATCTCTTTTCCAAATAGCTGATAGATGCTATTACCACCTGATGTACCCAGCCCAGATTGCTGCAACAGTCCATAGGGAAGCACAGATGCCAAGCTTATACACACATGTCATTCCAGGAGTGATTCAGTTCAGAATAAGTTCATGGTCCATAGAGAGGCTGGAAATTTTTTTTTCATCTAGCTATTGTTAAAAAAAGTAATAAGAAATCTGTAGCCAACAATTATTAGCCTTCTTCAAAAGCCCTGAAATAAATGATCTGACCTTAAAACACATACACTTCTGGATATAAAAGTGTCCCTGCCCCAATTTACTCTTCATTGTTAGGACGTGGTTGCTAGGAAATGTTAAGTTTTGTTTAAGTTGCAGTTCTTAGTATATGAGGAAATCTTTCTCAGCAAAAAGACAGCTACAGGGGAAGGCAGAGTTAATGTGTTTTTCCTTTCTCCTCCTTCAGTGTACACTTAATCCAAATATCTCAATTAAGGATGGGCAAATCTTTCAATTTCACTTCCTTCTCACAGTCTGATCTTGCATTTTGGTAAATTCTGATCAAAAATGGATAGACACAAAGCTCAAACACATCACCAGGACTTCTACGGTCTACCTTTTGACCTATTATATTTGCATCTCCAAGAACTCAAAACTTTCTCTCATTTTTCTGAGAATACCATGAAAAATGTCTTGGGGAGCGCTGGATTTTTAAGAAACCTTTCATGCAGTGGAGGATGCTGCTTACTTCTGACAGTATGAGTGTTGACTATCTTAAAAGAAGAATTTACTCTGTTTACAGGTGTCTGAAGTACTTCCCCTGTTTCTCCACTTCCTAGAATGCCTTTGGGGTGATGTGATAAAATATGATGTTGTGTTGGTCCCAAGTGGCTGAGTGGAACACTCAAGTATCGCCTTGCATCACTCTAAAGTGGGATATAATTCTTCATAAATTTTGTTCTGAAATGAGGCATGCTTAATTTGAGTGATGTTCTTCCTGCTACAAGACAGTTTTTGAAAACTGATCACTTTTTGAAGACCATTCACAGTTCAGGATTTATTCTTTATAAAATTTGCATACAGTTTGTTTGTTTGGGCAGGGAAAGAAAAAAGAATGGGAGAAAATGCCATTTTCTGTCCAATTATTCTCTTGAAATCCAAGCATTATGTTTTTACACTGAAAAATAATTTTTTATGTGCAGGAAGCAGCATTTTATGCACATAAAAGTCTCTTTCTGTGCAGAAATATTATTTCCTGTGCAGAAATGCAGTTTTCTCTGCAAAAATACCATGTGTGAATTTGTGCAGAATTAGTCCCAAACTGAGAACATTCTTGCTGGTCCAAGATTCTTTGCATTAAGATTTCCTGGAATTCAAGAAACACATTTTTAATAGATATTTTTTGAATAAAAGAAAAAAGAGAAAAATTGTGGGTGTAAGAGAGCAACCACAGCTCTCACCCCTGCGAAAAAGGGAAGTTCCCTCCTCCTTTTCATGATTTTGGATAGGATTCAGTTTAGCCCAGACTACTGCCTTTCAGTTAATTCTGGGGTTGTGAGAGATTCTCGTCTTAGCATTGATATGGGAATTATCCTATTTATCATCATAGCAATCTTGTAAGAGAAGTTTAACTTACAGTTTGGAGTTCAAGAGATTGAGCAAACAATGTCCTACTCTATCAGCCAAACCTTTAAAGAGCGCTTTAACATTGTAAGATAAATGAAAATATTTATGAGAATAGATGAATAGTTTTGAATTTTCCCAAGAGCAAGAGTTAAATCAACAAGGAGATAAATAAGGTTGGTTTTACAGAATGAGCTACGATGGAATGATGATTATCTGTTTAAAATTAATGATGGAATATTTGTATTTCTGATGATTGCTATGAGCACAGCTGCAGATGGCAACAGGATACCCATTTCTCCCTCCCCTCATTCCATAAATACTGCAGACTCTTTTGAATTCACAGGGTAACAATAACTTTGGCTTCCAATTAGCTGTAGATCCAGAAATAAATATATTTAAATATAAATAACCCAATGCTTTGCAATTATTTATGTTGATTGATTATGGTATTGATAATATAACCATAATTTTCTCAGCCTGTCAAAAAGAAGTTTAATTACTTTAAAAAATGAACAGTTAAAAAAAATCTTGCAACTTTGCTTATTAGTACAATTCAATTATTCTCATGGAGGCATCCCAAGAGCTTAGTTCAGCACACTGCAAAAAAAAGCGAAAAGAAAGAGGGAGCGAGGGAGATAACGTGTACAGTAAGCAGGGAAAACATACCATTGAACAATGTCTCCACACTGCGGAGCTATGCCAGGGGGAGATTTGCTGCTGCCAAAATGGCTGTAGGAGGAAACATGGATACTTGGGGAAGTAATCCCCCACCTCTGGCAGTTCCCTCTCATGTAGGTGAAATGATAAATCTTTCTATTAGCTTGTGTGGCTGGGGGACTGATAGAACACAGCAGATGGGTGCCTTGGGGCCCTTCCGCACTGTATATTTACATCACTATGATTCCGCTTTAACTGCCGTGGCTGCATCTTTTGGAGTGCTGGGATTTATAATTTGATGAGTCACCAGGGGAGCTCTCTAGCTGAGGGTTCTAAATGCCCCTCTCTCAATTGCCAGTCTTAGCATTCCACTGGATGGAATTGTGGTAGTCAAAGTGGAAACATACCACTTTAGTTGTGTAGTGTGAAAAGAATGTTAGTGTGG
This sequence comes from Iguana delicatissima, assembly GCA_948472985.1. Lineage (NCBI taxonomy): Eukaryota > Metazoa > Chordata > Lepidosauria > Squamata > Iguanidae > Iguana > Iguana delicatissima. The sequence goes on along the minus strand of CAOKZL010000465.1, from coordinate 8,554 downwards.
TCTTGTAGGTGTGCTAACACTCAGTCCATTTCTGCCCTACACTGTTACAGTGCTATTATTCCACTTTCAACATCCTGTGGAATTCTGGGGTTCTCTGGCTGAGAATTCTAAAGGCCCCTCCCTAAACTGCAAACCCCGGGATTCCACAGGATGTTGAACGTGGAATCATAGCACTATAGCAGTGTAGTGTGGAAATGGCCTCAGAGACAGTGCCTTCACCCTCTCCTTCCATAATGGGCCTTCCATGATATATAGATAGTGTAACAGAATAACAGAGACAAAAGGAACATAATAACCATCATGAAATTGTAAAAATAAGAGACACAAAAACTGTTGAATGAGCTGATGCTAAAATAAACGGACCAATCTCTTCTGTAGCAAAAGGAAAGATTAAATACCTGAGACAAAACAACAACAAAAAAAGTTTTTATTTGGCAACAAAAAATTATTCAGGCCAACCTACTCATCCTGAAATGTCCTCTGTCCCTCACATAGAATAGGTTTAATCATTATCTTGCATATATATGGCCGGCCTGACCATAGGGGCACTGTGGCATCATGATGTGAGTATAGACTAGCACTCAGAGAGGAAACACTGGCTGACCTTGGGAAAGGCATACCTTTTTAGCCTCAGAGAAAGACAATGACAAACTTCCTCTGAAGAAATCTTGCTGCGAAAGCATCATGACAGGGTAATTATCCTGCCCCCATCCCAGGACCTAGAGAGGACCCTTCCCAACAGCTACAACATGAGAAGGGCAATACTTACAGCAGCTAGTGTAGGTGGAAAAAGGGAAAGCCTATGAAACTTGAAGCACTTATATAGTAAGAATGTATTAATTAAGCAAACAGCTGTGGAAGGTGCTAAGCCTATATAAAGAGGGACTAGAATGGGAGAAAGCTGGTGTAGTCAGCTGTTCTTATTGGTGGAAGCAGTCCAGCTTACATTCAGAGTCCTTGCTCCTGTTCCTAACACTTTGACATATGCCTCCTATACAGATTTTGCCACCAGACTGTCACTCTGGGTTTACTGTGAACGAAGACTGCAGAACAATGACCAGTACTTACTATCAAACTAAGACAAATGTTGCTCACTGGCTACTGATAACGGGCTCTAATTAGATGGCTGTAAGCCTTGGCTGGCTGCCAGCACAGAATGATCATCATTGGAGTTGACTTAAAGGCACATAACAACAGCAACATGGATGGACAAAGAAAGCCCTCTTGTTTGCAGCCATATTGTGTATGTGTGGTGATGAGGGGAAGATTTAGAAGGTCTTTCTGCGTGGAGGAATCATGATTAAGTTTTGAAGGGCAGGATTCTACTGGGAATGAGGATGGCAACAACATTTTTTCTCTTTCTTTTTTTTTTTTTAGTTTTATTTTCACCATGATAATGAGGTTGTCCTGTGTAATCAAGAACACACCAGAATGAGGCTACATCATAACATGGTATCATTCCAGGAGCTTTCTTTGCAGAAAACAAGATGGTGCCTTCACTGGCCAATGACATTGTTCTATGATCCAGGGGTTTTAGTGTTGGAGCACAAGGCACATTGGAATGCTTCTTGTGCCACTTACAATAGTGGGAAAAGCAAACAAAGAAAGAAGTTGCATGGTGGAAATGTCCGCTGCCACTTTTTCCTGTAAGCTCCTGTTTTCCAACAGTCAGTGGGAATTCTTCAAAGTGAAATTATCTGATGCTTTTTACATTCTTCTTTCTGTCACTTCATCATGCTTTTGGAGGTAAAAACTTCAGTGGGGCACATCTCTATAACATCCCACATAGTAATCAGTTTAGGCAAAGAAATCCTTAGCAAGAAGTTATTTCCTACAAGTAACTGCAACTCTTCAAACATTTTCTGTTGTTTTAAGCACAAGACGGTATTGAAATGAAGCAAACTTCAATTGCATTGGTTAACAGATGATCCATTGAACTTGGAGGAAAGAAGAGATGGGTGTTCCACTAAGGGGTATCAAAAATGTGTGTTGAAGAATGCTGATCACAATGTTTTTAAAAACTTAATTAGATCAGGCAAACAGGGATCCATCAGCAGAGGGTGACTTTAATTGGGCTCTCACAGCAAGGAGGAGAGGAAAAAATGCATGTTTCAACCTAAATGGTGTAGTTTAAAGGGGGGGGGAGTTGTCAAGAGACTTAGCACAAGTTCCTCTTGCTATTTTTCTGCACTATCATCAGGATAACACAAAGAGACATGTTAGACATCAAAGACATCTTGTAATAAAGAGAACTGGGATTAAAAATGTAGCATCCTGGCTTTGAAACAGATGACTCATAATACAGTCTTTGACTACTAGTCCTTTGTATTAAGATGTGAGTCTGCAAACCTTGAAAAATAACTTGCACTTACATGCACTGTGGATCTTTATCCAGAGGGCATCATATCCTTTGTTTTTATTTGTCCGTCATATTTGACCCTTCTTCTAGGGAACATAGGTAGATAAAGGGATATATAATTTCATTATTACAACAGTGTAAGACAAGTTAAGCCAATGGTTCAGAATTTTTGGACTCCAGAAGTCACAGACTTCCCTCTTCAAGAATCCCTGATTATTGGCTATGCTGGGTGGGGGTTTGTGCATTCATTCCATGACAACTGAAGGGCAAAGACATTCCATGTTATACAACATCCTATGGAATGCTGGGGTTTGCCGTTTAGGGAGGGGCCTTCAGAATTCTCGGCCCAGGAGCTCTTGGGCCTCAGGAAACTACAAACCCCAGAATTCCACAGGATGTTGACAGGGGAATAATAGCACTATAACACTGTAGTGTGGAAAGGCCTGGAGAATCACTGTGTTATATCAGCCTAACCCAACCCATATTATGCTGAAAGATTCACAGTCCAGATTTACCTATTGATCCTTATCGCTGAGTAGATCATTTCAGATCAGAGCTTCCTAGTGATATTCTCTGAGTCAGCACTATGCTAGTTGTCAGAGTGCATTGCTACACATATCCATTACTGCACATGAAGAAGTTTTCTTTCTCTCTCTCCCCCTCTGCTCCTCTACTAACCAGATGATCAGTACTGAGTGTGCTAATGGATCAGTGATTTCCAAACAAGTGTCCCAGATGTTGTTGGACTACAGTTCTCACAAATTCTGGCTAGTCTCTGTGCTAGCTGGCACTCCAGGGAGCTGAAGTGTGGTCTGAATTGGAACTGGCTGCATTTCCAGGACTCCTCAGGTCTTGATTTAGTATGGAAAACTAACACACATCACTGCTGCAAGAGAAGATAAGTTAGTGGTAAATGCAGGAGGTGGTCTGCAACAAAGGAAACAATGCAGTCCTTTATCTAATGGGTTCCAGTGGTAGAATCAATACCAATGAACAATTAATTCTGCCCAGACTATTCCAGGGACAAAACTAATGGTCTTTATGGCTAGATAGTGGATCCTCTTAGATGAGGTATATGCTCTCCCCAACCAAGACCAATGGAAGCTGGATTACTGAGATTATATAGGACAGAATCAAACAAAAGAAACTGAGGAGAACATGGATGTCTTAAAAACCATGATAAGAATATAAGCGATTTGCTAAAAGGGAAAGTTTACTCCCGAAGTCCATTCCTAGCCTGCAGGTCTTTTGCCAGTCTTTGTAGGCGGAAGGTTTCTAGCTCAGTTACAAAGGAAGAGTATCCCGGAGCATCCCTGAGCCACTGTCTATCAGAATAGATGAAAACAGGCCAAATCGATAAGCATTTTAACCTGACAGAAGACATTTTCCTGTGTTTTTGTGCTGTACTCCAAGAAGTGGTTCTATGCTTCTTTCTCCCCCACTGCATCACATCAAGGAAGTGGGAGGGTAAATCTAACCGAACAATATTGGATCAGGGCTGTTGTGTTTGACAGATTCCTTCATATGCTGTGGTAAATGGCTGCCAATGAATGTTAATATAAGTAGAGCTCTGTTGGAGAGGAACTAATTCATATGAAACTGATAAGCGCTAATAATCCTTATGTAGTGGCTTTTCAGGTCCAAATCTGTTCTCAGTAGCTTCGCAATTTATTTTCTTTTTAAAGTTTCGTTATAAACTTTGTCTGCAATACCACACTTTCTCCCCAGCATTTCTAACACCCACGCTATAATTCTATACACCCTTACCTGGGAAGAAGTCTGGTTGAACTTTCTCATTTTCCCTTTAATGGTGTTGCTTTTAACTGTTTTTATTCTATTGTTAGTATAACCTTTTTGAAATTTTTTATATAATACAGATTTTAAAGTTGTGCCTGTTTTAACCTTTGTAAGTTGCCTTGTCTCCTGGACAGGGAAAAAGAAAAACAACAGCAACAGTATAAAAACAAAATAGAGCAATAAGAATAATGACCACAGGTGTATTAATAATTAAAACAGTGAACAAATAGCACAACATGTACCAATGGTTCCAGCAGTGTCCTAACTCAATTATATCTTCAAGGATAGCATATAAGCTTTTAGCCTGTAGTGATAGGGCCTGAAGAAAGCAACTGAAATGAATTGGAGATATACAGGCCTGTAAAAACATGCAACCAGAAGTGTGTTACATACCCTCCAAATGTCCCCATTGGAGGAATAGCCTTGATTAATCCTCAGGTTGTCCCACTTTTTTCAACCGTTTTTAGAATGTCTCACTTTTTTTTTTCTCCTCCTCCCACTTTGTTCTCAGCGTACTTCAGTTGCTGCAAAGGGGCAACAAAAGGAATTTGCACTCGAGTCAGCAGATGGGGAGAGAAAATGAGGGGGTAGAATTTTGCCTTTCATAATAGGCTTAGGCCAAAGCTAACTGCGGCAGCTTCTCCTAGCTTGCATGTACTTCCTTATTAATGACTTTTGCCATCTTGACCACATTCTGATGTGATTTGATGTGGTTTGGTCCCAGAGGTCCCAGCTTCCATCTCTGAAATGTTGGAGGGTGTGGTACTCTTTGATCCTTTGATATTATAATTCTAAGATCGCTCAAGAAAAGGAACACTAAATGGAGTGAGAACATTAATATAACTTCTGTTCATGTTACATTTCTGCAGGATAGTTGGCATTGTGTCATTCTGCTATTATAAATGTATGTATGTATTTTCCTCTGCTTCATCCCACCATGAAATTTCAATCTGCAAGCAGCCATCTACATAAGTCATTGTTAAACTGCAGACGTTCCTGCCCATAGCTGGCCTGGGTTATTTTTGTGTCTGATACAAAGGGGAAAATCATGCTTCCTTTCTCTTCCTCCTTCCTCTTCATGGACAGAAACTAACCAGACTGACAACTGACAACCGTATTTAATTTTAACATGTGTGGTTGAGTGGCAGCCTCTTTGATTGCACCTGCAATCACAGCAGACTAGTTCCAAGGATGGATGGTAGACAGCAAGGAACTCACAAGTCTTTCCACAGTTCTGCTCCTGCTGCTGCTCCTGACCCACAACATCTGCTGGATGAAATGAATGTCTCACTCTGTGCCATGGAAGGACTGAGCCTTCCCATGCTAGCCACATGCACAGCACAAACTGGTTACATGCCACCTTTGTTGGTATGTGTGAGGATACAAATCCCTCATCCAGAGCCCTTCATCCTCCCACTGGGCCTGGAATTTGAAAAGGTGCTCCTTCTTCCTCTTTCCCCCTCTCCTTTCCACCATTACTTCTCAGTGTTTGATGGAATAATGCTCCTGCTGTGTAAACATAGCTGTTGCAATTTTTAAAGTAGTAAAATTTAGCATGTGTAATATTAAAGTGCCTCAGGTTATCATCTGAAAACTCCTGCATCTAATCAGCATTTTTGTCCTAGGTCTGGCTCAGATGCACTTTCACTAGTTGAAAAAATCTATATTCCTTAAACAGTTTTCAAGTCATATTTCCTTTCCCTATGTACAGAAGGGCACTGCCTGCAGGACCCCTGTTTGCAAACGAGAATCCAGTCTCATAAATTATCACTGGCCTGCATAGTAATAAGGCCATTTATATGGAAATGGGCATACAACTGTTCTTTTGCCAGCTCTCAAGCAATTCATGAACTGCTTTTCACATTACGAGAAGTGCTTCGTAAGTCAGATGGGGGAAAAAAAAAGACACTAGTAAGTTCCAACATCCTTTGATAAATACCCAGCCCAAACATGGAAACAGAGAAGAAGTCAAGAGGCATACAGCAGAAGGAAACATGTAAGATAACAGTGTCAATGGGACTGAATGCTGACACAAGATAATGTTCTTCGCCTTTCTGGAAAATGAATATAGCCTGACAATTTATTCAGAGAAGAAATAAACAGTGAAGCAAAGCAGAACCATTTTTTTACAAAGAGGAAGAGAATGTTTCCTTCTGGATGATGGTGATTTGTGAGTCATACTGTCACCAAAAATTTACACTTGCTAATAAATTTGTGGGAAAGGACCTATCTGTATTTCAAAAGTGAGAGCCAGTGTGGTTTGTAGTGGTTTCAGCATCAGACAACAACCCTGGAGACCAGGATTGCAGTCCTTGCTTGGCTATGGAAACCCACTGGGTGGCCTTGGGTTTATCACACACTTTCAGCCCCAGAAAACTCCATGACAGATTCTCCTTAGACTCACTGTAAGTTGCAAACAACTTGAAGGCACATGACAACACATAATATATTTCAAAAGTACTCCGTATCTGAAGAACCATATCTGAGTCCTATTTTTAATGGTGATCATATTTTTGTAAGGGATATTGAATAATTGAACCATTCTGAGCATTGAGCTGCACAATAAATTCTGGAGTATTTTTAGCATGGATAGTATATTTCCACAAGGGTGACTGACATCAACTGGGGCTGGTCAGCAGAGTGAAGAGGTTGCTTTTTTAGCAGAGTCAAGAATAACAGCAATTAGATCTATCATTCTCTTTATCTTCTTTCCTTGCAAAGATTCAAAACAATCCATTATGATTAATTCAATGGAAGAAAAACATTTTACTTTGGCTCAGAAAAGCTGGGTGTGTTGTCATGCTTATTTCTGTTGTGGAAGGGGAAAAGTGTGGTCATCTCTATCGTTCCTTGCCAGATACTCCAATTTTCAGTTAGGCAAATTATTCTTAAAGAAAGAGCATAGTCACAGAATTTTTGGCTCTGGAAGAAGGAACACAAGAAAAGGAAAAGAGGTTACTCACAATAAAATTCATCGAACTCTTAGGCTGCAATCCAGCACACCCTCACATGAAGAAAGTGGAACTTAACATATGAATGATGTATACAGATACTCCTCCCCCCAAAAAAAATGTCCCAAGAACAAGGGGAAAAGTAAGGAAAAGCCAGCCAAGAAAAACTCTATATAGATAAGCAGAGATAGCTCCGCACAGCTGTCAAAGCATGCCAAGCTACAGAGAACACCTTTAGCAACAAATGCACTAAGCCAGTAACACTCACCCACTCAGCTTGTAATCTTCCAATGTGGAGGCTCTTTATTCTTTGTGACATAATATATACAATATTTACAAAGTCGAGATGGCTATCCAGCATATCTAGCTTGCTCTTTCCAGCAGAGCTCCAGCAACATGCATCAAGCAACATGTGCAGTTGTTGCTGGGATTGTGCTACTTTTATACAGACACCTAGCCAATCCTGGCCAACCTTTGCATTGTCTGCACCTGGTGCTCATCAGCATGACTCAGCACAAACTAACTTGAGTCACATTCCTTTCGTCAGGTGCACTTAACAATTAAAGCAATTAAAACAACATGACATTTACACTTACATCACAAAGTATTTTTCTTGAGGTTTGGTCCAACCTTTTCTGACAAAAAATACTTCCAAAACAACCCAATAAGTACTGAGGATGCTCAGTGGGAGTGGACTGTTGTGCTGCTTGGTGATTGGAGGGGAAAACAATGTATAGCTGGGATTGTGATGCTGAGGGTGTGCTGTTTTAAAAGAGAGCATCTCTGACTTGCTGGAACATTGGACAGAAGCATTCCATTCAACATGACTAAAAACAGAAGTGGAGAGGACCAAAGGCACAAGATGACATCCATTTCTCAGAATGGCAAACAGAATTATCACTTGACACATATTAAGGAATCCAGTTTGCAGCACGACAGTATGCTGAACACAGGCATTCTGCCTCAAACTCCCTAATGTTAATTCCTGTTGGAAATTCAAGTCCTGTTAATTCTTGGGGATATGTACTTAATATCATAGTAGTGATCATCATGGATCCACAAATCTTGGCTGACTTTGTTAGCTGGTGATTATTTTACAAAGCTAGGGAAGCTTTTCTCCTGGAACCAAAAATGCAAAACAAGTTGTAAACACTGGCTGGCAGGCTGTACGCAACTCTCTTTCTTTCCCTGCCACCACATTTACCAATATATCTTCAACCCATGGCACTGTTGCTGCATCCTGACATAAGACTCTGCCCGGCTCCACTTTGAAAGAAATAATCTTTAGCTTTCAGTGCTACTGATTGCTTTAACAAAACACACCACCCTCAGATACTAACTGCTGCCTTGGCAATTTGATTTGTGAATTTCTGTTTAATCAAAGCAACGGTATTCTATGGCCATTTCCACACTACAGGGCTATGCTGCTTCTGGTAACGATGGCAGT